>AP018155.1:13763999-15025666 GCA_003052745.1 Caenorhabditis inopinata | reverse complement strand
AAGTGGCATTTTTTTGCATAAAAATGCGTCATGAATAACCCCATAAAGTGGAATTTTTTGCCTTAAAATGCAATTGTGCTTTTCATGAATAACCCCATAAGATAAAGAGATATTCAACGATAAAATATATACTCTAACAAGGGAACCTTGAATAGAAATCCTCCTAACTTTTTTTAAAATTCGACGTCAGGTACTTTCGACTACGGAGAATTCAGTACACATAATGGATATCTGCGCAATCTTCTGGAAATCGAGATATTTCCATCTGAAAATCCGGAGCTCTGCGCCCTCTTTCCTCTATGCATTCCCCACTGTTCAAAAAACAAGCAGCATACTCCGATTTTAGTGAAAAATCTCGAAATTTTCCAAAAAAGTATTTCTCTCTTCAATATTTCTCCTTTTCAGTTTTCGTTTTGTCTCTAAGTCTCTTATCCCTTCCTCTGAGTTGCTCAGAACTTGTTATTGTTATTGTATTGTAAATAAAGCAAGAATGAATCATAAGCCAGGAACCACTCAATTACCTCAGCTGGGCCTAATGGTTCTCCTCACAGACTGAGACAAAGCTCGACAGTATTGGAGATGGGCTCAAGTGACAGACCTTATCAGCTCATCAGACGGAGAAATCGCATCAGGAACAACGGGAGTAATGTCAGAACTCCAGAGATCTATTAACATGATAGTTCCATTTGAATTAGACATCGAAGGAACAAACGACGGAGTCAAAGAGTCGACATTCGGAAATACCACTCTAATCTGTCTAACATTACGGATGGTCCCATTTTCTCCAAAAACTGCTCTCTGTCCTCTAAAGTCGCATACAGGATACAGAAATGATTCGCTTCAGTCGAATTTTGAAAAAAACTGAAAAAAAGGTACTTTCCAAGTGGTAGAAATATTCGATAAACTATGAAAAAAAAACACTTCAGACGACACTGTCGCGACTTGAAGTCGTTTACTGTAAACTGTAAACGGCTTCAAGTCGAGAAGTTCTTCAGCTGCGGTCCTATTCATATCTATGATTAACTAAAAAAAAACAATTTTCAAAGATTTTAACAATAACAACAATCATTTCGAGAGAAAAAAATTGCGAAAACCTCCAAAAATGACTGAAAACCATTGACCCCCCACTTTTCCTCTCTATTGCCTCGCTCTCTCTCTCTCTCTCTCTCATATGAATTCCATACCAACAGTCTCTTTTCAAACAAAGTGGTTCCGATGATAGATTTTAAAAAATGCTCTGTGGTTTCATCATTGAAAAATGTTCTCCCTGACCATGAGAGCTCCATCGACGAACCAAATTTTTTAATAATCGATGCAATAGGACATTTTTTCGGAAGCGAAACAAACGGACGACACTTGAAGCCGTCCGAGCGAGCAGTAAGCATGACAGAGATATGAAACTTGTCATGTCCAGTTGTAGTTACGGAGACCGGAGCTCCTTCCTAATTCATTTTTTGTTGAATGACGTACCTGCTTTGTTCCCAATTTATCGATAGTCAAACTATTTGAGAAATCCAAATAAACCGCCGTTTCATCACAGGAATAAATGTAGCTATAATTATTCTGGAGCATCAGTTTTTCAACATAAAGAAAAAAATCAACAATTTTTTCGACATATTCATCTGGAGGGTTTTGGTAGACTGTTGTCGGACGACGAGAAACAAATTCGTGACGCTTTAGGAAACGTTGAAGCTATCCGTTTGTGCCCCTAAACAACGAGATTTTAAACATAACGCTGTATTTTTTCATTGAGTTACCTTACATATAGTCTGTAGTTTGTCGTGCTCTCTGTTGGATCATGTTACGCATGACTTTTTCTGACGTTGCTCTCGAATCCATGCTGCGAGTTCCTCAACGGCAGTAACATTCTTCACATGTCTGCCTGCTCTTTCCATTCTCAGTTTTCTTTCCGTTTCCATTTTCAGATTTTTCTTCCAATATACACTTGTTCGATTTCCATTTTTGGATACATTGGCGAGAAACTCCATATTTCTCCGCCGCTTTCACATTATTTGTAAGAATCGCGAATTCGACAACTTTTTTTAAAATGCGATTGTGAAGTTTCGCTTTTTGCATCCTTTAACCTCATTGTCAGCTTCAACCTCACTCATGACGATCAAATTCTGGAAATTGTTAAATACGTGATCGAGAAAATTATTAAAAAATAGAACATAATCAAACAAAAAGAAGAAAAAACTATTTAAAAATATGAAATAAAGACAAAATAAAAAATCTAAATTGGTTAAATTTAGGCCGTTGCCTCTTGTGGTGTCGGCAACGGTCAGTGATCCGCCGGCGAGTCTCGCCGCGACCTACTGGTGGCGCTAAACAAATGGGTTTTTGAATATTAAGGATGAGGAACATGTGGTGTCATAGCAAAGTGTAAATTTAAATATTGGTGCTCGAATCGAGCACAAAATCTGTCGTGGCGCCGATTGTGTCATCACGAAGGGGCAAGACAATTAGGGAGGCAATACTATAATTAGGGGCGCAAATCAATTAGAGATTTTACGGTATCTTCTATAAATCCATTTTTAAATAATGTTTCTATGTATATCCACAATTGAGAAACGCATTCTTTATTGTATTCATACAGTTCTGGATTGGCAAAATCGGCTCTAACAAATGTATCAATACCATCGTTTTTAGTAGGTTTTCACCATATCAGTTGACACAGAAAATCGTGAAAAATAATTTTGAGCAGTTTTTAAGAAAATTTAAGCAACAACGTCGAACACCTTGTGAAATTAAATGCTTCTAGCATATCGCAACAATGCAATTTTCCGTGACCTTAAAAAAAATGTAATTTTTTTAGCACTGATTAATTTTATTTGTATTTATTTGTTTTGGGCCATAACTTGGAAACCCTTGAAAATGTCTATTTTTGCTTCGGATTCAGGACAAAACATTACATTTAAAACTGACTTTATTAATCACTCAATTAGATTAATACAAATAATAAGATAAGGCAAACAAGGGGGTATGTGAAATCGGAACAAAATGAGAATAGAACTCGTAGGAAATCGGAACTTGATGAAAATAAAAATGTTAAAAAAGAAAACTGTATTGAATTGGAACTGATAGGGAATTAGAACTGTTTTAAAGTAAAACCGCATGCAAGCGGAACTGTATGGAATTGGAACTCTGTTTAATGGAGCGCGTTTTCTTTACACGAGTATTTTTCTCAGCGTTAAATCAGCTAAAAATACTATTGTAAAGCAAACGCACTCCATTGGACAGAGTTCCAATTCCATACAGTTCCGCTTCCATGCGGTTTTACTTTAAAACAGTTCTAATTCCCTATCAGTTGAATTCAATACAGTTTTCTTTTTTAACATTTTTATTTTCATCAAGTTCCGATTTCCTACGAGTTCTATTCTCATTTTGTTCCGATTTCACATACCCCCCAAACAAGCAGACGAAAGAAGGTGAATTTAGGGTAATTTTTCAATGTTAGAAATATTAGAATTAGAGTGCTCAGGGTAGAAAAAATAAGGCTGCTGCATATTTATATTAATTTGTTGGAGAGGCGGCTGTTGTCCCCGATACACAGCATTTTTCTCAGAGCTTAATTTGCCCACAAAGAGAAACTGGTCCATAATTGCCAGGTAGATTTTGTAAAATGTTAACGAATTGGGATGGCCGAAACCATGAGTGACCAGCGAAAAGACGTGGTACGGCTGATCCAAATTATTTCCCTTCAGCTTTTCTTCCTTTCCCGTCACTCTTGGTTGTCTCGCTTCCATTGTGTTCATCACGTGAGCGATGGATGCTCTGAAAAAAAAATTTGATAAATATAATTTATATATCATCAAAAGTGAAAAAAAAACGTACCGAGTAGTGTTTAGCATTTTAGCGCAGAGTTCGGGATGGAATCCTTTTGAAAGCATATTATCGAGCATCTGGAACCCGATCTCTTTAACAGGCATAAACATCTTGGTTAAATTGTCCAGATCTTGCGCTAAATGAAGCGCCTCCTCTTCCAAAAGCGGAGTAAATCGATTAATTTCCTTTTGCCTCTGCATGTTTTTTATAATTATATTGTTCTGTGTAAGAGAAAACTTCAATTTGTCGTGATAAGCCTTCTTTTTCGATCTGAAATATTTATTTTTATAGTAAATTCCAAAAAAAAATATATTACTAACTTCCTGAAGAAACTATACAAACCGCTTAGGTTCATATTTTCGGGCGCTCCGCATCGCCTTTTCAGCTCATCTGCTGTCAACCTATATTTTGACCGCGTTCCGACTGCTAGAAGTCTTCCATCAACGACGTCCATTAAAGTGCATTCTTTCAGATTCATTCCAGTACCGAAAGTTGGGTATATCGATTCATCCTTGCTTTCAGGAACTTCAGAACTTTTCACAGAGTTTCCTGAACTTTCACATGGCGTAGATTGAATTTCCCCCAAGCCATCGATTTCTTCTGTTGGATTAGACGCTGAGTGTCCAGTGTTGCAAAAGTTGTGTTGTGAATAATACGGCTCCGAGAAATGTGTTTCTTGGCCGGCATGGGTCTGAAAATTATCATTGGTAACTATTGTTAAAGGAGATCGCATAATGAAAAGCATCAGTGAACAAACCAAAAAATTATGATTTATTGGGGATGAGTGCATTACAGACCAAAATACGGTTGGTGCATATTTATACCTGCATTCTGATGATTTGTGAAGTCGTTCAAATAATTCAATGGCGTCTGAAATTTTAATAATCCTGCTGAATATCATTACAATTAAACTGCAATTTACCATTGAATTCCCATCAAATGTATTCGAGTGTGCCTGCGCCCATGAACCTTCCATGGAATTTTCATATACTTGTAGCTCCATTTGTGATGAACAAGGTGTTTTAGGCACGCTCTGATCACGGTTTGAATGAAATTCAATAGACGCCGGCCGTTTTCTGGAGAATTACGTGTTCTGTGATGTGGTAGACCCGTTATCTCTATCCATAAATTGTCTGGAAGGAGAATTGCTAGACAAATCGTGGTACGACATATTAAAGACGATCAGCTGAAGACGACCAGGGAATAAGAATAAGAATGATCTATAAAAATGAGCCATAAATGGAACATTCCAAATATACCAATGGAGGGCGGAGCAAATAAAGCCCCACCCCTTATGACGGCCCCACGACTCAGCAATTTCTTAATAGCAGCGAGAGGGGTGTTTTGGGAAAACGAGGGAGGAACAATATTTCGACCGGCTCGGTTCGTTTCGGGATCACAAACGATTTTCATCCTTGTGGTGATCTCCACAACACTCTCACATTCGTCAGGCTTCCAATTCCCTTTGATGCCTTCGGCTGACTCTTTCACAACTTTTTTCAATTTCATTATTTTCACTCGATCAATCTCGCTATGAGTAGATCTTGACGAGTCTCAGGTAACTAGGAAAAATCGATTGATGTTCCTCAGTTTCTCTCTCGGCGACACAATATAGTCCGATAGTAGGCGATTTGGTCATGATATGCGGCTCTTCTATTCTTTGGTGTAGATTCTGAAATAATAAAAATATAGTGAAATTATTAAGGTTACGACATGCGAACCCGGCGACAACTGAAACTGTCTTCCGTTTGAAAATGATCAGAGTCATCACCCTGATTCGTGTTTCCTTCAGTGGTATTATTGTTTTAATTGTCCTGTTTTATGGTTGTATTTCACCGTCACTACGTTGTAAATTATAACATAAAAGATCGCCCTGCTGAAACATCACCACTTTTAAGGAAATGTAACGATGACAGTTAACAGAATACAGAGAAATACTAAGTTATATGTTTAACACACTATAATACTTTTGGCAAATAATAGTTAATAATTTCAGTGATTTCCTTAAATCAACAAGAAATACCGAAACGGATAGGAGTCTGGGGAGGGTAACGGTACATTCATTGAAAGAACTTTGGGATCAACTTCAGAAATGAAACAATAATTCAATTTTAACGTGCCGTATGGGTAACGCGATTATTGGTATGACTTGAGAACGGTGGAATTGTGCTATTCCCGCTGTAACTTCAATGGTGGAGGAAAGATATGGGTTACCATCAGTTTGCATTAATTTATTTATTCATTGAAAAAGGGCTAGATTTGCCTCTTATATTTTCAAGGTTATAATACAATGAAATAATACATGAAAAGATTATATAATAATAAATATTAAGTTAGAGATATACATGAGATAATGTTAGAATTTTCCGGAATTTAGTGTGAGATATGGTGAAAGGTTTAGTTGAGTAATGTTAGTTCTGAATGCGGGCGACGATATTTTAGTGGGAAAAATTGAGTGTGGTAGAGAGTTCCAAGCTTTGATGATACGAGAAGTGAAAAATTGTGAGTAAGCTTTGGAAAAATTTACAAGTGAGAGTTGAAAATAATGTGAGTGACGTCTGAGATGTTTTACATTTGCTGGGGAAATTGGCAAGTTTAGGTTAGTAGAGATTTCTTTGGAAATTAATATTTTGTACATGAAAACTAAGTCAGCAATAAGTCTTCTGTGTTCTAGTGAGGTAAGGTTACAATCATAAAGGCAATCAAAATATGACACATAATTATAATTAAATTTTTTAAATTGTGCATTAAATTGCATTAAATTGTGCTTCGATTTGAAAAAAAATGGACGCATCTGAATGTATTATAAATACGATTTAAGTCGAGGCCTGATACCAATATATTTATCGAAATAAATCTACAGGGTGCGAAATAAATAATAGAATGGATTTCAAGCGTCATAACTTTGTGTGAATCTTCGAACGCACCTTTCTTCAGGAGCTTCAGGAGTCGTGACTGTAGTGGGACGATCACATCTTGGCTTCTCTTCCAGTGTCCACGACGTTGGTAACGAGATGTGATCGTCCCACTACAGTCACGATTCATGAAGCTCCTGAAGAAAGGTGCGTTCGAAGATTCAAAAAACGTTATGGCGTTTGAAACCCATCCTATTATTTATTCCGCACCATGCAATGTATTCTAACTTCCATATACCATTATCAAGGTTTAAAATTAGCTTTCCAAAAACTATCAAAAGCTGACTGGTAGCAAGTAGAACAAACTTTATGCAGATAGACTGTGATCCTTACTAAAAAAACTTTAATGCTGTGATTAGTGATGAGAAGTTCAACAAAATGTTGAAAATGTGTACTGAAATAGCTACCATACCTGTTAAATTGAAGTAAGCTACTAGAAAAAAAGAAAAAAAGGCAATTGAAAATAAAAATAGAAAATAGCTAATCAATTAAAAAAAATTTTTTTTACAAGAGTTCAAGAATTTAGATATGAAATGTTCATTAGGAAATATTGTCAGTGGCTGAAGTGATGCCCTATCGAAAACAAGAAACAGTAGTAGCAGTAGTAATAGTAGTAGCAGTACTATAATTTCAGAAGTCCTTTAATTTTTTTTAAACCGATTGTTCGAATATTTCATCCTCCATGAACTGGGTATGCACGGGACAATTATAAATGGAATTCAGAATTATTGCATTTTCCTCTTCGTATGCCTGTTTTTCTGGTGGGAATACTCCGAGATCCATCAGAAAATCAAGATAGTATCCAGTACCTTTTTCCTGAAATTTCATGAAAAATGATTTTTTGAAATTTCGCGGATAACCTTCCAAAGCCTTACATAATTAAAAGCCGAAAGCCATTTACGACGCACCAAACGATCCGTGATTTCATTCTTCACAGTGACTTCAAGAATGATTGCACCTCTTCTGTGAACCGTATTTTTTGATTCAATACGGCAAAACATATAGAATGGAATATAATTTGATTTAAACTGAATATACATATGATTCAAAATCGGCGCTATCTTACTAGGGAAGGTTGTTAACTCACCATGGAGTTTCCATACCAGACTTATGTAAATCGATAGATTAGAACACGCTGATGAAGAATCCATTTTCCGAATTTGCTGAACGCTTCAGCGAACCGAGTTATTTCGATCTGAAATTCCAGCACTAACCATCTTTAGTTCCTCCGCGATATCACTGCTAATTTTTAGCGAGTTGAACCGTGGCAAGTTGGCAGAGTGGGTAAAGGGTAAAGGGTCGATGCTGGGACAGTAGGAGGAAGGTCTGCGGTTCCGTTTCTGCTGGGGTAAACTATTTTTTATTTTTATTTTTTCGCTTTTTTCAATTCTTAAAATTCCTTTTTTATAAGTTTTTTTGAATTATTTTCCCAATTTTTTTCAATATGGTGGCATTTCACAGATAAATACACAAGTTCCTACAAAAGGAACAGCAAGAGCATATGATATCTTGTGATATCAGTGGTCAAATTGTTTTTCATAGAGGGTGGCACATGGAAAACTTTGGAAAATCTGTAATTTTTCAAACTTCTAAAATTTATCAGAACTTGTGTATTTATGTGTGAAATGCCACCATATTGAAAAATATTGGAAAAAAAATTCAAAAAAACTTATAAAAAAGGAATTTTACGAATTAAAAAAAGCGAAAAAATAAAAATAAATAATAGTTTACCCCAGCAGAAACCGAACCCCAGACCTTCCTCCTACTGTTCCACCCTCTTACCCACTCTGCCAACTTGCCAAGGTTTAGCTCACTAAAAATTGGTTATGATATTGCGGAGAAACTAAAGATGGTTAATCACAGTGGTCAGTGCTGGAATTTCAGATCGAAAAAACTCAGTTCGCTGAAGCGTTCAGCAAATTCGGAAAACGGATTCTTTATCAGCGTGTTCTAATCTATCGATTCACATAGGTCTCGTATGGAAACTCCATGGTGAGTTAACAACCTTCCCTATTTCGGTGGGGGAGGTTAATGGATTTTCGACTTTTTTGAATTGCTTTTCTTTCTGAAAATGTAATTAGACATACTCGAATACACTGGCATTTTTTACAAACATTTTATTTGCAGACAACAAAAATACGTACAAATGGCCAAAAAAGAAGAAAACAAGGAAATGACTAGGTAACGGGTATTTCTTGGCGATTTCGGCGCATTACTCGTAAAATTTCGCTTCATCATGATATTGAAAAATGCCATAGCGCCACGCTTATTCAAATTTAATTCATCTTTTTTTGTCATGATCTAATTAAACCTTAAAAAAAGGAGCGTAGCGGATCCGAATCCATACATCCAAGATTCCATCCCTCCCTTTTCCCCCATCGGACACAACTGCTTGACTTCTTTACAATGCGGAACGAGGAAAGAGGGGGATGGTAGGGGGCGAGGAAAGGGCGTGGACCTCCGGATTTTCAGATCGAATCGTGGTTATCGAGCCACTAGTAAGCGCCACGCGTTAACAAAACCTACAAATATTTTAACAATAACAACAAACTATTGAACAAAAAAAACATTTAATCCTTCAAAAAAGTCGAACTGCTATCGACCCCCCCCCTCCAACTAAGATAGCGCATACTTCAATAAATTGAAATGTAATGTTCTCACCTCGATGTGACGATTAAGCTTCCATGCGTCGATCAAAAATACTGATAACGAATTATCACTTCCTGAAATTAAACTCGGAAACCAATATTTCCAATCTGTTAGATTTTCACCATCAATCCTAATTCGACTGAGCAGAAATTCTCGGCCATCCTCCACCATTTGATTTAAAAAGAACAGAAGCTTCGGGGTTCCCACTGTTGGGCGAATCGGCATATCAAGTTCTCGAAAATTTTTGAATCGCGAATCCACGAAGTCTTGCAAAAATGCCTAAAAACAAACGTACTTGGCGAGAACACACAAATGTGTAACAGAGTTGTTCTGCGAACCGTATTTATCACAATTATCAGTGCAAACCGATATATTGAGCCTTTCATTCTCACTTTGTTCCAAACATTGCTTCTAATTGTCAGCTATGCTCTGAAAAAAAAACAACTATTCAGTTCAAGGTCACGTATTCTAGTTTCAGAAAATAATTTCTCAGTTTCTCTGGTTTTTTTTCAGCGAAAATTGTAATCGATTGATGCATTACATGATTCTGATCTTTTCGTCGCACATCAGTAGCACAATACGTCCCTCCTTTCATTGCATCCTTTCATAATATGTGCATTAAAAAACCCAGAGAAACAGAGAATATAATTTTCAGAAATTAGAATACGTGACCCTGAACTGAATTAGTTTTCCTTCTCAGAGTATAGCTTACAATTAGAAGCAATGTTAGGTTGGGGCTCGATTTACCGTTTTTGGCTGGTTGTTTTATGGACTGAAATCTGTCCATTTTACACAAATATTTAAGGAAACCGACTGTTACAACGATTTATTATGGATTAAGGAAGAGGTTTGGTTTAAGATAATGAGTGAAAATCAGTGAGAATCTGAAAAACAGACGCAATGAACAATCTGAAATGTCGCCGCTCCTTCAATAAGGCAATGGAGTGAAAGTGCATTCTCTTGTGTCATCTGACTCTTGCCGTTTGACCTGGTACACCTGAAAATTTCAGATTAGTTTCGGAAAATCCATCTGGAAAATCACCTTTTGCCGTTTTATCATTTTTAGATGACAGAAAATTTTCTCTATGACGAAAAAGATCATTGAGATTCCGCACCCAGTGAGATAAATGTAAAATAACTGTTCTAGGTGTTTTTTAAAGCTCAGTGCTGTCTTTTTTACTTGAACCGCTATATCTTCCGCTTGCTTTTTTGTTCCGTAGCCGGGTCCTAAAGTGATGCTTGCGATTCCCGGAAGGATTTGCAGTAGAGCTTTATTGAACCTGAAATGAGTAAGGCTATTAAGGAAGATATCAGTTTTCATATTTGCTTTTACAAAGGTCTTATTTAAGATAAATTTTCATATTTATTAGTTTTTTTTTGATTCGGATGTATTTAGTTTTCTTTAATAGTAGGGATTTGGGCGCTATCTTAGTTGGGGGGGGGGAAGGTCAATGGTTTTTCGACTTTTTTGGATTGTTTTTGTTTCTGAAAATGTTATTAGACATACTCGAGTAACACTAGCAATTATTGCCAAGCTTTTATCGACCGATAGGTAACAAAAATACGCACAAAAAATGACCAAAAAAGAAGAAAACAAGCAAATGACTAGGTAACGAGTATTTCTTGGCGATTTCGGCGCAGTACTCTTGAAATTTCGCTTTATCGTGATATTTAAAATTCTATAGTGCCACGTTTATTCAAATTTAATTTATCTTTTTTTGTTTTCTTGATCCAATTAAACTTTAAATAAAAAGCAAAATCAGAAAAGCAAAAAAAGTTCCTCTGGAATGGAACGGAACCCACACTTCTAACACTCCCATCTCTCCCTCTTCCTCACTCGGCCACCATTGCTTTCTATTAGGTCGATGAAAAAGTTATTGCGGGTTTTAACTTTTTTCTGGAAGCGATGAACTCATTGAAGGCATTTGGGGCGTCGTCTTGGCTCTTGAAGCATTTCTCGCGAAGGAAGTTGTCGAAAAGTGGTAATCGGTGGGCGAGAGGTCCGATGAGTATGGTGGATGAGGCAGAGTCTCATAGTCTAATTCGTTCAGCTTTTGCAGGGTCGGTTGTGCAACATGTGGCCGAGCATTATCGTGGAGAAGAATTGACCACTTTCTGTCGATCAATGTTGGGCACATACGTCGTAACTTTTGATGCATTCTGCCAATTTGCTGGCAATACTTCTCTGCTGTAATTGTTTCGCCCGGATTTAAGAAGCTGTGGTGAATGAGACCGGATGCAGACCACCAAACATTCACCATAACGGTTTTTTGGTGGATTTTCGGCTTCGGAAAGTGTTTGGGAGCTTCATCACGATCCAACCACTGCGCGGAACGTCGTCGGTTGTTGTAGAGGATCCACTTTTCATCACACGTTACAATTCGGTCAAGAAACGGTTCATTTTTGTTGCGTAAAAGAAGAGCGGACGACACCTCAAAACGACGATTTTTTTGATTTTCGTTTAATTCGTGCGACACCTTTTTGTCGATTTTTTTTGATTTGCCTATTTGCTTCAGATGAAGAACGACTGTTGATTGGTCAACGTCGAGTTCCTCGGCAACTTCTCGTGTTGATTAGAGAGGATCTGTTGATTAGATTATCAATCACAGAATGGCGGACGGCCGCGCTCTTCATCTTCGAGGCTCTCGTCACCGCTGCGGAATTATTTGAACCACCGTACTTTTATTAGTGATTTCTTGGCCAAATGCATCGTTGATATCGCGAGTTGTCTCGACAGATTTTCGGCCTAGTTTGAACTGGAACAAAATAATCGTGCGAATTTGCCGTTTATCCATGGTCATTATGAAGTTCTATGAAAAGTGACATAATTATTAAAAAAAAATAAATAGAGCGAAAAACGCGCTTCAAAATGATAACCTAATTAAAATGATAATTAAAGATAATTAAAATGATAAAATGATAACACAACCACATATAACTAAAAATGTTATTCAGAAATCATTCACAAAAGTAAACAGCATAAAACCGCAATATCTTTTTAGTCAACCTAATATTTTCACTGTTGGCAATGCGTAGAGGAAAGAGAGGGAACGAAGGGGGCGAGGAAACGGCGCGGAGTTTCGGATTTTCAGATCGAATCGTGGTTTTCGCGCCACGCGTGAAAAAAAACTTACAAATATTTTAACAATAACAACAAACAATTAACCAAAAAAAAAACACTAAACTTCCAAAAAAGTCGAAAAACCATTGACCCCCCCCCTATCAAAGATAGCTCCGGGATTTGCTTGTTTTCACTTTGCTGGTTGTTTTATGGATGGAAACAATGGATTGACTCACATTTGGCAAAGTTTCCTATTACTGATACTGAAACCGAAGGCAACATAGCTGAGTATTCCACTGGTATCTCTGATGACGGTTAATCCTTGTCTTTTGTCCCAAACACTCACGGCTTGCGGGAGAAATTCGATATCGTAGGTCGAATAGAACACTCCACCTTTTCTGAATACGATGGCTTTAATTCAAAACGTTTAATTGGCTAAACACACTGAATTTCTGTGATCAAATCGGATTCCTTAGCGCGCACCACAATCGGATTTATAGCCATTGCTCTCTTTATATTGTACTCATTTTTCTCTGTTGACCCTTCAAGACTCAAATTGAAATAATACGTCAGATACGTATCCTTTTTCAGCAGTAGCTCTATCAATTGATTCTGATGTAGAAATGGTATTCGGGTAGACGGTGGAGCGGTCAAACGAGAGTTCATCGATGTTTGATAGTACTGAGCGATGCTCATCATGGCGACTATCAGAAAACCTTCTAGCAACATTGTGGAAACGGCAGTCGGATCTTGAACACGTTGTTTTAGCATCAAGCCAAATGTTTCCTGAAATTTCCAGAACTCAGATTACATTTGAAAAATCGATTACCAGAACACTGCTTGTATAGATGTTGAATTTTGATCCAACTCGGCTATCCCAATAGAGCGCACACGCGAATCTCATCGTCGACACGCCCATTATAGTTGCCAAAAGAAGGAGCCACATGTCAGTAGTGAATGGAGCAAAAACAAAGTTTCGAAAATCGTTTTCAGGCGGTAGTTTGATGATGTACACTTGTTGGAAGTAACGAATCGGAAATGTGAAATGAGCAAATTGCATTCTAGCTGGAGTAATACGCATTGACAAACCGCTCATATCAATTTTATCTGTTGCCAGTAGGCCCATTATTCCAGAAAAGTTGCCATCGGGTTGCGGATTTCCAAAGTCATTGACAACGTTGAATTCGCGTTCAGTGTCAATCTGAAATATAAATTGGAATCCAATACATTTGTCAAGCAGAGTTAAAATCTCATTCAAATTTATCATTCGAAGAAAAAAAACATTCAATTTATGTAAATATTTATTAAGTTTGAGTCAAAATTATTGCATCACTTTTTATTTTTTTCTCTAGAAATTGCGAGAAGCTTCTAGAACATTTCATGCTCGGTGTATATAAGGGACATCATGTGAGATACATTTATACAAAAAACTGGTTCAATGGCAATATCAAACTACATTCCGGTTCAACTGACTCGGGAGCATGTCCGACTGCTACTTTTTTGTGAGCACCGTTCTGGCTCTTTAACAAGGCAAGCCGAAAGGCAAAAGCTGTTGGTTCCAAAAGTTCAGGAGCGGAGAGGTGGAATTCAAAGAATCTCCACACAACGTACGTTGATGAAGACGAGCTACAGTCACTGGTGAGAGAGTACCGCCGTCAGTCGAGTAGGTGCCTTGCAAGAAAGATAGACACTCTCGAAGTACATAGCATCATCAATCGGGCCCCGTCGGATCTCGGAATCTCCTGGAAACTACACAAATCGGCCGACAGTTCGGCAATTGTCACAAAAAAGAACGAAGACATGGCTTTCCAATTTGATTAATGGGGATATTAAGGAGTGGACACTCTATGTCAACTTTCATAATGGACGTGAGTGGCTGAAACCTGGGGATTACACCCGTAAAAGGTGCAGGAACGATGGAACGACATGTTCACTTGGAACATTTACCAATCAACACAACAGTCATGGCAAATCTCTACTGCAAGCACTTGAACACAGCCGTTGAAAAAATCAAACGAAAAATGGGTCGTATCGCGAAGGTGACTCGCACGAAAATTCCAATTCAAGAGGCTGGACGGCGACTCTGCCCCATCCATACTCTCCGGACATTATACCCCATGGATTATCACTTGCTCCGATCTCTGACTCACTACGTGGATTGAAAGGAATTTCGAAATGAAGACGATCTCTAGACCGAGCTGTATTCTTTTTTCGATAGTAACCCGCGGGACTTCTATCGAAATGGAATTGAACAGCTACCTCTCCGTTGGCAATACATTGTCGATAATGTTGGTTCATTTTATGTGTACTGATATTAGAAATAAATAAATAAAAGTTGTAATATATATTTTTTTTTAAGTGATGCAATAATTTTGACTCAACCTAATATGTTTCAGCTGGATTTTCACTGTTAATTTCAGAAATTACAATACCGTGCAGGAAGATATTAAAAAAATGCCAATTGAATTTTCTTACTTTTAAGACTTGGTGAATGAACTAATTCCATATTTTTTCTAAATTTTTATGCAAGACTGTAACAGCTCAATGAACCGAAGGCACTCTAATTTCACACGTTTCGCAAAGAAATACGTTCTACATTACTGTGTGCGCCAGAAAAATCTCATCCTATTATTTATTCCGCACCCTGTATTGTATTTTAGAGTTTTGAAGATCTCACAAAACAAAATATTTCAGATTATATCAATATTACTATTAGCAAGTTTTTTATATTTAAATTAGACAATTGCAACTGAAAATTCCGTTTTCTATAACTTAAAACTCACAATTTCCCATTGCCAATCAAGAATTTGCATAACCATCGAGATAATTTCTATTTCGGCGCCCGGCTTTGCACATGGCTTCTTCGGCATTCTTCGAAAACAGTTGAACGCATCTGGATCATGCTCAAACAGACCGACTCGAATTGGTCTTCCGATTGGAGACCAAGACATTTTGAACTGAGCATTTCATTTTCGACTTATTTCGTTTCCTCCAAAAGCGGGTATCCCATTTCATATCCATTCTCAAGTGCCGACACACTTAAAACAACTCAAATGGGACGTAATATACTTTCCAGTGCAGAAACACACAAGTCGCTATATGTTTTATAGGTGATGCATATATATATATAAATATAATATTAAAAAAAAGAAAGCAAATGCAATACAGGTGTTCAGTCTGGAATGTGCGCAAAGGTATGATCACAAGTCGAAGAAGCTTAAATTAGTGTACGAAGAGCTAATAATTTAGACATGGAGAAGTGGTATTATCCATTGAATACATTGATGGGTTTGCGTAGACACTTGCGATGCATTTCATACGATTATGATCGTTTTTTGCAGCAAAACTTGCTGGATAATAATCAGAATCGTAGTAATAAATTAGTCCTCCATAACTGGCAGGAGCACATGTGCATGGAGCCTCTTTCCAGGTGGATGACCAATCTGGTTGATAACTCAGATTATAAAAGATTTGATCAAGTGGGACTGGCATTTCTGTAAAATGGGATTGTGAATTAGGACTTTTGTGAAAGAACAATATGACGATTTACTTTTGCAAGTGAGTGTACTATCTGGTCCGGCAGGAACATCAAAGTATCCACAGAACCATTTGAAAGCCTTGATCCTTCTAGACTCTCCTGGTCCTCCGGGGTTCGTTGGATCCTCTCCGGAGCACTCGTTGTTGATAATCAAGGAGGTCGGTCCAAATATAGGGCCTGAGTATCCGGCAGCCTTATTCTTCGCCCCACTGTTCCAGTTTCCCATGACAATGTCATGCATAGCTGGCTTTGGCGGCTGCGGCGTCATATAAAACCAAAGAGAAGCGAGAACGGCAAGTGGAGGATCCATTTTCGTCATCACCAGATTGGGCTCTTTAAGCAAATCGACGTTGATATTGACAGTCTTCAGCCAATCTTGGAATTGCCCATAATTGTAGTTATACGAGATTTGGATGGCACCACGCCCAAAATAACAGCCCTTGTATGGTGCTGCCGTGTTGCCTATGGTGGCGTTGGAGCAAGGGTAAAAATAGGTAATTTGTGGAGAAACTGAGCAATATTGGCCGGCAGAAGCACACGAGTTTCCATCAGCGGGAGTGTATCCTGGAGTTTTGGGATCCAAAAAACTGCTGGTTGGTCCTCCCTCGAACCAATTGTAGAATCCTCCACGATAGAAGCAGTTCGAAGCATTTTGATCAGAAAGAGTGCTGATAAATTAATCGATAATGTGAAGAAAAATCAAATAGAATTGGAAACTTACTCATACAGTGCGATGTTGTTCTCCCCGGTCTCCTGAACAGCGTGCGCAAAAAAGGCGGCTAAGTCACGTCTTTTGTTCTCGTCGGCCGTGTACACCTACAAAACGTTTCGCAAATTTCTAATACTTCACCCACACCACTTACCGTATTCGTCGCATTGATCGAAGTGCCAAACTCTGGAAAATATCTAGAAGCAATCCTGAATGCCTCGTAGGAATACGGCCAACAACTAGACGGGCCCCATCCAAGATTCGCAAATGGGAAAAGATCTTCGAACATGTCTTTTGTGAACCATTCTTCTAACTTTGACGCTGGCAAGTTGTTGGGATCAGTTGGCTGCGTGCACGATTTCGGCGGTCCAGTTCCATATTTCGCGGCTTTTGGGCATGCGCGTGCGTTTCCATAGTCGATTGCTGTCACAACGGAGTTGTCTGAAATTCAGAAATGTTAACCCTAAAAAGACTGAATAATCTCACAAATAGATATGGCAAGCGCTGCTAGAAGGAGATTTCGTATGAGAATCATGTTACGTGAGCGGTGGTCTAGAAATCACACACAACTCATCTCCTAGTGTGCCCTTTTATACTAAATTCGCCGGTGTATTATCTTGGGATTCACTCGTCCAATCTTATGCAAAATTTATCAGAATTTATCAAAATTTATCAGATACGTGTGTGCGAAACTTTCACTTTATTCACCTTTTAACGCAGAACCTTGCATATCAAGCCAGACTGTGTGTTTTAAAAGCTATATCTGTTGTTGTTGTATTATTGAATGATAAAATTCAACAATTTTAAAAACGGGTTTCACTTTTTTTTTTCGACTAAGATTAGAAGTGCTTAGAAAGAATCATCTGTTGAACCAGATGAGATTAGATATTGTCTCACCTTCGTTTTCTTGGTTCTGTTGACGAACTATGGTGTCATCTAGGCGGGTAGAATTAATGCACGACGGGGAATCCAGAGTGAGACCGTTCTGAAATTTGAAAAAAGTCAATGTGATAAATGACAACAGTAATGCAATACCATAGTTGTATCTTTATAAATTGTGTACAGGGTGGGGAATAAATATAGCGTCGCATTCGAGGCGGTGTAATATTTTAAAATCGAACGATTTTCATCTGAAAATCAACCAAAATTTTTATTAAACAACAACAGGAATTATAGCATTATCAGTTTTCGAATCTTCCTCCTTTCGCTTTGATTACTACCTGAAGCCTCTTCAGATAAGAGTCGACGACGGCACGGAGGTAGTCAACGTTGATATTTGACCCAACAAGTATCCACGAGAAAAAAATTCGAATTACAGCTGCATTGGACAATTTAGACGTTGACTACCACCGTGCCATCGTCGACTCTTCCCCGAAGAGACTTCAGGCAGTCATCAAAGCGAAAGAAGGAAGATTCGAAAACTGTTAATGCAATAATTTTTGTTGTTTTTTTAATAAACATTTTGGTTGATTTTCAGAAATAAATCTTCCGATTACACCGTCTTGAATGCGGCGCTATATTTATTCCCCACCCAGTACAGTGGTGGAAATCACCAACTTTCGGTATTGGCCAAGAAATTGTTTGAATATTCAGAATCTTCTGAATGAAATCTAAAAAAAATCGCATTTTGATATTTTCTCACAAGAGAGCACAATGAAAGATTAAAATCTTATAAACGTGCGTTAAAATAGTGAGAAATAGGGTCTTGACTCGTGGCAAGCAGCCAAATTTGACGATTGAAAACAACCAATTTGGTGAGCCGGCAACTGCTCTTCAAAGTAGTCTACGACCAAGGGCAATTCTATTCAAAGATCAAAAATCCAGAATCCTCAAAGATCCTTAAAATGGTCAAATCTATGAGCTAAGGCTTCAACGAAAGACGAAGACAAAAAGTCGTCTTCTTACGCAATAAAAAAGCTGTTAACACACTGCGTCAGACGAATTCAAGACGAAGAAGAAGGCGAGATGAAGACGAAGATGAGACGAGATGACAGAATGGAAGGCTGACTATGAGCACTGCTCTACGTATCCATTTCTTTAAGACGTGTGCTTCACCATTCTTTGGGCACAATTCACCAATGGTTTCAGCACGCTCCTCGCTAATCATTTTTTAAAGTTTCTCGGCTCCTCTGTCACATAGACTGATAAAGGAGAACATTGCTGTTTGAGGTTTGAGCGTCTGGGCCTTCTGTATCCTTTCGGATGATACAACTAACATCAACATCCAACACCAACATCAAAGAAAAAAAAAGAAAAAGGAAATTTGACAATGACGGAATCAAACCCCAAACTTGTGATTCCTATTCATCCCCACTTTTATCAGAAGAAACGAAAAAAAAATAAATGACGCAAATTGATATATTTAAAAATTCGAAGAAACGTGTAAAAAAATTCACGATTAATACAATTTCGTTCTTTTAATCCAGTTTAATTCTGAAAATTCAGAAGAAAAAATAAAAATTCAGAAAATATATCGCGCATAGCAAATGCGCTCTGATGATGAAATGGGCGGAGCCTCTAAATTCAAATCCCGATTTTCGCGGGCTCGAAAAAATGTCGGAACTTTTTTTTTTATCGATCCACTTGCGATAAGTCTATAATAAGTCTAAATTCTGCATATCGGCGAGAAGATAATGCCAATATGATTTCGAACTTTTTTACCCACTAAATTGATGCTTTTTTCTCTTTTTTTTCAACTTTTCAGCAATTTTTAAAAACTTTTTTGTGTCATTATAACTAATTTTTAGCAGAAGTCGAACACGGCACTCTCGATTGGAAATCGAGGTAGAGCGCGATGGCGCCGGCGCACTTCTTGTGCAAAAAACGATTATTTATCGTTTTCCAGGCTGAAACTGATTTTTCGATAATCTCACAACGTATGTTTTGTGAACAATTGTAAAAGACATTTAATAATAATGTACATGTCTCTGAGTTTCAGGGCAAGAAGCCGGAATGCGCGAAGAAACTTTCACTAAAATAAGAATAAATTTAAAAAGGTTTTCTTTAAATTTTGGATCAAATGAGCAATGCTGAAACGTTAAGGCCCAAGGGGTAAAGGGCTAAAGCCTCGTTTTTTCAAGCCTTAGGAAAAACATTTTTAGGAATTTAGGAAATAGCGTTTGTATATTGATTTTAAATTCTCGCGCAGAAAACAATAACATTTCTTTAAGAAAAAACGATAACAATCGTAGCGAGCCACAGCTGTTCAATAAATTGTTTAAATTCTTTGAAAATACGAGAGTTTTGTTGTAAATATGTCACATTAATTAATCATTTTTGATTTTCAGTAAAGATCGTTAGGATAATCACTCACATTCATTCGAAAACTCCAATGAACCCAGCTAGTTGAAAAATTCAAAGAAGGATTACTGTTTTGACATGCGGTGTTTGCGGACTCGAGATTAAGCGCGCTTTCTCTATTTTCTTATGGGGTTATTCATGAAAAGCACGAAAATCATTTTAATGCAAAATAATGCATTTTTTTGCATTAAAATGAAATTGTGTTTTTCATGAATAACCCCATTATTCCCAAAAGTTCGTTTTCTGAGTTATTTCTTCGTCGTTTTTTTAATCTGCTGAACAAATTTTATTTTTTTTCAGGTAAACGGCTTCATCTGAAACACGTCGTCGGATTTTGCAACTCTCCATTAAATTTTATCGATCAGCAAATTAAATTTGTTTAGCGCAACGCTAAATGGAATATTCCAAAGAATATTCGTATTCCAAATTAAAGCAAAAGCAAAATTTGAGAAAATTTTTGAGTAAAAATTTAAAAAACATGGCTAAAGAATTAGATAGACTGCTAATTCTTCCAAGTGGAAATTGTTTAAAGATGTCTCAAATTCTGAAACCGACGATTGTTTGCTCATAGACTTCGTCTCAATTCGAATCACACGTCCGCGCCTTGGCACGAAATGTCTTCGATAAGGTTAGAAACGATTTACTGTAGATATTCATATTGAACCTTTCAAAAAAAATTTGGAAAAAAAATTTTCAAAAATTTAGTTGATCGAACTACGGAGATTTTGCGGAGAGAAATGAATACGAAATGGGTGATCACGGACTTACTCTTTCGTGCTCACTTTGAGAAAAATATTATAGCAAAAAGACGCACGAGGCCGCAGTAGTAAACATAGATAAAATATTTATCGTAATTCAAAAAGGAACACATTTCTTAACAATATGATATTAGAGGAAATATTATTTCTCGCGTTTTCTTACAGTCAACTTTCTTTCTTACAGCCCTTATGACGACGATCACGATGAGAATGCGGACTTAAACGACGGAACTCACACGGAGACTACTGCACAAATCGAAGATAAAGACGACGACTCGAAACTCGTCGACGTTCTCGATTAGTAAATTTAATTTATTGTGCTGTTAGAATTCAATGTTGTTGACCCATTTTTTGTTGATTTTTAATATCGCTGTTTATGTTCTCTCTCAACAGAACTTTCATTTTTAAATAAATTTTCATGGATTACTACTGTCCGATTTTGAGAATGCAATAGATTTATAACGTTGCTCGCGATTAGTGTGTCGTGTCGATTTTGGAATTGATCGATTGAATCGAATTGAATCGACAATTTTTGAATCGATTGAATCGATTCAACATGATTCGAATCGCGATTGAATAAAAATCGAATCGTTCGATTCGATTCGATTTGATTCGAATTGGAATCCATTCGATTCGATAAAATCGAATCAACAAATATAGTGCGAATCGATTCGATTCGATTTTTGATTCGATTCGATTTTTGATTCGATTCGATTTTTGATTCGATTCGATTCGATTCAATTCGATTTTTCCGTTCAACAAATCGAATCAAAGTTGATCGATTTTTGAATCGATACGACACACTACTCGCGATAGAACAAATATGTACTACTTTTGCTCGCGATAAGCAGGATATGTGCAGTTTATAGGTGGTAACTCGCGATTTGTCTATTATACACTGATTACAAACGCTATCTCCCGTACCCAGCCAATTTTTGCGCGAGCTATATTCCATCTATTTTATTCTAACCGCAAATCACCTGTGTATCCACTCGGCCACTTTTGCTCGTTTTTTTCACTGTGGAGAATGCATAGAGGAAAGGGGGAAAGTGGAAAAGGAGGAGAGCAAAAAACCGCATATTTTCAGATGGAATTTTCTCGACTTCTAGAAATTTGTGCAGAAAACCGAATACACCACGAGAAAGCCCGTATTCGAAACTACAAATGAGCAAATTTAGAAAAAATTCTGAGATGATACCTAAACATGGTTCCCTTTAAGACTACGACTTTAAGACTTTAAGACTTGTAAGACTACGCATTTAGTGATTTATGTTTTCCCAATATTTAACACTTTTTTTTCAAAATATGGGAATATGTACGTGAAAGTGGCCTTTCTTCGTGACTGGACCAAATCATGCATCCATCCACTGGCCGTCACTGTTATCCGTTATATAATTGTGTACTACATATAGCCTTTTGCGTACAAACTTCAAATATTTAACAGCATCCGCTGTTGATTCGCTGTTCACTTTTCTTAAATGCTTTGCAAGCATCGCGTAACTATACCTATCAGATGTTTACAGTAATCCACCCAATATCTCGAATATATTGTGCTAGAATTCTGAAATTTGAATACAAGAGCAATCCATATCAAACTTTTAAACGGTACTATTAATTCGGGTGACCCTACCAGAGCTTCATGAGGGATGGTTAAGTAGCCGCCGCTGTGCGGATGGCAAAAACGCAATAAAAACTGCAGTAAAAAGTTAGATTAAACTAATCATCTAATTCTTTTTGATACAACAGTTCAATTAGTACGTGAAGTTATAGATCAACGATCAGAGATTTTTGATGATTTCCACAATTTTTGAGAACGATCCATTCACATGGAAATAGTGTGTCGTGTCGATTTTGGAATTGATCGATTGAATCGAATTAAATCGACAATTTTTGAATCGATTCAATCGATTCAACATGATTCGAATCGCGATTGAATAAAAATCGAATTGTTCGATTCGATTCGATTTGATTCGAATTGGAATCCATTCGATTCGATAAAATCGAATCAACAAATATAGTGCAAATGCGCTCTACCGATCAATGCCTTCGGCGGCGGTTTAAAATCGTATTTTTAAACTGTTTTTTAGTAAATTGCATTTTTCAAAGGAAAATACGATTTCAAACCGCCACCGAAGGCATTGATCAGTAGAGCACATTTGCACTATTTTTGTCGATTCGATTTTATCGAATCGAATCGAACTAAATCGATTCAAAATCGAATCGAATCGATTCAATTCGATTCAAGTCGATTTATTCGCGAAATCGATTCAAATCGATTTGCCCGTTCAACAAATGGAATCAAAATTGATCGATTTTTGAATCGACACGACACAGATTGCAAGACGATTGCAGCATATTGGGTTACGATATCTATACAAGAATAATAGAATACTCAGATCTCCAAATAATGCTGTTTGATCAGAGCAGCTATTATGAGAATAACCTAACCAAAATGAAACGGGGTTCAAAAGTACACAAGTGAAAACCCACACTGACTGGAAAGCAAAATTGGTATTAAAAAGATTTCATTGCTATTGAACTTGTCATTCGTTTTGTTGACATACACTCATTTAAACTGACGAAGGTTCAGCAGAGTTGCTGGAAAATTCTCAGAATAGCCTGGGATTCTCATCAAGGTCCTCTATGCGGAAGCACAAGGTCTTGCCATCTTCATTGCGACGACGCTTATAAGAAGCAGGAAAATATAGGAAATTAATGGATTCAATTTCTCTTTTTCACTCCTCATCATTCGATTGATTTTCGCATTCCATTCTGGGAAAACAAATCATTTTCACGATGTAATAACTGTAATAATCGTTCACAACCCCGACATGGAAAATCAGAAGTTGTCTAAAAACGGTTCTGTGATCTTGGTTCCGGAAAATAAAAACCAGAGTTACAGATCTTTGATATTTCTCTAACATTTGCTTAATGATTTGTCAGCGCCACACTTTTTGTTATGGAAAATGTGGGAATCGTTTGTTTATATAGCTTCATACGATTTATGTACCTTGCATTTGTTCGCTGCACATCGATATTCTTTCAATTCATAATAGATTTTTTGAAAAGAGATGATATTCATGCTATAAGTTGTTCAATTGAACGTTTTTCGTAAACTGCAGGTTTGCCATACTCTTCATCTTACTCTGACTGTCCTACTCTATTAAACTTTTCTTTTCGATACCGCACCAAATCGACAAATATCTAAATGAAATTATGATTTTCCCTCCTCCTCATGTGCTCTCCGTTTGAACTGTGCAACTCGTTAATGAATTACCGGAAAAATGCGATTCGGAGCTTTCGTGCACATAAGACAATTTAAGTAGGCTTTTGATGGAGTGCGCTTACTTTCATAGTGGATACTTCAGATCCTTCCGCGTAATATGGCTTCCACGAAAGACGAAAACAAAAAGTCATTTTTCGTCTTTCCTTCGTTCGCCTTTCAGTTCGTCTTACATTCGTCTTACGCAATAAAAAAAAGTTTTGTACTGTGTACACGATGTACATATTTTACTTGACCAACACAATGTCTATCTGTGTGTCAAACGAATTTAAGACGAAGACGAAGACAAGACGAGACGGTCTTATTTCGTGGAAGCCATGCATTATAAAATAATTAACAATGCAACGTACTTCCACAACCATGATCCTATTTCAGAGACTCTGATCCCAAAAGCTAATAGCTTGAATAGATTTGTTTCCTTTTTTTCTCATCTCTTCATCTTTTTCCAAAGGTGAATTCCTTCTGGCACACTTATTTGTCAAATCGTTATGTACTCTTTCCATCTTTAAAGATCTCTCTCTCTGTCTCTCTGTCTCTCTCTCTCTCGCTCTATCTATTATTCCATAAATTAGTTAGAATTAACATCTCTCGCTGATAGTGTGAAATATTAAAATTACTAAATTATAATATTCAAATGCAAAGAAAAATCACAAAAAAAGTACTCACTAATTAGAACAAAAGATACTCTCAATGTATTCATCGAATGCGTGGTGAACAGAATATGGAGGACACTCAACCCGTCGAGCAATTCCGTCGATCGTTCTCCACTATTGAGCACATCCCTTCAATCAAACGACTGCTCGAAGAGGGTCTTGAACACCAGATTCCGCTCACACTTATTCACCAACTTTCATAAGGCATTTGACAGTGTCTCCAGAAATGGGACAGGGAAACAATATCCACCACTATTCACCCACTACGTAAATTGTATACAGACGGCAGCACCACATTTACACCATTCTATAGGCCATTCAAAGTACTCGTCACTAGACGCTTTTCGTCAGGGCCTGAAACTAGTCTTCAGCGAAAGACCTTGGGCCGACTTGAAACTGCGATACAACACGAGCAGTTCGAGAAATCTCAAAAGTCGGAGATTTGCAGACCAGTCGAGTCACGAAAGATTTGTTGCGAAAGATGCAACAATGGCCAGCAATGAGATTCAGGAATTGGTCTATAAATGCGAAGAAGTGGGACACAGCAATTCGGGAATTTGAGCACGAGTTGAGTGACACGGTGAGATGATCGTGATCATTCTGCGCTTCTCATCTTGTCTAATAGTAAGCTATAGAGTTGTTGAGAATATGAGACTGGAAGAAGCTACAAGCAGAAACATATTTCTGCTTTTTGAATAGACTCAAATAGAAAAATAACCTATATTCAAATAACTGAAGCATCATTTTTCTGGTGGGGCTTATTACAAAAAATCCAATCTCAAAACTACGTTCAAAATTCTCATTCTCATTCTCATTTATGGCTCGGAAATTTGAGCTTTAATAGAAGTACTAATCACAATCACGGTCTTGTC
Organism: Caenorhabditis inopinata; assembly: GCA_003052745.1. Taxonomy (NCBI): domain Eukaryota; kingdom Metazoa; phylum Nematoda; class Chromadorea; order Rhabditida; family Rhabditidae; genus Caenorhabditis; species Caenorhabditis inopinata. Next base: position 15,000,103 of record AP018155.1, on the reverse strand, counting down.
GGGATGGCACTCACAGTGCAACGTCAAAAAGAATCTTCATCGAGAAGCAATCTGACGCCTATTAGGAGTTGGATGCCAACTACCAACTACCATTTGCGAAGAGAAGAAAGATAGGATGAGCTGGATATGTGAGGCGCAGAAACAACAATAAATGGACGACGTTGATGCAAGAATGGATACTAAGAGATGAAAAACTACAAGCTGGAAGGCCGCCGATGAGATTGTCGGATTCTATGAGAAAAGCAGTATCAATCTGACATGGAAACCACCTCATTTCCTCTTGGATCAGCGTCACAAAAACCGGATCGTCTGGTGCTCTGTGATCAACGCTATGTTTTTGAGAGTTTATTATACATACAGTTATTTCTTGTTTTCGCTTAAAGAATGTACTGAAACTTCAGCACGCTGCAGAATCAATCGGCGTATTCTATGGTGATCCTGGCTGGATTGAAAAGGAGTATCATTCCAATATGGAAGCCTCCTGTTACCTTTTGGACTACGCCACCATTGCGAAAGATCGAAAGAACCTGCTCGTTGTATGCAGCTTTCAATCTAAGTAAGTATATAAATATACATTCAATAACCTCAGGATTATTTGAAATATGATCTGATTGCACACTAGTTCATCTTTAATTATTCTAGAAATTGAGACCTACATGTGAAAGGAATATGTAAAAACCGATTCAATAGGTTAGAGATTAGTTTTTACCTCGAATCCATCCGTGTTGTCGGCATTATACACGAGTGCATTCAGCACAGACAGCAGGTTGTGCCATAGCATCATGAGAATGATGGTTAAAAAATATGAAAACTGGCAGTTGCCGTTGTCCGTGATCAACCGAAAAGAGAGGCTGAGAAGAGCCCTATTCACAAATGTGCGAAATGTATCTCTCTTTTGCTCTCCGCGCGGAAGCCGCGAAACCGTACAAATATGCGGCCGATGGTGAGGTAAGTGGGAGCAGCAGCAGAGAGTTTGATTGGAAACGAGGACACCAACAGAGAAGAAGGGTTGAAATGCAAACAGCCTTCCAACGATTTGAGCTTCTTTTAGGGCAATAAAAAATAGTCGCTACGAGACGACCTCTTTTATATTTGATGACCAGTCGTGTCGCCACAAAGACATTGACAATTGGATTAAAATTGAAAGGAACGAAGGAAAACAGCAATTTGGTTGTTTTCCTGTGTAGAGTAACACAAATATCAGACCTAAAAACAACAAATCCTTTTTTTGTTGAGGGGCCTACAATAAGACGTCCTAAAAATACATAGTGCTCATTTTTTCAAACTTAATTGCCAATTTTTACTTTTAAAAGTATAGGACAATCTGGATATCGCGGGATCGAGTCCCGCATTGGGTATCCGTAGGAGATCGGCACCCGGGCAGAGTCTCAGTTGGCTAATGGGTCGGAGGTAGCGCCCAATACTCTCTGTGACCCGATAGCTCTAGCTTTGGCTTAGCAGGCACACAACAATTGCTAAAAACAGCAATAGAATCGGTTAGAAAGGCACGCTTTGTGATTTTGTGTGGTGTAAGGCTCATTGTAAATTCAGTAGACAGCTTTCTCATGCTCCGTCCCGGATTTCGCCTGATTCTTTCTTTGACGACACAGACGTTCGGATAAACTGTTACGGACGCTCGACGGCCAGTTCTCAGACGATCCCTGTCGGTACGAAGACTGGAGAAGCGATGAACAGTTCGTTGAGCCAACTTGGGAAGCACATTGAGCAGTTTCGTAAGTCGTTTCGATGATAGTAGTGCGAAAATGAGAAGCGACCACCATTATCTTCAAACGTAATACTATGGTTTGAAACTTGGACAGAAAACAAAAGCTGCATGACAAAGTACAAAAATGAAAAAAAAAAGTTGAATCTGCGCGCTGTGCATGTATCACAGCTCACGCAAAGTTGCGGGTCATTAATTATAGTGCACCCTGTACATATTGGGTTGAGGAATAAGTTCGTAGAGTTTTTTCACAAAGATTTATTTGAACATCGAATGAAGATGATTAAGGATTGTCTTTTGATCACAGTTCATTTTTTCGGCCCATTCACGACTTGTTTGGCGACCATCTTCTTTCAATAGTGCCTTCAGATGCTCTTCGTCTAATTCTGCAGGTCGTCCGCTTCGAGGCGTGTCTTCAAGATTAAAGTCGCCATTTTTGAACTTTGCGAACCAATTTTGTGCAGTAGACACGCCTAGGACACCTTCTCCATACACACTGCATATTTTCCGAGCGCCTTCGGCTGTTTTTTGCTTTCGATGAAAAGCGAAGAAGAGCAGATGTCGAAAATGCTTATTTTTGCCTCCTGGATAGTTCATTTCTAATCCTGAAAAATTATAAAAAAATCAAAATTTCAGAACAAACTAAAAACACTGTTTTGTAGAGCAGAAAAAGCGCTATCAGACAAATATATACACTTTGCCAAACAACAAGAAAATCTTTGTGAAACAAAAGATAATATAAAACTCTACGAACTTATTCCTCAACCCAATAGAAAGACCACTAGCCACTACCCTCATAGAACAAATTCAGTATCATTCTGCTAGCTTTTCCTATTGTGTCTGCTGACAATGTTCAAAATGACGGCAGTGGTCTTCTAGAAATTTATTGAAAAAATAACAAAAATTGCGAGAAAAAAATGGCCTCTCCTCTCCCGAACCCTCGACGTCGATTACGTTTCCATGCACTCTCGTCTCCATGTCAAATGATGCTTGATGGCTTATGAATTTTTTCTCAATTTGTTCATTGTTCGTGTTTCGTCTAATGTAAAACAGTAGTCGGCAGTTTCCCAATTCTTCAAGGCACTTTAAAAATACACACAAACCATCAATACAAAATTGAAAGGTGAAACGATGAAGATGCCGCAAGCAAAGAAACATACATACATACAACGGGCGGAGACATAAATGTGCGAATGCGACAATAATCCAGCGAGCACATCGTTATCATTTTTCTGAATACCCTTTTTACAATATGACGAATACTTTAAAACAACGTTTCTCATGAAGCTCAGCCTTCCTCCTTTGCGGAAAATTCAGAAACAACAGAAAAAATTAGATATTATTTCCAAATGATCTAAGACCACAATTCTCTTCTCTTTCCGTTTATTCCTACTCCTCATCTATTCTTGAACGATGCGTTTGCAACCCCGAACTTTCAGAAGGCATTTGTCTTTGAAGAAATGCTCATAAATAATTTGTGCGGCGACATTTCTACTGCCTCTAGAAATTACCAATAACCTGAAAATCACATTTCCAACTCAATATTGCTTGGATATCGTTGCTCCGTAAGCCACTGAACTGACTTTCAAAGAGTACACTTAGCTTTAGCTTCTCATTCTGTCCACTATTATGTTATGAAAAGGTGAGTCACCAGACTTGCTATACCCCACACCATCTCCTTCTCTAACGCTCATAGCAAATCTTCAGCTCATAGCGGATCCATCTAGGAGAATAGCGCCTATGCGTTTCGCTAAACCTTGAAATAGCCGTGTATTCGGAATGAATCCAGCTGCTTATAGTTAGATTAATGGTGTCAAGTCTTCGTGAAACACAAAAACTGATTCGTCATTTATTTGTAATTTGTGTTGGTAATAAGAAGCTTAAAAACGGTGTTACCCTGACATCATACAGGAAGACAAGCAAACCAAACTTTTTTATGTAGATCGATCTGTGCTCAGTTTTGTGTTTCATTTTCAGCTGAACTTAATTATTTTTAATCCGTCATTCGACTTTTAAGAATTCATTTTTCAGATGGATTCCCGAAGTTTCTATTTTGTTATCATTATAATATTCACTATTGTCATTCTCTATAGTTTCAATACGACTTCTAACAATATTATTCCAAATGAAACTACTGCCTATCTTGTTACCGAAAAAGATGTGGAGTTCAATCCAAAAGGTTTGTCACGCTGAAAATGACATTTCAACTTTGGTGACTCTGAAACTGTACACTTTCAGATTCACCATATTATAAGATAGAAGGAATGGATAGATTCGAATGGTACGAAAAACGGTGGAGAAAAGAGTTGGGGGACAGTAAACCTCCAGAAATCGACGAAGTCTCACTGCTCAGAGCGTACGAGTTTGACGTGGAATACTCGATTTCAATTACTACTCCTAACAAGTTCAAGTGCGTAAGCATGATTTGAAATGGAAACGATGAATTCGAATTTTAGAGCAATCCTGTACTGCCGATATTTTGATGAATCCGGCAAAGAGCTTCTGCCGGCTTTCCAGTCCTATAATTTTCCAGAATTTGTGGTTAATTGTAAGAAAAGACGTGGAACAAAACGAGTTTCCGTTAGCACTAAAGCAAATAATAATTATACATTTCCAATTGAATTAATCGACCGAACTAAGAGAGGTAATTGAACTGTGCTTTACTGTGCCACGCGTTTTGATATTCTCTTCTTGTTACCAGAATACAAGCACGAGTTATCTTTCTGTATGTCTCCAATATATGGGAAAGAACCAAAATGGCTACTCATAGCAGAAATAATCGAACACTATAAACTGCAGGTGACGTATTTCATTCAAATATTCTTAATTTTAAGCTTGTGCATTGCAGGGAATGACACACTTCTATTTCTACATCTTTCACATCACCGAATACGACAGTGCCATTTTACACGACTACGAGAGAACTGGAGAGGTGGAATTAACATTTCTGTTGGAGAGGAATGATAGAGCGTTGCTCCATTGGCAGATTGTTGCTTTCAGGGTGTTGTTATTTTCCTAAAAGTGATGCATATTATCTTCAACTTTCCAGGATTGCACTTTAAGAAGCCGGTTTCAGTCCAAATGGAGTCTTTTTTCGGATATAGATGAACGACTTCTGATGACTGATTACCCAGGAACAATACGTGATTACTTGAAAACCGTGACTGATAGCACGATAGCTGCAGTACAATTCAGGCAGCAATGGATTATGAAAACAGAGTTTTTACCGGAAAAATACGAAGGAGAGAAGCAGGTATATTCACAGCATTTGACCGTCCTTAAAAATTTTTTTGAATAACTGAAAAATAGTATTCGAATAGAGCATCGATAGTACCTTTACTGGAATGACCAAGAACGTGTTAAAGTTGATTACGTGGATTTAAGTTTATAAGAATGAAAAGAAAATTTGGAATGCGGCACATGGACGACATTATAAGTCTTATTTATAGTAGTGTAACTACTGTAATCTTGCCGCAATTCACACGAACACTTAACAAACTACCTTTTAGAGATTTCTAGAAAAATTGATTCAGAGAAAAAGACACTTAAAGGAATATTTAAATTCAAATTCAAAAAGCGGTAAAAATTGATTGAAATTCAGATAGATGAATGGTCGCCTACACTTCGTTGGCACAACTCCTCAGCTTTTGGACCTCCTGGGCATACTGCCAAGTGTATAGTGATGCCGGAGAAAGTATTAGCAATGTGGACTCATCGCCCGTCAATGATGTTTCCGGGATTCCATATTCATGACCTCAAAACGGAAGAGGGAATCGTTCGGCATTATCGAGATCTCACAATGTGGAATTGGGGCAACACTTGGCTGAAAGAAATTCTTAAGTTTGGTCCAATGACGAACACAGATTACCCATCAAAATATCAGAAAAACTTAACAAATGAAGTGAAGAAACGAACGAAATACGTGTATGAGCATTACCATATGAGGGAAGAATAAGTATCTGTTAGTGGGAATACGGACCGTGGTTCAGAAGAAGATCGGAAAACCGGGAAATTAATGATTGTGTTTACACAGCGCTTGAGGAGTTTCTCATCTTTTTTGACGCCCGGTCCACTCTCTCGCAAACATATACATGTTACATCCTATAATTATAATCAATATCATCGGGCTCTGGGTATATTTTTTCTCTTGTTCAATGATTTGTTTGCTAATAAACGAGAATTTGATAAACTAAGCTCCCGAGGAGCTGCTGTAAAAATTAAGAATTTTCAAAATCTATAGTTTCGAGAAAAAGAAAAAGTTTCATTCTAATATTTATCCATTGCTTGTTGCTGCGAGCCAAAGCGAGTCGGGAAAGGATCGGACGCAAGCCTCACAGAAGCATGCGCAAGATGGCTGAAGAAGTTGAAACGAGTGGCCGAACTGTGAGAAGAGGTATCAAGAAGGTGTTGGAGATGAAGCCATATTAAGTTCGAAAAAGGGCTATTCTTTCGAACCAAAACAAACTCGCTCCACTCCAAAAATGCATGGCGCTTTTGAGGCATGCACTTGGCGACATCGATGAGAAGGTAATCAGTTTTAATTACTTACTTAGTTACTTAGTTGATCCGTTATTCGCTTGTGTGAACGCGGATCACAGCTAACCATGCCTTGCAATCTTGGGCGATGGTTGTCCATGAAGTAGTTAGTCGATTTCCTCGGTATATTGAGACTTCTTTACGTAGTGAGTCGGACCATCTAATGGGGGGGGGGGTCATCCGACAGGTCGTTTTTGATCTCGAGGAATCCATGGAAGCGGTATTTAATTCCCAAAATCATCGTGTGCTTGTTCGAGATTTCCGTTAAGCCAACAGCAGAAGTCGAGTTATTTACAGTGCTGCCCATCCACAGCATTGGGGGAATCTCATCCAATGGAAAGACACCTTTGGTTTTTGTGGATCCGTGTGTGAAAGTGAACCAGAATAATAAATACCACAACCAGATTTTGTTGAAAGTCATGCTTCCCTGGTCGCAATCTCAATTTGGATCGCAAAATGCGAATGTTGCGAGTTTCTTCTCCGGGAAAGAATGACCTGTCTCGAGTTCTGATCGATCTCAATCTAATGGATTATGTAGGCTTCAAGCCAAGGTTCAAGCTCGTCCTCACACAAATTTGGAGTATCTCAAAAAGATTTGCTCGCGGAATAGGGAAATCTGTGGCCGTACTACCTCCTTGCCACTATTGATGCACACCCGAAGAGATTGAAGGAGTTCATCAAGAACAGAGGTGCGAGAATCGAACAATTATAATTTAATCTTGTTGCTTTTTATTCTGATAATCTCCTGTTAAACTTTGCAGATGATTCGACTTTTCTTTAGAAGTTATAATTTTTTTTCGGTTAAACTACTTTTGCCGCACCCTGTAGTTCAGCAGTTTAGCTTAAATTCAAATTAGTCGTACGAAAAGATGGAAGCGCATCAAATTGCGAGTCAACTTTAGTCGCCGGATCTTTGTAGTACAGGGTTGGACGCAATTACCCGGGATGAAGTTTCGCGCCATAGCCCTATACACTGACGCATTTCCGGCGCGTAAATTTTTCAAAATTTTGTTTATTTATATGTTTTTAACTATTTTGCCAAGTTTTAGATAATTTGCTCAAGTTTCAGCTAAATGGTGCGAGCTAGCAATCACCGTACCTCCATTGTGACCCTTTTCAAGCAAGGTTTATCCGGGATAGAGATTGCAAAAAACCGGGTCTTTGTAGTAGTTGTTGCTTCATAGTAAACGCGGCATAATGCATTGTATAATATTATAATCACTTTGAATACCATTCGGTTTATTCAGAATTAAAATCAATACAGACTGACACAAAGATTGGAGGTGGTCATCCACAATGCTAACTTAATGAATTGGCAGGTAAAGAAAGGAAACCGGGAGACTTGAAAAAAGAAAATGAACTCGGAGAAAAGGACAACCAGAAATATCAATATGGCATAAGTAATCGGAGTTCATTTGATATGTCAGGATGGACTTGTCAATGGTAAAAGGAAGGGGGGCTACATAAATTGGAGTTTTAGCAAAACTGGCATTTCATATAGAAGCAACGGTTGAGAAGAAATCATTCGGTTTAGTAAGGCTTCCATTTGGTCGAAATTTCGGCCGTCTCGTCTCATCTTCGTCTTCGTCTCGAATTTGTCTGACGCAGTATGTTGGCAACGTTTTCATTGCGTAAGACGAATGCAAGACGAACAAAGACGACTTTTTGCCTTCGTCTTTAGTGGAAGCTTTAGAGCCGACAACGATAAGATTCATAGGCCGCCTAGAAAAAAGGAGAAAGTCTAACTTGAGTTGTGATGCTAAGGAAGTGAGAGACACCTGTGACTATGCTATGTAATTAGAATGAGCTGATTTTTGAGAGGGCAATGTGTGATGGCCTACATATTCAGTAGTTCAGTATTTCGAGATATTGAGATATGTACATAGATTGGAAGATGGGGAATTCAGGTGACGAAGACTTAAAGCATTCAAATAACTGATTACATCTTAGCGATTCGGGAGATAGAGATTCTAGTGGTGTGGGGAACAAATTTAAGTTTACATACTAAACGGACAAGATCACGAGCATTTTGTACCTGGATAATTGGGATTGATTGATGTTATAACAATGATTCGGATTTCTGGAACCAATGTGTAGAAGGGAAGTCTTATGGGGTTATTCATAATAAGCACAAAAAGCATTTTAATGCAAAAAAATGCATTTTATTGCATTAAAATGCAATCGTGAATAACATTAAAGTGGCATTTTTTGCATTAAAATGAAATTGTGCTTTTCATGAATAACCCCATTAGGCTGAGCTAAAGGCATAGAGTTCTTTGAAGCCCATATGCAGACGACATGAAACAGGGTTGTGCCTATGCATTTATATCATCAACAAAGGCCATTCGTACCTTTTTGAATCTTTTCAGGTACTTATCCCATTTCAGGAAGAATTCTATGCAGTGGAGCGAAAACTGTCTAAAGAATGGGTGGGATGTCTTGTTAGAAGCATGATTTGATCATGGAATCAGATGGATGCTTGTTGTTTCGTCATTCTGTATTTCCGACACCAAAGGTAAATCACTATTGAGTTGTGTCGGGTGTTGCTCTTCAAGTTGTTCTCTGTCGTTTGTATTGTTGTTGTTCGCCCGAATAACAGGAAGAGGATATTGAAAAGCGACAAGAGAAGTTTCTTCGTCAGATACCGGAGAACGTGGTTCCGGACTGGGAGTTGTAGACCTTTTACTGCCAATGTGTTTGCACTGAAAATCGAATCATTTCGTAAAGCACAGAAATACACTGCGACTTACAACAAAGACCCAAGCTGGAACGCCAAGTATTAATAGTAAAACGATGAATAATATGGCAATTGCGATGACGAAATAATTACCGCTTTCTGTTATTCTTTCCTTGCTTACATCTTCCATATTCACAGTTTTAAGCTTTTCATTTGATCCTTCAGTCTTTGAAAATAGAATTCTGGAAATCTCTTCGATTGACTGCTGACATTTTTTGTCTTGAGTTTCAATGTTACTCAAGCAAATGGATAACTGGATCTGGCAGTTGTTCTCCACAAAGTGAGTGCAGTACTCGTATTCAAATCCACACAACGCGACAACATCTGAACATCCTTAATTTTCGGATTATACAGTAGTTTTGAATAAACAGACTTACTTCTAGATTTCCAGCATTCGGATGAAACGTGATTAAAGTAGTCTACATACTTCAGTGGTAATTTCGCCGAGGCCTCCATTTCGATGAGGATATGTTTCGTATCTCTTCTTGTTATGGACCAGTTATCGTCGCCTTCAAATCCCTTATCAAATTGACCTCTGAGTTTCACTTTAGTTGGTTCGGCGTCTGAAAGAAGAGTATTCGAAATTGAAAAAGGCAACGATTTTGTTAAATGCTCACGGTAATCAGCGGCGGCTTTATAAAACGAGTTTCCAAACAGCCGGTGAATTATCTCAGTCAATTCCACGAACTTCTTGCAGACAAATTTTTTGGAATCCATTGTTTTCAGTATTTGCTGGAAAAGCACACGCATAATGAGCAGAAGAAACGTCACAATTACCTCATTGATCTCAAGAAAGGTCGCATCGCAGTGCTCTTTACTATTACGCTGATCGTAACAGTTCATTTGAACCGCAGCATTGTGGTTTAAATCCACTGAAAAATTTAAGGGTTTCTCGTGATTTGTAAGACAGTATTCTTTTTTTTTAATGATGTAGCAACTTCAATGGAGAAATCAACGTACAAGAAGCTTTACCGCAAGCCTCCTCTGCCATTAGTCTCGAGATAACTTTTCCAAAAACGCCCATATCCGCCAATATGTACCAAAACTCATATGGAATGTGCAGCTTTGTAGCACTGATTGAGTCAGCTAAAAAAGCAATTTTCTCATAACTTTAATAATACACTTTCAATTATTTAAAACCTCTTTCCAATGAGTTCCGCAAATCGCTCATCGCCTTTTGGCATTTATTGTTTCTTGATAACGGCATTTCCATATATTGGAATGAGAAATATGGCTGAAACGTTTCTAAATTTGTTATTTCCATGAATTTTGCGAAATCATTACCATCATAATGTCTAGAAGAACGTGAGTGAAGTTTAGCTGTGACGTGATTTGATTCACTTTCACTTCCAGCTGCTTTTCGATTCCGCATTCCTTTTGCATCACTGAAAACGCGTCGTTCACTTGCTCCATGCTCTTCTTTATTCTGTCCATCATCAAAAGCTCTCGTTTTTTGAAAATTAGTTTTTGGAAAGAGTGCCCCTTCGCATGAACAGAAACGCATGCATTCGCGTTGTACTTCGCACATTTGTCAGACGTTGCAGCGTGATCTTCTTCGTTGTAAACGGGAATGCACGAGCAAAACAGATTTTTGCAGTCATCTGCTGATCTTAACTGTCCGAAACAATCTTCGTAGTGAGGAACGCAGAACTCGATTTTGTCGATGTGAGCCGGACATTGCTTTCGGAATTCCCGTCTAGATATGTCAGCTGGGAACAGATCATCCGGAAAAGAGATGCTGGATTCGTGACAGTAAACTGCAATTCAGAAAATATAGTTTGGCTGTTGTTTCTCCGAATTATCCATTTAGTGTTGATCTACCTCTAATAAAAAATCCCGCTGATTAATCTATGGGCATTGCCATCATGCGCGCTTATCTAGTCTTGAGGTTACATCATCACAATCACTTAATGACGGAATTTTCGGAATTCTTTTCTCAGTTTTTCCTATTTGTTACCTAGTATTCATTAACATGCCGGAGGACACAACAGGCTTAGTATTTCGAATGGCACGATTCTAACACGACACCATTTAATTGTCGGTTAGTGGAAATGTTATCATCGACACTTTAACTGAACAATCAGAATTGCATAGTTCAGAAATTATTGAGTCTGCATTATGGGCACCACGGCAATCTTAAAAATAGTGTGGCTTCTGTTAGCTTGATACTTGATGGGTTATTCACAAATTTTTCAAATCTTCCAAACTCCTACCTCCTGAGAACTTCAAAATGATAACAAATAAAAGTGCAAGACAATAACGCCCCGTCATTATTGGCGTTTGGTGGTATGGAGAATGACTAAATTGCATGGCATGCTCCTCGGTTCTGAAAGTTGACGATTAGAATCGGACAAAAAACGGAATCGCAGATGAAACAGCATGAATGAGTTTACTCAAAGAAAAAATACGTTGAATATAGTCGAATGAAAGGGAAGCACTTATAAAAAGTGAAAGTAAATGGTATCAAATGATTTGTGTATGCAGGAGTTCTGCTTAAGAGTCATAGTGTCAGCTCAATGAAATCAAAAATCAATTGAAGCTCATCGAGCAGATTCAAAGAAGCGCACAATCAAGCTGAATTTGAAACACATTGTTAAAATATATAAACACCGTTGTGATACCGAAAGAGAGAAATAAGGCTTCCACGAAAAACGAAGACAAAAAGTCGTCTTCGTTCGTCTTTCAGTTCGTCTCGCATTCGTATTACTCTATTATGTATTGCGCGAAGCGTGCAGAGAAACTTGCGAACTTCTATATCTTATGTGCTCAATGCGAACCCGAGCAACAGTTGTTTGATTGTTATGTAAAGATAGCGAGTACAAAGATGACATCATTTGAAGATTTGGGGGACGCAAATAGGGAGAGAGCGAGAGAGAGAGAGAGAGCGAGAAAGAGAGAGAGAGAGAGAGATAAAAAGGGAAGAATTAGATATAAAAAATGATTCCCTTCTGTTTTTGAAGCTCTTTCTTCAGAAGTCTTTCATTTCAAATATTGTATTCCTTACCTGCATTATCTCTACGTAATTTTGGTTCATTCAAAAAAATAGGCGGACCTAATTAAATATTGTTTTACACGCACGTCTAACGTGTGACTGTTCACGTCACACGTCTGGACGTTTCTATCCGAGGTATGGATACAACATCAAAAATATTCATTTTGCAGCTACTGCTCATGATCTGAAAGCGTCGAGAGAGCTGATAAACATATTAGGTTGATGGAAAAGTTATTGCGTTTTTATGTTGTTTACTTTTGTGAAAGATTTTTGAATAAAATGTTTGGTTATCTGTGGTCGTGTTATATATCATTTTGAAGAGCGTAATTCGCTCTATCTACTTGTCTTTTTGATTTTTCCTTGAAATAATTATGTCACTTTTTATAGCACTTCAAAAATAGCATGGATAAAAGGCAAATTCGAACGATTTTCTTGTTCCAGTTCAAACTAGGCCGAAAAGCTGTCGAGACAACTCGCGATATCAACGATGCATTTGGCCAAGAAACCACTAATAAACGTACGGCACAACGGTGGTTCAAAAAATTCCGAAGCGGTGACGAGAGCCTTGAAGATGAAGAGCGTGCCGGCCGCCAGTCTGTGATTGATAACGATCAATTGAGAGCCTTAATCGAAGCCGATCCTTCAAATCAACACGAGAAGTTGCCGAAGAACTCAACGTTGACCAATTAACAGTCGTTCTTCATCTGAAGCGAATAGGCAAATCAAAAAAGCTCGACAAATGGGTGCCACACGAATTAAACGAAAATCAAAAAAATCGTCGTTTTGAGGTGTCGTCCAAGACGATGCCGAAAATGCCTTCAATGAGTTTGTCGCTTCCAGAGACCCGAACTTTTACGCTACCGGCATAAGGAAACTTGTTTCTCGTTGGCAAAAATGTATTGATTCTGATGGTTTTTATTTCGATTAATAAATTTGATTTAAAAAAAGTTATGGTCATTTAAAGTTGAAGGTTAAAAAACGCAATAACTTTTCCATCAACCTAATAACATTAATAGATTGGTACCATTGAATTCAAAATCGTAAGGTCTCGTAGAAACAGAAGTCTGAAAAGAGCACTTTTCAAGAAGGCTAATTCATGAATTTAAAAAGTTAGAAGCCGAAATTTCAATGAGTACGATGTTCCATCTTGTTCGTATTGTAGTTAATGAAATCATGAACTGATAAAGTTTTGCTCATTGGTTGTAGGCATGCACATTTTATAACTAAAACACTGCACATTTCACTGGAACAACCGATAGCATTAACTAGTGCACCAATGTCCTTTGAAGCACGAGTTTCGTCATATTCGAATAGAAATTAATCATTTTTAAATATAAGAAGTGATGATTTATAGCCAAGGTTTTCAGTATTCCCAGTATTCCCAGTATAAAAGCGGATTTTTTTCGAAATATGCTCTGTTCTTAAATTGATCTGACGGATCACCCATTATTCTGAGAATTTCGGCGGATGCTTAATGTGTTTCCACTAATTATGCACATTATATATAAACAATTTGAAACTTCAAACGCTTTTCATGCCAAATCGTTGATTTGAACAACAGGATGCGGAAACAATTTCGGTAGACTATTTTCACGGGAAAAAGGCGATACTTCCCTAACATCGTTATCTGCAAAATATGCATTAAAAATCATAGTTTTTATAATTCTGCCATCCGCTGCGCAAATTAGCTACTCTCCTCGACGGCCAAGCCAAAGCCGTCAATCGCGATCACCAGCTGCTACGTATCGTTTGACAGCTCTGGCCTGTGGTCAAGGTAATGAAAATTACTAGTATTGGAGTGTAAAAAAATGATAAAAGCACAAACGAATTGATTGTTTAATAATATGAGAATGATGGTTAGACCGACCGATTGAAACTTAGCGAAAAAATCGAGTGAAGGAGACAAGAAAGAAGAAAAAAGAACAAGAGGACGGGAGTGATGTGAGAGAAAAATTGGGTGACTCATTTTTGATGTCGGCATTTTGGCATATAAAACCGACAAGATGATATCAGTTTTCTATTAAGTGGACACACAGGAGATGTACACCAAAATATTTTCGCATGGTTGCACACCGAAACCAGTGTTGAGACAAGGCTTCTGCGACGTGATGATTGAAAAATGAAATGCCACGCTTGGCGTCTCAGAAACAGCAAAATTATTTACGTCTGTTGCTGTTACGGGCCGTGTGCCGAATTGTTTAGAGTCCGATCTGGCCACAACACAATGCTATATTTTGCATTTCAAACGATAAGTAGAGAAGAGCATTGCCAACTTGTCTTTGATCTCTTGTGAAGGAGTCGTACAACCGTTTGCAACAAGTTCTGCATTGGACTTCCTTGTAACATTGGGTCGAGTATTGCCGTTGTTTTGTTGAAAATAGAGCTGTTTAGCAGTTTGCAGTTCGGCATGAAATCTCAGTTCGATGCGTCCGAAGCGTCCGTTTCTTCCATTTAATCAAAATCACAGTTTTAGGTCAAGTCTCCCTAAGACAGTGGTGGGTGTTCTAGGGACCGTCCTGACGCGTCAGTATTCAATCTTCGTGTCTGTCTTTTGTACTTGGTAGAAGGGCTCCGCGAAACGGATTTCCAAATAATGAAACATTGCGTATTGCTCCTCTTTTCGTTACCAACAACTCAAAACTCTTGCCATCTCGCCACTTTCTTTGAAACTTCGAAAAGAAACACACAAGTTCATCAGAGAGATTGAGATTTCTCCCGGCATCAACGATCTATTTAAGATAGATATCCATAGACGGCGCACGTAAGTTTCCAGTATCAATGAATAATTTGATAAGATACAATAAAATTACACAATTGAAGGGGCAATACTATTTTTCAAATACATTGTTTCAGAGCAATACTTACAAGGGAACCTCGAATAGAAATCTTCTTAACTTTTTTTTTAAAATTCGACCACCGCTGCTTGTTTTTCCTAATGTGGGGAATGCATAGAGGAAAGAGGGGATTTACTCCGGATTTTCAGATCGAAGTATCTCGATTTCCAGAAATTTGCGCAGATTGCCACTATGTGTACTGAATTCTCTGTAGTCGAAAATACCTGTCGGCGAATTTTTAGAAAAAGTTAAGGAGATTTCTATTCAATGTTTCCTTGTTAGGGGGCAATATTCGAGGCGCAATACAAATAAAGGAACAATTCTAATACAGTTTTTGCGGCATGTTACATCGGTACATTGTTAACTGTTAAATATATTTAGCTTTTTTTCAAAGCAGATAAGAGACGATGATCGGAAGGAATGCCTTTCGGTGTTAGCACACCAGATAAAAAGAGCATTCTTATCAATTTTCGCCTATTATGTACCTAGTTTATGTTTAATTTACAGTATGAAAAGATGAATTGTTTTATATTACAGATTTTTTTCTGCGTGTCTACGCCGCTTCAGTTAAAAACCACAGAATGTATTTAGTATTGTCCAGTATTTTCACAGCTCTTCAGGATTCACGCGAATGGATTCTCATAGTAAAGAAAGACTTTTGCTTTAAACCAAGGAAAACACAAAGCCTTTGAAGTGAAAACTTTAAAAATGAAACAGCGAGCCACTAGCGGAATAATCGTTTGATATGTTTTAATTGTCATTTTTCTTTGATCGCATTTGTATTTGCTCCCACTCCCCCCCCCCCATTTCTTTTTCGTGTTTGTATTCTATTTGAGAGTTTTTTTGTTTGATTATTTGTTTCTCTTTTCATCGCATCTTTATCAGAAAAGAGAAGATCGCCATATTTGATACTAGTTTATCTTGAGCGATTCTCGAATAGGCGAGAGGTGAAGCCATGAGCTCGTAAATAAACTGATTGGCACCGTCGCGTTACCCCATAAAAACCCTACTGTTGGTGGCAGGAAAATAACTCCGAAGAGCCAAGCAGACGCTTTGCGGAAGAGACGGAGCAATGACCAAGCGGGCTGGTTGTTTTATTGCCGGGGGGAGAAAAGAAACACGAGAAATTATTTCAACACATTGCGTAAAGCAAAAAAAAAGTGAAAATTTTCAAAGCGGATGGTTTAAAACAAAAAATATGAAAACGAAAGTGTGCCGATGACGGAATTATCGGAAGATGGACCTAAAAATGGTCACCAACTGAAAATATTTTCGGCGAGTCATGTGAAGTCGGGGGGGGGGAAGCGGTTTGATTGTGATAGCTGTGTCACAGATTGAAAAGAATGTGAATAACATAAATTTGCAGAAAGTAATTTTCAAATTAAAGCAGATTCGACCAATTTCTGCCCGGATAGTAAGCAAGCATATCTTCCTCTACAATATCAATAGCTACACATCCTACGAAGCATATGTCACACTCGCAGGTTCAGTTGGAAAATCAGTGTCTCTTATTCTTGTTCAATCTGATGATACTAGCTTTTTGTACACTACTATCCCTATCTGAAATCGCCATAACTTCTGTAATATAACGGTTTTTCTTGTTCCCAGTAACAGGCTACTCAACTCACGAAATGAGCTAGAACCAGAACTTCACAGAAGGATGGGCAGCGTTCAGCTATGTAAATCAAAAACACCACTGAAGCCAACCTGCCCGACGATTACGCTCACGTGTCTGGAATAAGGATCAATGGCAGAAATCTCACCCACTTGAGATTCTCAGACGCCAGCCGGATGATCCAGGAATTCACAGAAAGGTGCAAAAGAGTAGGCCTTCAAATAAATACTAACAAAACAAAAGTGTTGAGAAACACGTACGGCACCACACATCCGATGATTATCAGTAATAATGCGACCATCACAACAATCGAAGACGTCGATGAGTATGTCTACCTTGGCAGGCTACTGAACTCACGAAATGAGCTAGAACCAGAACTCCACAGAAGAAGAAGGGCAGCCTGAGCAGCCTCCAACAACATCAAAAATACCACCAAGCCCAATTTTTCTACACTATCGCTCTTCCCGCGCTCACATACGGGTCTGAAACCTGGACCCTTACACAGAATCTCGCTGGAAGACTCTGTGTGACGCATGCATTACTAGAAACAAAATTGATAGGAATGACCCTCACGGAACATTGCCAACTATACTTACACCGCAAATATGTACATCCTAAAAATCTCCCAGGTCACGGACCCACTTAACTGAATAAAAAAGAAAAAAATTAGGAAGAATCCTTTCTTCTTGATTTGTATTTATTGTTATATTACATTTTATTATGTATAAATGTATATTCTGGAACCAATGTGTTAGTAATAACTTAAGGAGAACTAGGATAAGACGTGGTGTAATATCGGCCTATGAGGTTAGCACCACATTGGATTTTTAGTATTATATAACGAAATAAATAGATAAATAAATGAAGAAAATAAGAAAAATCCTGAAGAACAGATGGAATACTATAATTCTCTTGAAAGGGCGGATACAGGAAAAGTGCAAAAAATTTACTAATTATTACTCCGAATACTTCGAAGACTCCGAAGAGCCAACCAGACGCTTTGCGGAAGAGACGGAGCAATGACCAAGCGGGCTGGTTGTTTTATTGCCGGGGGAGAAAAGAAACACGAGAAATTATTTCAACACATTGCGTAAAGCAAAAAAGAGTGAAAATTTTCAAAGCGGATGGTTTAAAACAAAAAATATGAAAACGAAAGTGTGCCGATGACGGAATTATCGGAAGATGGACCAACTGAAAATGGTCACCAACTGAAAATATTTTCGGCGAGTCATGTGAAGTCGGGGGGGGGGGGGGGGGGAAGCGGTTTGATTGTGATAGCTGTGTCACAGATTGAAAAGAATGTGAATAACATAAATTTGCAGAAAGTAATTTTCAAATTAAAGCAGATTCGACCAATTTCTGCCCGGATAGTAAGCAAGCATATCTTCCTCTATGTACAATATCAATAGCTACACATCCTACGAGGCATATGTCACACTCGCAGGTTCAGTTGGAAAGTCAGTGTCTCTTATTCTTGTTCAATCTGATGATACTAGCTTTTTGTACACTACTATCCCTATCTGAAATCGCCATAACTTCTCTAATATAACGGTTTATCTTGCTCCCAGTGACAGGCTACTCATCTCACGAAATGAGCTAGAACCAGAACTTCACAGAAGGATGGGCAGAGTTCAGCTATGTACATCAAAAACACCACTGACGCCAACCTGCCCGACGATTACGCTCACGTGTCTGGAATAAGGATCAATGGCAGAAATCTCACCCACTTGAGATTCTCAGACGCCAGCCGGATGATCCAGGAATTCACAGAAAGGTGCAAAAAAGTAGGCCTCCAAATCAATACTAATAAAACAAAAGTATTGAGAAACACGTACGGCACCACACATCCGATGATCATCAGTAATAACGCAACCATCACAACAATCGAAGACGTGGATGAGTATGTCTACCTTGGCAGGCTACTCAACCCACGAAATGAGCTAGAACCAGAACTCCTCAGAAGAAGAAGGGCAGCCTGAGCAGCCTCCAACAACATCAAAAATACCACCAAGCCCAATTTTTCTACACTGTCGCTCTTCCCGCGCTCACATACGGGTCTGAAACCTGAACCCTTACACAGAATCTCGCTGGAAGACTCTGTGTGACGCATGCATTACTAGAAACAAAATTGATAGGAATGGCCCTCACGGAACATTGCCAACTATACTTACACCGCAAATATGTACATCCTAAAAATCTCCCAGGTCACGGACCCACTTAACTGAATAAAAAAGAAAAAAATTAGGAAGAATCCTTTCTTCTTGATTTGTATTTATTGTTATATTACATTTTACCAGCGGAAAGTTCGCGGCTACGCCGCGACTTCCACTGGCTTCCACTGGCTTTCGTTTAGAAATAATTGTAGGCTTTCTGCTTTTCCACTTGTTAGTAAAACAATTTATTAGCAGATCGTCAAAAACCAAATAAGATTTACATCCCGTGCCGTATCCCTAGTACCCTGCGACCTCCTAGATATATGGTTTCGAAGCGCTCGGGTGGTCATGACTCCATCCCGAATATCAAAGTAAAAGACCCACGATCTTTTGAGTTATTCAATGAAACGTCTTGGACAGAGTCACATACAGACAGAACTATTCGCTTAATAATAAGTAGATAGTGATGTTCCAAAAACGTTGGAAAACAATGTCCATAAAAATTGTAGTTTTAATGATATCAAGCTGATTTTTTACATGTGATATATGGGCATGCCAATTGATATATCAGCAAAATTTTGGCTTTTTTTATCGATTTTAAGTCAGTTTTGTAGATTTAGAGTGTACGGTTCTACAGTATCCGTAGTACCCTGCGACCTCCTAGATATATGAATGTGAAGCGCTCGGGTGGTCATGACTCCATCCCGAATATCAAAGTAAAAGACCCACGATCTTTTGCGTTATTCAATGAAACGTCTTGGACAGAGTCACATACAGACAGAACTATTCGCTTAATAATAAGTAGATAGTGATGTTCCAAAAACGTTGGAAAACAATGTCCATAAAAATTGTAGTTTTAATGATATCAAGCTGATTTTTTACATGTGATATATGGACATGCCAATTGATATATCAGCAAAATTTTGGCTTTTTTTATCGATTTTAAGTCAGTTTTGTAGATTTAGAGTGTACGGTTCTACAGTATCCGTAGTACCCTGCGACCTCCTAGATATATGAATGTGAAGCGCTCGGGTGGTCATGACTCCATCCCGAATATCAAAGTAAAAGACCCACGATCTTTTGAGTTATTCAATGAAACGTCTTGGACAGAGTCACATACAGACAGAACTATTCGCTTAATAATAAGTAGATTATGTATAAATGTATATTCTGGAACCAATGTGTTAGTAATAACTTAAGGAGAACTAGGATAAGACGTGGTGTAATATCGGCCTATGAGGTTAGCACCACATTGGATTTTTAGTATTATATAACGAAATAAATAGATAAATAAATGAAGAAAATAAGAAAAATCCTGAAGAACAGATGGAATACTATAATTCTCTTGAAAGGGCGGATACAGGAAAAGTGCAAAAAATTTACTAATTATCTCTAGAAAACTGACTGAAAATTAATGAAAGTTAATAGGTTATAGATGTTTCGCAACACGATGTGTACATCGATTAATTCATGTATCACAAAAAGAGACGCTTGTTTCCACTTCAATTGTTCGTCTCTCTTCATTCGTGCACTCTTTTTCCAATTCAAATATTGATTTTTTTTCTTGAATCAACGATAACACTTTTCTTGGATCATAATTGATTGAGGTTAAGTTTTTTTTCACAAAAAAAAAAGAACAACACGGAATAAAATAAACTAAAAAGAAAATGATAAATTGTTCTAATCAACAAGTGATTTTATGTTACCTAAAGGCAAAATGTCTGTGAAGCAAAATGTTCTGATGATCCTTCAAACACAACGAGCTTCTCGTTCAATTGCATATTTATTTATGATTAAAAGCAAAATCGATTTCACTGAAACACTTAACCGTTTCTCTTTTTTTTTTAATGAAAAATAATTCATTCGCAAAACAAGTGAACATTAAAAAATAATTGAAAATCAAATGAGGGTGCGGAATTGCAACGCACTCATAGTGATTCAACTTTTGAGAAAATCCCTCAATTTCAAATTCTAAAGCCTTCAAAAAGGAGCTGTCCATGAGAAATTTAAAGAATTAGCCGTATTCTTGTCATGTGTTCATCTGGCACGAACACAGCGCTTACACGTCGCATGTCGAGTTGACCAAACTTTGGCACTCTCCCAGATTCATAAAGGTGATCTTTTAGAATGCTTGAGAGTCGCCATAAGTTTGCGTAACGTTGCTCTTGGTTCTTCTTGTTTATCTTCAAGATCATTTCTCTCTTCGGCAAACTCTTCAGACCAAAACTACTTGATGATAGTGTAAGAAAAAGAGCTCTTGCCTACCACGGTACAAAAGTTACGACAACCTTCGCTGCTTTTGCGATCTTGGAGAAATTGATGAGTCAGTTAAAGACGACTCTCCAATGGTGACACGCCTAGCGTTATGCGGATGAAAGCGTGTTTTTTAAAAGAAAAAAAAGATGATTAAAATTATAATATTTATTGAGGGAAAAAAGCCTGACACTGTTGGCCGGCTGTAAAAAACCTCAATTGATAAAGATGGCAAAAAAATATTCTGGCGATCAGCAAGCAAATTCTTGCTCATTTTGAACGCTACCTGTAAGTTTATACATGTACATAATAAGCACTAAAAAATAAAAAAATAAAACAGATTCAGAAAAAGTCCTAATTATCGAAGTTTATAGCAGCTCTTCTTTAAGCGGAGCAGATTGTTCATTTGAAGAGTTCGTACTCAAGGATGTCAACGAAGAGGAGTGGAAAAGATGCTCTTTTTTTCAAATATTTATTTGAAATCTTTCAAAATTAAGTTGATATACATAGATCGGATATGTGAAAGAAATGAAGCATTTGAGTGAAGGGACGTTGAATTTGAATTTATTTATACAGAATTAAAACAATATTGGGTGACAGTAGGATTAGATAGGGTCCCTCACGAGGCTAACCTAATGGATTGGGAGCTTCAATAAGGGAGAGAGAAACAAAAAAAATAAACCGGGGATTTTTTTAAACACAGAAACGAATCAACTCGGAAAGGAGTATATCACTAAATACATGAAGGAGAGAATGGAGTAATTATTTAATTCAATATCTCAGGATGGACTTATCAATAGTTTTAGAAATTTGTGAAGGGAGTAGATAAGTCGGGGTGTTAGCAAAAATAGCATTCCATATTGGCACAACAGTTGAGAAACGTTACTCCGCGTTCCCTGTGATTGTCATCTTGTATGGCCCGACCTCCAGGTTCATGGCTCCTCTGACCTTCCAACGGGCAGCGTAACCCGTTTCCCCAGTCATCAACGTATGGTGTCTGCTAGACATCGAAAGTCCATCCACGCGTCTGACTCTAAAAACCCTAGACGCTTTTGTCGGTGCCGGAAACGTCATCGAAGAACTTGCATACACTTTTACCATTTACGTTTGACTTACTTTTGTTATTTTAATATCATATAGTATAAAGTGCCGAATCAGCATACTCTAATCAAGTGTCTAGTGAGCAGAGTTAGCACCCATTTTGAGCATACAGTGCACTTCAAAAGTATAGATACCCCTCGATTTTTGCTGTTCTGAATTTTCTGTACGAAATGAAAAAAATCGGTTAATTCAGTTCGATGTAAGCGTGTAAGAAAGCCTGCAGGTAAATATTTTCACTTGGATCCGATGTTCGGCACTTGATCTAGAGCAAATATAATAAATCAAAAATCGACGCAGGCGAAAGTATAGACAGTTTTTGAAATTGTTACTTTGGTGGCCAAAAATAAGTATAAAATCCAGCTCGAGGCTATCGCATCGTGGGTATTTAGAATACTTCACGCAACTACTGAAATCGTCGGATTGAAACTTAAAATTGATCGAGGAGCTATAATTTCAGAATCACAATAACGATGATCGAATGGAGTCATCACACACTCCTTCACTATGTATAATATATCGTAGAGGAATTTTGCTCTTTTCGTGAGCTCGCGATAAACGTTCACCAATCTATCGAAAATCCCCTTCCTGTTGTCAGCGTGTTTTCCAGGGAATTTTCAATTAAAATCTGGGATCTTCAATGCGTTCAAAGCGACACCAAAGAATCGTGTATTTCACTTAATTTGCCAAGAAAAATTAATAAAATGTGGGAATGCCTTCATGTTCAACGTGTGCTCATAGAGGCAGGTCAGTGAAATATGCAGTAAGAGAACTGTGCAGACAAAAATGCTCGAAGAAAGGGGAATGCCAGCCTACACTTACAAAACTCCATTAGTCTTGTTAAAATGTCTGAAATGGACAGAATTCAGGAAAAGTTTTCCGTAAAAGCCGAAGAATCCATCGCCATGCGCCTCTAGGAGCAAGGTTTCCACGAAATACGAAGACAAAAAGTCGTCTGTCGTCTCGTCTTCGTTCGTCTTTCAGTTCGTCTTGAATTCAAGACAAATTAGGACAAAGACGAAGACAAAACGAGACGGTATTATTTCGTCTTTTGTGGAAGCCTCATCTAGGAGGCTTGGGTTAGACCTGTGGAGACTGGCAGAGTAGCTGCGAAACATGGAATTCACTAGCAGACAGGCTGCACCTTTCAATTTGCATGAAACATTCTCGTCAGTACATAATAAAGCATATTTCAAAGAAAAGTTAACAAAGGAAATTCAAAAAAAAACCCCGAAAATGAAAGTTGAAGGCGCCCGTTATGGTGTAGCTGTTGCACTCAAATACTTCTTGTTGTGGTGCAGCTGGTATCGGAAACTCTTCTTCTCTTGATGTCTTTTGCAGATTGTGTAAATTGAAAACAGCGCTACAAATAGTAGCATTCCAATAAGAATCCACAATTGTCGTTGGAGGTTAAATGAGGAAGTTGGATTGTGCACAAAGCGTTGAATGCTACTCATGGCTTGGAAGTTGCTAACCCATTGATGGAATGGAAGGCATTCTCTGGCAATAGTTCCATCACAGTTGCTTATAACTGCCTTAAATTTGCAAAGTCTTTATCAATTTTAGCTGACATTTTTAGTCTAATAGTAAAATAACTCGAATTTTCAGAAAGCTTCTAATAAAGCAGAGAGTGACTATCGAAGGCACCGGCTCAGATTTTCCTGCTTATTCTGCTTCTTTTTCTGATCTATTTTTACAGCGTCTTTTTTTTCTAAAATGCCGGTGCTCTCGTTTAAAAAAATGATTTTGGATCAAGAAATTTAAGCCGTAATTTATAAATTTGCGAACCCTTCAGACAGCGTTTGTGCTGAAAATTAAAACCAAGAGGCCTATTACTAACGGGAATGGCGCACTATTTGAAATAATAAGGCATGTTTTGAAAATTTATAAAAATGTTATCGATTTTGTGGACATTGGAAGCTATTTTTGGCTTAAACAGCTATAGTATTTGAGAATTCGATAGAAAAAGTCACCGAATTGCAATCGTCCCATGATTTGTAGCATTTTCGGTTGTCTTTGAAGTTCTTGTAGCATTTGGAATACTCCTTGCAGCAAGTGTTGTAGGCTTCTACAAAAATTCAATTACTTCGAAACTACTGCCAAAACGGAATGTTGTGAGTGTCAAAACAGCGATAGAAAACACAATTTGAGATAATTTCTCCAGTCTGATTTTAAGTGAATCATTTGGCAGGATGCATTTTAGCTGCCGAGACAGTTTTGAGATGTAATAACTCGTGAAGTAAGAAAGCAAATGAGCTGAAAATCAAGGGAGAATTTATTTGAACTCAACAATTTCATTATCAAAAAGAATTACACTATTCGCCTTCTTTGGAGTCGATGACATCTTGAAGACGATAGGAGAAGACATCGACTATGGCATGCAGATAGTCGGTGGAAAAAAGGTTCTATTCCTTGAGCAGCGTTTTTTTCAGAACTACCAACCGATATGGTCATGCACAGACCTTTTTATGAAACACTGAAACATCAGCGCACGAGGCGGGACAATCCTTATTAGCGACGAATGCAGAGAAGTTGCTTCTGCACAACTTCTAAGTGAGTTTGGTTGTGTGAGCACCTCTTCTGGAAAACCCGATGCTGTTATCCGAAGTTTTTTTAGTTCCAGGGAAGAACGTGTTTTGCCAAGATCTCATTTATATGAATTTCCTTTGCGATTCTCTCCTTTTGTTTCACAAAAACGAGAGAGCACTTTCCATCTGACAAATAGCTCCGAACACCATCACTCCAACCGAGTGAGACGCTCCGGGAACTGTTTTTTCTTTTTCAGAAGCTTTCTTGATGTTTCAGACCTTCACTCGATTGCTTTCAGAATGCGACTCAGCTTCTTCTGTGAACAAACGGCTTTACCGCTGTGTCCTAAACAACAAGTGTTTTGCCCTCTCCAGACATTTTTCCTTGTTTTTTCCGAGAGAATCGCGGCCTTCGTCACTCGATATGGATTCAGTTTCAGTTTTTTCTTGACAATATTTGTCTTGAAAAATTCAGTACCACACGTCACGGATCCCTCGCAAAAACTCCTGTTCGAGAGAATCCGTGGGTCCTTACGAAAATCTCTCCACTAGTGATTCCACACATTTTCAAACAATCGTAAGATGGTTCGAAAGAATAGACAATTTCATTGACATTCCTCATCGTTGAGCTGGTTTAGAGGTTGGGTTTAGTAAATAATTGATTCTGTTTTGAAGTGCTAGGTGCCTCTGGAAGACGCGATGAAATTTCTATTGCAGCCAAAACATCGATTTGGGATCATTTAGCACCAGGTAAGAGTGATCCACGTGGAATGTTTAAAGGAAAAAATAATGAAAATATCCGCTTTTTGGCGACCCAATTAGCAAAAACTAAGAGCGCGCTATATTTTTGATGCGGTCCATTTTTGAGATCCCGGTTTTTGATCAAGTTAAAGTTGACGAATCTGTCTAAAATATTGTTTCGAACTGTTTTTAGCGGGGCTGATCGTATTTTCACTTCTCACCATCTCGTTCCGGAGTTCTGGAAACGATAAAATCGAATAGTGCGGGATTTTTCTGCATTAAAAACCAGAAAATAACGGAAACAATATCTTGACACTAATGGTCGCGGAACCGTGGTTGATTTTCCGACACGACGGCCCTCACGATCAGTAACGTACAGCACGGAAAACCTGCATTTTATTTCCACAATATTGGAAATCTCTTTCACTTACAAATGCAAGCTTCATATTTTCTAGAGGCATACCTTTCAGCGATTTGCATTTGGTTCCAACTAAGACTTCAGATGCATAATTATCTTGCTCATTGCTTCCACATCTCCATTCTGATGATTTGTGAATGCGTGCCATTTTTTGTTCTTGTGGAAGATCTTATAACAATGTATTGATTAGTGTGCTCACAGCTGGTTTGTCTTACATTTTTCTAGATCGGCTAGTACACTCTGCACGTTGCTTTCACACTCTTCTCCGTCGTCTGAATTCAAGAGCATTTCCATTCGAACTCTCATGTTTGAGAGGCTATACGAAACCGCGAAACTGTCAGCTCCGCTCAAATTCTGGTTTGCTTTTTTCAAATTGGCATTTTCATCATGAAAACTATTCAAGCAAATGGTAAGTGTCCGCGCTTTATTCGGACAGTTTCTCAGCATTTCAACGACTTTGAACATGTCTGAAGACTCAAAGCGAAGGCGAGGAAATAATGGAACTGGAAGCGAAGTGTTGTTATCAAAAATGTCTTGGACTTCAGTTGGAAAACGGATACATGAAATCAGATCAGATGGATCGCTTAACATGAAGACCTCCTAAAAGAAATCATCATCTGAGGTGTATAGGAATAAGCAGAATGTAGACCCAGATCCACTGCCTCACCTTTGACATGCAGCTCTTATACAGTGCCGTGCAAAAGTATACGAACCGGGGTGATTTTTACCGAAACTCGACCTCGGATGATCCGATCGACCCCAAAGTTTCAGGAATTGAGGAAAACGCTTAAAAATAAGTTTTAATATTAGGTTGATGGAAAAGTTCGATACTTGTATCATTTTTTTATCCACCCGCGCTTTTCTCTATGTCTTTGTTTGATCTTATTTTATCGTCAAGTTTGAATATCCCGAATTTTTGAGATGTACTAAATAGCATAATATTGTTGTAGCGATTTAACTTAGACATCATTAAACAAACTTGTGAAATAAATAATGTTGTATTAAAATACCATTTCTGTTATTTTTTTCGATTAAACCAAAAAGAAGAACATATTATGTGAGATTGCAGAGAAAAGAGAATTAAAGCCTCAAACATATTAGGTTGATGGAAATGTTATGACGTTTTTATGTTGTTTACTTTTGTGAAAGATTTTTGAATAAAATTTTCTGTTATCTGTGATCGTATTATATATTATTTTAAAGAGCGTAATTCGCTCTATCTACTTGTCTTTTTGATTTTTTCTTGAAATAATTATGTCACTTTTTATAGCACTTCAAAAAAGCATGGATAAAAGGCAAATTCGAACGATTTTCTTGTTCCAGGTCAAACTAGGCCGAAACTCTGTCGAGACAACTCGCGATATCAACGATGCATTTGGCCAAGAAACCACTAATAAACGTACGGCACAACGGTGGTTCAAAAAATTCCGTAGCGATGACGAGAGCCTCGAAGATGAAGATCGTGACGGCCGGCAGTCTGTGATTGATAACGATCAATTGAGAGCCTTAATCGAAGCCGATCTTCTCAAATCAACACGAGAAGTTGCCGAAGAACTCGACGTTGACCAATCAACAGTCGTTGTTCATCTGAAGCAAATAGGCAAATCAAAAATGCTCGACAAATGGGTGCCAAACATGTATTGATTATAATGGTTTTTATTTCGATTAATAAATTTGATTTTAAAAAAAGTTATGGTCATTTAAAGTTGAAGGTTCAAAAACGACATAACTTTTCCATCAACCTAATAACAAAAGAACAATTTTACTCAAAAAATGTTTTTTGAAGAAAATTTTAAAAATTGAAAAAATTGATATAAATTAGGTAAGCCAGGTGGTCTATCCATTCTAAATAACTATATTCGTGCGTATAAGAACGATAATATTAGGTTGTAACATAAGAAACCGCGGTTGTCTTAGTTCATCCATATTTTTTAAAATAAAATATTTTTAAATGCGGTTTTGTCTATTAGAAAGAGCGTTTTATTGCGCATCGTTTGATATATAATTTGTCTATGTTTACTATATTTTTTCACAAGAAAAAGTGTTTATAAAATGTCTGATCAAAAATTTCGAATGCGAGTTTGCATGTGGTACGACTTTAAGCACGGCAAATCGGCTGCTGAATCTCATCGTGCGCTCTTTAAAGTATTTGGCGAGGAAGCCTTGTCTGAACGTCAATGCCAGGAGTGGTTTAAACGATTCCGAAGTGGTGACGAAAGCTTGGAGGATCATGAACATGGACATCGAGCTGAAGTCGTCGACAATGACCTGTTGAAGGAAGCAATAGAGTCGGATCCGTGCCAAACAACTCGAGAGCTTGCAGAACAGTTTGGCTGCTCTCACATGACAATTAAGCGTCACTTGCATGAAATCAGCAAGACGAACAGGTGCGGAAAGTGGGAGCCACACCAGTTGAGCAATGCAAACAAGGCGACCCGAGTGACAATGGCCGGAATTCTCACTCGTCGTGCAAAAACTGGCGTTTTTTTCGACTCCATTGTTACGTCAGATAAAAAGTGGACCTGCTACGACAACACAACAAGAAAACGTCAGTGGTTAGACCCCGGTGAGGCCCCAAAACCGACTCCAAAACCGGACATCCACGGAAAAAAGGTGATGCTTTGTGTTTGGTGGAACAGCAAAGGTCTTGTGTATTTTAAGGTTCTGGATTCGGGTGAAACAGTTACGGCGGACCTCTATCAACATCAATTGGACCGTGTGGATCAAGCGCTGCTACGTCAAGGTGTGGATACGGCGTCAACAAAATTTCTTCACGACAACGCCCGGCCGCATGTTGCAAAGATCACTGCACGGAAAATCGAGGAATTGGGCTGGGAAGTCCTGCCTCAGCCGCCATACAGCCGTGACCTGGCGCCATCCGACTACCATCTGTTCCGGTCGATGCAGCACTCTCTGGCCGAGAAAAAGTTCAAAAACCGCGACGAGGTCAAAATTTGGGTGTCTAACTTCTTCGAGTCGCAGCCGGCCGAGTTCTTCGAGAAGGGCATCCATTCTTTGCGTGGACGTTGGCGACAAATAGCCGATAATAATGGCGAATACCTTTTGGATTAAAGTTTTGTAATTTTGTTTTAATAATAAATTTTGTTTTTGGATCAAACCGCGGTTTCTTATGTTACAACCTAATACTTGAAAAAAATTGAAAAAACCAAAAAATCGGATTTTACCGATTTTCGAAAAATTCAAAAATAAGTTCGCAATTGTTACTGCTTACCGTAATTTATCATTCAAACTCATTTTTCAAGCGTTTTTCTCAATTCCTGAAACTTTGGGGTCGATCGGATCATTTGAAGTAGAGTTTCGGTAAGAATCACCCCGGTTCGTATACTTTTGCACAGCACTGTACATAAGTACATTTTGAACCACTTTTTTTGCTCTTTTTGGAGCAACCCATACATTTTTTTTAGTATTTTTACATGGAGCCAATCTTTTAATCAATTTGGACCATTTGAACATTTAATAAATTCCGCAGCTTCTAGTTTTTCAGAAAGATGTTTTCCAGGCGTCCCTTTAAGATGGTTGATGTTGATGTTTTACGAGCTCTGATAATAGATAGTCTACCCAAAGTGGTTGCTTCAGTAAAAATATCTTTCAAAAATGTGCATCCATGTAGGTTAGCTCTTCAATCTTTAATCGTGCAATTTCAATAAAGCTATAAAGTCGTTTCTCTGAGAGATGAGCGCGATGCTGGCTGACTTCTAAGTTATTATTGTGCTCTTTTCAAGAATGGTATCTGAAAATCGAGTTAAACTAGATGCTCAATAAGCTTATTTGTACTAACTTCTTATTTTACGCGGAGCTGAGGGTGCTTATACTAAATTTTCGGTTTGAATTCTTCTATTATTCAGTGCAATTTTAAAGATCACTAAAGAATCTTTGAAATTGTGCAATATTTCACTCACTCGATTGCATTCATTGTATTTCCTTGAGCACAATTCTTTGTTTTTGTATCCCTTAACACATTCGTTCAGAACGGCACAGCAAACATTCAGGTCGCCGAGCAAAGATGGACATTTCGTTCTCAAGAATTCTTTTGTGTATGGCGGCGGCAGATATTTGCATTCCCAGTCGTGGTATTCTATTGAAAATGGGTTATTCAAAGGAGTGAATACAAAGTTTTGAGGCACATCGAGCACTTGCAGAAGTGCAAGTGAGATGAGATGCATTATTGTAATACCACAATGATGGTTGAGGTAATGTTTCCTCCATGGTTTCTTATCATCACTTACATGGGCGGGCAGAGGAAGTAATTACCGATGCTGATAAATAGCGTTGCGAGGAGCAAACATCCGCTACTTTTCGTAACGACGAAATGAGATGCTCACTGATAAAAATTGACATGCGATTATGGTAACATGCATTATGGTAGCATAGTGGTGCAGAGATCATAGAAATTAAAATAGAGTTTGCTTGGCATCCATGAACACTGAAAATTCACCAAATAGTCTTCAGAAAGTCTCAAATTCCGAAAAGTCTGATTCTTGTTTTCAATTCGGAGAATTACTCTATTGACAGTTTTAAACTATTATGATGAGCAAAAAGCCTTCGTAATTTTATTGTTTCGCCATTGCTCAATGTTAATTTAATTATTTTTTATTCAGATTTTTTATTTTTTTATTGTCGTAACTTGGGTCCGTGTTAGGCAAAACTCATACATTACCATCAAGTTCACCCTGGAATAAGAACCAAGAACAGCATAACGCGAACTTGTGGCTACGCTCAAGCATCCTCAAAGAACTTTCATTGAACATCTTCATGAATGTTGAAGAGTGCCAAAGTTTAGTCAACTCGTTCTTCACTTTTTGACGGATTCACAAAAACAACTGACACTTTCTCTGCTCACTATAAAACGGTGACGAAAAATGGGTACGTGTCAATCATACTAGAAAAAGACAATGGGTCCCGGCCGAGGAAACCGCCAAACCGGACCTCAAGGGAGAATTTCACGAAAAAAAATGATGTTGTCGATTTGGTGGGACAGTAAAGGCGTAATCTTTCGAGAGCTTCTTCCAGATGGCGCCGCTGTAAATGCTGATCTATGCTGCACTCTAATGAAAAGAGTGGTTCATGCTCACCGGTTACATCGACCAAAAACTTACAACTTACTTATGCTCCATGACAATGCAATGCTTTGAAGACCCGATAGAAGCTCCAGACGCTCGGAGTCCATGCCGTGACACCCAACTGATTATCATCTTTTTCGTTCCCTGTGGAATCACCTCCGTGGCCAGAAGTTTCACGATAGAAAAGATGTCGAGAAGCTGTTGGACGACTTTTTCGCATCTCAGTCTCCCTAGTTCTACGCGAATTCAACGCGTCCATCGCGTTGGCAAGTAGTCATAAATACTAATGGTGATTATATATGAATCTCGTTTTCTTTGAAGAATTTTTGTTCCGAAAAGTATTCAAAAAATTACAAAGACTTTTCGCTCACCTTAATAGAAAGTAGACTCAACAAACGTATTTTAAGCATTTTAAGAAACTTCAATTAAGCCTTTCCAAACTTGCGTTTGAAAATGCGGAAACTGTAAGCAACTCCTTCTTAATTTCCACGGTAAGTAATATTTCGAATGCTGCTTGTGTTATTCCACTATTTACTATGTATTAGTGGTGTTCGAAAACAAATCCATCTCATCTCTGCCCACTTATTGACTGCATAAAACAATAGTAATCACATGATATAACATTACAGCATATCATGAGAATTGTACTACATACTGCTATTGTTTTCACAACTTTTGATAGGGCGACCGTATAAATATGAATCGCTTGCAAATAGACCATTTTCAGACTTCCAGGCGCTATACCAAATGTTTTTCAGATAGGATCCTAAAAATTGGCCCATATACGTAACTTTTTGTGGGGAATTCGATTTTGAAGTTGTCTTGTTGTGAAATCTTCTAATCAAGCTGTTACAGTCTTAAACAGGGGCGACCGTATAAATGTGAAACGCACTTTAGTTTGCGAACACCATTAAAACATAGTAGATAGTGAAATAACACAAGCAACATACGAATTATAACTTACCTTGGAAGTTTTGCTTACAGTTTCCGCATTTTCGGACGCAAATTTGGAAAAGCTTAATTGAAGTTTCTTAAAATACTTAAAATACGTTTGCTTAATCCATTATACTTTCCTTCCATTAGTTTTCGTAATTTTTTGAATTATTTTCCGAAAAAAATTTTTAAAAAAAGGAGATTCAATGTGTGATATATTCACCATTTGTATTTATGGCTTCTTGCCAACGCGATGGAAGTTGAGCGATTCCACTCGCGTAGAAATCGGGAGACTGGGATGCAAAAAAGTCGTTGAAAAACTTCTCGACATCCTTTCTATCATGGAGCTTCCGGCCACGAAGGTGATTCTGCAGGGAACAAAAAAGATGATAATCAGTTGTATGTCTGGGGAATACGGTGTGTGACACAAGACCTGGACTCCGAGCGTCTGGAGCTTCTAGCGGGTCTTCAAAGCATTGTATTTTCACGTAGCATCAGCAAGTTGTAAGTTTTTGGCCGATGTAACCGATGCTCTCGAAAGATT
Source organism: Caenorhabditis inopinata (assembly GCA_003052745.1). NCBI lineage: Eukaryota > Metazoa > Nematoda > Chromadorea > Rhabditida > Rhabditidae > Caenorhabditis > Caenorhabditis inopinata. The sequence goes on along the minus strand of AP018155.1, from coordinate 14,967,917 downwards.
ACGCCTTTACTGTCCCACCAAATCTACAGCATCACTTTTTTCTCGTGAAATTCTTCTTTGAGGTCAGTTTGGCGGTTTCTTCGGCCGGAACCAATTGTCTTTTTCTAGTATGATTGACATATACCCATTATTCTTCGTCACCAGTGATTGTTCGTTTTATAGTCACCAGAGAAAGTGTCAGTTGTTTTTGTGAATCCGTCAAAAACGAGGAACGAGTTGACTAAACTTTGGCACTATTCCACATTCATGAATATGATCAATGATAGTTCTTTGAGGATGCTTGAGCGTCGCCGCAAGTTTGCGTGACGTTGCTCTTGGTTCTTCTTCCAACGCTCTCGAGATATCCGCATCAATATCACGTGGACGACGTGATCTCGATTTATCTAAATGGTCTAAGTTCTCTTCGGCAAATTCTTTGAACCACAACTTGATGGTAGTGTAGGAGTCAACAATGGATTGGTTTTCCGCCAAGAAGATCGTTGTGATGGAGTAGTCCGCCTACAGTTCGGATCTGAACCACATCGAGAATCTGATATTTGGATGTTTGGTTTGACGTGTGTACCACAACGGTCGTCAATACAACACTGTACACGAGTTAAAGAGATCTGTGAAATCGGAGAGGGACCTCATAAGCAGCGCTGCCCTCAAGAATATGATCGTCAGCATGCCGAATCGTTTGATTGAAGTGATCCAGAACAATGGAAGAGAAACATTTATTACATTTTTGTTTGTTCTCGATGTTTTTTTTGCCATTCCTTTCCAGTTTTTCTTTGTTGTTACGTTTGTTACATTGTTATTGTCCCCCTTTTTTTGTTACAGGGTCCGGGAAAGTGGTACCTCCATGAAATTGTGGACCCGAGGTTTTCTTTTTGTGTTTGAAATCGAATGGCGCTTACAGATTTTTGATATCTCTTTTCGTTCTTCGGATAGACCCAAATTAGAGGGGATTCCTATAGATATTGACCGCACTGTATTTGATAGCATTGCGGATGACCACTGATCCGTTATGCCGTAACGTAACATATTCTAAATTGTGTTGTTAACCGATGCTAGTAATGCTGGCTAGCTGGGTAGATAGCATCGGGAGCCTCTCAGAAATGATAGATCCAAATTTTTCGGTGCCACCTGACTGTGCCAATTTCGATCGTCGGATTCTCTGATTAATCCATGGGTTTTGGAACTGCCTTTTGAGCAGTTCCGATTTAAGCTCTGGTATAATTAACCACTTCTAGACACCGTATTTTTTAAAATTTAGAGAGGAGTGAACTCCAATACAATTGCGATTGTTCTCGTATATTGACCTTCGAGAATATTATGTTTTCCCTTGAGAAACGAAAAAAAATTACCATGGTTTTTATATAACGACGTCATAACATTGAAAGGAACAGGCTTTATTTCGAGAGGCAGCACCCATGCGTGTTTTTCAGCAAATTCCACTTTACATTGTTAATTTCGTCTTCGAACCCGCCCACCTTGGGAGAGAGAAATCGAATAAAGAACGATCTGAAGGATAAAGATTTAAAAAATAAAAACCGACTGTTTCCAGAGTCTAGAAAAAAGAGATTCTTCATGCAATTTGCAGAATAAACTGGACCACAACTGAAACGTTTAGTGGATGCTCTTTTCCATTCGATTCAAAAGCATCGTCTGCATCCAAACTGTTTTAGTCGTCAAACGAGAAGAGAATTCAATGGATTGACGAAAAGCAACTTTCAACTGAGCAACTGAGCACAGCGTTTTGGCGGCATACCAAGCAGTAAATCACAAATTTTCCGAAATCGGAGCATCCATTTGTAGCCGATTTATTAAAATCTAAAGGAAAAAGGAAAAGCTCACTATTAGGGAAAATGTCGAAGATGACATAGAAGACATCGACAACGTAGTAGAAGCAGCACTAAATTCCGATGATCTAGCCAAAGACAGACACGCTGTTCTAGCAATAGTTTTTTTTCACGCGTTACTGCGAGTCAGTGAAGTAGCGACGCTCAAATGGCACGACACTCCGACTCTTATAAGGGAAAACGATATGCTAGAAATCAGAGTGGAGAGAGCGAAAAACGATCTGCTGGGATACGGGAGATCGACATTTTTCAAATACGAATTTCTAATTTTTCAAAAGTAAAAACATGGATAAAATCATACTAATTGTAAGGTGGAAAGGAAGAATCGAAGAACAAGGAAGCAAATTTGTTTTCCCAAACTTGCTTGGAACCGATCAACTTTCGGCCAGCTCAATATCAGCTCTCGCTTCAAAGCTTTTGATGAAAATAGGTTCTATTAGATAAAGGAGAGCGAGGCCAATAAAAGAAATTTCTCAAACAGAAGTACACAAACGAATTGTTTTCAAGACTGCTATACAGCAATGTACATACCGCAGAATAACGAACATATCGATCTCACGCTAACGTAAATAGCCGACACTATTTGGGAGAATGCAAACGCGCCCTACCGATCTTGCAAAAAAAAAGCGGGGATTTAAATTATTAAAATTATCCAAATCTTTGAAGCTTTATTCTTGATGTTTTTTCTGAAAATGTTATTAGATATAAGTTATGATTAACTAATAAGCGAAAAACAATAGCAACAAATATTTTCAAAAAAAATCAAGAAAAAAGCTCCAAAAATGACTAAAAACCTTGACCCCCCTCAATTACCATAGCGCCTAAATAGAAATTTATTTCAAAAATAACAACAAAACCCGAAAAAAAAATTAAAAGTAGTCAAAATTAATCGGGATTTTCATCTGAATCAATTTCAATTTCGTGATTGTCTGGATGAAGTGTAAAATAAGAATTCGGGGAACATTTGCATTGCTTGTTACTCAAAATACACGAAAAATGGGCTGCTTGTTTGCATAAAACGCAGCGCTTCAATTCCGTCGTAAGTTTTTCAAATTGTAATGGGTGAGCATCTGGAGGAAGTGGCGGATTTTCCTAAAATTTTAGTGCACCCAAAAGTTAATTGAAGGTTTTCTACCTGTGCACAAATAGAACAGCGTCCAATTTTTCTTTTTAGGATCAAAATAGAATTGGAAGCGTTGATAGCCTGTACTCCACTATAATACGTTTTTCTAAAAATAATTTATTCAATAATAAAGCAGTGAGAAATTGAACCTCGTGCAAATGATAATTACAAAAAACTTTATAAGGAAAATAAAGCAATTTTCCAATGGGTCTACGAAAAATCACTATATTTTCGAAAAAGAGGATCTAAATTATGTTCTAATCGAGCCGCGAAAAATTCTGGTATCATGATTGTTCATGCATTTGAAAAATTCTGAAAATGCATAATAATACGTATTCTTTCTATATTAACTTGAATTTTTATAGTTTCTTTTTAAATCTGCCTTTTCTGTGACTAAAACGTTTCATTTCCGATCCAAATGAAAATTTTCATATTAATTATTATCGTCTTAAAAAAGTTCCGACATTTTTTCGAGCCCGCGGAAATCGGGATTTGAATTTAGAGGCTCCGCCCATATATCGCGCATAGCAAATACGCTGCAACGATGATGAATGGGCGGAGCCTCTAAATTCAAATCCCGACTCGAAAAAATGTCGGAACTTTCTTACGGCGATAATAAATCGCCTTTTTTTGCCAGTTCGGTAGGGCGCGTTTGCATTCTCCCAAATAGTGTCGGCTATTTACGTTAGCGTATCGATCTCACCGGTGACATGCTTTTTATAAAATCTGATAGCTTTATGATGATCTATTATTATTTGAAAGACTGAAGCATGTATTGTAAGCTTCTATACATATTAAAATAAAAGCTAAAATGAATATCAGGAAATAGAATGCATGCGCTGTTCGCTCCACCGTCGAATCAATGAGAGCACAACGAGAGTGCCGCAAGTGTCGGAAACTTTGTCACGGCGACTGCGATCACCTCGCCTCAGGAAATTTCGTTTTGCAGATTTTCTTGGTTAAATAAATAATTTTTATAGCTTCTCGTCTTTCTTTAAATGCTACTGAAAACATGTGCATGTGTCTGTGTAATGAGAAATTGATAAATTGCAGAAATGTCTTTGTGTTTGGCTCGTATTCTTCATTTTGCCTGAATTTTCATCAAAATGGACGTGGTTGAAAGTTGTTTCAAATAAAAAACAATTCGAAAAGTAGGGTCAAACGTTGATTTGAAACTTTGCTGCTTTGCCTATCTAGAATTCACCGTTGGATTCGCCGCCTTTTTTATGTTTCTGTTGCTTGAAGCAGTTGAAAGCAACAACTGCTTGGTGCTTTAATTCGATTAATTAAAACAAGAAATTAGGAAAATAAACGACTTTGGCGATTTTTAGGAGAAAATGCAAAATGAAGAATGAGAAAGGCTATTTATAAACCATTCCACTCAATTCTCACTATTTTCTAGAACATTTAAATTGACGGGACTGAGGAAACGAGTCTTAATGAACGCAACAGCAATGACAAAGGCAGCGTTTGGGCATCGCTTTCAATGAAGATTGCATATCGTGTAGCTGATTTTGTCCCTGATTATTATTGATTATTATTGTAAGTTAATTGATTATTATTAAACGTTTATTATTGTTCATATTGGAATGCATCTTCTCTTTTTTCAATGATCTCCGCTTCCATTAAGGAAGTGCAGAACGGTTTTTTGGTATTCTAGTTGGTTTTTCGGTAATAATATATAATATTTATAGTAGGCAGATGAGAGGTGCGCAATATATTAAAAAATAGAAAATTTTTGTTGCGTAATGCTGAATTCAATGCGGAATATGTATACGCCATATTTCGCAATTGCTTCACGAGCATGCGACCAAAAAGATTATTATCTTAAAATCGTAAATTATGATTCATAGAAAACAATTTAAAATCATATGATTATGAGAAATAAAAAAATCTGCTTCAAAGCACGAAATAACAAAAATAAAAGGGTGAAAATAGAGTGAGCTTGATCACCATCTTTCAATTTTTCATTGTTCAATGGTGTTATTAATTATTGCATGAACTGTTCAGATTCAGACTGTGTGCGTGCGGTTATTTTAAACGATTTCCATTATAAAATTTCTTCGTTGTTCAATTTCGTCGCATTGAGATTTGTGAAATTTACCTTTTCGACCCATTGTTTTTTCTTAGCAATTCTCGACGGTGTGTGTAAATTCGTGGTCTTCTTCTATCTGTCAATTCTCAATTTACTAGCTTCGTCAAAACTGAGAGCTGTCTCGTCGAAATGAGAAGAAGGCTCTCCGTGCCAGTTTTAGAGATCGACATAGCGATAAAAGAACGCCCCATTTCTTGTCAAGTGTTATGTTCTCGTGAATAACAACAATATGGACTGACAACTTGCAGCATTACACAACACTTGCAATGCGGGACGATGCATAACATTTTCCAAAAGGGTCGCTAAATTGGAAATCTTGGTCCGTTTCATAATAAAACTGAAAATATGAATCCTTAATGGGTATCGAGCTGGAAGATTCTTCGCCGATTTCGTTTCAACCTGCTACTTTATTGCCACTATTTTTAACTGAAAAACATGGTAGTTATCATCGGAGCTTATCTTCATATCTTCAGTTTGGCTCCTTTTTCAATTGTCTATTTTTATTTGGAGGAAAGAAGACGGTACGCATGTCGCACGGGTCGGTGGGAATTTTTGTCCTATGGAAACTTTCAGGGCATTCTCTCAGTTCCCGTTTTCTTTAATTTGGAACGAAACAAACGCCTACTTCGTTCAATACGTGCTTCATTTTCTATTAAATTCCTTCTTTTTTAAGAAAAGTTTGTTTTTTTTTCTTTTTTTGATTTATTGATACGAACAACGTTTTGAAAAGGTGTAAAGAAAATCAGAAATCTTTTGTTGTCAAACTGCAGTTATTGGAGTTCTAGTTCAATATAAATATTTGATGGTCAATTCACAAAGCATTTTTCTCTGAAACTTTCCCGCGCATGTTGTTTCAAAAAAATATTTAACTTCCATCTTCACTTGTAGGCTGCTCATTTCATAAGTCTTTAAAATTGATAATTAATTTGAGCCATATAGTAGAAGGAGTGAAAAAGGCAAGCGTCTAAAAAATTATGAAATAGATTTCTGCAGTTGATTCGTCCTCCTTGTATTGTGTTGTAGTCCTCATCATGGCTTTTCAGATCAGTCCGAAATAATTAGCTGAAAACTAGAAATGTTAAGCGAAATGGAGTCGCCTTTTTGGACATTTCTAGTGATGGGGGTTCTGAATATACTAAGGAATGGTAATGCTGTTTGAATAATGCTCACGAAATAGGTGGCTCACCCTAATATCGAAAATAGGCTGTTTCTGTTCCCTTTTTCTGCTGATTCCTGCAGATCGAAGATCATTTACCATTATCGAACTCCTTCCGAAAATCTATAGATAAGTGTTAGCGGAATCAGGTATCCGCAGCCCATTTCGAGCAGTCATTAGATTGATTGGATGTTGTCGATAGTTGAGAACGATCGGCGGAATCTGACTTGATATTATCCATCCGCGAGGACGTGATTTTTCGTTTAAAGGCGCTGTTTGGGTCTCGTTAGGGGTTAGCGCGTTTTAACGCGCTAATTTTAACGCGCTTTGTAGAGTACGGTTAGTTCTTATTAGTGGGTACTTCTGTTGTGATTTTATTATTTCTCGTATTTTCATTGTGATAGGAACGAAGTAGGATACTTGATAGCTGTATAGAGCAGTTTTGAGTCTAACTCTTGAAATCATTCTCTAATCGGTTGTTGGATGGCTGAGGCAAGGCAAAATATGTATTTTTACATTCTGCTACGTCTCTTAACACGCTTTCCATGTTCCGACTTTTGTTTACGGCGCTAAGGTGGCGGGAACTAGTGTGCTCCTCTTTGTTCTTTTTCGTCTTTTTCCTACAGCGTTGTGATACATATTGGAAAGTGGGGTCTGAACAGTTCATGAATCATCGCATCGTGAGAAGTTTCTTGGTAGTTTCCGAGATGTTTCTGCTGTAGTGAATGGGTGGCTATGTTATAGCTTCGTGTTGAAGCTATTTTACCATTTCGATCGCATTATTATAGTGTTGATCGATGTCTGCGGTTGCTTCAACGTAGCCCTCTTCATGTGGGTGATTGCTAGTCCCAACATTAATGCTCTCGATGATCTCCCCCGGTTTACCTGCTCGAGCTTTGCGCAATTGTTACCAGTGTGTCGTTTCGAAAAATGATTTCTCGAAAAATGCGTTTTTCGAAAAATTTCCGAAAAACTGTCGAGAAATTTTTCTCGTTGATTTCTCGAGAATTTTTCGAAAAATTTCTCGAAAAATCGCGAAAAATGATTTGAATGGAAATACGATAAACAATGCGCTTTGCGTTATTTCGGATTATCGTTCGAACTAGTTCATTATTATTTTTTATCGAAATGTTTTTTTTTCGAGAATTTTCGAAAAATTTCGAGAATTTCTCGAAAAATTTCTCGAAATGCTTTCGAAACGACACACTGATTGTTACTAAAGTTCAGATTTCCGCGAAGGAAGAACTACTGAGAAATCAATCACAAACTATCCGTTTGCACAATTATGGTCAATGCCAGGTTAGAACCTCATGTCTGCACTGCTTTGAGTCCACCGTCTCTGAAGTAGTTCTTCGAATTCTTTGGCGTTATGAAGTTAGACTAGCAGAAGTATTGATTCGATCACACCGTCTATATAATGGTTACTTGAATTGAGAATGCATGTCTATAATCACTAGGATTCTCACGTGATAGCGAGTAGTTCTCCGCTCTCGCTTCGTGATTCCATTGTATGTATTCCAGTGTACCGTTCCATGCGTTGTCTTAACCCGATTCTAACATAAAAGACGCCTATCACTAGTTTTTTGTATCAGCTGCGGAAAGTCAGCTAGGCTTCCTCTACGATAGCATATAAGTCTATAAGTCAATGAGTTCGTTCTTCTGTATCAGAGTCAGCGACAGGAGCGAGAAATTTTGTGTCGTGTTCCTACTTTAATGGCGAACGATTCATTCTATTCTGTGCCAATGAACTTAATCTCTATGACTCTCTGAGAGAAGGATGTGGTTCACGATAAAACCGAAGCCTTTTGGGTTAATCAGTGATTCCTCCGCTTCTTCCAGCGTGCTCTCGATCATATCAAAGAGAGTAAATGACCGATACTACGTAGCGGCGTGAGATGGTAGATACAGATAGACTCACCTCAATGTGACGAAAGTTTGAAGAAGGAATTTATGTATCTGCAGACTTCTTTCGGTACAGAAAGAGCTTCTTTCATATTACGTTTCGCCACCTATTTCCCGTTTTTGCTCTTTCAAAAAGGCTGATTAAAAAAACCAAAAATACATGTTGTCTTCTATGCTCCTTTTTTTCTTCAATTTGGAACTTGCTCTCGTCGTCCAATAGAGTCAAACGATGAAATAGTGTTTTTCTCCTTCCTAATAGTGCCCCTCCGTAATTAGCCTGGTGATTATCCGATTTCCCGCTTCGTCTAATCACATGTCCAAACAGAAAATTGCCCGGTTGGCTCCGGTTATAACGTTTACTTTTCCGTTTGAGATATTTTTATCATAGTGATGCCCTGCAAGTCACTAGGCTTCAGATGTCACTTACCCTCTCTCTCTTTCTTTTGTTTTAGAGCGTACTGCATATTGTATATCTTCTATGTTATAACTGACTTTCTTAAAACTACCATTTATCTATTAACAATTTCAATTTCTATCTCACTATCAGAGGAAATCTGAAAAAAATACGATTAACAAATTGTAAATTAAAGCTTTTACTATGAAATTTGTTTTTAGATAAACGTCAGTTTTCAAAGAAAAAAAAACTAATACATGAATGACAATCTCCGTCTCTCGTGGGAATTCAATAGACGCACGGTTGAAATTATTTTTTTTAATTTGCATTTTCTGAAGCGCGGACGCTTGCAGTTTCAGTTTCGTTGGAGCTTCTCATCATCAGAGCTTCATTTTGATATAAGTGCTATGATTCTCCTTACCCTTCTATAAAAAAGCATCAAGGAGAATTCCAGAGTTTCAGGCTCTAAAACAATAACATTGATTCAATTGCTTTCTTGAAATATTGATTGTTAAAGAAAATACGGTAATTGTGAAGCTCAATTCGTGTAAGAATCAACGCCACAGAACCACGGATTCAATTTAAAACTGCTTTGGGTCACCATGCGTCAAAATTTTTTTAAATATGTAATTACAGAATCTATTTTTACTATTTCAGCTATTTTACATTCTCACTTATTCTTACTATTGTGAATATACAAATGCAAAACTCTATACTTTTTTTTAAATAATAGTAGCAAATATTACTGAATCAAAGCATCCGGATTCATTTGCTTTTGAAACTGTTACTGTGTGCGCAACAACTATTTGTATAGTTTTCCCACAATTTTGTTATAAACCCGGTTTTCATATTTATTTTTTAGCCGTTTTATACATTTTCAGGATAACAAAATGATATTGGTACAATTTGTTGCATTACTAACAACGTGGCATCTTGCCAACTGCCAAGTTTTGTGAGATCTAGCCTTCAATTCACTGATTGAACTGCTTGAAGTTACAGAGATGCGTCCTCAAATAATACTAACCTTCGACTTCCAACTAATGTATTTCCTATTCACTACACCATTTATTTAAAAACATACTTACCTGGATATGGATGGCCAGCTGATGCGAAGGCTTTCACATTTGAAGGGAGGAGCATAATTGAGTTAAATGTTGTGGAAGAAACTGATAAAATTACATTGCACTGTGACTCGTTAAAAGTGTCGACAGTCGTTATTTCTCATGTATCTGCCAGAGTATTGAGGCATAAAGCGATTCTGAGTTTCAGAATAATGAAAATCTCACTGATGTGCGAATGGAAGAAACCCCGGAGCTGCAGTTTTTGACTCTTCATCTACCACAGAGAATTAAGCCAAATAAAGAAACGCGAATATTCTTTGAATTCAGCGGTTCGCTGAGAGAAGATGGGAAAGGATATTACATTTCGAATTCAACAAGTGAAAATGGAACAATTAGGTCAGTTGGTTCTCGACAATACAGATTGCGTAGAATACATATTACAACAGGTATAACGCAGTCACACAGTTTGAGGAAACTGACGCCCGACGCATGATTCCTTGTTTTGATGAGCCAGAATTCAAAGCGACTTGGCAAGTGTCGCTAGAACACCCAATCGGCTCAACTGCTCTCAGCAATGGAATTGAAGTGTCAGTTCAAGTTTCAGTTGACAAGTGGGTTTACACTACTTTCAAAGAGACAGTGAAGATGTCTTCGTATCTACTCGCCATCTTTGTTGGCGATGTTCTATTCCGTGAAACAAAGACTGACAGTGGTGTTCGGGTGAGAAATGACCGTTCTGCCTGATTCTCAATAATTAATACGTGTTTGTGTATTTTAGATTAGAGTATATACTGACCCAACAAACATTGACTTCGTCAATCATGCATTGAATGTCAGTCGCATTGTTCTGGAAGGGTTTGAAAAGCATTTCGGAATTAATTATCCCATGGAGAAACTTGATTACCTCAGTGTAAATAATTTCAATGCTGGAGCCATGGAAAATTGGGGGCTCATTGTTCACAGGTGCATTGAATGTTCAATTGGAAATACCGAAAAATGAAATGGAATTAAGGCCAAGCACTCTGCTGGGAGCTTCAGAGTTTGTCACCGATGTAATCATTCATGAAACTTCTCATCAATGGTTCGGAAATTTGGTGACCATGAAGTTTTGGAATCAACTATGGCTCAATGAGGGGTTTGCATCTTATATTACTGCTCTTGGGTTCACGTTTCTCGACCCAACTTTTGATAGAGGATTAGTAAGATTCAACTGTTTCTTGAAAAGCCACTAATACAGAAAGTTTAGTTCATCGTGGAATACCAGCTAGATGCACAATCTAATGACTATTATCCGCTCAATGCATTGATAAAAGGAATTAATGAAAGTTTTGTAGCACCACTTATAAACTATTCGAAGGTTAGATGAGCTGATACATCGGAAAATAGGTGGAGGGTTACAAATTATTTAGAAATGGATTGCAGGGATGTTCTCTAATAAGAATGCTTGAAATGCTGATTGGAACTGAAAACTTTGACAATGGAATTCGCTCGTATTTGTCAGAATATCAGTACACAAATGTTGAAGACATTAATCTTTATAAATCATTGTCAAAGTTTTCGCAAACAGTCGGTCCGGATGGTAAACTTCTCGATATAGAACAGTTTGCCAAGTGTTGGACTCATCAAAACGGTCATCCAACTGTATACGTCGAACGCAATGACGGAGTCGTGACAATTTCTCAGAGAAGAGATGTTCAAATTCCCTCAAAATTCAAAGTGTTCAATGAATGTGCCTATAAATGGGATATTCCCATTTGGTACCAACACTCCGGAAACCAGTCAATTCAACTGGCATGGCTTGGAAAGGATAAATATGAGCTGGAGCTGAATGTTAAAGGTCCCGTCATTGTAAATGCAGAGTCCTACGGATTTTTTGATGTGGTTTATTCGGAGAAAATGTATGAAAGCATTGCATCTCAACTTACTGAAAACCCCGAGGTTCGAACCATTAGGCAACCGCTCAAACATTCACAATTGCATTGTTCAGGTCTACTCTAGTAGTACACGTTTTCGGCTGTTGCATGACACTGCTTACAAAGCTCTAAATAAAAAAATACCCTTGCACAGCTTGGTGACAATTGGTACATGTCTGACTAATGACACCAATTCAAAGATCAAGAAAGTTGCCGTGTATATGCTCAATTTGGCGTTTAATCATCTTTCAGTGCAACTCAAACAAGACCAGAAGGATATGGAACGGATTAAGGTTAAACGAGTTCACGAATCAACATCATACTTTTATATTTTAAGAGTCACACCGCCAAACTAAGCAGAGAAGTCGATTTCTTCAAATGTGGAAATCGTGAACGCTTTTCGGACTGTTTCCGGAAAACCTTCAAATCTGAAAATGAAGCGTGTTTTTCAATGAAGACTGGAGACAAAGATGCTATAACTGATCATGTTTTAAAGTTACTAAAAGCTGTAGGAAAATCCAATAGAGAAGAGCTCATCGCAATGTTGGGATGCGGTAACGAAGAAGCCTTCAAAAAGTATTACAGCATGCGGTTTAGAAAACACATCGTTGATTTCAGAGTTGCTGTCGATAGAAGTTTTGAATGGACGGCATTGGAAAAAGGGCAAATCAGTCAGATTCTTGAAAGAATTGATACAACTCAACAACTCAGGAAAGGGAGGAAAGGACTCTCGAAACTTCCCATTTCACTTCATAGTTCATTCCATATGAAATATTGAAAGTTTTCTAATTGCAGATTCATTGTTTGCATTCCTATTTAGAGCTTTAAAATCTTATAAACGTTCTGTGATTTCAGCAGCTTTTCTCCTCTTACAACCAAATTCACAATGTTGTGCGGCAATGCTTTAAATAAATATACCGTATTCAATAATGTTGGCTCAGTAAAATAGGAGTCCATCGCATTTAAGAGGAATGTGATATTTTCATTATATTAAAAGAACAACTGATAAGAAATGGAGAAGACGTCAACGGTAGCAATATCGGCAAAATATACTCGTTTTGTAATTTCACTATTTTGCTGAAACCTGAAACGATGTCGCTTAATCCTCTTATCTTCTTTTCAGTCTGTAGGCCACCCACTGAATATATTCAAGCGTTCTTGTTTCTCGTTTCGGTTTGTTTTGCTTCCCCTTCACGTGTCCTCTCTCAAACGTTTTCAGTTCTCTGTTACCGATCTATTCCTTATCATATCATTACGCATTAATTTTTTTACTATGCCTCCTGCTTACATGTATGGCTCGTTTTCCCAGGTTTTGCTCACTTCTCGAGCTAATTCGTGTTTAAGCATATATTTCGATTTTCAGATGGGACATCCACCTTCGATGGAAGAGAAGACGCGGAAATGCGAACTAAGAGAGATCGCCCTTCCGATTTTCTGCACTTTGCTCGGTATTGTGATAACTGCATTTGTCACATGGCACATCGCAAAATCTAATAGTTCTACTGGAGATCTGTGAGTCGCATTTCAGTGAAACAAACTTGATTTTCTTTTTGACAAGAACATGACAATAATTATTAAAGAAAATTCTCAAAATTAGATCCTTCGGCGGCGCTATGGTAGTTGGAGGGGGGTCAATGGTTTTTAGTAATTTTTGGAGCTTTTTTCTTAATTTTTTTTCCTGAAAATGTTATTAGATATACTCGAATAACACTATTAATTTTTGGAACAATTTTATTGGCAGACAACAAAAATACGACAAAAGAGAAAATGACTAGGTGACTGGACATTTCTTGGCGATTCCGGCCCATAACTCGTAAAATTTCACTTCATCATGATATTTGAAATGCCACAGCGCCTCAAAGTAATGATCATCCCATAAATTTTCTTTGAGACCACACTTTGGCTTATGCTTAGGCTTAGGCTTAGGCTTAGGCTTAGTCTTAGGCTTAGGCTTACTTCAAGTCGAGAAGTGCATCAGCTGCGGTCATATTCATATCTATGATGAACTAAGTTATGATTAACAAATAAACGAAAAAAAATCCAAAAGAAAAAATTGCAAAAATTGCTCATCGTTGAAGCGCGCCACGCGTGAAAAAAAGTGGAATCGTAGTCTCCGTGCCAAGAGTAAGCGTCACGCGTGAAAAAAACAGCTCACAAATACAGTGCGGTCAATAGCTATACGACCCCCCTATATTTTGGGCGTACAGAAAAAACTGGTAGAGATATCAAAAAACGGTCAACGCCATTCGATTCAGAATCAAAAATAACCCCAAGAGACAAAGTTTCATATTTTTATCATTTTTCATGACCGCGTACCATCCGAAAAACCTATATGCAAGCCGTCAATATCTATACGACCACCTCCCTTTTTTTGGGTGAAATTGAGGCTTTTGGAGAAGGAAAGCCCCTTCTGAACTCTTCAAATGACATTTTTCTGTTCTTTTTTGCTGTTTTTACTCCAGTTTATTATGTTCTAATTGTTTTGGTTTTTCATTTGAAAACTTTAAAAAAATTTTAAGTCGGTTTTCCCGGTGCTCAAAATCTAGAAACTTATTGAGCTGTGTCCTGTCACAGTAAGATCGTGTCTAGAGTTAGAAATGCAGATATTGCTCTCAGAAGCGCGAAAAATATAGCTTGAAGATATGCTGACAAAACAGTCATTCATTCTGTCTTGGATCATGGCAAGAGATCGTTGTCTCACTCTTGTTCAGCAAGCTCAATTGGATGTCATGCAACAGCTCGGAGTGTCTCGTCGTGAAATGGCTCGCAGGATTGGCAAAAACCGGGATGCTGGATTTGGATGGCCCAGATGGCTACAGAAGCTACTGGATAGGCCTTCGAAAAGATCCAAGAATGTTCTCGCCTCGCAACTTTGGAGGAGGGTCTCTTATGATATTGGGAGCGTTTTGTGATGGGAAGAAACTGAATCTACAGTTCATCACAACTCGCGAAACTTCTGATTCTTACCAGAAGACCCTTCAGAAAGCGATTGTCCCTTTCTTCAGAAACCGCCGTCGCTCACACATGTTCCAACAAGATAATGAGCCAATTTACAAGAGCAACTCCACACTTGCGTGGCTCGCAGCCAAAGGGATCAAGGGTATGAAGTGGCCAACATGCAGTCCGGATCTCAACCCTATTGAGAACCTTTGGGGTATCTGGGCACGTCGAGTCTACAAGAATGGACGTCAGTTCAATAGCGTCCAAGAGCTCAAGGACACCGTGCAAGAGAAATGGGATCGTGTAACAATCGTGGAGCTCCAAAATCAAGTCGCGAGTATGCCGAATCGGGTCAGCGAAGTCAATAAAAAGGATGGAGAAGAGACCAGCTACCGATTTCCTCATTTATAAAATTGTTCGCTGTTGTATTCTTGAATTTCAGAATAAATAGGAATGTTGTTTTTCAAATGGTGTGAGCATAAGTAGGCTCAAATTCCGAAGACAGTTACATCACTAAAACAATTAGAACATAATAAACTTGAGTAAAAACAGCAAAAAAGAACAGAAAAATGACATTCGAAGAGTTCAGAAGGGTTTCCTTCTCCAAAAGCCTCGATTTCACCCAAAAAAGGGAGGTGGTCGTATAGATATTGACGACTTGCATATACAGTACCGGCCAAAAAGATATTCGCAAACAGTTTTTCGAGCATAACTTTTCTGAAACTTCCCGGATCGTTTTGATATTTTGAGACAAAATTTAAAACGGTATAAGAAGTTGATTCAACAACAAGAATAATCAAATTTTCAAAATTTTGAAAAAATATCGAAAAATTTATGAAAATGGCAAAAAACTGTGAAATGGAACTTTGACTTTTGAGATCTAGGAAAGACCGGTAAATGAAAAACTACAATAAAACATGACTAAAATAGTTTTAATACTTCGTTGGGTAGCCTTTGGCGTCGATGACCGCCTGACATCTTCTTGGCATCGAGTCGAGAAGGGTGTCGATAACAGACAGGGGGATGGCCTTCCAGACAGATTGGAGTTGATCGAATTTCTGATTGGCATTCGATGTACGGACCCCTCTAAGTTGTCTCTCGACATGCTCCCAGATGTGTTCGATCGGATTCAAGTCAAGAGAATGATTGGGAAAGTCCAGAAGATCCACGTGGCGGTGTCGGAACCAGTCCTTGATGTGCTTCGAGGTGTGCTTCGGGTCGTTATCTTGTTGAAAAACAAACGCCCGGCCCACATTAGACCGTGCCCAAGGTCTTATTGTGTTTTAAAAGATGTCTTCTTACACAAATCAATCCATGATGCCTGTAATTCTTCTCAGGAGGCTGATTGAAGTCCCCGAGAAACGTAGCGTAGCATGGGCCAGAGCTCATCTTCACTGGGGACGCCAGGATTGGGCTAATCACGTGTTCGGTGACGAATCCAAGTATAATCTGTTTGGTACTGACGGTATCAAATGGATTCGCCGTCCGGTTGAATGTCGGTTCAATCCCAGCTACCAGCTCCAAACCGAGGTGGTTTGGAGCTGTTTCTCTGGGACTTCAATCGGCCCCCTGAGAAGAATTACGGGCATCATGGATCGATTTGTGTAAGAAGACATCTTTTAAAACACAATGAGACCCTGGGCACGGTTTAATGTGGGCCGGGCGTTCGTTTTTCAGCAGAATAACGACCCGAAACACACCTCGAAGCACATCAAGGACTGGTTCCGACGCCGCCACGTGGATCTTCTGGACTTTCCCAATCATTCTCTTGACTTGAATCCGATCGAACACATCTGGGAGCATGTCGAGAGACAACTTAGAAGGGTCCGTACATCGAATGCCAATCAGAAATTCGATCAACTCCAATCTGTCTGGAAGGCCATCCCCCTGTCTGTTATCGACACCCTTCTCGACTCGATGCCAAGAAGATGTCAGGCGGTCATCGACGCCAAAGGCTACCCAACGAAGTATTAAAACTATTTTAGTCATGTTTTATTGTAGTTTTTCATTTACCGGTCTTTCCTAGATCTCAAAATCAAAGTTCCATTTCACAGTTTTTTGCCATTTTCATAAATTTTTCGATATTTTTTCAAATTTTTGAAAATTTGATTATTCTTGTTGTTGAATCAACTTCTTATACCGTTTTAAATTTTGTCTCAAAATATCAAAACGATCCGGGAAGTTTCAGAAAAGTTATGCTCGAAAAACTGTTTGCGAATATCTTTTTGGCCGGTACTGTAGGTTTTTCGGATGGTACGCGGTCAAGAAAAATGATGAAAATATGAAACTTTGTCTCTTGGGGTTATTTTTGATTGTGAATCGAATGGTGTTGACCGTTTTTTGATATCTCTACCAGTTTTTTCTGTACGCCCAAAATATAGGGGGGTCGTATAGCTATTGACCGCACTGTATTATAACAATGGCAACAAACATTTTCAGGAAAAAAAATCAAGAAAAAAGCTCCAAAAATGACTAAAAACCATTGACCCCCCCATCTACCATAGCGTCCCTTCGGCCTAGATGCCCGCTTTCAAAAGAGTTGACATAAATTTGACTGGGCTCTGCAGGTAGCCGACGTGCAAAAACTTCTTATGCATTGAGCAGCGCTAGCTTTAGATACTTCACATTTGGATGAGAGTAAGCTATGACCTTCTGTTCCGGGACACTTGTCCCTATTCCGGGGGACGGTAGCTGGTCTGACCCAAGCCTGATTTTCCGATTCTCAGAACGGTTGTTCCATCGATTCTGACATTTTGTTCATGATGAATGCATCGTTCCGAGTGATTCTTTTCTTGATGATACCACGAATACTGCGAGTGACAGTGCGTGGACGTCCTGTTTTTGGGATCTCCGAGACATTTCCTGTTTCCTTAAGGCACTAGGCAACTTCGTAGACGGTAGACTTCGGAATATGAAGACGTCGAAGAATATCGGACATTCGGACTGCATCGGAAAACTGCTTAGCAATTAGAGATCGATGAGGAGAAGCTCACATAATGAACGGTGTACGTAGTGATGTGATGACTCATACTTGTAATATTCGCTTTTATAAGCTTTCTATTTTCGAAAATCAAACTTAGCAGCGTGCCAAAAGCTCTCGCAAAAAAGTCTTCAACCTTATGGAGCTTGGTCGATCCTTTCTTTCTGAGCGTAGATCGCAGCGCTCAGTTCCTTCCAGTATTTTTCAATGGCTGTCCAGCAGTTAGTAAGATGGTTTCCATGTTGGATTGATACTTCTTTTCCTAAAGAGTCCGACTATCTCATCGAAGGACTTCTAGAACGCCGTTTTTCATATTTTGGAATCCATTCTTGCATCAACGTGGTCCATCTATTGTTGTTTCGGCGTCTTTCATATCCAGCTCTTCCTATTTTTCTACTCCTTTATGACGCTGTCCCGTGAGTGTTATCTAGTTTTCCTTCTTGAAATGCGTGGCCACTCTGATGTTTTCGGATAGTGCTTTTGTGAAAGCCCAAACTTCGGAATCGCAAGTTGGACGGGGAGAAGGATAAAATAATGATGTCGTCTGCGAATTTCAAATTTTGGGATTTCCTCCGTTGACTGGAACTCCGGGTTTAACTCTGACTCTTTCTGCTCGTTCTTTTGTGAAAATCAGAACTTCTGAGTCGTAACTGAGAGCAGAGACAACAGCAATATGTACATAGCAACCCAAAACTTCCATTTGAATAAAATATTTACAGATGTTACTCTCATTTAGTTTAAAAAGAATGTCAAATAATTTCAGATTGGAAAACCTCACTTCTTCTCCGTCGCCTCCCCAAGAAGATAGCATAGCAGCCAGTGATTTACGTCTTCCTACTTCGGTTCACCCGATCAGTTATGAATTGGCCATCAAAACGTATTTACCAGGATACGGCTATAAAGGAGACGCCAAAAATTTGACATTTGAAGGACAGGTACGACTGGATTACCGGTGATCGTCAATAATTGCGACACTTACTTAATCTATTCTATATAATAGATCATGTAAAATTTAGGTGACCATAAGACTGAATATCACGAAGAGCATCAAGAAGATCACTCTCAACTCAAAAGATTTGAATTACACCGATGAAAACATCAAAAAAAGCAGTCTTTTCGTCAATGGGCAACAGATTTCTTTCAAAATCGACGACAAACAGAAGGACTACGAGAAGGTTTTCTTCAACTTGGACACCTCTGTTGAGCCAACTACGGATGCTGTTCTCAAGGTTTCACTTTTCAGTTTCAGGTTTTGCAAATATCAGACAATTTCAGGTGTTCTTCAGCGCACTGCTTCGTACTGACATGTCAGGATTGTATCAGACGACCTACACAAATATTGATGGAGCTGAAAAAATGGCCGCTGTGACTCAAATGGAACCAGTGTACGCTCGTCGGATGGTACCATGCTTTGATGAACCTGAATACAAAGCAACCTGGGAGGTCACTGTTATTCACCCAAAAGGAACGGTGGCGGTATCAAATTCCATTGAAGACCAAACCGTGGATATACAAGGAGAATTTATTAGTTCAAGCTTCAAACCAACACCGAGAATGTCTTCTTACTTGTTGGCTATTTTCATTTCAGAATTCGAATACAACGAAGCGAAAACGAAATCTGGAGTTAGAGTGCGTTTCAAATTTGATCATATTTTTTTATAGTTTTTATAATTATAGTTCCGCGTATGGTCGAGGCCTGAAGAAAAGAATTCAACGATGTTCGCTTTAAACGCCGGTGTAAAGTGTCTTGAGTACTATGAAGAGTTTTATAACATTTCGTTCCCACTTCCCAAACAAGACATGGTAGCTCTTCCAGACTTTGCAGCTGGAGCTATGGAGAACTGGGGACTTATCACCTATCGGTAGGTTTTGAACATCCATTTATTTATTTCTCATGACTTTTAACAACTCACAAAAAAAGGAAGATATGCATCAGAAGTGAAAAAGGGGAATGGAGTGGTTATACAAAGGCTTCCACGAATGACGAAATATAACCGTCTCGTCTCGTCTTCGTCTTGCGTTTATTGCGTAAGACAAATGTAAGACTTGGGATACTGTAGAACTATACACACAAAATCTACAAAACTGTCTTAACTACGGTATAAACTGTCAAAGTTTTGCAGATAGGTAAAAAATCAGCTTTATATGTGCAAAACTACAACTTTAATAGACATTATTTTCCAAAGTTTCTAAGACGTTCCAGAATGTTCTAGAAAGTTATGGAACAGAGGCGTAGCCGCAAAATTTCCACTGGTATGAATTACTTGAGTTTTTTTTAGCTAGTTTTAATTGCCATGTATAACACCACTTTCAATTATTGAAATACTCAGTTTTGGTTTTTTTCATTGTTTTCCAATTTGTTTTAGATCATCTGCAAATGTAATGGAATGCGCTTTGTCCGGGGGAATCTGTCTATAAAAACGTTTATAACAAATAAAAAGCGACTTATTACAGTTCCTTGCAATACCAAAAAAGAGTTATTGATTGACATTGTCTGATGAATAAACGAAGGCTTCCACGAAAGACGAAAACAAAAAATCGTCTTTCTTCTCGTCTTTGTTTGTCTTTCAGTTCGTCTTGCATTCGTCTTACGCAATAAAAAAGTTGTGCACTGTGTTAGCAATGTATTTTACTTGACCAACACAATGGCTATCTCAGCGTTAGACGAATTCAAGACGAAGACGAAGACAAAACGAGACGGTCTTAATTCGTCCTATAGCTTCATGTACTCCTAAATTTCAGAGAAAACGCGCTGCTTTACGATCCAATCATTTATAACGGACCCCAGAAACGACGAGTAGCGACTGTTATTGCTCACGAGCTCGCTCATCAATGGTTTGGAAACTTGGTGACCCTGAAGTGGTGGAATGATTTGTGGCTCAATGAGGGATTTGCCACTTTGATTGAATATCTTGGAACTGATAAAATCAGTGATGGGAATTTCAGAATGGTACGATGAGGAGTTCTTTGCAGTATTAACGATCATAAACATTTCAGAGAGAATATTTTGCCTTAGATGCTCTTTGGGGTGCATTGTCCGCAGATTCTGTTGCTTCAACACACCCATTGACTTTTAAAATTGACAAAGCTATGGAAGTTCTTGACTCTTTTGATAAAGTTACCTATGACAAGGGAGGCTCTGTCCTTTCAATGGTTAGGAAAGCAATTGGAGAGGATAACTTTAACACTGGAATCAATCACTATCTCACGCGTCATCAGTATGGGAATGCTGAAGCAGGAGACTTGATCACTGCACTGTCTGAAAAACTGCCGGACACCATGATTGGACCAAAAGGAACGAAATTGAATATTACTGAATTCATGGATCCGTGGACGAAGCAGTTGGGTTATCCAGTGTTGAAAGCAACGAGGACCAACAAGACACACATTCTGGTTGAGCAAGATCGATTCAAATTGTTGAAGTCTGCGAAAGAAGAGGAAAAATACAGTGATCCAATATGGAAGTACGACTGGCACGCCTTCAATAGAATACATCGATGCATTGTCTAATTTCAGATTCAAGTGGGACGTTCCTGTGTGGTATCAAATTGGTGGTTCACCACAAATCGAAATGAAATGGATGAGAAGAGATGAGCCACTAGTGATCCAGTCGGAGCATCCTGTGATTTTGAACGCCGACTCAAATGGATTCTACAGAACTGGATACACGGATCAATTGTGGAATGAGATTATTCAGATGATGACTGAAAATCATGAGGTAGAGGATGAATTGTCATGACTGTTACAGATGAATCTTTCAGCAATTTTCACAGCTCACGCGTGTCCGTTTTATTGATGATTCATTTGCTGAGGCTCGCGCCGGAATGCTAAACTACAGTATTCCTTTCCAGTTGATTACATATCTGAAAAATGAGAAAGACTATCTTCCGTGGATTGGAGCCATCGACAAAATTCACGAATTAATCGCAATGTACGGTTCAGATCCGGAGAAAGACATTGTTCACAAGTTTATGATGTCTCTTGCCGCCAAAACACCAGCAATGAGAAGCATGGAATTTGTTTCGAAGAACTATTTGAATGAAAATAAGTTCTACGAAGTGTTAGTATATTGAAATTTCGAAAACTATAACTAGCATTTTGTGTTCAGAAGTGCGGCACAGGCAATAATTCTCTACGGTTGTAGATCTGGAAATGTTTCTTGTAGTTCTGAAATGATCAGGATGTTCAATGAAGAAGTTATCGCCAAGTGTACTCCTACGAGTGAATTATCCGAATGCTCACGGTGAGTTAGACGCATATCACAAAAGCAAATCAAGCCGGCATTTTCAGAATTGCTGCTCCTTTCCGCAGTGAAGCTTACTGTCAAGCTGTGAAAAATGGCAACGCAGAAATCTTTGGAAAAGTGTTCAATTGGTACAAAATAGAGAGAAATCAAGTGGAGAAATGGAATCTGATGAGAGCATTAGCATGTTCAAGAGATATAATTACCTTAAAAAAGTGAGATTACTGTGGATTCGAGGTATTGATCGATTCGGCGATATTTCAGGGTGCTAATAGATGCAATGAAGCCACAAGGATCTTCGTTCCGGCTTCAAGATTGCGCAAGTCTCTTTGCCGCAGTCTGTGCAAATGACGCTGCTTCGGAGGCTATGCTAAATTTTCTAATTGACCGATGGGATGATATTCTGATCAGGTAATACTTCAACTTTCCAATTTTAAAGTTGAATAATAATGAAATTTAGACTAGCCAGTGATCGTAGTGGATTCAACAGGATTCTTGTGTCTATTGTGAACACATTGTACACTAGAGGAGGACTCGATCAGCTCAGAAAATTCCGAATAAGCACTCCGAAAGTTACTACATTCGGAGTAGATAAAATGGAAGAATTACCAGAAGTCACGATCAATTGGAGGGAGACTAATTTGAAGTTTGTCACCAACCTTGTGGGAGAACTCTCGAAGAACCTTTGATCAGCCAGCATAAATTATTACGGGATAAATATTGCTTGAGTCATTCTGAGTACTGAGTGAAATCGATGCTGCGCATCTTTTCCGCTTTAGTAATTGACTTCTAATCATATATTAGTTGAAAGCCTTTATTAAATTAACAAAAAATAATAATGTGAATAAATAAAACAATAATTGATGTGAGGATCGTGAGTTGGCAAGTAGAGCATCTGACGTCCATTTCAGTAAGACAAGCGGCATCCAAGAAATCCAGACGACGCTCGATGTTGGTGACCGCCCCTATTGTTTAATTTTTTTATTTTACGGAAGAACTGTTTTATTATTATTTGCATACCACTCCTCTATTACAGATTTTAGATGAAATTATGGGGAAAATGGAAGGCAGAAGTCCTGTTGAATTTTTTTTGTATAAAAAGCATACCACAAGCAGCTGTTCCTGCATTTGGTCCACACGCTTGAGCTATTTGTTTTCTTACACAATCAGTCACATCCAATGATGATCTTAAAATTTTCAATAGTTTTAAAACTTAGTACATCGGTTGATGAGTTAAGCATACTTCTTGTTCTGATTGACTATGTGGCTTGTACATGGTGCGCCATAAATATAGCGCCGCAATCAAGACGGTGTAAAAACTTCAAATCGAAATATTTTTTTCTGAAAATCAACCAAAATGTTTTTTAAAACATAACAAAAAATATTGCATTAACAGTTTTCAAATCTTCCTCCCTTCGCTTTGATGACTGCTCGAAGTCTCTTCGGGTAGGAGACGATGACGGCACGGAGGTATGAGGCGTCAAAATTGTCTTATGCATCTGTCAAGGCGGTCTTGAGGGCTCCCAAATTTGGATAATTTTTCGTGGACACTTGTTGGGTCAAATATCCCCAAACAACGAAATCCATCGGGTTCAAGTCCGGGCTGGAAGCGGGCCATTGATCTTTCGGAATGAAGTTGGGGAAATTGGCTTCGCACCACTGTTGTTTGAGTTTCGCGGTGTGGGCCGACGCTCCATCCTGCTGAAAAGTCCAATCGCTGTCTACGAAGTGGGATTTGGACCAGGGCAGCACCTCCGACACCAAAATTTTCTCAAACAGATACAACACAGAAGACGGATGAGAAGTTTTATTGAGGATTTCATCGTTCTTACATGCACTCTCATAATTGACAGCTATGATAAGGTTGTTTTGGCTGTTCTTATTGACTTCCACAGTTAGAATTTTTACATCTGTAAACAGCGTCTTGAGATGCGTGCCAACGCGCGTGTCTTCAGGAGGTCTCTGGCTTTCTTCAAGCGTAAAGCTTTGTTTCGGTCAGTCAGGAACGGGAGCATCTTCAGCTTGTTTCTGACAATTCTTTTCCTAGATTTGGCACTCATTCAAAGCTCTGTGGACATTTTTCTCATGCTTCTTTCCGGATTTCTTCTGATTCTCTCTCTGACGACCTTGACCGCATCTGGAGTTGTCACAGACACCGGGCGACCACTTCTACGTTTGTCGTTCAACGTTCCCCAGCTCCCTGAAGCAAACGAAAGTACGATTCACCACCGATTTGTTGACTCCTAGCTTTTTACCAATCTCCGAAGAAGTCAATCCTTTCTTCGCACACTCTACAATTGCAGATCGGAATGGAGAAGCAGCCACCATTACATTCAAAGATAATATAATTGGCTGAAATTTCCAGGAATAGTTAAAAACAAAATAATTAATTTAAAAAATAATACTGTGCGCTACAAAAAGCGTTCTGCATGCGCTAGAGCTTACGCAAAGTAGCGGCGCTATATTTATGGCGCACGCTGTAGTGCCTTTTATATTAGTGTTCTACTTATTTCGTTTTTCTTTTCGAGAAAGCCAATTATCGAAAAAAAATGCAATACGGCTCGTTGATCTCTAGCCAGATTCCAGAAATAAATTACTACTTACGGGCATGAATCTTCATTGTCTGACAGAGCGGACTGTCCACATTGTTGCATTCTATTTGTCAGTGGTATTTGCTCGAAGGATCTCTGAAGGCAGTCCATATTGTTTAAGAAAAGATCTTTCCCTGCTCCACAGGAAAATTCAAAGAATGCATGGTTTTGCAAGTAAGCTACAGCTTCACTTGCAGGGTTTCGTCTGAAATGGATGTCTTTAATTCGAGGAGAGTATTCAGTTTTGGTCAGCATACCCAATCGAATACGCATAAAAAACATCGAAAGTGATACAATCGGTGGATGCGGATCCAAGACAACTTGTGAGTTCATCAAAATCTCTAAAATATAATAATTGATTAAAACGCGAAAACATAAATAACCAACGAATATATAAAACGTACTTGCATATAACTGGAAGACTATGCTTTCTCATTTGTGTCAATAAGAATTCAACGTGTGGTAAATAACCGTCATTGCGGACGACTCCATATTTTCCAAGGTATGATATATAGCAGTTGTAGACTGTCTGGATCGAAGATTAAGCGATAATTTGTATAGAATAAATAGTTTAGCAAGAGCATCACAAATCGGTTTAATTGGAAACAACAGTTTCCTTAGAAAAAGTATTTGTAATGAAATTGCATTTTCTACAT
Source organism: Caenorhabditis inopinata (assembly GCA_003052745.1). Lineage (NCBI taxonomy): Eukaryota > Metazoa > Nematoda > Chromadorea > Rhabditida > Rhabditidae > Caenorhabditis > Caenorhabditis inopinata. Next base: position 14,943,022 of record AP018155.1, on the reverse strand, counting down.
TTAATAAGACTCACCTGCGGAGTTGAGCAGTATGTTCCAGTGGAAAATGGAATCCAAGTGCAGATAATGAATGCAAAAGCAACTAAAATCATTTTAGAGTAGGTCGACTATAATAAGCAATAAAATAGTTATTCTCTCCTTTAAATCCTTAAATTCTAACTAGTTTCCTCTTGCTTACTAATAGTTCAACTCCAATTTTAAGGAATTTAATTGAAAAAAATCAGCAGTTTGAGTGAGTCAGATGAAAAGGAAACCATATAGGAATCAAGTGGAAAGGAGAAAGGTGCTTCGAGGAATGACCGTACATGGTCAAACACGCGATGAGTCGAGATTGTGTAAACAGATGACTAAAAATTGATTTTTTATATTTGACAGGGACTCACAGAATAACAAAATGTAGAAGAAATTGAATGAGAAAGGAAATTTTAATAAAGAACACGATTGTAACAGAATGAAAAAGGTAGCAAAGTGAGATCATTATGGAATCGAAGTCCACGGGTTGTTGGTAAGTTTTTTTTCCAGATCTTCTGTTTTGATACATGTCTTAAAGGCAATCGAACTCCAACGACTTGATTCAAGATCCAGCATGAATTGGTCTGTGTCGATCATCACACGTTTGTTGGAAATTTGAGGGCGATAATTGGTAACTGAAGAAAGACTTTTGTTGATTATTCAAAGATGTTGCATATATAAAATCTCCCTTTTTTAAACATTTGTTTACTTTAAAATTGAAGTTTCGCCGCGTATTCTCCGATTTTTTCTGAAAGGTTTTTCAGTATTTTTTTAAACCAAATAAGGGTTCTGACATGAAGGCTGGTGTTCTTCAATACTAATTTCAACTGTAGAAATAATGCTTTCCGTTTTTTTCTTTAAAAAAACCTCCTTCGCTATTTAACAAGTAGACATTTTTGAGTGACTCGGCGCGAGACCACACATTTTGAGAAGATCCAGGGAAGTGAAAGAATCGAAAATGGAACATGTGAAAAATTGAGCTATCAACTTTCAATAAGTTATCATAAAATACGCAATTTCAACTTTCGATTTCTCAACGCAACACTACCTTGTATGTCAAAATTGTTAATTTACCTACATCATCAAGAACTATAAAAACATGGTCTTACTGAGTAGATCGAGTCCTATAATAGGATCTAGATCCGGATCGTCAGGAAATGGTCCCCAAGGATGATCAGTTCCATAAATATTTTTATCGACAGGCACAACAATTGGGTTTCCGTACGCGTCGAACATTTGCGTTTGCTGAGGTACAGCAGTTCCGTTCCGATACTGAAAACAAACATGAAATTATGAAATTTAGTGATTTACAGACCTGGGAAGCTTTATCTTCTCTGCGTCGCTCGTTTCTCTGAGATTTATACTTTCCTGGGGTTGTGTCACTTCGCTCGAGGCGTTCTCCCCGGGAACCTGCTAACTTCAGAATAATTCTAGTGCCACCAACTTTCGTTCTATGCATTTCGACTAATGCCATTTGTTGGTCAGTTTGATTGCCGAATCGCACGAAACCCGATCCTTTGGAAGTTCCGTCTACAAATCGGAACATCTTGGCACCACGACACGACTGATATTTGTCAAAAATTCGATACAATTCCGCATCAGACATATCATCAGGCACACTCGAAACGTGTAGATTGAATTCGGAATTTCTTTAAAAGATTATTTTCAGGTTTTTGAAATTTAGAAACTTACGGATTGTAACTGTCATTAGCAAAGCACAAATTGAATCGGATATCTTTGAATCCAGGAACTTTGTTTCCGTTTAAATCATATAGCGTCTGACGAGCTTCTTCAAAGCTGACGAATTCTATGAAACAATAGCCTTTTAACTGAAATAGAAATCCTACGGCATTAGAAGAGAAAAAATAGATACCTCATCCTTGACATAAACTCGCTTAACTTTATATGGAGGATGCCCGCTTTCCTTTAAAAAAATTTTGATAACTTGTATAGGTAATAAGTGAGCTCATACCGTGAAAACTTGAGTCAATGTGTCTTCTGTCCAGTCCGTCGGAACATCTCCAATCCAAAGTGTTCGCTGCGCATTGTTTCCAGAGAGCGAAATTGCAGGGAGTTGCTGAACCGGCTGTGCAGAAATAACAATTGGTTCCAGAGTTTCGATTACTCCTGGTATATCATTTGTTTCATGTGATGATGGTGTTTCTGCATTTTCCGCATTTTCATTTATTTGTGCCGGTTCATCTGTTTCCGAAGAATGATGCGAATATACATGGTCTTCGATTTGATCCATATCCTAAAGATATAAATATTTGAAATGATACAATTTAAGTAAAAAAATAAAGGAAAGTCCGGAAACGGAATGGAGACCATTCTGGTTGCATTTTCTATTTAATTACTTGTCCAGAAGGAATACACCAACAGCTGGAAGATTAAACAGCTGCGCTTCTTAGGCCAGCGTATTTTAGTGGGTGTTTGAAACAATTTTGTGCAAGATACTGTTCCTCAAAGAGCATAGTTCATGAGTATATCTTCAAACGGTATATTGTTGATATCTAAATAAATTATTAGCAGAATTAAAAAAAAATCAAAAATATAGAAACTGTTTTGAATAATTTGTCATCAAGTTCCTGACAGCGATAAAATGTTCTTATTTTCAAATTGTTTGTTATAATTCAAAAAAAAAGCGTAACTAGTAGATATCAGTAGTTTATTTAGAAAACTTTTGCGATCATTATCGCATAAAAAGTAAATGCATATTTATTACGTTAACCACCCCCATAGGGTTTCACGCTACACGTTGTATTTGGCCCACTTTTCAACCAAAAGAAGCGTTTGCAGTACTGCTCAAACTCCATCAAAACAGCCAAAAGGAGACTGATGATTTATAGAAACTGTTACGATGAATGTTATAGGAGAAGAAATCGGATAAAGACTCAATCCACACGCAGGTCAAAACCGACAAACAGGGCCAATGTCATTGTGATGCTCAACACAAGAATTCCAACATTCTCATATCGTCTCGATGATTCCGAAACAGCTGGTACGGCCGCTACGAATCAATCTTAGAGAAGGAAGGCACAGAACCCGACGAAGCAGACAAGGCTCGTTTCATCGTAGATTTCGGAACTCTATCGTAACCACATTCTGCCAAAGGTACCAGAGGTCGTACATGAAGGACACCGTCAACATGCTGAAGAAACTATTCACGGAGACGAAATCACTGGCGCTCAGACGCTCACTCAGACTGACCGGACAACCAAACAAGAAGTACACCGTACTAGTTGAAAGTTTGCTCAGCAAAACTCAATGATCGACAGTTACAGAAAATTCGATTCAATGCCTAATGTACATCACCGGACTTCAAGCATCGGAAATAAAAGCATTTCGACTGCGTGCTCTTCGTGAATTGGAGTTGAAGCCAGACTTAACGGTCGTGGAACAGGCAGACTGTTTGGAATCAATTACTGCTCTACGCATTGATAATGAAAAGATTGGAGGATCAACAATCATCGTGCAAGCCAGAGAGGGGCGGAATTCCGGATTCCGCCGTTTTTTTCATTCCGTCTTCCGGATTCCAGATTCCGTGAAAAAAATTTTTCCGTTTTCCGTTTTCCGGATTCCGAGTTCCCAAAATCCAATTCCGTCCTACTCTGGTGCTAGCTGTTCAGAAGTCACCTAAAGGACAGCAACAACAGTCAAGATGTCAACAAGGACAGGGTTCCAATAACAAGTAAGTGCAACAGCTTTTTGCCCAAACTTGATTTTCTGTACTTCTTGGTCACTTTTGAACATTTACAACTCCATTTTGTGTCTTAATTAACAGAAAGTGCATCATTTTCGAAAAATTTCATTTTTAGACCAAAATGCCTTCAGACCATTTTGCCCATTTTTCATTTTTCAGCATTTGGTGTTGTAAATGACAACTATTAGTTTCATTGTCACGGTTATAAACGTGTAATGAAATATTAGATTTTAACTGTCTTTTTGTCAGCTCGTGAAACGCCATGAACACCAAACATGGCGACCCACACGAGGGCCTTCAACTTCTTTCACTGCCCTTCTCTTCTTTCAAGATACTTGTTTAGGTCGAGGTTTTACTAACCTATAGGTGATCAAGATTCAATCAAAATACTAACATAAGGAGAAATAACAATCACACAAAAATAGTACAATCGAATAACAATTTCGTCTTTGCGTTCTATATTACTTTTTTCTCCAATCCTCTTCGTCATTTTGTTCTGACATTCCTTGACCTTTTTGAAGCTTCATCATCAAGACATCAATCTTTAAAAAAAAGCAAAAATGCATTCAGTATTTGCCGTGTAACCATGAATTGTGAAAATGACAAACGACGCCATACAGAATGGTGGCCGCGTTCACCAATACAGTGCGACATTGAATCATTGCCATAATTTCTTAAGAGACAAGTTAAAAACAGTCAATATGATTCAAATGAACTCTGAAAATAATCCATAAATCGGAATTATTAAAAATATGTATTCATAAGAAAGTGCTCCAATCAACTATGTACATCCAAACATTGCTTCTCCGCCAAGGGAATGGGTCCTCTCAAGCGCATCGTCGGTAATATCAACCGCTACGGATATGAGGATATTGTGGAGAACACCCTGAGATCCTGGGCACTTTCTAGCGTAGACTTTGTGTATCAGCAGGATAATGATCCCAAGCATCGTTCTCATCGCAGCTGGTTCAACCGCCGCCGTGTCACCTCGAGTCAAAGCCCGGACCTGAACATCATTGAGCACCAATGGGAGGAATTGGAGAGGAGATTGACCGGAAAAACTGATTCAAACGTGGACGAGAAGTTCTGACTTCTCTAGGAGGAGTAGAAGAAGATCCCTCTTTTTGGCTGTTTTGATGGAGTTTGAGCAGTACAGGAAACGCTTCTTTTGTCTCCGCTTCCATTCTTCACAATCCTGATCGCCAAGTGTAACCTAAAACACTTTTTCAGAAATTTCAGAATCTGAAGTGCTTCTCTGTGCTGAATTACAATTTTTGGGTGTTCCAGCATGATTTCTCACTGGCTCATCAGCAAAGAAAATGATGCAAAAACCTTTCCCGCACTTCATTTAGGGACTAGAATAGCCTGCAATGAAATTGATGCACACTACTTCCATGTCATGATCGATGCCTATCCTGACATAAGGCGGGAGATTTCAGAAGTTTTCCTATTTCAATGTTTCTTTCTCGTGTTTTTTGTAGTCTTAATTTGATGCAAGGAGAGCTTTTCTTTATAATTTTTCGATGTCCATGCCAAGTTCACAACAAGTTTAAGACAAGTTTTACCGAACACTTGTTCTAGACTTGTGGAGCTTTGATGAGCCGACATAACTATTTTGCGCCATCCGATAAGATCTTTCGATGTCCATTCCTCAGAAGCCTTCTGTAAAAAAGCGATGGATCTCATTGATTGCGGCTCCCCTCCAATCACCGTTTTGTGTTTTAACTGTAGCGTTGTTTGTAGTCAAATAGAAAAAGTGAGACTCTTTTTACACGCAGCAATAATGTTCTCGAAGCGGGTGCCAACCTAACCTTTGACATTTTGTTTACCTTTGTACTCTTTCCACGGTAAATCGGCCTTTCCGACAAGCCAACCTTTCTTCGTTTCTATCCTTTGGACATTGCAATTTGTCTGCGTATTGTAAGAAATTCCGTAGGTCTTCGAGCACCAAAAGTGCGGGGAAATGAACGAGTGGAAATGTTAAGTTATTGGCCAACCATTGCGACTTTTAATAGTTGATGGATGCCTGGATTTTTTTGGAATACATCCATGCATATCTCATTTTCCAGCAGAAATATTCGAACGTTTCCCGGTTGATTCACTTTTCGTTTTGAATTCATTTCTTATAATTTTTTAACGGGAACCTACCTGGCTCAAATAGCTGGATTTGTTTCGTATTTCTAACTATAAGTGAGAACAAATATTTGAAAAATACAATTTTCCTCTACGTTTTAGCCCACATTCTCAAGATCGCAATCGGGAGCACACTGGCCTCGAAATGAATTTCGAAAATTGCTGGAAGTGTCTTAGAGTTCTTGAAATTTACAGGACCCACAGAATTTTATGCAAACGTGATGCAGCCAGCCCGACTAATCGGCTAATATTGGAAGTCTGACCTTCCCTTAAGCATTGAATATGCTCTCTACCTACCCAAGATGCTCACCAAAACCCAAGACACACTATTCCTGCATTTGTTTTACCCCTTCTCGCAGAAGTTTCATCGTTCTTTGTAAATTTTGGACTGTCAATTTGTTTATCGTGTTAAAGCAGATGCATGACGCTGAGAACTCTTCTCTTTCTCTATGATGTTATCCTTCCTTCTCTCCGTATTTTTTCTGCGCTAATTCGTTGCTAATGCAATGCATATCATCATCAAAATAGTGAAGAACAAACGAAACAAAACTTCTGAGTAAACGTTTCCACTGAAAAAAACGAAACTCTGGTAGAAAAGAGAGGCCAACAAGAGTCTACACATCCACGCCAGGTTTGCTTTCTTCTTTCACCAAACCAAAACTTCAGAAAACTGCTACAGTAACCTGTGGATTCTTAGTTATAAGTATCAGCATGCTCGTGCTGAAAGAGTTTCACTTCTACGTGAAACACCACGCAGAGCTATTTGCATGCACTGACAACTGGTTTCCGTGTAAATATAGTAACGTAATTCGGGAAACAGTTTGCTCGCCACTTCTTATCAGCCTATTTTTACCTACTGCGTTTTCCTTCTCAAATATATGTTTAACAGAGAGGATTTCATGTGATAAAATAAAGCGCTTCAATAGACATTCTTCTGCTAATTCTTCTCGTTGTTTGCTCAATTTGCTCATTTCAGCTCCCTGCTTCAATTGTTTATATCATTCGAAATCAAATGTCATCTGAAAGATTTTAAGAGAATAAGAGACCTTTAATTTGATTTAATTTAAGTAATATCTATAAGAAACGTTTTTTTTTCGTTTCCAAAAGACAAATACTCTGATAGTTTTTTCGCTATTACACCTCAAATTGTTGTTGAAAGCATGCTTGGTTGAAGACTTTTTTGATCATCCCCGATCGCATTTTTGTTTTTAGGGATTCTGCGTTCAGTTTTCCATCGTGCCATGTACAGTAACGGCCAATTAAATTCGATAGTTTTCCAGTTGAAAACTCTAAATTTGGTCACTTGCCATTATGTCAAAAACTGATTGCTTTTCACTATTTCTTAAAGTTTTGAGTGAAATTTATGAAAAATAGAAACTCATTTATGCAATTTACAACTTTTTAAAAATACAATCTGTATCTACTGATTTATATTTCAAAAAGCACTCTCTGTAACGCCTTTTAAAAGAAAAGTTTCACGTTTCCAGTTAAAATTTCTGAGAGCTCTCTTGTGGGAGCTACAAATCTGTAGGGAGCGATCGTACAAAAAAGGTATTAACTACAAAAATGAAGTTTCATATTTGTAGATTTCACTCAGCAATTTTGGAAATGATCAAACAAAGTTTGACAATACGGCAAGTACCCAAAAATGGTGTTTTTCAACTGAAATAAACGAAATGTTGGTATTCGGTTGGCCGCTATTGTACACACTAAATTCATTTTGCATTGTGGTTTTCGTAGTTGCACTGTACCATTTACTGATTTCTGCTTTCCTGCGTCCAAAATGTTACAAGCAAGTACCAGTGCTCCGCCCGTATCTTTGCCCCACCTCAGTTCTGCTTCCTTTCTTCCGCAGTCGGGGGTTAAAGGCAATGCGAGGGCATCCCATAAAACAAATAAACCCGGTGTCGCCCTATCTCTGATTGAGGAAGCCGATCCCTCCATTGTGTGCAAGGATGCTCCACCTGACTTCTCTGGATACGATCTCTCATCCAGATGGTTTATCAGCTATGTGGAGAAGCGATGAAGATCATTTTAGCTTTACGTTTTCTAGTCTGTTGTAGTTGTTCTTCTCTTTGTTTCTTGCTCTCCCTTTTTGTGCTCTGCGTCCTAGCAACTCGGCGTCGGCTAAGAGAAAAGGGGAAAAGCACTTTTAAATTATTTGTGACTCACAATATGACAAATTCGGTGTGATTTAAGTGGGCATATTTGTGTCCACTTTTATTTGCAAAAATTTGTTTTTTTTTTCTAAAAAAAAAAGAGCCCATTAGCATTCAACTATAAATAATATAATTAATTTTAATAAAATAGATTTTCCCGTTTCTCACCGCTTCCCGTTCAAATTCAAATTCATTCAAATGTTTGGGGTTCTTCACGAAACATTTCAAAATTCCAAAAGCAGTTAGTTCTACTGGAAGGAAATAACCAAAACACAAATTACATTTGTGTTCAAGTTCGATGAAAAAATAGTCAGTTTGCTGATTTTCCGAAAATTTAAGCCGAACTTGAACCCAGGTTAGTGTAACTAAGACTTCCATTTAGGCGAAATTTCGGCCGTCTCGTCTTCTTCTTCGTCTTGAATTCGTCTGACGCAGTGTGTTGACAACTTTTTTATTGTGTAAGACGAATGCAAGACGAACTGAAAGACGAACGAAGACGACTTTTTGTCTTCGTCTTTCGTGGAAGTCTTAGCTCAGATTTTCCCAAAAATATTTTTAGTTTTTTTTTTTGAAGAATTCCCTGAGAAAATTTACATATTAAGGGAAATAGCTTTTGATTTAGCTTAGTAGCTTAGTCACCTTGTTGATCCGTCATCCGCCTGTGTGGACGAATTAAAGATTAACTGAAAGACGAACGTAGACGACTTTTCGTCTTCTTTTCGTTTTCCTAAGTGTTTTATACTTATTTTTTTTACGTTTTTCGTGAGTTTCCCTAATAGTCTTTGTAGAATACGATATTCTCATGGTTATTATTCCTTTTTGTCCATAATCCAACACTTCTGCATCAATGAACAATATGGTACAGTGTATTACTCAATTGCAAAGCAAAATCGTCTGAATGAATCTGGTCTCTCAAAGTTTTCATTTCGCCCAATTCAGTGGGCTACCCGTTAACAAATAGTTTGTTTTCCAAATGTCATGGATTATTTCAGTGTTTTCTTCACTTTACTCCGTTATAGAATAATGCAAAAATTAAGTTTCATATTTGTAGAATTCACTTAACAATTTTGTAAATGATTAAACAATGTTTGACAATACGGCAAACTCCCAAAAATTGTGATTTTCAACTGAAATAAAATGAGATTCTTTTTGCATTTTCTTTCGGTTTTCCGCGTTGCTGCGTACAAAATGTTTCAAACTCTGAACACTCGTTTCACCTGTTTTAAAGTCTTTGCCGGCTATTAATCCATCTATTTTGACGTCAATGTTGCTCTCGTTGATCTATGCAAATTCCAACTTTCGGTCTCACTTTCTTCGTATTCAATTCTTCCGCGCTTTACCACAGTCCTCACTCAATCCTTTAATCTTTTTCATGTTCAATTTGCCTCGGTTCAACCGTCCCCCCCCCCTCGCCACCCCTCCCGATCTCCTCCTTCGCAATAAATCGGTCAAGCAGGTAGCATTCGTTTGTGTTTAAGCACATCATCGTTCGTTTTGCCACCTAATAATCCTTTCGCGACCTACACTCTTTCCATTTCTGTTTTTGTTGGAAAAACGTCCGAAGATAATAATGACCGTCCTTGGCGCAAAGAGAGAAAGAACACAGAAAGAGGAGAACGACCGGAAACCGTCTTGGCTCATCTATTTTCAATATCGGGTTTCGCCGAAGAAAATCCAGTGAATTGTGATGAAGCTGACCATTAAGTGTTTCAAACTTTGACTTTTCTTTGACGCTCTTCAAATAAGGAGTACGGCTTCCTGAATGCTTCTAGAGGAGAGGTACAATAAGTTGAAAACTGTAATTTTCAACCACAACATGTTCATTTTATTTCCTTGTTTTTCTTGTCACATCCGGCATCGTTTAGAAGGAATTTTTCCATCATTATGTAGAGATAATTTCAATCTAAGAGGTTCAGCCAATCCCTTTTGTACTACGTTTATATTATTGGTAAGATTTATAAATAGCCAGAAGTTGAATGTGTTTTCATAGTTTTTTGCCATCGTAATTTATATTGAAAGAAGCGCGCGCGGCGATATACGATTTCTAGACTTCTCGAAACCATAAAATGTTCTCATAAAAATTATATATTTTTTTGAAAAAAAAACGCGCGAAATTCGCAGCTTTACTTCTATTTTTTTGTATCGAATATTACACGATAACCACTCTGTTTCGCCTTCTTTTACATCCCCCTGTCACGCTTAAGGCGTTCTCACTTTCCCCTTCATCTGCATCTTTTTTGCCTTTTCTACCGGCTATCAATCCCGATTCAAAAACGATTGGATTGGCTGTGTACGCGTAAGCCATTCATCGTTTTCTTCATTTTCCTCCAATATCATCATCGTCAGGGAGGCCGCCCTCGCTTCTCCCTTCAATCCCTTCAGAATCCAGTTCGGTTTTGGTCGCCCCATTCGTCAGATCTCATCTACTCACGGTCCTTTCTATACACTGTGTCTTCTTGTCTCTTTTGCGCCCAAATTGTGATATCTTTCGAAGCTGAAATGCAGTTCACACGATAAAGATACTTTTTACCACTCATATTTCCACGTTATTTTATTGTTTCTTTTTACCGGAACGCTGTCCTCCATCATCCGTCTTCCAATTATTCCCTTCTGATTACGCAACCATCACTCGAAATTGGCAGCCATCACTACACCCTTCGCATATCTATCATTTTCCGATGTCGTCCGATGTATCTCAGTTATCCTAATTATACACTTTTCTCACCAGGGTATCCTCTACTCACTGAAAACAGCTATGGTTTTATAGTTGTTTTCTGTAAATCCCATTCTTTGACTATGTTAACATCATCTTTAGAAGACGGAAAATCTAATAGATGAAAGCTTTAAGCAACTAGAATCAGACAGCCTTCAGAAATAATTCAAAGATAAGACTGCATTCTGGGGAGTGTTAACTATAATTATAGTTGTGTTGAAATGTTCAAAGTGAAAAAAACTGATTTTTCGGTTTTTTCTTCAAAGTTATTTTTCCAAAATTTCATAATTTACTACTACACCAAAAAATAGCACAGCGGTTTTAAATGTACCGAAAACTCTCAAATAGACTTGCATGCAATACTATTGTTCGTAGAGCTTTTTTGAGAGCAATACTAATAGGGGTGCAAGTCTATTAGAGGTTTTGCGGTATGTTTGAAATTTCCATGTGATTTTCTTTTTTCCAAATCTTCAGTTTTCCTCCAATTTTTTAAAAATTAATTTCAAACGTCTTTCATTCAAAATTGACTAAAATTGTCCAAAATAAGGCTTGTTTCTTTAAATCCTTTTTTCTCGTCTTCGTTCGTCTTTCAGTTCGTCTTGCATTCGTCTTACGCCGTCAATTAAAAAGCATGTGTACCAACACATTGTCTATCTCTGCGTCAGACGAATTCTAGACGATGACGAAGACGAGACGAGACGGTCTTACTTTGTCTTTCGAAATAAGAAGCCTTAATCCAAAAACTGAATGCCAGAAGAGATTTCAAACAGAACAAATATACAAATATATGTATGGACAACACAACGCTTCCCTTCTCACACCTTTAAAAACCTTGAACGGATAGAGAACATCTTTCTAATCGGGGACGAAAGCCAGCTGAGCTGCCCCTCTTTTGTCCAGCTGTAATCCATGGTTATCAACTTTTTTTTGATGCATGCAACTGACCGGATTGCTCTTCAAGACGACTATTGTTTTTTCCTTACACGAAAATGGCATCAAAAACTATTAAAAAAATGTACCTTTTTTCACATTTTTCACGCAAAAATAGTGTTTCGCTCATTCACAGTTATTTCTCCGAATTTTCAGCCGCGCCGAAACGCGAACAACCTGCTTATCTCTTTACCAATGCTCATTTCATTATAGTTTTCTGATAAAAGTAGACAGCACTCTGAAAAAATAGCAAAGCAGCGAAGGTTGAAAGAGAAATTTGTACAAAGCGTGTACATTTCTGTTCATGCTGGACTAGAACGATGAATCATTATATTTGAATTGTCTCTTTCCAAATGTTTCTCGACAGTAAAGCACCCAAAAGATGAATAGTGTACGATTCTAAAGTGAAAATTAAAGCAAAAAATCATAGAAGCTGAAATTTAGATTCCAATGTGGTGTATGCTCTAGATGTTTTAACTGCTGTGTGCAACCAACCGATCAGCGATGAAACAACTGTTTCATCGTGAAGCGAGTGATAAATTCGTGGTAGCTCTTTTTTTTTCATTTCATTTTTTCTTTCCTTTTCTCCATTTCACTGTTCCTCGTTTTTTAAGCAATTTCCGCCGTTTCTCATGTACTTTTCTACAGGCCACAATTCTCTCATTTCAGTACATACATTCACAATTTTTTCTAAGCAGATCTGCTTTAACTCTCCCGCCCCCCTTTCTAAACTTTGATTCTAAATAGTTTGACAGCTCTATTGTTTCGCATGTCTCCGTTCTTTACGATGTCCGTGTCCGAAAAACAGATGGGAATGGAGATATTTACAAGAGCGAATTGTCTGCACCAGATGTATTACACAATTACAGAAAACAGATCTGCAAGAATCGGCAACCAATGTTTTAATTCGTTGAAACAAAAACTAGTTATAATAATCGAACAATTAAGAAGTTTACGTCAATTTCATTTTTATAGCAAAAACCGTAAAACGTCATCAGAGATTTAAGAGCTTGACTGAACCCGAACAATACAAAAAACGTTGAAAATTTCCAGCTATGAATATCAAAATTGTGATTTATACAATGAAAACGAGTGACAGCGTCTAAAAATGTTATTTCCAGTTTCACATGATTCTTTTTTTTTAATAATAATATTGATATTGTTCTTCATTCGTGCTGCTACATTTGTTTCAACATCAGTATTTGTCATCGGTTTTCGTGTATTCGATGATTTTCGTATGTATTCTTAACGATTATGTAGTGAATAACTATTACACATTGGCAACCTTGTCTGCAAATTATCCAAGATAATCAAAGAATCAGAAAAGAATCAAATGCTGTTTTCACATTCTGACATCCGTTCCTACTCATCAGTTTCGCCCGTTCTTCTCGATAACTAATTGGGACATTGGAATGTTGCCAAACGGTTAGAATCCATAAGGCCAGCTTCCAATTATGACGCCCTCCATTTTTCCTATTCTTCTAATTCTGTAGTTCGTCTCTATACCACGCACCCTACTATTCCAGTTTGGGCAAAAGCGCCGAATTTCTGTGCGTCTCTCGATATTCCACAATGTTTCCCTATTGTTCGTGCCCTTACACTCCTATTGCGTTTTTCAGAAAAACATTTCTTCGATCGGCGGATACGTCAGATGCCCTCCAACTTATCCTCTTGATCTGATCACACGTACCTCTACCATCGCGTACTCGTCTGGTTTACCGCCTTCCCTACTTCTTCGCATCTGTATTCTCCTCTCTTCACAGCACATTAACGTGTGGGAGAAGAGATCGAACGTTCCTTAGATAGTGAACCCCCCCCCCCCATATGACACGACTTTTCATACTCCCCGCCATATTTGGCATTTCGTCACTATCATTATGGTATATGATATGCTCCGCTCCCGGCTGGCCCGAGTCAGGTATTTTCGTGCTCTTTCTTAGTACACAGATCTCAGATTCTAACACTTTTGTATTCATGTTTTGAGAATGTTCTAGAATGCATGAAAATTAAATTTTGAAATTTTTATTCGACTTGTAGAACATAGGAATAGCTGAAAACCAGACTGCAAATTCTGAGTGTCTAAATGTGTCTAGAAGAATTATAGCTCTGTGTGCTTCCGAAAATTAAAATCAGATGATCATTGAGACTTTCATTTCGCAGAAGGAGGGGTATTCGAGATACCGAAGCAGTTCGACAACTTCACAGTGCTAGCTGACAAATTCCGTGCTTATAAGGAAGATCATTTTGGGTACATCACCACACTCTTTATCTGTGCGTACCTCTACAAACAGACATTTGCGATTCCTGGATCTTTTCTATTGGTTAGTATTGTGTTTTATTCGGAAACAAAGGTGTCTTTGGCTTTGGAAAATATGAGGCGCATTCTGCGGTGTTGTTGCGCAATCATCTAGAATTGTGACGTTGACACAGCTTCCGACCGTAATCACGGTTTCGCATTGCGCGTATTCTCTCAACGGCCAGCTTCTTCTTTTGGTGGCACGAAGATCGGATAAACTTGATTCCGACCGGGTATTCTCATCACTTCTCGCTTCTTATCGCGTCACACACCTGATAGGAGGAGATCATCACAAAATGGATGAGAAAAAGAATTGAAATGAATAAATTGGCTGTTGAAAGAAGGCGAAATCTTAATATATTGAGAGAATCAAGTAATTGTTGGAGAATGGAACAAAAGAAACAACACGAAATCTTTTATTGCAGAACGTGATTGCGGGAGTCGTCTACGATTTGTGGTCGGGATTTATCATGTGTTGCTGTTTAACGACTCGTATGTTTTTGAACACTTTGCATTAGAAGTTTGACTGAGCACAAATAGTCTTGCAATTCTTATATTAGGATGATCATTGAAACGATTTTTCATTTATTCTGGATAGAGTTCATTCATCAATTAAAAATGCGTAGCTGAGGTTAATGCCAAGCGTTTTTTCAGTCGGAAGCACACTTTGCTACATGTTTTCCGAGCTGTTTGGAAGGGAGTATGTCTTCTACTACTTCGGACAAAAGTTAACGTACCTGCAGCAAAAGGTGAGATGAATTTCTCTTTTTTGGCTAAAAGTTTTCGGCTAAAAACTAAAAAAAAATTGATGAAATGTCTTTGTAAAAAAGAGAATAAAAGAAATAAAATTTGGAAAAATATTAGCAAATTATTTACAGAAAACAATGTATTTTTTTCCAAAAAAAAAAAAAGAAAAGAACGCTAACGAAAGATCCAGCTTGAATTTTTCAATACAGTAGTTCTGAAAATATCTCTTAGAATTCCACCAGTCGTCAGTTGTTTCTAACCTGATTGCTTCTTCCAGCCCACTATGGAGTTCTTTCGACGGGAGCCTTCCCGTTTAGTTTTTTCCCATTTCCCGTTTTATTTTAAAGTATTCTTTTAAAAAATGAGAAGGGAAAAAATCGATTTATCATCTTTAATTAGCACATTTCATATTTTGTCGGTCAGCTCGCTCGTTATTCAAAAAAACTGAGCAGCGGCTTCGCGTTTGCTCCAAAGTATTTCGAGTGGCTCTGCCACGCACGAGAATTGCCCGATGAGCTGGTGGAGCCGCAAGTAGGCACACAAACGAATCAAAGAAAATATAAAAATGTTATAGATCAGTTTCAGAAACTCACAATTAAAATGTTCGCGACTGCAAACATTCATTCCAGATTGACGACAACTCGAATAGGCTATTACCGTTTCTTTTATTTGCTCGAATGTTTCCAATATCGCCATCGTGGCTTCTCAACATCGTCGCTCCATTCCTCAACATTCCACTACCCATTTTTGTTGTCTCAGCCCTTTTTGGTACGTATTCTTTAAGCGTTAGACTTTCATTTTCAATTTCATAGGTCTGGCTCCGTACAATTTCATTTGCGTTCAAGCCGGATACATTTTGAGGGATTTGCGATCCTGGGACGACGTCTTCAGGTTGGAAATTGCTGAATTTCATACAATTTTCATTTTTTTTTGTTTTTTTCAGCACAACAACAATGCTGAAACTGTTCTCGTTCGCCTTGATTCCTCTAGCCTACGCAATCTACATTCGGCCCCGTGCCAATAAACATCAGGTGAGGAGAGTGTTGGAAAATATGGGGGAAAAGGTAAAGAAAACCGTTTGCTCACGTTGTCGACTTATTTGAAATGTAAACAGACAAAGAAATCGGACGGATTGTCGTGTGTTGACATGGCACCAAAGAGAGGAACTACTTGACTTTTGTCGATTGCCAACCAGTGAACAAGATCTCTTAAAAGATAATAAAAACAAAATGAAAATGAGCATGGAAACATCTCAATGAGTCACTCAATTTAACCCACATTTCTACGGCTCGAGGGAGCCGTACCATTTGCATTGCAACCTTCGACAAATTTATTATTTTCAGTTGGTATCAAGTTCCGATGAAATGGAAGAGAAAGTTAAAAAGATGGAAATTGTATGATACTTGTACTTCTCCTAGCTCAACGATATCAGCCGTCTCGTGCCAACCGATCCATACGACAACATATCATCTTGCCACTGCAGGTCATTCACTGTTTTCTTCTAGACCGAATTCATAATAACTAGGTGTTCCACACGATCCCATTCTCTTGTTATGAACAGAATCCGATGAAACCAATCACTTGACATTCTTGAATAGCCCCCCCCCTATGCCCGATTACTCATTTGTTTCATATTCAGAGTCTTGCAGTTTCAATGCGATTCGTTTCTTTTCAGCACACCGGTGTCCAATACTTTTGTGTTTCACCCATATTTTTGTATATTTATTGTTATCTGTTCACGCGCTGCTCATTTCTTCACATTGCTCAGGCTCTCTCACTCATTTCACTTATCATTCGTCTTCAATCAAATGCTCATATTCGTTTTTGTTTCCTTCAAAAAATGCGCTCAACGAGTTCAACATGTGTATGTGTTTCTTACCAACGTCACGGTCATCTAGTGTTTCTTCAAGTAGGCCTAGCGTCTTTTCAGATCTTTCCAAAGATGTGTTGTAGCTCTTTTCATGGAATAAAATATAACGTTTTCGAAATACGTAGTACAGCAGAAACCTTTTGAAAACGGATATTTATTCCAAAAAATAAATTAGGACGGTGTCCGTGGAGTCCATTTTCTTGGAGACGTCTTCTAATAATTCTCCTTGAAGGCATATGCTCCATTGGTGAAGTGGCAATCATCTGAATCTCCGTAGAAGTCCTTTTAGGGTCCTATCGAGCCGCGCGCAGGATTTCTCGATCAACGTTCCTGGAGGCGATGAGGGGTCTTCCCGGCGATTTACGATCAACGACTCGCCCCTAATCGTGAAATAATAGTTTTTGAAAGTTAAAAAGCTCCTACATCTTCTAGTTATCTCCTCAAAACGTGACGAATCTGACTTGGAGATTGATTGAACTGGTGAGCCAAGTCAACTGTAGAATCACCTCGTTCCCAGCCGACAATGATGGCTTCTCATAGTTCTACAGGAAGGGATTTCTTTCCAATAGGTCTAACCATTACTAGAAAAATAAATAGGGAATCATACTCGCAGTTTTGCAAGACTTCTGAATCAAAAACTGAAAATAAATAGAGACACTCAAAAATTGAAAAAAAACGAAAACAATTTTTTTAATTAAAAACTTTTGCAATGATGCAATTTCATTTTTTCAAGTTGCCGTGAGAGTGTTCCGCAACTACAGAATGATTTTCACAACAAAATATCTGTTTTCAGTGAAGTTTTTCCCAAAAAAACACCCGCGCGCATTATTTATGGCCAAATTCCAAGACACTGATACTGCTCAAAATAGAAATCATTGGTATAATTCGATCTATGTATTTACTAAAGTATAATAGAAGCTGCTCAAGGAAACTTCAAAAACCTGAAAACATGTTTCCTTTTTCTGATGAGTTGTGATTTTTGAGAAAGTCTGAAGAAATATGTTCATAACATGGTAAAATGACAGAATGGAGAAATAACAGGATATGCGAAAAAGCGAAAATGAATGTGCAAAGTAAAATTGCCGAATCGAGGGGGTTGTGTTGCACAAGCGAATATAGGTGAGTTCGGAAGAACTAGAATCCGTTGTTACTCATCAGCAACAGAGGTTTTAATTGGGATGTGAGAGCTGCGGTTGGCCGTGTTCAGTGTTCTAGGCAGTTTAATAACGAAGACATTTGAGATAATAAATACAGGACTTCTAGGAAAGAGCAATTAAACATGACAATTTCGGAATATCTATACTATTATAATGTAAAGCTTTGAAAATGGAATTCAATTATGCAGTGTGTGGCACCTGGAAGAGATTTCTGGCGATTCTGGGAAGGGAATGTTCTGCATTTTTGAAAGTAGACGGTTGCGAAACGACCGTTTTATGCAAATACTATGACTCACTCTTAACCCTTATTTCTCTACGATTCTGAAAATTGATTCCCCGCCCGGTGCCGCGCACCGCTTTAAATTTTGTAAAGAAAGTCGAATTCGTAAGATGGAACTTCTGTTTCAACACAATGGTTCCACATTGCTATTCAGATACATGAGTTATTTTTCGACACAGCTGTTTTGGATGGAGAATTCACATCGTAGGAAGAATTGGCTCGTTGTACCGAATGACCCTAAAATAATAATCAGCGATGACGAAACATGATTAGAGGTGCAAATTTTATTGAGATTTCACCTGTTTGATGTTGTCCATCATGTAAGCTATAATTGCCAGCCATGCTCTTCTTAACTGCTTATGTTTCCTGACGGCTTCGCATCTCTTACGTGCGCAGTCCATTATAGCATCACCAAGATCATCCCAAACGACTGTTGAAAGCCCTTCAGATCTTAGATAACGATGGTGTTTTCCAACGTCGGTTAGATATGCAGTCATTTCTGCAGCATCATTGTCTAGTCCTTTAATGATCAGGTCTAGCACTTCAACTGTGACGCGACAGTGCATGTTACTGGAATTCAGGTCGCTTCTGGAGAAGACAGCGACACCATCCGCTTTTGCCAAAAGTTCCTTTGCTTTCAGATTTTTGGCGCTCAGCGTACTATATATGCTTGTCGCAAAAGGTCCACTAGCTCCAGTCGTGTAGATGTTTGGCCAATATTGCACAATGAGCTTTTGCTGATAGTTGCTCAGTCCTGAACAGTTATTCTTATACGAGTACTGTTTAACATTCATTAACCAATTACGTCAACTAAGTTGCGGCGAGTTGGCGAAGGGGGGCATGAAATGTCTCCAGTAGATCGTTTCATCTGATAGAAAAAAAATGAACATCTCATTGGAGATTGGAATCTAAATGATACCTTAAGTGGTGAGCGAAGGCTTTCCATTTCAGGACATTCAGTTCTCGAACGACCCATTTGACCCAAATGTGGACAAGTAGGGTGAGTAAGGGGACTCAGGGAATGTTTCTCCTGCAAACAGTTTGTAGAATGAATACTAAATTTCATGTAGAATAGCTCGACGTAGTTATTCAGAATCTCGTTGGCGTTGAGCACAATGCATTTTTTTAAAGGAGGAAAGTTCGCACAACTCTAATTCGGGCATGTGGGAGAATGATGAAAGACACACTGATTTCGGCAATGCTAGACGTCTCCTTGTGGAAACGGGACAGAAGTAGAAACAAAAGTATTTTAACACGGCTGGAAGGAATTACGCACATACATAAAATGTTGTGTTCGAGTCTCTAAAGCACAATATTACAAATGGGAATCAGCTGAGGTAGCGTCTGTGAAATATCCGATAGTGGTTGAAGCATAACTGAAGATGATGTAATGATCTAATGATTTTAAATGAAAATTCACGGGTACGAGAGAGAGAGCTGATGTCTTCGAATCTGAATCTGGAAACGAGAATTGACCAAACTAATCATCAAGTGAGCCCACTTCTCTTGTTTTTGAAGTTCTTATGTACAGGGTGGCTCCTAAGTATGGAGACATTTTTCCGAGAGCTACTGGCGCGGTGCCAAGGGGTATTTTCTAAAACTTTCGAATATTTTGGAAGGTAGATCCACTATTTAAGAGGAGATTACAAGCATAAGTCACCACTTCATTTGCATCGCTAGGTAGGAGAGCTTCTCCGCATCGATCCCTAAAGCGTTGCTCAAGGCATGAGACGAAATTGATCTTCTCAAATAATCGTAGCTTTTGGTCTACTCTATCAGAAAATAAAGATGATTTTGTTTTAATCACTGCCGTTTGACTCGAAAACCAAGGTCTCCTTACTTAAGAGCCACCCTCAAGGAGATTGTATATCTAGATGCAGCACCTGACTTCTTTTGAAAAGCGTTATTAAAGACGTAGGTTTGTTAAAGTATGCAATTGAGCTCAGCCGTTCACAATAATTATCAATATTGTAATTGTGGCTATTCAATTATTCCAACTACGAAATAAACCGTCAGAAAACAGAGAAACAGAGCCTCGACGTGGGGCTAGAACAAACAGAAGTTGGCTCTCGATTATGGTGTTATTCCTAAATAATCAGCATTTTGCCTACTAGAATTTCCAGAAAACCACTAAAATGACTTGAGAATAAAAAGAGGTTTTTTGAAATCAGATATTATCCATCCGCGAGTACGTGATTTTGCGTGTAGAAGCAGTGTTTGGGTCTCGTTAGGGGATAGCGCGTTTTAACGCGCTAATTTAAAAATTTTAAGAAAGCGCACACACTGCGTTTGTGATTTATTCAGTTTAATAAACAGTTTAAGAAATTTTTCAATAAAAATTAATTTAAAAAACATCATTTTCAAAGCAAAATATAGAAAAAATTCCAATATTCGCTTCAATTTTCGAAAAGAAATCACAAACGCAGTGTGTGCGCTTTCTTACAATTTTTAAATTGGCGCGTTAAAACGCGCTATCCTATAACGAGACCCAAACACCGCCTCTACACGCAAAATCACGTACTCGCGGATGGATAATACCAGAAAAGCACTGACAGAAAATTGAAATGAAACAGGATAGAATATGGCGAAAAAACCGAAAAAGTTACTAATAAAAAACCTTATATTTTCTTGATTAAAAAGCAATTCTCCTTCCGTTTATCATTCAATACAGATTTTATGTTAATGATTTTTTAACCAAAGTTTGAGATACACTGCCTAGCTGTGCCTAGTATCTAGTAGTAGTATTCTTTAAAAAATCAAGACAACTATTTGATTTTAAATAGTTCACCTGCCGCCTGATAATTTGAATGAAACATTTTCAAAATTCAACGAAAAACGGAGCATCGCTTACCTTGTCAGCACATTCACCGTTCTCCATGATTCTTTGTCTTCTCAGTTCTTTGCGTCCATTCTTCTCCAACGAATCCAACGAATCTTCGGAAAACGTGCGCGTAAATCTGAAATTATAAATTTTTTTCCACAAAAAAAAACCAATTTATTCTGAAAACCCACAATTCAGATTTATGAGTTTCTTAAATCCCCTCACTGATTGGTTATACGTCTGTCATGGCAAGAAATAGAAACGAAAACAAGACAACAAATGAGAATTGGCGGAATCTGATTTATGAGGTACTTTAAAAATTGAAACCACCCGAAGCCACTTCAAGAGAATTTTTGTGCCGGGTGGTATTTGCATTAGGAGTTATTGAACATTCAAAATAATACATGCCTCTTATCAGTTTTTTTTGGCTAAAGGAAAATGTTTTTATAGTTTTCCCCAATATTCGTGACTTTTAGCTATGATCAGACCGTTTCAGAACTGGTCGTTTCGCAACAGGTTGTTTCAGAAATGCCTGTATCACAACCGGATGTTTCAGAACTTGTTGTTTTGCAACTGTCGGCTTTAGAAATGGTAATTTCGCAAACGACCGTTTCAGAACTTGTTGTTTTGCAACTGGCGGTTTTAGAAAGTGATATATGGCAGCAAGCGGTTTCAGAAATGGGTATTTCGCAAGCGAACGTTTTAGAACTTGTCGTTTCGTCACCGGCGCTTTCGGAAATAGTCATTTCGCAAGCGTACGTTTCAGAACTAGCTGTTTCGCAACAGGCCGTTTCAAAACTGGTTGTTTCGTAACCGGCGGTTTTAGAAATGAGTATTTCCAACCTGCTGTTTCAAAACTGGTGGTTTCGCAACCGGCCAGTTCGCCGCCACCGCTTGCGAAGTTCACTCTTCTCTCATCCTTTCCCGTGATCCTAGAATTGCCAAGAATGGCTTCACCTGTTCAAATAAAAATCACTCTCAACGCATCCCAACTTTATTTAAATTAGCTCCACTACTCATCACCCAGTAATTTATGCTATGTACAGTACTGGCCAAAAAGGTGTTCGCAAACAGTTATTCGAGCATAACTTTTCTGAAACTTCCCGGATCGATCTGATATTTTAAGACAACATTTAAAACGGTAAAAGAAGTTGGTTCAACAACAAGAATGGTCACATTTTCGAAAATTTGAAAATTTATGCTCGAAAAACGGTTTGCGAATACCTTTTTGGCCAGTACTGTATGTACAAGCACGCACCATAGAGTTTCGTCGGAGTCAACCTCACATAATGAAGAGCGGAGAGAATGAGCTTGAAATGAGCCGAGTGCACCGCAGTTACTTGGAGATGAACAGTTAATGTGCCAGATACTAAGCTTTTTTGCAGTTGGCGACTACTTTAAGCTTCTTCTTCTTCTAGAGTTATGCGATGGTATATCTCTCCGCTTCCCTGCTTACCTTACTTGGGTATCACCAAAATATACATAGTGCTCAATTGTGTTTTGGAGCAACAACGATCAGAGAATAGCATTGATTGCTATTTAAAAGTAAAATATCAATGATATCGAATCCAAAAAGAAGGCAGCGACATAAATCAATATAATTATTCGTACTCCAGTATCATTGAAATTTTATATAAAATAGGACAAGTCCAATGATCAAAACCTATATACCTATATAACAGGACTGATACTAACCTGAAAGTTTGTCTCGGAGCCGGGAAAGGAACATACAGGACTGGTCAATGAGATATGAACATTTGGTATAATACTATACTGCCAAACATTTTCAGATTATTTCAATATTTTATGAGTGAATGAATTCTACAACCATAGAATACAGACGTCTTCTTAAACTTGAAGACAGAGCAGAAATCTATGTTAAACACGATTTCTAATACTTTTTTCTTATGAAGAGCCAAGGAACCAATTTCCAGAATATACGGGAAAACTATAAATATTGAAATCAATCTATAAAAACATTGTTTTTTTTTTCACTTCTCAAATTTCCAAAATCCACCATCACTTCTCGCATCTTTCAGAATTTCATATTGAAAGACAAAATAACAGGTGAAAATGATAGAAAACGGCTCACCGAAGTGGAGAACTAACAGAGATCCGTCGCGTTCGAGTAATTGAAATAACTGGCGTCGAGCGATCCATATTCTGTAAGAAATGCAAGGAAAAACGCGTTTATTGCCAAGAACATTTTCATTTGTCTCCCACGGCATTAGGTGGTCTCTGATTCTTCATGATTCTCAAAAATGCAAATGCTTTATTCAAACAGAATTTTGATTATGCGAAGAGATAATTCTGAGTTTCAACTAGAAAAATGCATTCAAAGGAGTCTGAACTCTCAAACTCTGAAAGTGAGAACGCGACTGAAAAATGTGAGAACTACACAGTTATGCAGAATGCTGTGCATAACGGATAAGGCAACGGTGACACAAAAGTGCAAACATTTGTCTTTGTTCCCCAGAAACATATTGTGGTGGTCCGTTCTATTTTGGATCTCTGGGAAGTTATTCAAGCGAAATCTAGTCCAAATTACTAAGACTTCCACAAAAGACGAAAGACAGACGTCTTTCGTCTCCTCTTCGTTCGTCTTTCAGTTCGTCTTGCATTCGTCGTACGCAATAAAAAAGGTGTGTACAAAGAAATTCAAAACGAAGACGAAGACGAGACGAGACGGTCTTATTTCGTCTTTCGTGGAAGCCTTACAAATTACTTCATTACTCGAGTTAATTAACAGTTTTCATACCGTTCACATTACTTATTATCCAACTCCACAATATTTCAAAACAACTTAAAAGTGATTCATTCTTAAACTGATCCACATAAAGTTCAGCAACTTGTTTTGCATGACTTCCTGCTCTTTCTTAATGCCATTCAAATGGTCCGCCCTGTGTTTCCCATAAAAACTGCTCGTAAGAGTGCTCTACGGTGCTCGAGAACTTACGAGTTTAGACAGCGGATAATATAGTGGTGAAATGTCGTACGGATGTGCTAACGGTGTCTCCATTTGCTTCTGAAACATTATTTATTTTTAAGCAAAAGCACAGGCATAGAAGCTTGAAATTACAGAATAAATCAACGGATCTTATCACGATATACATCAGCAATATACGTAAAAAGTTGAGCACGTGACGAAAATGCTGAAAAGAGAGAATCGTGGGCACTAAAATAATATATAAATATTTATTAGGTACCCAAACAAAAATTGCGTATAATATTAGTTATACAAGCATATCGAATTGCAGGAAATATTAATTTTGTCTATTGTTTTTCGATTAGCTAAGGCCAAATCTAAGCGGGGGAAAGAAAAAGGAAATCTCATTTTCTGACTGTCTGTTTAAGTGCTACGAATTTTTATTTGTTTCCCCATAAATTTTCAAAGAAAATATTTTATTTCCTTCAGTTGATTTCGAAATATTTCGTCTTTTGAAAACTGTAGGGTTCATTGAATCCAAATTTGGAAAACGCGCGTGATCTGAAAACATGAATTTGAAATCTTAAAATGAAATTTTAAAAAAAGAAGGATTCTTTAATCAACTTTCGTGAGATTCAACGGGAGAAAAAAAGCTATAAATTAAAGTTTCATTTTCCAGAACTTCGTGGGAAATTCTATGATTATTTTGCGAAATAAATTGCGAATATTTCCAGTTCTAAACAAGCCTATTCATAGAGAAAATGAGGGTCTTCAAATTTGATCGTTCGTGGGTTAATTTCCAGCTCTTTCTCTGCCAAGAAGGTCACGGCGTCCTTCCTGAAGCGAATGATTACTCTTCACTTCTTCTCCGTTTTTTTTCACTCTCTCAGATGTGCATTCATTTGATGGGCGAACAGGAAAATGGCTGGGTAAGCGACTCAAAACAAAAGCAAAACGTGGGCAAAATTGTAAAGTTGGTTAGCATCATCTTGCAAAATGGCACGTCAACATTAAGAAAATATGTGGAATAGCAAATTGAATATTGAAAAAAAACACGAATTGAAGCTTAGCTGAATACTATTCAAATACAATATCACTGAATCAGCAGTCACAAAGGATTAAACGAAATGGGATTCTGAAAATGAGACAGCTATCATATTCAATTAATATTTATCTAGAAATCAGAAATTCCACAACTAAGTTAAGGCTTCGCTGGTCTGACGCTAGGTGTCCTTATGCGTGGAATCGGAAGGTGGACAGATAAATAACTGAAATATCTGTAGCGCAGGATTTCTAGAGTTTAAATCCACTTCACGCTTCACTTTTAAAAAGTAAGGCTGATAAGTACTTATAAGTAAGGCAAGACAAAGACAAAAAATCGTCTTCGTTCGTCTTACGCAATAAAAAAGTTGTCAACACACTGCGTCAGATGAATTCAAGACGAAAATGAGACGAGACGGCCGAAATTTCGCCCAAATAGAAGCTTTACTTATAAGAACTGTCGAGTTGGAAAATCTTGAAATTTTTTGAATAAAGGGCAAAACTAACTATTATCTATCCGCGAGTACGTGATTTTTCGTTTAAAGGCGCTGTTTGGGTCTCGTTAGGGGATAGCGCGTTTTAACGCGCCAATTTAAAAATTGTAAGAAAGCGCACACACTGCGTATGTGATTTCCGTTCGAAAATTGAAGCGAATATTGGAATTTTTTCTATATTTTTCTTCGAAAATCATGTTTTTTTAATTAACACCAATATTCGCTTCAATTTTCGAAAGGAAATCACATACGCAGTGTGTGCGCTTTCTTACAATTTTTAAATTGGCGCGTTAAAACGCGTTATCCCCTAACGAGACCCAAACAGCGCCTTTAAACGAAAAATCACGTACTCGCGGATAGATAATATCAAAAAACAATTTTAATTGAAGAATACCGTAATCTCTTCATTTCATTTATGAAATACTTCATACGCATAGTCTTCACCGTGTATACAAGAATTTTCTCTGTAAACTAGCGGGCATAACGTAAATAATAGAACGCCGGCAGTGAGACAAATCAAAAATTAGGAGTGGAAGATTGAGTAACAATGGTGGCTCTTCGATTTTAGTCAAAAGAGATGAGCACACAAAACAGATACACAAAAAAGAAGGAGCAGAAGTAGAAGACGGCGGCTCGTCAGGGTCAGGATAATTAAAGAATTCCAGTACTCCACACTCTTCC
This sequence comes from Caenorhabditis inopinata, assembly GCA_003052745.1. NCBI lineage: Eukaryota > Metazoa > Nematoda > Chromadorea > Rhabditida > Rhabditidae > Caenorhabditis > Caenorhabditis inopinata. The sequence continues at coordinate 14,917,059 of AP018155.1, read as the reverse complement.
TCACGATGACATCCGGCTATCTCTTCTCCGTCCACTACCCCATGTTCTTCACTTTATTCCGTTACCGGACTACCCTCTTGACGCCAAAAAAAAATCCGTTTTTTATCCAAAAAATACCATACGATGCTAAAACTGCTGAAACTGAACTGAAACAAAGAACAGGCTCTTCTAATCGAATGGCTTGAGAGCAACTGTTGCGGTAGCAGAAGCGTTGATTTTGCAAGAAATGTTAAGCGTTTCTCTCTTTTCATTTTCCTGATCCGGAAATTCTATCGGAAATGAGTGGGTACTTTTTGCGTATTCTTTTCACCATGCTATGTGTTACGATTGAAGGAAAGACTCGGTTTCCAAGGTAAAACCAATTTATTAAACAGAAGAAAAGTCACCCTTTTATAGGGTGAAAAGTGGGGCAAACTAAACGTGTGACGTGAAACACTGGGGTGGTGGTTCACGTAAAATATGAATTTATTTATTTATGCGATAACGATCGCAACATCTCCCTTGCGGATTTTTGAGCTATCTGTAGGTGTAGACGGAAGATCGAAAAGATCGAGAAGGGCATTTGATGTCTTCTGACGGCGTTCCCGTAGACGAAGTTGATTCGCATGACGATGCCATAGTTGTCCATTACACTTCACTCGATACTTCACTTTACCAGCACGTCCGATGATGATTCCAGGAATCCAAGTCGTTGTAGTAGAACGGTAATCCCTTACATAGACAGTGTCTCCCATCGAAAATTGTTTCTCAGTTGTTCCGTGTCGACGATTGAACTGATTTTTCATCTTGGTTGTTGCCATGCATCTTCCATACGCATTTGTTAACTTGACTTGCTTGAAGGCGTTGACAGCGTGGTGAATGAGTTGACCATAAAGTGTTCTACTTTGTGAAATCCAATCCATTCCGAGAAGCGATGGAGTTTCAGCGACGTAGCATTGTCCTGATCCCGATTGTCCATTAATGACGAAATTGCATGAGAATTGTCCTTTGACCTCAATTGGTGTCCTGTTCACCGAACGTAGACTGACCGTAGGTGTTGACAATTTTGGCTTCTGTAGACGAATCCAATCCTTCGTATTCAAAAGTGTTTGCTCGGCGCCCGTATCCAGTTGCATCCGGATAGGTGTTCCATTGATGACGACGTGGAAATAAATCTTGTTTCCAGTGCCCGCAGATGAATGAGCGATAAATACAGCATTGCTTGTGTATTCCTTGTTTGACGACGATGTACATATCCGAGATATGTGTCCAGTCTTCTTGCACTTGTTGCACACTATTGACTTGTCGAACTTGCAATCGATCCGCCAATGATCATATCCACAAATTGGACATGGTGATGGAGGCTTCCCTGATACTGACTTCCGTTTCGGTTGGACTTGCTTGTGGTTGGAACCCTTGTCCTGTCGACCTCTTGACTGCTGTTGTTGTCCTTCAGGTGACTTCTGAACGGCTTGCACGTTGATTTCTGATCCTCCAATCTTTTCATTATCGTTGCGTAGAGCAATGATTGATTCCAAACGATCTGCCAGTTCCACGACCGTTAAGTCTGGCTTCAACTCCAATTCACGAAGAGCACGCAGTCGAAATTCCTTGTTTTCCGATGCTTGAAGTCCAGTGATGTACATGAGGCATTGAATAGAATCTTCTGTAACTGTTGACCATTGTGTTTTGCTGAACAAACTTTTAACTAGTGCGGTGTACTCCTTGTTGGGTTGTCCGGCCAGCCTGAGTGAGAGAAATTCGTGTCGTCTGAGCGCAAGTGATTTCGTCTCGGTGAATAGTTTCTTCAGCATGTTGATGGTGTCATTGAGTGGTACCATCTCTGGTAACTTTGGCAGAATGTGGTTACGGTAGAGTTCTGACTCTTTGAAATCCAGTTTACCTACGATGAAACGAGCCTTGTCTGCTTCGTCGAGTTCCGTTCCTTCCTTCTCTATGATTGATTCGTAGCGTCCATACCAGTTGTCAAATGTCTCCGAGTCGTCGGGACGATATGAGAATGTTGGAATTCTCGTGTTGAGCATCATGATGACGTTGGTCTTGTCGGTCGCTTTTGACTGCACACGGGTTGAGTCTTCAATCGATTTCTTCTCCAGTAATAGTCCTTTTACCAGCTGCTTCAAATCCTCGGTTTCCTTTTGGCTGTGTTGCTGCATCCTGAGTAGTACGGCAAACGCTTCTTTTGTTTCCGCATCCATTCTTCACAATTCTGATCGCCACTTGTTACGATTTAAGGGAAGCCTTGGTTTCCAAGGTAAAACCAATTTATTAAACAGAAGAAAAGTCACCCTTTTATAGGGTGAAAAGTGGGGCAAACTAAACGTGTGACGTGAAACACTGGGGTGGTGGTTCACGTAAAATATGAATTTATTTATTTATGCGATAACGATCGCAACACTATGGAAAACAGCTAAAGAAATTATGATCATTGGAATCTTTGACAGTTGAGACGAGCATTCCGAGAATAAAACTAAAGAATGCAACACTATTCTAAATTCTGAATAAAAAACCAACAGAGGGGGGGGGGCGTCGAAAGCGCTGAGCAACACCACCATGCACAATCGCTATGGTTATTCAAAAGTGTACTAACTCCGGTCGCTGTTTCTGCAACATATGCACGTCTACATTCGGAGGAAAATGACGGATGGTACGGTGTATGCTTGTCAGAAGTATTGACAGAACACCGCAGTATCTGCAAACTTCGGTGTTTTTTTGAGTTCCACTTGCACAAAAACGATTAAAAATTAGTGTCTGCTCAGGAAGTAGTTGGGTTAAGACATCATTTATGCTTCGGGATGAGAAATTTAGTAAGTCTTCCACAAAAGGCGAATACAAAAAGTCGTCTTCGTTCGTCTTTCAGTTCGTCTTGCATTCGTCTTACGCAATAAAAAAAGTTGTCAACTCACTGCGTCAGACGAATTCAAGACGGCCGAAGCTTCGCCCAAATGGAAGCCTTAAAATTTAGAACGTGCCGATGGTTGTTAGAAATGGAATTCATCGGTAATCTCTGTAATGAATTATTAGACAAATGCTAATATTCAAACTACGTTTTCGAATTTTAGTAGCGAAAATGTGGATTTTCGTGATTCTGGATCACAATTTATTTTTGCGAGTTTTCCGTTTTGAGCAGCGTGGAAACAACGTTCCGAGAGGATTAAAAGTGAACGAGAAAGTATAATTGTTTTATATTTGATGAGTAAAAGAAGCGCACAAGTGGAAGAAGACAGGATATCTGTGGGATGAATTGAGTGCAAATAGACCCATTTCTTCTGGAGCCGAATGGAAAGAAGTGAAGGGCACAATTAAAATATCGGGTGTCTCCATTTCGTTCTCGCGCTGGTCGTTTCTTTTTCTATTATACATTATATATGAAACAATATTTCATATTTCAGGCGCTCGTGATGAATAATAAAAACGCGATTCACACGGCTGTGGGAAGACATCGGAAGAGCACAAGGCTCTGGTCCTACAATTGACAAGCCGCGCGCAACTTGTGAATAATCTTCCTGTCTGGAAAGCTGATGAGGCAGATGGCAAAAGAAATGGATTATTCGAGTGGAAAATGATAGAATGGCGTGCGGATGATGTCCAAGATTAACTATTTTATCAAAAATAATCACGATAGTGCTTCTAAGTGGTCTTCACTCACACATTCTTGTTGAGAGTAGACGTATTTCTTTTAATCTGCTTCTTTGTGCATTGCAGAGAATTTCTTTTGCTGGAAATTAATGTACAGTTTCAGAATATGTTGGGTCACTGGTTAATGTTTTACATATTCTAAAAATTTTAAAGACAATAAATGAAAAAATAAAAGGAAAGCATTAACCAATCACTTTAAAAATTCATCATACCTGCTCTTACAGGTTTTCAGCTGATATAATTAGAAACCTTAAAAGAAATTATAGAAATCTATTAGCTACAAGGCCGAAACTGCTCCTAATTGACCAGTTTATTTATTTGCTTCTCGTCGATTCCCCCGTTTTCTCCTTCTTTTCATACTTTCTATAAGCATCATTTTTAAATTATTTAATTTTTATTTAAATGAGTTCCGTCTTGCAACAAAGACAAGATGGAACAGAAAACTGAATTTTTGAAAAATTAAAAAGGAAAAGCGCATTTTTCGTTTTATTTTCTGGTACATTTAAGAGAGAATCATCAGTGTGCTAGAGAGAAACAATTTTTCAGTGAGAAATGTCGATTTTATCTTCATAAATATACAATTTATGGGAGATGTAAACATTTTTCTGCAGAATATTCTAGTTATAGACCGGAAACGGAAGAAATATTGACACTACTAGGACGTGCAGCGCATGGTGCTCGTTGAAATTATCACATTAAATGCATATGGAAGACGGCGAAGAAGCCGAAGAATTGTTTAAAATTAAAATAAAAACTGGATACGTGGATCCAGGAACAATATTTCGCTGACGAAAAGAATTACTTCCAGTTCAATAATAAAATCAGCATTGTCTTCGGTTCACATGGACTGAAAATGTTGACAAAAAGAGTATGGAAAATTGGATGCCAATCTGCTGAATAAAACATTTAGTTTTGCAATTTTTCTTCCGCTTTCAATTATTCCGAATCAATGCAATGCGCGAGTGACCGCTTCATCTGCTTCAAAGTTTCTTAATGAATTTTGCAGAAAATCATTTTTTACTGAGGACTTCTGCGACTATAATTTATACTGCTCCGAGCAAACGTGCATTTTTGAGTGCTTACGGAAAATCGGACCATTTTTGTACATTTTAATGATTAAAAAAATCCATGTTTATTTTCACCTTTCTTTGTTATTAATTAAGTAATTTAATTACCTTTCCTTCATTAAATATGAGGAAATTTCATTGTAAAATTTCACTCGCTTTGGGAGCCGTCCTTTAAAGGCGTCTGCATGGTCGGGGCGAGAGAACCGCCGCTCGCTGGTTTTCACCACTACTTGAGGCAAGAGCTCTCGGAGCACTGAATATAAACACATCCCATCATTTATTCGTCGTCTCTGTATTAAATGCCTGTTTTATATTTATGTGACGAAGCGAATATGTTTTCCTTTTACTTCCTCGTTGTATCGGGCAACATTGAGTCGTTCGGCACGTCGCCCACTGGCGTCGCTCAATTGGTTAACTCTATTCCTTCTACGATTAACGAAATTCGCCTCGTGCGTGCTTCATGCACTGTTATTATTGTCTCGCACCGCTTATTATATTCGTTTGCCCCTCCTACATCATTCTGTAAGTCGGAGGTATTGGAAGACGGATAAGCATCCAGTGGCTCCAACACTAGTTCTTCAGCATTCTTAATGAAGAGATAATGCAGTTTGCGTTGAAATTTCACCAATTGATGATAGAAAATTTGCTTCATTTTTTGCTTTCATTTTTTGTAGTTGGTGTCTGCTCCTTCGCCTTTCTAAGGAATACTATAGGATGAAATTTGCAAAACGAATCAACTCTGAAATCAACATTTTGCTCCGCCGTAGACATTAGATACGCGAGGGTCTCTCTACGACCGACGAGAAAAACGCAGAAAACGAAGCAAATTTTCTAGCACATCGAACACCGTTTTTTTGCTCAAAATGTACTTCGAACGTTACATAATTAATGAAGAAAATTAAGGATTTCTTTTGAAGAATTACTGTTTCCAGAGGTATTCAGATGAAAGAATTTTGCCTTTTTCGATTTTTTAAAATTTTCATTTTAATAAATTGATATCGAGGCAATCTTACCAAAAAGATAACGTGAAGGATTCAGTTTGAAAGACTTCTTCAAAGCGAGAGAAATTCTTTTTTATCTCACAAGTCTTGTACGATATAGTTGTGAGAGGATGTTTTAAAAATCTAGAAAAGAATAGCTTTGGTCTGCATTACATATTCTTCGAGAGCATTCTGGATGCTCATAAAATATCAATTTTCACATTTTTCAGTTGAACGCCGCACGATATAGAATTTCTGAAATCTTTGTTCGAAGTGAATCAACGTGAGGCGAATTCCTTAAAAAAGGTGTTTGAAGTGTTAGAAAATTTACTTTACGTTTTCGGTTTTTTTTCGTCTGTCGTGTCTTCACTTCCACAAAAGATAGGCGTGCTGTACACCTGTGGAATCTGAAAGTAGAAAAAATTTAACTTTTTTGTTTGAGCAACATTTTTTTGATTAACTTTAGTAACTTCAAAGTTTTAGTAACACCTCGAAAAACATGACAATCTACATTTTATCCGCATGGTTTCAGGGAAATAGGTTACAGCAAGTGAAGGGAACATCCAAAAATGTAAAATAAAAAAATACTATATTTAATTAAATAGTAACAATATTTCAGCCATCTTACAAACCTCCACAAGAATAGGCCAAACGAATCACAAGTCTCGCACTAATCTCTCACCATTATTAATTAATATAAATTTTTGTACAAGGTGCATCATAATTATGGTAACACGAGCTTCGCGCAAGCTGGTGGGCGCTGATGCATTTTCGTGCTAACATTTTAGTTTTATTGTTTCCTGCATGTTTCTATCACCATTTTCCCAAATTTTCTAGTTGCTGGGTTCATTTTTACAGGTTTGGTGACTAATTCATTGCAATCATGGTTATGAGAGGAATAAGCCCAAAAACAATCACATAGGCTCTCGGAACCTCTCGAGAAACTGCTTCGAGGAACGTCAAACGACACAAAAAGCTCAAAACACTTGAAAAAAAAAACGGAAGACTTCAAACCCTTATCACTCCGGAGAAAATCAAAACTGCTAGATTTTGGAGCTCAAAATGAGAAATTCATCGATTAGAAAAATTGTGAAAAGAGTGATTGGACTGGCCCCGTAGCGCAGTCGAAAGGCAAGAACTTTTTAAAGCCTTTTTTAAGCAGTTATGTATGGCCACTTCTGTATGATCATCACTGGATGAGAACTCGGTTAACTAATCTGTTTGGGGAGTTCATCAGTCAAGAGCCCAAGAATGTCCACATTCAATTTTGACTCATTGAAAAAAATTTTGGTGGCAAAATGGGACAAGTCATTTCCAGAATACCTCCATTTCACAGTAGAGAAGTGACCCAAGAAACTCGAGGATGTTACGAAGAACAGATCGAAAAATTTCTGATTTATAGTCGTTAATAAACTATAGTCAAATTTTCATGTTGGTACTGACACTTTCGCAAATCTTACATCACCTTGAATGTGTCTCCATACTTTTAACGCTCCATTCAGTCTTAGTTTTCAAGTTCTGACACTGGTCTGCTTGAATATCAATTTACACAGAATTCAATTCCGCATCGCAATTTCATTGAGCACAAAATGCAAAATTAAGAAATTGCCCTTTCGAGTGAAAACTAGCGCCGTCATCAAATTAGTCATCGTTTCTCCTGTCTACATCCGATTCACGTATGTACACTAGCGGCCAATGGAATAACAACATCTTGCTCTTTTTAGTTGAAAAGTGTCAATTTGGGTGCAAAATTTGTTTGACTATTTCCAACATTTTTATGTGAATTTTATAAAAATATAACTTCACTTTTGTAAGTGAAATTTTTCTCAGCGTTTACTAGTAAGTAGAATTCGCGACGTAATCGCATTATTTCATGAGTGCATTTATACAGTGCTCCACATAATCTTATGTTCACCTTCAAAAATCTCAAAATTTCGATTTTCAGTAATTCTTAATTATTTATCATATATGATATGGAAATACCTTTAAAAAAGACAATTATGGGTCCTGGAGTGAAAATAAAATAAAGCTGAGCAATCGAGAAATTCGACATTTTTCGAAAAATGGGTGTTTTTTTTTTCACCATAATGATATGTTCACTTTTATTTTTTGTTGTTTTTTGAACTTTCAACTTGGTTCTAATTTATTTAATTATTGTTTTTCTGCTTTTAGAAGACATGTCGAAAGGTAAACCTCTGAGTGAATATGAGAAAGGACTAATTGACGCCAAATTGGCTGAAGAGGACTCTCGCACCGTCAAATCGCTAAGGAAATGAAGCGTTCCCTTGGTTTAATCAATCGATATGCTGCAAATCCACTTGGTTATGGTATAAAGAAGTCTTATGGTCGTCCACCTCTTTTTTCTGAACGAGACAAGCGAAGAATTATCCGCAGGGCGTCAAATTCTAAGGTCTCTTGCTCAAAGATCAAGAGCGAACTTGGACTTTCCGTATCCGTGGAGACGGTTCGCCGCGTACTTTCGAAGAGCAAATTTATAAGACGCCAAAAAATGAGAAAGGCTCCAAATGTGACCGCCAAACACCGAGAAAATCGCTTTGAATTTGCTAAGAATAACCAAAAAACTGACTGGAAACAGGTAAGGATTACTGCAGCTTTCTTAAACTGGTATTTTGTTTTCAGATTACCTTCAGTGATGAGAAGAAATTCAACTGCGATAGACCGGATGGTTACCGTGATTATTGGCATGATTTGAGAAAAGAAAAACTGCAGTTCTCACGGCGAAACTTCAAATGTGGATGAGTGATGGTCTAAGCAGCAATCAGTGCCCAAGGCAAAGTCAAACTTTGCTTTGTACCAAAGAACATGGACGGTTGCCAATATCGATACGTGATAAGAAGAGGTCTCATACCATTTATCCGTCGGAATCGCGCCAAAAGTTTCACTTATCAGCAGGATGGAGCTCCATGCTATCGGGCTCGACGCACAATCAAGTGGATAGGTGACCGCGGAATCCCGATTCTCGATTGGCCGGCCTGTTCCCCTGACATAAACATCATCGAAAATGTCTGGGGATACATGGTACGGAAAATCTACGAAGGAAACAAGATTTATGCGGACATTCCATCCCTCAAAAAGGCTATCATTGAAGCATGGCAAAAAGTGGACCAACAGCTGCTCGACAATCTTTATTCGTCTATGGATAGCCGAATTTTTGAAGCTGCTCGACAGAATGGTCGTCCCATCGATTATTAATCATCATTCGTCTGTTATTTTCTTTTTTTTTACGGTTTTGTGCAAGTGAACATATGATTTTGTGGAAATTTTTTTTAACCTTCTTTCATAAAATTTTGGTTTTTTCGTGATGTGTGAATTTTAAGTCTATTTTAAGTTTCTATCATGAAATACCTACTGAAAGCCCATATTTCTTCAATAGGAAGCATTTTGGTTGAAAAGCCAGTTTTCGAACATTTTAGGGGTGAGCATAAGATTATGCGGAGCACTGTAGTATAAGACGCGTTCCATCTGTAGTTGTTGCTTATACGGTCCGAATATTGTTATTTCGGTTGGCGAATTTTAGATTTAAGGACGGTGTGCGAGTCCGCACGTATTTCGTCCGCAATTTTAACCGTGACTACAAGAATTAAATGATCCTTTTGATAATTTCGGTTAAAGTTTACTTTCACCCCCCATGTCCGTATGATATTTCCCCCCACCTGTAGGGTAGGAAATCTACCCCCCTTTGCATCTGAACTTATGGGGGACTGATCTGAACTTATGGGAGGCCTAAGTTCACTATTGGCCCCCATTAAGTCTGTGGGGGGCCATAGTAATCTCCACAACTAAAAAAAACAAAAGTACCATTTTCGCGATTGAAATACAGGGCAATGGTATGGGGGGTTCCTTGGGGGGCCCTTCCCCACTTTGGGGGGTGATACTGTAGTGGGGGGTTATTCCATACTTATACCAATAATTTCACTCGAGAACATTTAAAATACATAATCATAAATCTTTTGGCATTATTGCATGAGCCAAAATGGGTTTTTTGCAACTAAACAAAACTAAATGCTGTTGTTTCATGCGCCGTTTCTGATTTTATGTTTTAAATGAAATTTTCACACCAAATAACAGGCTTATTACAAATAAAATGCTTCAACCGGTTTTGGGTAAAATTTAATGCGATACCAAGCAGATGCTCGAAACCTCCTTTTTTTGAGTCTCTTTTCTCTATTTTTTTCTCCATCATGCGGAGCGCATCTTTTGCCAATTTCAGCACAAAACTGTAATTGAAAGTTTTTAGTAAAACTTTTCGTCGATAGACTAAGTGGTCGAAAAATCGGAAATAAAGCTTCTGTGTAACCATCGAACAAACAATACCAAAGTAGGAGGCTTGGCTTAGAAGTGCATTTTTTTTTCAAAGTTTGGAGCGCACATTCAAGAGAAACTTTAAGTATTTCGTATTTAATATTGCTGTTCTGCTGAAAATCATGTACTTTTAACAAGAGCCTGTGAAAATTTCAATTATACCAAGTTTTCGAACGATTTTTCTAGATATTCTCATGCATAGTTAAATGGTTTTTATTGCGAGTTACCGTAACCGAATGGCACAAAAAGAAAGAAAGTTGTTCAGATACCATAGAAATGAAAATTTTTTGGCAATCCAAATTGATGAGGCAAACAAAGAAATTCTGAGACAAGTTAGACTTCGACTAGAAAATGTCATAACGGTGGATGAAGGATGACATGTGAGAAAGAACATATTGACAAAAGAAAGAGAATGGGAGACCTGGTTATGGCTATGATTTAGAAGATGTTCTGGGGAAATTCAAAAATTGATATCTTTTTCGTTTATAAAATAGTAAAGGCTTATTATTTTCTTCGAGAGGAATCCTAAATTCTTCATCGATTCCGTTATCACGAATTTTGACGGGAGGCGAATTCGTGGGAGCATGCACCACAGACGATTTGTTGATGACAACAGGAGAACGGACTGACGGAGGTGGTGTCTCCAGTTCGACCTTAAAATTGCAATATGACAAGGATTCGTGGAATATACAAAATGTTTAGCTTCTGTGTTTTTGAATAAGCTATTAGTTAGACAACACGTTTAGAACAAAGAAATTTTCCTAAAATCTCATAAAATTCGACAAAAGCATTTCACTTGCGAATCTTTAGACGACAGTCATGCAATCCGGTTTTTCTAGTATCTTTCTTACGTCTCTCTACATTTAATAAGTTGTGAATTATCTTCGTACTGTTTATACACATCCTATCCTTGACATATTTACTGCGCCTAGCAAGAAGGGAAGAGTGACCTGGAGCCCTACTTTCAGATTCAAAGCGGAATCTTGAAATTGAATCAAAGTAATTGTTTCTATCTGTGACGTGGCTCAGCTGTTAAAAAAATAGACGTACTCTTCCATTACTCTCAACGCTTCTCCTTCTCATCCTCCGTTCTCTTCTTCTTTCCCGTTCTTCTGGCGATTCGAATGCGTTGAAGGTTGCACTGATTCGTTGTGTATTCTGACTGTTTTGCACTCCCATAGAAGTGGAATGTCTCATTCCGTAACTGTTGTCTTCATTTCGATTATTTATTTGGTGCTGATTCATTGGTGACGGCATTGAATTCTGACGGTTTGCTGTCTCATCTATTGATGTTGTTCTTGATAATCGGCTGCCGACACCGAGGTTGTTGAAGGACTGAAATCAAAATATACTAAAATAGCGTGTTTGTTCATCTGAAATCCTTCTCACATTTATCAATCCCTTGAAATGGCTCATAATGCTGTTTGATTGTGGAGCTCCGCAACTTGCCGTTCTGTGCATTCCATTTCTGTCCTTTTCAGAGCGTGACAACCGGCGTTCTAAATAATTTTTCTACATCATTATATACATACATATCTATATCTAGAAAGCTTCAAACACACGTTGTATTGGGGAAGCTCGTGGATTCATCGGAGATGACGGAGAGTTTCCTCCGGGAGAAGTGTTCGAGTCCATTGATCTAGGCGTTGAAAGAAGAGATGCTTTCGGTACAGCTAAAAGCGTTAAACTGTTTTGACTTGAAATAATTTTTAACGTGGTTGTCTTCGCTTAAATTAATACTTACGGAACGCCGGATTTAGTCTTCCTCGAAGCTTCTCTTCTGTATCTGCACCGTCCATCATTTCTTCACAACTTGCATCAAATGATCCTTGCCACTTACTCATTATCGTTTGCGCAGTTCTCCCATTATTTCCAGTATTGTCGTCAATTTGAGCATTTGTGTTATCGAACGATGAGATCTTGTTGGTTTTTGCACCAGACTTGTATCGGTTATTTATGGATAGCTGTAAAAATGAAATTTAAATTTTTGAAGTGACAGAATTTAAAGTTAGAAACACTAATTATTTGGATATTTTTTTCGAAATTTTTGTGAGCGCTGGTGATTTTGACAATAAAAATCTCACAGTTATTGATTTGTTACTCCTTGTTTTATCAACTGGTAAACCGGCGGCTCTCTTGATGGAAAGTGATGACTCTGCGACTTGTGGATGTGATTTTAGAATTGAAGAAGGCAACTGAAAGTTGGCTTCAACATCCAAGTTTCCTCCTCGATAGTTTTCTTCATCACAAGCTGCAAATCTGGCGTTCACGGCATCTATTACATCCAAGTTGACTGTTCCATATTTAGGCCTAAAACGTTCAATAAACTTCCAAATTCTATAGGCGATCTGATTGCTACTCACTTTAAGAATTCGTGTCTTTTGTACTTTGGCTTCTCTGTGATTTTTTCGTGAGTACTCTCGAACCCCGCTCCGAAATTAACCATTTGTCCGTTTGTCTGTTCGTCTTCGTCTTCGCCCATTGTGATCGGTGCTTGTGTATCGAGAGCTCTGAAATTGCAGAACAACATTTGAGATTTAGAGGAGACTGAAAAATCACCTGTTTTCGTTTCGTTGATCTCTAATAACTGCAGTTGTATGCGACTTCAAGCGAGCTGATATATTCCCATTCGTTTGCTGTTTCTGCCGTGTCGCCAGGTTATCGTATCCCAACTCCCAGTCGTACGGTTCATCCCAACTGATTTCATTGCTGAAAATTTGTAATAAAAAGGAGAATCAGGTTATATGAAGGATCAAAGAACGCATAAAATTTCAAAAAGTGTCAATATTGATTTCAAAAAAATTCATTGGCAGATGCATACGATTTGAAAGAAATCTCTCGAAGCGAATACAGTATACAATTGTTGTTCACTCCGATTTTTTACGCTGAGAAATTGTTTTCGTATCAACTCCTAGTGAAATACAGAGTTTCGTGGCATACACGCAAGTAGAGTGACGCGTCGACTCGACTTTCGACGAATTTGGAGTCGACTACCGATTAAAAGTGGTCGACTAAAGTCGACTGTAATTCGACTCTCAGTCGACTAAAGTCGACTTGACTCAAGTCGACTTTCAAGTCGAGTCGACTTTAGTCGACTCGACTCGAGTCGACTTTTACTCGAAGTCGACTTTAGTCGACTTGACTTAAGTCGACTTTGAAGTCAAGTCGACTTTAGTCGACTCGACTTTGAAGTCAAGTCGACTTTGGTCGACTTGACTTCAAAGTTGCAAGCGCGCTTTATTGCACAGTTTTTTGGAGGGAAATTTAAAATTAATTTTCCACACATTTATTGTGAAATGAGTGCTTTTCGTTAATTTTTAATTTGAATTTACTTTTTTGATGAATAATTTGAAACATTTTCATTTTCATTTAATTTTCAGAAAAAAAATCAAGAAAAAAGCTCCAAAATTTTTTCGAGAAATCACCAGATGGATCTCAAGTGAAATGCATCAAGTGCAAAAATTTGAAATTAAAAAAAAATGTTTTTCTTAAATTTTTTTTGAGAAAAAAAAATGTTTTTCTTAATTCTTTTTGAGAAAAAAAAAAGAAAAATTTTTTAAAATTTGAATCCCCTCTAAAAAGCAGTCCAATAGAGCAAATTTGCAACTTGAAGCGTGGTCGACTTTAGTCGACTTGACTTTAGTCGACTTTGAAGTCGAGTCGACTTTAGTCGAGTCGACTCAAGTCGACTTCGACTTAAAGTCGACTAAAGTCGACTCGACTCGAGTCGACTTTGACTCGAAGTCGACTTTAGTCGACTCGACTCAAGTCGACTTCGACTCTCAGTCGACTAAAGTCGACTTGACTTTAGTCGACTCGATTTTTTCGATTTTCGTCGATTTCGTCGACTCGACTCATCATCGACGCGTTACTCTACACGCAACTAAAAACGCGTATCTATTATTTAAATTAGCGCGAAATCAAAAATTTTGAAGTACTTTCGGAAAAATCACAACGCTGCACGCTGCACAGTTGGGCGAACCTTTCAAAATCAAAGGACTATTTTCGTCATCGACTTTATTGTAAAGCCTGTTATCAAAGTGCATTTTGCAAATTACTCGTCAATTTCCCTGTATTCCTATCATACATATTATATTTTTTTAATTGCTGAATTCTTTATGTCTCCAAAGCTTCTGCTTGTTTCATATAGTGCCCAAAGCTTCCAAAGCTCGCATAAATGTAAAATTTTACTTATTTGTTATCGCCTAGCCCCTCTTTTCTTTCCCATTCATCAACTTTTAATGTGTCATCTCTTTATATTGAGCAAATGAATTATTATTTTTATATTATGAGGGTATGTATTTTCAATACGTTGTGCATCTTTCAACATGAAATCTTCTTACCAGACTCCATTCCTAGTTTCAGAAAAAAAAACTCACTCCTTGACGACCTTATTGAGAAGAGATTCCAAATATGCATAGTCAGGAGTATCGGCATATCCCAACGTTTTGAGATGTGCAGCAAACAAATGCATTTCATAAGGGCAGTCATCCAGGAGGACATTCAAATCGGCTTCTTCCTTCATTTTTCCCACTTCGTCCTTGTCCTTGATCTTTCGCCATGGCAATTGCCCTTGCAGAAACTCGGTGAGCATATAAAAAAGTGACCATAAATCGTCTTGCCGTCCCATTTCCTTGTTTTTGTGGGCCGTCACTGCTGCGTACCGGACAGTTCCTCGGAATCCTGCCGCACTTCGAGGACTTCTTATCTCGCCTTTCGCGTTTAGATACTGTCGTGCCAGTCCGAAGTCAAGCATGTACACGTTTCGCACTGTCTGTGACGTACGGCCCATCGCAAAATTAGACTGAAATGCGGAGAAGGCTGTGATAAGGAATCGTTATATTCAAGTAATGTCATTTTTATGGCGATAATTTGAAAGAAGATGCTTTTATTTTATCCAAACGAACCTATTTCAAATTTTTATTATTTTGAGAGAAAATCGGTAGGTAAAGATAAAACTGGTTTTGAGTAAAACAAGCAATCTAGCATTTTATGAGTGCGGCAGCATTCGACTCTAATGTAATTGCTCTCTGGAATATTTCTGTCAATTGTGGTATACGATTCTATTTTTCTCAGATTTCCAATATTCTCCATTTTGCTATCATAAGTTTTTAAAATCTTTCCAATACATAAGGAATTTAAAAGTTTACCGGTTTGACATCTCTGTGAAGGAATCCAATTGAATGAATCTCTCGAATTCCATTAAGAATTTGTAATCCGACCCGAATGGCTGTGCTTAAATTGAAGCATTGTTTCGGGGCTTCTCTTCGCAAATCGGCCAGATTCTTTCCCTGCAGACTCATCACCAAATAATTAAATTTGTCATTGCGTCCGCACCCGTAGAATTTACACGCGTGTTTTTTGCCTGAAATGCAATAAAATAGCTGTAATTAGCATGCTCAAAATGAGCTTCGGTTTTTCATTTATTTTATGATACCATCCGTTCATTTTTCATTTTATTAATTTTTCTTCATTCAGGTTCCGACACAAGATTCCAATGAGACGAACGCAGTTAAATTTTGGATGGCTGATCAAAAAAGACTATAAAGGAAACGGCTAAATGCGACATAAACAGGAAATAAACCTTGAAGTCGTCGAAGAACTGCGACCTCCATTTTAAGCACTTGCTTTGTCGCTTTGCTTGACTCGACCTGAAAATGCGAACAATTAAATGCCAAATGCTTGAAAAATCAAATTCTATTTATAAATCTATTTCGAGATCCTTTACGAACCACTTAAATATGCATTGCAAATTTTCTTGTACCCAGTGAAAATTACTAAAAACGAACCTTGATTGCTACCCGCTCGTGATGATTTTGAACATCTGTTGCCTCGTAGATTTCTCCAAATCCACCTCCACCGATTTTCGCTTTCTAGAATTAGAATGACCGCTATCTGAGATACCGTGGCCGCACACGAAAACATACTATTTTCCATCGTTCTCTTATGACCTGCCCAACTTGAAGAATCTCTCCTTCTGATGATGATGTCATTATTTCATCTCTGGAAGAAAACATATCGGAATGAGGCGGATAAATGAAAAAATGTTAAATCTGAGCTCGATGAAACGGCAATCGGGCGCCATAGTGAAAAAAAGAACGAATGGTGAAGTAGTTGATGAGAATGGCATATTTTGTGAAGAGGAGAAAAGTCGAATGGAAAACAGATGGAGCGTCCGAAGAAGATGAAACTGATGGAAGAAGGCGCTGCGGCTAGATGGCGGGGGGAAGTGACAAATGCGCCAAATATACGCTGCAAGCTCCAAAATGGTTGGCGGCAGACAGAAACAGTGGATAGTGGTGGGAGCGCCCCTCAAACTGACCAGCGCGAAAAGTATCAAGCAAGTGAAGCTTGGAAGAGTCGCGTCGACCCAATATAGAAGCAAAGAAGGAGTAAGACGAGTGGTCCGAGGGGGGTCATAAATCTCGTGGCGCATCGTGGGCATGTCACCGACTTTACCATTTAGAACTAATTTTTCTCTTATGGCAGTGGCCCGCGGAAGTTGAAGGAGATTGATGTTGCATTATTCCACTTCCTCGAGATTTCTATGAAAAGGTACGTGGCTTTCGAAATTGAATTTTTGAGCCGAAAAATGTTCACGTTTAGGATATATCAGAAGGCCTTGAAGATTGCTTCTGGATTTTGAAACCAGGCAGCTCAGAAACAAGCCTGAATTGTTTATCTTTTCTGTAAATCTAGAAACTGGACTTAGCTTCTAGCTTTTAGCCTCGCTGATGCCAATCAAACAAGGATCGCACTTATACATAAAGTACCCCAAAAACGAAATGTTATGGAATAAAAATGTGCAAAAGGAAAAGTATATCGAAGCTCGGAAACATAGATAACAGCTACACGGAATGCTGAAAACGCCAATATACGGTATTAGAAGATTCGAAGATGAAATGGCTTACATAATTCATCGCAGGGAGTTAATTGAGCGCGGAATGGACGGAACCTGCGGCAGTTTGCGCATGTTTTGTGCATATGGGAGGCATGGCAATACAGTTTGTTGTATTTAACAAATGTCGCAGTGTCAACCAAAGTTTTGAAGTAAATAACTATACACTTAACATCTACTGTCGTCGTGTACCCGGATATCCGCAAAGAACAATAGTACACAAAGAAAGGAAGTGTACACTTAATCAAGATGAACAGAAGAAGACGACCGAACAAAAAATACTCCGACAATACACAATGGCAACAAAAAATTTAAATTTAAAAACACGTGTTTCCTGTCATCCACGCATATTCCTTTGTGCACATGAGGCCGTCGGATAAAGTGAACGACGAAATAAATATAAAAACGAAATCGATAGCGTCCAGGGCGAATCTCGAGAAAGAGAAATGCCCGCGTCCAGGAACAGCTGACACACATTCTCCCGGTTGTTGAGCTCAGGAGCTCCTGTGATCCGCCAACTTGCTGCTCTCTTCCTAGGCTGATTGGCGTGGCACAAGAACGAAAACGCTGGAGACTCCCACGATATGATGATGTACTTGGTGAAAAATGCTTCTAAAACCGGAGACGAGTTGACTAACGGGGAATTCTAAAAATATCAAAAGGTGGTCAGTGGTGATGATGAAGATAGTGATGAATCAGATTGCTGAATATGGTGAAGCTTTATGAGTTTTACTTATTCAAAGAAAAGGACTCAAGGACCACGGAAGTTTTGTTTGGATGACCATGAATAAATAGCATTGGTAAAGCAAACCGGAGATAGAGATAGAGACTGAGGGAGAGACTTCACAGGCTGGAGAAAAAAGGAGTGGTATTGGCGTAGAGGAATAGGACGAGGGTCCCCCCCCCGCGTTTTGTTTGAATATGAACCAAAAGAAGGGTGGCAAGGAAATAGAAAGAGAACACTACGATTGGAGGAGGAAGGAGGGGTGTAAAGTACATTAGGGACCTAGCTATTCGGCCGTAATGAACGAGCAACACGGGTAGGAGATAATTGAGAGCGGAACACAATGAATCGCAAAAGTTGAGATCCATCCATCCATTATGGTCAGCAGAGAAAAGAAATCTATAAACTTTTGGAAGAAAGCATTGAGAAAATAGCAGAAAATGCTTAACTTTGCCAAATGTCAAGACGGCGAAGAGATTAAGAGGCTAAGGATTATCAAATGACGACTTTTTCAGAAAGAAAAATAACGAAGAGGAAGAATCAAAACGACGTATTTATTGATGCAGCCAACTTTGTTGCTGGCTAACAATTCTGATGAATGAGCGAAAAGATGTGCAAGTTATGAAACCGTTTCCTCTCTCTCTCTCTCTCTCTCTCTCTCTCTTTCCATAACAGTCAAAAAGCTTCATTATCAATAGCAAAATTGCGGATTGAAAACTGAAAAAAACTACGATTTCATATTCGGTTGAATAAAGCAATCAGAAATAGTTATACAAATATTCAACAAAAGGAAAACAAATTTGTGAACATACACACCTGGCTCATTGTGAAAAGGAAACCATAAAGGAATGCGTCGAAAGAATATTACTGTTACAAAAATTAGAATCCTCTTTCAGCTAAAAAAAAAGATGCACGAGGAAAGGAAATGTTAGGAAGAAGTTCATGCAGAGCTATACGGTATACGGTAGTCTAAGTTTTGACTGACGGCAACACGGACAAATAAACAAAGCTTAGAGATAAGGCTTACACGAAATACGAAATATGACCGTCTCGTCTCGTCTTCGTCTTCGTCTTGAAATGCGTAAGTCATTTCGTAAGGCGAATGCAATAGAAGACGAAGACGAACGACTAGAGGAAAGACAAAGTTTTGTCTTCGTCTTTCGTGGAAGCCTTACTTATAGTTAGAGAAATCCGGAAGAAATTTAAAATATAATGCTTAAAAAGAACTCAATATTCGGCAGCACCAAGTTCTTCAAATTCGACATTTGAAAAACTGGCCTTCACGAAACCCCGTCTGAATTTGATTTGGAGATACCAAAAACGGAAATCCTTAATTTTAACGTGGCCAACAGCTGTCAGCTGCAAAATTACCTTTTTTTTCAAAATCTGAAAATTCAATTTCCAGAATTTTCGCCTCACATTCGAGTATGCTTCACAAGATTTACTATTACTTTATGCTCGATTTTTTTCTGGAGCGTGCGCATTGCGCATTGTCAGCTTTAATTCATATTCCAGCGAGATGAGATAGTTTTACTCCCAATGTAGCTTCTCAAAGTATCCTCAGCAAACTCCAAAAGCCTAGGCCACGTTCTCCACAGACCTACGCCAAGTGTTGCTTAATAATTGTGGGAAGGTTTCCCACGACTTGTGGACTTTGCTTTATATGAGCTCTGAAAACCTATTTCCGGGAGAAAAGCTATAATTAAGGCTTTCATTTGTGCGAAATTTCGTCCACCTTGTCTCGTCTTCGTCTTGGATTCGTCTGACGCAGTGTGCTGACAATTTTTTTTTATTGCGTACGACGAATGCAAAACGAAATGAGAGACGAACGAAGACGACTTTTTGTCCTCGTCTTTCGCGGAAGCCTTATTATTGGCAAGTGATTGCCGCGAGAATAAGCGATAATTGAGCGGCAAATCACTGAAAACAACGACAAGTTGCGGGGAAAAAGGCTCGGGTTCGCTTGCCTAGCTTTAGGCTTAGGCTTAGGCTTAGTCTTAAGCTTAGGCTTAGGCTTAGGCTTAGGCTTAGGTTTATCAGACTGTTAAAAGGTTAGCTATTAAACAAAGGAACATGCTTATGTATGACCGTTTAATGTCAAAATGTAGCAGCTTCAAGGAATAATATATTCCTATTTTTGAATAATTAAATTTTAATAAAAACATGATAGCATCGTAGTATTATAAAATTCCACGAAACATTGGAAATTCTTGGGTAGTTGATCGAAATTGAAATGAAAGATCGCAGAAATTAAAATAACATTTAAAGTATTTTTTTTTCAAAAAAAAATATTCCTGAATTATGAAAGAGGACGATTATTAGAAATTTCCAGTCTGTTTTGAAAAATTTTGGCTCAATGGAGCCTCTTGAAAAAGAGCACGTATACTTAAATCCATAGAAGAAATAGCTGGGTTCCCCCTCTTTTTTTTCAGACGAACGTCTGCTGCTTCTCTCCGATGTATCGAAATAAACGAATGAAATGCATGAAAAGAGCAGTGGCACGGGCCGGCCGGGACGGTCCTTTTGTCAAAAGAGGGAGAAACGCGTGCACACCAAACAACTCGTCATTTTTGGAATAAAAGGAGAAACGAAAAGCGGAGGGAATACATGGACGGATTAGGAAAATGGAAGGAAGAAGCAGAAGACGATGACACGTCAAGACACTTATATGTATGCGGGAGAAGACGACTGAGCAATTAAAGTGACAGCAGCCGGGAGGGGAGTTGAGTCGCCAGAACATATTGGGTTTCGCATCGCCTTCGCGCTTCTTGAATTTCCCCTTTCCATACCAAATACCACTTGCATTCCTAATTGTTGAGCTTGCCGGAAACTAGAAAAAACTCTGTGATACGCTTTCCATTACCGTAATCCAAAGATAATTTCGATGTAACTGAGCACAAAATGTCTATTTTAGAGAAATAATTGCATTCTTAATGCATGGAGTAACGACGTAAAATCTGATTCCATGCGGATTATGTAAGTCTAATGAAATATTTCTAATGAATATGCTCAATGAAATATGCAGAATACCGGATTATGCAGAGCATTTGCAAAACTCTGATTGATAATCTTCAAAAGTATAAATATTTTCTAGTCTCATAGGTAGAACATACTTCGATTTTTAAGAGTTTCTCTTTCTCTTTCTCTCTCTCTCTGTTATCATATAAGGTGCAGGTCTGCCTGTGAAGACACCGCTGCGTAAAAATTCAAAAGATTGCTCGTATTATGGATTTTAAAGTGATTGGCATGCACGATTTCATGAGACTTCATCGAAAAACACGATATTTTTCTGATTGTGCTCGAAATGAGCTCAGATTAGTTTGAAGTGAAAACGGAAAAAAATTGTCTGCCCTTTCCAAAATATTCATTTTTTTTTTCTTTGCGCAAGCTCACAGACTCATTTCAATCACCCCAGGGAGAGTAAAGGAGGAGTAGGAAGAAGAAGATGAAGAAGAAGAACGAGTTGGTATGGTGGCTTCACTAGCAGCCAAAGCCAAATGGTGATACAATCGACAGATAACGTGATATTGAGAGGCCGAGCAATGCACATAGGTACATTTTGACAGAGACAGAGGTCGATAGAGCACAGCTTTTCGGCGCTCCCGTGTGGGAGAGTAAGAATGAGCCTGTCGTGTTGCAGTGTTGCGGTAGGAAACATGTTTCCGGAAGCTTTGACGACCGCGGCGCGAAAGAATATGCGTTAATTGATCGCGAGTGAACTTTTCTGAAGTTAAACATTTACAATAGTGCAGCTCCACTTGCCAATGAGTAATTTTCATGAAAATTTTCAGTTTCATTTGGCCAAATACCCAATTTAGAATTCTTAAAATTTAGCCTTCGGCTGAAAGTGGTATAGATGTAGAATGGCATTCTAAGAGCAAAAGAGTATTGCTCAGCATTATTAACAAGTTACAGGGAAGCATGAGCCACGCTGAAGATGTGACCCGACTATTCGCTCTGTTCATTTTCTCAGAAGGAGACCACGATTTGCGCATTCTAAGAATAATATGCAAACAAATGAAACATTGCGAACATAAAGCTAACCTGACTTTGCAAGTCTCTATCGACAATTTCATATTATTTCAGATGAGAACAAATTGGAAAATCATCACAAGAAATAAAAACGAAATTTATTTTTATACCAACCCATGCATAGACGCTTTGAATGGAAATTACAAAAGCAATCTTGCACGGAGAGCCAATTCTGCTAGAAAAATGTCATCAGGTGAAAATGAAGAGCAAGCCGTGGTCAGTGATCAACAGGCACAAAAGCGGCCAAAACAATATGTGCTCATTCTCAGATACTTTTTAATAGTAGGAAATACTAAGAAATTTCTCAAATATTTCCAACCTTTTTTCGTGATATTTTAAGCTACACTATAAGCTTCAAATGTGTTGTTAACAACCATATTGTGCGACCGGTACCTACAGGTTTACAGCTATCACTAAACCACTCCCTACCCACGAAACGTGGTTACTTGTAACTGCAAGAATAAAAGTCTATTTTTGTAGAATTTATTGAATAATTTGAATTGAAATTTTCAAAAAATAATTTGAAATCATTGCAAATACCCGAAGTTCGTCTTTTTTTTAGCTAAAAAAACCAAATGTTGACAGTTCGTTGATATGTATTATTGAGCAATGAAATGTCAAGCTATTATAAGCTCAGATTACGGTAAAGCTCCACACTTCGTGAAATTGCTCAGCGAGTTTTGAGAAACTCGCATCGAAATTATCGGATATCAGAAATTAGAGCATCCAGACTCTATTTATCAACTGGGATCAGTATGCAAGTTTGCATAGAGCACAATGACAGCATTTAGAGGCAAATTGCTGAAACTCGTATGCTCACTTACACTTCGCTCTCCAAATATTGAATGGCATGAGCTGCTGCTTGTGTTCACAGAAAAGTTCACAAAAGTGAGCACTGAGAGAAATCATCCTCTCACTCGGAACACATTTCCCCAGAGAGAATAAACAATGATTTCAACGTGATTTCGACAATTGGAAGCGATGTCACAAATACACTAAATTCCAGAGATACACGATTAAAAAGACATTACTACACTCCAAATAAACATAGGTTCACCAATGTATTTTGAAATATCTCGTTTTAGGTTAAGTTTTAAAAAGGTTTTGGCTATTGGAAAAGGGTCGTATTTTCAATGCATTTTGATACAAATAAGTGAACTTTAGAAAATAAAAGTTTCAAATAAATACCAGTAATTATGTATTTGAAAAAAACTTTGAAAAAATTCCAAAAAAAGATAGGTTCACCCGGAAAAAAGAAGCAAAAAAACAGCATTAGCAGAAAGACACGTGGAATAAGGTTTTAGTTAACGAACGATAAATACTGGTATTTTTTCAAGTTTTTTTTTTCAATTCTGAAGTTCATTTATGTGTATCAAAATACGACTTTTCCTCAATAGCAAAACATTTTTTGAACTAAACATTGGGTGAACTTATTTTTATTTGGAAGACTGTATTCCCCTGAAATCATCAGTTTTGGGTGTCATCAGTAATTTAAAACTAAGAAATCTGAAATTCTGAAACTCGAAAAATAGAAATATTTCAAAACAAAACAAGGGTTTATGTAAACTGATTCTCAAAATCTATTTCCGCAATGGAAGGCAGCCGGAGAGAATTCCGGAGGGAACCCGGAAGAGGAATATCGTATTTATTAGCATTGTCAGTAGAATTGTATTCGAATAGAAAAAAGACATTAATGAATGGGAGAAAATCATAAAAATATGAACAGTGGGGAATGAAACACCGCCACAATTGAGGCGATCTGGTTTTGAAAATGAAAGGATAGCGAAAGCGAAGAAGGAGAAGTAGGTTTTTGAACGGGCCGGGGAAAAGGGAGGAGTTGGAGATAAAGACGAGGAGAAGCCCTTTTGCGACATTCACATACACTTTCCCTCAATCAAGCGACCCATTGAGAACGACTGTCCGGAAATTGTGTTAGGCATCCGAAGAGAAAGAAAGAAGCACGGACGTTGGGACTGACGAATGCACGGCATTCAAAAAACGGCAAAACGATGAACAGATAGAAAGAGGCGGGGTGGGGCGGGGTGAGGTGTGCGTCATGGATTTCTCAAGGATTATTGCTAAAGAGCAATTGAGGTTATTGGCAGGTGGGTTGTTCTTGGCTTAATTAATCCGATAATCATCGCTCGTAATGGTTATCACGTGTTTGTTGCGTAACACAACGGTCCCTTTGCAAAGCATTTAGATTTGGAAGCTACAGTATTTTCAAAATGTTAGGCATCTACAAAAAGATACGGTTACCATCAGGTTCTCTGGAAAATCCACTGGAAGCAAATTGCTGGATTAAAATTTAAAAAATAGTTTTATCTAAAATATCCGAGCTTGAATTCTCAGCTACCAATAGTTGCTTTGAGCTCATTTGTCAGCTGGGCTTGCCATTTGTGCGAAATTTTAAACACGCCGAGGCTCCTGCCTGGTCAACACCTCAATCTCAACAGCTGACCGCTATAGCTTCGTAGGTGAAAAGTTTTCAATTGGTTCCCTTTTTACAATTTTGAATTTTTGGAAAAAAATAAATAAAATAAGCGTTGAAATAAAATGCTGGATTATTGCCATGGAAAACAGAATACCCAAACCGGCAAGTTGCCGTGCGAAGATGTTCGCTTGCCACTGCCAATTAACAATGCCGTTGAAAAGAACTCAGCTCTTCTATTAGTATTACGTTTCAAGCAATGATCATCAAATTTAGTGTTTCCGGAGTTCCATGGATTCATGCAATGTACAGATTATGGATGTTGCCGAGGGTAGGATATCAGAATTTGAGAAAATCAGAAAATCAACTTTTCCAATAGCAAAACGCATGTAGGAACCGAGTAGGTGAAATGTAAAAAAAGAGAAAAACCGAAAACTTGATCACAGTCTATAATAAATATGAAACATAAGAAGGTAAACTTCAACTGAAACAAGAATCGAAGAGGGAAAGCGAAAGGTGCCAATCGAGTTGGCATAGAATAAACACGCTGAATGTAACCTACGAGAACACAGCAAGAGAGCAACTCTCAAAAGATAGCTCGAATAGTTTGTTTGATTCTGTGAAAAAAGAATCTCATGAAAACATTCATCATCGGGCACAACTATACGAGCGAGTGCTCGAAGCTCGACCCAACAAAAGGGACAATGAGCTCCCGAGAGTATTCGAAAGGCGGGGACACTTGGGTTTCCCTTTTTCTGCAAATGCAGCTGCAGAAGCAGTTCCTATGCCGACGATGAACCTGCGTCTCTATTACTAGCGACCAGCGCCGATTAACACGAAAATGAGTGAAAAGAGAGAATTCGCAATGGAAAATGTGTGTGTATTTCTGTCCATTAAGATATCCAGAACCGGGGTAATGGAAAAGGAATGCAATCAAGTTTACACGACGGCCTCCTCCGAAACGAATTATTACTGTCGTGGTTTTGAAGAAAGAAATGAATGGCAGATAACTAGAAGTAAGTCGACAGGTATATAGTTGTCGTGGTTTCAGAAGTCATATTACGAGTTGTGGAGGGATTGAAGGCGAAGAGCAAGAGAAAGACGAAGAAAATGAGGACACTTCCGACAACTGAATCCCATGGGAAAAAGCCACGCTTTAGGATTTTTGACACGATTTCGTCTTTTCTACTCTCTTTTCGCTTTTTTGAATGAACTGAAATACCTCTTTGAGAGGAAGAAAATGGATAACCCCATCAATGGAAAATCAGATGGCGAAGGCAAAACTCGAGTTTTGTATTCCGGGAAGTTCAGGGCAAATAAAACATTTTGAACTAAATGAAATCTATTTTTACAACATTTTTATTAGTAAATTCACAAGGCTCTTCTTAAAGAGTTTTCCGCATATTAACGAGTCATTCTACTCTATTCCATGGAAACGAAAAAAGTATTTTCAACTTCTGAATTCACACCTCAAAATGGTTTTTTTTCTTAAAATGAGCCGATTTCTACTGAAAATCTAGACGCTGCTTTATGTGAAATGGAAGCTGATCAGACGTAGGGATTCGAAAGATCGCGTTGTACAGTAATCCGATTAGAAAGTTGCTGGAGCCTGCTCATTGTGTAGAGATGTAAGCCAATAATCTAACGAAAAGATTCGTTTTCAGAATGTTTATTCAAGTATTTACAATAAATGCTTCCAATATTCCTCGTATTCAGTTGATGCAGTCTGTTGTCTCTCCTGCGTACTGATTGGCTAGGTTCAGCGTTCCAATATCATAGGTCCTGCTCGGAGTTTGTCCGGAAGAGACGTAGTTGTCGGGAATAGTGATTCCAATTTTTTTATAGCACAAACCATTGTAGTTGCACTTATGGTAGATGTTCAATTTTGGATCGATCGTTGAAATTTCAGTCTTAGATCCAGAGATGCGGAATTGTCCGTTCCCATCGGAAGTGGATTCTCCAAGCAAAACATCGAAAGCTGAAAACTTGGAGGTTCGACAAAAAAAGCACAGCTGTTGAATCAATTAAACTCACTGGATTCTTTCTCGTAGAGCTTCAGTTTCACTCCGGAAGCAGGCTGCCCATTGCAGATGAGTCTTCCAGAAACTGCAACCGATTGAGTACTTCCGATGCCCAAAAGAGCAGAGGTAGAAGAAATAAAAGCGAGGAGCAAGAAGAAATGCGTTGGCGTAGAACACATTTTTTATCTGGAAACATGTAGTCTCTCTTGTTATTTATAGGAGTAACTGCCCCCGGCGGGCATGTTTGCCAAGAGCACGAAATAAAAGACAAACGAAAGTCTTGTTTGCACAATTACTCTTGGCGCAAGTAATATAAACCATTTAATTCAAAGTGTTACATGAATGTTCAAATTTATTTTGCGAATGTCACACAACTGTACTGGCTCCTTATTTTTTTCAATGGATACGGTTTTGCCCGGGACGTTGTTTGCCAAGTATAAATGGCCGATGCCGAAAATGCGAATTGTTTGAATATAGGTTGGGCTTTCGAGTTGTGAACTTCCGGCTTCAAAATACAATTCGTAAATAATTTTAAAAATTCAAATAAGTTCAATAAGGAAGAAAATTGGTTGGTTGGCTAATACGAATGGTCAGTTTGATTGATTAGGTTCATCCTACTCGAAGAAAATTCTCAATGACTGAAAATATTTATGCTTCACTTTAAATACGCACCACTCAGCTTTATCTGGACTGGTACGATGATACTGAAGAAATAGAGATAGGAACGCAGCTTCAATCGTTTGGTGAGCAGCATGTTTTCTATGGAGAACACTGTTTGGGCGAACTGCGTCGAAAGCTGAATCCTCTTGATTGACTCTTGCGTGGCCTGACACTTTTTTTGCTCGATTTACCTAAAATTTTCGAATATTAACGAAAATAGACAGTCTATATAAGCCAAGATTTTCAGAACATTAGTAATTGTATCGCTTATTATGCGAGCTTCTCCACATCGATGTCTAATTGTAATTCAGTTTTCCGGTGGAATCCGAGTGTCCGATATTGTTCGTCGCCTTGATATTCCGAAGTCTACCGTCTATAAAGTGGTCAAGTTTATGAAAATAAGAAGAGATGTCCGGCCTGGCATTCAACTAGATGTTTCCACGATCTGTCATGGTATGGGCCCGATTCACATCTGAAGGTAAAACAGCTTTGGTCTTTTGGTCTTCATTGATATACATATGAAGATCAACAAGATCAAAGATCTTCAACAAGATTGGGCTCCTTCGCATGGCTTAAGGCAGTGCTCGGCGCCCATTTCTCAGAATATTGAAACAGAGACATGTGGCCCGCTTCCTTGCCGGATCTCACTCCATTCGGCTTCTCAGTTTGGGGATACTTGGAAGAGAAGATCATGGCTCACTCTCATCCAAATTTGAAGTCTCTGAAGCTAGCTCTGCTCAATGCATAAGAAGATTTGCACGTCGACTACCTAAATTTATGCCGACTCGTTTGAAAGCGGGCATCGAGCCCGATGGATCTTTTAAAATAATCTTTTCCATGTTCCTTTTCCATAAGAAAATCAAGTTAGTTTCACTGTTACCCTCGTGTTTCGTTTTTAGACTCCATAACAAAAGGCGGCCACCTCGGAAGAAAGATATCGGGATGGTTGTCCTTCTTTCAAATTTCTTCCATCTCAGTTAGTACTACTTCTTCCGTCGCTGTTTCTAGAACGGTGTCCCAAAAATTCTTGCTGCACTTCAAACCTCTTTCCTTCATCCATATTAATCTTATAAATATGCCCACTGTTGGTGCACTTCGAGGTTGAATCAAATGCTTCGCATCACTTTGAAAAAAACAATTAAATTCAAATTAAATTTATTTATTTGTAATATCAGTCAATATGCACCATCATTATGCATTGGCAACGGCCATGGACGAAGTAAACTCGACCCATTTTTTCTTTGATTTTTTCAGCGACTGCGGTCAAGTGCTTGCAGTAGAGGTTTGAAGTGACTGTTTCCGTGACTGTTTGATGGTAGCAGTTCCCAATCAGAATGAGTCTTTCCACGTTCCACCATATGCACAAAAGTACCTTTTTATGGTTTCAACCAGTCGAGTCTACGATGTAGTTCCAGGACCCATCAATAGATTGATTAGATCCACGGCTTGCCTTATTGAAGAGCCAGAACAGTGCTCATAGAAAAATAGCAGTTGAACTTGCTCCGGATTAGTTGAAGCGGAGTGTAGCTTGATGATGTCATTGAACCAGATCTTTGTATGAATGTTGCCCACATGCTCCAATTCATATACCCCGAATATGAAAGCGCACACGGAGACCGACTCAATAACTGAAGCATTGAACTCGAGAATATGCTCTTCTTGGAAAGTTGAAAGTCTTGCACAACTCTTCCTAGCAATGTGAACAATTAGAAAATTGTGTTTTGTAATTGATTGAATAGATCTGCTCTGAAACCTTTTTTCGAGTTTCCATCGTGGTTTCTTGTCTTTTCTTTTATAATTCATTATTTAATCGCTAACAATTTTTCAAATGGAAAAAACCGACTCATCAATTTACAAAAACATTTCTGAATGAAATCTTTAAAAAAAGAACGTCATTTTGATAATAGGTTGAGCGAAACATGTTCGTAATTTTTTTTGTTTCGCCATTGCTCAATGTTAATTTAATTTTTTTTTCGGATTTTGTTTTTTTTATTTTTTAATGTTTATTATACATGCTTAACATACCTGGCAAACTTACAGGTAGCGTTTAAAATGAGCTAGAATTTGCGGCGCTATCTTAGTTGGGTGGGGGGTGGCAATAAATTTTAGTCATTTTAGGAGGGTTTTTTTTTGGATTTTTTTTCTGAAAATGTTATTAGACATACTCGAATAACACTAGCCATTTTAGAACAATTTTATTGACAGGCAACAAAATAAAATTGCAAAAATTGCTCATCGTTGAATCGCGCCATGCGTGAAAAAAAGTGGAATCGTAGTTTTCGTGCCAAGAGAAAGCGCCACGCGTGAAATAAACAACTTACAAATATTTTAACAATAACAACAAACATTTTCAGAAAAAAAAAATTGCAAAAATCTCTAAAAATGACTAAAATTCATTGCCCCCCCCCCTAACTAAGATAGCGCCGAATTTGCTTGTTGAGGTGTTTTTCTGTACAAATTTCTCCAACGTCGCGAAGCTTTTCGTAACTTTGTGTGCCGTATTAGGCGAGAACTCTGTTTCCTGCACTACTATCATGTTTTGTTTTGAAAAGTTTGCAGAAGAGAACTAAACCCTTTTAGATAAATCGAGATCTCGTCGTCCACGTGATATTGATGCGGATATCTCGAGAGCGCTGGAAGAAGAACCAAGAGCAACTGCACGCAAACTTGCGGCGACGCTCAAGCATCCTCAAAGAACTATCATTGATCATCTTCATGAATCTGGAAGAGTGCCAAAGTTTAGTCATCTCGTTCCTCACTTTTTGACGGATTCACAAAAACAATTGCGTTGTGACCTGGCACTTTCTCTTTTCAATATGAAACGAACGACCGGTTGGATTATGAATATTATCACTGGTGGCGAAAAATGGGGGTTTCATGTCAATCATACTAGAAAAACTCCTGGCGGTTTCCTCCGCCGGGGCAATGAGTCAAATCGACAGCATTACTTTTTCTCGTGAAGTTCTCCTTTGAGGTCCGTTTTGGCGGTTTCCTCGGCCGCCGGTACAATGAGTCAGTAATACTGTCGATTTGGTGGGACAATAAGGACGTAATTTTTCGAAGGTTTCTTTCAGATGGCGCCATTGTCAACGCGAATCTATACTGCACTCAAATGGAAAAAGTGGTTCAGTCTCATCGATTACATCGCCCAAAAACTTACAACTTACTCATACTTCATAACAATACAATGCTTTGAAGACCCGCCAGAAGCTCCAGACGCTCGGAGTTCAGATCTCGTGTCGCCCACCGTATTCACCAGACTTGGTCCCAACTGATTATCACCTTTTTCGTTTCCTGCAGAATCACTTTGACGGGCAGAAGTTCCGTGATAGAAAGGTTGTCGAAAAATGGTTGGACGACGTTTTTCGCCTCCCAGTCTCCCGAGTTCTACGCGAATCGAATCGCTCAACTTCCATCGCGTTAGCAAGAAGTCATAAATACTAATGGTGAATTTATCACACATAATCTCGTTTTCTTTGCTCAACCTCAACCTAATAGTTTAACACGTTCTTTTTGTGATTTGTGACAAATGAGATTTTTGCCTTTTTTTACACTACCAATATCTCTCGCAAGAGGGCTCCATTTCAAATGAACATGTTCTCTTGTGAGAGCTTCAAATCTGCAGTGAGTGCTTGTGTAGGAAAGTTGTGTTGCAAACAACAAAAATGAAGTTCTATTTTCGTAGAACTCACTCGAAATGTTTTGAAATACAAACAGCCAAAATTGGTTATTCTCACTATCAGCTAAAAAAAACCAAACGCTTATATAAAAAAATAGGCAAAGTCGAAATGAGAAAAACAATTATTATTAATATAATATTAAGAAAAAGTCTTCATAGATTAAACTGTAGATAATTTTGAAAATTCCAAAAAGATCATAAAACTGCTTGGGTTTCAAAAATTCAAAAAATTCCGAATATGGTCAGACACCCCTTGATGGTTTGCATAAGGCTTCCACGAAAGACGAAATAGCATCGTCTCGTCTCGTCTTCGTCTTTGTCTTGAATTCGCCTGACGCAACACATGCATTTTAATTGACGACGTAAGACGAATGCAGGACGAACTAACAGATGAACAAAGACGAGACCAAAGGCTTCCACAAAATCCTTACAAGGGAACTGTTTTTAGACAATGGTTGAGAATTTTATGAAAATTGGTACACAGATACTTTCCAGCATGCTGAAAACCATGCCAAACTTTTTTTTGCCAATACTCTCAGAAGCTGAATATTCGCATCTGAAGTTCATCTGAAGTTTCATCACATCTGATGTTTTCCCCCCATCCCGGACCTCACTCTTCTCTATGCTTCATATCATCCATTTCAGAAAGCAGCGGTGGTGTAGTGGCAGTGGGATGGTTTGGAACCTGGGGGTCGCAAGTTCGAACCTATTATGGAAAATTTTTTTTGTTTCTTGTAA
This sequence comes from Caenorhabditis inopinata, assembly GCA_003052745.1. Classification (NCBI taxonomy): domain Eukaryota; kingdom Metazoa; phylum Nematoda; class Chromadorea; order Rhabditida; family Rhabditidae; genus Caenorhabditis; species Caenorhabditis inopinata. The sequence goes on along the minus strand of AP018155.1, from coordinate 14,885,867 downwards.
TTTTATTTTCTAGAGTCTCCAGAGCACATTGCTCTCGAATGAACTTGCAGAATGCTGAAAAAGGGTATATGAGTTGTGTTTAATTGTTTTTTGATCTCAAAGGCTTCGACTCTGACCTTTAGAAAACGACAGAAATTTATTTTTAGGTGGTACAAAGGGAAGTGTTGGTTGGCAGAATTCACAAAATTCTCGGAATCCTTCTCAATCTGATCGCGAGTCTTGTGTCGAACGGTAGACACAAATTTCGTGATTTTCCTGGAGGAAATTCCGAACCTTTTCTTCCATCCAGCCAGCCAACTATCCGATCTGACAAAGTTTCCAATGCAAATGTTGTTCTTCCTTATGATGTCAGCAATAAGATAGCGTAGAACGTTATCATGTAGGATTTTCCGATCTTCGATGTGCCTCTTCACCTCCTTTTCCAGTTCGGGCGAGATGAATTCCAAATCGGTTTTCCGATTGGATTTGGCGAATCCTACAAATTATAAGTTTTCGCAATCAGAGAAAACGAGCCACACGAGTGAAAGCAGCTCAAATTCAATTATTCAATAATGCCTCCTTGACTTTAGAAAGTTCGACGAATCTGGAATTTTGAAATAAAAAGAAACCCAAATCCTTCGAATCATCGTCTGAATATTGAAGACGTTCTTCTGTGGTGATTACATATTCACCCTTGTCAATCGAATCTCCTAAATCGATAAGATGAGCAGCAAGTTGGAGATCTTCTTCTGACAGCGGGACCCTCTTCGGATTGCTCTCCAGATCAAGGATATACATAAGAATCCGACGGAACTTGGTCATCAGTAATGGAGAAAATGGATGAGATAAGAAAATGGAAACAAATAATGAAGAAACTGAAGGAAAATCTTCTTTTTATACTCATTTGCATGCCTGGAACTTTCTCTGGAACTTTCTGCAAGTTCCATTCGAGAGCAATGTGCTCTGGAGACCTCTAGAAAATGAAATTACAAGAAACGAAAAAAATTTTCCATAATAGGGTTCGAACTTGCGACCCCAGGGTTCCACACCATCCCACTGCCACTACACCACCGCTGCTTCCGGAAATGAATGATATGGAAGCATAGAGAAGAGTGAGGTCCGGGATGGGGAAAACATCAGATTGATGAAACTTCAGATGCGATATTCAGCTTCTGAGAGTACTGGCAAAAAAAAAGTTTGTCATGGTTTTCAGCATGCTGGAAAGTATCTGTGTACCAATTTTCATAAAATTCTCAACCATTGTCTAAAAACAGTTCCCTTGTTAGGTTTGCAAGAGCAATAGTGGGTATTATTCTTGAAAAATGATTCATTGAAAAACTTGAAAAGAATAAATTTGAAAATATATAATAAATATAATGGCACATGTACAATCATTCATATCACCATGTGGTTCAGTTGAAGCAATCGGTAGATTGGCCTGAGTACTGGTTTGCCAAGTTCAGCGTCCCAATGTCGAAAGTTCTCCAGGCTTCTCTTCCCGAATTGATATACTCATTTGGAATATGAACGGTAAACTTTTTATCGCACAACTGCAACTTTGAAATTTGCTAGTTTGAAATTTGCATAGAACTTTCAAACTCACCCCGTTGTAATTGCATTTATGATAAACGTTCAGTTTTGGATCGATTTTGGTTATTTCCCGTTTCGAACCGGAAACTCTGAATTGCCCGTTTGAATCAGTACGTCCTTCTTCCATTAAGCGATCGAATACTGAAAATGCCTCGTGGGAGATATTTCTGAATACTGAAAAAACTTACATACTTCACCTTCGTACAACTTCAGTTTCACATTTGCAGCGGGTTTTCCATTACAGATCAGTCTTCCAGAAACGGATACAGCTTGTATTTCGCCGAGTCCAAAGAAGTTTTTAGCTGTCACACCGTTGTCTTCCTGACAAGACACAAAAGAGAATAGTAGCACAACAGCTGATTTTATTATCATGACTGTCCGAACGAACTCTGGTGTTCCGTTTTTTCGTCGATTTAAATACCGTCTGTCTTTGAGTCAATATTAGTTTGTCTTCTCAACTCTAAAACCATGTTTCATTATTTATTTGTAGTCAAAATCATTACAGTTGTTTGCTTTTCGGTCCCACATCCATTTGCTGAAATAGAATAGATGCATTCAGATGTTTGCGAGGGTGAATAAGTCACGCACTCATACTAATGACGGTTTCTGTAGATAAAGCTTGCATGGTTTCCAACAGAGAAGCTTCCAGTCCAGAATTATAGTGGGGCTCTTCAGTTTGTAGAAAATTGTAGCGAATTCATATTTCTTCGTTTTTCTAACAACTTTCATTTGGCGAAGCCTTGAAAAAAGACTTTCCAATCCATGACTCCTGCATATTATGTGTACGTACTTGGAATGTGATTATCAAGACTAATTAGAGATTCTTAAGTAATTTTATTGTGATGTAGTCGAATGTGTCACTTCAAGATATTGAGATCTGCAGATTCTCGTGATTTTTCTTTGATTTTGAGATCATGAGATCTCGAGATCTTCAACTGGTCTTGAGATTTGCGAGACTAACTCAATCTCGAGATCGCGAGATTTCTTGAGGTCTCGAGAATGCTCACTGATGGAATATTTCTTAAACTATTTTTAAACATAGGGAGGGGAAGGGCTCATTCGAAATGCTCTTTAAATTAAATTTCAGACGGAAGAACTCTTCTGTTTTGGTACTTATGCTAAACAAAAAAAAACTTGAATTTATACCAACGTTGCGGCTCGTGCCACAATCAGATTTAATTACTTAAGACTGAGTTAATTTAACTTTCCCTTATGATAACATAAACCGAATCACTGGAATAAATTGGTTTTTCTCTGAATCGGCGAGATCAAGGTGATCATCAGAAATAACGCCACCATCACAAAAATCGAAGACGTGGATGAGTACGTTTACCTTCACATTATACAAGAGTGGATTCCTCGAGACCAAAGACACACAAGCGATTGACGAATCGACTAAGCAGCTAAGCAGAGATCTGATTGGCTCGCGCCACCATTAGGTTTAATTCCGCAAGACTGAACTAATTTAACTTTTCCTTATAATAACATAAACCGAATCACTGAAATAAATTTGTTTTTTTCTGAATCTGCGAGACTTTGGGATAGAGACACGCAAAGAATCATTCGTCGAACTTCTAATTATTCAACTTCCACATGCTCCCAAATCAAAAGCAAATTGCATTTGCCGGCCTCCGCAAAGATTATTAATCTGGTTTTATACAATAGCCGTTTATCAAAAGAAGAAAAATGCAAAAGATACCGATGCTTACTGAAAAACATTCACAAAAACACATGAAAAAAAATTGATGAATTGAATTGGTTAATTGAAAGAACTGAAAAAGTTATGAATGGATACCGTGGTTACTGGCTTCATTTAAACAGTAAAAAGTATAAAAACAGTAAAATCGTGTTTCTCTCGCCGTAACTTCAAAGGTGGTGAAGACATATTATAGTTTTGGCTGGCATCATTGAGTCAAAATATGCTTCGTTTTCAACATAGTGGGCGCTTCTGAATACAGATGTGTGATAAGACGAGGCCTGTTACAATTTATTTGTCGAAACAGGCCAAAAAATTACAAAATTACTTAATAAAATGTGGTTCCATGCATTTGCACAAAGTTCACAATTGAACAGCTTGCCTTCCAGAATTTAACAATTTTGAGAATGTTTCCAGATTCATGGTGAGGAAATTTTACGTCGGAAACAGGAGCTACGTCAGTATCCCGGCAATCAACAATCAACGGCAACAAGACGATATTTGCAGTTTTAATGTTTTTTATTCTGATCTTCTGCATCCATGCTGAGCTTCTATTGTTGTTTCTCCTATACTCAAAGAGTGTATAAAGCGTTTAAAATTCATTCAAAAAACTTCCATATATCGCCAACTTTCTTATTCCTCTTATTTGAGTGCCATTCAAAAGTATAATCTTGGACCACTTCTCGAGTTATTCCATGTTAGGGAGGATGCCATATCTTTATGTGGATCCTTGGTACATCTCACGGTGGGGAACGTATTTCCTTGTTTTTCTATTCTTTGGATTAATTCACTTGTCGTCTTTTGATAGTTCTTCTCGACGGGGCGTCTACACGGATGGAGTCGTCACAAATGCCTGGGATGCTCTCCTAGGATGTTTTCTTGAATATCTATTAATCTATTGATCTAAAAGCATATTATTGAATATGTTAAGCATCTTAAATCTTTAAAAAATACAAATAGTGATCAGACAGAAAAAAATGTAAAAATTAGCTTAAACTGAATGAGAAGAGCAATTGAAAAAAAACTGGAAAAAAACGTTTGCAATAGTACAGTTTTCGTCTGCAGATGTGCGATGCAGTAAGAAATTCAGAGTGATTGGATAACTTTGAGCAAAGTTATGACAAAAAAATTATGCCGAATATCGTTATGACAAGCATTGTAAATCATGGGATAATGAAACATCTGAAGAATCTGATGCCGGACCCTCATGCCACACTAAAATCACGTATTAAAGTCGCGCATATCATATTCATCATAATGTTCAAATGTATTTTCACAAGTCCTAGCTAGTCTCTTCTGTTTCCTGCACTTCTCCACTGGTTCCCTGCCAACCATCAGTAAATCAATCACGTGCAATCTCGAACGCTTCCCGTCACTTAGCCAAAGCGAAGCCGCGCGGGCGAGAAGAAATGTGACCCTTCGATTATTACACAGTTATCGTCCCTTCCCAACCAATTGCTCTTTACCACAAAAAGCTCCAAGAAAGAGCAAAAAAATGCATAAAGATGAAGAAAAGGCACTCTGCGATTCATATAGCCGAATCTTCGATATGTATTTTTTGATGAATTGTTGATAACGAAAATGGAAAGGCCTGTACTCACATTTTGAGATGGCTCCCGGCAGGTTCTGGCGCCAGATTGCACATGTTTTTTTCTGTTTGTCATGTGGACGGAGATGGTACGACGCATAGCACCAACCGACATGCACCAAGCATGAATTCATTGCCATCACCTGTTTTAAATTTGAGAGAAGAAGAGAGATGGTTGGAAGGGTCATTTCGGTTCAATTCCACTCTTTTATGGCTCCTCCTTTGATCGATTTTCAAGATAAAGAAAGAGTGGTCGAACACCGGATTTTATATTGCAAATAGCAGGTTTCTTTTTTAATTTTAGAATTCTTCCATGCATTTACAGTTACAGAATAGCACTAGTTTACAGACAAAGAAAACTCAGCAAATAAAGAATAGCTGAAAGCGGTAGAGATCAACGTACCTCTGAGTAATTTTGCATAATTCATCTACTTCAAGTTTGCTGGAAGAACTTCGGAATGAACACAAATGAAAGGTGTTATGATAAATGTCGAAACGTTTTCATTTGAAAAGAATTCAATGAGACCTCCACAAATTTTCAGCACATATATTTAAAGTATTGAGCTTATAAGCTTTTTGTGAAGGTTAAGACATTCTATTTTAATGAATGACATGATAAATAATTAGGAATTACAGAAAATCGAAATTTTGAGATTTTTGGGGGTGAACGTAAAATTATGTGGAACACTGTGTTTTTAAATTTCAGTTTCCTTTACCAATCTTTAAATAAATATTCTGAAATAAGTTAGGATTGAGCGTACAGGTATCTTCAGTCTTATCTTGCTTTAGATTATTTTTCGGCGCCTGCCAGCTTTCAATGAAAAAAGGAAAGGTGTCAGGACTATTCAGAAATGAAAACTGCTTCCCGCGCTTTCTGCTTTAAATTCGCTTTAATTGGAGCTTCTAACATCTAGCTAGCATTACTAAAATGCTCTTTCGGTATTGTTTCATTTCATTTCATTCAAAGAGAAAGCTGAACTCCTTGCTTCCTTCCCCTCCCCCCCCCCACACCATTTCTCATCACAACTCGATATCAATGTCTTCCATCGTCTCGTCTGTCTCGACCGTGGCACAGAACACGCACCACACCCCACCCCACCCCCTCTCCCAAATGAGCTCGCGTGCGCGTACAAACGACACCTGCACCGCAGGCGTTCTTTCCTCGCTCTTCCCATCTCGCATTTCTCGGATAAAAAGTTGGTGACCTCTAGTCTGCTCTCAAAGCGTTCGATTTCTTTCTGTAGCACAGATGTGCCGATCATCTCGCATTTCACCGCCCTCGGACATTTTAGTATCGTTCACTTCTTCTTGCACTCGGACCAGCCGGCGTGGCGCGCTCATCTGATCAATCGTGAACTCTTCTCGTGTCATATTTTCATTTTCTTAATGCTTCGCTCCCTCCATTCGCTTCGCTCCTTGCCTCTCTCTGTGCAACACTGAATCATCATCCAAAAGACCGCCTGACGACTGTCGCGATCGACAGTTTTCTATATTAAAAGACGACTCAACAGAGTAGGTGAACATTTTCAAGGCTGCCCACTAAAAGATGGCCATTAACCAGCTTTTATTTGCAATGAATCAAGGTATACTGTAGTTATACTGTATTTTAATTTTCAGGAAATTGTTTAGAAAATCGTTTGTTGCATTTCAATAAAATGAGGGAATTACAGAAATTATCAGAGATTTTCAACAATTCTCCAATGCACTTACTTATCAATTTTAACAAAAATCAAAGTTTGCAAGAAATGGGCGCAAGATGAAAGAATTTCTCTTTCATCCTCTTATATTGCCCATGAATTGTTCAAGAATTTCAACTTTATTTTTGCAATTCAGAAGAGTGTTTTCCGTTGAAACAGAGTTACAGTACCCCTCACTAAATATTGAGTTATTGCTGAAACACCCGATTTGGAAAAGCAATTCCAGACGGTTTTTTTTTGCATTAAATCTGCCATGAAACCTTTCTTATCATCGGTATCATTTTCTTTCCTTATCAGTATTTTTTTGAGAACTCTCCGTTTCTCTACACCATCCATCCATTCTACAGTGTTTTTTTCAGTTTAACCAAACCCGAGTTTGGTTTCTATGAACAGTCAACTTTTTACTCTAAAAATTTATGTTTCGCCCTGCTGTGTTTGTTTGATTTTTTTCCGTTTTCACAACCTTGGATAGTAATATTCATTGGAGTGGAAGATTCCATTTCACACCCACCACGCTGCCCTCTCTCCACTCGATTTCCCTTTTAATGCCCATCATCTTCATCATTGTTTATTTTCCATATACGTGACTAACTTTCAAGTTTGAAGTAGTCGAAATTAATCAGAAAACATGCTGTTTGCAGGAATGAAACATAAAAATATGGTGATATTAATATTTCTATCATTGCTAATAGAGTTAGCGACTGCCAACCCGAACCATGCATTCTATCCGTATGGACAGCCGGCTGGAGACTACGTGAGATTTCAATTTATTGACTATAGAACAAAGGATAATAAAATAGTGACAACTAGTAGCGTACTAAATTAAATGTCAATGTTCTAACACATTCATCTGAAAACTGCAACTCAGCAAAAACTAACATTTTCAGTCAAAAACGGCTATTTTGAGTGGGATTTATCTAGTGCAAAGAATGGTTCACGTCTTCTAAACAGTTTCAGTAAACTCCTCACAGATTACTTCATATTTATAGCTGATAATTCGCAAAATTCTTAATGTTCGAGTTATCAGAATTGAATTGGAGAGAGCCGGCCGCGACCCGGATTACCTCTCCTTAAAAGATGTTGAATAATCAGTTTATAAGTCGGGCCCTGATCCGACATGAGGTCTTATTGTAATCGTATTGTTAAGGCTTCAAATATATGACATATTGGTTACATGTAAAGCGAAATTTCGGCTGTCTCGTCTCATTTTCGTCTTCGTTTCGTCTTCTTTTTCGCCTTGAATTCGTCTGACGCAGTGTGTTGACAATTTTTTATTGCGTAAGACGAATACTAGACGAATTGAAAGACGAACGAAGACTACTTTTTGTGCTCGTCTTTCGTGGAAGCCTTAGCTACACGTGACAATTCCTTTCGGAGTTCGCTTCTTAAAACTATAATATTTTCCTCTTTTCACAATAAAAAACAATAGAAAAATACAGCGCGATGTTCTAAAAAATTCCAGTTCTTGCCAAGGTAGCTGCGACTTTTCCATTACAACCGCTCTCGGTAGTTCCGCGGCTCCCGCAAAATGTCTTATTTGAATATAGCCTTCATCTAGCCAAAGTTTGCAAGAAAAACCTGAAAGCTGAGGTAGTATTCTCTTCTGTGACAGAGCTGTACAAAAAGAGTGTGAACTTCAGAAATGAAATTGTGCAAATCTTATGTACATCACGTTTTTGGCATTACCAAATCTCTTAATATGTATTTTAATTTTCAGCTTAACAGGCAATGTAAATATTATTTTTTTATTTCAAGAAAACTATGAATCTAAATTCGTCTTGTCGCTTATCTATACGTGATTCCAATTTTTTGCAAAAATTATGACTTTTGAAACTCATCCTATTATTTATTCCGCACCCTGTAGAACAAGTGTAAATTTAAAAAAATTTAATTTTTAGCTATTAGTGTAATTCTAATAGTTTTAGCTCAAAATTCTGATAAACATTTTGAGTAGTAGTAATTCAAAAAATCTATCAAACAAAAAACTCAGATTTGCAGTCTTTAAGGTGTGGAAACACTTGAAATTAAAGCATTTAAAAATATCCCCCCCCCCCGATGATTTTAAGCCTCGATTTTCAGAGGCTAGACTATTCCTTGGAACAGAGTGCAATCGCGTTAAAAATCCCTCTCGTCTATATGGAAACCTCGGTGAATGAGATTTATCTCTCCCACAACGGAATTATAGGACTTGGAAAGCCAGCGCCGGACAGAATTGCAGGTCTTATCACGATTGATGTGCCCTCGATTGCAGTTTTCTATGCACCGGTTGCCAGCGGAGTAATTGATTACAGAGTGACTTCTGATGATCAGGGACTTTTGAACAAGCTGGCTCAGGATGTAAAACAAGTCTTCGCTGACGCTGTCGAGTTTCATGGATTGCAAGCTGTTATTATAACGTGGAGTCGAATAGAAAATGCAGAGAAAGACGGACCAGCTAGCTTCCAGGTCGGTTTTCTCTCAAAGAATAGTTACAGAATTTTCACTTTTCAAACTCTGATTTCCAGTTTTTACCTTTTTGAAACAGTTCAAATCTAGAATTCTTATTCAGTTGGCTCTCGTTTCTGATGGAATCTCTACTTACGCCATCTTCCACTATGGCACGCTTCCGTGGTCATCTTCTATGGGATACTACGCACAAACTGGATTCGTACGCTCATTGGGAAAAATTCAGACAAATGTGAATTCTGGAGGCCCAGATGTGAAAGAATTGGTGAAGTATGCAATTCAAATATTAGAGGAAAGAAAGCTTTAAACAAAATTACAGCTTGTCTAACAACCAATTTGGAAATTCGTTCATCTTCCGAGTATCAGGATCAACGATTGAAGATCCGAAAGAAGAAGGGGTAGATGAGTATGACTACAATAACTATGATCAAGAATACGATGGGGAGCATCGTATGTTGATTAATTCCTTCTTAACTCGCAGTTTTTTTTTACTTAAATTATAATTTCCGAACAAAAAATTTTGCAGCTGCTGATTGCCCGAAGGACAAGTTCGTAGACAATTGTCCTTCTGAGTGCAGAACTGTGAAAGATGAAAGAGGATGCGAAAGATGCATATGTGCAGAGCGACCACACGCACCACCAGTTCCACAGGAACCAGCGCCAGAATTGGAGAATTCGACGGACGATGATGAAGAAAATGAACAAGTGGTTGGGACGAGATACGAAGAGCCAACGCATCGCAATCAACAGCATCAGCAACACCAACAGCAGCCAAACCAACAACAACAGCAACAGCAAACTCAACAACATAAAGGAGAAACCGATCGTGTATCAAGTGAGTTTAATCCAGCACATTTCACATTTTCTACTGTGATGTTATCAGAAATGTCTTGCTCGCAAAGAGACGAAAAGAGCTGCCACGCAAATTCGGTATGTCAAGACTTCGAAGGAGGTTTCTGCTGTAATTGTAACACTGGACACTATGGAAATGGAAAAGAATGCCTGCCAAAAGGAGAGCCTCAGAGAATTTCTGGAAGTTTTGAAGGAGTTATCAATGGAATTCCAATTGACAAAACAGAGCTTCACACTTTTGCCACATCAACTGATGGCAATGTTCATACAGCAGTGTCTAAGGTGAGTTCATGAATAGAGGAAACTAATAATTATCGTTTTTTTTTCGTTAGATCCCATCTGATCTCGGACATCCTCTCCTCTTTCTATACTCTGTTGGAGGAGTTATGGGATGGCTGTTTGCTGATGTGCAGTCCCCAACAGTTTATAATGGCTTTCAATTGACAGGAGGGCTTTTCAACAGAACTGCAACACTGCACATTGGACAAAAATACTACGTGACTATCAAACAAGAGTTCTCTGGAAGAAATATCCATGATTACTTCAAATCTCATCTGTTTGTTTCGGGAACACTTCCCGACATCGCACCAGGATCTGAAGTTATTTTCCCCGATTATGAGGAGGAGTATGTCAGGGAAAAACGAGGTGGGCTTATTGGTCAGACTCTCGAATAAACAAACGATTCAGGAAGAAATAGACAAGTTGAAGGAATAGGTGACAGTAGTCTTCTGCATCTCTGCTTCTGTTTCACTAGTTTCACCTCACATCAGTTTTCGTTTCTTCTTCAATATTGTTCTTTTGTTTCCGCACATCATGCCATTTTATTTCCTTCGTTCATACCCTTGTTTCATTGACGCTTTTTTTCAGGATACCTGGCATCCAGAGCTGCATTCGATGTTGTAGTGCGTGATGGAGGGAACACTCAACATTACAGAATGAACGTTGATCAGAAAATAACATTCGAAGAATGCCCATTCAAAGAAGTATGTTTTTAGCATAGCTCATTCGCGTACAAATGTATTTTAGTTCGACCGAGATAACTCCATGAAACTGCACGTCAAGAGAATCAATGTTGTATACAATGATAATGAAGGAGTCGTGCGATACGGTGCCAAAAATTTTGCTACTCGTTCTACTGCATCAGTTTCCGCTTCTGCTCCATCTGGAGGACACTTTGATCGTCGTCAACACGGGCAATCGAACCTTGCTTCGGAAAAACCGATTGAAATTGCCAGTCAGAGTGAATCATTTAGTACAGACTCTGCGTGCGCCCCAGGAAGGCATCAGTGCACTCTTCCAAACATGAAATGCCGCGTTGTTGATCCTTCGTATCGGTGTGAATGTGAACCTGGTTATCAGGCAGTCCATGACACGTCTTCTCATATAGGATGGATCTGTGAAGATTTGGACGAATGTCAGAGAGGAGATCATAACTGTGATCAGCATGCAAAGTGCGCCAATCGACCAGGGTCCTTCTCGTGTCAATGTCTGCCTGGATATCAAGGGGACGGACGGTCTTGCATCCGAGTACATAATGACAAGCAGCTTCAACCGCAACAACCGCAGAACACCGGAGTAGGTGCAACATCAGAAGGACTTTGCACTGCTCACAATCAGTGTCATCAATGGGGAGAGTGCGTTTTCACATCAGAGCATCCAACTGGAAGATGCAAATGCAGAGGATGGTATGTTGGAGATGGAGTTAATCATTGCGGGCCACCAGAGGATACGAAACCAAAGCACAACGCCAATATTCCACAGAGGGGAGGTCAAGCTTGTGGAAGTTATGTGTGTGATTTGAATGCAGAATGTATGCCAGAACCAAGTGGAGGAGTAAGTCTCTTTTTTTTTTTAATTTCACTCAAAACAATTTACTTTAATATCTTTATGTATGGCAAATGTTTTACTTTTCTCCAAATAATGTATTCAGTCTGAATGCGTCTGTAAAGCTGGTTTCTCTGGAAATGGAATCACATGTGAAAGTCTCCTGGATGAACGTCAAACGCATTCTTCGCATCACATACATGGGCATGATCAGCAATCTGGATCCTTAGGTAACATTTTTTTAACTTTTCTGAAAATTTTTCACTGCCTTCTGTAGGTAAAGTTTGCCGTTCTCACGATGAGTGCTCTGAGCACGGGTCCTGCGCCTACCATCACTCTCTTGGCTATTATCAATGCGCTTGCACTGAACCATACATTGGAAATGGAGTCGATTGCACTCTGCCGGGATCTTCTGCCGCTGGTATGTTTTGTTATCACGCTTCTTCGAGCACCATCCCTGCTTTTTTCCCCGTTGACAACTTGTGCAAGTCTTTTAGTCCCTGAGCTAGGTTGTGATGTCACTCGCGACTGCTCCGAATTCGCTGATTGTGTTTATGAACGAACATCGACCGGTTCCTCATTCCGATGTGTGTGCCAAACAGGATACACTGGAGATGGAAAGTATTGCATGCAATCTCAGCTTGCCATTTCCGCTCTTTCACCATCTGGTTAGTATTCCCTTTGTTTTTGGGTTAAACTTTCCCTCAGTACTTCAGTGCCTCAATTACCAAGTCTTCCAACTGTGTTATCAACGAATGTATGCATTCCAAATTGTGGATCAGATGCTCAATGTGTATATGACGATCATAATAGGTAACTAACTTTTCGTTGAGCTATGATGAGTTTTGGAAAACAGTCGATTTGTAGACAGTTCCGCTGTGAATGCGATGACGGGTTCAATGGAGACGGTTACAACTGTATAGCACTAGTCAAACCAAACATGGTCCCGGCTCAACCAAAAACATGCGTTGAATCATCCGATTGTCACATCAATGGACACTGCGTCATCGATGAAAATGGAGCTGGAGAATACATTTGTCAATGTCTTCCTGGGTTCCGTGGAGACGGTTTCATAAACTGCCGTGGGGCTGATCAATGCAATCCATCCAATCCGTCAGGATGTCATGAAAATTCTCACTGTATCTACGATCCAGTGCTGAATGCTCATGCTTGTAAATGCGTCGAAGGGTTTAAGGAAGAGGGTGCGGCGAATTGTGTTCCGTATGCACCAGCTACCAATTGCAATTTGGAGCCAAGAATCTGTCATGCAAACGCTCAATGTGTACTCAATCACGACTCTAATAAGTATGAGTGCATCTGTAAGCCAGGATCATTTGGAGACGGTTACTCCAAATGTGACGTTATTGGTAGGAATATTATGATACTATGATATTTGCAAACCGTTAATTACATCTTTCAGACACCCCTCGTTGCAGTAACTGCTCCATTCACGCATATTGTGCACAGAATCCAACTAGCGGTGCCTATCAATGCAAGTGTAACGCCGGCTATAATGGAAATGGGCATCTTTGCATCTCGATGAGTTCATGCCTAGACGACCGATCTCTCTGTGATGTCAACGCAGACTGCGTACCTGGAGAAGCTGGCCATTATGTTTGCAACTGTCATTACGGATATCATGGAGATGGGAGAACGTGCTCTCGTTAGTTTTTTGCTATTTGATTTCCACTAATTATCCGTTTCAGCATACTTTTTTTCAATGGAAATCAGGTCAATTACTGCAAGGTTTCTTGATATGAAACAAATACTTCTTTTTATATACATCAGGTTTTCAAAATTACTGTGCTCGTATCTCACCACCTCTGTTTGTGCTCCATCTCCAACGCATACACCCTTATATAAACCACTCTTATTTTTAAAGCTTTTTTTGGGTTCACTTGGGTTCACTTTTAAAGAATTCACTTTTAAAATTGTCGTTTTTGTTATTTTCAGCGGACTCTTCTGGTAGAAGTGAAAAACTTCTAATCGCCCGTGGAATGGCCATATTTGAACGCTCAACAAATCCAGACGAGTACGGCAAGCAGCTTATTGTGATTCCCCATCATATCCCTGTTGGCATCGACTTTGATTGCAAAGACGACAAAATTGTATGGAGTGACATGTCTGGACACTCTATTCGCACTGCGTCAATCAACGGAACGGAACATAAGTCATTTTTCAGCAAGGAGTTAAGCAGTCCGGAAGGAATTGCAGTCGACTGGTCTTCGAGAAACATTTATTACGCGGATTCTCTAAATGACGAAATCGGAGTTGCTTCTCTCAATGGAAAGTTCCAAAAATCGCTTGTCTCTGAAGGACTCGTCAACCCACGCTCAGTTGTTCTAGATCTTCACGGACTTCATCTTTATTATTCGGATTGGCATCGTGAAAATCCTTACATTGGTCGAGTTGACATGGATGGAAAAAACAATCGAGTTTTCCTCAATGAAGATATTCACCTTCCAAATGGTCTTACAATCCTTCCAAATCGAAGAGAGCTCTGCTGGGTGGATGCCGGAAACCATCGCCTTTCATGTATCCAGTTCAACGGAGCTGGTAGAAGAACTGTTTTTAGCAGCCTTCAATATCCTTTCGGACTAACTCACAACGAGGAGCAAAAGTTTTATTGGACCGACTGGAAAGAGTGGGTTGAATCACTTTTCCATTAATCTATAATACTCACCTCTTTTCATATTTTCAGCAATCGCATCCATTCTGTTGGCATCTATGGAGAAGGCTACCGTAGTTTCCAAATTTCACTTGGTGGTTCTGGAAAAGTCTTCGGAATCCTCGCTGTCCCAAAGACATGCATCGGAACTGGCACTTCATGCGCTGAGAACAACGGCGGTTGCCAACATCTCTGCCTTCCGGGACAGAACGGCGCCATTTGTGCTTGTCCAGACAATGTCAAAGCAAAGGGGTGCTAACCAAGCTTTCTCTGTTTCATTTCGTTATATTCGATCACAGCTTACTATTTCCATGGTATTATTTATTTGTGTACTACGGTGTACCTTTAATTTACTTCTTCTTCTTATTATAATTTCTCGACTCCATGAAGACGCTCCTTTCTGTCTTCCTCGCTCATTTCGTCTTCCAAAATCATGTTATTTGCAACTTTTTTCAATTGTCGTTTCAGCATCATTTAATCTAATTGAAACTCTTGATAAAAACTTTAATTTTCCTACCCTTCAATCGTACCAGCCTACTAACTGAAACCAAACTTCAATAAAGGCGGAAACAGGAAAAGAGGAGGAGTCAACAAGCGTTGAGAGCAGATTAGGAGCAGGTGAACGTGATAAAAACATGGCCGGCAGCGTGTTTGATAACAGAGCGCTTAGATAAAAATTGCGGAGTCATTGAGGATGAGATCGTGGAGAATAGTATGGCTGGCTGTAATTGCCACGTCAGCAGTGGTTTATGCACATGATTCAGATCCAGAAATGAAGATGACCACGGTAAGTTCTTTCTTTGTTCATTTTCTGCTAGTATTTCCAGCATATTCATAAATTTTAAGCCACAAATCATAATGCGATGGGGATATCCGGCAATGATCTATGATGTTACAACAGAAGATGGTTACATCCTCGAATTGCATAGAATTCCATTTGGGAAAAGTAAGTGGAATGTCTCATTAAGTGGCATCTCAATTGTTGAATAGTTCATTACTAAAACATTTAGAAATCTTCAGCTAATGTAACCTGGCCGAGCGGAAAGAGACCAGTCGTTTTCATGCAACACGGCCTTGAATGCTCCTCGTCTAACTGGGTCGTCAACTTGCCAAGTGAATCTGCTGCATTCCTATTCGCTGATGCAGGCTATGATGTGTGGCTTGGAAACTTTCGTGGAAACACATACAGTATGAAGCACAAGAATCTGAAACCGTCTCACTCCGCCTTCTGGGATTGGTCATGGGATGAAATGCAACAATACGATTTGCCAGCAATGATTGGAAAAGCGCTCGAAGTTTCTGGACAGGACAGTCTTTACTACATAGGGCACTCTCAAGGGACTCTTACAATGTTCAGCAGACTTTCTAACGATACGGTTGGATGGGGAAACAAGGTAAGATGGATTTCAAAATTCATTTTACTGCAATTGAAAGTCTGAAATTTAGATCAAGAAATTCTTTGCTCTCGCCCCTGTTGGATCCGTGAAGCATATCAAAGGAGCACTTAGGTTTTTCGCAGATTATTTTTCACTAGAATTCGATGGATGGTTCGACATCTTCGGATCAGGAAAATTTCTTCCTAACAACTGGATCATGAAGCTTGTCTCTGAATCCGTTTGTGCTGGACTCAAAGTTGAAGCTGGTCTTTGTGATGATATCATGTTCTTGATTGCTGGCCCAGAATCGAACCAACTTAATACAGTAAGAATTGTAAGAAATGAAATAGACATCCTTTTTGTTTGGCAGACTCGAGTACCAATCTACGTCGCTCACACTCCAGCCGGCACATCAACACAAAATGTCGTTCACTGGATTCAGATGGTTCGTCACGGAGGTACTCCATATTATGACTACGGAACAAGAGGGAACAAAAAGCATTATGGACAAGCCAATCCTCCAGTATATGACTTTACCAACGTCAACCGACCAGTTTACTTGTACTGGGGAGATTCTGATTGGTTGGCTGACCCAACTGATATCACTGATTTCTTGTTAACCCATTTGAACCCGGCTACTATTGTGGTAAGTTTGTACTTTTACAGTTCTAGTTTTAAATATTGATGGTTTCAGCAAAACAACAAAATGATTGACTACAATCATCTTGATTTCATCTGGGGGCTCCGTGCACCAAAAGATATTTACGAGCCCATTATTGACATCGTGAGAAATGATGTACTGAACGGGTCTTAAAAACATGCTCATAAATACGAAATGCTTCATCCTGCCAACATATCATAAATGATCCACGGTTTTCGTTATGTTAAAAAATTTAATTATTTTCAAATGATTATCACATGTCACAACTGTTACAAAAGTTTGCAGAATTAATATAAATAGCTCTCAATCACATTTTCTCGATCTTCACGGAAACGCCGCTGCAGCATTTCATTATCAAACTTTTTTATTGTTAAACGTTGTGATTTCGGTGGGAATCTAGTTGTTACAGATGACGTAGATGATAAGAAGTCACACTCAAAGCACATGGCAATTATCACAAAAAAACTTCATTCATAAAATCAAAGAAAAGAAACCGTTTATGAAAATTGAAAGTCGCTTATCGCTGATTGTTTGCTGATTAAGCTCTTTAGACGGGTGAGCCGAGCTAGATTGGATGCTTGAACATAAAAACAAGTTTTCTTAGAGTTTTCAAGTTTTTCAATGAAAAAATAAATGTTCGATGTTCGAACACCGCTGGCTTTTTGAAGATTTTAGCTGTCCTCAGATGGGTGGGGGAGGCTCCACAAGATCAATTGAGATTCGAGACGCAAAAGAGCAAAGACACGACGACTTCTGGCAAGCAGTGTGGTGGCTGTATAGAATAGAATAAGATAGCATCCAGATTGAAGTATACTATCTTCCTGAATGTAGCCGGACGTGAGAGGTTGCGAAGCTTGGTACTCTCTACTTCACTTGTGATCCGATCACGGCCAGGCCTGCCACACAGCGCATCATAAGCTTCTTCAAAATGGAAATTGTGTATAGAATTTTCGAATGAATCGCTGATTGTTTAAAATCACAGAACTCAACGAAATCTACAATTTGCGACTTTTTTGATTCTGAATAATTTTATGAGAAGACCATAGTAGGCTCAGATGTCATGGATAACGAAGGGTTTGCCTTCATTCTTCACAAACTTTTCACTGTTGTCGAAGAAAACAGGCTAAGAAAACAAACATACTGTATGATGTTCCTTTATTAGTATTGCCTTTAAAAAATGGGGATTGAACAATAGTATTTGTTGTGGGGTTATTCATGAAAAAGCACAATTGCATTTTGATGCAAAAAAATGCATTTTTTTGCATTAAAATGCAATCGTGCATAACATTAAAATGGCATTTTTTGCATTTAAATGCAATTGTGCTTTTTATGAATAACCCCATTGCAATCCTTTTGAACTGCAATATTTCATACGCACGTGAAATACATGACCTTTACACATCACTGATCATTACCAGCTCTTTTTACTTTTCTCTTTCCCGGAGTTCGAGATCTGCTCATCTCCCCCAATAGTGTCATCCGAATCTAAATAAAACCTTTTCGAGCTGTTTTCTCATGGTTGTAACAGTATAGCATACAAGTCAAATTCAGGTTCTGCGGTAACAAAAATGCTTCACGAATCTTCCATTTGTGTAGCGAAAACTGCAGGAATCGCTAAAAATTAGACGGAATGTTGCGTGGAGATCAAAATAATTTTTTGTGCCGACCAGATTTGAATAATAGTAATAATATTTTTTTACGATGTTTGGCTCGTGATTGGCAGCACATCAGACACGGGAAAACAGGTGGAATCATGGGAAATATGATGATAAAACCAAAAACAATAGAAAAGTAGACTAGACAAGACATCATAGAATAAGCCATAATCACATACAGTATCGGCCAAAAAGGTATTCGCAAACAGTTTTTCGAGCATAACTTTTCTGAAACTTCCCGGATCGTTTTGATATTTTGAGACACAATTTAAAACGGTATAAGAAGTTGATTCAACAACAAGAATAATCAAATTTTCAAAAATTTGAAAAAATATCGAAAAATTTATGAAAATGGCAAAAAACTGTGAAATGGAACTTTGACTTTTGAGATCTAGGAAAGACCGGTAAATGAAAAATAACAATAAAACATGACTAAAATAGTTTTAATACTTCGTTGGGTAGCCTTTGGCGTCGATGACCGCCTGACATCTTCTTGGCATCGAGTCGAGAAGGGTGTCGATAACAGACAGGGGGATGGCCTTCCAGACAGATTGGAGTTGATCGAATTTCTGATTGGCATTCGATGTACGGACCCCTCTAAGTTGTCTCTCGACATGCTCCCAGATGTGTTCGATCGGATTCAAGTCAAGAGAATGATTGGGAAAGTCCAGAAGATCCACGTGGCGGCGTCGGAACCAGTCCTTGATGTGCTTCGAGGTGTGTTTCGGGTCGTTATTCTGCTGAAAAACGAACGCCCGGCCCACATTAAACCGTGCCCAGGGTCTCATTGTGTTTTAAAAGATGTCTTCTTACACAAATCGATCCATGATGCCCGTAATTCTTCTCAGGGGGCCGATTGAAGTCCCAGAGAAACAGCTC
Organism: Caenorhabditis inopinata; assembly: GCA_003052745.1. NCBI lineage: Eukaryota > Metazoa > Nematoda > Chromadorea > Rhabditida > Rhabditidae > Caenorhabditis > Caenorhabditis inopinata. The sequence goes on along the minus strand of AP018155.1, from coordinate 14,866,957 downwards.
CAAACCACCTCGGTTTGGAGCTGGTAGCTGGGATTGAACCGACATTCAACCGGACGGCGAATCCATTTGATACCGTCAGTACCAAACAGATTATACTTGGATTCGTCACCGAACACGTGATTAGCCCAATCCTGGCGTCCCCAGTGAAGATGAGCTCTGGCCCATGCTACGCTACGTTTCTCGGGGACTTCAATCAGCCTCCTGAGAAGAATTACAGGCATCATGGATTGATTTGTGTAAGAAGACATCTTTTAAAACACAATGAGACCCTGGGCACGGTTTAATGTGGGCCGGGCGTTCGTTTTTTCAGCAGAATAACGACCCGAAACACACCTCGAAGCACATCAAGGACTGGTTCCGACGCCGCCACGTGGATCTTCTGGACTTTCCCAATCATTCTCTTGACTTGAATCCGATCGAACACATCTGGGAGCATGTCGAGAGACAACTTAGAGGGGTCCGTACATCGAATGCCAATCAGAAATTCGATCAACTCCAATCTGTCTGGAAGGCCATCCCCCTGTCTGTTATCGACACCCTTCTCGACTCGATACCAAGAAGATGTCAGGCGGTCATCGACGCCAAAGGCTACCCAACGAAGTATTAAAACTATTTTAGTCATGTTTTATTGTAGTTTTTCATTTACCGGTCTTTCCTAGATCTCAAAAGTCAAAGTTCCATTTCACAGTTTTTTGCCATTTTCATAAATTTTTCGATATTTTTTCAAATTTTTGAAAATTTGATTATTCTTGTTGTTGAATCAACTTCTTATACCGTTTTAAATTTTGTCTCAAAATATCAAAACGATCCGGGAAGTTTCAGAAAAGTTATGCTCGAAAAACTGTTTGCGAATACCTTTTTGGCCGATACTGTAAGTCGAATTGCGAGAAGTAGTTAAGGAGTAACATAAGTGATCACTTGAAATAAAGATTTTGATATAGAGAACAAAATAAATTAATGAGCAATACAGTTAGGCCCAGCCAGTCCCCTGACTTGAATCCGATCGAACATTTGTGGGAAGAGCTGGACAGAAGATTGGCAGGAAAAAAAGCGAAAAATGTGGACGAGAAATACCAACAACTGGAAGAGGAATGGAAGAAGATCCCACATTCCGTAATCGGCACTTTGATCGACTCTATGCAGCGCAGATGCCAATCCAATTCTCGTGGTTTTGCAACAAAGTACTAGACCCAATTCGTTAGTTTTTAGATGTTATGTGTTGAATAAAAGCGTTTTTCGAAAGTTATGATTTTTTGAAAAATTAAGGTCAACATTGGATTTTTTTCGAAAATTCGATATTTTTTTCCTAAAATTTTTATTTTTTTATATTTCTTTATGAAATATGGCCACAATCCGTCAAACCTTCTTAGAAACAACTGGTAAAATTGTTGGCTCCATATCGGTACTCGAAAAATAGTTATGCTCGAAGACCACAGAGTGGACAACCTTTTGCACGGTACTGTATGTAGGTGGGAGGCCAAGCAAAGAGAGCGGTGTCCTTATTGAAAATTGATGAAAGTGCTTTCTAGCATTAGTTTTTTATTTTTTTCCATAAAATTGTCATTTTTGCGTTATTTGTCGTTCTTCAGATTACAGTCATTTTTAAAAGACAAGAGACGTTTAAGATCATTTTTTCTACTACAGTGCTCCACATAATCTTATGTTCACCCCCAAAAATCTCAAAATTTCGATTTTCTGTAATTCCTAATTATTTATCATATATGATATGGAAATACTTTTAAAAAAGAAAATTATGGGTCCTAGAGCAAAAATCAAATAAAACTGAGGAATCGAGAAATTCGAAATTTTTCGACAAATGGGTGTTTTTTTTTCCACATAATGCTATGTTCACTTTTAGTTTTTGTCGTTTTTTGACTATTAAACTTGGTTTTAATCTGTTTACTTATTGTTTTTTTGCTTTCAGAAGACATGCCGAAAGGTAAACCTCTAAGTGAATATGAAAAAGGACTAATTGACGTCAAATTGGCTGAAGGACTCTCGCACCGTTAAATCTCTAAAGAAATGAAACGTTCCCTAGATTTAATCAATCGATATGCTGCAAATCCACTTGGTTATGGTATAAAGAAGTCTTCTGGTCGTCCACCTCTTCTTTCTGAACGAGACAAGCGAAGAATTATCCGCAGAGCGTCAAATTCTAAGGTCACTTGCTCAAAGATCAAGAGCGAACTTGGACTTTCCGTATCCGCGGAGACTGTTCGCCGCGTTTTTTGATGAGAAAATTCATCAGACGCCAAAGAATGAGGAATGCTCCAAATCTGACCACCAAACATCGAGAAAAACCGGATTGAATTTGCTAAGAATAACCAAAAAAACTGACTGGAAACAGGTAAGGATTACTGCAGCTTTCTTAAACGGGTATTTTGTTTTCAGATTATCTTCAGTGATGAGAAGAAATTCAACTGCGATGGACCGGATGGCTACCGTGATTACTGGCATGATTTGAGAAAAGAAAAAACTGCGGTTCTCACGTCGAAACTTCGAAGGTGGAGGAGTGATGGTCTAAGAAGCAATCAGTGCCCAAGGCAAAGTCAAACTTTGCTTTGTACCCAAGAAGATGGATGGTTGCCAATATCGATACGTGATAAGAAGAGGTCTCGTACCATTAATCCGTCGGAATCGCTCCAAAAATTTCACTTATCAGCAAGATGGAGCTCCATGCCATCGTGCTCAACGCACAATCAAGTGGATATGTGACCGTGGGATCCCGATTCTCGATTGGCCGGTCTGTTCCCTCACATAAAACATCATCTAAAATGTCTGGGGATACAGTGTACGGAAAATCTACGATGGAATCAAAATTTATGAGGACATTCCATCCCTCAAAAGGCTATCATTGAAGCATGGCAAAAAGTGGACCACCAGCTGGTCAACAATCTTTATTCGTCTATGGATGAGCGAACATTTGAAGTTGCTCGACAGAATGGTCGTCCTATCGATTATTAATGATCATTTGTCTGATATTTTCTCTTTTTTTTTTAAAGTTTTCAGAAAGTGAACATATGATTTGTGGAAAATTTTTTAACCTTTTTTCATAAAATTTTGGTTTTTTCCTGATATGTGAATTTTTAGGCTATTTCAAGTTTTTATCATGAAACACCTACTAAAAGCCATATTTCTTCAATAGGAAGCATTTTGGTTGAGAAGCCAGTTTTCGAGATTTCGGACATTTTTGGGGTGAACATAAGATTATGTGGAGCACTGTAGTTGTTTGCCCATCAAGTTTCGACTGTCTTCTAATGGCTCATTACTGTTGTTATGTTGGGCTCGTTGTTCTCTGCAGAGCAGATGTATTCTTTTAATCAGTGAGAATCAAATAATTTTCTATTCCTCAACCATACAGGGTGGCCGCTAATTACCCGCACACGGGTTCCGCGCCAAGCAGGCAAGCATTGACACATCAGTGGGGCGGATAAATTCAATTTTTTTTATTCATGTATTTTTTACTATTTTCCCAAGTTTCAGCTTCATACGTTTTGTTTTAGCGAAATGGCACGTGCTTCTCCACACCGTGCTACCATTATTCATTTGTTCAAGTCCGGAATCAGTGGATCAACGATTGCTAAACAGCTCGGAATCCTCGCCAGATCTGAATCCCTTGGACTACTCCGTGTGGGGGGTCTTGCAGAGCAAGGTCAATGCTCAACCTCATTCAAGTGTGGCTGCTCTGAAGAAGACTTTGCTCAAGGAATGGGACAAATCGTCAGCCGATTACCTGCGTGCCACAGTTGACCCGCGACGTCTTACAATTAGGGCTGTCCTCCGCAATCGAGGTGACCGCATGGAACAAGATTAATTTATGTTTTTTGTTATCATTTCAATAAACTTTCTGTTAATTCCCAAGTCTCTTTGATTTTTGGTTCCGGTTTTATAGCCGTAGCCGTTCTATCGTGTGCGGGCAATTAGCGGCCACCCGGCCAGTCTCCGAGTGAAAGCGTTTTGCACGTTCGATGGCTCTGACGTCTGATCTTTCGGATTTAATGTCAGCCGACATCAGCGCGACATTCTGTCGTTCTACTACGAAATCTGCTCATTTCATGCCCCCCCCCCCTTGCGCTGCTAGAATTTGTTCCTGTAGGATTCATTAGGTACCTAAAGGTCATAGAGAAAAAGTAAAAGTAGTAAGTCAAACCGATTTGCAGTTCTCATTGTTTGGCTTCTTTCAGTAACATTTATCACAATCCGAACAACAAAAAAAAATGCACGTTCCGATTGTTACTACGTCTACTATCTACTTATTATTAAACGAATAGTTCTGTCTGTCTGTGACTCTGTCCAAGACGTTTCTTTGAATAACTCAAAAGATCGTGGGGTTCCTACTTTGATATTCGGAATGCAGTCATGACCACCCGAGCGCTTCACATTCATATATTTAGGAGGTTGCTCGGTAGTTGGGATACAGGACGGGATGTAAATTTTATCTGGTTTTTGACGTTTTGCTAATAAACTGTTTTACTAATAAGAGGAAAAACAGAACGACTACAATTTTTTCTAAACGAAAGCCAATGGAAGCCAGTGGAAGTTGCGGCGTAGCCGCGATCTTTCCGCTGGTTTTTATTATAATATTATTGATTTATTTTATTATTTTACTACATAAATTACGATTGATTTTTCTAGAGAATTAAGCATTCTAAAGTTTAGAAAATGTTCCTTTATAGTTTCTCCCGATGGCTACTTGTCCCAAGGCGCAGAGGACCAAAACAACTTGAAAGAGACGTGCTCCCGGCGCTGAGAACATCCCCAGCTGACTACCAGGCGTCCAAGTAAGTAAGTAGGTATCTTCCTACAAAGTTCGGCGATGAGACTAGACTATTTTCAAGTTTTCAAAAAATTATTCGAATTTATTCTTTAAATTAAATAAAAATTAATGCTGACTATGAATTCACCCATTTATCACTGTTTTTGAGTTGCATTATCAAAGTTGGTTTTCACTTTAAAAAAAAAGTTTTTATGAAAAAACTTAAATAAAGGAACGAATCTCAGAATAATTTAGGAACCATAATACTTTTATAATCTGCGCTTATCAAGTTACGGCTATTTCGCGTTCTTTTTCTCTTGGAGACTACATTGTAGCCTATCGAATAGGTAAGATGTAGTGATGTTATCATGCAGTGATCAGTCTAATATTTTTGTTTAAAAATGTTTTACCCATCTTTTTGAAGTGGATTTGTTTTTCTTAATATGCAATTCTTGTTTTCTGAATATAACAAATTTCAGCAATTTATTGAAAAATGTCAAATAAGTGTCGTCGTTTTGAAGGGAAAGTGGCGATAGTGACTGCCGCAACAAAAGGGTATGTCGTGCAATTGATTATTTGTCAGAAAAAAAAAGAAACATTTTGTTCTTGAAGATTAATGAAATTTATCGAAAAATGGGGACTTGCAGAATCGGACTTGCGATTGCAGAACGACTCCTTTCCGAAGGAGCACATGTCGTGATTGGCAGTAGAAATCAGAAGAATGTGGATGAGGCAATTGAGTATTTGAAGAAGAAGGGACTTACCAAAGTTGCTGGAATTGCTGGACACATTGCCAGTACCGATGATCAGAAGAAGCTTGTTGATTTCGTGGGTTACCCCCCCCCCTTTCCCCCAGACCCTCCTCAAATGTATTGTGGATTTTTCAGCTTCGTATTTTCAGACTCTGCAAACATTCGGAAAGATCAATATTCTTGTGAATAATCATGGAATCAACCCGGCGTTTGGTCACATACTCGATGTATCTGACGCAGTTTGGGATAAACTGTTTGAGGTCAACGTAAAAGCCGGATTCCAAATGACAAAACTAGTCGCTCCGCATATTGCCAAACAAGGAGGCGGAGCCATCGTGTTCAACTCATCGTATGGTGCATATAAAAGCCCTCCCGGAATCGCTGCTTACGGTGTCACGAAAACGGCTCTTATTGGTCTTACAAGAGCCTTGGCCATGGGATTGGCTAAAGATAATATCAGAGTCAACGGAATTGCACCAGGAGTTATCAAAACGAAAATGAGTCAAGTGGTAGGCAATTCATTGAGTTTATTCTAAGCGCGAGCCAATTATCGATAACTTTGGAATTGCAAAACGGCAAAAGCAAAACTTAAGTGCCGCTGAAAAGGTTATGAGTGAGTGAGAAAGATGAGGAAGACGGGAATTTTCAGATTTCCTAGAATCTGTGCATTTGCAGATTGCGACACTCATATTGAAATCATAGAGTACCGCTTAGAGGGTTATGAACTTTTGATTTATTGTGTATATTATACATATCTAGGATGAACCTATCAATTTCTGCTTTTGTGGAGAATCGACTTTCAAATGAATTCGTAACATTTTTCCGAATTTTTAGTATTTTTTGTCATTTATCACTTTTTCAGTTTTTTTTTTGGTTCTGTTTCTGATAGTTCCATGTTCTTCAGAATCCTTTGTATACGATCATCTATAATCTTGGGATCAGACACAAAGTTTTTGTGAAATCGATTACTCCGCTGTTTGTATCGACCATCAAACGTCGATTGAGTGTTGTTGGAATTATAGGAGAACGTCCGGTGAAGAAACCATTCATCTCCTTTAAGAATCAAGTAGCCAGAGTGAAGTGGACGAGAGAACATTTCAATTGGACTATACAAGAGTGGAATCGGATTATGCGGTCGGATTAATCCAAGTTCCTGTTGCTGAGACGTGATGGAATCCAGTGGGTTCCTAGACTAGCTGTCACCATCTGTGATCCTCAATATCAATTTCCAACTGTGAAGCGCATTAATGGAAACTGTATTTTTGGAGGTGAAATGATGTCAGACTCATTCATTTTGGGCAGATACAGTACCGGCCATAAAGGTTTCATATTATGGTTTTTCGACCATATCTCATTCGATATAGAACGAATCAATCTGATTTTTTCACAATTTGTTCATGAAGAAACAATATATCAGTTAAGAACATTTGGATTCGTGAAACTAATGCATATTGGAGTAATTTGAAAAAGAACGAAAACAACAGAAACCAATATTTCTTCAATGAAACTTCGTGCTCTTAGAATTTGCTCTATCTGCGAGATTTCAATATTTTGTGGGAAAATTATTTGCATCAATTATTGCCTGGTATCTACGGTGCATGGAATCAATCAAAGTGCCGGTGGTTAATTGGAGAATTTTCTTCCACTTCTCCTGAAAAAGTTTGAGCTTCTGATCGATGTTTGAAACAGTTTTACCGGTCACTCTCTTTTCAAATTTCTCCCATAGGTGCTCAATGATGTTCTGGTCCGAGCTTTGACTCAGCCAATCCAAAAGGGTGAAACGGCGGTGGTTGAACCAGTCGCGCACGTGATGAGAACGATGCTTGGGATCATTATCCTGCTGATACACAAAGGCACGGCGTACGCTAGAAAGTGCTCAGGGTGTCATGGTGTTCTTCAAAATATTCTCATATCCGTAGCGGGCGAGATTACCGACGAAGCGCTTGAGAAAACCCATTCCCGTGGCGGAAAAGCAACCCCAAACCATCTGGTCCAGAAGTCATCTTCATTGGACTCGCCAGGACTGGGCCAATATTGTCTGGTCGGACGAAAGCAAGTACAAATTGTTCGGAAGTGACCGTGTAAAATGGATTCGTCGTCCTACCGGCAGTCGATACGTCCCCAAGTATCAACTGCCAACCATGAAGCACGGTGACGGTTCCTGCATTGTTTGGGGTTGTTTCTCCGTCACGGGAATGGGTCCTCTAAAGCGCATCGTCGGTAATATCGTCCGCTACAGATATGAGAATATTTTGGAGAACACCATGAGACCCTGCGCACTTTCTAGCGTACGCCGTGCCTTTGTGTATCAGCAGGATAATGATCCCAAGCATCGTTCTCATCACGTGCGCAATTGGTTCAACCGCCGCCGTGTCACCCTTTTGGATTGGCTGAGTCAAACCTCGGACCAGAACATTATTGAGCATATATGGGAAGAATTGGAGAGGAGATTGACCGGAAAAACTGCTTCAAATATCGACGAGAAGTTCAAACTTCTCGAGGAGGAGTGGAAGAAGATTCCCCAATCAACCATCGACACTTTGATCGATTCCATGGCCCATAGATGCCAGGCAGTAATTGATGCAAATAATTTTCTCACAAAATATTGTAATCTCGCAGATAGAACAATTTCTAAGAGCACGAAGTTTCATTGGAAGAAATATGGATTTTTGTTGTTTTCGTTCTTTTTCGAATTACTCCAATATGCATTAGTTTCACGAATCCAAATGTTCTTAACTGATATATTGTTGATTCATGAACAAACTGTGAAAAAATCGGATTGATTCGTTCTATATCGAATGAGATATGGTCGAAAAACCATAATATGATACCTTTATCGCCGGTACCGTATGTCTACAAAGGCACACCGGAATCTCACATTTTTTCGAACATGAGAACAATTGGGCGTGATGAGCAGATAGTGGCCGAAGAAGATGCTTCTGCTTACGTCATGATTTAAATATATTCCTTTTCTAACAAACAAAGTGAATATTAGGGATGGTTCAAGAGCAGTCGGGAAAATGATATGAATTGGGCATGTCAATGCGCTGTGGGAAGAGTGGGAAAGACAGTGGGCCGCGAATTCTGACGACAAATTTGCTCAACCGAAGTTTGAATGAGATCAGATTCCAATGCCATGCTTCGATTCTTTACCAGACGATGTCAGTCATAGATTCCAACGAATTTGCCACCAAGTTCTGAGCTGGAATCAACCAATCCTTGCTGTTTGCTGTTTTTTCTTTAGTTGAACTAGAACGGTTTTAATATAAATAATTCAATTTTTCATAATAAAATTGTCAATTTTTGGGATAGCCTTATGAAAATTAATTCGAAATTTTGTGATAAAAAGTGAGAAAAGTCTGTTGAAAGCTAGAAGTCGGTAGTGCTCCGGAAAGAAGAGTTCTACTGAAAGACCTGTACAAGCGCAACTGTTTCAGCGGTACTATAAGATAATGAAATTTTTGAATATTTAGTAACAATTTAGTTTTTTAGCTTTGGGATGGAGGCGAAGAGGCGGAAAAGGAGCTCACAGAAGTTCAAGAAATCGCCTTAGGAAGACTTGGAGTACCAGAAGACTGTGCTGGAACTGTTGCCTACTTGGCATCTGAAGATTCCTCATACGTTACTGGTGAAATGATTATAGTTGCCGGAGGAGTTCAAGCCCGTCTTTAATCTCATAATTTAATTTTATAATCAGGCATTATGTCTACCTTTTTCTATAATCATTCGTATTAATCCCAATAAAATTCGTTATTTGATCTTCTAGCTGTTTTGGTTGTTTGTTTATTGTATAAACCCAATTTCATAGCATCTAACGATGGTTTCCTTTCGTTTCCGGTGTGAATCAACCGAAATAATCGGAGAAATCGGGGGAAAAAGCGCCAAATTTGACACTGTTTGTTCTGGCCGGTGGTTCCCAAATCCGCCTCGCGCTGACATTTGCACTGCTCCCTGCTGCACACAGATCGTCCGTCGGCTGCCATTATTCGCTTCATTTGATGTGCCCAGATGCGACGAATGTTACTATGTTGGCTCGTCATCGCCACCATCATAAATTCGACTAACGCTAAACGATATATGAAGATGTTCGCAGAGGCTGGTATTGGAATCCATTGTCCTTCTGGTTAGTTTGATAATTTTCATGGAATTGACGAATTCTAAATATTTTACAGGAAATAAAGTATACATTCATCCGATCAGTGGAGACTTACAGTTATGTAAGCAGCAGCTCGGTGTCTATAACGAGACAAGTTGTCCAGGAGGAACTGCTTGCGAGAGATTTCCTATTCTAATACCAGGGTTTCAAGTAAGTCACTTTTTTTCGTTGAAGTTTGATTCTAGCCTTCAATAATTCCAGGATTATTGTTGCTGGTCCGAAAATAATCCAGAATCTGAATCTTCATCAGAACTTGAACTTGTGAGGCCTACAATGTCAAAACGCAAACCGACGGTTACTGTGGAGCCAATCGACGAAGAAAATGAAAAGATCTTTCCAGTCGACGAGGAAGAAGAAGATATAAAAATTGAGGAAAAAAAATCAACGAGAAAGAAAGAAAGTGAGGAAGAAGAGGGAGAGGAAGACATCGAATGGGAGTTCGAGACAACTACAGTCAAACCAAGGAAATCAAAAAGTCGAAAAGTTCCAGTTTCAAGTACGACGGAACCACCAATTTTAATAACGACCACGACAAAGTAAGTTTCATTGATCACCTTTACCGATTCATTTGTTTTCCTAGATCTCCGACGCCTCGTCGGCCACAATGTAATGATCCAGACAAAACTGTTCTCATTGACTATGGAAACCGATTGAGAGATTGTTATTTCACAGTGAGTTTTAAAGCAATGAAGTTTTCTTACTATTCCTTCCCCTCCCCCCCCCTTGAATTTACTTTCTTCTATCAATGGCTTTTTCAGCAATGCTTACGTGGCTTCAAGTGCGAGTTCAATCGTGAAATCCGTCGGTTTATCTGTTGCGGAAATGAAATTGACGTACCTCCCGCTGGCTTACCGCCTATTCCAGAGCCTTCGCCAGTTCTCAAAAGACGTCCTTTCCGCCCTAATAGGCCGTTCGGTAACTTGAATGATGGATACGAAGGGGACAGTATGATCGATGAGGAAAATAGCGGCCCAAGAAACCCAATAGCTCCTTTTACACAAGTCGATCCTTTTCCGATTGGAGCACCAAAAGTCGAGGCTATAATTAGAAATGATACATCTTCAACAGCAATTCCAAATCCAAGCAGAAAGAGTAAATATGACGAAGATGAAGATTACGTTGATGACAATGATAATGATGGATGCCAAGGGAACGGATGCACTTTTGGAAGACGAAGAGGAGGAGGAGGATGCGAGATGAACTGTAGAAAAAATGAAAATAATGGAAATAGGGATAGATGTGAAATGAATTGTCGAAGAGGCAGTAACGGAAACGGAAACCGAGACCGCAACAGCGAAGAGTGTGGAAACGCCGGTTGCCCATGGAATGGTAACAATAATAATGGTCGACCAAGGAGGCCAAGACCGGAAACGGATTATGAGGATAATGAAAATGGATGCGAATCTGATTTAAGCGAAAATAATAGCAGAGGTGGGCCAGTGCCTCCAATTCCTGAACCAAAGCCTTTGTGTAAAGGACTCAAGTTTAAACGGGTTGGTAATGGAGCAGGAAATGGCAATGGAAATGGAAACAATAAAAATAGTAATAATAATAATAATAATAGTAACAATAGCAACAGAGGGAATGGACCATCACCAAGAAATAACGGGAGCGGGAATGGTGGTAGGCCAATGAAGCCACCACCGTCATCATCTAGAACTGGATCAAACAGAAGAAACGGGCCGCCGCCTTCAAGACCTGGCAATGGAAGCGGTGGTGAAGGAAAGGGTGGCAATGATAACGGAACTAATCATAGAAATGGAGGAAGCGGTGGAAATGGTAGAAGAAACAATAACAGTAACAACTTTAATGGAAATGGAAATGGAAATGGAAATGGAAATGGGCATTATGGAAACAAGGACAATTGCGACATTCAAAATCGGTGTGGTGGGCAAGAAGAATACGAAAATAGAAATGAGAATCAAAGATTAAGCAGCCGCAAAAGTAAGGCTGGATGTATAGATTTTCCGCTAACATCTTAAACTAGCGCTTCATTATTGAGCATTCATTTTATTATAGTTAAATTTGATGCTGGAAGCTATTATTTAAGTATTTCTCGAGGCCTTCTAGAAGGGCGCCTTTCGCATTCTAACTCTTTTACAGAATCAACACCGAACACATCTTCCAATAACAATAATAACGACAGAAAGGTGCCACGTTCGGTCACCTACTTCCCTTCTCAGTTCGCCTATCAGCATTCTCAGTAAGTATTCAATTAAATCACAAATTCAACCAATCCCGTTCAGATTTACAGCCCATAACTGCCCAGCTGGAGCAGAATATTTAGACGGATTCACTGCTCCGCAATGCCTACCTCCAGCAATTGATTCATGTCCTCTGACCCATAAAAAGTTGATTTTTAAACCCAATACAATTAATTTCAAAGCCTATTCAGATGTCGCTTCTCATCTCGGTTTGGACATCACGTTTGCTGCAAATCCCAATAGCCGTGAAAGCCACCATTCCACCATTAGAAGAGTCACCCAAAGTCACCATTCACATTCCGGCAAATCAGAGTTCTATTAGCTTTTTCGTGTTTTCAATGTTTCTTCAGCTTGTCATTCGCATTTTAAAAACACCATAAACATATTGACGTTCTAACCAAAGTGTTCTTCTAAAATAACATTCACATTCCACGTTGTACATATGTTTCAATTTGTTCCATTTCTCTTCATCCAGGCGCATTAGAGAAATCCATTAGGGTCGAGGAATCCGCCCTCTTTAGAGAACATCTTCATTCGCAAATCCTTCTGTTCTTCGTCGAACCTTTAATATTTCTAGTTAGTCTTCGTGTTGCCGCCGCAATTTTCGCATTCTAAACATTCTGCCAAATTTGAGTTTAATTTTCTTTTTTTTTATGAATCTGAAAATACTCATTTTCAGGTATTTTTCAAGGTGCTCACTAAATTATTTAATTCAATAGAGGATTGGAAAGAAAGCATCGTCGCTCAAAACACTGAGAAATAGATATTACACTTAAGATTCAGATTCCTGATCGTCAAGGTCTTAGAGAATCAATATCTTCTTTTGCATAGCGTAACGGTTGGATCTTGAATAGTGGCAAACCAAACAACCTCCAACTGGAAATTGTGTTCTGAAATATTCAAGCTTAACGGTGAAAAAGTGGCGGATTCATCACACTAGTTTTATCCATTATCTTATTTTCTCGGATAAGGAGAAATGTGAACCGATTAGCCTCCTCCTATTGAGGTCACCTTGCTGCCTATGTCTTCTCGAATCGTCTTCTATTTTTCGCTTTTCGAAGCATCTCGCTCAGTTCTTCTCAACTGCTGACCGTCGCTGCGCTTTTCTTATTGGATAGTCGCAACGTTTGTTTCTTTTTCCCCCAGGAAAAGCGCTCTCTCTTTCATTTTGAAACTTTCTCCCTCTCAATCAACACCTTGTATCAGGTATTCATTTGAATAGTTTCCCTCTTCTGTTACTGACCGTGAGAGAATGACAAGCTATGATTGCCAGCCAACATCGGGTCTCTGTAGCCAAACGTCGTCCCTCTTTCTTCGCTTTATCCGTGCCCCTTTCTCTATTCTTTTTTTTTTCTCAAAAACCGCTTCGAAGCTTTTTTGTGATGGTGGAGAGAGGGATGTATAAGCCTTGTTTGTCTCATCCCTCTTTTCACTTTCCACCAACACTTCACCCAACCATTTTCTTACCACAGTCCTTTTTTTTCGACAATGCCACTTCACGTGTTTCATATTTGTTTTCAAATTACAGGCGATGAACCTACTACAGGTCTTCTTATCATCTCTATTGCTTATGGTTGAATGTCAAGTGAGCCAAACTTTGGCACTCCCACCACATCATCCTATAGTTTATAGGTTGCACCAATAGTACATCCAGCTTTATTAGAAGGTCCACAAAATGAAGTAGTTCCGTCCTTAATATTCCCTACAAATCGAGTTGGCGTCAAAAACCGGCTCAGGTCTAGAGTCTTCCGAGACGCATCCTCACAGGGTAAGTAACTGAAAAAGAATAGACGTTGCTTCCTCATTTACATTCCAATAAGAGATGTAACTATTAAGCGCGCTGAAGGTACTTGATCACCGTCCTGATCGGCAAACACGCTATGTTAATGCCGAAGTAATCACGTTCTTTAAATGCTTTCTGCGTTGGTCGTACACATTTCCGGTGAATTGAAATATGGTAATTGGACTTTTGCAAAACTCGCTAGATCTACGTTTTCGTTTAAATATATGTACATCCTGCACCTATGTATTGGGGGAAATGACTTTCAGCGGCATATCAGTTTTCGAGATTTAAATATATTTCAGGCTACAAAGGTCTTGTCGACAGTCCTCGCTTGTTTCGTGCTTCTGGTCGTTTCCATAAAAGAGTTCAGTCAGCTACAACTCATGATATTCAGAGTGCCCCATTTCCTCAAGGTGAGTGTCATATTTCTAATATTCGAAGTGTTCGGTTATTAAACATTTCAGACAACCTCCAAATCGTTTCTTACAAATATGATTCCGAAAAGCATAACGAAAAGAAGATGTCTGACAACGATATCATAACAAATGAAGAAGCCGAGGATGTGAGTCAAAAACTAGAGAGACCATTGATCCTACTGATGTTTGGTAATCATTCATGCTTTCCACATTCTAGCACGCGCGTGGAATTGAAAGAACGACAATGTCAGTGAAACCAAGAGAAGAAGTGACGACGAAGACAGTTCCTTTATCGACCACCACACAAATGCCAGAGCATAACTCGATTAATGTGAGCTTTTCTTTAAATAGAGGCTCTCGCTTGAAATACTTTAATCTCAAAGTGAACATTTAAGATAAAGGAGGCATTCCCTTAAACAATTTAGCTCAAAGCTTGGAAATGTGTTTTTTTTTTGAGAATCAAGACATCCTTTCCAATTCGAAAAAACGTTCTGTTGGAACAAACGCTGCAAAAGCTCCTGGGTTTGGAACTAATCTGAGTTAATCTGAAAATCACTATGGATCCCTTTTATACTGGTCAAGAAATGGGTGGTAAATGAAATATTAAAAGTAGCAAAAAATACTTGAGCAAGAGCAAATGAGAGTGCTAGGGAGCAGTTAAGACAACAGTTAGAATAAAAATTTAAGGTGTCCGGAAAAAGCGAATACAAATTCGAGCAAACTTTTGATTTTTAGTTTAATAAGGAAACTATTGAACTGTAACTATAATATTGAACAAGTTGGCATAGGAATAAGGCTTCCATTTGAGCGAAATTTCGATAGTCTGGTCTTCGTCTTGAATTCTCTTCTTCGTCTTGAATTCGTCTGACGCAGTGTGTTGACAACGTTTTTTATTGTGTAAGACGAATGCAAGACGACTTTGTGTTTTCGTCTTTCGTGGAAGCATGGGACTACACGTCATATAAAAAGTCGGGTTGCATGATTTCGCCCTCGTCCACCTCCCTAAAACATATGTATTTTGAAACTACATATCAATATATTCTGATTTATTTTATTTTGACTGATTTTTTTAAATTACAATTCTGATTTATTTTTCATCTAAATCAGCTCCTTGAACTCAGCAAGCTCTTAAATTTTGAGTTTTTCTAGGAATATTTCCAATTTTGATGATATTGGTATTCGACATTAAATTTGCAGAAAGAAATGTTGTAGGTGGACAAGTAGGCAACACCTGAAATGTTGGAAAACGTAAAGAAACATCGAGCATCATAGCTCTACTTACAGTGCAATTGGAAAATTGGAATGAAGACCAGCAAGCTGCCGTGATAAAACGGTTTGCTTGCCATTACCAATCGGCTCTTGGGGAACTTATTTTCTTTGAATTGACGCCATATCCAGATATGTAAATGCGCGTGGATCAAATACACATAGATCAGATTAGAACAAGCGACGGGCGAAATACATGGCCCGGGTGAATCGGTGTTAAGCGCTGAAAATCTTGGGAAATGGCTCGTGTAGTATGTAATTCTGTCGCATTAACTCAATGGCGCCTAGATCCATATCCATTTCCTTAATCTTCAATATGGCATGTGAGCCCCAGCTCTGCACGTACAGTACTGGCCATTGTCGAAAAACCATAATATAATACCTTTATGGCCGGTACATGTATGTAGAATGAGCACCGGCAAGAAGAAGAAGAAGAGCATTGCGGGATGGGGCTTTTTAGGCAATTTTCATATTTGCGCGCTCACATTTTACCTTTGCGCTCTAAATTATCCTTTATTCAAAGTTGATTTCCAGGAGAAATTTCCTGGAAAAACGCTGTAAAAAGCTGCCATTTTCCGCTTTTTCCGCTACAGCAATAATCACTCCAAGACATTGAGCCGAATCAAGCTGAATTAAGCAATTTAAAACTTACTTACTTACTTAGTTATAAGAATTATTTCTCACCTTCTTAAAATTTTAATACTTATTAATTGAAATTTTTGGATTATCCGGATGATCGATTTTTGACGAATTTGTATTGTTTTCGTCTTTTCCCATCACGTCTTCAACGATTTCTCCGTCAGAATCCATTATTTGAGGCGAAATATTCAGAAAAAAACAGCCGAATATAGCGAAAAAAAATTTAAAAACTTGAAAAAATTGGGTTAAAAAGAGCCGTAAATCGTGCGACGGTCGGTGGTCTCGAAGGGAACAGACAAACTACGGTAACACTCGTTGCGACAGTTTCCGGAAAATGTGGAAAAAAATGGCAGCTTTGAACAGCGTTTTTCCAGGAAATTTCTCCTGGAAATCAACTTTGAAGGCGGCATTAAGGAAGACATCGTTCCATCTATTTACATAGCAACCCACGGCGATCAGTGACGACGCCTTACTTTTCAAAGATGAAATTTACCTATTTTTATTAGTACACTTCTCAGACCACTAGCACCGTTACAGACGATTTCAAATGTATTTTTATAGGAAATCAAGGATAACTACATTCAAACAACTCGTTCAAAAACGTTCTTCCAAACCGTAACCGCTAATGGATCGACAGCTCCTGGAACGTTTAACTCCCAGGTATCCCTGCGTAACCTTATTTCCAATTCCATTTTTTTCATTGTATAGCTGCCTCTACAACCGCAACCTCCTTTGGTGTTTACTCCGCAACCACCGATTTCCCAACAAACGTTCACAATACCTTCACTGATACCGCAGACAATTCAACAGCTGCCTTCATCTATTCCACAATCCGGATTACTACCGCAGCAACCACCATCACCGTTCCCGCAGGTTCCCCCAATTGGTCTGAGCCCAGTTGGAGTAGCCCATCAACCGTCGAACACTCTCGTTGCTGCAGTTCCAAATTTCAATCAACCACAACCATCAGCTACTATTTCACCTCTTGGATCCAATCCAACGCCTACGGTAAGCTTCCATAATACAGGCGATTTTCGAGTAGCTCATGAGGCGCGAAGCATGCGAAATAGCATTCGATTTTAACCAGGTTTCATTCTAAAAGATGGAAATTACAATGAAAATTCCTCTGTTCATTGCATCAAGCAGAGAACTATGGAGAAATAGAAATAATTTGGCATTTACAAGTAAGGATTCCACGAAAGATGAAAACAAAAAGTCGTCTTTCGTCTCGTCTTTCAGTTCGTCTTTCATTCGTCTTACGCAATAAAAAAGTTATGCCTTTGAACCAACATAATGTCTATCTCTGCGTCAGACGAATCCAAGACGAAGCCGAAGACGAGACTTGATGGTCTTATTTCGCCTTTCCTGGAAGCCTTGCTTAAGTGTGAAAAATCAAGTGAACAGTGGGTTTTCTTCGAAAAATTGCTGTTTTTTTTAGTATTCATTTCAAAAATTTACCGGTTTAACTCTAATTGAGCACAGCGCTTGCTGAGCTCCATCTTTTAGAGTAAATCAGCTCAAAATTCAAAGCTTTTATTATCGACTTTAGATTGGAGGGCTAGCCCAACCAAGCAATGTAAACCCAGCAGTTCTGCCACCCCAACCCCAATCCGCTTTGTCTCCGAGCCATAACGAAGAAAAGTCTGACAATCATGAGCAATTGGGATGCGGATGGGATTGGCTCTCCAACTCCTGCAAAGACGTATTCGCTCTCAACTGGTGCGGCAAGTGTCATGATTTCGGAAACATATTCCTTCATGACTGCAAATGTGTTGCGCCATTAATACCTCTTCCAACCACGAATCGTCCATCCCCACCGCCACCTCTTCCGCAGGCGCCTCAACGGAAT
Source organism: Caenorhabditis inopinata (assembly GCA_003052745.1). Taxonomy (NCBI): domain Eukaryota; kingdom Metazoa; phylum Nematoda; class Chromadorea; order Rhabditida; family Rhabditidae; genus Caenorhabditis; species Caenorhabditis inopinata. Next base: position 14,849,136 of record AP018155.1, on the reverse strand, counting down.
CCACTGTTCTTCTGGCTCATTTAAGCATACAATTGTTGTGATCAAATCATCAATCTTATATTTGACTCGATCTCTTCTGGTTTTGTATTTCTCAATTCCCATGTTTTTTTGTAATTTGAAGCTCTGGAAAGATTTAGAAAACAAATTCGAATTAAATAAACTGTAATTATTTTCAGCTTTTATTCAGTATCAAGATAGAAATTATACTATATTTTAAGGGAATACATATATTAGTTTATTTTTTGATAATTCTCCATCATATCTTTACTATACAAATGCCAACGCTTCAAGTCATCAAGAAGATGTTCAGCCTTTTCAGTCAGAATCTCTCGGTATTCTTCGGCATTTTTATTGTCCGCTGTGTAGGAGAGTTTCGTCTACAAATTGCATTTATCTTTAACTGAAAAAAATGATTATCAGCCATTTACCTCTGCCACAGGCCCGTACAAAGGCAACATGAAAAGACTTCCACATGCAAAGTAGCAACGGTAAGACTCGGTCAGCTAAAAGTTCAGCGATTATCAAATATGTTATATTTGATGATAAGAGGCAACCTGTTCAAGGGTGTACGGAGCTTTCTGATCTCCTAGAGCTTCTAGGAAATATTCGTAAAACTGCTTTAAGAGTCTCTCCCAATAAGCTTGTCGATCAGCTCCGGAAAGTGTTGAGAGGAAAAGACGAACAAAATCTTCGGCAGGATTACCCATGTGAATCAGCTGAAAATCTCAACATATAGGTATGCTTGTATTTTAAAAGATATGGTTGGGAAGCTCTCAGGTGACCATGACTCCATCTCGCATATCAAAGTATGAGGCCCACGTTCTTTTGAGTTATTCAATTTAAAAAAAAGTATTGGACAAACAGACGGACCCACAGACAGGACTATTCGCTTAATAATATGTAGATTGTTCTACAGTACCGGCCATGAAGGTATTATATTGTGATTCCCATTCGAAACACAGTCCCTGTCGCTGCCCACAGTATTTCTTACTTCAGGTGCATTTTCAGCTTTTTCAGACTTATAAGTTACCTGCTTCTGATTACATTGCCTAAAGTTCACCATCCCGCAACGCTCTTCTTGCCGTTGCTTATTCTACATGCAGTACCGGCCATAAAGGTTACAGTATCGGCCAAAAAGATATTCGCAAACAGTTTTTCGAGCATAACTTTTCTGAAACTTCCCGGATCGTTTTGATATTTTGAGACACAATTTAAAACGGTATAAGAAGTTGATTCAACAAACAAGAATAATCAAATTTTCAAAAATTTGAAAAAATATCGAAAAATTTATGAAAATGGCAAAAAACCGAAAAATGAAACTTTGACTTTTGAGATCTAGGAAAGACCGGTAAATGAAAAATAACAATAAAACATGACTAAAATAGTTGTAATACTTCGTTGGGTAGCCTTTGGCGTCGATGACCGCCTGACATCTTCTTGGCATCGAGTCGAGAAGGGTGTCGATAACAGACAGGGGGATGGCCTTCCAGACAGATTGGAGTTGATCGAATTTCTGATTGGCATTCGATGTACGGACCCCTCTAAGTTGTCTCTCGACATGCTCCCAGATGTGTTCGATCGGATTCAAGTCAAGAGAATGATTGGGAAAGTCCAGAAGATCCACGTGGCGGCGTCGGAACCAGTCCTTGATGTGCTTCGAGGTGTGTTTCGGGTCGTTATTCTGCTGAAAAACGAACGCCCGGCCCACATTAAACCGTGCCCAGGGTCTCATTGTGTTTTAAAAGATGTCTTCTTACACAAATCAATCCATGATGCCTGTAATTCTTCTCAGGAGGCTGATTGAAGTCCCCGAGAAACGTAGCGTAGCATGGGCCAGAGCTCATCTTCACTGGGGACGCCAGGATTGGGCTAATCACGTGTTCGGTGACGAATCCAAGTATAATCTGTTTGGTACTGACGGTATCAAATGGATTCGCCGTCCGGTTGAATGTCGGTTCAATCCCAGCTACCAGCTCCAAACCGAGGTGGTTTGGAGCTGTTTCTCTGGGACTTCAATCGGCCCCCTGAGAAGAATTACGGGCATCATGGATCGACTTGTGTAAGAAGACATCTTTTAAAACACAATGAGACCCTGGGCACGGTTTAATGTGGGCCGGGCGTTCGTTTTTCAGCAGAATAACGACCCGAAACACACCTCGAAGCACATCAAGGACTGGTTCCGACGCCGCCACGTGGATCTTCTGGACTTTCCCAATCATTCTCTTGACTTGAATCCGATCGAACACATCTGGGAGCATGTCGAGAGACAACTTAGAGGGGTCCGTACATCGAATGCCAATCAGAAATTCGATCAACTCCAATCTGTCTGGAAGGCCATCCCCCTGTCTGTTATCGACACCCTTCTCGACTCGATGCCAAGAAGATGTCAGGCGGTCATCGACGCCAAAGGCTACCCAACGAAGTATTACAACTATTTTAGTCATGTTTTATTGTAGTTTTTCATTTACCGGTCTTTCCTAGATCTCAAAAGTCAAAGTTCCATTTTACAGTTTTTTGCCATTTTCATAAATTTTTCGATATTTTTTCAAATTTTTGAAAATTTGATTATTCTTGTTGTTGAATCAACTTCTTATACCGTTTTAAATTGTGTCTCAAAATATCAAAACGATCCGGGAAGTTTCAGAAAAGTTATGCTCGAAAAACTGTTTGCGAATATCTTTTTGGCCGATACTGTATATATTATGGTTTTTCGACAATACCTTTATGGCCGGTACTGTACGTTCAGAGCTTTGACTCACATGCCATATGGAAGATTAAGGAAATGAATTTGGATCTATAATGCGACAGAATTACATACTACACGAGCCATTTCCCAAGATTTTCAGCGCTTAACACTGATTCATGGTGACCCGGGCCACGTATTTTGCCAGTCGTTTGTTCTAATCTGATCTGTATTTGATCCACGCGCATTTATCTGGGTATGGCGTCAATTCAAAGAAAATGAGTTCCCCAAGAGCCGATTGGCAATGGCAAGCAACCCGTTTTATCACGGCAGCTTGCTGGTCTCCATTGCAATTTTCCAATTGCACTGTAAGTTGAGCTATGATGCTCGATGTTTCTTTACGTATTTTCAGAACATTCCAACATTTCAATACCTTTATGGCCGGTACTGTATATGCGAAAACTATCTCACCTGATAATCAATAACTTTGTTAACTGTGAACTTTCCATCATTTTCTTTCCACAGAATATTGGCTGCCCATAGGTCGCCGTGCACTAGTACATCCTGTTTGATACCTGCATTTCAACTTATTCTTATCAGGTATCAGGTTATTATCAATATTTGTAATCAAAGATTGCACTGTGATGTGACTCTAGTTTCCATAGTCGGTAACGTTTTGAACTAACCTACGTATTTGTTCAAGTTTGAACCCAGCTCGAAGTTGATAACTTCATAACCGAGCTCTTCTGCCGCGTTGGTTTTCTCTGTCAGGCGTTCCCGATTGATATCACGAGTTTGATCATAAATGCCCCTCATTCCTTCTTCGGTCATCATGGAACCCATGATTTGCTTGAAGTCATATCCCTTGATACTTTGTTTTTCTTCGTCTGTTAAATGAAGGCTTTCAGCTTGAAGGGTGGCCAGAGATCTCAGAACCTGTTGTTCATAAAATGTTCTATAAATATCCATGACTCTAGTTTTAAAGACTTACCGGATGCAATTCATGAGGTTGAACATTACAGTAAAGATGTCTTATTGTGGCGTCTTCAATAAACTCCATTCCCAAGAACCCTTTTGTCTTGTTGTCGGCATCAAATTCCTTCGAAAAATAAATTTTCGGGGTTAAAAGGACATCGCGTTTGTTCCACTTTTCTGTTATCTTATAGAGGTTCACTTCGCGATTGTGGAGACCTTGAGCTTCTGTTTCAAACATTTCCCACATCATAGCTTCTTGCTCCTCGCTGATTGCATTTGGGTTGGTTTTTTTCATTTTGTCTACGAGCCCTTGAATTTGAAGACATGAGGAGATTTTCAAGATGAATTTATCTGGAAGGCGATCGTCAGGCACCGTCCAACTCGGCTCCACAAGAATCACACGGCTCATGAATCCCTGGAAAAATTATTGCGTTGAATCAGCTTTTGGAACTTGTAATACTTACGTTTCCATCCCCAACAACGGTATACTTGGTGTCTTCTCCCAGTCTTGCGTCAGTGTTCAACTGCTTCCCAATAACATCTTGTACGTCGTCCAGGTGCACATGAGTACTGAATAATCCGTCGCCCTTCTCAATAATAGAAACTTTCTTTTCGCTCATCGTGTCTTCACAATACACCAAAATTGATCAGTGTCAGGCAATAAATAGCTTTTGGGGTTTCTTTTAATCACAGACCACAGCCTGACTTGTGCCACGTTATCAAAGCACGACAATGTTGAAGCTTATCAAAGCATAAATATGTAACAAAGAGGTTTGATGGTATAATACTCCACTAAGTTACTTAAATTTAACGATTCATACTAGAAATCAATGAAATTGCATCACATGCACTTGGAAAACGTGCTCACTCTTAACTATGAAATACGAAGGAAAACGTGCTCACTCTTATCTATGAAATACGAAGGAAAACGTGCTCACTCTTAAATATAAATGACATTGGAAAACTTTATCCTCAAATGCTTAAAAATCAAAATAAGCAGGCGAAGTCTCTAGAAATTTTAAAACTGTAAAAGGAGAAACGACTCGAGAATATAGTAAAGAGAATCGCAAAATGAAGATAGCTGAATTCCCCTTACAAGGAAACCATGTTTAGGTATCATCTCAGAATTTTTTCTAAATTTGCTCATTTATAGTTTCGAATACGGGCTTTCTCGTGGTGTATTCGGTTTTCTGCACAAATTTCTAGAAGTCGAGAAAATTCCATTTGAAAATATGCTGTTTTTTGCTCTCCTCTTGCTTTCCACTTTCCCCCTTTCCTCTATAGATTCTCCACAGTGAAAACAGCGAGCAAAAGTGGACGAGTAGATAGTGGGATGAATAGGAATCACAAGTTTTGGGTTCGATTCCGTCATTGTCGATTTTCTTTTTTCTTTGATGTTGGAAGAATTTTAAACCCTATTTCTCTCAATTAGAAAAGTCTTTTACTATCTATATTTATTATGTTCTTTATTATGTTCTATTATGTTCTATTAGGTTGAATACAAGGTTATGTCGTTTTTTAACCTTCAACTTTAAATGACCATAACTTTTTTTTAAAATCAAATTTTTTAATCGAAATAAAAACCATTAGAATCAATACATTTTTGCCAACGAGAAACAAGTTTCTTTATGCCGGTAGCGTTAAAGTCCGGGTTTCTGGAAGAGACGAGCTCATTGAAGGCATTTTCGGCATCGTCTTGGCTTTTGAAGCATTTCCCACAAAGGAAGTTGTCGAGGAGCTTGAAAAAGTGGTAATCGGTGGGCGAGAGGTTCGATGAGTATGGTGGATGAGGCAGAGTCCCATAGCCTAACTCGTTCAGCTTTTGCAAAGTCGGTTTGTCCGAGCATTATTGTGAAGATGAATTGGTCCCTCTTTGTTGATCCATGCTGGGCACATACGTCGTAACTTCTGATGCATTTGGTCAATTTGGTGACAGCACTTTTCTGCTGTAATTGTTTCACCCGAATTTAGGAAGCTGTGGTGAATGAGACCGGCTGCAGACCACCAAACAGTCACCATAACCTTTTTTGGTGGATTTTCGGCTTCGGAAAGTGTTTGAGAGTCTCATCACGATCCAACCACTGCGCGGAACGTTGTCGGTTGTCGTAGAGGATCCACTTTTCATCACAAGTTACGATCCGGTCAAGAAACGGCTCATTTTTGTTGCGTAAAAGAGGAGCGGACGACACCTCAAAACGACGATATTTTTTGATTTTCGTCTAATTCATGTGGCACCCATTTGTCGAGCTTTTTTGATTTGCCTATTTGCTTCAGATGAACAACGACTGTTGATTGGTCAACGTCGAGTTCTTCGGTAACTTCTCGTGTTGATTTGAGAAGATCGGCTTCGATTAAGGCTCTCAATTGATCGTTATCAATCACAGACTGCCGGCCGTCACGATCTTCATCTTCGAGGCTCTCGTCACCGCTACGGAATTTTTTGAACCACCGTTGTGCCGTACGTTTATTAGTGGTTTCTTGGCCGAATGCATCGTTGATATCGCGAGTTGTCTCGACAGAGTTTCGGCCTAGTTTGAACTGGAACAAGAAAATCGTTCGAATTTGCCTTTTATCCATGCTTTTTTGAAATGCTATAAAAAGTGACATAATTATTTCAAGGAAAAATAAATAAGACGAGTAGATAGAGCGAATTACGCTCTTCAAAATGATATATAACACGACCACAGATAACCAAACATTTTATTCAAAAATCTTTCACAAAAGTAAACAACATAAAAACGACATAACTTTGTCTTCAACCTAATATTATGTTCTTTATTTATTAAGTTCCTGTATATCGTAATAATAATCTACCATGTTAGTTGCACATAAAAGCAGAAGCAAAAATTTACGAATAATCAAATAAAAGGGTGACGGGATAATACGGCTAGCTGAATGGTAAACTCATGAAGCATTTTTTTTAATTTTTAGAGAAAAGTACAACCTCTTATTGTTGACAGAGCCGCAGTTTGATAATCATTAATTATTCGTCGTGATTTTCTTCTGAATGATTTTCCAAATGATGTGATTTCTAATCGCGTTCGCCCATTCCTCAGATCACAAGCTATCCTGGGATCTTTTTGAATATAAGATTTCTTGTTCTTCCAGCTCTTGAATGAAGCTTCCCGGTGTAAGGTGTATGTGAAGGTGTACGTGAGCCATTTCGTCGTCGTGTGGGCGTTTTGGATTGGCCCAGCCAGTCTCCCGACTTGAATCCGATCGAGCACTAGTGGGAGGAACTGGAACGTCGTTTGAAAGGAGTCCAAGGCACAAATGCGGACTAGAAATTCGCTCAACTGGAGGCTGCATGGAAGGCTATCCCACTCTCCGTCGTGGATGCTCTACTGGATTCCATGCCGCGTCGTTGCCAGGCAGTAATTGATGCAAAAGGCTTTGCCACAAAATATTAAATCATTTTTAATCATTTCCTGGCCATCGAATTGCCAATCGGAGCTTCCCTATTTCATTTTTCACAGATTCTCATTTTCTTTGGTTTTTCCATTTTTCGAATAAGTTGTTGTAATTTTTCAAAATTTTGATTTTTTTTTTCTGATCAACGCAATTTACCTTCATAAACATGGGAAAAAATTTGATGAACCTCTTTCGAATATGAGTTTTGTTATCTTGAAAAAAACCGATTTTCTATATACTTATGGCCAGCACTGTACATATCATTAAATTGTCATCTTCATCCAATTGGTACGGAAGAAGGTGTTACACGGTCGGCGGGAAATCGTGATCTGAAATTCCTTCATATGGAGAAATTCGCATCATTCGCCGAAACCGTGTGTTCCTCGTGTGACAATTACACAAATAGTTAAGAATAATCCAGATGAAAAACTTCTTCGATCGAATAAAAGCGTACAATATTGCTAAAATGAACCTTCCCTATCTATTTTGAGGTAAAATATCGTTTCAGTTTTTTATGGGTTCTTGAGCAATACGGGTTTCAATAGAAATATTGCTAAAAATTACTGTAAATCTATCACTGAGACGCCAGCGTCTGAAGATGTTTAATAACAGAGGAATGTAGTACTAAATCCATGCTTTGTTGCAGCTGAAATTCCTCGAATGATGAAATAATGAACCAAGAACTAAGGAAACTACAATTGATTTGGAATGTTTTTAATATTTTTTTAGAAATCACAACACTAGCCAACCAACAAGCTGAAGGATTTCACCTATGTGAATCGAATAATTGTGAGCATGCAGATTTCAGAGCTCTAAAATGGTCCATATCATTTCTAGCAGTCCACCAGCAAAGTCTTATGAGAAGTGCAAGTACAGGGTGGCCGCTAATTATCCGTACACGATAGAACGGCTACGGCTATAAAACTGGAACCAAAAATCAAAGAGACTTGGAAATTAACAAAAGTTTATTGAAATGATAACAAAAAACATAAATTAACCTTGCTCCATGCGGTCACCTCGCTTGCGGATGACAGCCCGAAGACGTCGCGGGTAAGCATTAACTGTTGCACGCATGTAATCGGCTGACAATTTGTCCCATTCCTTGAGCAAAGTCTTCATCAGAGCAGCCACACTTGAATGGGGTTGAGCATTGACCATGCTCTGCAAGACCCCCCACTCGGAGTAGTCCAAGGGATTCAGGTCTGGCGAGGATTCCGAGCTGTTTAGCAATCGTTGCTCCACTGATTCCGGACTTGAACATATGGATAATGGTAGCACGGTGGGGAGAAGCACGTGCCATTTGGCTTTATTTCTGTATACAAGTATATTTTGTGGCACTAGTAAACCAGTTTCTTTGACTAATGGAAGTCAAAAATGAATTACAGTAGTCTCCAATGGTACCAGATGAATTAGACAGCAAATTTTAATACGTCTATTTAACACTTCTGCATTTCAAACTTTCAGACGCGAATCCCACTCTCCTTACAATGGATGAGAAGGATCACGCTGCAGTTCGCAACCAGCTACTTTCTTCCGACGAATCTAGTTGGCGTGAATCTACATTTCAATATTTCTCAATAGAATAAGATATATGTATGTATATTTTGTCTTTTCGCATTCTCACACTATATCACGTTGGTGTTTTCAATATTGTCACCTCAAACTGGAATGTCCGGTTTATCATGTTCTGCCATTCCGATGTTCCTAAAGTAGTATCTTTTTTAAAAGCCTTTATTTCCCTTGTTCTGCCATCGTTTTTGCGTGATAAAATGATTTTCATGCATCGCCATAAACGATTTTGCACTATATCCATCTCGTTTTTTTCATGGCCCCTTTGATAGAAGCGCGCCGGCTGAATATCAGATCTGTTTCAAGGCGCGGAAAGTTGCGCATCAACCTAGAAGGGGAGATTAAGAAGGGAAAAGGAGAGCGAGATGAGGTATGCCTCTTCTCGAAATAGCGATCCAAAAAAGGAGAGAAGAGCGGAGAAAAATGTAGGTGAAAAGGTAAGCCGAAACGGCCTTGGAACACAAAACAGCCAGTCCCCTTACTCCTCTCCGGTCGGCCAACCTAAACGATTAGATTTTGGTAGTTGATTCACTTCTCTCATTCCCAAAAAGACACTTTTCTTTGCAATTTCTCTCAGATCTCCAAATTTCTAAGACACCATTCTCCCGCTTCCATTTCAGATATGCAGAAGTGGGCCGTTGGCGTGCAACCCAAAGAATATGAAACGAAGACTGTCGAAGATGTGTATAATACGGTTGAAGAGGTAGATCCTAAGGAGTATGAAGATCCCGATTATTTTTATGATGAGCTGGGGAGAGTAAGAAGAACAGAGAAACGAATGGTAGGTTGATTCAAAGTTAAAGTACTAATTTCCGCGAGATTATTTCATCAAAATGTAGATACCTAAATTGTTTTAAAATAGAGTGAAAACGCCGAAAAAATTTTGAAAATAGGAACCGCCATTCCCACTTCAATTTACGCAAGGCAACAAACACTAACGGATTCTTAAGGATTCTTAAGGAGAGACCGTACAGCCTCCAACGCAGCTCTCCCCTCTGTATCCTAGGTGTGTCACTTACTTACTTACTTAGTTACTAAGTCGATCCGTCTTTCGCCTGTGTGGGCGCGGATCATTGTTAGCCATTCCTTGCGATCCTTGTAGATATTTTTCACTAAGCACACCCCGAGTAAACGGAAGAAAACAAGCAAATGGTCTGAATTTGAAATTAACGTTTCTAATCACTCTATGAATCCGGGTGGAGAGGATCAGCGAACTTTGCACACACAGGCGAAATCAGCTCTCTTTTAAAGTAAGGAAATGATCGTCTGAAAATTGCCTAAAGGAGAATAGTAAAAGAATGGGTTACGGTCCTTTTCATTATTTGAATTAGTATAGCGGTTTCTATTTCCAAAGCCTGCAAGACTCAATTATATAAAACCTGTGCAAAGTTGCAAACAAACTGCTTAGTTTATCATTAGTTTTTCAGAATCTGCAACTAATTAAATTGAATGGAAATGTTGCATCAAACTGTTTTAAATATTATAATAATTGTTCTGAAAACTATCATAGGTGTAGTTAAAGAAATCTAGATCAATGGCAAGATTAAGATAAGATCAGATCCCAACCAGATGTGCTTTTTAGGTCATCATATTGTCAGAGAGAGATAGAGAAGCATATAAGAAAAATAGAAAGTGTGGTTATTTCGTGAGCGCATTGGGCTTCAAATTCTTAAGCATATTTATCTGAAAAAGACAAATATCCACCTAAAAATGGAAAATAAACTATATTACGGTGTACAGTTCCAGGAGAATATTCAATAGCATCCAGAAGTTTAGTATAGAATAAGAAACCTATGTATTCTTCTAGTTATGCACTGAATATTTCAACAATTTATTTAGAAATAACGATTTCTAAAATATCCTGGTATTCCGGGACTGTGCCGATCAGATTATGTAGGTTTGTGAAAATGTTTAAGAACTAGGCCAGTTGCAGCAGAATTGAGCAATATGAGATTGGGAAAGTTGCCAGAGAACTGGTCAACAGCAAATTGATCCAAAACACCTGGAAATTACTAAGCGAAATAGCAAGTTACCTTGCAAAAATTTTCAATCAGGAAGCTATTTTTCATGGCAGTTTGCCAATACGTTTCAGTTTGAATTGGTGCAGCTTCCAAACTATGTAATTATATTCCAACGCAGGTAGCTGAGGGCGCCAGAAGGAACCATATGATTATTACCATCTGAATTAATCCAACTGATTTACTGCAGGCAAAAAAAGTGCCGATGATGGCGACCCCTCCTCCGATTCCACCGCCGATGACGCCCACCCATATTGCAATTCATAACTCCAAAAATGTGAGTAGTCAGTTGCTTTTTCTGTTCGCTTCTTCAAGGACTAACCGAATAAGTACTACTTCCGATTCTTATCACCCACATTTATCACTAGCCGTCAATCAGTAAATGACTGAATCGTTGGGGGAAAAACGAGGCATGATTATTATGTGATATTCGGCCGATCCGACATTATTTTGTATTTAATGACTGGAAGTGAAAATGAGAATGAAAATGAAAATCTATTGAAAAAGTTGGAATGCATGGTAAGAAGAAAGTGCCGGAAAAAAGGAAAGAATTCATGTCAAGAGTGGGCATCAGAATTGAATAAGTGAGGGGAGATTATTAAAGAATATTCATTTATGAAATGTTTGACGATTCAATGCAAGTTTTTACGCTCAAGTCTACTCCCTTTATGGGAGATAACTATAACAGGCAATTGCCGAGAAATACTAAAAAGGTTCTGTTGAAAATCAACTTCAAAGCTCCCCGATCGACGTCTTATTTAAAACGCTTTCAGAGCTCTTCAAAACGATGGAAAATTGCCTGCGTGTCAGCTACTGTAACGCTTCTTGCTGTCTTTATTCTTGCCACCGTTCTATCATTTTTCTTTTTTGTTTCATCATCCAGCACTTTTCAAAAGGAGTCTTATGGATTGGTAAGTGTAAAGTGTAATTGTAAAACGACATGAAATTGTAGGCTTTCAAGGAGATAAAATATCTGAAAAAGAATCTAGATGGAGCACAAATTCTCCTGAAATTAAAAAAAAACAAATTCTCCATTTAGCAATGTTCCATCAAATACTTGCTTGGATTACTATATAGAACTACGGTGATTCTCCAAATTTGAAATCAAATCTATGAATAAAAAACGGAGAGACGCTTTTTAGTGATAGTCGCGATAGCTAAACGGAAAGTATACTGACTTAGTTAATGTTTCAAGTAAGGTTTCCATTTGGACGAAATTTCGGCTGTCTTCTCTCTTTCTTCGTTTTGAATTTGTCTAACGCAGTGTTGACGACTTTTTTATTGCGTAAGACGAATGCAAGACGAACTGAAAGGCGAACGAAGACGACTGGACATTTTTTCGTCTTTCGTGGAAGCCTTAGCTTCAAGGACATAGTGTAGTGAGATTTGCAAAAGAGCTTGCCTTAATCATAATTAATCAACATTTCTCTTTAACAACTGAAAATATCAATGAACTTTCAACAATTTCCAGCCTCGTCCCTCAATGGATACAAGCGTTCTTTCCAAACGCTCCGATATGGAAATCACGCCAAATCATCTTCTAACCCTTTTGATTACAAAACGAAAGATTTGTATACTGGAAGCTGCAAGCGGCGATGAAGCGAAAAGTCGTGATTCCTATTCAATCGATCATATCGAATCCGCCCGTCTCATCTTTCATTCGAACCTGAGTCATGCAGGTGTTCCAGTCCATCCACTCCAGTTTCAGAGATACGCCAGATCACAGGGAATTGATAACGATTGCCACGTAATTGTCTATGATAGAGGTCAAATGATCTGGAGCTCCTACACTGTGTGGATTTTCAAACTTTTCGGTCATCAGAAAGTTTCATTGTTGTCCGGCGGCTATTTGGGATGGAAAACACACCAAGCAAGAAGTGGACAATATAAAACAGAGCAGGGTGATGGCCCAGGGAAGCCAAGACAAGGAGATTTTCTTGCATCGTGGAATGATTCCGTGATAATAACATACGACGACGTTCTACTCAATACAGAAATAGACAGTTTCGATGTGGTTGATGCACAAACAAAAGACGAATTTTTGGGAACTGCACAAGGAGCACTGTATGGTCACATTAAAGGCGCTCGCAACATCCCGGTTGATGCAGTTTACGATTGGGCCATGGGACAGTGGAAGGATTTGGATAATTTGAGAGGACTGTTCAACAACAATGCATTGTCACTTAGAAAACCAGTGGTACAGGAAATTCATGAATGTATCAAATATCAAATCTTTCATTCAGATCATCTATTGCTCGACGTCACTCCGCTCATCAATGATTTGGTGGGCGTTAACTCGATCCGGATATAACGGGAGAATTTATTTTGGAGGATGGCCTGAATGGGTTGTAAGGGCACCAGACGCATTAAAGGTTATTGGAACGACGTCTGACAATTAGACAATTCCTGTGGAAGAATCTGAATATAAATTATAAGTGCATAATGCGGGTACACACGAATAACGAAATAAAGTTCATGGACCATTGAAGATGCATATATAAATAATAGATAGGAAAGGGAAACAAATAAACAAAAACAAGATATTTTTTTAATTTTAATGAAAAAAATTAGAGGGTCAGCGGTGGTTGGATACTTGTCAGAAGATCGGCGACGTCTGAAACAACGAAATGTTGTAGAAAAAGATAGTGAAAAAAAACTTACGAGAGAACTGAATTTTTTCATCGATATTTCTTGTTTTGATTGTACCCTCATGATTCGCGACGAAAAATACATCGCCATTCTCCTTGGGTTCCCATCCGAATTTCTTGGCTAATGACGTCACTTCCTTATCGTTGACTCCTCCGAGAAGACGGCTTAACATTTTTTTCTCAATATTTTGGAAAGTGACGCTGATAACACGGCAAGCGTCTGAAATTGTTGAAGCTAGATTAATGAGTTCGAAGTTCACTTACAGTGCTTTACGGCGTCTTCGAAACCAGTCATTGGTTTGATAATCTTTGGAATTTCCCCAGGAACTTTAAATGGCTCAGCTGGGTTCGTGGATGGCTGTAAAAAAACAATGTATTGTTTTTTTTAAGCTCAACTACAAGGATATTGGGAAACAACGATTCGGAATTATTAACTGATGTATTTTATTAGAATAAACGTTAATTTTCAATTATTTTCTTGCAATGCTACTAAACCAGACATGTTTAAATTTTGTAGATCGTAAAATGGTAAATACCTTGTAGGTTCCTTTGATCAATTTCCAGAAAACCGCGAAATTGCAAGACTCAAGAACAGCTCCTAGATCGAAAATTCGGCGAAGTTCCTGAGAGCCAAGGCGATTAGTATCAATAAGGCATTTCGCAAGTGCAAAGTCACTCGACGGCAATACCATCAGCGTTTTTAGTAGCACTTGTTGAACAACAGACTCATCGTATCTGCAAAATAAAAAATATATATGCACCCTTTAAAACAGCTTACTTCTCTGGATTGAGCTGGTAAAGCTTAAGAATCGTCAGAACAATATCTTTATCGTATTTATTTTCGCTAACCATTGCCTGAACGCAGGCTGCCAGCTCGGCCACGTTCTCTGGATTGTAACGGTTTACGCCCTCAATAGCTTCGTGCAATTCTCTTCGAAGTCTTTCAAACGACATCTAAAAGTTGTTTTGAGCATATCAAGAATAAAGCAAATAGAACAAATAGAAAGTATTTTAACGGTTTGTAACGGTTTAATAAAGATAAAACAGGCAATTTAGCATTCGAGAAGTTTATTTTTCTTTGCTATCAAATGTAACAGTAACAGGTCCGTCATTGACGATATCAACGCTCATCATCGCTGCGAATTTACCGTCTTTAATTTTTTCAGGTTTGTACGTCGTTTTCAAAGCTTCAAGAAACGCAGAATACAATTTTGAAGCTTCAGTAGGAGCCATTGCAGTGTGGAAATCCAGTTTATTACCCTGAAAATATTTTAAATATCAAGTTCTCGGTATTAAAAATATTTATCTTCAAGAGTTCAACGTAACTTTGCAATTTCACATATACAACGTTGGCGCCGAACACTTAGATATATAGCTGGCCTAAAGTTGCGTAAATCGCGCTTCAACTACATGAGTTTCATTTTGAATAACTACTGGTTAGTTGAAATTAATTAATTATACATTTTATAAGCGTTAAAAATAATTAACGAAAATAAATGTTTTTTAATTTATAAAAACACTGAATACGATGAGCTCCGTTTGAAAAGCTGTTACCCGCTTCGAGTGCGATTGGCGCATAATTAGGAAGATAAAGCGACTGAAACACACTCACCTTGAACTGTCCATACAGAGTGAACTGACTGACCGATAGTACTTCTAAATCAAGATCCATTACTGACTTGTCCCATGGCTTCTGTTCAGAAGACGGAAATACTCGTAAATTCAAGATTTTTCTGACTGCATATTTTATGTCTTCTTCTGTGTCATCACGATGAAGTCCAACGAGAACACAAAGACCTCTTCCAATAGAGCCTACCTGATGAATTAGATAGAAACGAATAAATTTATAAATACATACCACTTCATCGCCAACGGTGACAGCAGACCGAGTAACTCGTTGAAGAACTACTCGCATTATTTTAATAACAAAACGTTGTAAAAGATTAAGCTGAGTTGACGATAAATAAACAAAACCTGTAAGACATCTGTCTAAAACAACAAACATTTCTCACAAAAAATTCCCCCAAAATGCTTTGTAAACCGGGAGCGCTAACGACACTCCGCCGATTTTCTAGTCCCTGATGGCTCGACCAAAACTACGTGGAATTTCAGTTTACTGTGGATCTCGCCTGGCTTCTCTCAACCTTCACGTAGTCTAATACGTTTTGTGTAGTCGATTCCTCAGTTGCTCTGATCTTTCCGACAAGTTAGGTAAAGACCGCATACTCAATCTGCTATACTTATTCAATATACGAATTTCAGCGATATGGGTGATAGGGAAGAAGCTGCCCCAGTTCTTCTGCAATGTCTCGAAAGCGGCCGTGTAGACGTGATATGCTCCATTTTATCACAAATGAGTAGGTTTTAACTAAATTATATATACAACACTCTCCGATATTACAGAAAACCAGCCAGATTTCCACGATCAAGTGGACCAACTCTGTTGTAAAGAAGGAACTCTACTTCATAGAGCTGTAGAGTTGGGTAAAGACCTTGTGATTGCTGTTTCAACAGAAATTTTTTCTAGATGCCGTGGACTGCGTTGCCTCATTGCTTTCTGGAGGCGTTAATCCTTGTGTTCAGAACGCTAATGGTAAAACAGCATACCAGTGCTGCAAGTCAGAAAATGTACGTCTGTCCTTCGTTCGCGAAGCTCTCCAATCAATAAATATGAACAAGTGAGCAATTTTCATTTTGAAAATTAATCGGATTTGCCGTCATATCGAAGGGCGCTAGAGATATAGGTACTTTTCAACGGTACATCATCATTGTTGGAATCTACTCGAGCACGCGGCTGCGGAAAGAATCCGGGAGTACTGCTGCCTGGTCCCGTAGTCATTTGAGCCTGAAAAGTTTTATAAAAACAGAATAACTGTAAAAGGTACCTGCATGACTAGTGGCCATTTGTTGCGTCTTTCAGCGTAAGTTTTTATGCTCGCTATGTCTTCTCTCGCGAACTTTTCCATGTTTAGAGAATTAGGAATAAATGAAAGGTGTTTTTTCAGAATAGAACGGTTATGCCAACTCATTCGTGCCGGAGTTCCCGTTGATTCGGTTGATACGCCAAAAACTAAAAATACGCTTTTGAATTGGGCTGCCGATTTTTCTACTGCTGAAGTTGTGAAAACATTATTAACAAACGGAGCATCCGTCGATCTAACAAATTCTAAAGACGAAACACCTCTTCATACTGCTATTCTTAAAAAAGCTGATCCCGAAATTGTAAAACTGCTGCTATCTGCAGGTGCCAACCCATCCTTAAAAACAAAGAAAGGACAAGATGCTTTTGCCCTGGCCGAATCGCATAACCCGGCTCTCCTGTCACTTCTCAGTATGGACCAGATTGCGAGAGACGTTAGACATCACCGTTCGGTGGATGACATGGATGATCGTATGTCACTTATTTCATGTACGGAAACATTGAATACGCAGATTTTTAACGATTCCGTTAAATACGAAAAATACATTGAAGGAGAAATTGATTCATGGACAGATTTGCTCTGGCCTCAGCCGAAGCTTATTTCCATTAAAAGCAATTCTCTTCGCAACTTTGAATTCCCTAAAGATGGAAAATTGAAAGTTTATTTCGATGATTGTTCAAGCGCTAATCCTCGTCAAGTAATGCAAATAATTGAACTCAGTAAGCCACTTCTTGTAAGTGTCGGAGTTGACATTGAATACAGAGGTAATTTTTGCAAGCAGATAATCGCTCAACAAAATTCTAGCCCACCTTACAGGACATCGTTTGGCGGATCATGAGGCCACAGTATTGGAGGGAACAGTAACTTGCGGTGTTTTTGAAGATGGCCGACCTTCCGGCTCATATACTCTCACAATTGGGGCGTCCAAAGGTGTGGAAGTTGTTGCCTCAGATTATGCTGGTATTCGTCATGCTTTTGCAACGTTTGTTCAAATTGTCCGTCTTCATAAGTATGTTCAACATAAAAATTCGGGACAGTTTAACGGCACTTCGAGTCCACCAAGTTCTCCGAATTTAAATGCGAGTGGAGATCACAATCATGTGAACGGGAATAATGCGTCAAAACAACTATTCGACATCAGTCCAGATGGTACCATCAAAGAACTCACCATTCGGGATCAACCAGATCGATCATTTAGAGCTGTGTATCAAGACTTTTCAGGATGCAGGATTCTCAATCCAGACACGGTAAAATTCGTATTGAATAGACCTGTCTATTATTAATGAAATGACGTGGCTTTCAGGTATTGAAGCTCGCCACCCGTCTTTCGTCCTGTAAAGCTAATTACCTGTTTGTAAATTTTGAAGTGAGAACCACGGATCGATATCAGCTTCCGTACACGAATCGAGAACTGTTTCATATGATGCAAGTGTGTCAAGAGCTTTTCATCACAGTAAGCTTCGTCGAGAAAAAGTCATCATAAAGTTGTTCATTTTTTTTAGTTTGTACCATCGATTGACACTCAATCAAACTATTTGGAAGTCGAGCAAACGAAAACTATCATTGATCAATTTCTGGATGACTTCCCGTTGAGTAAAGTGGTCCATTTCGGACCTAATCTTGCTAGTCTGCTCATTGTTGATAGAAAACGTGAGCCAGGCTTAGTGCAAATTCCGTTCATTTTTCAATGTTTTCAGTCTTGACCTCTATACAGCGACGAGTGCCACATATCTATCTTTCAACTCACGTTGATGAAAAGAATGGTCCACTTCTCTCTAGTCTCCCTCCATTTATTACTCTCTGCGTTGAAGGAACATGGCCATTTGAAGCCGAAAAATATGTATCTCCACGAGTCTCTGTTGTTATCAAATTTTCAACAGGTGATGATGGATATTTGTGTGCCTCTCCAGAATCAGTGGCAAAGAAAGCACTTCTAGCAGCAAAACTGAGTGATCGACAAACAGTACTTGGATCCATGGTCTGTGATTTATCAACAGGATGCGAAGCTATGCCCCCATCACTTTCCTTCATGTCTCTTCTCGCGTCGGTTGGTGTTGCCTATAACAGTTCCACAGATATGAAGAAATACGCATTTCTGCTTCCAGTGATTGCTGCTCATCACATGCTTCTGGACGGGTATTTTTTTATTTCAATGTATTCAATAAATTAGTTTTTTTTCAGAGATATGGTCGGTTTGTTCGAGCAAGTGCAGACGCTTGGGAAAGTAGAACATCAATTGACAAAATATGCGTATGGCTACTGGAAACCTAATAATAGCACATATCTCAACGCTGATAATTCCTCTACCTCGGAAACTACCCTTTTTGGAATGTCTGCCAACAAAAAGATGCCAATATCTGTATTCGTTGAAATGATTCTCAATCCAGAAAACATGAACATGGAAAGACTTACTCCCGTTGTTTTCAAAAAGGCTCGCATTGAATTGAAACGGACCTCATCTGCTTTGAATGCTGCCAGCAAACTTTTGCCATACAGCTATGATCTGGCTCTTGTTTTAGAAGAAATTCGGCTGGTTACGGAATTGATGGTTCTCGTCAGTAAACTAGGGCAGTACATGTGTGTTTATGGTAGCCAACCTACTGACCGGAAAAAGAGTATTGAAGAAGGTTTCCCCTATTCACCAGGTCGTGTAGGAGTTATCAATCTTCCGCCTGCAATTCGTACTGATTTGGCAAATACGTGAGATTGAAGCATTCTGACTGACAAAAGTAATCTGTTCCAGAATGCTCCGGGTTCGTGGCCAGTTTCAGCATATCTGGCTCTCTCGTTCAATTCCAAGTACTCTTCAAAATGCTCTCAAAATGTTTGATAACTTGTTTAGAGCTTTATTGCCCCACGATTTACAAGAAATGGGTAAACAACTATTGTGATTTATTGTTTTAACATCTACCAATGCGTTAAAATGTGATATCTCACCATACCGTTGTGATCTTTTTCAGCAGCCTTAATTAATATTGTTATGAAGCAGTTTTAAATATTTAAGTAGTAATTTATCGCCTTATTCCTAATGCCTGGCCTTCTATTCTTTTTCGTGTATAATTCCTCTCTAAAACCTCATTTTTATTTTGCTTCATCGCAGTCGGGAATCGGGCAATTATTTAAATTTCAATGTTTCTGTTCATTTCCCATAATAAATAGCAAAGAAGTTACATCAGTCTCTAGCATAAAATAATAATTATCGAAATGCAAAACAAGTGACATCTTTTTTCGTAACCTCGCAATACTTCCTAGAATGAATACTGTAACTAAATTCTCCGATAGCACAAAAAACGTCGAACTTGGCCCCATCGAATGCATTTTTCGTTGCATTTTGAACCATTCTTTTTGAAATGGAAACATCATCCACGATAGCTCGCATCATTACATTTGACAACTTGATTGAATTGCAAGTGTTGTTAGTGCGTGGAATTGTTTCAGTTTTCATCCGTTTCAGAATATTATGCCTCGTTTCGAGTTGCCCATATCTCGAAGCAGTCTGAGAAATTGGCAGCTCTTTCGACCAATATCCCTGTTTCTCCACAAGTTCGCTCTCATCCGTCGTATCGTCCACGTAGTTTGAACCTTTAAAAACTAAGGTTAATGATATTTATAAAGCTTGAAACGGTTACTTGGTGCAATAACTGGCTTGTAATAATCATTTGGTGTGGCGATTTCTGACGTACGGTAATCGTACGTGCTCGGTTCTCTGAAATAGAAAAAAAGCAATTTAAATTCATAATGAAATGAAAAATTAAGTAAGTTTTAAGATCAACGATATTCAAAACGGTTTCAAATTTGAATTTTTTGAAATTTTCAAGCTGTACTCTTGGGAATCCATAAATAAATGGAATAGTATATAATTATTTATCATTCAAAGCGAAAATGCTCCTATCATAATTATGATGAAACAAGCATAGGATCAGCCACCATGTGCTATATCATTTAGCTCTATCGCTTTTCGATGCAGTATATTTAATATGGATTGCAACGTTAATATACCAACAATCATCGCCCAAGTTCGCAAGGCATGTTTAGCTGTGATTCACGCCCACACAAGCGATTAACGGATCGACTAACTATAAGTAACTAAGTAAGTAATATAATTTCATCAGATTTTCCTGTGCCGCCGTTCTGTTGCCAAAAATAGAAAAATCGAGATAAGTTATGAACTTCTTGAGGAACTGGAATCGCAAATTATAAGTGATAAAAGAATGTAAAATCCTTAGGCTAACGGTGTTAATTATTTTCCGTTAATGTGCGTGTCCCTCGGATAGCAGCACAGCTAGAAGCGCCACGGACCGGCAGTCAAGTTGGTTTGCATCCATAAATAAATAAACGCTTACGTTAAGCTTTCAATTGGTAGTGAATGCGACGGTAGTTGTGGATTCATGCTTTCAAGACTATCATCATCGTCATATTGTTTGGCATATGATTTCTGCAAATTATCACTTCTAACAAGTATTTTTTTATTTCTTTAATTTACCGTTGCTGCCGGAGCGTATCCGCTTTGCAAATAAGATGGGGTTGTTGCAATAGACGATTCAATTAATATTCTATGAAACTCATTGTTTTTTAATAAGTGGTATTTAAGACTTACTTGTCAAAGTCATCTGTTACAGGAGAGGCTGGAATTGAAAGTGGCATAGGGGTGGGCATGTAGATAGGTGACGGTGGTAGCGGCCCAGGTATTGTTATAGGAGGTGTCATTACGTATGACCGAGCAGATACTGGGGCAACGTACGACGGAGCCGATGGAATGATAAGCGGAGGTGGTACCATGGAATATGAGGTGGAATAAGAAGGAATAGTTGGAGCAGAGGCATATGAAGGGATCGCAGGGGACCAACCAGGCTGTAATAGTTTGAAATATGGACTGGATTGAATCTTGTACAGATTTTACTGTCAGAATTCTTATTATCAATATTATTAAAATATATTTTTGATAGGAAAATGATAGTTTCTGTTATTATACAGTGCTCCACATAACTTTACGTTCACCCCAAAAATGTTCGAAATCTCGAAAACTGGTTTTTCAACCAAAATGCTTCCTATTGAAGAAATATGGGCTTTTAGTAGGTGTTTCATGATAGAAACTCAAACTAGGCTTAAAATTCACACATCAGAAATCAACCAAAATTTTATGAAAAAGGGTTTAAAAAATGAACGTAAAATTATGTGGAGCACTGTATAACTAGAAACCGTTTATCGAAAATACCACTCCGCGAGCTGTAACTGACATGATAATATGGCGGTGTGACGAGAGCTGGAGCAGAAGTGTATGAAGTAGAATACGAAGGATAGGATGAAACTGATGAGCATGGAGCAGGTTGAGCACAAATAGGTTGTGGTGCACATATGGGGATTGGTGGGGGAACAGGACAGGGACATCCACATCCTCCACTTCCAAAAAATAATGGAAAACTTGGAGGAATGAGAAGTTGG
Organism: Caenorhabditis inopinata; assembly: GCA_003052745.1. Taxonomy (NCBI): domain Eukaryota; kingdom Metazoa; phylum Nematoda; class Chromadorea; order Rhabditida; family Rhabditidae; genus Caenorhabditis; species Caenorhabditis inopinata. The sequence goes on along the minus strand of AP018155.1, from coordinate 14,827,469 downwards.
AGAAGAATAAGAGCTGTTAGCATTCCTTATGATAAATACGAAGAGAATTTAATTTTTATGATGAAGCTTCAATTTCGAAATTTACTGCAATAGGAGGTATGCAAGGGAAAAGCTTTGGATAGAAGTTTCTTTGTTGTAGAATATCCGTCCCATTCCAACCTGTATTGAGGCTAATCCTTGATCATATAGAGTGTTAAAAAAGGAGAAATAGAGAAGGGACGTCGCGCGTTTCGGATTTTTAATCCGATGAAATTCTTCCTTTTTTCGGATAAATTCATCTGTTGAGAATGGAGAAGAAGTAGGTAGTAAAAGAGATGGAAAGCGCTTAAACAACATGGCAAGTCGATGTTTGATTTTATAAAAATTTCGGAACTTGAGAACATTCTAGTTTGTCCTACATGGAAAAAGTTCAAAAAATCAAGATTCACCAGGAACGCTTGAAACCAATGTATTTTAGATGAGAACGTTCATACCAATTCGCTTATTGTCGAATTATTACATTTTCTATAATGCAAATTAATCGCTATAGAGCAGTTGTTTATGGTTTAATGAATCAACGAATCAATGAAGAATGTGAATAAAAAACGAAAACAAAAAGTCGTCTTTCGTCTCCTCTTCGCTAGCCTTATAGTTCGTCTAGCATTCGCCTTCGGCAATAAAAAGGTTGTGCATGTTTACCAACACAATGCCCATCTCTGCGTCAGACGAATCCAAAATGAAGACGAAGATGAGACGAAGACGAAGACGAGACGAAACGGTCTTATTTCGTTTTTCGTGGAAGCCTCATTTTTATACAGATGTAGTACAGAAAACTCAGTTCAGTGGCAATTAATTCCGCACTACCTAAAAGTGCACTACCAATAATTTTTGCACTACCTACTTTTTTTGCAATTTTTGCACTCCCTAATTTTGCACTCCAGAATATTGATTTTGCACTACCTCCGATTTTGCACTACCATTTTCGCAGTTTATTTCGCACTACCAAACATGATTTTGCACTACCAAACTTGATTTTGCACTACCTCTGAGTTCATTTTGCACTACCATTTTTGTGGTTTCCACTTTTTGTAAAACTACAAGGTTTTCTTGGCTCAATATAATTATTAAATTAATGAGACGAGCGGAATATTCCAAAAACATCCGTTTCAGTATTGAAAATATGTTAGCCATTAGTTTACATTCAACAGTTATAGTTTTGAAAATGTTATACAATCCAATCACAAAACGTTTGCAGAGGGAGTTTGTAAAGTTCTTATAGATTTTGTTATGGAGAATGCACAGTTCGAGTGTCTTTCTTGTTTCTTATTGACCGTATTGACATTTCTCGCAAAAAGTATCATCATCAAATAAAAACCAATCTGAGAAAATCCATGAAAAACGCGTTCTTGCAATCGATGTTGTTCACAACCATTTTCATTTGATTTTTGCACTACCAAAACGACAGTGATGATGCTCCACACACTTCGACAGAACAGCTATCTGACTTGCGCAGATCACATAGAAGAAAAAGAAACAGAACATTTTCCGACTTCGTGGAGACGAGCAAAGATTTGAGAAAATCCGTCGAAACTGGAGTCCAGAAACTATCAAAAGGGTAAGGTATTTTCAAAAAAAAAACTTAAAAACATTAAATCCCTCTTAAAGTTAAAACCTTGATATTAAGGGCGCTATGGAGAAAAAATTTCAACCGGAAAATGTATGGAACCGATTCAGATGAAGGAGTTGACGACGACTGACGACGTTGGTTCATCGGACCCATAATTCTTAAACTAATTGTTGTTGCTTACTCTTGTCATAATTTTTTCATTCTTTGTTCTGTTTGGACTAGAGGTGTTGTCACGAAAAAATAAAAGTAGTGTTACAAAAAGTGGAAACCACAAAAATAGTAGTGCAAAATCAAGTTTGGCAGTGCAAAATAAACTGCGAAAATGGTAGTGCAAAATCAGGGTAGTGCAAAAATTATTGGTAGTGCACTTTTAGGTAGTGCAGAATTAATTGCCCAGTTCAGTGAATCATCATCAATGAATCAGTCGAAAAATGCTGAATTCTTGAATTTTATCAAACAATTTTCGGCAATAGCGTTTGAGCTGAATGAAATGGGAACGGCCCTGATAAGGATCCATGTTTCTTCGGTGAACAGTCCGTTGCGTACTACATACAACAAGAGGAATACGGGTCATATGTATATCTTGCGCCTACGCTGCTAAAAAGGCAATGAATGCTCCACGTTTTATAACGAGCTTCTGCTAAATTCAAAAATCCGCCGCTTTCGTGCACATTGAAACACATAAGCCGCCGAGACCATCTTTCCGGAAAATGTTTAAAGCTTACATACTTACTTAGTTACAGAAAAAACTGGAACAAAATGCATGAGCACGATGAGAGGAAAGCATTTTGATTAAATATTAAGTTTCTTGCAAAACTCTTTGCAATCCATATCGATAGTCCATTTATGAATGAATTAGCTCACAATTAAGTTCCTTTTATTTCTGAATTACTATTATCCAAGTCAGGGTTCTTGTATTCTTATACACCACCAAGTATTCCTATTCCAATCTTAATCACTTTTCCTATATTCTGGCAACGGTCACGATATCTTTTCAGGCATTAATAGTTTTCTTTATTGTTTTTTTTCCAAAATTTGTGTGAAATGATCTACAGTATATCAATAATAAAATTCCAGGTTGGAAGACGTAGTTGAAGTTCTGAAAAATAAAAAATCTTGAAAATGGATACCATTAATTTATGACCACTCTCTAGACATGGCATTTTTTTATTTTATAAAACAAGTTTTTGATAACGAAAAAAAATCGCATTTCGGCGACAGCAATTTCTACCGGTAAAACGAGTGTGAATATCGGGAAGTACCAACGCGGTGCACTGTTACGTTGTTACTGCTGCACTTTTCGAAGCTGTTTTTCCAAATTAGTGGCTCCGAAACAAATTGTGGTCGTCGAAACAACGTTTCTCCACCATTCCCTTGAAAAAATTCTTCCTTGGACATTGTTTCACAGGTAGAAATTGCTGAGGAATGTGTATTCAAATGATCACATCGCTAAAATGAGAAAGAAAAATGCAATAACGGAAAGTGAGTTACTCATTTTTAAGTAATATTAATCAGAAACATTATGCACTAGAAACATTAAGATGGAAATGATATAGATGGATAGAAAAACAACAAGAGAATAAGCAGAAAAGTGAGTACTTGTCAAACACGAATAGAGAGAAACGAACATTTCGGGAATTTTTGAATGTTTTGAAGCAGTTTGAAATATCTCAGGTCGATTGTAATCAATACTATACTAGTAAACTTCAACACTAGCGTAGCCTAATTAAAGTACAATCTTTATTGTATCTAACTAGTTGATGCTGTAACGGAATAATGCAGAATTTCAATCCTATTAGATGTCACTTCTAATGAAGCTGTCGGGTCTAATTAGTTTCGTCGTTAAATCCATTTCAGAATTAATCAGTTTTCGAATCCAATTTGGTTATTTCTGAATTCAACTACACCGAGTTAGAAGCTAGATTATTTACCTTAAACGTTTCTACTTAAGTTTTAAATATTTCAATTTCATGAAAACGATGTCAGTCGTTAAATTTATTCAATACGTTCAAATTTTCTTAGGTGTTGGAGATATATATATTTAGAAAGGTAGTAGGGCCAGGAGATATCTATCCCAGCCATCTTTTCAACCGGTCTGGCCCATGGCAAAGAGAAGGGAAAAGTTTGAATTTATGCCTTGACGAAAGAGGCGATCTCCTGAATTCCAAAGTCTTCACTGTATGACGATGTTGTAACGAATGTAACTTCTTGCCTATAAAAGTTATTTTAACAATAAATTGAAAAATATGTAGCCAACTTTTTAAGATCCTCCCACTTAAAATCGATTCCAGTATCAGTTAATGTGGCTCTTTTTTCTTTTGATCCATCAGTTTCGATAAGGGAAGCAGCTCGTGATTTGTTAATAAGTCCTATTTCCTTCTCCAAATTGTTTCGAATTACCTTTTCAGTTTTAGCGATGGATAGATCTTGCTTGTGGCACGCAATAAGGATAGGTACCTTAAGATATGGCACAATTGTATTAAACGAAACTTCTGAATGTTTAAATAAACCTTATCTATGTTTTCAAGAGCTACAAGATAGAAAAGCTCCGCGACATCACGAGCGTTTTTCGAGAAAGCAGCAGAATCAACAACAAATACAATTCGGAGAAGTGAACGACTCTAAAATTTCGGAAGTTTTTTGAAATTTAATATAGAAAAAAGTTACATGAAGATAGTTTTCGATCAGTTTTTGGCGCAATCTATCATTTCCCGGATAGTCGATGATTTCTTTCTCTTTTTCCTTAATTCGTAGTATTATTCTATTCTCGATCATTGACGTGAATGTCTTGGTAGTTGTTGCTAAAAAGTAACTAGGAAACATAAGTGAACAATTTTTGATAGATTTTTACGGTATTCAGGCTCTTTTTGAGATATTTGAGTGAAGATTGTCGTTTTTCCAGAATCCATTAGACCAACGAACAATATCTTATTTTTATTGGACGAAGAGAAGCTCTGAATTATTGAATGTGAGATTTCGAAAACGTTATTAAAAGTTTACCTTTAAAATGAACAGCAAAATAGTAAGCAATCCAACGAGGGCTGTGGCCAATATAACTAGCGTTGTTTGATCGTTGAAATCGACTTCCATTTCTGACTGATAAAGTGCATAAATTGAGATGTATTATTAATGAAGATAACTCTTTCCGGTATCAACCGATTCTGAACAACATAATATCTCAACAGTAATTATATGATTTACATTGATTTTCAAGTACAAAGGAAACAAATAAAACTAGAAACCAAAATTAACAGCCTAATTTAGTTTTCAATGTTGTAAACTTCTTTGATTCGTTTGGGAAGCTCTGTTTTCCCCTTCACTCGCTTCACTTCTTCAAACAAACACGACTTTCCATCTACAAGAATATTATGGATTAATAATTTTCGAAGTTCCAAGCCACGCCTGAATGAAATTTTCAAACTCAAATCCGAAAAAGGGTATTACGAGACATACGTTGCCCACTGGAATTCAAAACGTATTTCTCAGGTAACCAATAGACAATTAACTATATTTAAGGCTTTTGTATCATTATAGTCTATTTTCGCAACGGAAAACTACGTGAGCTTATAGTTAGTATACGAAAGTTATATTTTCCTTGTGAAAATACATCATACAAGAAACGCTATGTTTTTTAAGATTTATTCACATGCCTATTTCGTTTATAATTATAATTTAACTTTTTTAATACTCATAGAACAATAATTTGGTGTTTTTCGAATAATCAGAAGCAGGCATGGCATCGCCACTAAAGATTATGATAATTTCTATTTCGAGTAAGGTTATGACACTGCCCGACTGTTTGAGCAGAAAGAAGTATGGATAAGAAATTTCGGTTTATTTAATGAAAATTTCAGATGATTCAATCTTTTAGTTGATTTTCTAAAACAGAATTAGATGAGAAAACTTACAGGCAGGATCAAAGAAAATTCCAGAAAACTTTTCGGCAGCCCGTTCTCGAACCCAAACTCTTGTTGATCCAGTAATTACGCTTGCAAGTTGAACAATTACGTATCTGAATTATTTAAAGTATTCAGTAATTTTTTTGGTGGGAGATTTACTTTGATTTAGCTCCCATGACTTCGATAAATTTAAATGGCTTAAAACTGAAATAAACATGATGTTAAAAAGACTTAGATATTCGTATAGTGCAAAAATTAGCATACAAAAGTTGAAATAATCATTAAACCATTCTGTTGTTTAATTTTGGTAGGTGTCCAAACTGGCCAAATATTAGAAAGTACGCAAACACCTTGGGGCCGCAATTGCGCGTATCTGCATTTTATGCTACGAGCAGGGCTTTCCTTTGTTCTAGGAATACGGTAGATTTGATAAGTTATCAGAAAACCAGAAAAGAGACTGTGATGAACAACTGGAAATGAAGAAAACATAGTACATTGGCATATTGTGTAAAAAAAAGAAAAACTGCTGAGAATTTCACTTGTTTAGGCCACGCTTTTGTCAAGGCACCAACTTCTTTAGTTTATGCATCCTCTGGTGTCGTCGAATAAATTCATTAACCATTTACTGCTTCGTTTATATTTGTACACTCTTTGCTCGGTAGAAAACCATTATTTTTGATCATTCTCATTTTGAGGCCACTATCTGCCATGTTGACCTCACAAGGTACCGCCAGTAGACCCATTAGAAAAACACCTCAACTGCATGAATTTGTCCTTGGAAAGTCGCAAAGACGTTTTTTCTTTATTTCCTCAATAATACCTCATTCGAACTAAGAGGGGAAGGAATGAACGAGCCGGTTTCATTGTTTCTTTCTTTACTAAAAACTTGATTTCATACTGATTCCTACTATGGAGGAAGCAGTGAGAAACAGTCCTGATCGAAAAGAAAACAGTTATTTTTCTTTTTTCTTATTATCTCAACTTTACAATTATATTTTCGTAGAAATTCTAGCCAAGTAATAGTAATTTCAGGTAGAACCAAGAATTGTATCAGAGGGAGTCAATCCAATGAGCTTTGTAAATTCGCCAAATGTTAGATTCTCTTAATCTGCTATTTACTTTTCATGTATGTTTGATTTCCAGTTATCAACTATAAACGATGTAATTCGCAAGCTGGAAGAATTCGCTACGAATTATCCAATTGAATCTGAAATCGTCAGTGTGGAATTCTTAGAACCTGGGCGAACTCTTGCGGAAAATATTCAAGCAGAGATTGATATACCAGCAGTAAGAATTTCAAATGTTGATGGATTTGCTATGGCATGTAAGTAGTCACTTGAGAGCTATATTTTCGATTTGAACGCATTTAAATTGTTTCAGATAATCAGTCAGGAACAAAGAGAAAAATCGTTGGATTATCCACTGCTGTAACACCATACCGCTCAAAATTGCAACCAGGAGAAAGCGTTAGAATCACGAACGGAGGATTGGTGCCAGAGGGAGCGGATACTGTGGTTCCGTATAAAGACGTTGTTTTAATTAAAGAAATGGAATTTATCGATGTTCAGAAAATTTTAATAATGGGAGAAAATATTTGGTGAATCATCAGTCGCCACTTTATGTTTACTGATATTCGCTTTTCAGTGACAAAGGATCAGGAGCAAAGACTGGGGAAATCCTGATGCGCGCAGGGGACACACTAGATTCCCGCTCGATCTGTTTACTTCATGCTCTCGGCGTTTCACAAGTTGTTATAAACTATAAACCACGTGTTTGTGTGATGTCAATTTGTAATGGGAGGAATCCATTGAAAGTGTATGGAGATGTTAATCGTGCACAGCTATTGACACTATTTCAAAATCAAGGATTCGTAGCCATAGATGCTGGAAATACATCTGAAACTTCATTTAGAATAAAGAAGTCGATACGTCTAGCAACTAAATTCGCATGTGTAATTGTGACATTGGGAGGAGATATGCAAATTCGAAGAACAGCACAAGACTTGAACATGACGGTAATTTTCCCAAGCATTCTTGTTATAAAATATTCATGCATTTTTCATATACCGCTGTTTCAGTTTGAAATAGAACAAATCGCTTCAACACCTGGAAACTTTGCCTTTGCATCTGGAATTATTAATAAGAAGCTTATACTGTTATGCATGTTTCCTAGAGAACCAGGAAAATCTTGGATAGGAGCTAATTTACTCGTTTCCCCATTCTTGAGAGCAATGGAAGGTCGTACTGTGAAAACGAGTCAAAAACAGAACGCTATTCTGACGCAGCCTTTAAGCCGAAGAACTTCCCAATTAACGTTCTTGCGCGCACGAAGCGAATGTATCGACGGGCAGCTGATGGCAACTCCTCTCGGCCATGATGAAATATCACCAGCTAATGCAATTTTAGAAGTACCTCCTGATTCCGCCTATTCGATTGGTGATGTTGTAAATGTGTTTATATGTAGTTGATCCATAGTACTAATTCCTTATTATATTTACTCTTCACTATCAAGTATCATCAATATATGCGGTTTTTGTTCTCGTTTCGGTGCTTTAATTTTCAGTTGCACGATTTAGCTATAATTTAAAGCGGTTTTACCTTATTTTTTCGTATGCATCGTGTTTCCCTCCATGTGCGTACTGGTACACTGCAAAGTGTTTGCGTACTTTCATTGATTTCCAAAGAACGAAACGAGTTTGATACAAGTTCACTTTTCGTTAAATGTGTTGTTTTTTCTGGCATATTTTCTGCATATATTCAATTTTAAAAATTATGAGGGCTAATCATTATAAAAAAGCTTCTGAAAAACGAGATTTCCTTTTTAAGTATAAGTATTTATAATAAACGGTTTTAAATCCAATTTATCAAAAAATAACACTAATGTAAATTGAGACAAAATGGAAATATCTTCTTTTTATTTTAATCAGAGAAATAATATTAATATAAATTAGAATTGAGTAATTTCACTCCACCGTACGCATGTCAAAGGCGCATGCAGTTTACAAAAATAAATATCCTACACCGAAACTTTTAAAATTGAATTTTATCCTTTCTTGCTTTTTAAAGATTTGTTCTGCTCGATGTTTTGAACGTTTAGGCTCAAAAATGGATCGAATGTTAGTGGAAGAGCTTGACTCAGATATCAATGCCGCGAGAAGCAAAATAAGAAGTATCGATGACAAAGTTACAACCTTGAATGGAAGGTATCTTTTAAAATCAAGATTCTGTTATTTATATTCTTTTTTCAGACCGCCAAGGCAGCGTATTTCGTACAACGAAGAGTTTGATGAGGCCCCACTGAGAAACATTGGGCGTGACACGTTCGGACTAAAAAATGAACCGAGTTCATGGACCACTCGTAAGGACGTCGAAGCGCCGGCTGGTATTCGCAAAAGAATCAGGTTTGATTAATGTCTATTTATGTAAAAGAATGCATGTTCCAATTTTAGTATGGGAGACAGCGGAGACTTTCGAAATGGTGGACGTCTAAGCTTCGAAGGTCAAAAACGTCTGCGTCCGGATTTTTTGGAAAACGATGCTGATGAAGAGGAGTATGGGAAGCGTCAAAAGCGATCAATTCAGTCGACTGTTGTTATGCCTGCTCTTGATTCCAAAGGAAGAGAAGAAAAAATTGAGAAGTTAAAAGAAACTGAAAATAAGGACAGCAAGCAAAGAAATCGCCGCCTTTTTTCGAATTTGATTATGGGTACTCTAAGTTCTTTCAAAAAAACGGAAAAGAAAACTACTCAGCAAGAGAAACAAGAGGAAGTCGAGAAGAAACTAGAAGAGACGAAGAAGAAAGACTTGGAATCCGTAAGAATTTATATTCGCTTCTTTAATGTATTTCTAATTTAAGAGAAGAGAAGAGAAACATGAACTTCTAAACAAAAGGCGCGAGCAGGAAAGGGAGTTGCACGGTCTTCAACGAAAGAAAGCATTGATTCAATACGCCGAACATCACATTGGTCAATTAAAACTCATGAAGGGTTGGATAAAAACAACTACAAGTCCGCACATTTTCTGGCAGCCTGTAAAGCACACAGTTCGTTCATTGGAACTGACCCAAGCGACTGAAAGGCAAATTGATGGTATGATGAATGGAAATATATAAGATTATTTAATGTTTAATAAGCCAAAGTAGACATTTAATTTTGTACAGAGCTATTTAAGAATGTTTTAAGTTTTAATACTGTTGCTTTCATTTTAGACCAGATTGCCGATCGTGAAGCCCAGCTGAAAAAAGACCTTGAGCACCGCGAGAAACAAATTTCTGAAGAACGGGAAGATCATAAGAATGGTGACGGAGAAGATGAGTACGATGAAGATGAGGAGAAGAATGAGAATGGAGAGATTGAAGTAGTTCTAAAAACCGAAGAAGATCTGAAAAGAGAAGCGGAGGAAGAGGAAGATGAAAAGGAAGACGATATTGATGTTCATGTAGAACTCGATTAATTCGATGTGTGGGTTTCAGGTACCGAATGTGTTGTGTCTACCCGAAGAATCCAAACAAACACTTTCACAGCTTTTAATCAGAATTCAGGTACCACCGGAAGGTAAGTTTTTGCATCTCGTCTTCCTCATTCTTCGATAAATTTCCTGTTGTTCATTTTCACACAATGTTTATTTTAACATTTTTTGTTTTATTCTTTAATTATTTCGTTCGCTCGAACACACCAACAGTTAAGAAACAATACATATTTATTCTAGTAATTTTTTTTGATAGAAGAAATGAAACGGAAGAGAGATCGGTTGAATACTCGTCACATACAGGGATTTGATGAAATGAAATGATGAATTGGTCACAACTTATTGTCTTTTTGAGAAATTTTGGAAATAAATCGACTAGATTAAGGTATGCGGAGGAGTGTGGTTATTGGAAACTAGCGGAGTATGCTCCATATTTTTTCGCTGGGTCGGTCCATTTGAGTTTCTGATTGGAGCGTGTTTAACCTGAAACTCTCGCGATAAAATTTTATAAAACGTACGGTCCCCGAGGCACTCACATGTTGAGCTACTTGATCCATCGACAGCACGCCTCGTCTTTTCTTTGGCATTTTTGAACGAGCTTGTGTATGAGAATAGAACATGGCGAAGTTAGAGACAATAACCTATAATTTAAATTTCGAATGCTCTGTGCTTTATATTTGATAAATTTTTTTGAAGACTCAAAATAGTAGGAAACATACTGGAACGGGCAATGCAATCGTGAGTACTCCAGCAAGAGCGCAAATCGAGCCAATAAGACGACCCAGATATGTATGCGGAGTTATGTCTCCGTAACCAATCGTAGTCATTGTTACGATCTGAGTGTGACGTTTGTTAACTTAAAATTATTATTTGAAACACTCACTGCCCACCACAATCCAATGGGTATCGAAATGAACTGATTATCTTCATTACTTTCCACCCGTTCTGCATAATAAACCAATGATGCGAAAACGACGACACCCAGTACCAGGAAGAAGACAAGAAGCATTAGCTCCTTAGCAGACGCTCGGAACGTGTGCATCAAAATCTTGAGACCAGAATTGTGGTGGGTCAATTTAAAAAGCCTCATAATACGAATGATTGAGAAGAACTCAAGATCTGCAGTAGCTCCAAACATACTCGACAAAAGATCGATATAGAATGTGAGAGTGGCGACAATGTCAATGATGTTTACGGGCGCCCGAAGATACTCAAAGCGAGAAGGACAAGAGGCAAATCTTGCGACTATTTCTATCGTAAACCATATGTTGCAGATCGTTTCAATATACTGAAAATAAATTAAATGCGTTAAAAAAATGAAATTCGAAGCGGTAATATTCATAACAATATTATGCTGAAATATTCTTACCATAAATGTTGGGTGTGGCCTAGAATTTTTCTTATCAATGTTGATTTGGGCAGGGTGTATTCGGGATGTAGTGCTTCGATGGGTTCGAGTGAAATTGCCAAATGGTCCCAGTTCAGGTATCCTCAATCCTGGATGAGTTTTCAAGCAAAAAACAATAATGGCTGTGATGAGAAAGAAGACGGATATAGCCGCAATAAACTGAGCCGATCTAGAGGAGCTTGGTTCATCGAATAATCTCCAGATGCGGGGTTTCAGTTTCTGCCAGGCGCTCAGACTGTCATTGTGGTAATCATCTTCCCATCCGAATCTTTTGTACAATTCCTGAATATTGAAACATGCTTAAAGTGTAACGGAAAGTTTGAAGGCTCCGCATTGCGAGACTTAAAATACTAGTAAATGACTGGAATATAAAATGAGGATGCCTTAAGAAGCAGTCATGAACTCACCGGCCCCTCTGTTTGATCAACTTCAATATCTAGTTCATCAAGAGTTTTCAGAACATCCTGCGTATCCCTTGTGCCAGATAAAGTCATCCAACAGCAAGGTTCACACTCGTTCGAGTCGAGCCCCCAGTACTGAAAGTTTGGAGAATTTTATTCAAACGAGCATTTTCCAACTTACTTTCAGCTCTTCTTCAAACAAAGGCCCACATACATCAAGTGGATAGTGCAGTTTTCCTGTTCTGTAACTTCAATTTTAACACAACATATCGGGATTTGTACTGTACCTATAGTAATTCAGTATTTGCGCAAATACTCCTGGATGCCTATCAAAAAAATACTCGTTGAGAACTGGATCATAATTAGCCAAATTTGTAGTCAATCGGGAGAGTCTTAATTTCCGAAAGGATAATGTGGATTAGGTTAATGGAAGATGCCATACCTTGTCGCTGGTATTTTCTTCAGTGTATGCTTATAGGTTTCGTGGCGCACTCCTCCCACATTGAGAATAATACGATATTCACTGTCCATGACAGTCTGTCTGAAAATTTTTAACGTTGAAGTTTCAAATTATCAAGAAACGCTATTTGGAAATCTTGAACATGATAAACATTCATGAGCTCTCCAGTTCAACTGAAGCATCTAGTGTCATATCTTATTTTCGTGCATTTTCAAAATTTCAGTTTTGGCTGCAACACAACACAAACGCAACGCTAGAAACTGAAAGACTCTCCGAATACTGGCTAGTTCATGGAGGCCATGCTAAGTCAATTTATGAAATTGCTCGTATCGCATCTAAGTCGTAAGTTTTAGAAATTTGTTTTTGCTGCCCGTGAAATGTGGCACTGAGCAGCATCTGGAGCGTGGTGAATTATTGTGTTGAGACCGGATAATAACAATCATGAAAGCTGGCCCGGAGCAGCGGATGAAGAGAGTCTTATTTTGTTGCCGCCACCACAGTTTGAGCAAGTATACCCGTCCTCCATTTTTTTTGTCCTAGCGTGTGTGTGTTTGTGGTCCCTTCTTCCTCATTAAAATTTGATCATATTCTCCGAAAAAACTGCGACTAAACAAAAGACGAGAAAGAATAAATGGAAAGTCCTGTTGAGCTGCATATCTGTGTCAAATATAGGCGAAAGTTCACCTTATTTATGTGCACTTGGGTATTCAACCAATTGAAAATTAGCATACATTTATATTTTTAAAAACTTTAAAAAAGAATATATTTAGTTTTTCGGTTTGCCGACTGCTTTTCATACTTTACAATAGGTTTGATTTCAGTTGAACCACATGGTCAAAAAGTATTTAAATATTTCCAGAGCTGATGAATAAATTCTACAAAATTATAAGTTCATTTTCATAGATTACTTCGTTTTGTTCAATCATTTACAGCGCAACTCTTTTTAAGATTATTTAAATTTGTGCTGAAAACTCAAAACATTTCAGCGTTTTTAAATGGAGCTCGATTTTGAGAGCTATCTGCTGGTAGTGAAAGTGCAAAAAGGAACTTCTATTTTTTGTTAGAATTCACTCAAAAATGTTCGAAACAATTTTCGAACAATTTTTGCATTATAAACCTTTTTTTACTTAAAAAGCCAAATATTAATATATATATTTCGACGCAGGACCGCTTAGCCGCCATAGGCCGCAAAGGCAGAAAAGGAAAGTGCAAATAAGGAAATTTTTGCAAAAGCAAAATAAGGGAACGCTTAGAGATATGAGAAGTATGCAAGGGCAAAAAGGGGGAGCCTGAACGACACAATACGGAAATGTTGGGAAGCTTCTCATAAACTGAATGCTTTCTTTAGCTTAAGCTCATTTACGTTTTCTATTTAAATGTGGTATATTTGAGGACCTTTGTAAGGCTAAGCTCTCATGTTTTATAATGCTTTTTTACAGATTATACTGTAGCTCTTTTGAAATTTTTTGGAAACTTGAAGAAATGGTTATAGAAATTTGCTTGTAGCTCAAAGGAGAGCGGAAGCAAAATGTACACTAAAATATTTAGAATCTATGTATCCCATGTACTTGAGCTTTTTGTTTGGACGTTTTTTTCCAAAAATATACGGCTAAAACTTCGGAAACCTGGAAACCGTTGTTCGGGAAAGAAACGAACTTCAACGAGTTTTAATTTACAAAAGTGTTGCGATCGCTGCAACATAGAAAAAGTGTGTGAGATCCTTTGCAGACGTGGGAGGAGACGGGCAAAAGAGAGCTGATCGTTCGCGGGTAATTCGATATGTTTTGTCGCATACTTTAGATTGCAGGACAAAATGAAGAATAGAAGGAAAAGCGAGATTAAGAAGAGCAAGTACTAAAAAATAAAAAAAAAAAGAAAGAAAGTAGAGTAGGATGAATCAAGAGACGGGCACGGGCGAAAAGCAGCCTCGATTAATGTACGTAATTATCAAGTGCCTCTACCGTTGAAAACGAGAAGAGTCGAATAGACATTTGTGCAATTAGTTCATTCATTTAGTCATCGCTTCAGAGAACTTCTTTATCTTTCTTTTTCCCTTGTTTCCTGGACGACTTTCGATAAAACATATCCATTAAATAACCATCAAAAATGCCTGATTCAGTTTCGCCGTTGTTCAGCAGAGGTCTCCCGCTCCAAAAGTTATCTTTCTAGAATATATCATCGATTATAAAAGCGCGAAGCCAGCTAAAGTGATATATAAATTCAAGTTGGAAAATCTTAAAATCTGATACCCCACAAAAAGTCGAGAATTGGTGGGCATTTTTCACGTGGATGCTACATGGCAATCGCAGTTCTTTGGAAAATCCATTCTTCACATTTAAATTATTTTAAATACTAATATTTGATAGTTTAATGCTTGGAATGCTTACAGTATTATTGATATAAGATTTCTTATTTGCAGCTAATATAATTCTGAATTTAATTGAATCTAACATTGAAAACTCGCCATGATACAAAACAATTTTCAAAAATTGTTGGTTCATGAGCATTACCGAGGTAAGTGTGTGTAGCTATTTTGTTCTGGAATCCTCTAAATAAACGAATTGCCAGCCCCTTCAAGGCTGGGTTTTCCCCAGCTTGAATATATATTTTAAGATTAAATTGTTTTGCGCTTTGACCACTGTCTCATTCTCGAGATTCTCAATTTTCAGCCTTCTTTGCTTTGCTGTGCATTAAAATTTCATTGAAGATAGAGCCTCCATGTCAATGCTCTAATTTTCAGCAGAGAAGGGAATTCCGTTACATTACGGAACCACTAAAAACAAGACAGAGAGGAATGCTCCTTTCAAAATAAAATTCGAGGAGAGCTAGCATGGAGCAATTTTAAAGAAATGATAAAGCAAGGGTCACTGGAGAATGTCTTGAAAGCTGTCTTGAAAACTAATTCGTTGTTTTTCCCCAGTTTCAAACTATATAAATTATATAAAACTCAATTCAAGAGGCATTTTCAGGGGCAGTTTTTCTAGGTTTTGTGTTCTTATTACATTGCTTTAAGATGCATTTTGACTAGAAATCTGAAAAAAATTATGAACTTCTTCATTTTCAGAGAGCTATTAGACTAGACTACGCATGATTTTTTAAAAATTTGAATTGAATTTATGCGTTAAGCTGATTATGAATATCAGATGCATAAGCGGCATTTGCTCTTCTTTCAATTATAGAAATGAATGAATGAGTATATCACTGGAGAATAAAAATCCTGCGACCACAGTGTAGCGCGTAATAAAAAATAAAGGATACAGAAATAAGAGGAGAAATGGATAGAAAATAGGCTGAGTCATGAAAAGGGATTTGTATGGAAAACGAGAAGGTCAGTTAAGCAACGGATAGAATCTGAATCCCATATGGAATTTTTAAAATATAAATCTGACGCAATAGATAGAAGCTAAGAAGAAATTAGTGTATGTCTTGCGGTGCTGATACATTTTTGGAAACAAAAACAGGAAGTTGTAGGCTGAAAAAATGAGCAAACACGACTACCTTTGCCTACTTTATGAATCTTGAATTTTTTTGAAAACTGGTTCCTAATACTTGACCACCCGCACTTGCTTCTTCTTTATTGTTGTCATTTTAATTGCTGCTCCTCATAAGACACGGAAACGCACTTTGTCACCTCTATTTTAGCAGGTGTCGAGCGGAGGAAACAGAATACACGCTAAGGCGCGACGGGTAGTGCTGAAAAAAATGGGGAAGGGAAATTAAAAAGGGGAACACCGGGCGCTCGAAGCAAAGGAATCAGTTGGTGCAAGTGGCCATAAGGGTTGCGCCTCTTTTTACTATTGATTGATTTTCTTTTCTTTTTTTTTAAGGTTTTTGAAAATATTCTTTTTTTTTCTGAAAAAAACTCTGGAAATCTCTTTTAAAAAATCAATCATATCATGATTGATTGCCCGCATTTGATTGCAAGCCTGATGGCGGCACTCCCGTCCCGATAGATGCTTTTTGCTGAATCATTCTACATAGCCTAATTGTTCATGTGAACTTTGAGATGAATAGATGTTTTAAGGGAACAGAAAATGAAATTTTTTTAAATAAGAAAAAACGTTGGAAAAGGAAATACGTGAGCTAATTTCCCGAAGCGCTCCTCAGTTATTTATTTTTCGCAAAGTTCAAAATGTCCACGTATGCTCCTCAAACAAGCACAATTTTCTTTTTTTAACCATTTTAGAATTTTCTAAACGAAAAGAGCAGGTGAAAAAGAGAAATTCTAGTATATAATGCGTTTTCATTGAAAACCCAACGATCAGAAAGGGAGGACAATATGCTTTCCAACCTGCCCTCCTATTCTCAATTTCATTTGATGCTCTCCTGCTTTTCTCACTGAGCATCTATACCTTTTAATTCATTTTCTTTTTCTTCTATTTCTCAATGTTTTCATGGTTTCCATTAATTTAAGCATTGGTTTTTTCTTTCGTTGCTCTCTCTCCCATTTTTCACCATTTCTGTTCCAAATCGAAACACTTACCCAAATGCCGTCGACGGATTCGCTCCATTATTGTTCCGTCGTCGAATGGACATTGACTGGGGGGTGGGGGAAGGGGAGGGGGGAGGCGCTGACGATCCAAAAAGTATAAACTCGAGAAGAAGAATAACAAGTGAAGAAATGATGAAAGCAGTTTCGAATTTGAGGCCAGACGAATAAAATGAAAAAAAATTGGAAACATGGAAATCAAAAAGAAAACTGGAGAAAGGGTGTCCTGGCAACAATTCGGAAAGAGGCTTCCGACGGACGGCTATAAATTAGCCTGTGCTAGACTTCAACAACTGCGGAACAAAACCTTTTCAAGGTGGCTTCTTTATGCTATTGAAGAATGCAACTGGGCGGTTTAAAGAAAGAAAGAAAGCGACAAAAATATATTCGATTAACGCCTAGTCTGACTTTCAGGCAGATTTTGTCGTCGAGAAATCCATAATAAATGAGTTAATTTCAAACTTCTTAAGTATAAGATATGGTGATTATTTTTTCATTTTGATATTTTCGGCGAAAACTCAGAAACAAATGATTAATTTCTTACGATAATCCACATTTTCAGCTAATTTCCATTTTGGAAGTCTTGTTATATGAAGAGAATTTTTATAAAGTCTCGTTTTTTTTTTAAATTTCAGTTAGCTTTTTTTTAGTTTCATGAAGGCTATAATAATAATAATAATAGTTATAAATTAAAAAAAATTCAAATTACAAAAGGAAAAGCAACAGCTCTCTCAATTTTATACACTGAAACTGAAATAGTAATCAAGAGCTTAAAATCACCAAGTAAAACGTTCTGCAAAAAACAACAAACTACATGAAATTCTGAGTGAATTTCTGTGATAAGCTGAACGGTTTTTCATTTTAAAACGATGAATCAAAATTTGATCAGGAAAATACCGAAGGTGTCTGTGAAGTGTGATGGTGTCTTAAAATTCTATTTTCGCAATTTCTGCTAGAAATGAATTGTGATGCCAAAAATAAATCGCAGAAAAATGGACGCACGATCTTTTGGCTTTTTCAAAGAGTCGAGTAAAATGTATAATTTGGGTACGGAGGGGGGGGGGACGCGCATTCTGAGATGAGGAGAATGTATCAGTGCTTTTATCCGCAAAAAGAAAGACGAGAAGAAAAGAGAATCGCAGGAGAAGCGGTGGAGATATGCGTGTAAATATGAATGTGAATAAATTTGATTAATTGGCTCGAGTAAGTCAGCTTTCGGTCACCATCATCAAAATCTTCAGATCAAAATCATCACGACAGAGAAGGAAGAAACGCGCGCGCTGGAAGTGACACTAAACACTTTTAGATGAAGCATGCACTTTCTGATACATTTTCTTTTCCTTTTCTATGAGAGTTATATGGAAATTAGAAAGGACAAAACCTTTGAAAACGCTTCTGAAACATTGACTTAATAATCTCTATTTGATGTGATAATGGTGGAAAACATCCGGTCATTAGAAGGCAAGAAATTTAAGATAAAGGGCAGAAAGTACTGTTAGAAACGTTAAGTAGGCCTTCAATGTTTAAAGAAACGGTCACCCTCATTCGCCCTCACCCGCCCTCGCCCTTCCTCGTCCTCGAATGTTCATTTTATAGCCTAGCTTAGCGTCTAGCGTATTGTCTAGCGTTCTTCTAAGAAAAAAGCGATGCACCTACTTCAGGAGGTATTCCGCTTTGTATTCTGCATAGGAGTTCTTCATTTATCATTCTTTTTTTCAGAAAGGAACATTTCGGTCTTCGTTTTCACCATCAAAGCATTCCACTTTTCCACTTATCTTACATTTGTACTTGTCTCCCTTCATTATGCAAAAAATCGTATCAAGATGCGGGAAGCATATAAATACCATCGTCATGGCGTTATTAACGTAAACTCCGTGTGCGCACATAATTCTACGACGCACTTTGAATGAACGGAAGGGTCAGGGGTGGGGGTGGAGGCGATTTGGGTGCAACAGCGGGGCGAGGGCGCCCACTCCTTCACCCAGCGCATCAAACGCCAAGTTTTAGGAAATCAGATGGTATATCTCAAAATTGCCTGTTTGAATTTTTCATGTTTTCAAATCGACATAACGCTCCTTTTCAGATGGTGTAAAGGGAAATAGGAAAAAAATTGTTTTCTAAAAAATAAAAAAAAATTCAATGAGAAAAGAGCAAATAGGAATTAATTTTAGATTTCCTTTTTCGCTATTCTCTTCCAATGCATTCAATTTTTTCGGGTTTTCTTAAAATACACCGTCTTTTTCAGAGGTGCTTTGACTAACACGAATACTAATCTCGTTTCTCTTCCTCTTTCTCTCTCTCTCTCTCTCTCTCTTCCTCTTTTTTGGGAATTCTTCAGCAGAAGAAGATCGAAATTTAATGAAAATGAATAGAAAAAAACAAGCAAAAGCAAAGAATGAGACGAATCGTCCGAATTAATTAATAGAAAACTGCCAACACTGGCTGGAATATAGTGGAAAATATATGGAATCGACGAGACGCTTATCAAAAGTAAAGTTGGAAAAAAGTATCACACGATTTCCAATTAGCACGTTGATTGCTATTGGCAACACATGAGCGTGAGAACCTAAATAAAAACCGAACGTCTCTAGTCAGACGGCAGTTTGTGCAAATAACGGCACATGCAACAGCTCCATTTCTTGTGAGACAACTTGATGATTATCTGTGTGCAGTCGAGGTGAAAGCCTATATTGCAAAAAGATAGGGAATGACCATAAGATCAAATTCAGAAGAACGCTGCTTTTTAAGAGGAGCACCAGACCATTCGCAGTGGATTCTAACGATGATTCTGAAATACAATTTTTCCGATGATTCTGAAATACAAAAATATCGTTTTTCTGCCTGCAAGTCGGTCAGGCTGATCGCTCTGAAAAGACACCGTCGAGTCCTTTTCATTGCAATATGTACAAAATGCTTATTTTTTCATAGAGGTAATTAATCTTAGCGCCATTTTTCCGGGAAAACGTTTTTTGCAATAAGTGGTAATAGATCAGCCTGGACGGACCAAATTTAGCATGCATGTCTTAGCGTAGTTGAGTGGGCAAATGCACACGGACTATCTTCAATAGCTATATTTTTGTAAATAGAGAGAGCTAAATTTGAATAGAGTGGTAGTCTGAAAAAATCTGAAAGTTGGATTCAATTAAAACCGTAAAAATATAGTGTAGAATTTGCCTTCAAAAACTGGCCAGTTCTGAATGAAACGATAAAGGAATCTGCTTGAAAACTGAGAGAAAAAGTTGCGAATTGAAACATGCCGACACAGTGGCAAAACGATAAATGCGAAAGTACCAGCCACATCTGCAGTTTCATATCCGACAGCGATAACTTCTGATTGATTTAAAAGAACAGAAGTAGGAAAACGGAAAAGAAGAACGCGAACCGGAATCTCGTATGAGCAAGAAAACAGCATCAAATCGTATTTAATTGAATCGTTTTTCGAATGGAATCCATCGCCCCCCAGAGGACCACAGGACGGGCCAGAAGCCCGTTAAACTTTTGGCAACAGCAACGAAAACGACATAACGACACGGAGGAGACCCTAGCCAGCGGTCAGCAGGCTCAGAAATATCTTTTTTCTTCTTCAGAAGATAGAGAAGGAAAAAGCGCGAAGTGCAACGGAAGGCTACGAAACAATCAGTGAAATACTGGTGGAAAAAGAGCTGTTACAAGGACTTACTCATCACTTATGTGCCTACCATTTCCTGGGAAAAACGAGGTTTTCAACGCGGAATTTTTAATTCAATGACTCTGAGAAAAGGACTTTTACACTTAGCGATTGGTTAAGTATCAGTGATGCAGAAGACAGAGATTACCTCTGCTTTCAGGTTTCTAGAGTTGAAAATTCGCAAACAGTGAGCTTGACTAGCTTCATTATATCATATTTTTGCCTTCATTTTCCCTTTATTTCCAGATTTCTAATTGGAATTTACGAATAACCGTGAATCACAAACCTCATATGTTTAAAAAAAATTGCACAGAATTCATCTGCTGCACCGTCAAAATTTGTATTCAATCTCAGCAAAACCCCACAAGTCTCCCGCAGTTCTTTGGTAAAATGTGGGCTAGGCTTGTGGTATAGTTGTGCTAGATTTATGAAGTTTTGTTGAAATTTGCTGTTTTTCCGTCAAATACACTAAACACTGTAATGGACGTTTATCAAAAGGACCGATCTAGCACGACGATTTACGACGATACGCGTTATCGTTTCGCAGATTTGTACCAATATAGATTTTAAACGACTTCTGCATGGCATGTGTCTTGTTTGATTCTTTCGGATGCACCATTCAATTCTTGGCAAACTGCCTTTATATTCTACAAAAGAACTTACTTCCTGCGTCAATTGCACCCGTTGTTTTGGAGCATTTATAACCGAAGGGCAAAATACAGAAAGAGTTCGGGGGTCGGAAAGTGAAGCTTGACCGTAGAGAATAGAAATATAGATGTCAAATAATAATAATAATAATAATATAACGCGTTCAATTTCGCCAAAATCTCTGCAAGAAGGACCAGTTATAGTATTTGAAAAGTTGAATAAAGGAGAGAAGCGTCGCAGCCCAACGAACGATTTTGCATATTCGATGCTTTCAAATGTGGTTACGGGTGTAAATTCGATGAAAGATCGAAAGATTGAACCTTAGAGCAGCTAGTGAGCAGAGAAGTGCACGGATTACATGAATAAGACAAACAGAAAAGTGACAAATTGTGGTTCTCGCTGTGTCACAAGGAAAAAAAAGGGAAAAGCATGAAATTAGCCGTAAAGATTTAAAAGATGCATTGTCTGTCTCACGGCTCCATTCAGTATAATCCAACAATCCGCATTTCCATCTTTTGCAGAATCTGTGAACTTTAGTCGACTTCCTTGCGAAAAAAATAGAACAAATTAAAAATAGCCTGGAGTTTCAAATGCGGGTGTAAATCCGATGAAAGATGAGATCGTCACGTGTACAAAAACCCGTCCGACCCGACCATTGTTTTCGGTCCGAAACGGAGAGCCGATTCGTAGATATTTTCAAATTGAGTATTACTGTAGACCTCGAGCTGTTTCAGAGTAAACGTAAATCAATTGATCAGATCAAATTGTCAGCAGAACTGAAGCCGTTAACAAGTTTCTGCCGCTCTCATCGACTCGGCTACTGCATCAAGTTTGTTTTAGAACGGTACTATTTGATAGTGGGAATATCGCTAGTTGGAACGAAGCTATACAGAACTGAAAATATGAAAATAAGGAGGAACGTTTTTTATTCAAAGCACTCTCTTTTTCCAATTTTCTTTTGCTGTCTACACAGGCGAAATGCAATTTTGCTTTATAAAAGCAGGCACTTTGGTGTACTCTTTTCAGATAATATTTCTATTAGAAAATTTCAGATTTCCAATCAAAACACCTTTTTCATAAAAAAATTGAAAGAACAACTCAACCACAACGAAAATTAGAACTGTTTTGGACCACACTGATTGTTTTGCTGTCTTGCGTTCGAATCCCCCCCCCCGGAACACATCGGCGCGCGCGTGTTCTTTTATTCGACAAACGCTACTATCCAGTTTCAGCCAATGAGGTGTAATAAAGGAGGATAAGGCAACATCCTCGACCCGGTTGTCACCATCATCCCCTCGTCTCTCTTTATCATTCCCTCCTTCTGTGTGCGTAATGCACTTTTTCATTGGGCCACCGCTGTCGCCGTTGTCCAACGCGAGGATCACGACATCCATAGAATGCATTCCTATCCCTCTCCCTTCGATTCCTCCCCTTTGCACTAGGCCTCTTTTGTGTATTCAGACCCCCCCGTACCTGTTGTTCGCCTCATCCCGATTAATCTTTTCGCCTGTAATCATTGCATTCGGATGTGAGAAATGAATGGAATACCTGCAAATTGATAAATTATGAGGCCGTCCATTGATAAAAGGAAAAAGGCACACATATGTAAAACAGTCGTGAGGAGAGTATGGAACAAATGGAATCGGATTGGAATTCAGCACAACAGAAAAGAATCGAAGAGCTTCGATCGTTTCTACCGATCATCTGAAATAGTTTTCAACAGAAGTAGCCATCAATTAAGAGTCAAATGTATGCTAAACACTGTTCCAGTGAATTTAATATACTATTTGAAAGAAAAAATATGTTCTAGTACAAGTTCTTCAATAAGAAGTCCTGCTAGTGGGGCTTGCCGCAAAAATTGGGGAAATATAGAATCAGAAAAGAAAACACTCTCTGAAACTGATTGAAAATAGCTGAAACTAAGAGAAATATTGGGGGGAGGGGGTGGGAAAATGTGAAAATCTATGGTCAACACCATAGCTCACGTTTGGTATCTTTAGTGTAGGCATTTTCAGCAGAAATTTCAATCTTCCCAAGGCTTTTATCAGAGTTTTCAGTTGATTTTTCACCCACAAATTCCAGCTGAGTTGACTTCTTTTAGCATTTTTACAGTGCTCTTGCTCTTCCTTCATCGGAAAGTTGGTTAGACGTTCCATGAGAATCATTTGTGATTCCCATATTTTGCCGAATTACGAACCTCCTGATTTCTACTTTTTTCATAATGTATGTTGAGCCAATATTCTCTTCTGTTACAGCCAAACGACAAATCATCATCCGTTATTGCTATACAATTTCAGCCAGCTCACAGGCACCTAGTTATACTCTGAATTGATGGAATTGATGCTAAAAATGATCTCACGCTCCATCTAAGCATCTTATCTTCATTAGACGAAAAAAAAGGGAAAATTGGCGAAAAAATCCAGTTAGCCGTGTAAATCGCTGAGGTTGATGATCCACCAAACAAGCGGCGAACAGCAAAAACTCGATTTTTTCTCGCTTCTCCCTCAACCCATTTCATCGTTATCGACACCAGTCTCCGAGTGCCTCCGCCCTCCGGATGACTGCTGACTGCCTGTCTTCACTCTTTTTGTCGACTATCCACAAATGTACAAATACCGGCGCTTCGGCAACATGCCTGTGCCCAATGTTATCACAACTCTCCCCCGTCGCCATTCTCATTTTTCCGTGTTCCTTATCTGCACCGTTCGACCCTTCGTGGTCGAATCGAACGCACTCTTGCGCAATCTCCATTACGCAACAATGTCCTTCCGTACTCGTTCTATCCAAACTATCAACCGGCGGTGGTTATGCTGAGAAAGGAGGAGTCTAGAACTACATATTATTGATGCCTCACTGATCAGATTTGTGAAGCTTCAGTTAAAAAAGTGATTTGATTTATTGACATGTTGTTGTCATTCGAATCTCACGTCATTCATTTCCTCTATATATATATTCTATTTTTCTCTGTTCGTGTTCAGTCAAACAGCTGAAATCGTGTTGATCTTTTCAGGCATGAACCGGTGCATTTTGCTAGCCCTGCTACCTCTCACCTCTGCAGTGCCCGTTTTTGTTAATATTAATGATCAAGCAGTGAGTTTTGAGAGATTTCAGAGAAATGAAAATGAGAGGGTGTTACAGGCAGTAAATTTGGGAGCATACGAGAGGGCACGCTTTGATCTGGCAGAAACATTCCACCCCCTTCAGTCAGCTTCAGCAGTCACAGGTTAGTTAATGGGGCCTAAGAGGAGCATGAAGTTGGGACAATAAGAGGCTAGAAACGCTTTATGATTCTCATTGTCAGAGAGGGATAACAATAAAACGATAATTTTATGTAGTAAAATCCAAAGAGCGTTAAAAAAGCATTTGAAATGACGCGCAATTGTTTAACAAAAACAAGGGAAATCTTTGAGAAGCTTACATTAAAAAGAAATATGATATTGAATGGGTACCAAAGCCACAACTACTAGCCTTCAATCATTGTAAAGTAACTCGAGCCCCTACCTGAAGGGACCCAGGGGACATATGTTAATTGTGAACAAATATCTTGTTTTTGCAGTCGCTTTTGTAGTGTATTAGTTTGTCTAGAACTAAAGGAATTCTGGTTTCGGTAGGGCTCTTACGGGCGAAAATATGAAAAAACTATAAGCGAAGAAATACTGTAACTTCTGCGAACCAAAACAAAAGCATCCGAGCATCAGGAGGGCTTGTGGGGAATGTTTCCAGCTGCTCAATTTGATGAAGCATCATCTGATTTTTTTTCCATTAAATATGTTTAGTTTAGTCAGTTTCTGTTTATGGTATTATACTGTAGACTTGTTTCAGATAAAGTAAATGAGAAGAGGTACCTATTAAAATCATACCTAAGTAGTACTAATTAGCTCAAAGGAAGAGAGCTGAGAATCTACAAAGAGCAATGCTCATGCTTCGCTCGAAAAATTAAAAACTTCCAGATGACCAAATTGCTGAAGTGCGTGCAAAAGCTGCCGGCGTGAAACAAAATGAAGCATCCATTTCCATCGAATTGCCAACTCAAATCGTGCCTGGAATTCCAGGAAGAACTCCAGAAAGTAAGCAACTAATTTACAGAAAATCGCTAGCCTTATATCAACAAAGAAAAACGTATGTTATGCAAGATATGGGCAGAACCATAAGCGCCGAAGTAGTAGGCGTTTTAACAGAATTACTATCAAATTCCTAAGGGGGGAGTCAAAAATACACTAAAACTAAAGTAATGAAAAAGGGAAAAAAGAAAGATAAACAATAGAAAACGATGGAAATATTAAAAAAACAAGAGATGAAGTCAATGAAAAGGAAGCAGCGAGTTTCTTGTCGAAATGGGTTACAACTTACAAATTAAATAAATTTAAACTAATTAAGTCGTCTAACAACTTGTTTGACAATTGATCAAATATCACATTTTCGTTTTCTGAATTCTCAAAAAGCGATTATATCTTTAAATCTTGATTTAACCGAAATTTTGATTATTCTTCGTTTTTCTTTCAGTTGGCTCTGATTCAAGTGTCGACAGGGAATACTCCCTTTGAGAATCCTCAGAAAAACGAATTATTTAAAATATGAATTATAAATAATAATAGTGAATACTTTTACTCCATTAGACAACTCATAAATGAGAAGATATTAGTAATCATTTTAAGAACGTGATTCTTCTGGAATTCGAGCGCTAGCATAAGATATAAGCCTACAAACTTCAAACAACTTATGAATCATGATATGAAACAGAAATTCGAATAAAACGACGAAGAAGAGAGGGTTTCCTCTAATTTGATTTGATTTGCAAGTTTCAATATTCCTCATCTTGTTGACTCCCTTAGGAAACGAGGGTCGCTTCAAGCGTCGCTACGCTAATCTCCTGTTTTTCGTATTGAAACTTGATTCACTTTAGGATTGGCGTTCGGCGAATGGACGGAGTGGACCTCTTGGTCAGTCTGCCAAAATGGGCAGAAATCCAGAGTGAGAACATGCGTCTCCAAAAAACCAGCGCTACGTGTTGTTTGCCACGGAGATGCCATTGAGGTAGGTGGAGTTATTTCGTGATTTTCTGGTGATTTTCAAGAGAAGGGAGTCCGGATTTTCGCGCTTTTTTGAACGATTTCTAGCATTTTTGGACGAATTAGGTTTACTTTCTGAAAAATTTCTACTCTCGTCACCAGCCGTTCCACAAATTTGCTCTTTTGGAAAGACCGTTTTGAAACCGCGAAATTTCGAAAAGTCTATTTTGCGAACATCTAATGCGTGCGCAATTATACGGAGGGTATAGAAAGTCACCGATCATCATTATATAAAATAGAAAAAGTCGCCAAGAAGTATTAGAGAAATGAAATGAATTCGCTCTATTGCAATAAATCTGAGCAATAAATGTGAAAAAATAGAACGAGGGAGACGTGGCGCAAATGCCAAACTTGGCCATAACGATCACAGTCGTCTTGCTCGACATTTTTTTTCATATTTTTCCTTAAGCACCTACAACAAAGAAACATTATAAAGCCATTTATTTAACAATGAAAATTATCGAGAAATTTTTGAAAAATTGGCTCCAGCGAAATGCCCGTGGTCGCAATGGCAGAGCTTCCGACACTCGTCATGCCCATTTCAATTTTCTTGCTTTTTAGCGGATTTATTATAGTGGAGCGAATTTGGCAAGTATACTACAATAAGAAATATTTATAGAAAGGTTATAAATTAAAAAATAAACGATAGAAATTAAAACAATTAGAACAAAGGCGTAATAAACTTGGAAATTTGCCGAAATCTCTATATTTTTAAAAATGTTTTTTCGTTATCGACAAATTCAATATACCTGTGATCACACATGTCATCGTCAGGAATTTTGTGAAACTTTTAATATCTTTATTTATTCGAATTTATGCCAAACGTGTTTTAGGAGTGACATTAACGATCGTTTAAAGTGATCTTGCTGCTCTCAGATAGTGGTACCATACTGTTATATTTCAGATCGAGAAGTGCTACTATAATGCCGCAGTTGGCCGCGTTCCAGTCGCCGCCGATCCATGGACCATCGAACGCGAAATAAGCGGAGATTTCGCTTAAAACAAAAGAAAAGACGTAATATGGAGGAATAGACAACGACCTCATCATTAATAATTCAACACATTCTCACAGAGAGTTCTCGAATTTTACGAACTTCTCGATCTTATTTTAATTTTTGTTCGTTCTCGACTTCAATTCTAATAACAATATTTCATAACTCGTTTTCATTCATTTTCATAGATATTTGGCACGTTGCCAATTGCCAGCGGAAAGCGCGGCATTTTGCGATGATGTACTTCACTGCATTTCAGCGGCAATTTTCCGTTTTGCACTTTCTTGCCTTCAAGAATTCTATGAAAAGTTTCAAAAATGGCGGAAAAGACAGTACATGGACTGGAACTTTGATCGTGAAAAGAAGATGTTTTATTTCCATCTTCACGAGAAATAGTTTTTTTTTTTAGATAATACAGAAGTTTACTATACAAATTATTGCACAAGAATATTATAAAGTTTCATTTACGAGCACCGCAAAATTATCAAATCGTCACATCTCCACGGGGAATCCATTATTATAATGCCAAAAACGTTTACTGTTCTCGTATTTCTGGCGGAACTGTATCCACTGTCGATAGCTGCACCAGAAAATATCGAATTATAAAGAGAGTAATAATCGGAACTATTCGCGAAAAGGATTGCGAATCGCAGAGCAGCCGGAACAATATTGTCATTTCACTAAACGTGCATATGACTAGAGAATTCGAAAAGGGAAAATACCGGGCAATGGCAGAGTGAAGAGAAAAAGATTGGCTTTGTCGAGAAGTTCAGAGTGTAATCGCGTTTGCCAATTCTCGACGACCTCTTTTTTACACTCTCCCCCCCCCCTCCTCATTTCCTTTGTCTGCCACGAAAACGTTGAATTTTCAACGTATTACCTCTCCTCTTCACTCAACAGGTTACCTGTTTTGTACAATGAATGAAGTGGTACTCTATAAAAATGGGTTCACTTCTACGCAGATCTAGCAAAACATCAATAGGAATGTATAGTATTGCCATAAAAACTCGTTGTTCCCCCCCCCCCCGGGAAATGAATTTGAATTCGAATATCGATTTCAATACTCATGACATTTTGGGCACGTGTTCCTGCCACGATCCTTACCCACGGGATAGGGCACATGTTCCGAACCGTTCCCGGTATTTCCAGAGTAGGCAGGTTTTCCAGTTTCTTTAAAGGTGAATTGTTTATAAATACAATAAAAAGCATATTCTTCCCTCTATTTGTATTGCCTCTTTGCTATCGCAATCATCATGCCGTCAAAAGGTATTGTTTCTTCATATCTATTTTTTTATTCTTCAGAAATACTCTTTTTTCCTTGGTTTTTTTTTAAATTTTCATTATTTTTAAAAAGTTAATTTTTCCAGATTCTGAAAGTCAACGATATGTTCGATAAATAGTCCACGAAAGTTAAGAGAATAATTTCAGAAAAAGAAACTTTATATTGGATTCTAAGCAAAGAGTTATAGAATTCGCCATTTTAACAGACAATAAAAAAACCCGTTAAAATGTGCATAGTATCTAGACGTTATATACAGCAGTAAAATCTCGTCGCAATTAATGGATGGGCTAAAAACGAAGACTGGGAGCCACTAGGAGGCATGTCAAAGATAAAAATGCGGACGATGAACTTGCTGAATGGATTCGAGGTATGAGACGGAAAAACATAGCGAGTTTCTAGATTAATAATCAAACAAAAAAGTCGACGAAATCCTCAATTCAAGCAAGATAATTAAGAAACCTTTGTTTCTATCCTTCAACATTTTATGTACTTCACAGGCGAGCAACGGGTGACTTGAATTTTTTTTTCAGAAAGACATTTATTCACGAAGACCAATGACTGTTTGCCAAAAACCCCTCGATGAATTTATAAACAAAGTTGTTTCTTTCTTGCTTTATATCGATGAGTAAATATCGCAAAAATACTCGCAAAAAAATTTAAAAAAAAAACATAAATTTGTGTCTATGCCTGTGATGAGACCGCCGACTCCATTGACATCTCCTAAAGTCGAGCGGTCCAGGAAAAAGGAGCAAAGCAGGTAAAAGCTAAGAATTTTGAAAAGGTCAAGAACTCGTTGAATTCTTGGAAAAATAATGGATTCATTTTCTCATATTCCGTATTCTACGGAAATCAATTTTTATACCGTATTCTTTAAGGGATAATTAAAAAATCCTCACTGATGGAGTACTTATTGCAAAAAGTCGGTATTTAACAATACGTTTAGCATATAAACCATGAGGATCACTATCGAATCAAACATCGAAATACAAGGGTGTCATTAAGACAAACTTGCAGATCTTCCAGTCGAAATTTGGAAAAAGTTCGGTCCAAATGCTGTTGCCAGACAATGCACACCGGAATTTGTTATTTGTTATATGTACTAGTAAAGATACATCTCATCTCAATCTAACATCTTTACTCCAAGTTAAGCATATGCTGGGAATTAGCGGCGATCCTGTTATTGGTACGCCGCTAATGGATAGATGGTACGGCAAATAGCACAGGCCTGTGCTAAATGGAAATAGTAGCGAACTGAGCTGTGTCGTTCAGCGCTATGTCCTCCCCGCCCACACCTGTGGAGGCATTTTGGTATAACAAGCTGGGCGAGAATGCTGCTTCGGTTGCTGCTCCTTTCCCTTACCTTTCCCCTTCTTTTTCAGTGCACTGGTTATCTGGAAATACGTCTGACTAGTCCTTATGTGCGAGTTTTGAATGCTACTCTTGAGCTAACCGTGGGATCAAACAAAAGTTTTCATAAAATTCCTCTCTCCCCATATTATGAACTATCAATTTCAAAGATTCCGATAGAGTTCAATGAGCCTGCTAGTATTATTATTAGAAGTGGACCTGTGAAGGAAATTGGTCTAACTGATTCCGTGATCAATCCGAAAATATTTAATACAGAAAAAATGACCATCGTTCCGCCGAAAGCCGGATTACCGTTTAATGGCTTCAGAATTGAAATCAAGTGTGATGAGTAAGCTCTATATTTTTCATATTTCTAGATATGAACTGTTATTATTTTTCAGAGGTTATTTCGGTGCACTTTGTGATCGGTTTTGCAACGAAGAACACGCCAGGTCCAAGGGCAGGAGATGCAATAGTCTTGGAAACATCGGTTGCCCAATTGGATTTCGAGGATTGAAATGTGATATTGAGCTGCCAAGTGACAGTGGGCTCTGTGGATGCAAGAATGGTGGCGTGTGTGTCAACTCATTTGATTCCAAATTGACAGCTGATTTTCCGATTTGCGAATGCTCCAATGGATTCATTGGTGCGGCATGCGAGAAGCCGTTGAAGATGTTCGAACCTAAGATATCTACTCGATTCTTCGAATCAACTGCACGTTTTCATGATTTGAGTAATATTTCGGTGAACAACGAATTATACGACGAAGAGAAGGATGTTTCTGCTAAAATGTTTGCTCCACAGCTGTATGTCATTCAACAAAATGCTCTGGCTGGAAAAGCTTACCATCGGTCACCATACCAAAAGAAAACTGCGTTAATTTTTGACCCAATAACTCTTTCGTTTCATTCTGCTATTACCAACTCTCCACCGCAATTCAAAGAAGGGCGTCCTGTCAGAACTGAACGTTACAATAAACAATTTAAAAATTGAATATAAAATAGGTTTTCCAATTTTAATTTATCAATATACTGCTTCCAATTTTTTTGTGTATTACTAAAGCTCTGTTCGGTTCCAGATTTTAGTGTTTTACATTTCCGAAAGAATGTTAATAACACGCTTTTATGTTGTGCTTTTCAATAATAAATATTTTTTCTATTGTAAAACAAAACGGAAAAATAGCGGATCAGAAAAAATAGTGGATTAGAACGTATCAAAAGTGGATGTTCGTGAGGGGACATAGCGGTCAAGTAGAACCGCATACAGAGAGCTTGTCAAATACGAAAAGGTGTTGCGACTTAGCCTTGTCCTTGAGATGTGTCTTCTTGATTTCAATGCGACAGAAACAAACATCGTGTTGTCTATTTTCGAAAAGAAAACAATTTGTTTTTAATTGAAGGTTTCCGAATTAGTTATCACGATGACATGTTTTGACCAGAGTATCCGCTATTTCTGTGAAAGACGTGTCGGTCAAACCGAATTTTATTTTAAAGGATGCATTGGGGACACTTGCGTCTAATATCATAATATGATAACGATGGTTTCCGGCGCGCCCAATCCAGAAACAACACACCACTACTATCAATTTCTGCAATTTCAATATTCGAATATCGAACTTGTAAATTACAAAACTCCAAGTGCTTTATTCAATTGGTTATCAAATTTATGTCGTAGCGAGACCCTTAGATAACCTTAGCCGCTTTGCGTTCACCAGCGTAATTCTAATAAATCATAAATATGTTTTTCAATGAAACACGGCACGAAAAAGAATATAATGAAAATTAAGCGATTTTCCGGAAAAGACATAAAGTGTGTTGAGGCTTTTCCTTATGGGGTTATTCATGATGCATTTTTATGCAAAAAATGCCACTTTAATCTTATGAGGTTATTTATGAAAAGCACAATTGCATTTTAATGCAAAAAAATAAGATTAAATAAATAATTTTCTCACAATTGCCATAGTAATTTTACGCTTTTTCGCCTCCTCATCGATCATTTTTGGCTGTAAAATATTATTTTTATCAAATTAATTTAAAATTTTTCCGAAAATGTGAATTTTTCGCACAATAGGAGTTCTTCTCCAAAAAATTGAGGGCCTCGTAAATCGACACATTAAAGGCGCATAGACTTTCTCGGTGACGATATCCGACACCACCTTGCATTTTAACTGAACATAGCACTGAACTAAGTTGCATTTTTTTCAATTAAAATGCTATCGTGAATAAGATTAAAGTGGCATTTTTTGCATAAAAATGCATCATGAATAACCCCATTATATGCCAGCCCCCGAAATTTCCCTATAGTTCATCTGTTGACACCTATCCGTTTCATAATATTTATGTACTCTTTAATTAATACCGATTAATTTCATTTTATTTCCATGTAAACTCTAGCTCCATCATATTCAATTCAAAGACGGTAACGATCGAGTAATCAATAGCATACGCCACGGACATGCGTCGCCGACAACGATGTTCAGACGACTTGCTGTGCATTGACTTCGGCTTCTTCAGCTCTCCCGTTTATGTTCATTTTCAGGCAATTAATTCTGCACTACCTAAAAGTGCACTACCAATAATTTTTGCACTACCCTGATTTTGCACTACCGACTTTTTTTGCAATTTTTGCACTCCCTAATTTTGCACTACCAGAATATTGATTTTGCACTACCTCCGATTTTGCACACCCATTTTCGCAGTTTACTTTGCACTACCAAACATGATTTTGCACTACCAAACTTGATTTTGCACTACCATTTTTGTGGTTTCCACTTTTTGTAGCACTACTTTTATTTTTTCGTGACAACACCTCTAGTCCAAACAGAACAAAGAATGAAAAAATTATGAGAAGAGTAAGCAACAACAATTAGTTTAAGAATTATGGGTCCGATGAACCAACGTCGTCAGTCGTCGTCAACTCCTTCATCTGAATCGGTTCCATACATTTTTCGGTTGAAATCTTTTCTCCATAGCGCCCTTAATATCAAGGTTTTAACTTTAAGCGGGATATAATGTTTTTAAGTTTTTTTTTTGAAAATACCTTACTCTTTTGATAGTCTCTGGACTCCAGTTTCGACGGATTTTCTCAAATCTTTGCTCGTCTCCACGAAGTCGGAAAATGTTCTGTTTCTTTTTCTTCTATGTGATCTGCGCAAGTCAGATAGCTGTTCTGTCGAAGTGTGTGGAGCATCATCACTGTCGTTTTTGTGCCTGAAATATGCTGCAGTGCCAATTTTGAGATCCAATCTTACTCGATCATTATTTTTCTTGTTTTGACACTTGTTTCGATTTTTGCTTCGGAACTTTGGGGCAATAGAGTAGAGGAGCATACTGGGGTGCCTGGGTCCGACCAATCATCCTCAAGCGTGATCAAAGTATCATTGGTTTCTTGATTTTCTGTTTGTGCGATAACGCAATTCCTGAAAACGGATGTTTTTGGAATATTCCGCTCGCCACATTAATTTAATAATTATATGGAGCCAAGAAAACCTTGTAGTTTTACAAAAAGTGGAAACCACAAAAATGGTAGTGCAAAATCAAGTTTGGTAGTGCAAAATAAACTGCGAAAATGGTAGTGCAAAATCGGAGGTAGTGCAAAATCAATATTTTGAAGTGCAAAATTAGGGAGTGCAAAAATTATTGGTAGTGCACTTTTAGGTAGTGCAGAATTAATTGCCTCATTTTCACATGTTTCATGGTGCTTTTCCTCTGTTTTACTCACTACTGCTTCACAAAGACCACCCCCTCACACAGTTTCCATCCAAGTTTAGCCCATTCGTCTTTTAATTAATTGCTCTACTCTATTCGTATTTTCCGCACTATTTATTCCCGAATTGTTGCAGGTGTTTTTGTTCTCTCTCGGATTTATGGAACGGGGTCTTCTTCAAGAATAAACAGGTTTCATGTAACACTCTTGTGATTGTTGCTCCTCTTTCTGTTTATCCAATTGATTTGAGATCAGCATGATTTTGAAACTCATAAACTTCCGACTGCCCTAATGAAAAGGGTCAGCAATGCGTGCAGATAAATTTGTACATCATCGCATTTCTTTAAATGGTTTCTCATTTTTACAAACTACTCAGCAGTCGGTACTTTCGAAATCAAATTTACCAAATTTCACCGATCTATCCGACTATTTCTAGGATGAGTGGTACAAACAATTCGATTTTATAGCCTTAAAGGAAGAGAAAACACGGATAATAACAAATGTTCGACCTAAACAGACCTAAAAGGAAGTTTCTTTTAAATGAAAAATGAAAACATCAATCTCTCTTTTCTTGATAATAAGCCGACGGTGACCACAACACAACAGGCACTCAACATCTTCTTCCTCTCAGTATTGATTCGACTGGCCAACATCAATGTCAAATATTCTATTTGGTATTTTTACTTTATTTCTAATATTCTCGTCAGCTCTTTCTGTTGGTGGAACATTTGAAGCTGTCATTGAAAGCTACAAAGATGCTCTTCCATCAAAAGTCGTTGAAGCATTCGATAATTTGAGTTCTGAGGAGAGTGCAATAATGAAAGAAGTATTTAAGAACTATGATAAGCTTACAAGTATTGCTGATTTGATTGTGGCGATCAAAAAAAAGTCTGAATCTCTCGGATCGCTTTTCGAAAAGCTCTACATTGAAGTTGACGCTGAAATCGAAGCATTGACTCCGGATACAAAGAAATTTGTAACAGAATTATTAGGAATTGGCAGAGCCATCTACACAGCTCAATTTGTTGGAGTTCCACTTGATCCAAAGGAAGTTCTTCCCGTTTTCAAAAAGTTAGTTTTTTAAAACAATATATGTATTTGATTTGCAATTGAGTTGCTCCTATAATAGTTGCCGTGCAGTCTGAAGCGACCTTTGAAAAATATAATAGTGGTGTTCCTTGTGCTATCGAAAGCAATTCTGTCAACGAATACTTGTTTTTCATTTTTTTTTTCTTATCTTGCTGAATTAGCTTCTTTTCCTCATTTTGTTGAATTAAATATTTATTTAGCTATTAAAATATTATTATTTAATTTTCCTATATTTATTTAATTGTTCGGCGATTCCTAATTATTATTACTCTGTATAGAAAAACTGGCTCCGGACTCAACCTGGAGTCGCTCAGGCAATTTAATATTCATCTAATTGCAGAAAAATTCGTAAATACGGCAGGTCAGCTAGATTGATAAACTGTCTAATTACACTAGAATATCATTTAATTAGACTAACAAAGTGAAGGGAAGCACATCACGTGGGTTTAGATGGCTACTTTGCCCAATTAAACACGTGACTTCTAATTGTATTGATAGTCCCCCATTGAACTTCATACTTGATTTCGAAAAAAAGAAACAGTCAAATTTGTCATTCGAGCAAACAATACAAAAGCATTGGAAAAGTTCGGAGTCTTGAAGAGTTACTAGGTCAGTGACTCAGTTTCGTGTTCAAAAAAATCCGAAAATCGAAGCAAATGTAGCAGAAAATTTCACAATTAACAGAATTTTATGCGCATGCAGCGTTGTGCTTAGAAGACCTATCGCAGTAAGCCAGAAGCACCCAGAAGAATACTCGGAGAAAGAAATCAGTAAGAATGCACAGAAAATAGGCGAAAGTGGTGCGTCTATCGATTTTGAATAGCCTTTGTATTTCTGAAACAATATTTGTTCTTTTATCTATACATTGTCGGATCTTAATAAATCATTTTTATGAAAATGAAGGACGAATATGAAAAATATATATAAAATCAAAAAAGAACATGAAAAATAGTGGAACTGCTTCGGAATCAAGTGATCCATTATTAGTGGAACTCAGAAAGAGAACATTGAAAATTGTAGCTAGTAAATACATGCAGCTCAATCTGTTCTTATGGTATAACTATATAAAATCGGTTTTTATATATGTTTTCATTATTGTTTTGTCGTCCGAATTCCATTTACTACATATACTTGTTTTTCAGGCAATTCGCTTCATTCAAATCACTTTCTGATGCGAACAAAGAAGAACTGAAGAAAGCGTTCCTCGGACTCTACAAATTTTCATTGAATGAAAAAATCAAGGCCGAGATTAATAAAAATTAAAATGTTCTAATAAAATTTTTCGCGTTTTTATTTGTTTAATTACATTTCGAATATTTTATTGCTTACCGATCACATGCGAACTTCATAAATATACTATTTTAAGACATTCACATAAATAACATTGTTATAATGGTGATTCTGTTTTGAAAGCGAGAATTAACTTCCCGAAGAGTTTGGCAAGCAGAGCGTGAACTTTAACATTCTTTGGCGGCTCCGTGGAATATTTTTCTCATCTGTTATCTTTCTTACAGAAATTTATATACTTTTAATGGTCTGAAAAATCGTAAAAATCATACAAGTACCATTAATAAATAAGACCGTATTGAATGAAAGTGTCTCGAATTCAGGTTTTCCGTTTCTCCGCTAAAGGATCTAACGTAAAAACCTTTTCCTGCAGCAATTATTCCTGCGAGAAACGCCTCTGGCTTAGCGCTCAATCCATAGACCTTGTTTTGCAAGATGACTTGAAGCTTTTTCCCACAAAGCTGGTGATTTATCGGTGAGAAACAATCAATCCCGTTTCGTTTTTGGAAATATCTTTCTATGCAGTTTTTTCTTCCGGATTCAACCCCTTTTAGGCTTCAACCATTTTTAAAAGTCGAATATACTTGTTTTTTTTAAGATCTTGGTGAAAAGTGAAGGCTCGCAACTGAGACGTCGAGTAAGATGGACAAAAATAAATCGAAACCAATTAGACGAGACATTCTGATGCTGCTCTTCCATTAAGTTGTGTGCCTCTTCATCCTGGAAATTGTGTGGTTTGTTCAATGACAATATTTAAAACACCGCATTCGCCATAAGAATATGTCAAGTCGTGGTGGGGATGTGTTGCCTCAATATAATGGCATGTTGTATTATGACGGTGGTGATTATGGTAGCTTAGGTTTTCGGTCTTAGTTCATATTACAATGTTTATTTTAAGGCTTCCACGAAAGACGAAGACAAAAAGACGTTCTCAAAAGTCGAGTCGTCTTCGTTCGCCTTGCATCCATTTTACGCAATAAAAAAGTTGTCAACACACTGCATCAGACGAATTCATGACGAAGAACAAGACGAGATGAAGACGAAGATGAGACGAGACGACCGAAATTTTGCCCAAATGAAAGCCTTAGTTTATTTTCAAATTAAGTCGGAGAGCGATTAGTTGTGATTAGTTTTTTCGTAGTAGTTAACAATGGAGGAAGTTTGACAATAGTTAGCATAAGACACACCCTTATTCTAATAATTGTTTGCACTGAAATATAGTGAATTTCAGTGCAAACACTTATTTGCATATTCAGGAAAAAATTACATCCCGTGCGGCAACAATCACTTATTGAAATGATGGGAAACGCAAACAACGATCAAAAATTACAAACGAAAAATATTCAAAAAATAATTATTCAAAAAAATGTATTCAAATGTGGTATTAGGAAATTAAAACAGTAATGAAACATTTCCCAAAAACAAATGATATACAATTTTGGCAAAACAGGACAGAATGGGTACAAATTCAAAATTAAAAAGCATCTTCAAGTATACACGTTGTTATATCTTAAACGTGAGCATACATGTGGAAGTGATCATTGCCTTCTTTATTACGGAGAATAAAAATATAGGGAAACATAAAATAACAATCAGTGACAAATGGATCACAATACGGTTAATCTACAAAACAGTTGAACTTGCTATCATCATGGGACACAAATACCCATGTCGAACAATGATACATATATTAAACGCATCCTGGTGTAACAGAGCAGTGGATCAGAATATTAAAATATATATTTGTGTGATTTAGACACCAAACAACTCACGTAATGACAGAAAGAGAACAAATTAGTGATTACAGAACTAAAAATGTGATGTAGCTTTTTGCTTTTTGCTTTTCTCGCTTTTTGATCGCAATAGCTTCTACATTTTACTCAGCCTCTACGTGGCGTAGAAGATCAACAACTGATTCTCTTCTACATATCCGGAGGAGCTCGGCACCCCGGCAGAGTCTCAGTTGGCCAATGGGTAGAAAAGTGTCATATCGGGTCGAAGGTAGCGCCCAATACTCTTTGTCCCGGTAGCTCTAACTCTGGCTTAGCAGGTCATAATAGAGTAAACAGGCACACAATAATTGCTACAAACAGCAAACCAAACTGCCTCAGTCCTCCGCACCCGGCCTCTGCTTCTGATACGGTAGATTCAGAAGTAAGTCGGGAGAGGCGATCAAATCTCGGAGTACCGATCGTCTACCAATCGGAAAAGGAAAAGAAGAAAACACGGCCCAAAACAAGAAGAATCGATTTAAGAGTGTGCACCTTCAACTGCAGGTCTGTCGCAACCGAAAGCAGACTTGCAGAGCTTCTCGAAGAAACAAAACGAATAAAGTACGATATCATCGGACTATCGGAAACAAAACGAGAAGCAGAAGAGCACAAAACCCATCGAGACGGGACCGGAGTTTTCTTAGGATCTCGGAACAGTAGTTCCGTGTCAGGAGGGATCGGCTTTATCGTTAAGAGCACCCTCCTCCCAAAAATCATAGAAGTCAAGTTCCTCAACCATAGGATCGGCTACCTTACTCTACAAGCAGGAAGGAAACTCAGCTGTACCATCTTCCAGGTGTACGCACCTGTCGCTGATACCGATCCAGAGGAACTCGCTGACTTCTATGACAGCCTTCAAGACGCCTATCTAACCTGCCGTAGCAGGTACAAGCTCATCATAGGCGACTTTAACGCTAGATTGGGTACAAGGAAAGACACGGAACGATACATTGGCACGAATTCAATGGAACCAAGAAATGAAAGTGGCGAATTATTAGCTACCTTTTGTGAATCAAATCGTCTATGGCACATGAACTCGCAATTCAAAAAGTCAATGCATAGACGATGGACACACATCAGCCCCGACCAGAAGCACAAACATGAAATCGACCATATACTGGGAAATGGAAAATTTGTGACGGATGTGTCGGTGCTCCCATCATTCACAAATGGTAGTGACCACCGTCTACTTCGCAGCCACCTGCACTTCAATACCAATATCGCAAGATACGAGCAGGTCAAGCGAAGAAAGCTTCCAAAGAGAGAGTTGGACCCGAACACTGCGCACACGCTCAGTGCCACAGTCGAAATAGATTCAAATACGGACATTGATCAAGATTATCAAAATCTAATCGAAGTACTCAAGGATCTACAAGACAAAGCAATAACAAGGCCATCCAACCACGTACACAGAAGAATCTCGGAAGCAACTCGTCAGCTTCTAACCAAACGGCGTTTCACAGACAGATCAGACCCAAACTTCAAGTCACTGTCTCAAGAATGCCGAGAAGCCGTCGAGAAAGACCATGAAGAATTCGCCAGAACCCGCCTACTGAATGCCGCTAATCAACGAAGGAGTCTTAAGAAGGTAGCGAGAGACATCACAGAGTATAAATCTCAAATACCTTGCCTTAAGTCTCCAGCGAGCGGCGAAAGAATCACTTCTAGGACAAAGATGGAACAGGAGATTCAGAAGTTCTACTCGAAACTATTCAGCAGCAACTTCTCTTCTCCCACATCAACCAACACCCCCATCAGAACGGAAACACCACCACCAGCACCACCGTTCCTCCCAGAAGAAGTGCGAACTGCCCTCAATTCATTCCCAAACGGGAAGGCAGCAGGTGATGACAAAATCACGGCAGATTTTCTCAAGAGCTGTCATGACAATGTCATTAGCCTGATCGCACGACGATTCTCGAAGTATTTAGAAAGCGGAAAAGTTCCATTGAAATGGAAAAACTCGAACACTACTCTGATCTTCAAAAAAGGAGACAGAGAAAATTTGGAGAACTATAGGCCTATCTGTCTTCTCTCAGTACTCTATAAGACATTCTCAAAATGTCTATTAAATAGAGTAAGAAAAACACTAGAAGAAGCCCAGCCAGTCGAGCAAGCAGGATTCCGTCGATCATTCTCAACGATCGACCACATACACTCAGTACAACGCTTGCTCGAGGTTGGCCGCGAGTACCAAATCCCGCTCACACTTGTCTTCATTGACTTCCACAAGGCATTTGACAGTGTGGAACCAAAAGCGATATGGGAAAGCCTTCGAACCCAAGGAGTAGAAACAGTCTATATTAACCTGCTCAAAGAGTGCTATGCAAACTGCACAACCACCTTCACACCATTCCATAGACAAGTTGAAGTACCCATCACAAGAGGTGTACGTCAAGGTGATCCAATATCACCAAACCTCTTCTCAGCTTGTGTAGAGCTCGTTCTCGGAAAATTGTCTTGGAACCACCTAAAAGGACACGACGATGACTACGCTCACGTGCCAGGAATAAGGATCAATGGCAGAAATCTCACCCATTTGAGATTCGCAGATGACATCATTCTCGTCGCAAACGACCCACGAACTGCCAGCCAGATGATCCAAGAATTCACAGAAAGGTGCAAAAAAGTAGGACTCCAAATCAATACTAACAAAACCAAAGTGTTGAGAAACACGTACGCCACCACACCACCACACATCCGGTGATCATCAGTAATAATACAACCATCACAACAATCGAAGACGTGGATGAGTATGTCTACCTTGGCAGGCTACTCAACACGCGAAATGAGCTAGAACCTGAACTCCACAGAAGAAGACGGGCAGCCTGGGCCGCGTTCAACAACATCAAAAATACCACCGACGCTCTCACCTGTCCCCGAATTCGAGCTCAACTTTTCGATACCATCGTTCTTCCCGCGCTCACATATGGATCTGAAACGTGGACCCTTACACAGAATCTCGCTGAAAGACTCCGTGTGACGCATGCATCACTAGAAAGAAGATTAATTGGAATGACCCTCACGGAACAACGCCAACGAGACTTGCACCGCGATGACATCCGAAAAATCTCCCAAGTCACGGACCCACTCAAATACATCAAAAAGAAAAAATTAGGATGGGCCGGGCACATTATGCGAAGAAATGACGGAAGATGGACAAAACTGATACAAGAATGGATTCCTCGAGATCAAAAACGACCTGTCGGACGACCCCCCATGAGATGGTCCGACTCACTACGCAAAGAAGTCTCAATATACCGAGGAAATCGATTGACTACTTCATGGACAACCATCGCCCAAGACCGCAAGGCATGGTTAGCTGAGATCCGCGCTCACACAAGCGATTGACGGATCGACTAAGTAACTAAGTAAGTAAGTAGTAGTTAACAATGGAGGAAGTTTGACAATAGTTAGCATAAGACACACCCTCATTCTAATAATTGTTTGCACTGAAATATAGTGAATTTCATGGCAAACACTTATTTGCATATTCAGGAAAAAATTACATCCCGTGCAGCAACAATCTCTTATTGAAATGATGGGAAACGCAAACAACAATCAAAATTACAAACGCAAAATATTCAAAAAATAATTATTCAAAAAAATGTATTCAAATGTGGTATTAGCAAATTAAAACAGTAATGAAACATTTCCCAAAAACAAATGATATACAATTTTGGCAAAACAGGACAGAATGGGTACAAATTCAAAATTAAAAAGCATCTTCAAGTATACACGTTGTTATATCTTAAACGTGAGCATACATGTGGAAGTGATCATTGCCTTCTTTATTACGGAGAATAAAAATATAGGGAAACATAAAATAACAATCAGTGACAAATGGATCACAATACGGTTAATCTACAAAACAGTTGAACTTGCTATCATCATGGGACACAAATACCCATGTCGAACAATGATACATATATTAAACGCATCCTGGTGTAACAGAGCAGTGGATCAGAATATTAAAATATATATTTGTGTGATTTAGACACCAAACAACTCACGTAATGACAGAAAGAGAACAAATTAGTGATTACAGAACTAAAAATGTGATGTAGTTTTTTGCTTTTTGCTTTTCTAGCTTTTTGATCGCAATAGCTGTTCTACAACCCGTCAGTTCTTAAAACCCCGATTTTCATTTACAATGTTTCGTTTGTTAGTTTCGAAAATCTCGAACTCTCAAGTTTTGCAATGGAATTTCGAAATTTCTCTAGGTGTATAATTGCATGAAATGCTTTAAAAAATGTTAATTTATATTATTTCGTTTTGCATACGTGAATAGAGAAAAAAACTTAATCACAGGAATAGGAATAAAGTTATGGAAACAATAAAATAATCTGGGATTTATTCGGGGAATTTCATGCATAAATTTACATTTTATGCATACGATTTTTCAAAAACTATCATAAGGTTGCATGGAAATTCTTATTTCCAATTAAGATAACTCTTACTCGGGTTTAATGACATTTTTTTTATTTTGTAGTATTGTAAATAAAAGTTTAATATTTTTTTTGAATGATTTCTAGGTATAAATTTGTTGATGGCAATTTGTTAACCAGCATGTTGCCGAATATACGACATATTATCTTCAAAGTAAAATTTAAAAAAATCAGATATTCAGCAACTTTTTGGATATATTCTTTAGGTGCTTTCAGATTTGCTCTCAAGAGCGGAATTTTGTTTTTTTTTTGCTTTGTAATAGTGGGGTTTAGAGGTTTTCCCACTGAAAACTCCTCAAAATTACTCGGTTGTTTTATCGCTCTCTTTATCATTTTTTTCTTCCCAATTTGTTCGAAATCGTATCCACATAATCACCTCCCGCGATTAAAATTTGCCGCCAACAATCGATCGTGGCTAGACCAACGTCGCATGTCGGCTCCACCCCCTTCTTGCTCACAAACCGACCTTTTCAATTAATATCCCATATTGAGGCAGTTACGTTTACACCGGAATGGTGCATGTTTTCATCTTTGCGTTTATTAGCTTATTTGTTCTATTTTTGCTCAAGCAGCATTGTACGGTTTTTTACTGCCGCTAGTTCTCGAGAAACGCACGTTTTTAATTTTTTTTTTCTAAGCGTGTGCCCAAGGCGCCCCGAAAATTAACCATTTAGTGATAAATTAAATTATAATTTTTCTGGGCTCAGCGACACCTGACACTCGCTTAGAATATTAAGAGTACTGACAAATAAATTGCGGATCCATAATATGGAATTCCGTTTTAAGGAGTAAATGAAAATCAGTCATTAAGAAGCATGTATTCGTAGTCTGTACTTTCAGTATTTGCAAAAGGTTCTGCGGAGCAAACGAAGAGTATTCTTGCTTCGTTTGGTTTTTTGTTACGATAAAGTTGTTTTCCTCCAAAGTTCATTAACTATTTTTGGGTTTTCCTATTTTTTCGCTGCTAACAGCCGAAACATACAATTTTCGGTCGAAAAAATCGGAACTTTTTTTTTGCATATTTTTTTGGAAGGCATTTCCGCACAGTCTTGTCTGTGTGGACAGCAGGGCTGTGCGGAACAAACAATTTTTTTGGTATTTTTGCAACTCGGAAAAAAATATGTTTCGATTTTCTTAAACAACCGGTCTCATTTTTCCTTTGAACTGGAAATGCTATTCTTTAGAATAATTTTTGAGTAATTTTTGACTCAATAATTCTTTTTTTTTTCATCAAATCGTGATCCGTCCATGTTCAGTTTCCTGTTTCTTCCTAGCGTTCTTGAAAAACTGCTGAATCTCCATTTTCGGTAACACTTAAGATTCAATGTATAAATTTATTTGACGGGTCGTTCCTGTTCACCATTTTCACCATTAAACGCCTGCCGAAAGAAGCAGATGCGCAGACTGTTAAACAATGTCTAATTGCGCAAGCATTTGAATTTGTGAGCTTCTTTCGGTCAGCCCGACCTTCGATA
The DNA here is from genome assembly GCA_003052745.1 of Caenorhabditis inopinata. Lineage (NCBI taxonomy): Eukaryota > Metazoa > Nematoda > Chromadorea > Rhabditida > Rhabditidae > Caenorhabditis > Caenorhabditis inopinata. The sequence continues at coordinate 14,783,959 of AP018155.1, read as the reverse complement.
GTTGCTAATGAATTTATCGCTATGGCTGTTTTTTTGTTAGCATTCTGTTGGTGAATACATTTTGACACAAATACTCATTTTAGTTATTAGCTTTTCGATTTATATACTAGAAATAAACATTTTTCTGCGGAAATATAAAACAATTACATACAATTATGTGAACCAGCCATCACGCGTCTTTTCGATCCTATTCGGAAGATTATCACCAATCTGTCATCAGCTTGAAGACCACCCTCTTAACATTTAAATGGCCACCATAAACCTTCAGTGCTTTAGTTCGTGGAAGGCCTTCTTTCTTACCATCATTTTCTTTTCTCCAAGTTTTTCATGGAACGTTTCTGCTTTATAGTGTTTTTCTTCCGCTATTCCTTCGAAAAAAGTTTATGTCTTTTGATATCGTGCTATTATTTCTCTCAACCTCAACCATCGCCCAAGATCGCAAGGCATGGTAAATTGTGATCCGCGCAAGTGATTCACGGATCAACCAATGATAATCTTTCTACTGAATATAAGCAAAATTATGCTTTACCATGCCGTCGGGCAAGCCCCAACAAATCATTAACTTTTCTATTTAAGCCTCAATTTTTTTCTTTCTCAGTTTCTCACAGCTAAGTATATGCAATAAAAAAATCAGTACTTCATTCTTTTTGTTATTTAATTTTTCTTTCCACGCAGTTTCGAAATGTTATCACCATTCGTTTTTCCTATAGCTAACTTTTTTTCCGTTTGAACTTTGTACATACGGTATTTTGCATACGCCACGCTGCCTGCTATTATGCGCTATTTGATATTAGGTTGAACACAAAGTTATTGCGTTTTTTAACCTTCAACTTTAAATGACCATAACTTTTTTTAAAATCAAATTTATTAATCGAAATAAAAACCATTAGAATCAATACATTTTTGCCAACGAGAAACAAGTTTCCTTATGCCGGTAGCGTAAAAGTCCGGGTCTCTGGAAGCGACGAACTCATTGAAGGCATTTTCGGCATCGTCTTGGCTTTTGAAGCATTTCTCGCGAAGGAAGTTGTCGAGGTGCTTGAAAAAGTGGTAATCGGTGGGCGAGAGGTCTGGTGAGTATGGTGGATGAGGCAGAGTCTCATAGCCTGATTCGTTCAGCTTTTGCAGGGTCGGTTGTGCAACATGTGGCCGAGCATTATCGTGGAGAAGAATTGGTCCCTTTCTGTTGATCAATGCCGGGCACATACGTCGTAACTTCTGATGCATTTCGTCAATTTGCTGGCAGTACTTCTCTGCTGTAATTGTTTCGCCCGGATTTAGGAAGCTGTAGTGAATGAGACCGGCTGCAGACCACCAAACAGTCACCATAACCTTTTTTTGGTGGAGTTTCGGCTTCGGAAAGTGTTTAGGAGCCTCATCACGATCCAACCACTGCGCGGAACGTCGTCGATTGTCGTAGAGGATCCACTTTTCATCACACGTTACAATTCGATCAAGAAACGGCTCATTTTTGTTGCGTAAAAGAAGAGCGGACGACACCTCAAAACGACGATTTTTTTGATTTTCGTTTAATTCGTGTGGCACCCATTTGTCGAGCTTTTTTGATTTGCCTATTTGCTTCAGATGAACAACGACTGTTGATTGGTCAACGTCGAGTTCTTCGGCAACTTCTCGTGTTGATTTGAGAGGATCGGCTTCGATTAAGGCTCTCAATTACGTTTATTAGTGGTTTCTTGGCCAAATGCATCGTTGATATCGCGAGTTGTCTCGACAGAGTTTCGACCTAGTTTGAACTGGAACAAGAAAATCGTTCGAATTTGCCTTTTATCCATGCTTTTTTAAAATGCTATAAAAAGTGACATAATTATTTCAAGGAAAAATAAATAAGACGAGTAGATAGCGCGAATTACGCTCTTTAAAATGATATATAACACGACCACAGATAACCAAACATTTTATTCAAAAATCTTTCACAAAAGTAAACAACATAAAAACGCCATAACTTTGTGTTCAACCTAATAGATTTATCGACATTTAAACAACAGTGTTTTTTTCGTTCTTGGTTCGATAAATATCTCTGTTTATTAATAGTCTATTTACGATTTTTTGAATAGTATTTAAACAATCTAGTTTCGCGCCAGTGAAAATTCTTTAGTCCACATTTTTCACTTCGTAGTTTCTGAATATCCTTAAAATTTATTAGACGATGATATAAACCCCATCGTCTGTATAATGAAACTGAGCCACTGAACTTTATGTTGTTTCTGTTATTTATTTTCATAAGTTGGCGCTATGGTATTATCCATCCGCGAGTACGTGATATTGCGTGAAGAGGCGGTGTTTGGGTCTCGTTAGGGGATAGCGCGTTTTAACGCGCCAATTTAAAAATTGTAAGAAAGCGCACACACAATATTCGGTTTGTGATTTCTTTCCGAAAATTGAAGCGAATATTGGAATTTTTTCAATATTTTGTTTCGAAAATCATGTTTTTAAGTTAATTTTTATTGTTTCCAATATTCGCTTCAATTTTCGAAAAGAAATCACAAACGCAGTGTTGCGCTTTCTTACAATTTTTAAATTGGCGCGTTAAAACGCGCTATCCCCTAACGAAACCCAAACACCGCCTCTACACGCAATATCACGTACTCGCGGATGGATAATAGTTGAGGGGGGTCAATGGAGTCATTTTTGGAGCTTTTTTCTTATTTTTTTTTTGAAAATGTTTGTTGCTATTTTTAAAATATTTGTAAGTTGTTTTTTTCAAGCGTGACTCTTGGCACGAAAACTACGATTCCACTTTTTTCACGCGTGGCGCGCTTCAACGATGAGCAATTTTTTTGGATGTTTTTTTTGCTTATTAGTTAATAATAACTTAGTTAATCATAGATATGAATAAGACAGCAGCTGACGCACTTCTCGACTTGAAGTAAGCCTAAGCCTAAGCCAAAGTGTGGCCTCAAAGAAAATGTATGGGATGATCAGAGGCGCTGTGGCATTTCAAATATCATGATGAAGCGAAATTTTACGAGTTATGGGCCGGAGTCGCCAAGAAATATCCAGTCACCTAGTCATTTTCTTTTTTGTGCGTATTTTTGTTGTCTGCCAATAAAATTGTTCTAAAAATTCCTAGTGTTATTCGAGTATATCTAATAACATTTTACTAAAAAAAAATCAAAAAAAAAAGCTCCAAAAATGACTAAAAACCATTGACCCCCACTAACTACCATAGCGCCCATAAGTTTTTAAAATGTTGAAAACAGAAAGAATGAGCTTTAAAAAAGTTGAGTGAACTAACTTTTGAATTTCAAGAATTACTTTTCCGTTCTCAACAACTTCAATCTTATTTAAGAATAAAATCTTTTTTTGGAGGTTGAACGCATAAAGTTCTTTATGGTCTATTCTTTTTACGATATTAATCTGAAAATCGAAAATTTCAAAAAGCTGTGCATTTTCAATTAAACATCAACAAAATCTTATGGCAAGTAAATGGAATTAATATTGTTTTCTACGTGCCGTTCTTTTTTTCAATAAAAAATTTTCGCTAAAAGGTTACGTGTAACGTGGTATTTCTTAACAAGAAATCAAATGTTGCTATTCTTAATGCTCAAATTCTAAATTGGCCCTCTTTCCTATCCTCTCCGTCAACTCAATTCCATGAAAGGTGAATTTTTTTCAACTTTTTTTAGTGTTCAACCTTTTCTAGACTGAGGAAAAGCAATCTCTCGCAATGAATAATTGCATTCTTTCTTGACATATTTAAAAACATAAAATTTGAAAATCCTGTAATTTTCAAAATTAAAAGTGCGTTACTTCACTAATATTTTGATGTTATTAGTTATTATACTTGCCGGCTATTCTGTGTTCCAAATAATCGGAATACCATTCATTCTGGTAATAGGCTTATACTTACACGTTCTAGTGATTAAAATGTGTCGAAACTGATGATAACAATGTTACCGCATAATCACCGAAACCTCTTGACCCACATTTCATTCTCTTATTACCAGGTGTTCCACGTCAAACGGCCGATATGGCGAAGAAGCGGCCAAACTCAAAGAAAAACCAAAATCGGGCAGACCTAACGGCAGGAACAAGTTTGTTTGAATAGAGCCTATTAATCATGAATTTAAATTACAGAAGGCAGAATTCCATCAAATTCTGAAGCAAATATCGCGATCAGTCGATTGAGCATTCCAACTGATATAGAGAATTCCGGTCTTCGTAAAGATACAGTCAAGAAAAAATTGCCGAAACAAACCCCACTGCAGGTTTTTGGTAACAAATCTTCGCAATTGAATATAAATGCTAGAAAAAAATCGAATACTGAAAATGAGGTAATTGTTTTTTTCAGATATTGGATAGGAAATTTGCGGAGCTGGGTAACTAATTTGCCTGATACTAGCTTTTCAGCAGTTTGTACCTGCAGTGCTCGCTTGTCAGCAACTTTGCACAAATGCTAGGAAATTTTTTCATTAAAAATTTTTTTCAGAAAAAGCATTGCTCCTCGGAACCAGCCAAAGTTGCGAAATGTATTGGCACTTCTCCTGCTTCTTCAATTTCTACCAATCGCCTCGATGATACAGACATACATATCAAGAAAATGATAGAAGAGTTTAGGTTTGCAATTGAATTACTTCAATTTAATTCATTTTCACCATGTTGATAGTTGGTTTAAGAGATGAGACGGGAGGTGAAGAAAGACGACTCAAGGCAATTGCCGATATTAATTTTATGATTGGAAGTACGAAATCATTTCTCCAACGGTTAACCATTAGAAGTAAACTTCATTGTGAGTTTTTTCGCATAAAGTTGCGTCAATCGCGCTCCAATTACTCGAGGCTTAATGCTTTCAATGGAAGTATATTTATTTACCTCATTTCTCGTGACTTGGGTGAAATTACTCCCAATTTATGAACAAAAAAGTGAGTATTTGGCCTCGTTGCTCGCATTTTACAACCTTGGAAACCTTTATTATCAAATGTTTATTTAAGATAAGTATTAAAGCTCCGTGCAACTTTAATTATAAGCTGTAACAATTCAAAAAAGTTTAATTATTAGGTTGAACACAAGGTTATGTCGTTTTTTAACCTTCAACTTTAAATGACCATAACTTTTTTTAAAATCAAATTTATTAATCGAAATAAAAACCATTAGAATCAGTACATTTTTGCCAACGAGAAACAAGTTTCTTTATGCCGGTAGCGTTAAAGTCCGGGTTTCTGGAAGAGACGAACTCATTGAAGGCATTTTCGGCTTTTGAAGCATTTCTCACGAAGGAAGTTGTCGAGGAGCTTGAAAAAGTGGTAATCGGTGGACGAGAGGTTCGATGAGTATGGTGGATGAGGCAGAGTCCCATAGCCTAACTCGTTCAGCTTTTGCAAAGTCGGTTTGTCCGAGCATTATTGTGAAGATGAATTGGTCCCTCTTTGTTGATCCATGCTGGGCACATACGTCGTAACTTCTGATGCATTTGGTCAATTTGGTGACAGCACTTTTCTGCTGTAATTGTTTCACCCGAATTTAGGAAGCTGTGGTGAATGAGACCGGCTGCAGACCACCAAACAGTCACCATAACCTTTTTTTGGTGGAGTTTCGGCTTCGGAAAGTGTTTAGGAGCCTCATCACGATCCAACCACTGCGCGGAGTGGACGACACCTTAAAACGACGATATTTTTTGATTTTCGTCTAATTCATGTGGCACCCATTTGTCGAGCTTTTTTGATTTGCCTATTTGCTTCAGATGAACAACGACTGTTGATTGGTCAACGTCGAGTTCTTCGGCAACTTCTCGTGTTGATTTGAGAAGATCGGCTTCGATTAAGGCTCTCAATTGATCGTTATCAATCACAGACTGCGGCCGTCACGATCTTCATCTTCGAGGCTCTCCTCACCGCTACGGAATTTTTTGAACCACCGTTGTGCCGTACGTTTATTAGTGGTTTCTTGGCCAAATGCATCGTTGATATCGCGAGTTGTCTCGACAGAGTTTCGACCTAGTTTGAACTGGAACAAGAAAATCGTTCGAATTTGCCTTTTATCCATGCTTTTTTGAAATGCTATAAAAAGTGACATAATTATTTTAAGGAAAAATAAATAAGACGAGTAGATAGAGCGAATTACGCTCTTCAAAATGATATATAACACGACCACAGATAACCAAACATTTTATTCAAAAATCTTTCACAAAAGTAAACAACATAAAAACGACATAACTTTGTGTTCAACCTAATACATATGCAATATTCCTATTCCTTGCTGTAAATTAATTTTTTTTAAATCCCTTTAACTTTATTAAGTCTATGATAGTATTTCACCCAAAGGGAGCTATTTAAAAATTGTGCTGCTCTTGCTAAATTTTCATGCGTATCGGTTAATGGCGAATATAATTGAACGGTACTCTGAAATAACTATGAGTCGGTTCTGGAGTGTCGTAACATGCTGTGTTTATTCGAAAGCGCGTCCTCGCCCCGTCACTTAAATTACCACCCCATCCTCGTAATAGATTCGAATGCACTTTGTTGAAACCAAGTGAATGTATTTTTCAAAAGCACGGAAAATAAAGTAACAAATGAAAGTGAACAAAACAATTATGTAGAAATGCAAAAATTAAATTAACTTATAATCTGTATTAGAGTTAACCCTTATTAACAATTATTAATAATTGTTTATTCTTATTGAATTGCATTTATTGAAGTACGATCTATTGTTTTCTGCAGAACAGCTGGTTTTATGTGCGCTAGGAATCAACATATCAACGTAGGAAATGTATATAAAATTGGTTTTAATAGTAATAAAGAACGACATTTATAATTTTAATTTAAAAAAAAAACTATAAAATTAGTTTCTTCTCATAATTATTAGATTATTTGAGTGCTAATTCGAATTTTACCGTAATAATTGAGGCTAACGATACTGTACACCACCGTTAGCTCGCTATTTATTCTCCGTCGTTTCTACGACTCGATTTGCTAGTTGTAAGGTCTCAACTAGACTCGAAAAAGTCACTCGGGATTTCACATTTATGGTTGATTATTGCTTCACATAGCTATTTTGTGGATGAATCTACAACATTCTGAATTTCGTAAAGATATGAATGCTTATAATATGGCTTTAACAAAAATGAATATTCATTCAATTAAATAGACTGAACAGTCATTATCATTCTTCTTCCTTCCCTACAATGCAGTGCCTATGCCTACAATCTTCAAAAGTTACAGCAATACTATTAGAGGGAAAAGTCAATACAGTTATTGCGGTAAATTTTTGTCCAGTGTTCACACTTTTACCAAATTAAATGCGAATTTCAGCAATTTCGCACTCTTGTATAAAATTTTATGTATCATATTTATGCATATTTTGAATAAAAGCTTCTGTCCGGCTCCTTCCGACTTTGAAAACCCTGATTACTGGCCGGCCTGTGCGGCTTACTATATCTGTTTTTGACTAAGAGAAAATATATTATTTAAAAAATCAAAATAATAAATAAACCAATGAAGTGTTCCTTATTCAAGGTCATTTTCCTAATCTATATAGAAGCAGGTTGAATCGATTCTGGAAAATCTGTACACCCGTTTTGCGAATTCCTGTATCGAATTTTGAGTGACATTATTTATTTCAACTTGGCGTGTACAGATCCAAATTTCTATAGTTGGCTCTTATATTCTTCCTACTCGATTGATCTTAACTACTCGTACTATCGTTTGAAATGAAACCGAGTGCTTTAAGTGCGTTGATGAATTTTCAAAAATAATTTCTAGAGTTCGTGCCTGTTTGTCTGGTATATTACGGCAGAAGGCCAGAATACCGTGGAGGCTCAAAAACAATAATATTTTTTACAGCTTATGGATTTCTTTCGGCTTTAGCTGCACATGCAGATCATTCCCGAGCGAGTAATAGAGTAGATGCCGAGGTGGAATCGTATCTGCAGTCTGAAAATCGAGATGCTCGCCTTATCGAACTGTCAGATGATCATAGATGTCCAATTGAAATATTTGCGAGAGTTATGTCGAAAACAAACAATGAACAGTGGAAAAAAATGGTATGAAATTGATTGTTCAAAATCTGGAAGCATGGGGAATTCAACATCCAGCACTATCCTTGAAGCGCGCTATAACTGAACTATCTCTCTTAGTGTAGATCCGTAGATGAAAAAATACCGATACCAAAAACAAATAAGGCATTGTCTAACTTATTGGACGCCCACATAATGTTCGCGAGTTCAGTACAAGAGACGCTATTCTCATACGTTTTACCTGTGGGAATTTCGCGGCTACGTCGCTGTTCTATAATTTTCTGAAATGTTCTAGAAACAATGTCCATTAAAGTTGTAGTTTTGCACATATGAAGCTGACTTTTTACTTGTTATACACGGACATCCGGATTGCTATATCTGCAAAACTTTTGACTGTTTATATCGTTGTTAAGACAATTTTGTAGATTTTGGTGTATTACCGTATCCCAAGTACCCAGCGATCTCCAAAACCTATGGTTGCGAAGCGCTCGAGTGGTCATGACTCCATACCGCATATTAAAGTAAAAGATCCACGATATTTTGAGTTATTCAAAGAAACTTCCTGGACAGACAGACGGAAACGCAAACGGAACTATTCTCTTAATAATAAGTAGATTTTGCCTTTTTTTTAGGTCGACTTACTGGAATCAATAGAAGATTCATCTGATATCAACGAGTGCTTGGCTGCATTGGATACATCATTGCATAATTCAAAAAAAGTCGAATCTAAAAATTCGGAATGCCAGACCGATGACATTCCTTTGAAATTGGTCAATGGAAATGTTCCTCTTTCTCAAAATCATGCGGCATCTTTTAGCGGTATTCCAGAAGAGTCCGCTGTTTTCTGTGATTACTCAACGACAGATGATGAGGGTAATGATGATTCTTCAGACCCCCCTACCCCGGATGAAATGGATTCGAATCGGAATCTCAAAAAATGGGCAACTGCCACAGATCTTCCATCACAAAGTAGATTTGGTGAAAACGCGCCTTTCTTTTCATCCAGCGTTTCTACTTCGACCTCGTCAGATGGGGATGACGACGTGCCCTTCTCTTCCACCTATGACTCCACGTTACCAGCTATTACTGAAGATGAAAAAGAAAACATTGTATTGCTTACAGGACGCGAATTACCTGAAATTGCAAAGAATGATATATCTGGATCTTCAAAAAACCTCGCATATAGTGGCATTATGTCCATGAGTTTTGAAGTAATGAATACAGAAGATTTGAATAAACGGAAAATGCAGGATGTTCTTGGCCGCGGAGGTCTTCCACAGTCTTCCCATCAGACTGTTATACCCTTAATTTTACCTCCTATTAGCCTAAGTGCTCCTCCACCTCCTCCACCTCCTCCAGTGCCATGCGATGGATTACCGAGGATTAATAATGCTGCTCCTCCTCCACCTCCCCTACCGAATATGAGTAATTCGGTGTCAATCAAATCATTACCGACAACTCCTCTTCCGCCTCCACCCAATCTTGTATTGGCTCCCTTATCGAAAAACGTTCCACCACCCCCACCTCTTCCAGGAATTCCAACAACGGCGGCAACATTGCCTAGAAATCATTCATCATCTCCTATAGCACCGATCTCTAAAATAGGACCACCTCCCCCGCCTCCCTTGCCACTTGATTGGACGAAAGGAGCAACCACGGGTGTAAAATCTGTATCCAGCGGACCACCTCCGCCGCCTCCCTTGCCACTTGATTGGATGAAAGGAGCAACCACGGGTTTAAAATCTGTATCCTGCGGACCACCTCCGCCGCCTCCCTTGCCACTTGATTGGATGAAAGGAGCAACCACGGGGGTAAAATCTGTATCTAGCGGGCCACCTCCCCCGCCTCCCTTGCCACTTGATTTGATGAAAGGAGCAACCACAGGCGTAAAATCTGTATCTAACGGACCACCTCCAGCGCCTCCTCCTCCACCTCCGTCCTTTCTGCTCAATGGAAAAGTACCAAACACTTTCAGCCCTGGAACAGCTTCGTCGCCTGTGCTTTCTCCTGGAGTCATAAAATCAGCTGTTGTTTATAGAAAACAGAAAAAAACAGCGTTTGTTAGGTGGCCAAAACTCACAACGCAGATGCAGGATGCTGGAACTGTTTTTAATGATTCTCTGTGCGTCGATTTCAATGAGGAAGAAAGGTCAAAGGTATTACGATTAATATCGAAAACCCAATTATAAAATACTTTGTAGATGGAAGAAATCTTTGAAGAGGCTCCTATAAAACATCTAAACAGAAAAATTGGCGGATCAGTTGGACAAGCTTTCGGAAAGTCTCTGAGGTCCACCACATCAACATCAGAAATCAGCACGATGGCAGTAACATCACCGAAAAATCAACAAGTTCTTGTATCACCGAAAGCACTGACTATTGAAATCCTTATAAAGAAGTGCTTCGAACTAATAATTTTTATCTTAATATTTATATTTTTACAGATTGAAACCACTGGATTTTACTGAATTGATCAAAAAATTGGAATTGAACGATACGGAGGGAATCAAAGTGGACCTGATGACAACATTGAATAATAATTTTCCTGACAAAGATGAGTTGGATCCATTTTTGAACATTGAATATTCTACATTAACCCACGCAAGCGACCAGTTTTGTTGGCATATTGTTCGGAACAAGCATTTGCGTCTCCGTATTGAGCTTTACATAACAAAAGAAAACGTTACTGCTGAGGTAGTCGATCCAATAGATAGGTCCAAAAATAACTGTTTTTGCTTCAGATCGCAAAGTTCCAGTCGCAAATTGAACTGCTTCAAACTGGATGCCAACTAGCTAGAGGAGAGATAGTTCAAATAATTCTGAGAAAATGCTTACAATATGGGAATTATTTAAATCAAGGGTCAATGTTTGCTGAAGCGTCGGGTTTTCAATTCAGTTATTTACTCCAAATACTTCAAATGAAAGGAAAAGGACAGCATGCTTCCGTTCGTTTGGTGGATCTTATTGTTTCGTTCTGTGATTTACCAACAACTGGTGTTGACGAAATTCAATCTAATATAGGTGCCGTTAGACTAATAAATCTGAAAGACCTTGAGGAAGCTGTGAGCCAAATTCAACTTACAATCCGAAAACTGGAAGGGCAGATGAGAAGTTCGAACGTTGAAACACTCATTGCTGCATATGAACCATTTATAAGTCAAACAAATGGTAAGCTGTTAAATGTTCGGAACGGGTTAGCCGATATGAAGGCTCGCGAAACGGAACTTCAAGTATATCTCTGTGCGGGGAATATGAGCCTTCAAGCGATTTTTGAAACACTCGAGCAAAGCATGAAGATTGTTTCCGATGCTATAAAGGTAAAAAGACTTCTGACTGTTTTTGCCAATCTTTTCTATTCCAGAAGGCAGCGTCTAAATCTCGAATGACCCGTGCATCATCAATGGTGGCGCTCCCAACATCCTCTGTACCACAACGATCTTTAAGAGAAGGAGAGATTCTTGCGCGAAAATCAATTGCACTAAAATCACGCGATTTGCCAGTCGAAGAGTTGAAAAAGTTATTCTCTCATTCATCGTTTGGAGCACAAAGATTCAAAAAAATAGCGGCATCTCCGCTGACTATATCGGTATATTTTTTTTAACCTCTTGTCCTAATGTGCTTAATTTCAGAACACTTCCCCTACGCGTACAATTCGTCGGAGAAGTGGGGAAGCTATTAAAGAGCTTGTCGATGAAATGAATGCGAAAGAAACTACCAAACAGTTGAAGGTTTCCGACACATCTGCAACGGTTACAGCTTCTTCAACCTCGTTAGAGCCTCAATCAGTAACATCACTACGTAAGGAACTGCTTGATCTTTCTTCAATGATTGGCAGCCCCGTCTAAGGTCAGCATTTCATTTTTCTATAAAACTTTGAGTTTTCATGAGAAATGATAGTTAAAATTCGTAGTATGAATAACAATGAAAATACTAATTATGTTTTTTTTTCCGCTAGAATGCATTTGAGGAAATATGAGACGTTATCAAACGAAGATCAAAAATAAATCTGAACGATTTGTTTTCTTACTAAGACCTTTTTGATTTTTTGACCTAGGATCCACATTTTTTGAAGATTAATTTTCCCTCAGTTCTGTATTATTTCCCTGTCATTCTTCTAATCGTATTGTTTTTTTTTGCTTTCTTCTTTTTATCGATTCGTATAAGCCATTCTTTATACTGGTTTTTTTCGGTTATTATAACTGGTCTGTGAATTAAACTACATCATCTTTTACCTGTACGTTTTTATGGATAGAATCGTATATTTTTAATCATTTTTCGTGATTTTACTTTTTTCGAATAAAGTTTCTACTTCATCAATGATTAAGATAAGAGTGCCTGGAATCCGTCCGTGATTGCTGTGATTTGTCTCATTTTTTAAAAACTTTTTTCATGATTTTTGAAAACTGAAGAATGTCTTGACGAAGTTTTTGTAGAAATATTCTTTTCTGTGATTTTTGGGATAGCTTCCCGGTAGTTTTCGTTATTACTTATTATCATCGGAAACCAGTGAAGTAATTTAGAGCGGTAGCCGCTGTAAAAAAAATTAGCATAGTAAGCTGCTCTCGGGTGATCATTGAAGACGTGATACATTTTTCTTGCTTTTTTTTTCGAAAATTTTCTGTGAAACAATGAAATTTACAGAACGCGGTTCACGAAAAACAATGGAATGAGTGAAACGTTTTGCTTGGTGTAGATATTAGTACTTTGGAATAATCTCAAACATCGACTGAGAACCTTGCTTCTATCAATATTCATGGTCATCATTTTCCGCGAGAGAAAGGCCGGTATTCTCTTATATTCTATTATCGGATGCATGATGTTAATAAAAAAAGCATGATTTTCGAAGCAAAATATAGAAAAATTCCAATATTCGCTTAAATTTTCGAAAAGAAATCAAAAACGCAGTGTGTGCGCTTTCTTACAAGTTAACGCGCTAACCCCTAACGAGACCCAAACAGCGCCTTTAAACGAAAAATCACGTCCTCGCGGATAGATAATAGTTTCTGTGAAATTTAATGAAAATCATTGTATTCTTTTTGAAATTATTTTAGAATATCTGTAAGGATAATAAAGAGTTTTACCGTGTCACGATTCGTCACGACTTATCCAAGTATTCAGCTAATACGGCATATATCAAATGCATCACATGTGGACATCTTTTGAATGACAATGAACGGCACGTTAAGTAAGTTTTTTTGGGGAAGAGTAGCATATTGAGTAATCTAATTCCATTATTGAATACGAAATCTAAAAATACAAGCAGGCGACACATTGATACGCACACACAAAAAATGATCATAAATATTATACATACAGAAAGAACATGGATTCTCATACTGATCCGAAATCGTTGATTCCCAGCCGCCGCAGTTCGATAAGAAGATGTTTGTGTAATTCTTTAGAAGAAGAGAATTCTCAACTCCAAGATTTGATTAGATTCTGAAGTTTAGGTATTGCTCAAAACAATAAATAATAGGTGAAGCCGGAAATTCTATCAAAAATGATTGCTTTCATGGCTGATTTCGGAAGTCAAAAAAGATTTTCTCGTAATCAAAGGATCCTTCATTCAAGAGAATATAGATTCAAATGGTCATCTTGTCTGGAATATTGTCATCGTCCCAATTGCTTACAAAGCCGAATCTGGAGAGAAGAAACACGCGTATCATGTATTTAGTTTTTATATATTGAAAAATTAATTATTATTTAAAAATTAAGTTTTCAGATTTATGATATGATCCAAGACGCCATTCACAAGTTACGGGTGAAGATGTTGATCTGAAACGTCATTATTTGAAGTCTAATGGTGTGAGGAATATTCGTTCTTGTGGAAATTCCTACTTCGAACAATGTATGTTTATAATTCTTATTTTTTCGATTTTCACCAGAATTTTAGACATTCGATGTTTTGCTCATGCATCAGACATTATCGGGAAGAGAAATCTGGCATTATACAAAACTATGATTGTTACTGCTGATGAACAAATCTCTCTTCAAAAATATTTGGATTTATTAGAAAAGTGCCGAGTTTTTAGTATGAGCCTGAAACATGAAAAAACGGTATAATTTTTTTTGAATTAATTAGTTATATGGACTATTCGTTCAGCTTTACAAGAAGCTGAGAGTACATTCAGTTGATCCTGTTCCTACGCGTTGGTCTTCTGCATTAAAATGCGCTGAAGATATTTTCAATGTATTTGACAAGTTCGGATCAAAAATTGATAAGATGAATGTGAGCAGATGAACTTTTTTATCTTCTGTCGATTGACTATCGGAACCTCTATAAAGATTTGTCTTCTGTTATGGAATCATTGATGGACACGAATACATATTTCCAGGTAAGTAATACTAATGCAATTAATAGAGAACATTTTTGTTCAGACGAGTTCAGATTCATTGAAGGCACCTATTACGGTATTTTTTTCATTTTTTTCAAAGCAATATTTTCATAATTTTATACACAGGATAATAAGAAATGTCTTCTGAAATTCGCGAAAACAGCAACACATAAGATGTGCGAAGATCTGTCCACACTGCATGCATTGCATTCTGCATTCATAGCTGCTTATTTCAACCCAGCTGTCACTTGTTTTCAACATTGAGAAGTGTAGAAGGCGCCCTCCCCCTATTTTCTAGGATATCTCGCCCCGTAATGAAAATACGGTACTTGGTTCCCACGCATGTTTTGAAGCGTGGGTTTTTACTTTCCTAAATTCACTTTAATATTTTAAACTTACGTTTGGTTGTTAAGTTTTTACAAAGTTTACTTTTTGTTATTATCGAATCGCGAGTACGTGGTTTGTCGTTTAGAGGCGGGGTTTGGGTCTCGTTAGGGGATAGCGCGTTTTAACGCGCCAATTTAAAAATTGTAAGGAAGCGCACACACTGCGTTTGTGATTTCTTTTCGAAAATTGAAGCGAAATCTGACAATAAAAATTAATTTTAAAAAACATGATTTTCGAAGCAAAATATAAATAGAAAAAATTCCTATATTCGCTTCAATTTTCGAAAAGAAATCACAAACGCAGTGTGTGCGCTTCCTTACAATTTTTAAATTGGCGCGTTAAAACGCGCTATCCCCTAACGTGACCCAAACCCCGCCTCTAAACGACAAACCACGTACTCGCGATTCGATAATATTACCTTTGTTATATTTTTTGTTACTTCTTATCGCTCATAATTAAACGGTTTAATTACCCAAGTTTCAGCTTGAGGTACTCCTACTCATCCACTCACAAAAGGACATAACAACATACCGAGAATACTCCAGTTTACCAGCAACAAAATCTCTAATTGATTTATAGGCAGGACCAGATAGACATGGAGTAAGCTATCCAATTTTTATTTTAGTTTTAACTTATCATTCAGATGATTTATGATGTTTCATACGAAGTGAATAAATATTTAGCTGCAGGAAGCTGCAGGAAATTTGACGATACCAAAAACTGGTGTCCCTAACACGCCGATCACAGCGAAACCACAGTCTTTCATTCAAAGAACTCTGAGCAATTCAGCTCCAGTAGCTTCATTGATGCAAAAGAGAGAATACTACGAAAGAGACAGTCAAGTTATGCCGGCTACGAACTACTGAACTACTGGCCCTTAGTTAAGTGATCGTTTCCGATTCTTTCGAAAATTGCGCAGGTTTACTGCGTGCAAGCTTCAGACGCCGATGTCGAAAGGAGTTTTTCGATTCTCAAGTCAATGTATCGGCCAAATCGAAACAGTCTCAACTTAAAAGTTCTAGAAAAGTTGATGTTCGCAATAGAAGCAGTGAACGTACAATGGAAGTGACAAAATCGAAGACTCACAGCGAACATTTGTCAACTTCTTTACTTTGTTAATTCTATTAATTTTAATAAAATATTTTTTTAATTGTTACGATCGTTATCGCATAATTAAGAAAATGCATATTTATTACGTGAACCGCCACCCTAGTGTTTTACGTTACACGTTGTATTTGCCTCACTTTCTACCCTATGAAAGGGTGACTTTTCTTCTGTTTAATAAATTGGTTTACCTTGAAAACCGAGTCGACCTTTCAACTAAAATAAAAATTGCATTGAATTTCCAAACATTTCACTTTATTTTTAAAATGTAGTCTTAGTTTATGCAGAACAATAATTACGGAAAGATTTTTTTTTGTTTTTTTTTGCCGATATAAAAATATATATAATATATTTTATTATTATATTATCGAATCGCGAGTACGTGGCTTGTCGTTTAGAGGCGGGGTTTGGGTCTCGTTAGGGGATAGCACGTTTTAACGCGCCAATTTAAAAATTGTAAGGAAGCGCACACACTGCGTTTGTGATTTCTTTTCGAAAATTGAAGCGAATATAGGAATTTTTTCTATTTATATTTTGCTTCGAAAATCATGTTTTTTAAAGTTAATTTTTATTGTCAAATTTCGCTTCAATTTTCGAAAAGAAATCACATACGCAGTGTGTGCGCTTCCTTACAATTTTTAAATTGGCGCGTTAAAACGCGCTATCCCCTACCGAGACCTAAACCCCGCCTCTATACGACAAACCACGTACTCGCGATCCGATAATATAATATGCAATTTAAAATATATATATAAAAAATATATAAAACAAATGATAGCGAAATAAAAAAAAGAACGCACACGTATAAAAAAAACTTTTGTCAACAAGTTAAATCTTAAAAATTAAATTTTAAAAAAAGAAACGCTTTTATTCATTTTTGTGAACATATTTTTTAAAAATGAAGTCAATCGTTTTGTTTTACAAAAAAAAAACAAATGTTCTATAGAAAAATAAATTTTTTGAGTCGCATTCAAAAAAAAAATTCTGAGAATTTCTTAAAAAACGACAAAACCGAGAATCGTCATCAAATCTGATGCAAAGAGTGCAAGTGCGGAAAACTCCCAATATTTTACGCCGAAACTCCTGCCGGCCCGGTGCGGCTTTCTCGCAATAAAGCCGCGGCGAGGCCTATCTGAAAAAGAAGCAGCCCTGTAAAAGGGAGATTCTGTAATTTCTGCTAAATATTTAAAATGTTTAACAATTATAGAAAATCGCTTGAGGAAATACTTTATTGTCAATTTTTATTCAATTTTTAGCAATAAAATGATGAGTTTTATAAAATTCGCGGATGGTAAGTCTCTTACGCAAAAAGCATACTTTTTACATAATACCTTATTTTCAAGCTGTTGCTATCTTCATACGGACAACACTTCTCAATTTCCGTCAGTTTATCTGACTTTGAGAATATTCACTGCTGTAAAACGGTGTGTACATATTATGTTGGAATTGCAGGCTCGTTACATATTGCCAAAATAATGTTTCTACGGCATCGTTATTTGCGGATTTGGAGTATTTTGATCCAACTTTTATTTTTCAACTGCCGCCGATGGAAAATAAGCGACGGTGTCTCGTATACACCAAAATATGCAAACACCGATGTCGATGAAGAATTATTCCGATAATATAAGTGCTATTTCTACAATGCGAAAGCAAGAGATTTTCGGTAACAATTGAGAAACAATAGAGCAGAGATAATCAATAGTGAACACAATTTTCATCGAGGAGCTTTTCAAGCCCAGCTTCCACCGCCTCCACGGTCTTTGACTTCCTGTGATGGATACAATCCACCTCCACCTTGTCCACCATTGTCGTCATAAACTGGTCCTTGTCCTCTGTCACCTTGGTTACCACCACCGCCTTGGAATCCATATCCGCGATTACCACCTCCCATGCCGCCTATAAACAAAATAGATTTAAAAATTGAATTTAAAAATTAACTTAGTAAGCACTATCCGTTTTTTTTTTGGAAAAAAAGAAACCAAAGACTTGACCACAACAGAGAAAATTATGTTTTCCTTTATATTAAGATGCTACTCACCGCATCTTTTAATATAAAATCCTCTCAGACCTCGTCTGTGTGGAAAAAAATACTTTATTTATTATTGTGAACATAAAGCAAGCTTTGGAAAGAACCGAGAAAATTATTAAATAAAGGAAACTTCATCGTATGGGGTGAATTTCAAAATCTGCTTATCTGCATACTTTTATACAATTTTTTTTTCAAAAATTTACCGGATAAACTATACTATTAAAATGCGTTTCCTCTTTTATATTATGATTATTGATATCTTCAGTATTTTTTGAATATTTCACAGTAAAATGTGACAAGACAGAATACCTACATTAAGAGTAGTAAGATTCTAATCAAATTTCATTTTATATTTTATACGAAATGTTGTAAAATAATCACCTCCACCACCACGGTTAGAAAGGAAACGCGAGAGCATCGATCCAGCCGCAGCTCCCCCTCCAGATGAAAGAATGTTCCTGAACATACTTCCTGCTCCGCCTCCTCTTTGTGACGGAGCAGGCTGAGGATATCCGCCACCGCCACCCGTAGCTGAAGTACATTTATATATTTTTTTTATATTAAGAATTTCATCATTTACGATCAGTGGGAAGTTGTTGTCTGTTCTGGTCACCACCACCTCTTCCACGACAGCAGCAACAATAAATACAGCAGCAGCAACAGAGCGTGGGGATGATGACGCCAATGACTAGGAGCCAGAACCATCCCGGAATCGAAGGCATTTTGAATTCGCCTCCTGGCTTGCTACTTTTTCCATACCCAGGATCTTGATTTCCAGGTCCTTGGTTTCCACGGTTAGGTTGACGTGGAGATCCTTGTTTCGACAGAGACTTTTCCCATGTGGATTGAAGAATATTAGTGAGTGCTTGTTGATAATTTTTTTGTTGAAAAAGTGATTTCTGAATAAAACTCTTTTTTTTTATAAACCAACTCATGATTTCGTCGAACTTACTTGTTGCATAAAAATCTGTGTGAACTCATCAGCATACACCGGAACTTTGTCGTCACGAGCCACCCAGAATTTCATGTCATCGGTAGAGACAACTATGACAACAGCTTTTTTGCATTGTGAATCCAGCGTCCATTTACGTAGCATATCATTCGCCATAGCCTCTACGGCTTCAGTTGTTCCTCCTTTTACGTGCTTTGCCAAAGCCATCGCTGCAGTCACTCCTTTTTTGTCACAAAATGTTCTCGCATTTTCTTGTCTTGTTCTTGACTCCAATTGCTTCAAATCATGATCAAGTCTATATCTTGACTGCTCGCTGAGCACTCCATCCGGATCGCAAATATTCGCAGTTGTTCTCATGCCACATCTAAAACAGGCTAATTGAGATTGAACACTCTTATTAGGTTAAATGCATTACTCTTTGAACTGTCCAGCAGTAGGATTTGGAAAATTGTAGGCGTCCCATTCTGCTGCCAATATGGAGGTGGGAAAGACGAGCAGGAAAACAAGAAGCCACCTCATCTCGTGGCTGAAAATTCAAAGCTATGCGTCGGGTGAAGTGGTAAGCAGAATGAATACACATTTCCGAGGTTTGTTACAAAGTGCTTTGATTGAAAATTTTAGAGAAGTGAGAATAACGTTATACAGTAGACATTTTAGAATATAAACCGATGAAGGATATTCTGAAAATTAAAAGGAATACATTAAATCCAATAGAACAAAAGAAAGGACAAAGGAGCTGATCGCGTCTTTCAAACAAACGCAAAAATAAGTTTATTTCTAAATAAATGTAAATAAGTTAATTTAGACCATTATTTGGGTTTTTAAAAAACTAAATAAATGATTGATTTTTGGGAGTTATCTTAGTCATTGGTTTTTCGACTTTCTCGGAAATTTTGGAAGCGTTTTCAATGTTTACTTGTTTGTTGTTACTGTTTGCATATTTGTGAGTTTTCCTTGCGCACGTGGCACTTGTGGAACTCGCAGCGAGAATGCCACGATGCCACTATAAGCAGTTGCTTCGATTATTAGGTTTCTTTTTAATGGGATCTTGTATATGATTCGTCAAAAATGAAATTAGAGTGCAATAAGCAGAGTAGGGCGGAATTGGATTTTGGGAACTGAAGGAACTCTCATGGAATCCGGAATCCGGAAAACGGAAACAATTTTTTTTCACGGAATCTGGAATCCGGAATACGGAATGTAAAAAACGGCGGAATCCGGAATTTTAACCATTAATTTTTGCGGGAGATCAAAAAAGTATACTTTTCACAACAATTGAGAATAAAGTATTAAAACTCATAGTTGGGCGGAATTGGATTTTGGGAACTCGGAATCCGGAAAACGGAAAAATTTTTTTTCACGGAATCCGGAATCCGGAAAACGGAAAAAATAATTTTTCACGGAATCCGGAATCCGGAAAACGGAATGTAAAAAACGGCGGAATCCGGAATGCGGAATTCGGAATCCGGAATTTTAACCATTAATTTTTGCGGGAGATCAAAAAAGTATACTTTTCACAACAATTGAGAATAAAGTATTAAAACTCATAGTTGGGCGGAATTGGATTTTGGGAACTCGGAATCCGGAAAACGGAAAATTTTTTTTTCACGGAATCCGGAATCCGGAAAACGGAAAAAATAATTTTTCACGGAATCCGGAATCCGGAAAACGGAATGTAAAAAACGGCGGAATCCGGAATGCGGAATGCGGAATCCGGAATTTTAACCATTAATTTTTGGAGGAGATCAAAAAATTATACTTTTCACAACAATTTAGAATAAAGTATTAAAACTCATAGTTGGGCGGAATTGGATTTTGGGAACTCGGAATCCGGAAAACGGAAAATTTTTTTTTCACGGAATCCGGAATCCGGAAAACGGAATGTAAAAAACGGCGGAATCCGGAATGCGGAATTCGGAATCCGGAATTTTAACCATTAATTTTTGCGGGAGATCAAAAAAGTATACTTTTCACAACAATTGAGAATAAAGTATTAAAACTCATAGTTGGGCGGAATTGGATTTTGGGAACTCGGAATCCGGAAACCGGAAAACGGAATGAAAAAAACGGCGGAATCCGGAATTCTGCCCTTCTCTGGCAATAAGCTTTCTGGCAGATCTTATGTCAAGAAAAACCGGCAATCTCAAAGTAATCCTCTTTCAAGGCTTGGTGGCGATAGAAGGAACATGCTCTTGCTCAGTCTTAGTCGGTTACCTAGCCATTTGCTTGTTTTCTTCGTCTTATGTTTTTTGCTCAGTTTTTTGTTCTTTTTCTAATAAAATCTTTTTTAAACATCGCTTGTATTACTCGAAAATTTTTCCATAACAAAAACTGAACTCATTCACAACTTGCCGAGCACGCCGGATGCCGTCGATCGTTCTCAGCAATCAACCACATCGGCTCAGTAAAACGTTTTCTCGAAGTGGGTCGCGATTAGTGTGCCGTGTAGATTCAAAAATCGATCAATTTTGATTTGATTTTTTGAACGGGAAATCGATTTGAATCGATTCGATTTGATTCAATTTTCAATCGATTTAGTTCGATTCGATTCGATAAAATCGAAATCCACAAAAATAGTGCAAATGCGCTCTACCGATCAATGCATTCGGCGGCGGTTTGAAATCGTATTTTCTTTACTAAAAAACAGTTAAAAATATTTAAAAAAAAAACGATTTTAAACCGCCGGCGAAGGCATTGATCGGTAGAGCGCATTTTCTTTATTTTTGCATTATTTTTGTTGATCCGATTTAATCGAATCGAATCGAACTGAGTCAACATGATTTGAATCGCGATTAAATCAAATCGAATCGATTCGATTCGATTTGAAAATTGAATCGAATTGAATCGAATCGAATCGATTCCGTCACGGCAGTGAAATCAGCAGCAGATTCGGAATATTGGGATAATGAGAATTTTCCACCAAAACCGATTGAAACAATTCAGTCTTCTTTTTCATCTTTGGCAGCTGAATGTATAAAAATGGTAATCAAATTCAGAAACGTTCTCAGTGACATTATTAATTAATCGAGTGTGATTGCTCGCCGATTTCCATTCTGTCGGAAGATTTATTTTCAGATCTTATTAGCACAGAAGGAAAATCCGAATTATCTCAATATTCAGAAGATGTCATTGACTGTACTGCCCGACTGATAATGCAATGAAAAACTCCGCAATAAAAACTGCAACTAAAAACAAACAAAATATGTTTGCTCTGAAATTTAAAGAGAAATAACCAAGAAGATTCAGCTCGACGTCTGTATTCAAATCGTTGAAGATGTTGCAAAAGTGACTGAAGACAGTATTTCAACGAAATTTTATTTTTAGCATTATTTTAGGAGAAATATTGCTTCACAAATGCACATGCTCTTCTATCTATTATAATTGACATACGATACAATCAAAGGATCACATTAAAAATTAAAATCTTTCATAGCCTGTCATTTAGAAAAGCGTAGTCGAAGAGGTATAGTTGAAAAGACTGCGTAGAAAAAAAGTACAGTAGTCAAAGAGTCATGTATAGCAGAGTAGGGCGGAAATGGATTTTCGGAACTCGGAATCGGGAAAAAAAATTTTTTTCACGGAATCTGGAATCCGGAAGACGGAATGAAAAAACGGCGGAATCCGGAATCCGGAATTCCGCCCTTCTCTGATGTAGTCATTAAGTAGGTGCAGGCATTGAGATAAGCGTATCAACGAGAATATATAGCCAAAGAGCATTTACCCGAAAACGAGTCCCCCCTAACTAACATAGAGCCGCCAAAGTAAGTTCCATCGAATGTGTTTTCTTTACTCATTGTGAAGAGTAAGAATACAAATAACTATAACACTATAACAAACAGAATGCTTGGTCGGCGTAAGTGTGTAATGTGTGTTAGTGGTTGGGGGTGAGTGGGTAAATGGGTAGCGTGTACGGCCTTCTACCTGTATCGTGTTTCTTTTCAAAAGTTATTTGGAAGATAGGAAACGAGGTATATCTTTTAAATTTTGTTTTTGATTTGATCAGTAATTTTTGGTCTTCGTACACATTTTACATTGTTTTCTTTTTTGTTTCTATCTTGTTCTTGCCATTATCAAAATATAGGCCAATATGTACGAAAAACTCGTTTTTCTCGATTAAAATTTATAAACGTAGTCAGTAAGTAACGTAGAAGCTTTTATATACATGTAAACTTTTTCACCAGATCATTCTATTCCCAGTTGAAAAAAAGAAAAAAGTAACAAATGAGAAAAATGCAACTCGGCAAAAAGAACTCAACCAGAAAGAAGGACGGCTCACGCACAACAACTACCAAACACGGGTTAAAAGGAAAACTGGAAGAAATTCGTTTCACAGCAAGTATATATTAAGGGATTCTAATTGAAAAAAATCGTTTTTCTCTTTATAATTATTTTTTTATTGGATATTTAAAATGAATTACTAACAATTTTGTTTATTTGATTAACAATGGGCCAATAATTTGATTTGTGATTTGATTTGATTTTTATAGGAATTGTATGTTTTTATATTTTTCAATTTTCAGAATAATACTTTCAGAATAATAGAATAGAGAATCTGAAAATCTGAAAATCTTGATTCTGAGTCTGATTCGAATCAGAATCTGAAGACGGACAGGCAGACAGAACCAATGAGTTTGCTCATTTAATCAAGAAATAGATGCATTGCTATTCACGAGTGTAATAAAATATAATTAAACAATATTTAATAGACTATTTAATTGATTTTCAAAACTTTTTTTGCTCACGAAAAGCAAAAAATGAGCCAAAAACAGAAAGATTTGTAAAAAGAGAGGGCTGATGAATGAAAATGAGAATGACTGCGAACTGAGAGGTTTTCAAGACAACACATAGTGCTGGGGAGACGCAGACAGACAAACATACAACGCTTCTCCAGTAAACAACAACAACACTCTCTTGGGCTCGTGTTATTTCCAGAGCAGACTTCCGAGCACCCATGGAAACTGAGAAATGCCTGCTTCAGGGTGACACATGGAAAGAAGGGACATAAAAACAGTGGCAAAACACCACGAAAATATCGAATTCAGAGAGAAAGAGAAAAAGCAACCGAGACGTAGACAATGTCAGAGGATCTACTGGCTAGTGAAAGAATGGTTGAACCGCAGACAAGACATGGCAGTTGGTGCCAATGATAGTCGAAAATCAGTGGTACTAGTGAAGAGGTGGAGAGAAAATCAACAGAAACACACGGGTGGTCAAAATCAAAATCACTGAAACATTGTTGTTATATGATTGTAAGGTCCTATGCTTGTCCTATTCTGTCTTAATAAGTAGACAAACGAAGTGAATAATCAAGTAAATCTTTCATCATTTAGAATTCAAATCCTTTCTGGTGCTTCATTTTGTGAACTTGATTATTGTTGTGTAATCGAGGAGAGAGGGCGATGATGGTTTATTGAGAAAGGCGGCTCTCCGCGTTCGGGATTACAGAATATCACAGTTCAGTAGTTACATGGATGGGAATGGTCGTATAATTGCCCTGCGAGGAAGGCGACTTGTCTTCCCAACATCTATATGACATACACTCCTCCAAATAAACATTGGTTCACTCACATTTTTGGAAAAATCTCGTTTTAGATTAAATTAAAAAGAGGCTTTGCAATTGGAAGAAAGCTTTTTCCTAGTGAACCTATATTTTTTTGGGATTTTTTTCTACATATTTTTCAAATAAATGACGGTATTTTCTTCAATCTTTTTTTTCTGAAGTTCAATTATTTGTTTCGAAGTGTATTCAAAAAACCTTTTTTAAACTTAACTTCAAACGAGATAATTCAAAAAATGTGGGTGAGCCTATATTTATTCGGAGTTTTTTAGTAATACGTAATTAGTAATTAGTTATATAGACGGTAAATATTCATTCAAGTAACTATAGTACAGTAAGAATATTAGGAAGACATTCTTCAAATTATATATATATGTGTAAAGAAATCATACATGTCTGACAGCGCGGGGAAAGTGGGCATTGAATGGACAGATTGTGTTCCAGCGTTTGGTCAGTTTTGGTACTTGCCATCAGTGTGCCGTTTCGAAAGCAATTCGAGAAATTTTTTCGAAAAATTCTCGAAAAATTTCGAAAATTCTCGAAAAAAGAACATTTCGATAAAAAATAATAATAAACTAGCTCGAACGACACTCCGAAATAACGCAAAGCGCGGTGTTTATCGTATTTCCATTCAAATCATTTTTCGTGATTACTCGAAAAATTCATCGAGAATTTTTCGAGAAATTTCCGAAAAATTTTTCGAAAAACGCATTTTTCGAGAAATAATTTTTCGAAACAACACACTGCTTGCCATTAAGGTAAAATGTGTTTGATTATTTCCAGAGCAGTGGAGTGAATAGTTCATAACCAAATTGCATGTCTGTTGTTTTCTTTCTTTTTCTTACAGCTTTTGGGCGCACTGCTCTGGGCACACATGGCTTTTCATTTTTATGTGCTACTTGATTGCAGCTCTTCTAAAAGAGCAGTTTGCCAAGTGACGCTGGCCAGAGATTAATAGCTTGAAAGACAGGTGGCCAGCTTTTCGGCAGCCTGTGGTGGGTGGTGGGGGGATTCAGTCTTTTGGGCACACTGCTATGTGCACCCCGGGATATGTTGCTCTTCAATTGTGCGTGCTACTTTAATGGAAATCTGAAAGCAGAAAACCTGAGGGTGATGGTTCTCACAAAAAACGTTCTTAACCACAAAACGGAAGTTCCTTTTTTGTCGAATTCTCTCATTAATCTTTGAAAGAATCAACACAATTTTGCCAATATGGGAAACACTGAAGTTGGTATGTTACAAATGATAAAATGTTTTGCGCTAATTGTCGATTTTCTCCGCATCAAATGTCCATTCCATCTTAGTTTTCTTCTTTTTATGAATTGTAAGAGGTCTCTAACGCTTGATAAATTCCTAATATCTTCTCGATCAAGTGCTTTTTGCCGCTGTTCCGTGGGCCTTATCCATTCTTCTTTCTAGAGATGCAGTGGGGCTGACTCTTTCTAATAATGCTTTTGAGAAAGTCCACACTTCTGAGCCGCAAGTGAGAGCTGGGAGAACGATTTAGCCGAAGAGGCTGGGCATATTTTAGTGTAAATGAGTACATCTTAATATCATTGAATGCCGCCCATACTGCACGTCTAGACAAAGATTGAGTGGTCGGGATAACACTCACGGAGCAACGTCAAAAAGGCCTCCATCAAGTAGACATCAGATGTCTAACAGACGTGTTACTGTTAATGTATCTTTTCATAGAATATTAATTTGTAAATTGAAAAATAAAAAAAAATTAAAATCTTAAAAACTAAAACTGAAAGTCAAATCACAAATCAAATTATTCGCCTTAAAAATCAAATAAACAAAATGTTTAATAATTCATTTTGAATATCCAATAAAAAGAGAATCATAAGAAGAAAATCTCCTAGAGACACTCTGGAAATTTATCTGCAATCTGAGTTCCGACCACGACAAGCTCTGCACTGCACACTGTCGTCGAATCCTTCTTTACAACTTTGGAGAAACACGTTTCACACGACGCTATCATATTGGACGACAGAAATCATTCGGATTTGCCATTTCAATTATTTTTTTTCAAATGTTCTTCAACAGATTCATCATATCATCAGCTGATCCGACAATTGTCTAGAAAGGAATGTATAGAATGTTGAATATTTTCCAATTTATTATTAATCTTTTCTGGACGCCGCTAATAAACAGACTAGAAATTCCTCCTAATTCATTTGGCTGTAAATTTTCTTAATAGGAAAAAACCGACCAACGGGGACGACATTATTTAGAATCATCGTTTTTCTTAAATTTCTCATCTCTTATAGGTCGATGTGCAAACCATTCATCAAAATGAAAAATAATACTTAAAAAGACTGAAAATTTAAGATCATATTGAGTTCTTTGTGCCAGTGGTAACTATAAACTGAAAAATGTTTAAATAAGAGAAATTATATAGCCAGGCCGACAAAATCGTCCTGGGACCTGCCGACCCGGATACTTATCGGCTTATGGGCTTATGTCAATTGCTCAATGAGTTTACATTATCTTTTCTATAATATTATAAACTACTCTGAGATGTGTGTACAATTTGTTACAAAATGCAGCAAACCAAATTCAGAACATAAAACGCATTGGCTGTAAATCGGTTTGCTGGAATACAGGCAAGCAAACACCAATAACATTTTATATTTATGTTTATCAAACTGCTAGCCTGCAGGCGATCGATTGGTTTTATGCAAAATTTGATTTTTAAAAAAGATTCTCAATTCATATTTACTTACTTGGATACTTAGACGCCAAGTAGTCGGCAGTCGGCGAGCACACGTCTCTTTTCATTTGTTTCGGTCCTGGGCGGCTTGGGACGAGTTGCCGTCGAGAGTATTGAATTTTTTCAGTGAATCGGACAATCTTGTTGCGGGACGGCCCAATGTTCTTTCAACGTCCCTTGGTTACCAGAAGGTGATTCGGTTTGCCCATCTATCGTCTTGTCTTCGTACGACGTGGCCTGGCCATCGGTACTTCGCAGTGGTTGTGTATTCGACAGCGTCTTGGATGCCGGATTTTTGCAGTAGATCGGTGCTTCTTAGATTCTGTTTTCGTTGTTTTTTTTCGATTAGTTCCCAATAATAATTTTTCTAGGACTCATTGAGTTCTTATGAGAATCATAGAAGTAGTCTTGCTATCTGCCCAGGTCTCAGATCCGTAGCAGAGCGCAGGGAGAACCGTCGAATCGAATAGTTCGGCTCATATCTTCTTGCTGGATATGAGCTTCTTTGATACTGCCCATGGCAGCCCATGCTGAGCTGTTTCTTCGGCTTATTTCTGCGTTGAGATTGTTGTCGATGGCTACCAGTCTTCCCAGCTAGATGTATTTGTCGACATACGGAAGTGGGATTCCTCCGACAGTGATGGTATCCGCTGTTGCCCAACTATTTCTCATGATTTTTGTTTTGATGCGATTCATTTCTAGTCCGATGGCTTTTTAAACATTGTCTAAGTCATTGACCATGCTTTGAAGTTCCGCAGAGCTGTGACTGATCAGAACGATATCGTCGGCGAACAGAAGGTTGCTGAGCTTCTTGCCGTCTATCATTATTTGTTTGTTCTCCCAGTTGAGGTTGAAGCTATGCACATCGCTACACAATTCATGAAAACACGTATTCTCTTTTTTTGTAACCCTACTTTTGAAAACTCTCCTTTTCCATTTACAGAATTAGATAAAGTCAATGAATTAAATTTTATTGAAACCAACCAATTACAATTTATAGAATTCCTGACCCATAACACATTTTTTGACCTTCGTTCAACTGATGAAGCTCTCCATAATTCTCCAAAATCTCTGCTACTCTTCCAGCACTTTCTCTCCAGTCCGAAACAAACATGAACTCGAAATCTCGACAGAATGAAATATGATCTGCTGAATTCTGTTGGCTCATTTTGACAAATGACCCGATTTGCGCCACAATTCCAACCTGAATATTGATTCCTTTAGATTAAGCATCGGCCAGTCTGAATCTTACCAGAACTCTCTTTCCTTCTGCGAAACAATACACTGGGCTGCCAGAATCACCCTCAAAACAAAAAATCGTTTCTTCTCAAGAAAGAGCTGTTTCAACAAACCATGCAAGCTCTGCTACTTTCAACGATGCCTCTTGCTATCATGTACTTTCGCTTTCCGATTTTTCGGAAGCTCAACTTTACCATCATCTGACGTACGCCTTCGCTGTGATTCGCTGCTGCAAGTCTCCACATATCGATTTTTGATCAATTCATCAACTTTACTTCTATTCTCTGTTTTACCCCAGCCAACTATATAACACACGGAATTCTCAAGCTGGAACTGCGAGAGAACTTTTGGAGTTTCCTGCTGGAAATCGGAAACATTCATTTTTAACGAGCGAGTTGCAATAGTTTACTTACAAAACTTAAGGACCATGTGCTCGGCAGTTGAGCAATTTGTAGAGAAGCAGCATTCTCGCAAACACGAGGCCTCTTAGGAAGAAATATCACTGATACGTCATCATTCGCTTCAGACGCCTGTATGATGAAATGTGATATGTTCTCACCTTCTTTCGTCATCAGTCAGCAATTATTTTACAGAAACTTCAAGAGTTAAAGAGA
Organism: Caenorhabditis inopinata; assembly: GCA_003052745.1. Classification (NCBI taxonomy): domain Eukaryota; kingdom Metazoa; phylum Nematoda; class Chromadorea; order Rhabditida; family Rhabditidae; genus Caenorhabditis; species Caenorhabditis inopinata. Next base: position 14,755,054 of record AP018155.1, on the reverse strand, counting down.
TTCATCAAAAAACCAAGTTTTAGACAAGTCAGTAACAATGTATTTGATTATAAGTTTGTTAAATACTACTTATAATGATTATTGTTTGTGCTTCTAAGCTTAACTCACTCCTTTTGAGAAGACCTTACTGATAGCCATAGCATGACTCCGAAATTCCTGCTCCCGCTCATCTTGCGTACTCAAATTCATATCTCCAACTGTCACTTTGGCAGTTAGGGCGCTGAAATTCAAGTTTTCAAAAGTCGATTGGCGTAGTCGTAAACTACAATTCGTCGTTAATGAAAACGCAATGTGCCGCAGTCAATACAATGCTTGGAGCAATAAGAACACCACCGCAGATGCTAGTTTTTCCACCCGGGAAACGAGTGATGACAGAAGCCAAGGATAGAGTGTCTGAAAATTCGAGTTACGGGTAAAACGACGAGCTAGTCACCAAAAGGATTGGCTGCGAATCCGTCAATTATCGATTGCGAATCCCGGATCATTAAAAAAAAAGAAGCGAGTGTCAGTACCGCCCGCATTATAGTGATAGGACGAGATTTTCAGCGAAGAGAAAGGAAGCGAGATTAATGTTATGGTTGAATGTTTTGTGTTCAAAACAAATGTTCGATGATAAATCTTCAGAAACGTGTGACGCTGAAATTATTCTATTGCCTGAAAATAATACTTCTTTAATTTCCAAAGTTGAACAACGTTGAGCTTTAATTTAAACAAAACGTTAAAGAGTGAAATGTGAAGCGAACTCGAAATTTAATGAATTTTCAGATCCCAATAAATTTAATTTAAATTTTCGTAAGGGCACAAATAAGACAGTACGGATTTCATCATTTTTCTTTATTCTGTGATTGGCACAAAATAATGTGGTTTTCAAACTCTTTATTATCTTCCATCGATGCAGCGAATGTTCTTAAAAATCAATGGAATTCAGACGCAGAGTTTCTTTTTTTTCTAATATTTTTTTTTCATTTTGATTGCACAGCTAAAAAAATAATGGAGAAAACCCAAGTAGCGGGCGTTTATTGGAATATCAACATTTGGGTGTTTCAGTTGATAAATAAGCCAATTATGGATGCTTGCCGTAATGTCATACTGTCAAAATGGTATAATGCGCAGCACTTTGCATGGACAGTTAGTAGACCAGATGCTCCGCGTCTGGAGTTTGTGATTTCTTTGGGCATCTGGTCCTTAAATTGTGAGAGCTACGGATCTTAAAAAGCACTCACAAGAGATGTGATTTCTATTTTAAATTTAAGTTCCTTGAGCTATAAATCTGTAAGAAGTGACCGCCGCACAAAAAAGTTGTTAACTAGAAAAATGAAGCTTTGTCTTTGCAGAACTCACTCAACAATCTGTTACTATTTAGAGAAGAGATTATAAAACTGGTATTTCCAGATTCGGGCATTCCAACAAAACTCTGATCATTTTAGATTCTGATCATGGTCAAAAATCTGATCTGAACAAAACTCAAATGGCAAAAATAGTCCAAGCATCGTTCGAGAGCATCGAACGATTCAGAAGCACTCTGCTTCGATGACAACAGGAAGACAATGAGGACGAATATTTTCAAATGAGACGAGAAGCTGTTCACCGTGGAAGCAGAATGCAAACCTCAAAACTACACAGTTTTCCAAGAATCTGAAGCAGCTGTAATCTGAAGAAGATGGACTGTCCATCGATTTTTTCGTCCTACCTTCAGACATCAACGCTGCAATCTGGAGAAGCTTCATGACCCCTTGAACCAAAATCACTAAAACAAATCACTACGAAAGTTCAATGGCGTGCTTTCTCACCCGGTCTATATCCTCGGGAGTTCTATAGAAAAGGCCAAAAGGCTAAATCTCACCATAATATCGAATTTTTGAAAAAGTATTTGGAGAAAAAATGCGGCAATTTGCCAATTCGCCACGAACATCTTCATCGTGTTGTTCTGGAATCTAAAGACGACAGAATCGATTAATTTTAACTGATAATTATTCCCTATCGTTCCATTGAAAATTCTGTTACATTTCAACCGTTTTCGCAGACTAATCCGGGAGTTAAACTGGTTTAAAGTGTCCGGTTCCGAGCTCTTTATTCCCAAAACTTCAACTCAATATTCTATTTTATTTTAATTATTATTTAGGTTTGGAAGCTATACGAAACCCTCGATAAAACTCCACAAGTCTGCCACAAATCTTGATTTAAACTTGTCTTCAATTTATGGAAATCTTGGCCTAGACTTGTATACCTTCAAAGTTTGTTTGTGTTAGACTTGCCGAGCTTTGCTGAGACGTTAAGCTTGATCTTAATTTTAAGTCTTTCGTCTAATATTCAATTTGTTTTGCTTGTTGTAGAGATTAACATTTGTCATTAATTAATATTCGAATGTTTCGAATATTACAACTAATTTTAAAATATTTCACTTTGAATAATAAAACGAAATTGTCTGGAAATTTCCCCGTTTTCTCTTTTATTTTTAAAGCACCTCGCATCTCGATTTCACCATACTAACGAATGCCGTCAATTGTGTGTATCCTGGGCCAATGTATCCTCTTCTTTTTCTGCCATTTTCCTTCCCGTCTATTTCATTTTTAATTACGCATCGTCACATTCCATTTGACGGCCTCAAGCTCGTCTCCACCACTGCCAGCGCCATCTAACCGGCCAATTGTTTATGGCGAAGTGGCCACTTTCATGCGCACGCATGTCAAAATAGTTCATCATTTTATAAAGTCTACGCGAAGATGTTCGTTTGATTAATCGGTAGAGCACACGGGTGCTCAGGCTTGAAAGAGCACACTCGTTTGATCGATGCGTTTCAATATGCTCACCGCAAATGGTTATGTGACATGGCGAAATGGAGGGCAACTGACATGGATCGAATGAAATGAAATGCCGGGAATGAGAGCACCTGAGTTGCTCAGAGAATTGAATATTGTGAAATATATATTTGGTGTGAGACCAAAATTAATTAATTTATGTGTCGAAAAGAAGCATTTTTAATTATTTAAATTATGATGAAATCCTTGTGGGTTACTATATTATTTCGAAATTTTGAAGCGATTATGTACTAAAAGAATAGAAATTTCATTTTGAATGAATTATAATTGCGCAAAAGAATGCTATTCTGCATACAACTTGCTGGAAACTTCGTTGTACTTCTACGAACCCACTGACTGAGCTGAACGCTGAAAAATTGAAAACTGAAGGAGCTTCCATATAATTTCAGCGATTGTCGAATAATTTGAGCTTGAAATAAGAACTCCTGGAGCATTACAGTGAAATTTTCGGATTCATTAGGTATTGGAAACCAATAAAAAGGTTCTTCCTCTGATGTGCATACTAGGCATTCGGATCGAACTGCTTAACTTGCTTAAAATTAAGAATTATCGTACAAAAATAGTCTCAATTTATAGATATCGGCGCGCCTTATCTAGGGAACAACTTGGCATTGCAGCAGAAGCGATCAAGTAGCCGGACCGACAGATTTCGGCCAGTTTCGTCGTCCCGGCTTTTCCTGAGAACTCGCCGAAATCTTCAATTGGCGACCTTTTCAGAAAATTTATATTCATTTTGAGGAAAGTTATGCAAGACTGGTTGTGCTCATTTGAACGAAATAGTATAATAAAAGAACAAATGAAAAGAATTTGGCTTAAAGTGGCTTAAACTCTTATAATGGGGGGGGGGCAGAAATGAACATATGCTCCGTCTATTATACATATAAAGGTGAGTTTTCCGTTTTTGTATCAATTTTCCTCTTGATACCAGCAGAAACATTTGTCTATGTTTATCTATTCTTGACTTTTCGTTCTCTCGTCTTTTTTCAACATTTTTCAGTTTTCGATATCCGATCTTTCTTCCAATTTCCGTCGCAAATTCAAGCCACCACCAGCACTACATACATATACAACACTCGATGATGCTCTTTCTCCGGGGAGTCAAGGCGAGAGCAACACGCACTATGTAGTCGCGAAAAATGAGTTGGCCTTCTTGTTTTCGACACTCAAAAATATGCAAATGTGGTGTAGAAACGAGCTGTCGGATGGATGACAAGTCGAAGAAAACTAATGAGGAGCTGCCCGACAAAAATGACAAGGAGAAGCAAGAAGGAAGTTGTTGTCTTTTTTTGTTTTGTTTTGGCAATCGGCGTTTGCCAACGCAATTAGATATGCAACCCTATTGGAAGAACACCTGCCTGACGCCGTTCCGGCGAGAGAGGGGCACATAATAACTCCTTTTCGGCTTTGCTTAATTGACCGAGAGAAACAATATGGTGGCAGGAAAGACGATGGAAATCGGTTTACCACCATCCGGTGGACACATGGCTCCGGAGGATTAGCAAAAAGTATATTATATATTGAGACTGTCTCAATATTGAACTGTCTGTCTCTTTTCAGAAATATTTCACCATCAGTATGCCGGAAATCTGAAAATACAGCGGATTAGTTATCACTGTCATAATCTGAAAATTCAGATAGTTTAATACCTCAAGTTTTGAATCTTTTGGTTCTTAAAAACTGGAACAAATATGTTATGAAATAGGATAATATTGATTGTTAAACAATTTCAGATAATTCTCAAAATTAAACTCTCAAAGCGTCCTAAGCCAATTTCCATGATTTTAAAAGGCTGAGTGAAGTTCCATGTTTCCCAATATTGTGATTTGTGCCAACGATAACGCCGAAAAATCGGTGTCAATAATGATTAAAAACTGCACAAGGGAAAATCTCTATATAATTGCCACTTTATGGGAGTTTTTGGAGAAATGCATTTATTTCAACAGCTTCTGCGTGTCCTTTTCGGAAAACAGATTTAGACGGTTATAAAAGCAAAAAAAAGAGAATTGAATAAAGTTTGAATAGAAATCTGCAATCTTTGGGAAATATCAAAATCTAAATTTTGAAAGAATTCGTTTTGAAATGTTGGAAGACCACTGATGGGATGCTAGGATGTTCACCTCGTGGAGCATCATGACAGAAGATCGGAAGGACATGAGTGAGCAAGTAAAACTAAGAAGATCTCTGTTTTTTAGTAAAAGAGCAACTACATCGGTTTTTCAAATGTTTCGAATTTCTCATATTTCTCAGGGAAACTCTAGATTTTGACTTATTTTATATGAAAGTTCTTTGAAATTTCATTCATATAACTGCAGAAAATTCATATAACTGCGAATATGGAAACAAATAAAATACTTGGAAATCGAAAAAAAATACCCATTCGCCAACCCCCCTCCCCCGCCTTATTTCCTATTTTGATTAAGGGTTTTTAGAACTTCTAGACTACTCAATCATTATCAACTCGCAGTTTCCACCTTCTCATAATACCTGATTACACATTTTGCGATTCTCTCACACTGCTGGCTCGTTTCTTATCCGTTTCCGGCTCACTATCATTGCGCGAACCTTGTGTGGCACGAGCCTTTCGCTCGTCCAACGACTCAAATTAGCTGATACAGCCCTTTGCTTCTTCTTCTTTCCCTTTCACCTCATGTTCATTGGCAGCTGGTCAGTGCTTTGAAGCGAGACGCAGAAAGGGTGCCACCCAGTTGGCCACGCCCCGTATATTCGGACACCGCCGTCCTTTCACTCGACCCATTCAACTCCTATTCAACTGCGTTGAGGCCATGCAGAAGACTGACGCTTGATAGAAATATGTCGATTTTCCTTTTTATTTTATCACTTGTGATAAGAAATTCGAGTCAATCTCTTGAGGATGACAAATATTATGCGGCTAACGCCATTGATATAGTCTGTAAGCCATGCGCCGTTCCATCAAGCAGCTCTGTGATATGGCTTCCTGCCTCTCGACCGCCCTGTCTACATCCAGGCCAGCCTATTATTCATTGGCCTGATTCTTCAGAATCTCAAAACTCCAAATTAGCATGTCCGATACCTGGTCTTCCGGAACAAATTCATTCCTCTCAATTGTCCCTCCTAGAAACCGGTCTACTATTGACCAAAGAGAGAATGTGCTTTTTCGACGGCCCCATCGACTTCCACTATGATTATGTGTGTGCTGGAAAACTGTATCAGACAAAAATGAGAATCGGTCATTCTATGTTTTCTCTGAAAAGGCTTGAAACAAAGCGAGTGAAACGATGGGTGAGGCGAAGGAACCCTGATGCGAATGCAGTGCATTTTCAACAAGAAAAGTGAGTTTTTCATTGAAAAAAAAAACAAAATTACGAAAATAATTTGGCTGAAAATACATAAACTGAAACACTATATTGGTTCTTTCGATGATCATCATGAAGCTTACAAAATACATCGAATAAAGCACGAATGTATAATTAAGAGAACCACTTAAAAATCGACATAATAAAGATATACAAACTCAAAATTCCAGATATGTAAAAGAGCTGCCAGAAGACACTCCAATCGAAACCATCGTTGCATCTGTAAAGGCGTCGCATGCTTCTTCTCAGCCACTTTACTACTCGATGGTTGCTCCACAAGACTCTCGATCTCAGAACTTGTTCACTTTGGATACGGTAAGTTTTGACTCAAAGACTCAAAAGTTGCAACGCATTACAAATAATTTAAGGAACTCTATGTTCACTTTCTCTCGGCTATACATTTTATACTTGCTGCAAACTCAGAAAAAGTGCCTGAAGAACTTGAACACACAAACGCAATTATCTATGAATGCTTTCCAGTAGCTTAGCTTCTATGAGTAAAAATAGGACGGCGACTTGCTCTGGAACAACAATACAATTTTTGCAGATGAGTGGGGAGATTCGGTTGGCTAAAAGTATGGACCGAGAAGTTCTTGATAAACATATTCTAAAGGTTTGTGTTTGTATTGCTCCAAAAGCATCTGAAAATCCGAGACAATTTTCAGGTGACAGCCTATGAACGAGTTGATCCCACAATATCAGCAAGCACAACTGTAGTGGTCCACGTTCTGGACGTGCAAGACAATAGTCCAATATTCGAAAAGGATTCGTATTTTGGAGAGATTCGTGAAGATGCTCCGGTGAGTCTATTCATTGCTCCGTACATCATTCCAATTTCATTCATTCACTCTCATTCTGCGTCTCCCCCAATTTCTATAGTGTTTCTCTGCCTCTATTTTTCCAATTCGAACGACGAGCTCATCGGGTCGGTTGACGCGCCCCTCCTACCGAAACAACAGCTTGTAATTAGCGAGTGCTTCTGCAAAAGACAGTGTTGAATTGCGAGAGACGCGGACAATATGCGCGAAAGGATTCACCTGTCAATGTACGGGCGATTGATACAATATACGGTTCGAAAGTGTCGCTGTATATCGGATTAACTGTGAGAAAACTATGAATATGGAATGAATCCAGGGACGGTGGACAGAGGAGTGAGTGGAGAACGCGAGAAAGTCAGGAAATGAGGAAAATAATGGAAAAATACGAAGACAGAATGGTGAATAACGAAGATCCATGACGCATGGAAATCACTTTAAAAGTAGAGGGTTGTCCACGGATTAATAGGAATCAGAAAACTAAAGTACGTGGAGGTGGGACTAGTTTCTTGTCGCATTTCGTTTTAAAAGAAGCATGGGTTTCCAGAAAAAACAAAAGAAAAACGGCAGCGTTTCCCTGCAAGTCAACAGGTGAGAATCAAAAAAAACTTTGGGATAATTTCAGCAATTTCCTGAGCATTAATAACTGTTTTTTTGCGACCAATAGAACAGAATCTTAAATGAAAAGTCTCAGTTTAAATTCTGAATCTCCAAAAAAAATCACAGAAAAATGAAAATTTCGGCATTGAAAAAAGACGTGTCCTTTAGCGCTAAAACTGTTTTATCCATCCGCGAGTACGTGATATTGCGTGTAGAGGCGGTGCTTGGGTCTCGTTAGGAGAAAGCACGTTTTAACGCGCCAATTTAAAAATCGTAAGAAAGCGCACACACTGCGTTTGTGATTTCATTTCGAAAATTGAAGCGAATATTGGTGTTAATTAAAAGACATGATTTTCGAAGCAAAATATAGAAAAAATTCCAATATTCCAATAATAAAGTTTGTCTTCTTTCTATCAGAAAATTAATTGTTTTCTTTGAGATTTCTTTTTATAAAGTTAGATACCACATTAGAAAAGTAAGAAGCCAGTTTAAGCCATCTAATCTGAATTCATCCCCTATCTGGCAGTGCGGATTTTTGAAATATTCCCCCAAAATTTTCCATTTAATTCAATATTTTCGAAGCTTCAGCTTCAACATGTCTCGGCGATTTCCATATTAATTCCGATCCATAATTTTTGTGCGCCGAGTGTCACTCCGAATTATTCACTTTTTGGTATAAATTTCCATTCGATTTTCCTTTTGCTCCTAGGCCGACTCCCTTCACTAATTTCCCTCGAGACACATACTCGTTGTACTCCAGTTTTTGAGTGAGTGTCCACTCTACAACCCAGATTAAAGCTTTAAAAAATAGGTGCAATGCCGTCCATAAATCAAACACCCTTTCTGTGTCCAATTGCCACCTTTCCTGTCTCTTTGCGAGAGCACACAACATTGTTTCAGTTAGTGGGTGGGGCAGCGTGTCTACATCTCTTAATTGATCGTTCTATTCCGTCAAAATGACCATCTGTCATCAGACGACGGCTTCACCGAGCAACCCCCCCCCCCCTCCCCCCGAGCAGGCGAATTATTAGAGTCCGAAAATGGATGTTTGCCGTCCGTCAGGAAGAAGGACACTAACACCGTGTATGCATGGGCACCGGTAGAGAGTGTGCAAGATTGTAAAGCGCAGAGAAGGCGGCTGGGAGTCGGCGACGGATGAGTCGGCCAAACTGCAATTGCTGAAGATGAATTAAAAGGGTTCAATGTTGCACAAAGGTGGAACGCTTATAGACGAAATAGATAGTGGGCGGCCAGAATTATTTCTTCAAGGAAGGGGTTGTCTTCCGTTTAAGAGAAATGAGCATTTTTTTGAAAAAATATAATGATAATGTACATTCAAAAATCCGTTTCTTTAAAATAAACTCTGATCATACATCTTTCGAACTTTAAAGTGAAGGAAAATGGTTTCCGTAGAGCATCTTGCAGAGAAGGGCAAAATTCCGGATTCCACCGTTTTTTTCATTCCGTCTTCCGGATTCCAGATTCCGTGGAAAAACATTTTTCCCGTTTTCCGTTTTCCGGATTCCGAGTTCCCAAAATCCAATTCCGCCCTACTCTGGCATCTTGCGATGCGACAAAAATGAGCACGCTGGCAAAACCATTTTTAAATTTAAAATTGCGGTTCAGGAAATGTCGGAAAATGTAGATCTCGATTCGATATATAACAAATGTGAAATTGAAATCCATTGAACAATTCGACGTAATATTAGAAGCCGTTAAGCAGCCGTGCTGAAAGATTTTATTTTAATATTGTATCATTTGATAGTTATCATTGGCGCATAATTTCTTAGAATTATTGGAAATTCTCAATCTTCCATTTTTTCTAAACATTAATATATTGATTTTGCCCGTCCGGATTGCTTGCCTGCTAAATTGTGTCATTTTGGAGATGTTTTTGGGAATTTTGAGATGCGCTTGTCAACAATAATGTGTTCTTTTATTTTAGTTATTCAGTCTGCTCCCCAAATTTCTTTATTTCCAAGCTGGAACTGAGAAATTTGGCTTTCTAATAGGAATACTAATAGCAAAACTTGATGCCTCTGTATCTGAAATAAATCGTAAAGTCACGAAAGATCGTAAAGTGAAATGCGGCTATCAGAAAAAATAAAAGCTTAAATCGATTTGCCTTCTATTGATGTGAAACCCAAAATTTCATCATCATAGCCATTTCCCGGACATTGCCTTCTCGCACCCAATAATGAGATGAGTCGTGCTGCCATTTCGTCGAATCGTAAAGCTTCCGACGCCGTCGCCACCATTCTAGCGCTGCCCTGCTCGTTGCGAGTCTTCGAATATATAATTAAAGGATGGGAGAAAAGGGGAGAGAGTGAGCATGTGTAGTACATGAAGAAAAGGACACAAATCCGATGGCGGTGATATGGGAATAACTAGCCAATAAGTAAAGCCATTTGAAGAGAAATTGGGAGATGACTGCTATTTGCGAACATCCTTAGATGAAAGAGACTATGTATAGGGCTTATTGAAACACTTTTCAGATTGGTACAACTGTCCTTTCCGTCTTCGCTAGAGATTTAGATTCTGGAGAAAATGGAGAAGTCGAGTATTCCCTCGGAGAAGGAAGCGGGAAATCTCTTTTAGCAATCAATGCTAAAAGTGGAGTGATTCAGACAGCGGCTCCCCTAGATCGAGAGTCTCTTTCGCTTATAAGATTAGATGTGATTGCGAGTGATAAAGGAGTTCCAAAGAAAGAATCGACTGCGTTAGTAGAGATTACTGTGATTGATGTGAATGACAATGCTCCGGTGTTCGCTTCTGATTCTTATAACGTCACAATTCCGGAGAACATAACGTTACCCGCAGTGATTGCCACTGTGAAAGCAACCGATGAAGATTTTGGAACCAATGGCAAAGTGCACTACTCAATGGCTTCGTCTTCGGGTATCGGAGGTCTTACGATAGACTATTCTTCTGGAAAAGTGACACTCAGAGAGCGAATTGACGCCAAAAATTCTCCGGTCACTGCAGTCATCCGAGCAAAAGATGGAGCACAACCTGCGCTTTCTAGCACAGTTCCTCTCACAATCAATGTGATAGACATTAATGATCACGCACCCACTCTTATCGCCGCCCAAAAAATGATTACTCTGGAAGAGAACGTTGCCATTGGAGAAGAAGTTGGAAGGGTTTATGCAATTGATGAAGACAGTGGGCCAAATGGAATAATTAGGTTTTTCAAAGATTTTTTATATTGCAAAATTATACTTTAAAATTTGTAGATATTCCATAGAACCATCCGAAGATTTTATCATTGATGAAGACAGTGGGGTGATCAAAACGGCTAAACTTCTTGATCGTGAAACAATCAGTCGATACTTACTTAAGGTAAATTTTCAAAGTGATTTTAAGTGATTTTAAAAAAGCCTAAGGTGATTATGAAATGCAAGAAAAAAAACAATTTTTCACCTCATTTATTATAATTTTTCTCTGCAGGTTACCGCGCGCGACATGGGCACTCCTCCACTAAACACTTCGACAACCATCACAGTGGTATTAAAAGATGTTAATGACAATGCTCCGGTGTTTAGCAAAAATGAATATAATGTGACAATCTCTGAAGAAATGCCACGTGGCAGCCAAATTATCACTTTGAAAGCCATTGATAATGACGAAGATCAGAAGATAATCTATCGCATCGAAGAAGAGGACAGAGACGTTTTCAGCATTCTCGATATAGGAGATCAAGGAGCCATTTTGAGTGTTTCCGGAGAGCTGAACCGCCAGGATCACAAGATTCGAGTGGAGATTTCTGCTACAGACCAAGGCGGTTTACAAGGACGATGTGTTGTTAATGTTTTTATAGACGATATCAATTCAGCTCCATACTTTACTGATCATCCGTTTTCTGTGAAAATCCCGGAGCACTCTCCAATTGGGTACCCTGTTATCACTCTGAAGGTAGGATTTGATAGATACAACTTCATCTACCGTATTCACTCTACTTTTACTAAACGAACATTTCACATAAAACCATCGTGTTTAGGCTGAAGACCGTGATCGTGGAGACAATGCTCGTCTTATCTATTCAATTGATTCGAACCAATTTTTTCGAATCGATTCCTCTTCTGGCGATATCACAGTTGCTGCTGACCTGGACCGTGAAGATCGTGCGACGTTTACCGTCATCGTGACGGCTTCAGACCACGCGACTCCACCGCTTAGCACGTCCACACAAATCGAAGTGATTCTGGATGACAGTGAGTGGGCATTTTGTTAATATCTCTGACGGCGGATCTCGTTTTGGCATATTCGAACGTTCCCTTCAGTCGCATATGCGCGTTTTGTTTCTTTCTAAATCAAAACCGAGCAGCGACGCCAAATGGCCAGATGTGTGAGAAGAAATAGTAGTGAGTGCCCTTGCACAATAGGAGAGACGCACAGAATGTCTGACAAAACACGATTATTTACGGAAATTAGGGTGCGAGCGGTATTGTGTCAGAAGGAAGAAGAAGCAGGAAGCGACTGTGGGGGGGGGGAGGGGGGGGGGGAGGGGAGAGAAGCAAGTAAATGCAATATTTACTAAGGAAACATAGGTAGCCAACAGTAACTGAGAAATTCTTGGTGAAGGAAGCGGCATTGAAAACCAAAGCATTTGTTTCCAGTAAATGACAATGCTCCTCAGTTCACATCATCGAGCTACGCTGCAACAATTTCAGAAGATATTCCTGTTGGAACTTCATTCATGCAGGTGAGTGATTCTATAATTCTACATACAAAGCCATTCTTCAATTGCTCAATCTTAAAACTATTTCACATATTGAAGTATTTTAGGTGTCTGCAATTGATTCTGACATCGGTCCGAATGGAATTGTTGACTACTTCCTAAATGAATCGTCTTCATCACCGGCCATCCAACTTTTTCGACTCGACCGCACATCGGGAACTCTTCGTGTCAGCTCGAAGCTTGATCGAGAGCAGTTTGCTGTGTAAGTGTGTTGACCCGAAGAGGAATATAGGATTAAGAGCATGTCCCGAAAAGTGGGCTAACACCTGCACGGATTGCTCAATGAGCCCTCATTTGACCGGGTGTCACTGTTTTCTATGGGATGGATAGGAAAAAGGAGGGCATGTTTTTTTCAAGTGCCAACAGATTGCGCTGGGGAACAATTACGACGTGCATTATAATATAAGGGGATAGAGAATGTAATTGGGACATACTTATTTTTGCATGTATCAAGACGAAACTTTTCGGGTAAAGACAAAGCAAAGACAAACAAAGACAAACCAAGACAAAACTTAATGCAAGATAAAAACAAAAGATTTTCAGAATTGTGCTTCCAATTTTTGCAAGAGATCGTGGAACACCGTCTCTATCTGCTTCTTCCGAAATCACTCTAACCCTTTCTGACGTGAACGACAATGCTCCGTCGTTTGAGCAAAGTTTTTATGATCTTTATATTGCTGAAAACTCTCCAGTTGGCTCAATAGTTGGAACAATTGTGGCGAAGGATTCAGATGAAGGAGATAACGCTGAAATTTCTTTTCGAATATTTGGAGGCACAGATGCAAAGCTGTTCGATATAGAGGGCAAGTATCAACAGTCAATGAAAAATCTGATATTCATATTTTCAGAAGATGCAGAGCAAAACGGAGTTGTCAGAATTCTGACTCGAGCTGAATTCGATTACGAAGCCAAGGCGAACAAATTCCATTTCGAATTGCAAGCTAGCAGCGGACAACTTTCTTCGACTGTCCCTGTCAGAATCCACGTGTCAGATGTCAATGACAACAAGCCTGTTTTGAAGGATTTCGTAATTCTGATGAACCGATTCGAAAACGTGCCAACGAGTCGACAAGTTGGATTCATTCCAGCATTCGACCCTGACCAAAACGCAACTCTGGAATACTTTTTGGAAGAGAACGACCTGATTGAGGCTGAGAAGTATACGGGGAAAATTCTAGTGAAACAAGAATGGAAGAGAAATATGGATGTGACATTCAAATCTTGTGTCTCTGACGGTGCGAACACCGAGTGTGCCACGTGCAGATTCATCCACGTCCTAGTAGAACCCGAATGGCTCTCCGAAAGCTTCACTCTCAGTTTTTCCAGAATGACAGTGGATGATTTTTGGGATCCATTAGTTTTCCAAAGATTCAGGTCAGCTCTTTTCCAGAGATTTCAATCGAAACAACGCAATTTCCATTGCATTCTATGTATTATATTTTAGAGATTCAATGTCAACTCTGAGCAACTGGAAGCCTTCCGATATACACGTCATCGGTGTCAAGCAGCATCTGGACGACGTTATCTATATTAATCTAGCCATCACGGATCACGGAAGAGTCGTACGGTAAGGAAATGACGAGAGGGGCCCGCAACAACAATCAAATCAATCATGAAAAGACATGCCGCCTTTCGTCCTCAAGAGGCTTTCCTTTCTACTGGTAGTCAAGTGTTGTGTTACGGGAAATGAGTTCGGGATTTATATTGGGGATGTGCAATTAGATGGACTTCACAATAATTCGATTTGTTTTGACAAACAATGAAACGCAAGCTGGCTCCCTTCCTCGCGTGCTTTTACCCTCTTGAAACGACATATTTACAAGAAGAAGTATAGTGTAATTTAATATGAATGATGAAGCAACAATGTGTTGCTAATGGGAAGAAAATTTGAAATTGTAAATCTATACAAAATGGCAAAATATCAAGCCACCTAGGGGACTCGAACCCCTGACCTTAAGATTAAAAGTCTCACGCTCTACCAACTGAGCTAAGGAGGCCACGTCTGCAACCCCAACATTTTACATTAAAAAATACCACATGTTGAGAAACGCATTCCGGAAGGCCATTTTTTATACGAATCGTATATTTATAGAGGTTGGAGAGCAATCGAATTGGTTAAGGATTCGATCAAAAAACTGGAGAAAATGACGTTGTTGCAAGTGGAAATCATCAGAGACGAGTCATGCGCAAATGAGCCATGCTCGCATATGGCAAAGTGCAGGCAAACGCAAAAGTTTGTGGGAGAAATGAAGGTAGTGAAATGATTTCCGCATTTTGTTTCGCCTAGAACTGAAATTTGCTTACGTCACTCAATTTGTGCATTTTTAGGCTCACGAAACCGACAATTTTATAGCTCGAACATTGAACACAGTGAACACGTTTGTCTGTGAATGCCCATCTGGATTTACAAGTAAGCTCATCATTCCGCCAGCTCTTATTAAAGTATCGCCGATTTTCAGGCTCCGATGGTCGTGGAGTATGCGATACTCGAATTGATGAATGTTATCGTGGCCGATGCACAAATAATTCGAGTTGCGTCGCCTATGAAAACACGTATCGTTGCGAGTGTAAACCGGGCTGGATAGGTACGTAATTCAGCTAATTAGCTAACTGAATGGGGGTGGGGGTGGGGGGAGGTACTGGCGAGAGAAAACGGAGAGCGAACACTCGTAAAATTGAATAGCGGAGACCACTTTGGAACAATAAAATGGTACTTATGAGGTTGAAATTTGCATTAGCAAATTGGCTCAGAAAATTGGGAAAAGTGGGTAATGGGAGCACGCAAAAATGCTCTTTGTGAAATCACCTAGAGGGAATGAATTGGTGAAAAGAGCCCCAAAGTGCTTTTTTTTATAGATTGTCTAGTTTTAAATGAACACCATATAAAATACCCTGGGGTACTCTATTAAATCTCAATTTCAAAAAAGTTGTTCGCGTGGCTCATCACCCTCTGCCACTTGTCGACATATATAAACTGTCTTCTAAATAAGATTTCAATTTTAAGATTTGAAAAGACCAGAGATTTTGAAGATTTTGGAGAGTTCCGTGAAGATATGCTCCGATGACAAACCTCGAATCATTCAGTTTCGAAATAAAATCGAACCGATAAAGATGCTTAATGGCTTCTGACCTTACGCCAATTTGCTCCACGCATTTACATTTTTACTTTCATTATAAACTCATCGAGATCTACAATTTTCAATTTGAAAATAGCTGGGTTTGCACCGAACAGCTTTTCTTAGTCTCAAATTGATAATTACCTTATTTTTTCGAGTATTCATTCAGGATTCCTTGATGTCGCTTGGTGTACTTGGTGTAACGAATTGGGAAAACCATTCAAAATAGCATAATGTTAATTGATTTTCATTTTGAGGGCATTTTTAAATGTTTAGCAAGTTGCCGCGAAAAAATACCTGCCTATTGGCCCCGGCAAGCATACATTTTTGGCCAATATTCAATGGCTACCTAATTTTTGGCTACTTGATCATTTTGAATTTTTTGAATCTTTTGAATTTTTTGAAAATTAAATTAAATTTTGCTCATTTTCTGAATAGTTTTCAACTTTTAGATCATTTTTGCGTGGAAATCGTATTTACTAAATCAATGGCTACAAACTAGGTAGCCATTGAAAATAGGTAATCATTGATAATCGAAGGCAAAAGTAGCCAAAGAATATCAGGTAGCCATTGAATATTGGCCTACATTTTTGTATGGAAACTTGTTGCCTGCTTTCCAAAATATATTTAGCATCAGATTAGCGGAAATAAGCTTAAAAGCAAAATATCACCCTTTTATTTCTCTCTTGCACTCGATATTTTTCGAAATCTATGTAGAGCTCCTTACATCTTCCACATGCTCTCCAGAATCGTACAGATGAGTCTCAAATATTTTCAAATTTGCCACACGTAGCGTGATTTGAAGTTCTTTCAATCTAAAATTGTCTCCTTCCACTCTCCTAGAGCAATTTGCGTGTCACTTCAACCTCCGGTGCTCGTTGTTTGTTTCAACTCTGCCTCCGGAAGTACCCCATCTAAGTCTGTGACCCTTTCCGCCCTTTCCCTACCAAAGTTTCGTGCGCGGGGACGTAGAAACATTGAAAATCGGAAAAAGGGGATTCACTTCAATGAGTACTGTTTTCAGGCCAGAATTGTGAAATCTCAATTCATGCTTTAACTTGTGTTCCGGGATACTGTATGTCCGATTCACTATGCGAACTCGAAGGGAATCGTATGAAATGCCGACACTGCAAATATCAAGGAGACGATACAGATGAGAGATGCCGCCTTCGAGGAGTCTCTTTTAATGGAGAAGGACTTCTCAATGTTAACCTAGACTTGCCACGCACGCAGTGGACCATGAAGTTCAGGTAAGCTTTTGGCCGGCTCACGAAAAACACAGAAAAGAAGATGCTCTTCAAAAAATTGCATGTTTAAAAAAAAGCGACTTATTTGTAGAGTCTCCACAATTGCTCACAATGGTGTTTTAGTATTCACTGGTGACAAAAGAAGCGACTTTGTGGAAGTTTCCATTGTGGATCGAGTTCTAAAGGTTTGCTCTTAATTAAAGAAGACCGGGGGACTTTATCAGACATTTCACATTTGCTTTCAGGTTCAATTCTCATTAGGAGGAGAGAAAGTGGATGCGAAAATGGAAAATGACTCTGAAAATCGTGTAAATGACGGAGAATGGCACACAGTGACAGTGGAATACTCAAATAATGTATGCATATGACTTCCACGAAAGACAAAGACAACAGTTCGTCTTGCATTCGTCTTACGCAATAAAAAAGTTGCCAACACACTGCGTCAGACGAATTCAAGACGAAGATGAGACGAGGCATCATATGCTATCATAGATTTTTTTTTCAGCAAATCACGATGTCGCTTGACGAATGTGAAACGTACCCATCTCTACTTCTGAATACTTCTCCAAATTGCGCAGTTCGTGCTAAAATGAGCCTTGAGAAAAAGTGCGTACTCATTACATTAGTTTTAAACATTTCGTACAGCAAACAATAATTCATAATTAGACGTCCTGTGAGCAACATGCAAGTTTTACTCCATATAATATAATTCAATTTTCGAACTGAAGAACAGAAATGCGTGAGCGTGTGCTCGGCACCGATTGAATTATTCATTCGATTAGTTAGATTATATGTGAATGAGGAATAACAGAATAAGGAGAAGCCGACTTCGCACTCTCAGGGACCTTTATTACTTTTAAATACATGGTTTTATAACTCATTTTTTAAAATTATAGATGCGAAGACCCAACGGTGCCATGTTACCGTTATTTGGATGTCTCAAATGGATTGTTTCTTGGAGGACGTCCCGGAACTTCTAAGAAAATCGAGAAGCCATTCTCTGGATGTATAGCTGATTTATCGGTTAATAAAGAAGACGTTGACTTTTCCACAATTAAAGAGATGCACAAAGTTGGTCATGTTCATGAAGGATGCATACCACGCCGTGATTTCTGTTCAATGTCCGAATGGCGATGCCCGACCACTACGAAGTGCACCAACCAATGGGGAGGCAGAACTTGTAGCTGTCCTCAATCCGTCCATTCCACGAGAGACTGTGTCGGAGCACTCGGAATTCAGGATCTACGAGGGCATTCTTTGTTTGAGGAAGAATCATTTGTCTTATACCAACCTGGGCAAGTGTTGGTGCCCTTCGAGGTTTCTTTTGAGTTTAGAACTTCTCGTGCAGATATGCAGGTCTTTGCTTTGGAGTTCACACACAGAAGTGTCCACTACAACTTGGAGGCTGACGATGGAACCCTGAAATTCAATATTGGAGATTCTTCGGTGGAAGTTCCAGCTCCAGAAGTTTCATCAAAGCACTGGATGAATGTTGTCATTAAATTCGAAGCAGACTCAGTGGCAACAAGCATCAATGGGATATATTCAGCAGAGGCAAAGTCTTCAATTGCAGAAATGAACTTGGAAAGCTTATACTTTGGAATCGCGCCGGGAACAGGACACCCATCCCGTTTTGAAGGATGTATCAGAAATGTGATGGTAGATGGGCGGCCAGTTTCTGTGAAGAAAAAAGGAAAAACTCGTGCGGGCTGTGTTGTACCAAATCGTTGCTCGGTGGATTCAATCTGTCCAGCAGAAAGTACGTGTCACAGATATTGGAACAAACACAAATGCAAATGTCACAAGAGTTTTGTTGGGGACACTTGTCTTCCGGTGTGTTCCGTGGCAAATGTATGCTCTACCGGGACATGCGTTCCGTCGAATACCACCGCAGGCTATGAATGCATATGTCCTACTGGAAGGACTGGGAAGAATTGCCAGTTGGAGGCTCCCAAACAAGTCTGTCCTAGTGGCTGGTGGGGAGCATTCCCAAGATGCAGAAGATGTGCTTGCTCACAGACAAAAGGATACGAGCCACAGTGCGACAAAAACACTGGAGCGTGTGTCTGTAAGAAAAGTCACTTCTCTACAATTAGCGGATGTGTCAAATGCGAATGCGGTTTCGGAGCTGAAAGCCCAGAATGCTCTATTGACGGATATTGCAAGTGCAGTGGTGATGCAGTTGGACGAAGATGTGACAGATGTTCACGATTTGATCATGTGAGTTCAAAATAATCATTAAAAATATACATGTTTTGTTAATTTAAGCAGCTCGACTCGAAAACGTTAAAGTGCAGACCGGTATCCGGAATGTGCCCTTCTGAAATAGAATACAGTATCCAGTGGCCTACCAGTCAAAAAGGATCAATTGTGAGACAGTCTTGTCCTGCTGGAGAAAGTGGTTTGGCAATAAGAAAATGCCTAGAAACTGGAAGATGGTCAGATGTGAATACTTGGAATTGTACTCGCCCCGAATACTCTATAATGGTCAATAAGTTTGATATTCTGGAGCCAGCCAAGCTGCTCGCAATGGTTTCAAATGCAACAAATACCGAGTCGTCAATACGCGGCAGAAACCAACAGATCGCTGCTGAAGCATTGAATAGATTGATAGACCACGAGCAAAGTATGAGTGTTAGGGAAAGAGCTCACATCAAAGACATGAAGTTCACGGAGAAGTTGGTAGAAGCATTGGGAAGAGTGATCAATGAGCAGCCGGCCGATGAGTATTCATTGCTGGTTTCCAAGCTGTGGAATTATGCAGAGACGGTAGCAGAGATTCATGAAAATGTTACTTTCTTGTCTCCTTTTTTTGTAGCAAACGATCACATTGGTATGTTCCTTTTTCGATTTTTCTTGAGATGATCTTTATAATTTCAGTTTTTGCATCAGACAAACTGGACTTCGGGAACATTCTACCTAAGTTTAATAACTTTGTGGATCTTCGCCCAGCGGGATTTCCAAGAGTCCGTGCAACCGTTACAGGCACAACTCAAGTAGTTTACTCTATTATCCCATACCCTCGGTGCAATCGGTGCGAAAATCCCATGATTGCTCTAATCGCAAATACTTCTGATCCAATTATCGTGGAATATGAAATTGACGAAGACGACGGATGGAAATATCCAGAATGCGTTCGTTTTGATCAAAGATCTGGAGTGTGGACAACCAGAGGATCAGCGTTAATCGGCTTGAACCTTACTCATGCTGCTTGTGAATATAACCGACCAGGATTTTTCACAATGTTCCTTAACGACCAATCAAGTTCTATTGTGAGTGAAAATTAAGAACACTAGCACATTATCACAAAAATCGATTTTTAGATTCGAGTAGCACAAATCGAAGATATGACGTCACCTGCAATTGCCGGGGTTGCTTTGTTGTTGTGTATTCTCTCCATTCTTTTGACACTTTTACGAAGAAGCTTGCGAACCCACTCCGTCAGAATCGGATTTATTTTATTCTTCGCAATCAACGTTCTCAACTTATTCTTTGTTCATAAAACTGCCATCAATCAGGCATATTGTCCAGTTCGAAATGCAATGCTCTCATTCACTTCCTCTGCTCCATTCGCCTGGCTCTTCTTATATGGTCTCTACATCTACAGAATGCTTGCTGGCGGATCTTCTTCTCCGAGGTGAAAATTGAAAATGATAAATGAATGAAATATAATCGTTTTTTTTTCCAGCATAACAGTATCTCTTCTAGTCGGAATTGTGTTTCCATGTCTCATCTCGTTCACGTCGTTTTTTGTGACCGATCAGTGCTCGCTCTCTCCACATCGTTGGCTTTTCTGGTGCATTGTGCTTCCCATCGCGTTGTTCTTATTGTTGTCATTCTATGCAGCCGCCACGTCGGTTCTTGTTAGCCTCAACAAGAAATATGACGTTTTCGCTGCGAAGTACAATGTGAAAAGAGCCGTATTCCAGCATTTCATTCTGGTGACAAAAACGCTTTCATTGACAAACAAAACTTCATTTTTCAGACAATCATCACATTGGGAATCACACTTACTGGATTGTTTGCTAACCAACTGCCACTGCCTGTTGAGATCGTTGAAGTTTCTCAATCTGTAATTTATTTGATCGCTGCACTTGTTATATTCCTGTGGTGTGTATGTGACGACACATCAAAGTCATCTGATTCCAATCCAAATATGTGGTTAGACCCTCAGAAATCAGTGATGGCAGAATCGGCAATGGCAGATCCACAATGTGCTTCTCCACTGCTGCCGCCGCAGCATCATCACGATGAAGGTGGTGTGGATTCTGATTGGATGCCAGATGTGATTCCAAATAACCATCATCTTTCCTCAATCAACGAACCAGATACTCCCCGACGACATCCGTTTCCGACTCAAAATCGTGAAGTAATTAATATTCTGTCATCTCCCGATCAAATTCTGAATGAGGGGATCGGTCATGTGTACCGTAACAACATGGGATCACTTCCTCGCCTTCGAAGTGCTCAAGACGAAGCGGATGACGCATATTACACGTACACCACGTCTAGAAGATACAAGAATAAAACTTCCACATTCATCAGAGAATAGTGTATATTTGAAGTTTGATGTGTGCCAACGATCTCTTTCAATTCGATGCATCTCTCGTTTCTGTTCTTCTTTTTTTCAATTCATATCTCGAATTCTAGTTTCAATTGTTTTTTCTTCATAGTTCTACGACATCTTGCCTTAATTTTTCATTGTTCCGATGATTTAGCCTAATAAAGACTCATGAATGATTATACATTTTTATTTCACATGCACTCAGCTGATGCAATGAGGCATTCTCTTAATACCTTTCTTATAAACGATCAGTCTACAAGTTTTATTTATCGATTCTAGGGAATTTTTAAAATTTGACAAAGGCATTCAATTCAAACGGTCATTCCATTCCTGTTAATAATCGGGCACATCATGCGGAGGTCCAAGATTCGTCACATTCATACAGAAGGCGTCAGAGTGCGCCTGGGGGAGTTTTCAGCATTTGTTTTGAGAATAATATTCTTCTTTTCACAAGTTACCTTGTATACGCCTTCCTTTGCCAATGCACCTACATATCGGCAATATTGGTTATTACAAGGTGTTGGCTCCAACAGGAAATACTATTAGGTTGATGAAAAAGTTATTGCGTTTTTATGTTGTTTACTTTTGGGAAAGATTTTTGAATAAAATGTTTGGTTATCTGTGGTCGTGTTATATATCATTTTGAAGAGCGTAATTCGCTCTATCTACTCGTCTTATTGATTTTTCCTTGAAATAATTATGTCACTTTTTATAGCACTTCAAAAAAGCATGGATAAAAGGCAATTTCGAACGATTTTCTTGTTCCAGTTCAAACTAGGCCGAAACGCTGTCGAGACAACTCGCGATACCACCGATGCATTTGGCCAAGAAACCACTAATAAACGTACGGCACAATGGTGGTTTAAAAAATTCCGTAGCGGTGACGAGAGCCTCGAAGATGAAGAGCGTGCCGGCCGCCAGTCTGTGATTGATAACGATCAATTGAGAGCCTTATTCGAAGCCGATCTTCTGAAATCAACACGAGAAGTTGCATTGAAAAGGTTCTCGAGGCGGAGGTGTTGCCAAATCCACCTTCGTGGGTGGCGATTGGACATACCAGCAGGTCGGAGCGCCGGATCACACCAGCTTTTAAATCGAACTTAAACCGAATAACCGAATTTGAGAGCCCTGAAGATCGCTCAGACAGCTGCATGGGACAATTTAGACGTTGACTACCTCCGTGCCGTCGTCGACTCTTACCTGAAGAGACTTCAGGTAGTTATCAATGCGAAAGGGAGAAGATTCGAAAACTGTTAATTCTATAATTTTGGTTGTTGTTTAATAAACATTTTGGTTGATTTTCAGAAAACAAAATCTTTCGATTTGAGGTTATTACACTGTCTTGAATGCGGCGCTATATTTGTTCCCCCACCATGTGAATCACCTGATTAGAAGGACTATAGACGCTTTTGAAATAAATCTAAAAATCTAAAATCCAATTCGTAGTAATTAGTTCAATTCCACACATTAGGCGACACGAAGACATCCCGAAAAATGCAGCAACCGATAGTAAACTTTTCATTTCTCGTTGTTTCTCGTTTTCCCTAACCTTTCTGCTTTTATAGTATGAGAGTGCTTTTATAGTATGAAAATTGACCATTTATTTTCACCATCTCCTAATAATAACCAAAAAATGCTTTGTGAATTACTAATCGAAGTGGAAAAAGACGAATACAGATGAAATTAATGTGAGAACGGATGAAAGGAAAACAGAAAATATTGCTAGAATACGTTAGAGATATTGATCACAGGAAATTTTTTGAGGGATATTGTAAAAGCAATGGAATCGAATGAAGGAATATTCTAACTACAATTAAAAAAAATACAAGTATGTTAAATAGAGATGTGAGTAACTTGGTACATCACCAGTCAGCGAAATCATCCATCTTTTTCTCAGCCGACGCCAACTTCATCGCTCCAGTAGACTTTTTCCGATCCATTTGCTCTTTCCGTCGGGCTTCATTCCTGGCTTGCATTTCAGCTCGGCGAGCTTCTGAATATTAACAAAAAATGGTGTAATTAAAAAAATGTACATACCTTTGTCATCTTTTACTTTTGTCGGCTGAAGTACTGGAATTGGTTGTAGAACGTTACTGTTCATAGTGCTCTCTCCCCATCCATCGTCGTCCCATCCTTTGTTGGGTAAGGATGTGTTTGAAGTTGGAAGAGGATCATCGAATCCCCAGTCTGAAATGAAATTTAACACCGTCAAAAATGCATTACGCTTGATTATTTAATCGATTTTCGGCTCAACGTTTGACGCCAGGACGAAGCCATTAGATGTTTAAGAAATATTATAGCTCTCTTTAAATGTTATCCCTTCCAAAGTATTGAATTTTTAAAGGGATTCATCTTTTTCAATCATTCTTTCATTACATTTTATATATTTTACGTTTGGGAATGAAACAGAACAGCATGCCGATTTTGCAATGCTTTTGCAAATTTGATCTAACTCGGCAAATTTTTCTTGGCGTTGAATTAAACGAAAGGTTTTCGTTTCGAACTTTTTCGAACACAGACTGGCATGTAACATTTTTCAACCTGAAATTATGACTCGAAAAAGCTCGAAACTTGTAGATCTCGGTCATTTCTATAAATTTAATAAAATACGACATATTTCAGAAAATTGGATTTAAAATATAACCACCTTTCTGAGAAAGGCATAATTGAACATGAATTCACTGAAAACTTAATTTTTGAAAATATATTGAACAACGCACCTGATTTTACAGATGTGGAGTTTTTCATCAAGGTATTCAGTGGGTTAGGCTTGATAGTAGAAGACGAAGATGGTGGAGCTGATATTCCGAGAAGAGCATCAATATTATCATCAATAGCTTTTTTAGTTTTGCTTTGAGCAGACGCCGAGCTAGGGAGGTTCAATCGTCCAATTGCCGGTTTTTTCAGTGCTATTGAGCTGGATGCGGACTTTTTGACAACAGGGACAGGCGAGGATTTGGCAGTGGCGATCTGAGAATACAATGCAAGACATGTATAAAAATATACATGTTGTTTACCGGTGTATCCCATCCAACTGCCCAGTCATCAGCATCATTAGATTTCGAACCAATATCTGTCCAATCATCAACAACATTTTCTGAATCTTTTACTGCAAACATGTCTCCTCCGTCGTTCAAGTCTCCCCAACCATCATTTGAAGCCGGTTTAGAATTGGTGGGCTTCAGAACCGCACCCGTCTTATCTGGAAGGAAAACAAAGATACACTTTTGGTAACTGAAAAACAATACAAACCTTTATCGGAAAGAGAGTTGGGAGTAACTGGTCTTGAAGAAGAAGCTGCAGCTGGACCCCCTGCAAGCCCTGATGCTCCAGGAACTTCTTGTCTAACCTCTGGAGGAGGTGTTCCTTTGTAGAATTTCCCAGACAGCGATTTAAGAGCCCAACTGGCCCACTGTGGAACTTTCTCGTGATCGAGAATAGAGCTAGCGCCTGCTTTAACACCTGCCTCTAATTCAGGAATACAAGCAGGATTTTCTGAAGCTTTTTCCAATTTCTCTAGGAACCCTCGAATTGCTTTGAAAGCCTGATCTCGTACTTGTTTTTCTGGGTCACATGTCAACGGAATAAGACAAGGAACAATTCGATTGGCAATTTCTACAATTGGATAGAACTGCTGCGTCGCAGAAAGCGCAAGAACCGAGGCCATTCTCGATGGGGCAAAAGGATCCTTCAAAGCTCTGGTGAAAGCACTTATCAGAATTCCTTGGCGTTTTGTTGGAGCAAGAAGATGTCCTATTTTACCAAGACAGATTGTTGTGTTTGTTCGTATTCCTCCGTGTTCGTCGCCTCCTTGCAATCGAGCAAGGTACTTCATTAGTTCAACATTCAAATTATTATAATTTAGTTTTTCGGCCAAGGAGACCATTGCTTTGACAGTACTCTCACGGACAGCTGGATTTGTATCCAGAAACCCTGATGCCAAATTTCTGAAAAAATATATTTTGAAATTACAGTAAGCCTGAATTTATCGGATTGACCAGTGTGGCCGACATCGTTTACATGTGGAATAGTGCGAGGAAATGAACAACTAGTTTTTTTTTAATCTTCTTTTTTAAGCCATAATATTTCAAAATAAATGTTCTTTTTTTTGAAAGTTAAAAAGTCCAAATAAGAGTATTTGATCTTAAAGTTAATTAGAAATGCACGCAATCGTATTTCTCGAACATTTTTGGGGTCAAGACTATCAAAAGGAAAGTCAATTAGATTGCTATTTAAATATTTAACTAGCATGAAATGCTAGCGTCAGCAATCAACTATTAATTTATTCTGAATTTGGTGATACGTAAATTGTGAAAATAGCCAATTCCGAATCTAAACAATTCCCTAAATCTGTGCATGGGAAGCTTTGAATTATTATCCCTAATTCGAACGGTTCGTCCAATGGCGCATGATATCTTTCTTATTTTATTCGTCCAAATAGCTTAATTTCTTTTGTATTTCGATTTCCAGTTATTAATTTCCCGACAAACAGCGGAATTAAAGATATTATTTTTGAGCAAAAAAAGCTGTTTATGTTTAAAAAAAATTATATAGAAATAGCATATCGCAACCGGCACAATTAAAAAACTGTTGAACGAGGGACAGTTGAGGATTGAACTTTTTCCGATTTACAAAAAATAAACGCCTAAACCAAAAAAATCCACCTTGAATTTATTATTTTTGAGACAAATTGTTAAATTCGCTTAAAGTTTTTTGTCACATTTACGACTAGCCAAATTACGATATTAAGAGTGAACAAAATGCTGAAAATCAAAATTTGAAGATTGACAAACGTAAAATTTAAGCCATTTTCAAATAATTTTGTTCAAAAGTCAAATATATACCACATTTTTTTGCGGTATTTTTTTGGCTTTACACCAATTTCAGGATATTATTTTGTAAATGGTAAATCCAGTTTTTGTTTGTACAAGAAAACTTACGTGAATATCTTATCATTCACAATCTGTGGAGTCAAGTGAGGAGCAAATTCATCAATTCTTTCCAGCAATTTTACACGAGTAGTTCTATCCGGACTACCGAAAAGTTTGCATAAACAAGGAACAATAGTTTTTTGATACTCAGCTTCGTCAAGAAGCCTTCCCAACTTGAATAGTGGAATGAGTATGTTAGGTCCCGCATCGCCATATTCGTAGGTGAGAATTAATTTTGGCAGGATTTTATATTTAGCAACATCTTCTGGGAAAATATCGATATTTTCACGGAGGTGCATGAAGAACGATTGTTTTTCACTAGCTTCTTTTAATTCGAATTCTTCCAAAAATAGAAGGGTATCAACGAACTTGTTTTTTAAGCACCCTCCAGTCAGACGAAACTCTGAAACAGAATTTCCAGTAGAAATGATGTTAACAAAAAAACGAAAAATACCCTTGATAATATCAGAAACTGTTAATCGTGCAGCTGACTGTGATCCAATCTTTTTGTATAATTCATGTATCCTTTGTGGTATTTTTCCAGGAGCCTGTGGCCTCGTTATACTTTCATTGAATCCATTAAACACTTCCCAAAGAACAATGGCTAGTTGATTGAGGTCTGCCTGTGGACTAGTGAATCCTCCTACTGACTGTAGTCCTCCAACCTTCCACTCGCCTCCAGCTGTTACATACACTCCTTTTCTGATATTTTCGTGACTAAATTTTGCCTCGTGCATGAATTTAAGAGCATTCTAAAAAATATAATTGTAACTTCCGATTTTTAAATAGTAATCAAAGCTTACTAATAATTGGAATAATCCCCAGGAAGCAACGAATTCTTTCTGGTTTTCAGTGAGTCCAGCTTCTTTCAGATACAACTGCAACGGCTTACACTTTTCAGTTACTAAATAGAAGGTTCCTTCAAGCTGAAAAAAATTATGGTACTTCGTTCAAGGTTTGTATACCCTACTTCAATACTATCTAAATAGGTGATAATGTTTGGATGCCTCATCGTTTTCAATTTCTGGGCTTGTTGTTTCAACGTTGAACTACGGTTGTCCCAGAATATTGTGGCAAGTTCTCCCGGCTCGGCCTGTTTTCAGCTTTTTTTGTTTATTAGTTTATTTCTTAAAAACTCACTTTTTTGAAGCTGTTACCGATATAGATTCGATCGAAAAAATGTTCCTCAGTAGTTGGTATATCATAAGGAAATTGTGACTTGGGATCTCGTTGGAAGAAGGATGAAAGCACCGACGCCATCACTGAAAATACTTAGCAGTCTATTGACATACTTATGCATTTGGAAGTGCAATAATTTTGTTATTACCGAATGCAAACAACTTTTCAAAAGCTCATTGAAAGGACGTTTGATTAAAAATTATCCGTTCAATTTTTCACCAAAACGCTCTAAAATTGGTACATGTTACGTGGAAATAAATTGCGAACGTATTTTACTAGATAGGGGGCAAAGCGGTCAATGCTGGCGCATATGTGAAATTTTCTCGAAACCTCTCTTTTCTAGGAACTATTTTATATGATGAAAATACAGCTATTTTATTTGCTCATGTTCCGTTCATTATCAGTTCCGTTCATGTTATTATTATTCATTTTAATAGGATTTTTTTTTCAAACTTCAATATAAAATTTCAAAAATTTCGCATATAAAGCATATATTTAGAGCATTAATGGTCTTAACGGACAAGATCAATCGAGAAAAAACTTGAAAACTGAAATTTAAATCAGATTTCAATCATTGAATTTACAGAAAATTTTATTAACAGGTTACTAGAATCTTTATTATTAGAATTCTCGCAGATTTATGAAAGCATGTACCTTTATTCAATACTACGGTCTATCACTCACAGACTTCGCTGACTGTTGTTTGCCCGAGAATACTTGGCGCACTGAAACTATTTCTCGAAGACTGTCTGATTAGCTTTTCTCAAATGATGTAATATTGTGCTAGTAGTGATGTAGTGTAGTATGTAGTATTTGTGTTTGTATTTGTAATTCTGTAAAAAAACAAGATTACAAATTTGCCTCCTTTGCCCAGAGAAAATAAAAATTGATGGCCATATCTGAAAAGTGTCTCAAGTGTTTCTGAATATGCTTGTTCATCGCCAAATTTCATTTTTTTATAGCCTCTCGAAAATGCGAGAAAAGTGTTGAATGTGGGAAAATAGGTGCACAATATGCTCTACTCTATTCTCCGTCCACCTTCTTTCATTTCTGCTTCCCGAATTTAACTCATGTTCCTCGATTTCATGGAGATTCATTTTTTCTCGGATTTTTCGCAAAATAAAAACATTTTGTTTTTTGGAGATCTTACATAAGTAGCAGAAGAAAACATTTTCTTAAAGTAACATCCATTGTATGCTTTAAATTATAGTGTGCATAATAATGCATTCTTTTTATTTAAATACATCAAATAAACAAACTTTTAAAAAATATTCGTGGATGTTTATTGCAAACAGTGAAGCAACAGTCATTTTATAACTTGTCTTCGGAATAACACTATTGTATGAGAATACTGTTATCGTTCCTCGAAAGTGTATTAAAAACCAAAATTGTAAGATCAAGTGTTCTGCACGTTGAATTACTCGTCCCCGACATAGGTTCTAATTAATTTTAGTGCTGCATTCCAATGCACACCTTAACATGCACACGCATAACCAATAATCACAATGGCGTCTATAATGATGACGGCATTCTGGGCTCGCAAATCAAGCTCTGCACGACTCCGTTTATGAGTGTGATTGTAAGTTACATCTGATAACACATTTCTCTGAAAAAAGCCGTATTTAATCGCCTCCAGTCATCTAAGGAGATAGTTTTAAAACCGAGACTGTCGTGCTGAAAGATTACTGCAGAACGACTGGCAATTAATCGTTTTCTTTACTTCTCAGCGATGACTTCTTATTTGTTTGAACACTGGAAACATTAGGTGTCCTTTTCGGACTCATATTATAACATTCCCAATACAATCAATGCTTCTACCAGTTTTCCTCTGAAATGTTTATAAACTGGTCAGTGTTTATATAACTGCACACTTAAGACTACTATGAGATCTACGAGTAGTGAACATAAATCGATTAGTTGTTCTGCCTATGGTCACATGATTTTTTAAACATTAGTTATTGGAAAATTTTCTCCGGTTTCACAGGACACCTTTTGTTTTGTTCTTATGTTCACAAATTGACTCATCATTTGATTTATTGTGTTAACCTTCTTTGTCATTTTCACAGTTTCCGTCTCGATTTCTGGGATCAAGAAAATTGTACCTCCAATAAAAGTGAATTCATTCGAAATGTTTCTCTGGCATTTTAAGATATTATGTAGTATAAACTGAGTGCTGGCTAACCTATTTGTAAAATTCAAGTTGCATACTTTATCATTATATAATTTTAAGTCACGTTCAGAAAAACTTTGAAAAATGACGTCATTATTAACCTATGTTTGTTTAATTTTCTCCGTATCTCCGCCTAGTTTTCCTATCAGGCGCAGGAACTGTCTCGTTTAGTTTTCATTTTTTAACGGCAATTTCAGTGCTCCTCCTGGTTATAAAAAATGCTGCCACCATAAATTATCAAATTAGCATCCGGTCGATTCAATGTCTTTTATCAGACTGGCACTGAGCCATTTGAGTACTGCTGAGGCACAGACATTGTGAAGTTTCCCCTCGTTGTTACCTATGACACGTGATTCTTCTGATAAAGAGCTGTCGAAGAGGGCTTCGCAGTTTGATTCCAGAAGAATGTGATAAAACTGTTCTCGTTCGATGAGTTCTTTTGTTTTATTCTTAACGATCTTAGTTTAAAAAATATGCTAAGCGGAACAAATTGCACCGCTTGTTCAACAAAATGTATTGTATGAATGGGGATTATCGAGATTCTTCTGGACCATGATTTTAGGTTAAGTAGGAGGTATCTCTCGTTCTTGATATTTCGCTTTTTATTTACAAATATAGCTAGTTTTTAACGTTATATCACATAATTATTTCAATTTATATATGGTTGGCATTTTTATTTTCTGTATTATATATTGAAACCGTACTCAAACATAGAAGGCGAGGGGCTCACCACCACCTATCCTCCAAACTGTCCTTCATTTATTTCTCCAAATAGGCGGAAATGTTTCTATTTTTATATCATTTTAATGATCGACCTCTTTCATTTTTAATTACGGTTACATTATTGTATTTCATTCAGTTGGGTTGCCTTCATTTGCCTAATGTCTCTCCAGTCTCTCCTGACTACAAAAATAGTTCGTGCGACTTCAATTGCCGATGCTGCATTTGATGCTATTGTTCTCGTTGGAAGTCAAGATAACGTCGAACAGTTCGAAGCGATCCAGCAGGTCTCAACTATCGCTCCAGCCGTCAAAAACTTTCTCAAGGTTCGCATTTGCTCTATAAGCTCTAATAATTCCGTAATCCTCCCATTCAGCTACATTCTGGCGCCTTCAATGCGGCTTCCCTTGTTCAAGTCGACTCGTCTGTCGTTCCTTCTGGAAGATTAATTCTTGCTGGAACAGGAAAAGTGTCTCGTGATTATGACGATGTTCGTCGTTATCAAGCTGCTGCTCGTAAAGGAATAGATCTGTGAGAGTCCAATATATCATTATATTAATCATAAACACTTCTTAATTTTGCTTAAAAAATAGAAGAAATTTCCATTTTACTAATTTTTAAACCGTTTTCAATCTTTAAAATGTGAGAGTTTCACTTGACGTTCGTCCGGTCTAACTCTCAGTTTTTATATATCATTTGTACGCAATATTTTGCACAAAACTACATTATGCTTGTCCCCGAACGATCAGATGCTTCACAACCGGTATATTATAGTTTTTGTGTGGGCTCTGTCTGCAGTAATGAAGTCTCCATTTGTAGCACTACCCCTGAGCTTACAAATCAAGCAAGCGCTCGCTTAAGATCCATTCATTTTTTTTGCATTTTCCCATTATAAATTCTAGAAGATTCTGAAATATAAAACTTTCGAAATATAAAACTAACATATGGTTGATTCCACGTAGAATGATGAAAAACATATGATACAGTTATCAGAAAACGTGGGAAAAAATAATCGACAAACATTACTGATTGTGTGGGCGAACTGCGTCATTTCCGTAAAAAGGCACTTCGCGTGGGGCCTGAGCGTTTAACTAACAGAAAAATACAAAACATGAAATTTGAAAGACAATTTAAACCGTTGCCCATAATTTTATTGCACTCGTGAACAGTGTGTCCTTACCGATAAACATTTCCGGTAAAGGCTCGTTTCGCTATTTTTACCGGTACTTTACCGGTAAATTTTACTGAAAAATACGTACTGTACGTACTTTTTGAAATTACGCGAAGTACGTATTTACGTAAATTACGTATTTACGTAAGTACGTAAAATTTTAAGTCACGAGGATTACACGACTATTTTTTTAGTATCTCAAATTTTGCTATTTTTAGATTTTTTTTTTTTTTTTTTTTTTCGTCATTTTCTTATTTTCATTCGTTTCAGAGATTGTTCAGTAAATATACAGCTATAACATTGAAATCGATCATATTTTCAGCGATGCTCAGACTTCATCAGGCAAAAAAAGAAACAGAGCATCTATTGAACTTTGAACAGTATTCTTCTCGTTTCTGAATCAGTCGTCTTCGTAATTTTATCTTTTTTTTTTTAGTACAAATCTTTCGATTTTAGAAAGAAGAAAGTCTAATAAAGATGAACACCGATAAGATAAATGACAATTCATGATGCACAATGAACGACGATGAAATGGATAACTACCATGTAGCGAAAAAAAATATAATAATTTTATACTGTCATATTACTCATGCAACTTGTTATTTAAAAAAAAAAAAAAAAAAAAAAAAAAAAAAAAAAAAAAAAAAAAAAAAAAAAAAAAAAAAAAAAAAAAAAATAAAAAAATTTATAAAGTAATAAAAATAAAAAATACGTAATTAGAACACTGCTCGTGAATAACAAAAACATGTTATTTATAATTACATAAAAATGACCGTGGGTGATGCTGAAAAACTTAAGACTAAAACACTTTCAATTAATTTTTATATTGCCCCATTACATTTCAAATATTCAGGGCTTTGTCTGCCGGAGTGAAGTCACCTCTCCTAGTTACCTTGCCGAATGCTCGCTTCCCAAACGCCGAACTTGTAGCTGCTCTAGGAGCTCTCACTCCAATCTATACTCCACTCAACGTGCGGGAGGAAGAAAATAAACAAAAGCTTCGCCAATTGGGATTGTTGTCTGTAAGTCTTTTAAGTTATCATTTATAATATTTTTTGAAATTTCAATTATTTTCTTTTAGTACTAATTAAATATTATTACTATTATACTAAAATGTTCTAGGTTGGAAACAGTGGTACATCTGCTCTGCTATACAAACTGGTTGAAGCTTACGATGCCTCATTCACAGTGTGCCGTGACGTTGGTGAGACCGGTCCTGAACGAATGGCCCCACCACGTGTTGCTCAGTACATTCAAGGAGCTTTTGCTAACGGCAACGTAAAAGTCAGCGTCGTAGAAGACCAGAGTGTTATTCTTAAAGATTTCCCTTTGATGGCTGCTGTCAACAGAGCGGCAAATGCTGTCAAAGAACATCAGGCTCGCCTCATCCGACTGGAATATGTCGGGGAAGGGGAAATACAAGACACATTCTTCGTTGTAGGAAAGGGAGTCACTATTGACACTGGAGGATGCGATTTGAAAACCGGAGGGCATATGTTTGGCATGTGTCGTGATAAGTACGGATCTGCAGTTGTTGGTGGATTTTTCAAAGCAATTGATATTTTGAAACCCAAAAACATCAAAGCTGTCGGGTATATGTGCATGGTTCGCAACAGTATCGGATCTCGAGCGTATACCTGTGACGAGGTAATTACTTCTAGAAGTGGCAAGAGAATTCATATTTACAACACTGATGCTGAAGGAAGAATCACAATGCTCGACCCACTTACCCTCGCTAAAGAAGAAGCCTTGAACGCCAAAAACCCTCATCTCTTTACTGTTGCTACTTTGACTGGTCATGAGGTTCTCTCATACGGCTTCTATGCAGCTATTATGGATAATGGACCGGCCAAGGCAAGCGGGTGGGCTCGTCGTGTTCAACAAGTTGGAGATGAATTCGGGCAACCAATCGAAATCAGCAGACTTCATCCAGAGGATTTCGATTTCCATAAGGCTGAATGTGAACAAGCTGATCTTCGACAAGGAAACACAAGACCATCAGTGGCTACTATGAGAGGACACCAGACCCCTGCTGCATTTTTGCAAATGGTAATTTTTGAAAATGTGTTGTTTTAATCTTTATTTTATAGAATATTCGGAAATACTTGAAAATTTTTCTTAAAAATTCGTTTCACTAGTATTTGGAAAGTTGGAAGGAAACAATATTGTTGAAAGCCATCTACCTTCCTGAATGTGATTTTCGTGATACAATAGAAACAAGGGTCTAAGTCCGAGTAAGGTGCAAATTATTTAAATCAATATTTACACCTGGTGGAAACGCGTAAGGTTAGCATTGCGTAGTGCCAAACTGTTTAAAATGAATATTGTCAAACTATTCCGTCCTCTATGTTAACTTTAGCCATAAAATAATTGCCTAAAAATTGAAGAGAGTTTAGAAAAACGCGTAGTTTTAATTTGTATTGCTTCGGATAGCAATCGTCAAAATAAACAAATGAGGTTTTGGAAAAAAAAGCGTCGTGTTTATAACAAATGCTTATCATTCTGGTGTGCGAATTTACAAGTATGACAAGTTTCAATTAATGAAAAATCTGAATTTATTCCCGAACTTCTGAATTAATGCTCAAAAGCCTTTCAATATCAATTTTTACTTAATTCCAGGCAAGCCGTATTGATGAACATGGCACAGACAGCGTTCACCCACTGAAATACAGTCACATCGATATGGGTGGCTGCGAAGGGGATCATCCATCCGTCAGTTTCCCGAATCCACTTGTAACTCTTGTTGCCGGTCTTGTCCTTCCCCACATTTAAAAATACAATTCTCATTCCTCATTTTCACTTCGATTTGGTGCTGTCTACCCGTTTTCCATTTTCCAAAATACCCTTATACCATAAATTTCAAAATGACTTTTTAATTGCGTGAAACATGGAACCAAAATCCTAAAAGAACAAGGGACAGTGGTTTAATGACGGAAACATGAACTGTCTAGAGTTCCAAGCTTCCGCGCGTGCTCAAGCTACGTGTTAATTCTGTAACTTATTTGCCATCGTTTCCCCGCATTAAACCATTCTTCCTTCGCCTGCATGGAACCAAGGAACTTTATACCTTTACCTTGTCTGCGAAAACTCGTTGTCGCTCCGACTACGGTCTTCGCTTGCAATCTTCGCTTTTTCGGAATTTTTTTTAGAGGGAGATATTAGTTGGACCTCGGTGTTTTTTGGTTTTCTGTTTAATATCTTGGTTTCATATTTGTTTCTATTTAAATTTTTCTCTAGAATAATCCCTGTTTTGGTACAAATTTTGTTCTTTTCATTTATTATCGTTAAACCCAAAATCCGTGTGAATGCTTAATTGTATTATTATACATATTTCATCATTTGATGCACCCGGCTGATTTTTTTCTCGCCTTAACCCTTTTATAGCGAACCAGAGCTTGTTTTGTTTTATTGTAGTCATATTGTCTATCGCACTACTTGCTTCCTCTTTCCCTACCACTACTTAATCAACTTAATCAAAATTTGTTTGAAATACATTGGTCGCATATTTACAAAGTTGACTGGTCTCATTGCCCATTATTATGATATTTATGATATACTTCCGGCGGAACAGGAGGTCTGAAACAATATAAATACTCAGGATAACGAAGCTTAATAGAGTTTCCTCCTTGTCTAAAATACCCAAACATTCAAATTCAAATTTCTTTCAAAAGCCCCGATTTTCTTTCCTACCTCCTCCTTTAATAACCATTGATATAGTTATATCAAATACCAATTTAGTTTGAATTTTCATGTGAACCGGCATATAATTTCGAGTGTTTCATGTTTCTGTATCTCAAACATACAATCATGGCTGATTGGGAACCGGCCGGTCTGCTGCTACTTATCGGTTTCTGCCTTGTTGCTAACTTGTTCTATGGTGTTTTTTTCACTTTTTTAAAGCGTTTTCCTTACTCTGAATGTTTAGAGAATAATTTACATCTCACATCTGGTGGCACTCATGGAAGTTAAAATATTCTGAAAAGTTATAATATATCGGTTACTATCAAGAGCGCAATTGCTTTAGCTATCCCTCGGGGCGCAGCGCATCATGCTTCAAAATATAAATATTTTTAAAGAGAAATTTCTCAAGAAATATAATGAATAAACTAAGCGGAATGTATTTGATAAGATGTTATAAGACGAAAATGATATTGGCGAATGTTTTCGTCTCGCAATGAATTTTTAACTTGTTTTTTTTTAAGATTTATTATCTTTCATTTCTAAAACAAAGATATCAACTTGCTTCAAACCGTGTATTCACAACTCCTCCAATTATCTAGTCATTTAATTTTACACTTTATAATTTTCCCTTTATTTTTCAACCGATCTTCAATAATACTGGTCTCGGTTTCCTCCTTACTAGCTGCTGCTCTATTCTAGTGGCACAAATTGTTTTTCCGAAATTTCGGAGTCATGTTTTGATTGGTTGATTCAAACGCCTCCACCTATACAATTTCCGAAAAAAACAACTAAAGTAGAAATAAAATGTGCAAATGAACATGAGCTATTGTGATGGGCGGAGCATCTTTTTCCTCTCACCCTTCTCATCCTTTCTGCTTCAAATCGATTGCGCCAGTCACTTTGGTTCCCATTCCATTATCCGATGGTGGCGCGGGTGCCAAATATGTACTCTCAAGAGAACGAATTGGATCTGAAGCTTCTACGTGCATTTTACCACGTCTCTTAGTTTTTTGTCTTCAAACCACAGACGTATTCGCTATCGTGGGTAATATGACTGATATGACTATCAGTTTCTTTCTTATTCTCTCTAACAAAAAGGTGTAAGAGATTCAACATCGCGCCGCCGTATCGCCTTTTGCATTCAATTAAACTGGCGCCATCAACCTGCCGCTTGCCATTTTCAAACACGTTCTCTGCATTGGCTATAACTTAAATTATTTTTTTCCAGAAGCGATGCAAGCTGCACAGTCGGAACAACTAATGAAGTTTCTTGAAGTTCAAGGTGCGAAGTTGTACGAAATGAAGAACAATTTGCGACAAAATTATTACAAAGCTCAACAAGACATTCGTCAAACGGTTGCTGCGATGATTGCGTCTCTCAGAGAACGTGAAGGGCAACTTATTGAAGAGCTCGACGAAGCTTTCTTTCGAAAAGATGAACAACTGCTTAATCATTTGGAAAGTGTTGCTGAAGAACAATGTTAGTGCTTCAAAATTCTAAAAAAAATACAGTTTATTTTAAGTTTAAATTAAAATTTCTTGTAAAAATTCTTTATAAATATTTCAGATAATTGCAATTGTGGTTTTCCCACTGGAAGATCCATTGTGAATGTAAATGATGACGTACGCCTTGAATTGGACCTTTCCATTGCGGACATTAAATCGTTGCACGATCGTATTTCAAAGATGGGGAAAATTCGAGTGTCACAAGATTGCCAGAGACTTCCAGTGAAAAAAGTTGGGTGTACACTGCCTCTCGATATGGAGTTGTATGATGACGATAACATGTGGCTTCTTACCAAAAAAGGCAAGACCGCTTCTTCTCCCGATACTCCTCACAAAGTAGTTACTGTCAAGAATTGGCTCAGTCGTATACCATATGGTAAAGCCGCTTTGAAATTTGATTTGGCTTCGTTTGCGTGTGATGAGGAAAAAAGTGAACTTTCGGAAAGCAATGCCAGTTCCTTCGAACTCATGAATGAAGTTGGAATGTGCCCTGAATTTACTGCAAACGCGGATAAAGAGTTCCGGAAAAAAATCGATGAAATTCAAAATGATCCACCAAGTAAATGGCTGCTTCATTCTGACGAGGAAAGTTCTTGCTCAAATCAGTTGCCGCGCCCTCCTGTTCCACCAAGCTTCCATACAGATGATAGCAGCTATTCTGATTTGAATGATGAAGAATTAGGCACTGAATGGTATGCGTTTAAGTTTTTCTCTGACTAAGTAATTTTAAGCAATTAGGTTTCAGTCCTACAAAACAATAGGCAATTAAGTATCGCATTTCAGAATTTTCCTTTTTAGCTCAACAAACACCTTCAAGTTCATAGAAGTCATAAGCGATCTTCAAAACTCTGAGGATTCTAAATGGCTCAAAACTACACCAAATCTAAAAGTAGATAACGAAGATTATCAAAGTCTGCCAGCCAATCACATTGGGCTCCTTCAAAAATATCTTCATTAATATAATATCTTATTTTCGTGTATTATTATACGATAACAACCATATAACAAAATAAACATGGTTTCCATTTTCTAAATTGAAATCAGTGCTTCAGGTTTATAGTCAACAGATTCCATGATAATATTGCCATCCACAGTTCGTACTGCAAGGGAATTTTTTTTGTTGATAAGAGAACAAAGAGAATGAGTTACCTCGAAATTGCTGATTAATGTTTTGCCTTATACTTGATTGAAATATCTGTGTCAGTAAGTTGAACACACGTATGGGGTCTTCTTTCATTTCAACTACTTCATAAGAAACTGTTGACTGAGGAGCGATTGGTGAAATTATGTAAATAAGGGTAAAATAAAACAGGTAACAGTGCATTGCGAAAAGTGCAGACAATAAAAATGGAATGAGAGGTTATTGCAGTGTTTCAAAGTTTTACAACATTGTTTTCTGTGAGATGATCAGCCGGAATCACTCAACCGGAAACCACGTAGAAAAAACCAGACCTGACAAAATCGTCGGAAAAGAGATTTGGAAAAAAAACATATACATACAAACATAATGTTTCTCCAAAATACAATTCAAGTTTTTTACTTCACCCATTTCTTATACAAGAATGAAAGGTTTCTTTTCGGAAATAAATATAAATACACACGACCTCCCAGGGCTTGAGCATCTTCGATTCCCCATATCGGATTGGGATTCTGCAAGCAAGCGGACAACATGTTCTTGCTCTAATATCTTGGGAAAGAGGTGTCGAGCATTGCCTTTGTGGATTTTACCCCAATCTTGTTGAAGGATGAAAGATCGCTGGGCGAAGTGGCTAGTGACCCATGGAAGTAAAATACCCTCCACCTCTAGGTACACCTGTCAGTTGTTTTTCAATTTTCTGTCATGCAACAAAGAGAAATTACTTGTTGTATGGCACCGATGAGATGATCGGAATCGTTTAGGAAATGAGTACCAATTCGATATATGTATATTCGATATTCCATATTCGTCTCCTCATCACCTGGACCACACTCGCAAAAGACCGAAAGGACTGATGCGCTGGAATCCGCGCTCAAAGTAACTAGGTAAGTGAGTTTCTTCATAAGACAGTTCAAATTTTATTCGTTAATATTTTGTCCATTCTTTATACCGGAATGAAAGGTTTGCTTTTTTTAGAAATAAATAAAAATACAAGTAATATGTAGGGAAATGAAAAGGTTTACTCGAATGAATGAGATAATCTGTAGAGGATCATGGCAGCTGACATATTTGGAACTAAAAACATAATTCGATTAAAGCATTTCGAGTCGACCGGGAAAGCATTTAGGAATGCCATTCTTGAGTTACTGCGCAAACATCGGTCCAACGTTACACGGTAGGTATGATGCATCTGAAAAAATGAGCAATATGGATATAACTGTTATATGGAGCATTCCTCAAGGGTAACAACATCGTAAACCTTTTCAGCAAGGATCATGATTGGGCTTCCACTTTTGAGTATGTTCCATATCCAATATTTTCGTTGGAGTACATAATTCTGGTCGCAAATTATCCAAACATTTTTAGTAAAGTGATTAAAGCTTTGAAAAATGCGATAAAGAAAAAGTAGTACTTCACCTCAATTATAAAAAAGAACAAAGCTATTACACATTCGTCTCAGACCACCCGATCTCCATCAACGTCCGTGCAACAACTACAGTTATCGAAGATGCACTCTACGCTCTCGCTTACATTTCAAAAGTTGGGACTTTCACAAAAGCACGAGTACATATAGTCATAAGTGACCCACGCATCTCTAAAGAAGACTGGATATCGCTCATGGGACAACGTCAAAGAGATCTTCAACGAGGAGATCGCAGGCTTCTATGAGATGGAAAATGGAAGTGAAACCACTCATTGCTTCTTGGTCATGAAGCATCATCGTTCCGCTATCACACAACGAGAACTAAGAACTCATCAGCTATATAACATAGAGTCGGCGCATCGCAAACTATAGGATGGAATGGAGCGTGTATTAATGGAAGGAAAATGCAAATTTTGCTGTACTGAAGCATTATTGATGGATCTATAAATGTGTGTAGAATAAATCTGTTAGACTTCCGTCTTTTCTATTAAAAACATTTTTTTTAATTTTTTTCGTTTGAAAAACAATGGAATCCATATGTTCGACGGCACTTTAAAAGAACCCCAATGAATTTTAGTGCGTGCTTTTATGTTCTTATATACATTTTCGTTCTTAAAGTTTCCACACACCTGATCATCTCCACATGTATGCAGAACATCGTCATGCATCAGAATCTCAGCAGTTTCTTCAATCTGAAATTTGATTGTTAAATTTTTCAGACGACAGAGTACCATGAACCAAATTAAAACCATAGGGGGAAAACTAACGGTGTTCTGTATTCTGGCTAGTGGAGAAAGTCCAGCAACAGTCAGTCCGATGGAAATAAATGTCCACCCATTGAGAAACACATATATCACTGCATCGAGCTTTGAATTGAAACTTCCAACAAGGTATCCAGCATTCACAAATGAGATGATTGTCAAGAATG
Source organism: Caenorhabditis inopinata (assembly GCA_003052745.1). Classification (NCBI taxonomy): domain Eukaryota; kingdom Metazoa; phylum Nematoda; class Chromadorea; order Rhabditida; family Rhabditidae; genus Caenorhabditis; species Caenorhabditis inopinata. The sequence continues at coordinate 14,714,970 of AP018155.1, read as the reverse complement.
GCACGACTGCACCATATTTGCTGATTTGCTGATTCACAAATCTGGTGAGTTGAATGAGGTCAGAGTGCCGCTTGCTGTAGTTGTTCAAGACTTGCGGGAGCTGAGAATTTGCAGAAATTATAGACAAGCTTGCCAAACCAAGAAACACACCGTGAGTTGTTGGAATCTTGCCGAGTTTGTCAGCTCTTTATTGAAATGCTTGATCTCTCGATTCAAAGCCGTGTTTACCGTGACGTAAACGATAATGGCAAGTGAGGTGGAGACACATCCGACGAAGTCAATGAATGGACCAAATTGATGAACAACCGAATCAGAGTAGAAGGTGCTGTAAAATACTATTTGGGCGTGTCCCTCAAACGTTTCTGTATGATGCCTTTTGCGTTTATACTGGGAAATACGTTTATATGTTTATACGTTATAGATAATTTGCAATGTACAATCCTAGATTTATAAGTGTTTCCAGACGAATCTTTTTGAAGCTCGGGGTAATAGGTTTGCGGTAAATGCAGTCATTCAAGGTTTTCAATGTGGGTCTATGGTGTTCGCATCCTTTTGCAGGATGCGGCTTTGCATCTTTTTTTTTTCATAGTCTATAACTCATTTATTGATTAAAAAAGATAATAACGACGAAAATTCTGATTTAAAAAACAAGTCTGCAATATTCCAGAATAGCTACAGATACAACGTTAAGAAGTTTATTCAATCGTTCTCAGAAGCAGATTTCTTTCTACGATATTTGGATTATGAGCCAATCACAACTTGTAATTCTAAATGATGGCGTTGGCTCGAATTTGTTTAGGTGTAGGAGACATGGGGTTATTCATGAAAAGCACAATTGCATTTTAATGCAAAAAACGTCACTTTAATGTTATTCACGATTGCATTTTAATGCAAAAAAAATGCATTTTTTTGCATTAAAATGCTTTTCGTGCTTTTCATGATTAACCCCATTAGTTGTTCAAAACTGCTACATGAACCTTGCTTTCTCGCATTCGAGAAATATATAAAATATAATCCAAGCTTACGAAAATGACACCAAGATAATTTAAAACAGTATTTAGAAAAAATGAATAATTATATGAGCCGTTGTACAGGAAACAGCGCTACGAGTAGCAGCAGTGTCTCCGTTTTCAGTCAAGAAAGAGACAAATTAAACAAGCATCTGAACGGAATGCTATGCTCTCTCTGACATTAAAGTGGCAAATATGTTTTTTTCTGTCGAAGACAGCTGTTTTAACCATCGTAAAATACTGTGACAGTATGCACGGTTCCAACATCTTGAATCTTGTTGTTTCTTTACTTGCTCTTATTGTTTATTAGCTTGGTTTCAGGGAAGCGCAAAGGGGAATTTAGAATTCCGATATTTTTAGGATTCATTTCGAGAAAATAATTAGACCGGTAGGGTGAAAAACAAAAAACCAGAATAAAGAATTAAGGCATTTTAAAGGCGCATGCCTAAAAACTTTATTTTGCGTCTCAAGTGGGTTCATTTTACATTCTCAATATTAATGTTTTCAAGTTATTTTTTTTTAGTAAAACCCCGTTTTATCGCCTGAATTTGGGGAAATGAAATATTTATTTGGAAAAAAATCCCAATAGAGCAAAAACTTACTCAATATGCTGATAAAATTACTTCTAATGAGCACAAGCAAGAAGCACAAATGCTTAAATCAATCACTTCAAAAAATGTCACTCAACGGAATATTTAAAAATCTTTTTTTTTAATGCAACAGAAACAATTTTAAAAAAGTAAAATTCTGTTGTTTTTTTTTTATTTTTGTTATGTTTTCTGTTGTTATCGATAATAACGTGGTTTTCCAATTGCTCCTAGCTTCTCTTCTCTATAAAATATACTTTGAAGAAAGATATTTTTTCAAGAAAAGAAAATGCCTATTTATCCTCTAAGGATACTAAAAATAACGTTTTTTTATGGAAATATTCCAAAATTCCGAAAAAATGACCATTTCCATAACCATGATTAGGGAAATTATAGGCCACTTTGGTCATCTCGTTCAAACCTACGTTATCTACTTATTATTAAATTCTGGAAGTCGCGGCGTAGCCGCGAACTTTCCGCTGGTTTATATTATTTTTGCTATTTTTTCTTAATAAAAACTAAAATCTTGTTGTATTTTTTCGTTTCAGTTGACTTCGATTAAGAAATCAGGGGATTCAAATTAAAAACTCTCTGAAAATCCAGTTTATCTGCAAGTTTCGCGTATTCTGGACGAATTTTTCAGCGATATTAGCATGTGCCGTTCTTATTTCTTTCATTACAAATGCAATGCTTTTATCTTCTCTTGCTTAGATTCCACTTATTTCATTAGACGTCTAATAAAAAAGTGAATAATAAAAAGAAAAATGAAAGTCGGGTTGCACGAGATATTCGAGCGAAATCGCATTTGATCAATTTAAAACAATAGAAAACGATTAATAAATTAAAGTAAAAATTTGAACACCAAAATTACCAGTTTCCACATCGAAAATAATACTTTCATACCCCCAAATTAATTCAAAATTTGCAACCGCGAAATTGGTATCTTAGAATTAATTCATTTGCAAATCCGAATCATCGCACACCAGAATTAATTGCCCATCTTTTTGCCGTTAGGCCATCAGTGTCGGCCGACTGACACCCATTTGCCGAACGAAACGGCGGCCATCGTGCAAAAAAGATCCTTAATAACTCACCTATTATCATTCAGCTGGTGTCGATTCGTGACGGATGTATAAAATGAAGTGCCTAGAATGGTCACAAAGATGGGCACGATCATAGCTGCGGCTTTCCGATGGAATTTTGTGTAGTCATCAATACTTTGGCTTGTTGATAACCTCATCGTTCGAAGTCTGGACAATGTGTCTTCAAATTGTGAAACGAAACCATCGCGAGTCCAGAGCATTACTGCTATGGCGCTAATAAATGATTGTAAGGCCATGAATGCATATACCGTTGATTCTGCCCAGCCGGCAGAGAGCGGCTGAAAATGGATATTTTGACAATAATTGCTGTTTGAAACTCACATGATCTCGAATATTCATAAATACGACTACTTTTATGAACAATACAAATAATATTATTACAGCTGTAACTGCCGTCATGATTCCTTTTACAGATCGCAAGTTTTCTTTTCGTAGTTTGTGGCAATCGAGTCCCGAAAATCTAGAAACAACTTTTACGTAATTTTATTACGGTTTTCGCTGCGTTGTTTGGCGGTCACCTGATGAGTGTTTCGAATGGTCCAAGGAGTTTAGGAGCTGGCGGAGATGGTAGTTGTGTTGGTTCTACACCTGGCTTCACGTACATACCTCCGAGGCCCAAAGTGGTACCCGCCTCAACCATCGACGGTTCAAATTCTGAAAATCAGAAGACATATAAAAACAAAGAAAGTCTGGAATGACGTCGAAATTGCAGCTGAGTTCTATCTCTAATTGCATTTCAAACGTCGCCGTTATTATAATGATATGCGATTTGAGATGGGGCAAACTGCGAAAATACGCTGAATATCGTTTATCAATTTGGGCACTTCCTTCCTAACTTTTCAAAACGTAGATTGCGGAAAGCTGCACATGGGGAAAATTAATGAATCAATGAAACATTTGGAATGAATTCCATTTCGAACAGAGATGTCCGTTGGACGACTTGAGTGGTCTGGAGAAAAATACAAACAAAAAGCCAATGGAGACGAACTCTTGAGCGGCGACTCGACGAAGCTCTCAGGAAAGGTGACGAAAAAATGACCGATGGAATCTAGAGAAGATAGAGTTAGTATGCTCTCGTTTTTCTATTTCAATCTGACCTATTGTCTTGCGGAAAGACAGAAGGGATGCAACGAATCGCAAAAAGTGTCAAACCAGATGGAGGAACAGAGGAAAATCGAAGTTGGAGATCTTTTTCCGCGCAGGGCTCGCGGAGAAACCTTCGGCTTATGGTGAGGAGCGTGCGACAAACAATACGACAGTTGTCTTAGTTTTTTCGCCTGTTTTCTCTACAACTCAATTTCTCTAGCGTTGCGTCAAAGGATGAGGCTCAAAAAATGACACGCAAACTGTCAACCGAAAAAGGAAAATAGGAATGAAAAGCAGAGAGGTGTTTGAGCAGAGCACTTAGGTTGTGTAGACAGAAGCCAGGAACGGCCAAAAAAATCCGTCTTTTGATCTGATGCTATTTGTACCTGAACGCTGCTAAGAGCTTGCTCCAGGCATGCTCCAATAGCTATTTATGCTTGCTCCTAAAGCTGTCGTATGCGGCATTTTAATGATATCCGTGGGCTAGCGAACGCGAAACAATATTACTCGTAGTTCGGGTTACTGTAGGATTAAAGCCGATGACTCATTGCTTTAAAATTGTTTTGAAGTGGCTATCGAACATAAAAATTTCAGACCAACGCGTGTCGAACATATCCGTCATGAGGGATTTGTACCATTTCATATTTCATCAGTTTATCTAAGCCAGCTCGTGAAATTTCGTTTGTTTCCAACAAAAATTATATATATTTTTTTGTATTCTAGAAGTGATAAGATTCAGGATTCAGTATAAGGAAAATTTACGAAAAAAACAGCAAACGGAAAGCACTTTTTTTGCTACAAAATATGCAAAACGAGTGAATGAAGGATGACCGACACCAATAAACTAGAGGAATGCTCTAACGACAAAACACTCACCCATTGGAAAATCGTGAAATACCAAATAACGCTCGAGGACACCAGAATTTGCAAGCGAAAGCTGATTAGGCGGCTGTTTTCGGAAGTGGGCGAAGGTCTACAATCATCGTTTTTTTTTTCCTTTTACTAGATATAAATAGGACAAAAATGAAAAGTGGACAATGTAACGAGCGAAACAGTATGGGATTCGATTCCTCTCAAAACAGTTTTATAATTGGACAGTGAAAAGGGAAGAACAGTGGGAAAAGTGGGCGGCCACCTAGGTTGGACATTGGAATGAGAATGGCTAAACAGCTCTAAGTTCTTGCAAAACGCATATCTATGTGTGCGTCACATCGAAGAAGAATACCTAGCCTTGATGTGCTCTAAAATAGAGTTTCATGTCGCGTGTGCTCAGCACTCGCTCGCATCGAATTAATTCATCTGAACGCCTGACATTCAACATTTTATATTTATATCGCAACAAATACAATTGAGCAAAATGAAAAACAAGCATCAAACTTGAAACGCATTCACTGCGTTTTCCTTGAACCTTTTCAACTGGCTTCTTTTATTCCTCTGGAATTTATATGAATATCACATGAAAATGAAACCATTGTCCTTTTGCATAATCTATGGTTCACAATAGATTATTCAAAAAGTCGTTTCTCTGAATCATCATCCGATCAAATTATTTTTGTACATGAAAACAGGTGTACGAAAAAAATAACCGCGCTCGGCGTCAGCACAAACCACAATTTCAACTGAGTTTAATCTCTTTTAAACAAGGAAATGATTGAACGTAGGGTCTTGTGAAAATGAGGGAAATGAAATGAGCAAATACACGTGTTTTGCTTGTTTTCTTATTAGCTTTCATTGCAAACTTTACAGTAGTGTCCATAGAAACCTATTTATGGTTTCACCCTGCACATTGACGTGTTTTGAAACAGGGCGCGTCATAGTTTTGCGTCCCCCAGCTGTTTTTTTATGGCTCCGGAAATTATATGCGATTTGGAGAGAACTGTTATGTAATTGAATTCAACACTCAAAAACACCCAAAGCCAAAAGACAAAAACAAAAAAAAATAGTGATCACAGTACTAAAAAGGCAAAAAAATAGTTGTACGTCACCTTCAATTATTCTTTTCCAAATCCGTTTTCATCCTTCCTTTACTATTTTGTTTTACTTTTTTTTTCATTTTTCCAACAATTGTTATTATTTTTTTATTATTCAGAATCAAATTTCATTGAATAACGCCAGAAATAACAGAGAAAATAACAGATTACAGTGTGCTTTAGACGAATTTCAGAAGAAGCGCCCAACGACTTCAGCGTTTCTCAAATTCTCGATCCAGATGGTGAGAAGTGACTGCATACGATCAGGATTAGGACAGAAAAACGTACAGGCACAAATGCTTAAGCAGATCTCTCAACTGACTTGCTCTACGACATGGATCTCAAAAAGGAACAAAGTCAATAGTATAGCGCGCTTTCAGATTTTGTTAGTTGGCCGCCAGAAATCGGAATAAAATGCTCATAGATCAATCACATTTACCTACTGGAGACCGTGTCGAAATTCATGTTTTGGCTGCATGAGGGAACTCAAGGACTTCCATAGGCACTGAGCTCGGAAGTCACAGCAAAACAATATTCAGCTACGATATAGAACCTCTAGGCCAGCTCAACGATCGGGAACACCAAAGAATTGTCTCTTCGTCAACACCAAATCATCCAACGTGCTACATCCAACTCGACCAAATTTGCCAACAGCATCAAAGCGGAATTCCAGCTCAAACGCGGTCGATTTTTGAGATTTATTTTCTAGATTAAGTCATAGTTGGCCAATATGTCTAAAAATGTTTGTAGGTGTTTTGTCACGGTTCATCTATTACCAGAATTCTGGCTATACTTTGTGCTTTGAAGTGAGAATCATACAAATCAATGTGAAATAGATATTTTTATTGCATTCATCTATACTACACGGCTGATCCACTTTGATTTCTGAAAACTTGGTATGGTACAATGTACTGTGTACCAAGCTTGTACACCCCGCTGGCCCCAGACATTCTCGATGCCATCAAACCTTCACAATCAATCAACTTCGAGATTATTTGACATCAGAACGGTAAAGATCAAGATCGATCAAAAAAGAAAAATTCTCATTGCAGAAAACTACCTTTGCATCATACTCTTACAATTAGTGATTAATGTTAAACTGCTTCATTTCAGCTTTTCCTTAACCCGAAAAGCGTGTCTTCTGTGTCATATGAGATAGTGTAATGGATAATACCCACCATGAATTTCACATTTTAAACGGGTCTTGTAACGAAAATGTCGGGCTACAGTAGTAATGAATGGAACAGTGTAATCTATTGAAAAAGGTAAGGCTTCCACGAAAGGCGACCGATATGTTTCTTTCGTCTCGCCTTTGTTCGTCTTTCAGTTCGTCTTGCGTTCGTCTTATGTGTCCAATTAAAATACATGTGTACCAACACAATGTCTATCTCTGCGCCAAACGAATTCCATACAATAACAAAGACGAGTCGAGGCGGTCTTATTTCGTCTTTCCTGAAAGCCTCTCACTTCATCTCACTAAAAATTGGTTATGATACCGCGGAGGAACTAAAGATGGTTAATCACAGTAGTCAGTGCTGGAATTTCAGATCGAAATAACTCGGTTCGCTGAAGCGTTCAGCGAATTCGGAAAACGGATTCTTTATCAGCGTGTTCTAATCTATCAATTCACATAGGACTGGTATGGAAACTCCATGGTGAGTTAACAACCTTCCCTAGTTAGAAAAAGGAGAAACCATAATTTAAAAAAATAAAATTTGTTTGAAAACTTAAAAGCACAATCCTAAGTATTTTGTTTTCTGTACTGTAACCATAATTTGTTTCATTTTTGAATGAAAATGGTCATTTTTCGGGAGCCGACGTCAATGCGCATAACCGGTTTTCAACAAAATGTCACTGAACTTCCGAAGTCGTCAAAGCGCTGGGGTGGGGGGGGGGGAGGCGTAAAATTATGACGCACTTGGAGTCGGCTTGCCAATAAGTATTACGGTGAGTTTGAAAAAATACGTTTTCATTATTCCAGACTTTCGTAAAAATGCTGAGATTCAAAGAGGAAAAGAGAGACAGAAAAGGAGATGCACTCGTTGAGAAAACAGTGAAATGGTGGATCACCCGTTGAGAATCATTGGAATTATAAAATTGATAAAATTGTCTAAAATATATATTATATGAAGGGCAGTATTCGGCAGGGCGGCGAGCTGTCAGACAGGTGTCCCCAATCCGAGTTCTTCTTTTGATCGAAACGTCGGAAGACTCAAAAATCGCCTTGATCCTGGATCAGTGCTTACTAGTTTAGAAGAAAGGAAGTCTCCGTTGACAGCGTGAATGTTTCTGAATAGTTTAATTTAGAATATTTAGAACCAAAATTACATTCGGAATGGATACAGAAGCATACAAAACAGTACCTGTAAACAGTCGAAGTCTCCAATTTATCCAACGTTGCAATTTTGGCAACACCAAGAAGGTCGAGAACTTGTTTTCTGCAAAAGTTCCGCAATTTTTTTTCTTATATCTTAACTATGCTGATTTTCTCGCACCCGGCACTTCAACTTGTTCTGGCGCACCTTCACTGCGGTTTCCGCATTCTCCGTGCATTAGGTATCGCCCCATTTTTATAGTAGACGTCTTTGAATTTTCTAGTTCTCGCCTCGCGCTCAAATATTCTATGTCATCCACAAACATTTGTCTGAATGGCGCAACAGGGTGTGCGTTGACCGAAGAACCTTTTCTTCTAGATACTTTTTGAGAAAATATAATCGAAACATTATATTAACTGAAAATTGGTGATTATAGGTTTAGATTTAGAGCCTATTCATCGGAAATGACGTTCAAAAAATCTGAAATTTTGGTGAAATATCAGAAAATGAATTGTTTAAATGACTGTTCTGATTTCTTTTTTAAGTGAGACTTTGCTTTCGAAATGTTCCGATGAACTTGCCGACTTTCATGTTTCCCCGTGAATTGTATATTGCCCATTTTTTTTAATTTGAACATTTTTTTCCTATGAAAATGCTAAAGAAAAAAACTAAAAAAATGCAAAACATTTTTTTGGAAAACATTTTCCGCACCTCCGCATATACATCGCTCAATTTTCAGAAGTCTATTTGTAAATATGGGTAGGGCTCTCACCTCAGTGTCTTGGAGCAAATCAAGAGAAGGAATGGGTTCAACGCGGAATTGGCCGCAAAAAGCACCATCACCGTGTAGCCGGCCCACTTTCCTTCTCCTGTTCCAACTGTTATTAGAACTTGGCCAATGATGAAAGTGACCACATTGATCAGACAAGGCATCAGTAATCTGAAAGTGCGGTCCAGGTATTTCTTTAAGAAAGAAGTTATTCTTTGACTGTACCTTGTCTCGATGCTGTTTTGAAGTGATTGTTGGTGTTGTCCTAGCACCATTGTTGCTCTTCTTTGATAGAGAAGTGCAATCGACCACCTGAATACATTTCAGATATTTGGATATCATGCATTTCTTATTTAGAGATTATAGACTACTTGAAATGATCAAAAATTGGAATTTAGCAGGAATTCGGAGAATTTCTTCTTAAACTAATAAGAAAGAAAACAATCGTGTGTGACAGCAGATTAGTTATTTATAAAAAGTGCACGGGGGCTCCTAAATCTGAAACAAATGATATATTTTAATTTGATAAAAAGCAAAAGAGTTTCTCAAAAGCACTTTAAAAAATAAACATTCAAAACATATTCGTTTATAATCAGAATAATATCAAATTACACTCAGACAGCTATGAGAAGAGCCTGCACTTTTCTATGGAACTAGTCAGAGATCCGCTTCTATTGTTTCAATAAAAAAAACAACTCACCCGTAGAAAACGATCGGAGGCACTATTGCGGCAATGTGGAATGCCAGAAAAAAAGCAGATTGTCCTCCAGACAAATATAATGGGAAATTCTCGGCGAGCATTCCGTAAGAAGAGGGCTCGTAGTAGAATGTTACATACCATGGCTGGAAATGAGTGGAAAATACCTGAAAATGTTCAATTGTTCATAGAAACTGAAAAGGTTCATTATGATCATGAACAGATCGGTTTTCCTATTGTCAAAAAATATATATTCAAGATGAAAATATCTTTTGATAAGGGAACAATACATATATCCTAGGTTCTGTAATTGGTCTTATTAACATCGCATGCACTCTTACTGATCACTGTCTTGAATGTGTCCGAATCTATGTCTCTATTCACGAAACTTCTTTTTTCAGTCATATTTAATCACATAATTCAGCGCAGAGAGTTGGTATAGAATTCAAGTGAATACCTCTCATGCAAATGTGCAGAATCAGAAGCAGTTTTGCTCGGAGAGTAACGGTAAATGTGCGGAGCTGGGCAGTATGCCTAGACATTGGGCAGTTTGCGCGTGTCAGTTATTTTTTTACTCTATAGTAATCTTAATTATATTTTGTGGCTTATTCGGTTCTTTGTTCAGAATCTTCTAATCAAAACCCGGAACAGGAATGTCTTCTTCCCACAGTGGCTATCCTAGCCATGCCCCATTATCATCATCATCGTTTCATTTCAAGAAACGGCTCTCCCACAATTTTTCCCACATTTATCGTCAAAAAACGGGCGATGGTGCGTGGCGAAGTACGACGACGTACAGAGCTCTCCAATTACACCCCGTAGCGTGGGTCATCATCCAATCCATGAAATATTATGTTTACATTCATCATCACTCGATTCCATTTTCTTTCCATTTTTCATATGCAATAAGCAATTGCGGAGAATTGAAAAAGATGGGTACACCAACACACAGACGGTCGGTCATACGGGCAAGTGCTACATACATTTTGGATACGCGTTTGAACTTTGAGCGACACTACGCTTCTCAAATCATATTTTTCTAGAAGCACGCTATTGCAGAGAACCTAAAAATAGCCGAGCAGGAGACAATGGCAGGAGGTGTGAGATCGTGGTAAAGAAAACGTGGGTGAATAGAGAATTGAGTGCCTTACTCAGAATCTAGTATGTATGAGTTCTTCATTATTCGCGCAAAGGTCTTACCAGAATAAGTGCCACCAGGTAGCACATACTGCACAATGAATAGGAGGTGCTGCGCTTTTGATTCCTGAAGGCTAGCGGTTTTCGAATCGCCATCCATCGGGACCAGCTGACAACCGAATAATGAGATACCATGGAAAACCACGCCCAATCGAGATAGAGCTGCAAAATTCTCTGTTAAATTATAAGATAAAGAGGTTTGCAGCTGTTTTGGTTTTGAGACGTGAATCATTCGTTCATCATTTGTAATTTTTTATTTCAGCTATCTTAAACTAGAATCTCCTCTTAAAATGTTGATGAAACGAACATTGTCATTTCGTGCGTCATATGTACATATGTTCAAAAAATAAATGTGCACAACACAATGGAAAAGATACAAAATTTACCTGCTGCCATGTTCTCCAGTTCTTCGGTATCATTTCCGACTTTGACAGTATCGTGAGCCCTGGCCAAATACCGTAATTCACCAGAAGCAATAGATCAGACAATCCCGCTGATATGAGAAACCGATAACCGACGATTTCTTTGTCTTGTCTCTTCATAATTTTCATCATAATCGCATAAATTGTAATCGAAAAGACTGCAATCAAAATGAGACTGAGACCGGCGAAGAGGTCCTCGGCAGACAACGGACTCAGTCGCCACTCGTCCGCATTGCTCATAACTGAAACAATACAAATAGTGAAGAGTTAGTGGCAAAAGGATTATTTCCATTATGGATGAAACGACAAGAAGAGCCCTACACGTGGTGACCAACTCTTTTCGCTAATGCTCATCGCGATTATTTAATGTGATTTGCTTATCCAACATGCATTAGCCGGATTGGCTTCAATGCAATGTCTTCTAGTCAACTTTCAGCTCGTCCCCATTTTCGCATTGTTCGCGAGCGAAACGAGCTCCTTGAAAACAGAAAATAGGTGTTTGGTTCGAGGAAGAAGAATACTCGAGGATAGGGTCAGGCCGTAGGTCTAATTATCAAGAAGACGAGTTCGGAAATGAAGGAAATCTTTTCTAGAGCTTTTCATTCCCTAGAATGTTATATGATGTTATTGATTGTAGCCAATTATGTGAATCCAATAAAGGACAACGTATAAAATAGTAAAAAAAAGACAAAAATACGTTTACAGCTTCTGCTCGCAACAATTTTCGCATCTAACTCTGATAACTATATACAGTTTTCTTGGTTAACTTTATTTGACAAAAAGCATATTCATGCCGTGTATTACATTTCATCTGAAAATGAAATCACCCAAGTTCCAGCGTCACAATCTTTTGTTTGGTGAGAAATGTGAAATGTGAGACAGTCATTTTTGTGTGAACATTTTCTTAGAAATTGCAGACTGAAAACGTTGTTTCGAGTCACACGAAAGTTATGTTCAAAACTTTTTTTTGTTGAATGAAGGAGTATTTTTCAAAAAAGAAATGGGACATCAGCTACGTTCTGACGGTTCTCCTTGTATCCTTGTATCCTTTCACACACCGCATTACAATAGAAATGATGTCAGTTTTTAGGTCAGATGAAATGCGCCTTCGACCTCTTGATACCTAACAGCGGCTTTGTACGTTAAATAAGATTAAGGTAGATAATCTTAAACAACGGCTGAATGCGCACTACTCACACTTTCATCATTGTAATACTTACCATTGAGAGGAATCTGCCAGGCTCTCATTCTGCAACGAACTTTGATTTATGAATACAAGGGAAAAATGAAACAGGAGCAGTGGCGAGCACACCACAATAATATTTGTGCTTTTTGCTTCTTCCTCCCACTATTCTCGGCTTCCAGCTATAGATGCTACTGCATGCACACGCGCTCACACACGCGCACCGCTTCAGGACCCCGCCCATTTCTAAGGATTGAATAAAAAAGCAATTGGGTGTGAGATAATGAGGAGGCGAAACGATTGGAAATGGGTGAAATTGAGACGATGGATGGAGAGGATGGTGCTTCACGAAAGGGGAAAATTAAATGAGAAAAAGAACAAAAGCTCATTCCTTTCCTTCTTTTTGATTGTTATTGTTCTTCTGACTAACCGTTTTGTGGCAGTCACCACATTTTTCTCTTTTTTTTTGCAGAAAACTGATACCAGCAACTAAACGTGTAAAACACTCCGTAGGACTCTATATTTTTAAAACAATACTTCTTTGTGACACCGGTGTTTGCGTATTGTGGGCCGTGCGAGACCCGCCCACTTCATATTTTCAACTGCCACCCCGTGAGAAAATGAAATGGAAATGTCTCACGGTGGCCGGGGTACGCAAACACCGATGGTGAAAGACCAATATTGTGACAACAGACGTTTTGAAAACTAAAAATGTTCTTTGACTCCTTAACGTAAACGTTATAATTATATATCAATTTTTATTTGGAAGGGTTACTGCAAGAATTTCAGATATCGCAACACGTCGGGTAGAATACTTATCGACAGAATTGCAATGGATATTAGAAGTCATTTAAGTATTTAACAAACGAGAAAAGCTTTTCAGCAAAGACTAGAAGATCAAACATTTTTCATAATTCTAACAGGAAGTGTTTTTCGCAATTTCAAGATCATCCATGTTGTCTTATTTTGCAAACGTTATTAACGCGATTCGTCGAAGGCCAATATGACAAATGGAATAGAAGCAAGTCAGAATAGTGTGAAAGTCGAAGAAAAAGGTAGCCATATTTGATTCAAACGGTGTTCCATATAATCTCTTTTATTATTGAATAATAAGCATTCGAATGGAGTGCAAATTTCCTCATAAAGCTTTATTCTTTAATAAAAACCATATTCTTTCAGGAAAACCATGTTAGCTGTGCCATCAGATCAAAGACTAGAAATCAGAATTTAGGTTGCCAATACCAGGTTGAATCAGTTTCAAATCAAAAATAATTTAATGCTCCGAAGTGCAGGTAAAGGAAATGTTGATGTTTGTCATCAAAAGCGAGTTCGCTTGTTTTCCTAACTCGAATTATGTGTATCGCAATAGAGTTTATAGAAAATTCAGAAGTTTGATAATGCAAAGAAATGAAACATTAACCGAAGATCACAGACGACGGTGCAGATCAGTTGGGAATAACAGGAAGTTTTCGAAGAATGAACGCGCTCTATTAGAGTCGTACTCATCGTCATGCACACGAAGAGACGTCTTTGCTCTCAATTTTCTAGCACATCGTCCCTTCCCATCATTTGCCATCGTCCCTCCTCACGCTTTCATAATTTCAGTCCGTTCTACGTGCGATGTACGGAATGAATTCAGAATTCTGGTTGCATTCCCTGCCGTCTTTACAATAGCAATACTAATATATTACTCTCCTGAATAAAATTAGACTTGCTATTCGCACTGCTAGACACTAATTAGGTGTAATACGCGTGCAATGGCATCTCTCATGCGTCCTGGAAGAGTAATTTTTATAGAAAGAATTCCAGAAAACTATCTTATGCGTGCGTGATTTTAAGAGTTGGAACAAGTGGGTTTACCAAAAAAATCAGCTGAAAAAAGAGTGGAGATGATTTCAGCGTATGTATCGCCACACTGGATACACAAGTGCGGCAAAAAAAACGATTAAATTAAGACCCGAAAAGTGATTTATTTCACGGAAAAAACCTTTTTAAATGGCATCTCACTTCCCCCTCAAAAACATACTACATACTTAATTGTAATGACGTAAGAGCTCTATGAAATAACAAACAATTTGAAGAGCAAACCACGTGGAACAGGAAATTGTTCAATTTTTTGGGAGTATGTGAAATCGGAACAAAATGAGAATAGAACTCGATGAAAATAAAACTGTGTTGAATTGTAACTGATAGGGGATTAGAACTGATTTAAAGTAAAACCGCATGGAAGCGGAACTGTATGGAATTGGAACTCTGTTCAATGGAGCACTTTTGCTTTACCCAGAGTACTTTTCTCAGCGTTAAATCAACTAAAAAATACTCTGGTTAGAGCAAACGCGCTCCATTGAACAGAGTTCCAATTTCATACAGTTTCGCTTCCATGCGGTTTTACTTTAAAACAGTTCTAATTCCCTATCAGTTCCAATTCAATGCAGTTTTCTTTTTTAACGGTTTTATTTTCATCATGTTCCGATTTCCTACGAGTTCTATTCTCATTTTGTTCCGATTTCACTTACCCCAAAATTTTTAGAATGGGGTGCGCGCGATTTGAATCAGAATACCGTACTCGCAGTCTTCCGATATTTCAGATACTAGATTAATGTATTCAAAAATTGATCATCACCGCAGGGGGTCACATTGCTGATTGTAATCATTCTTGTTTTCTTCAAGATTTCAATGTAATCTCTTTCAAAATTCGGAATACTGTTCGGCGTCGCGCTACAGCTTCGAATTTTACTGATTGTATCCATAGAACCGAATTTCAGAAAATCGATTAGTGATTTTGATGTGTGATTTGTGCACTTTCTTCGTACCCTTACATTGTTTTGAGACACAATTATCTACAAACGAATGTGATTGGGCAACGATATCATGAAAAAGGCAAAACGCCAAGCAGATTTGTGTCTCGTGGGGGGGGGGGCAAATGTAGCCCGTGTGATTATTCTTGGCCAAACTTAGGCGAATATTAAAAACGACTAGCTGGACAGAGTGGGAGCCATGGAATAGACAGAATTCGATAGAACACGCTTTAGGTAGCTATAGGCAGCTCTAGCTTCATTCTGGGCATGAGGTCCACACAATAGGTAAATTACAAGCGTTGCTTTCATTATTTTTCGTTATCAAATATTAATTTTTTATTTGTTTTTGTTCCTAATGTTCTAGTTGAATGCTTACGTCATTTCAGAGGATTTAGGGATAACGCTCAGGAGATTAGACTATGCCAAAATGTATTTATATTTTTTAATTTGTCTCTATATCTCATTACTGTAATGAAGATTTCTGCTAACGAATGCATTGAGCAATATTCTGCTAAAGTATGCACACGAAGAGGAATGAACTACAATGTGAGCGCAATTTCAAACCAATCGAGAGCTTATAACTCCTTCTCAAACTTGATTCATTAATTACATTCCGGACACATTATTATTGTCGTGCGACTCTGAAAATGTAGAAACTGGTGTGCACGTTCCTTTCTAGATTCTTGGAGCTGCCAATGCTTCGTTGTGTAGCTTCTCGCTGGGCACACTCAACGCGCTTTTCAGCAATTTTCTCTCTATTTTTCAAGCTTCGCTTTTTCTCATACTTGATTTGCACTACGTGTTTTCCATAAAGCCAATTTTGCAACGCGTTTAAGATGAAAACTCGAAAGCTAACTCATGCAAAAGGCTGAAAGTAAGAGTGCGCATGCATTAACCTGGTTCTGGAGACAAATTGCTCACCGTCAAGGAAACGCGCAAAAAGCGAGGGCACTTCGCATATAGTTCTCTGAAAAAATTTCCAAAAATATGAAGTGCGCTTCATTTTGAATTTCAAGTCTCAAGCAAGTGAAAGCATTTTCATTAAAATCGCCCAGATGGATTGATTTTTAACTATTACATCTATGATAATACTACACAAATCATGATTGCAACATTGATAGGTGGATTGATCACGGAGATCAGGCAATCCAATCTTGAAAAATTAGAAAACGTTCGAAACAACGAGCCACTTATTTGCCACTCACAAAATATCGCAATTTTCATAACGTATTCACTCGAAACTGCCCACTAACGGTAGATTAGTCCAGTTACGAATTATTGTATATGAGATGCTCGTTTCAGCTTTCAGATACCCACTACTCAAACGCTCAATCTGGTGTTTCATTACATTAGAGATCGAGTGTTCATTGCTCAAAATGTGAACAGTTTCTACCTAATTTCGTTCAGGGCTAGCTTCTCGCACTATGAATTTTGCACATCAGGATTCACCTGTTTCTGGCCCGACTCACTGCGCGAAAGGAAACCTCAATACAGCTGAATACTTCGAGGATCACCATCGTCAAAGATCGCAAGGTATGACTAACTGTGATCCGCGCCCACACAAGCCCACACAAGAGATAAGTAACGAAGCAAGCAAGTAAGCTGGACCGTCAAACTGAAAGGCATGCGCAAGTGCAGGGTGGGGCATAATTATAGCGCCGCTACTTTGCGTAAGCTCAGGCGCATGCGGAACGCTTTTTGTAGCGCACAGTATTATTTTTTATTAACTATTTTATTTTTAATTATTCCTGAAAATTTCAGCCAATTATATTGACTTTGAAGGTAATGGTGGCTGCTTCTCCATTCTGATCTGCAATTGTAGAGTGTGCGAAGAAAGGATTGACTTCTTCTGAGATTGGTAAAAAGCTAAGAGTCGGCAAATCGGTGGTGAATCGTACTCTCGTTTGCTTTAGGGAGTTGGGAACGTTGAACGACAAACGTAGAAGTGGTCGCCCGGTGTCTGTGACAACTCCAGATGCGGTCAAGGTCGTCAGAGAGAGAATCAGAAGAAATCCGGAAAGAAGCATGAGAAAAATGTCCACAGAGCTTTGAATGAGTGCCAAATCTATGAAAAGAATTGTCAGAAACAAGCTGAAGATCGAATTCAAAAAGGAGCATTTCTGACTGACCGAAACAAAGCTTTACGCTTGAAAAAAGCCTGAGACCTCCTGAGAGACACGCGAGCTGGCACGCATCTCAAGACGCTGTTTACAGATGTAAAAATTCTTACTGTGGAAGTCAATAAGAACGGACAACAAAACCGGATCATAGCTGTCGATTATGAGAGTGCATGTAAGAACGGTAAAATCCTCTATAAAACTTCTCATCCGTCTTCTGTGATGGTATTTGTTCAGATGGAAAGACGCCGTTGGCTTTTGTTGATGTTGGAGCCAAAGTCAATAAGGAATACTACATTGAAAACATTTTGGTGTCGGAGGTGCTGCCCTGGTCCAAATCCCACTTCGTAGACGGATATTGGACTTTTCAGAAGGATGGAGCGCCGGCCCCACAGCGCGAAACTCACACAACAGTGGTGCGAAGCCAATTTCACCAACTTCATACCGAATGATCAATGGATCGCTTCCAGCCCGGAATTGAACCTGATGGATTTCGCTGTTTGGGGATATTTGACCCAACAAGTATCCACGAAAAATTATCCAAATTTGGGAGCCCTGAAGATCGCCTTGACAGCTGCATGGGACAATTTAGACACCTCATACCTCCGTGCCGTCATCGACTCCTACCCGAAGAGACTTTGAGCAGTCATCAAAGCGAAGGGAGAAAGATTCAAAAACTGTTAATGCTATCTTTTTTGTTATGTTTTAATAAGCATTTTGGTTGATTTTCAGAAATAAATCTTTCGATTTAAATTTCGATTCGGCGCTATATTTATGCCACACCCTGTATATTCTGATGTGCGTTCTGGGTGTCAGGCTCAGCACAATTTATTCAGAATATATATCTGGGAAAGAGTTTCCTATTTCTTTTGTCATTATCAGTCTTACGAGCTTCAGAACATGTTTTCTTATCCCGCACACAGATGAAGCTTATCAAAATTCCGAATCATGCAGACAGAAAACAATGAAGACGTGAGAAGCAGCAATAGATAGCTAAAGATAGTGCAGTGTGATTTGGTTTTTTTTTGTTTAATATTTCAAATACAAAAAAATGAGCTATTTGAGACAGTTGCAAATTTATAGATTCAATATGTTAACATGGTGTTATTAAGATATCCAGATAAGACCTAAAACTCGAATTTCTGTTATGAGCCTTTAAAATAACTTAACAAACGGATTTGGACTAGCCGATTGATATATTTAGTTAGGAGATCGCTTCAGATGATTCGCGATTGTACGATTTGTTCAACCAGCCGCATATTATTTATTATTCGCATATTAGCCATGGCTAATAAGCGAAGAAAATAGAATCGATTAAAATAAAACAAAAACACAAAAACAGTTTCTACAGTAATTTTAAAGGCGCGTTTGAAAAACCGCAATTGCAAAAGAGGATTGAATAAAAATTAAAATTTTGACGGCTTCTAACCGATTTTTACAAATTTCCTTTAATGTAACTAGTCAACCAACCCCTGTTGTATAAGGAAGTTGGAGGGCGTTTCGATA
This sequence comes from Caenorhabditis inopinata, assembly GCA_003052745.1. Lineage (NCBI taxonomy): Eukaryota > Metazoa > Nematoda > Chromadorea > Rhabditida > Rhabditidae > Caenorhabditis > Caenorhabditis inopinata. The sequence continues at coordinate 14,696,210 of AP018155.1, read as the reverse complement.
TTTTTTTTCCGAAAGTTTGGCTTACCAAATTAATGTTTCATATCTGCTGTTTTCTAAATTAAGCCTAGTGATTTTGCTATAGCTGCACGCAAATTACCAGTTTTCTTTTGATTCGACGACTACTGAATTGAAGACTGCTCGAGAAGCTATAATGGATTATAGAGCAAAAAAACGGCGAGGAGGGTCTAAACAAAAATTGAAAGGCTTTAGAATTTGGGGCTTGAGATAACAACCAAGGCTAGAAGTGATTAATGAGCAACAAATTTCAGAAGTTTCGGAGAAGAACTGAGTTCAGATGAATTGGTTTTCCAGTTACTAATTTGGCAGGAAATATAGATTTGTCATGGAAAGCAAACATCTTTGCCCGTCTGTGTGGTGCTCTCATAGCTGAATTATGAACTTTGATCATTAAATTTCATTTTTAAGATCTTAAAAATTGACTTTTGCCTTGACAGATTTAATTTTTTTTTCATTTTATTGAATGGAAATTATATTTAAAATACTCATTGTATCGGGGGAAACATTGTCATGGCATAGAAGGGGCAGAATGCGCAGAAGTATACAATTGCCGCTGGAGATGGGCAGCAGGTGGGCGCACACGTATCCTTTGCCATACATTGAATATTTAGAAAAAATGCAAAAACGTCTATACTTTTCAAATTGTTTTCAGATTCCAGAACATTTTCAGCGGAACAGTGAATGACTTGTAACAAATCTTTGCCCCTTAAAAGACTACATGCCTGCCATTGTGCAGCTGGTACGATACTTTTCAGAGAATTTCTGGCAAGCATACCGCAATTTGCGGAGGACAACGAAATATTTCTGTGGAGTGGCAAGGTGCCGGGCAGATACGCTTACTTGCTTCTGCTTCTCAGCAAATTATTATGCTTTCACAGCTGAATTCATTTCATTTTTAATATTACGGCTCAATGGCAAAGGAGAGATACTGAAAATTAGTTTTCTTTTCTAGTTTCCATACAAATTTTCAGCAGCAGAGTCTGAAGAACTGAACTAGTCTCCTTAGTTCTCTCTACACAGAAATCGCTGCGGCAAATTCTATTTCCTTTAAAAAATAGCGAAAACTAAAAACTTTCTCTAACATAATATTTATGCGTTTCAGTATATGTTTGTATGAATTTCTTCTTTAAAACATTTTCGTAATCTACAACTACCATTTCAGCTTGTCCCGTTTCGAATAGCGAGTAGGAAATCGCTAAAATTATACAAATGTTAGAGTTATTTTCCAAGGGCTTCTGATAAAAGTCAATGCAAAGATAGTAGCAATCGAAAACTTTTAATCAGCGTTGGCTAACGATTACCGCAGAAAAAACAATAAAAAAGTTTCGATTATAAATATATTCGAAAACAAACATTCTCTGTGGTCATTTATGAAACTCCGTACGCCACTCAATTGGATACTTCAAGAGTTTTTCACCATACTTATGCTTATTAAAGTTTCCGGTATTGGAATTTCATAATAGCACGGCGAAGGTTCTTTGATTTAAGTATACTTCTCGCATCTTTCATTTTTCATTTTTCCGCACGAAATTTATCTCTGAAAATATATTCCCGAGATATTTGCTTCTTTTTCCATGTAACCATTGGAAAATAGTGGTTTTTTTTTGCTTTTCAGGGACATTAAAATTAAATTTTTTGAATCTCCAAATGACCGGATTTCAATGGAATATGCGAAAAACTCGCCAATTTTCTCAAGGTTTTGGAGATTTGCTGTGCGGTATGCTTACAGCGAACAATAAAAGATGCGAAAAGTCAAAAAAGGTTGTGAATAATACGGAGAAAAGAGTTTTTCAAGCAATTTCTAGCGGAAAATTCTTGTTTTGACATTTTAAGTGGTCGCAATCATTTTGAAAATGTAGGATATGTCTTTTACTTTTAGCAGAACACATCTCTAAAATTTCAGCTAGTTTTTACTCTTTAGCTTAATGAAATCAATACTTGAAAAAGCAGGAAGAAAATTAGAAAAAAATTGGAATAATAAACGACGGTTGGTGACAATGAGGTATGAGGAAATCTCTTGGCATTTCGATAAGAAGTGAATTAGAGCGTCCCCCTCCCCCTGAGCATCTGTTCTCAGGAGACTGAAACGCAGCCGTGAACTGCCATGAACATTAAGGCTTCCACGAAAGACGAAGACAAAAATCGTCTTCGTTCGTCTTTCAGTTCGTCTTGCATTAGTCTCACGCAATAAAAAAAAAGTTTTCAACAAACTGCTCCAGGCGAATTCAAGACAAGACGAGGCGGCCGTAATTTCGCTTAAATGAAAGCCTTAGTGAACACAATGGTGTGATGTGTCCGCCGATTTTGAATAATTCAACAGATTGTTATGTTATTGTCATTTTTTTCAATAAAATTAAAACTTGGCTTAGACTTGGGAGTTTTCCTGAGTTGTTATTTTGGTCTATTGATTATAGGGTTATTCAGAAAAAAGGCGATAAAGGGAAAGCACGGAAACAACTCTCTGAAAATGAAAAAATCAAAAACTGCAATGAGCATTCTAGCTTCTTGAAAGCTGGAAATTTAGGCCGAAAATATTCGAAATGTGTCTAAATTGAACATGAAATAACGATTTTTCCGAAACTTCACACAGGTAGAGTTATTTTCAGAACTTTTTCATAATCTTATTACTATTTATTGGTTGTAAACTTAGCCATCAAGAAGGCGCCCAAAAAATAGCGTTGTAAAACAGAGTTTTTTACGCTATTCATCTTTGTACTACAATAATGCAGGTGAAGCATACACCGCCGAAGAGGAAATTGAACGGGGTTACTTTTAATGTGAACTTGGTAATAGATTATTTTATCAGAATATGGCACTGACTAACTGACTGACTGACTAGTGAAACGAATGAAAGCGTGATGGTGGGGGTGGTATGGAATTTAACAAAATAAGCGCATGTAGATAATCAATTGATAAGACTTCAAAATGATAAGAAAAAGAACTTTAGCTGTTTGACTTCCTTCGCGCTTCCGCACCTATTCATGCTCAATTTTTTGAGCATTTCAGCATTTGAGAGGGCAACGGCTGTTAACTTTAAAGGAAACTTTGCAATCAGAAAGGATAGAGTTAGAAAGAGAAGACAATGTGCAAGATGAAGCGGAAGTTTACGAAACTAAAGAAGTCCGTCTAATAGAGTAATGGGGCAGAGGCAAATTTTTAGAAGGGTGAAATTCCAAAAGCTTTATCTCGATTGGTAGCTCATAATATTTAACAACTTCTGTTGGTAACTTTTGAGATAATACACTTTTGAAAATGTATCATCTAGTAAATTGATAAGGCTTCAAAACGATAAGAACAAATCGCCTAAAAGCACATTGCATCAAATATCCAACAGTCGAAAGCATTTTGAAAAAAGTCAAATCTACATTGCCCGTCATTTTTTAAGTGGCTCTTGGGCCTTTTCAGCTTTTCTCTTGTTATTTTAAGCTTCCATTCCTATACTACACTCTTCCAAGTACACATAGGTTCCCCTTTTTTTTTTGAATAATCTCGTTTTAGATTAAGTTTAAAAAAGGTTTTGTTTATGAGAAAGAATCGCATTCTGAAAACATTTTTATAAACATAAGTGAACTACAAAATTAAAAAAAAGTTTGAAAAAAATACGGGTATTTATTTGAAACAAAGGCATAGAACATTCCATAAAAAATAAGTTTGCCCTTGTTTTTTTTTTAAATTTTTTTCTGATTTTTTAAATATTTGTTTGTAATAAACAGCTGTTGACAACGTTTTTGATTGTTTTAAGCCATGGGGCAGAGGAAAACCGCTGACATATCACGAGCAAGGAGTTATCGACGGAAATTTTGGTCTCGGAATGTCGAACCAGCAATGGCGGCTGTTATTGGCAGATCTCCCAATGCCGTCAATTATTATCTTAAGGATGCGCTTCATTATAGCACAAAGAAGCACCCAGGACGATCATCTCAATTGTCACTTTCTTTCTTTGAAGTTCACTTACCTTTATCAATTTTTATACAAAATGCGACTAGTTTTCAATGGCAAAACTTTTTTAAAACTTAACCTACAGCGAGATAATTCAAAAAATGTGATTGAACCTATGTTTATTTGGAGGACTGTATTTCAATTTAACTTAATCAATACTAGTCTGGCCATTTCCTTACTAACCACACACTGAACACACTTCAAATGAGGATGGCGCGGTTGGAAAATCAAGGCATACTGTCTAAAATGTCTTAGAATGACATTGAACACGGCAGTGGTGGAGATATTATCTATCCGCGAGTACGTGATTTTCCGTTTACAGGCGCTGTTTGGGTCTCGTTAGGGAATAGCACGTTTTAACGCGCCAATTTAAAAATTGTAAGAAAGCGCACATAAGAAAGCGTGATTTCTTTTCGAAAATTGAAGCGAAAATTGGAATTTTTTCTATATTTTGCTTCGAACATTTTTTTATTAATTTTTATTATCAAATTTCTTAAACTGTTTATTAAACTGAATAAATCACAAACGCAGTGTGTGCGCTTTCTTACAATTTTTAAATTAGCGCGTTAAAACGCGCTATCCCCTAACGAGACCCAAACACCGCCTGAAGTTTGTATTTTGAGATTTAAACAAGTGCTTTAAGTTATTGAAAACGTTTTATTGGTTTTATTAGCATTCTCCCCGGCTCAGAACTTTCTTCAAAATAAAAAAAAATAAATATCGCTGGGAAATGATCGGGAATCGCACATCTCAAACTAGACTAACCGAATTGGTGTGTATAACAGGACTTTCAGACAACTCCGCTTTGAAACGAACCCAATAAAGTGGCAAGGCCGACAACATCGTCCAGGAGCCAATCGGCCAGAGAGTTTAACAATAAGAGTTCAATTTAGTGTTATGCCCATTTAACTAATTTTTCTAATTCAATACTTTTTTTGTAAAGCTCATTGCAGTCTACAATTCAGGAATTATCTGGAAAGAATTTCAAACTTCATATTTAAGGGTTTTTATCATCCAGCTAGGCTCGCGGTGATTAGTAGGCTTCTAATGTATATGTAATTTTCTCTGGACGGTCGATAATTTTTTTTAAAGCATCGATTTTTAAAGAAAATTTCTGAATTCTCTATAATTCCTAAATCTAATGTTCTGTTTTAATGTTGTGAAGTTGTGAAGTTGTGAAGATCATCGGCACACTCGTCGCCCTGAATAGTAAAATTTAGAACCTTAAAGGGCATAGTCCTACTTTAAATATTTTTAAAAGTCTTCTGCGCGATACAACTACCTTTATTTCCTATTTATAGCCGAAATAAACTGAAAACCGCGTCAGTGATGATGGAGGATCCATGACGAAAAAACACAACTGCTCTGCGCCGCTTTAAAATTTTAAACTTAGACCTTACGAAAAGGGGAGGGAGGAAGCACCAAACTGGTAGAAACGAATTGGAGGAAAAGCACATTCCTGCCCCCTCTGTCGCAAAAAGCAAAAATAGCAAAAAAATATATTTTTCATCAATGGCCAATTTTCAAGTTAAGAAATATGCGAAAAATAATTCTTGTGAAACATGCGCGGTGATTTTGCCTAAAGGCTCCGCCCACTTGTCCATACATTTTGACATTTATTTTATTTTGGTAGGGTCTCCTACGACGGCGGGACAAAAAATCAACCCAATCCGCAAATACCGCTGTCGAAAAGCTCTCGTGAATTTCTTGAGTTACATCTCTACTTATAGCCAAGCATTTTGTATGTCCTCAATTCAGATATTGAGAGCCTGTTACACAGTTTTAGAAGTCAACGAAATTTGAAAATAAGCGAAATTTATTCAAAAATATGCGTCATAGAGATGGCATTGCCACGGGCAACCATCATCTAACTAAATGACGGAAAATAAAAGAATGTCGAAAAGAGAAAAGAACGGATGTCCGAAAATGACGCAATCCCGATCCATCATAGTCTAATTGTCCTTATGCTCAGCACTTCAAAAGAACGGGAAGAAGGACAGACAACGTGTTTACACCCTTAAGAAGTGCTTTTACGAAGTATTGGAAAAACTGTCTGAGCACTGCGCAATGCTCTCGCATGGAACAGTCTGCGTGGGCGCCGCCGTGCGGGTTATGCCGGTAGTGTGGGAAGAAACCAAAGCACACACTTCAAAACGAAAAACGTCTGTGTTATTTCTATTCAAATGCAAAATACAATATTAAAAATCCGTATTATTGTGTCTCAATGTTCACAGTTTAACCAATCAGTTAACCAATTTCACGGAAAAAAAAGAAAAAACTGATGAAAATGAGGTGGGTGGTCGGGTACGGATCCAGAAGAAAAACCACGGGTCTAGATAGGATAGACCTTAAATTGAATCAACCGAGAAGGTGGTCAACAGAAAGAAGAGAATGAATACGAAGAGATGAAACAACTTGAAAATGCATACATGGAAGTGCATGCTTGTCGTGGATCTAGTTAGCTCACTCTTTTTTTTCAAAAATTCGATGACCACTAAACAGTGAGAAGTACCAGTGTTTCAGAATTTTTTCCCGTAAGAATACAGTTTCAACTTTGAAGCCCGTTCATTGCTTTCGATGGGAAGTCGCAATATCAGAATATTTCTTTTAAACAATTTTTTTCACACCGAAGAGAGTGGCCGTAGAATTGGGCAGTTAAACAACGAATTGCCACTCACTGACAATCGCCTAGCTATTTTTTTAAACGAATCTCCAGACTCTCGGAGAAATTACCAACAATTTTTTCTGTCCAGTGTCCAACGGATGCGAATAACAATGGACGGAAGAAAATGAAACAGTTAAATTACACTGTAAGAAATGAAACACACGACATACAGTGGAAATGTTTGACTAAAGGAGATTCAGAAGTGAATTCAGAGCTATTTTTCGAAATGCAGCAAAGTTGCTCATTTCTCGTAACTAAAAAAACGTTTAAGTGATTGATATCATTTCGGTTCTGATTATTCCTGATTAGACTAGCTGGTTTAAGTTTTCCTACATTTTCAAATTACCCATCTGAACTGTATTAGCATAAAGCCGTTGAACTAAAACTTCAGTTTCTCGATATTCATTAATCCTTTCTCATCGGTTGCCTTGATTTCGATTATCATTCTTCGATGAAAGCCATTAAACTGGAAAAATGTTCCACCTCTCGCCGTCTCTCTCTCTTTCTTTCTCTCTCGCTCAACTTAACCTTGTTCCCTTGTTTGCAGCATATAAAACCTACAAAGCTACAAAAGTGACAGACGTATTAAAAAAATTCGAGGTTCAGTTCTTTTAAAATACCGACTAGAAAATGTAGAGTATAGACCCATTGGCAACTCAAAACTTGGAGAAATCGTCTCAAGTTTCAAGTATCATTTTCACAAAAAGGAAAATGAATAATTGAGGATTTAAACTTAGAGAATGGTGAGAATTTTGTGAATTTTTAAATGCTGAAACCTACCTAGAAATGGAGTTTTTCGAGACTTTCTAGATATTCTGAAGAAGGTTTACTCAAAGTGGACTGACAAGATTGAAAAGAAAAACGCTATAAAGGTTTGAGCTGAAAATATATTCACAGGTTTTGTAAGCAAATAAGTATTATCCATCCGTGAGGATGTGATTTTTTGTTTAAAGGCGCTGTTTGGGTATCGTTAAGGGATAGCGCGTTTTAACGCGCTAATTTAAAAATTGTAAGAAAGCGCACAAATTGCTTTTGTGATTTCTTTTCGAAAATTTAAACGAATTTTGGAATTTTTTCTATATTTTACTTCAAAAATCATGTTTTTTAAATTAATTTTTATTGTCACATTTCTTAAACTGAATAAAGTGTGTGCGCTTTCTAACAATTTTTAAATTAGCGCGTTAAAACGCGCTATCCCCTAACGAGACCCAAACAGCGCCTTTAAACGAAAAATCACGTACTCGCGGATGGATAATAGTTTTCTTGGCAATTTGCTAATAGCAAGGGAGGATATACCTCGATCGCAAGATTTGGTGATATTAATTCAATTAATATTTCATGACTTATAAACTGAACTGAAACATCTTGATAAATATTCTATGAAAACGCTTGTATAATGTAGCGGTCGATGTGCATTTTACGCAAAAACTGAGCAAAAAAGGTGTCACAAGTATTAGAAAATTTTCGTGATGTTTTGCCTGCCGTGGCCAGTCACTTGCGCATCTATGTATGATTATGGTGTTCCGAATTGTTTTTATTTGAATTATATTTTTTTATTTGAAAGATATTGTTTTGCAAATTTCGAGTCATAATCGTTAGATAATCGAGGGTCTCACCACCAAAGAAAAAGAAAAAGTAAGAAGCAGAACAAGCTTACGATCACTTCGAAGCGTCACTTCGAAGTTCGAACGCAGCCTAATCAGTAGTCATGATCATGCGATTCCCAAAATCTCAAAAAACAATAGGATACAATAGAACTCTCATCTGCATGGTGAGGGAGGTCATTGGCAGTTGGCATTTCCGGTTTGTTTTCTTCTATTTTTCTCCGTATCTTCGTAATCCAATCTTATGTTATTTTTCAAGGAAGCAATCCTGACACGGTTTTTCAACATATTCGAAGAGCATGAAAGACATTGCAATACATGGTTTGAAATTGGAGGATTCTGGTTATGGTAACATTGAATCGAGGCAACGTTATTGCTTTTAATACAACCAATCCAACTGATTAGAATACTGATTACTAGTTGAAAAGCTCACATTTTTGAGTAAACCCTTAAATTTTCTAGGTTTTCTTGCTGAGACATTCTTAAGAATTCTTGTTGAGACAGACAATTTATGCATTTTTAATTCAGTTTTCACGGAATTTTCTATTAACTGTAAAAATAGTTATTGCCTGCCAGACTATATTCTGTTACCATGTCAAACGATTAAATTATCAGAATGCTTAGATAACGACGTTTTAGTTTGTTGCACTTTGCAAACTGGTCTCATTTTGATATTTCTGGTTAGAGTTAGCATAGAACGCTATTGGACTTGCAAAGAAGAAGAATAAACAGTTCGGAAGCATAATACTCATTTTTAGTTTACCGCGTACAATCTGTACATATATATACATTTTTTGAGACAGTTTATGCATTTTTAATTCTGAAAAAACTATTATTATCTTTTTGAACGAATTTAGGATTAAAGAAGCGAATGTTTCTTCGGGGACTGGAAGTTTTCAATCATACCAAGTGAGCGGATTGAACAATTAAAACATGAAATATGTAGTTGTTCCCATCTCTTCTCCAATGGCTATTTGAACTTGAAATTTTACTGAATGCAAACATTTTTGAGCAAATATCTCTAATTGCGACATCGATTAGAATTTCTAATTATTGACGTATTTTTTATTTTAGCATCTTGTCTGGAAAATTAGTTTTTTGAAAGAATTGTAGCGGACTTTCGAAAGAAAAATTCAAACTAACATCCGATAAACAGCGCGAAATGTCGTTATTTTGAATCGTCGTTGTAAAAAATTATTCACTATTCTATCGTCGAAAATAAAAAATAAATATATTTGTAAAATGTAATATTGATTACGCACATCGCTGTCATTTCTACCAGATTCCTGCTATATTATCAATTACAAAGCTGTTTTAAAAATTCTAAAAAGTTGCCAAAGCTCTTTTTACTTTCTGCATTTCTCCGCTCTGCGATATATTTTGAAGTTTCACAATTGCCGTTTTTTAAAGTATTCAGTTATTTATCTTATAACTTATATTCCATAATTTCTTACTATTATGAAATTACTACGTAGTTTTCCCTGTTATCAATTATATTATCCGTAGTTTTTTTTCAATAATCCTGCTGATTTCAAAACCATTCTCCGTCACCATTTGTCATTTTTTCTTTTATCTATCAGTTTTATTAGAACAAACATTTTTCACCAGCTAATCACATGTTCTCCTTTTAAAATATCACAGTTCTCAAACTGGTTTGCCATAAACTAAGGTTTTCTATCCACGTGGCGGAATTCCTCTCTCTCACGTATTCCTTATTTACTGTCTCGTTCTGTTATCACATTCCATCACTATCGTTCTTTCAGAAATCGATTCGATTGTTGAAGAACAAGTTGATACAACCATAATCCGGAGATAAAATAAAATAGTTCGTCGATATGCTTAGGAGGGGGGAGGGAGATTTCTCTGAAATAGGTATACCTTCAAGGTCGCCAACATGATGTTCAAAGTGCGCAAGGTTCAAAACAGGCTCAAATTGAAATCAACGTGATTTGCGCGCGAATCATATGTCACCGTATACCATTGCGATCAGAGAGGCAAGGAGTAGTGCAGAAAACAGGTGAATTTATTTTTATTTCCACCCTGCTTCAGAGACAACTGATTTGTACGCTACTAGAAACGATTAAACTCTTCCTTATAAAGTTGAAAACGAAATAAACAAGATTGTTTGCCATTGTTATAACTGGTTTACCTTTGAGATCTCATACTACATCTGCCACAAGTTTCCATTTATCAGTTTGCGTTGCCTAGATATTTTCTTATTTTTGAATTTAAATAACACCTTACCTGAAATTAGCAGAATTTAGAGTTTTATATATGTATTCAGACAAGTGTTGGGCCTGTCACTTTAATTTTCGGTCATACCCCGTAAAATGTACATCTCGACTTTTTTGCAACTTCAGAATTTTTGACAAGCCTCGGTACAAAATATCCTCTCGATATTCATCGTCAAGCTAGCTTTCTAAACGCATCCTGCTGTATAAGGTAGTAATTTTCAGGCTTTTTAAGACAATCCGCCTTATGCTAGCGGAATATTTAAAATCAACTAGAACATGACTTTTTCGCATATAAATATAAATGAATGAAAGCTGGGTAAACTTGGTGAATATTAATGCATTATTTTAAACGATTTTAATCCAAAAACTGTGAATGATTATTTACTTTTCAAGCAAAATGCAACAATTTTCTGGCGTATCTTTTTAATTTTTCATAGGGCCACCTCGTACATATTTTAGAATTTTTTAAACATGTACGACTTTTCAGATATTTTTCAATGTGAAATTTCATGCGTATTAACTCTTAATATATTAAAGAGTTTTGGAGTAACCACGCAGCGAGGCATTTCGTCCGTAATGTTTAAGTTTAGCGCGAATTCGAAAAATTCAAACGTTCCCCGAAAATAGCACCGCTATTTGAAAATTTTGCTTATTTGTTACCGACCATTCCCTCTTTCTTCCGCAATTCCTCTACTTATCATGCTCAATTGATATAATCTGAACAAATAAATTATTATTATAAAAGTGACTGTTCATGATTTTCAGCAGAAAAAAAAATATCAGCATTGTAGTAGGTGCTTACAACTTCAAAAATTATCAAAGAACAAATTCTGTACCAATTTTTAAAATGTTTTTTTTTCTCGGTACTATTTTTGTTTCAGGTTGTCTTCCGACTGATAACGATATTGCCCCTATTAGACAGGGTCTCTTCATTGACCTCCCGCGCAACATTTATCACGCTTTGGGATTTGCCTACGTGCAAACAGACAACACTGATTTGATTTCTATTCATTTATTTGCCTTTTCTTTATCTCGTTCTGCTCTTTCCGTTGGTTGTGACGTCATCAAAGGCTCCAATTTCCTTCTTTTCAAAAATTATTTGTGAGAGCACACCGGGAGAAAAATCAAGAAGAAAAAGATGAAGAAGGGGAAGGAGGATTCAAAGTGTGTGCAGCGGCAATCAGTCTGCGACTCCGTGGAGCCGACACTCTTCACCCTAACACAGCCACTGATAGTTTCGTGTTTGTGCTTCGCAGGAAGAGCATGGTTTCAAATTTTGCGAAGCGAGAAGAACTTTTGTTTCTGTGCGTAAGAAGTCAGTGGCGTAAAAGAAAACCAGAGAGCGTTCAACAACAAATAGGCGGGGCACTTGGAAACTCTTGCAGAAACACAGAAAATGAAACAGCTAGTAGTGGTGTGGCGAGGAGAATGCTACATTTACAGTTTGCCACGAGGATGATCTGGTTGAGCGCAGTTAATGATGATCTCAGGTAAGTTATCATTAGTTTGCTTGCGTTTCTAGTTTTTAGAATATTGACAACAGAAGATCAATTGAACACCCATGCCCTAAATAATTACAGAAAATCGAAAAATGCATTCTAGGAAGTCAATGGACGGAATGTAAAAATACTTAATAAGAAAACTGCAACTTCTAAGATTTCACTTTTCCAATGCTATATTTTGTTAGATGCTAAAAATTTGTCTGTTTTGGAGATTGAGCAACTAGATGAATGCGCGCGCTAATTCTAGTGCATACGGTTTTAAAGAATATTCTTTTAATTAATGTGTGAAATTTGTTCTTTACTCTGATTTTTTACGATGGCAAATTACATCAGTACCTGACGGTTAACACACATTCAGAACTACTCGCTTAGGAAAAAGTAGATCACCGCCATATCATTCATGTAATTAAGAAAGCCTTTTTCTTTTCACGAGTGCAAGAAAATCATTTAAATGGCTTTTGAAATGCTTTTTCACTTGTGAATATCCAGAATGTTACCTTTTTAATATCATGAGCAGATTTATAAATCATCATGAAGGTGTTTTCGGCAGGAAATGCGACTTCAAAGATAGCGCGAAATCCTGAATTTAAAATACCTCCCGAAAAAACATTTTTCAGGATATTTAAAAGTAGCCGTATCTGCGTGCCCGCCTTTACATTTCAGTCCTATGTTGTTTTTAGGGTTTGAATGTCCGGGGATCCAGCAAAAACCTTATTGCCAAGCTTTAGTTCACTCTGAAAACGAATGAGTTTCACTTACCTGTCACATCTGCTTGAAAAAAAGCGAGCCGTCAGAACACGCTCTCATTTTTACCTCTCTCTCTTTAAACCTTCTATCTCATAATAAACATTAAATACAACTTTCCACTGTTCCTTTCACTCCCGCCACATGCCGTTCCTACTCCATTAATCTTCTTCGAAAATCTCCTCTGATATTTCATCGGCGTGACGCGTTGTTCCGCAATAACAAATCTGCTTTTTTATTTTTCAGTAATCCTCGGAGAAAACATGAGAGGACCCTCAGTTATCAGGATTTCCAGTAAATAAATTTTCGGAGGAAAAAAAGGGAGATGTGGGCTGCCTAAACAACTGGAGTCTTTTTGTAAAAATGCTGTCAATCCTCGTTTTTCGTTTGTCAGTTCCCCTTTGTTCTCCACTGATTCTCCGTATTCTACTTGAAGCCGAAGACTTTGGGTTTTTCAATTTTTGCAACATTGCAGATAAGACCCCATTGTTTATTTTATTTGGCCTACGTGCCATTTGTCTTCATTTTATCTTGTTTTCCTCCTTGCGCCTTCAATTGTGTTTCTTTTATGTTATAACCAATGCGTTCTTTCGTCTTGCAAAGCAAGAAAGAATAGTGGAGAATAAAAGAAAAAGCTGAATGAAATCACAAAAAAAGGTGGTTAAACGCAAAAAAAATGTAGGAAAAGAAGACGTGCAGAATTGTCATTCCTACAAACTTTGCTTTTTTTCTCTAGATCTTATGCCTTTTTTTGGACGCTCTGCATTCATTTTGGGGTACACTACCCTTTCCCACTCCCACGTGTTTGAAATTGCTCTATCCCATTTCTATGCCTTCTTTGCCTTTTCATTTTGCAATAAGAACATTACGCCAGCTAAAAAAAGCGGTAATTTTTACTTACTGATAAGCAATGGTGACAAAGACAATTAATTGCCTTTTTTATGAAACGACATGAGTCCAAAACTCAAGCCAGGCTTCAAAATATTATGCTTTCCCTTTCGGCAGATAACTGAAATTGTAATATTATTCTGTCGTGGACACCAACTCACATAACGCGTAAAAATTTGGCTCTAGCTGATGTAATACGTATTCATAGTAAAGAAATTATTTTGAGAAAATGTGTTTATCCATAAGATTTTCCATAAGCTCAGATTTGGTTTTGCCAAACAAATGTGGTTGAAGCGACATAAAATGTGCTTCGTTTTGTCTGACATGGCTAGGCATTTCAACGGAGCACTACGGTGACGCGAAATATGCAAATTTTGAAAAAATTTCTCAAAATCAATTATCAAAATAACTATAAAATTAACGAAATGCCACGCTACCGTAGTAGATAAGATTCTCGTCACGGGGGGTCTCGTCACGACAAGCAGAAATGGCAATAGTGAATCAATTTTTCTACCACCTCGAACACCCTTTTGTGCAAAATTCACTTCGAACGCATCTTCATCGTAAAACTATTGCAAAAAGGCGATAAAGTATGTGTGTATGTATCCATGTATTCATGTATTCGTGTATGCGTGTGCTTGTGTATTAAGAAAGCAATATGAAAATATAAACGCCATCAAAACTCTTCTCCTCTTAAAAACATTTCTGAATATGTTCCAAAAATATTATTTAGTGCCAATTAACTTCTATAATAGCTTTTCCATAGGGTTCAACCGGATAGCAACAAATATCGTTCGTTACCTATACACCTAAAATTAAATGTATTCGCTGTTTTCAATACCTTTAATGTCTCTGTTTTTTTAATGTTTCCTTTTGCGTGCACACGGCGTGGAAATTAGGACATTGTTTTGTTTTTTGTGCTGGTAGGGGTGTATTACCGATCCTAACTACTTCAAGCTTCTCTCAATATGAAGCGCCGGCGAATAAGAATCTGTTTTGTTCTCGCTTAACGCTTCTTCGACCACCTTGACAGAGTATATTTTCTTACTCTACAAATTAGCCAAGTTGGTTAAAAATTCCTCTTCTACTCCTTCCGTTGACTTCTTTTTTCCGCAACATTACCTCTCATTTATTTGTTTATATCCTCACCAATTCGACCATTTCATGTTCTGTTTCACTCTTCGCTAAAAGTGTGAAATCTTGTGGAACACAATCATTCGTTTTTTTGCCATTCCAACTCGTCCAACAAACACTAAGTGGTTTTTCGCCTTTATTCACGGTTTCTTATCTGAAGTGATAAAGATGATAATGTCGGGTGGGCGGTGTATGAACTGTTGCCATTTCAATAATTTCCGAACTTTGTTACTAGCTTTAAAAAATTCACGCGAAGCCATATGGAATTAATAAATGCGTGCACTTTTCAGTTGAAACTATTTGTTGTTGGGACACGTGTCCTTCCTATTAAGTGCTAACCTTCTTTCGCTTGTTGGCATTGTCTCAGAGTTCTCGAACCTTCGGTCTGCTTTGATCCTCATAAATAAAAAGAGTGAGCCTACACAGCTTCATTTTAAGCAATGGGTTCCAGTCACTTCCAAAATGTTAGAAAGTGATCGTTTCGGCTCTTCTGCTGTACATTTCCGCTTGCGCCTTCAATCCCGATTTGGAAGTATTTTGGTAAATAGAGCTTCACTTGCTGCTGAAACTATTCGAAACTATAGTAATTGTTGTTTTTTGTTTCTCACCAGTCAATGGAAAGCATTTTATGGCAGCCAGTGTTCAATTTCCTTATCCCATTTATGGATATTTGAAGATATTCCTCTTATTTTCCAAGAAACTGGCGAACCTATCTTTGTAAGCACAGTGTGGTAGATATCCTATCTATTTTTAAATGCTGGTCCCAGAAGCAGCAAAAAAAAATATTTTTCGTCTTCTGTGTACTTTTTGCAGCTGCGTCTCCCCGACGAGCGTACTCGCTTTATTCTCTATTTCTTTTATCTATTCTCAATGGATGTTCTTTGCTCTGCTTTCTCGTTTTCTATCTGCCTCAAATACACTCACTCCCCACCGTCGACGTTTCGTTTCTCCGATGTGTGGACCTCCTTCCTCTTTGCCAAACCTCTTACCTACCTGTTCCGTGAAGTGAGCCGAGCATTGGGAAAGTGAAGAACAGAAGAGTGTATCCACCTGCTGAAGAAATCAGTGTTAGTCTCAATCAAGCCTAGGAGGTCATTCTGTTCGTTGCATTCCCTAAATGTACTTTTACATCGTATATTTGTCGACGTGTAGCTTTCCTTTTCCCAGACTACCGGACTACAAATATTTAAAGCGTAGAAAAAAAAGAAATGACAGCTTATTGGTTATTATTTAATGTAATTGTCTTATCTGGAAACTTCTTTTCCTGAGAACCTTATGTTTTTTCTTGGGAAAGATTTTCTCATTTCACTCTTCATTCGACGACCTTCGTCGCTTTTGGTTTTTCGTTTCTTGGCCTCAGTCGCCGGCGAAACACGTCATACGGCATTCAACATTTTGCATTGCAGACGCGGACTCAATCGAATAATCCAACGGCCTTGAACATGGATGAGCACGATTCAGGAATGGAAATGATGTTATCCGCTATGGTATCACCACTGGAGGACGATCTTCCCTGGAATTTCGATGATCAGTTTATCAAAGAGACTGGTCAGTGCTGACAAGTTTATATTTAAAAAGAAATTCAAACCCTCACTGCCTAAGCTATTTTCTAGTTTAATGTTAGCTTACAGTTTGAAGTATATTTTTCCGTATTTTATATTTTTATAGACATGTTTCTTTGCTATCCGCGAGTGCGTGGAAGAAATATTGGCTTTTAAATGCTTTTACTGCATTTACTTACATTCGTGAATAGCAAAACTATCATTTTGAATATCTTAACATGCTCAATAGTTCTTTTTTTCCAGACACACTCGATTCAGCAGCACAGAGTCCCTCTTCAAGTCTTTTCTCCGATTTCGACGATTCCTGCACATCCTCGCTATCATCGTCGCTTTCTTCGCCCTCATTCACTACTTCCAGTGATACAGGAAGTTAGTTACCTCAAAGATCCACATTTTGTTTGTATAGTTCTTACTTTATTGCAGCGAATTCGCTCTCCTCTTTTGATATGATGATGAGCATGTTTCCTGACCCAACGAAGCCAACCGTTAGTGAAGAACGAATGGTGGCTCCAGCTCCTGTGCGGAAAAACGTTGTTGGTAAGGACAATAAAACAAATTTCTTTCAAATTTTTAGTGAAGTTTTTAGTCCGTAGACGTCCTCGTGAATGCTCGATGGTGTGCTGGTTGTTCAGAACGTTACTGACTTCAGAGTATCGAGCATTACCAGTAAACGCAATATTCGTAATATTCGAAGAAATGGTATATAAAAAAAACTGAATATGGAAAAAATAAACTTCTGTTTTAGATGCAACAATCAACAACTGGAAGCGGTCGTCATTACCGGCAATCAATTCGTCATTGTTTGATGACATCAGCCGTTTTCGTACGCGTTCTGACACCAAACGTGAGTATTTTTCTTTTAAAACCAAAAAAAATTCAAGCGCACTTGACGATTTGTTTCAAAAAAATTTAATCGTGAAATGAACGAAGTATCAATTTTTGGCTTTGCTTAACCGAATTTCTGTGGTTCGAGGGCAAAAACTGCGCACTTTTTTGAGATGAGAACAAATAGGTGGCGAGTTACTAGAACAAAAAGAAACAAGACACGTGCTATGTACGTACAATCCTTCCCCGAAATAAATTATATAGCTCGAATCTTGTTTACTGTCGAATAGCTAATTAAAATAAGAGACTACATCATTATATGTGCTATATTTGTTTTGTTTCCAATGTGTGTATCGATTGTTAAGAAATAATCGGAGAACATGGATGGGTATATGGCATAGAACACAATTTGATACTTGGACGCAAAGTTTATGAACTATCACAATAAAACGTCTTGAGTGTGTTTTGCCTTTGATTTTAATCTGGCAAACGACAACTGACTTTTCGAGAAACAACGAAACAGTTGTAAAGAAAGTTCTTTGATTCTTTGAGTTATTGACATCTCTCTCTCAAAAAAATGGGTGAAAACGATTAATTATTTCAGCCAAGAAAAGATTTCCTAGTCATGAACGAGCAGGGATCATGGTGGACTGTACATCCAGACTGTGAGATGGCCTGCGCGGAGCACGTCTTCAGAACTGGAGCACCTCATCGTTGTCCACCACAAGCATCAATCCCAGCTTACTACGCCAGGTATTTTTTCACCTTTTAACTCATTGTGAATTATATCCTTTTTCTTTTGTCGGCCCTTTAACACCGGAATTCGAAACATAACCACAGCAAAGGTATACTTTTATCAAACCAATTCGTTGTGCTCCTCCTATCTGTTCTCTTATGCTTCTCGATACTTTTTAAATATACCAGAAAAAATCGTTTTTATTCCGTGAGAAAAGCTGTAACTACTGTAGGCATTGTCCTAGACACAATTACTTTTCTCAGTCGTTTTTTTTCTACGATAAATAGCAACCAAATATTTGTGTTGCACGCATCTTCTTCTGGCTTCCTGAGTTCCCGCTTTTCGACTTTTTCGCCAAACCGCGATAATCAATACTCATCGACTGGAGAGATATGAGAAAAAGTGGCTTACAACATGTAGAGTGTGCCAGTACAATTTATATCATGAAGGAGAGATGAATGGCAATGTGAGCACGAGCTGACAGTTTAAAATATGTTGTGTTGTAATCGTAATTAAAAATATAAAAATATGAACTACAAGTAATTGTTTGAAAACTGACTAGAATAATTAATTATTTTTCAGAGTTCGAATGGAAGAGGCCAAAGCTGCAAGTTCCGGAAACTCAAGTGGTGGACCTATACGTGCAACATTTGGATATCAATCGGTATCCTCTTCTGAATGCTCTTCAGCATCGTCCTCTTCTGCTTCGTCACCCGCTCCATCTGTAAACGTACGAAGATTCGATCCGATACGGAAAGCGTCCTATGGTCCAATGAATAATGGTCCGAGAGTCACGTTCAAATCCTTTTCTGCTGGGTAATATTTATTTACAACTTGAAAATGGTTTCACAAAAAGTTCGTATTATCATTTCTCTGCATTAGTACGTTAAAGGCTAATACAGCTTTAAAAAGTTAACGCTTCCTAAATGATCACGTTATCAGTATATAATCAAAACCAAATCTATGTAATTTCGAAATAAATGGGGTCATGATTTTGCTGCTGTACAAAAACGTGGTTCAATACACAAACGAAATATTACCTACACATGCTTTGCTTATTTTAAATTCATTGAATTGAAAAACCGGATTATTAATTTACTTTTGGGCAGCACAGTTTTGTATATGCTATATGTCCGTCTATTGTTCAAGCTATCTAAGCTACCGTTCGTGTTCAAAAAGTGTATCATTCCTGTATTTTTTCATTTTCAGTTATCCTCAAAAAACAACATCCGGAACTGCCGCACCGCAACCGACCCTCCTAAACCCTCGTTCTATTCTACTCAATGACATAGCAGTAGATCACGAAGAAGTCGTCTGATCGATGGCACTGACTGTATTTCTGGAAATATATTGAAACGGGAAATTCGAATATGCCAAAAAAAGCTTTCGTTATTATTTTCTTATTAGTAATTCGTTTTAGCCTGCTATTAAATTTTTAATGTAGGCTTTTCTAGAAATTTTATTAATTTCTAAAAAAACTTAAAAATTCACAATTTCTCAAATCTCATAATACGGTGATCACGCCTCTTCTGTAACAGAAGCTTTTCCTTAATCAACTGCTCTCAAATTCATGTCCAATACTTTCGTGTGTCAGTCTTCCCCATACGTTTTTATTCATTTGTATCGGTACTCCCAAATCAGTTTATCGTTTCTGCGCATGCGAGTTTATACTTTTTTTAAATTTTATGAGCATGCACTTCAAAAATAGATAATAATTTACTGTTTCCTCCAAAAATCTCTTCTTACGGTCCAGAATCTATAAAACAATGTTGTTCTACTAATAAACTTGAAACGCTAGTTTCAAAAAGCAACAAGAAAAAAAGTAAAATGTACATTTTTATGAATGTGATATGTTCATATTTGGCAGTTGAAAAAGCTGACGGAAACTGAAACATTCGCGTTTTCCTGTTTGAAGATTGACAGAAAATTTAATCACATCTTACATTTTTTTTCTGATTCTGAGCAGCCAATTGTACAAAAAGGAGCTGTGCAGCAAAAAAAAATCACGCAGACCTTGAATCTGACCATTTATATAACATTTTCCAATAATGAATGGATGGGTTCAGAATATTTCCATTGCCATCTTATTTCAGCTAAAATTTCTGCTAAAAACATCATCTCTCATACAACTTATCCATGTTTTATGTACTTGGTTTAATTTAATATTACAGTTACTCATTGCCAGTGAATTCGTGTTTATATATATACATATGCCCTCTATATGAACATGTCTTTTAATTTTTTGGAAAAGTTATGCACGTTTTAGAAAAATATACTGTTAATAAGCCGGGGAGGTCAACTTGAAAAGGTTAGGAAATTGCAGGGAACTTAGAATTTTGCGGACATTGTGAAACGCCTGACGTGAGTGTGAATATGATATTTGACAAATCACCACGAAGTGCGGTGTAAATTGGTTATTGTAGTTCCCGGGATCGGAGTGAAACCGTGTCTTGTGGATCGGGAATACTGACGGATGCTTTCCAGGCGATGGGGAATTACGGCGAAGTGATCGATTCGAGAAATATAGTCGATAAGCGGTTCGTGACACCGTCGGAGCATAATTTGATTTTGAGAATGTTTACCAAATAAGAATAAAGTCAGTTTTAGTAATAAGGATACAGTTTGCATGTTGATATTGTAGAGTAGTCAGGGATAGGGCACTATTTGGAACAGGGGCAATGCACTTCCAGCATAATTCTGAATCACCTTAGATTCCTCGCATACCAACGCCTGCTTTATGCATCTGAGTTGTTCTTTGATAGAATGTTTCCACTTCGGCAGTGAATAATTATGGTTATGGCGCAATTGTTTTGGCATGCGGAAAGAGCTTACGTAAGCAAAAATGAAACGGATGTTACACTTTTTTTAAAGCAACTGACGCTTGGCTGTGTTTTTCTTACATGTCAACGGAAACCAGTTGCTATTTATTCTTAGAGAAAAGCAGATGGAGGGGTGGTCAGAGAATTTAAAAGAGGGGGAAGTCGGCATTTCAAGGCCCTAGTGACATATGCAACATTTTTAGGGCACTTGGACGTTAACAGGTGCGAGTTGCAGGTCTGATTGAGGGGGACACTGCAATGCCTTTGTTTTTGGGTAAGGGGGCCGTCTATAGGCGCGGAAACACTAAAATCGGCAGTTGTGCAAGCCGATTATGGAACGGAATTAGTGTGACAGACTTGGTGCTTGCGATAATGCCAATATCTTTGTCTCACATGAACTTCAGAAGGTATGTTCTGCAGGAGATAACATTCGCCAGATAGCATTTTACGATGCTATTACGATAAGCGGTGCAGTATAGTGTGCGATTCGTTACGTTTTGGAAGGGGTTAGGGAACGGACAGGGAAAATGTGAATACGAGATTTATTACTTTCTTTTCTCGGTAACACATATGGACTGGCAAGGGTTAAGATATGTATAAGGTCAGCCAATTTTCCGCGTTTCATAACCAGTTCTGAATCGCCAGATCCCCAGATTTCAATCCGCTCGACTATTCGGTAAGGGGAGTTCTTCAATCGAGAGTTCAAGCACGTCCTCATCGCAATTTGGAGTCGTTGAAGAAAAGTTTGGAAGTGAAATGGGCTAAGCTATCACCAAAATACCTTCGTGCCACAGTGGCTGCATACCCGAAGAGACTCAAGGATGTCGTGAACATCAAAGGGAACCGCATCGAACAACTTTAATTTTATATGTTTTATAATCGTTTCAATAAACTATAGCTGAATTTTCAAGTCGATTCGAGTATTTTTGTGTAAGGTACAGCACTTTGAATGTGTCACCATAATTTTGGCGCACTCTTTATAAGGTGTTGTGTTTCTATTCTTCCGTGTTAAAGACATGATAGTAGGTTTGCGAAATGCGTTTGCTTTAATCTTGATCCAATCGCCGGATCCCTAGGCGCACAGAGCGGTTGGGCGAATAGGCCCACATGGTAATGGGAGAAAACGGGGCGAATACACCTGGACAAAAGATCCCATATAAAAACTTTGATTACGCCGGCATTAACGTTGGCTTCATAGACTTTTATGTGGAGGTCGCAGAGAACAGTAAGCTCTTTTTGGATAATGTCGCGATGACACCTTAGATGGGTGTTTCAGAGAGCGACATTATAAAATTGTCACAGGACTGTGATGAAAACCTAACGTTGATGTAACGTGAGGGGGTTCTTGCATTTAACACGGCAATTTTAAACAGATGGCGAAATATTTGAGGCTGTCACAATTTCTCAAAGAAAAACCCATATCATCGTTGTTTTTATATTCCTCCTTGCTTCTCGTCATGCTCTTGATCACTGCAAAACAGCTCTTCTTCTCGAAGTTTCCTTAGATTTGACGCAAATTCCAACTCGACTGACACTTTTCCAGTAACTGAAGGGTTTTTCATAACTACATTTCTGCACTTTTGTTTATCGATTTTAGTTTAGCTTTTCTGCTCCCAAATGGGAAGAAATGGTAGGAAATATTGGTGCAATCATAGTTCTGCTTTTAGTAATTGAATCTTAGCTTCCTGCTTTTTTCAACAAGCCGGTACAAGCATTCCACTCGCTTTTTGTGTCTTTGCCATATTGGCGATCCACTTCAGAAGTACGTTGGGCCAGCTTAAGTGCTCGGATCCGGTTGCCTGGTCGCTTCATTGGCACTCCTTGTTAATAATTAATTTTTTTTGCGTTTAATAATACCAAAGTTTTCTCAAGTCCATTTTAAAAGTGAAAACTGCAATTTAGGAAGTATCAAATTTGCAATAAAAGGAATTTGTTGAGTTTTTCGGATGAATTTCGGATGATTTCTGATTAAAATAAAAACAAAGACAGAACAGGAATACTTTCAAATAATCAATGTATTCTTATTTAATTGCAGCTCTGCTGCAAGATTTCTGCGTGATTATTATTATTTTTTATTTTTATTAAACTTATTTTAAAACAATATTTCTAATAATTGTTGCAGGGGGAGTCTATTGGTTTTTTTTTCAAAAATGTATTGGGTTGAGGAATAAGTTCGTAGAGTTTTTATATTATCTTTTGTTTCACAACAATTTTTTTGCTGTTTCGCAAAGTGTATATATTTATCTGATAGCGCTTTTTCTGCTCTATAAAACAGTGCTTTTAGTTTTTTCTGAAATTTCAATTTTTCATCATTTTTCAAAAGCAGCCGAAGCCGAATCACCAAACAAGTCGTGAATTGGCCGAAAAAATGAACTGTGATCAAAAGACAATCCTTAATCATCTTCATTCGATGTTCAAATAAATCTTTATGTAAAACTCTACGAACTTATTCCTTAACCAAATAAATATAGAGTCCGAAGTAGAAAACTGAGATTTAGATGGGCCGAACAAATCGTGCAGAGGGCCGACGGAAAATGGACAAAACAAGAATGGGCTCCTCGAGATCAAAAATGACATGTCGGACGACGCCCCATGGTGGTCCAACTCACCACGAAAAAAAGTGTGAATATATAGGAAATCAACTTATTACCTCATGAACCACCATCGCCCAAGATTGTAAGACACTGTTAGCTGTGATCAGCGTATGACGAATCAACTAACTAGCGCAGGTTGTTAACTCACCATGGAGTTTCCATACCAGACCTCCAGACCGATCCCCAGACCTTCCTACTGTCCCAACCTCTTGCCCACTCTGCCAACTTGCCACGGTTCAACTCACTAAAAATTGGTTATGATATCGCGGAGAAACTAAAGATGGTTAGCCACAGTGGTTAGTGCTGGAATTTCAGATCGAAATAACTCGGTTCGCTGAAGCGTTCAGCAAATTCGGAAAACGGATTCTTTATCAGCGTGTTCTAATCTATCGATTCACATAGGTCTGGTATGGAAACTCCACGGTGAGTTAACAACTTTCCCTAGTAAGTAAGTAAGTAACGTCGTTTAAAACTACAGAGAAGCTGGAAATGAATAAATGGTGGACGAGTTAGACAGTGAGTGGTGACTGCGGTTAACCTTGAGAAGGAATATATTATCTCTACTTTTTATGCCTCTCGATACTCTTCCATGCCTATAACGGCATGGCAGTTCATGCAGTGGGTCTGAAAGTTGAAAGCTGTATTTCATTTGAAATGAAAGTGAGTTCTGGATTTCGAATATGTCTAAAAAATTGAAATTTCAGCAGATCCATAAGGAATAAACGAATGAGTGGGGGACCAGAATGAACAGAATAAATAATGTGTTCATTAACAATAAATAGACAATAATAATATTAATAATAATAATAATTAAACATAGCTAAATAAAGACGAATGCTCTGAAGAGCATTTGAAAGGAAATGTACACCACAAAAGATTTTATGACCGTAATAGGAGAAGAGCACTCAATGAAGTGAAGTTTCGATTGAATTAATGAAAAGAAACAATTTTATTTTGAAACTTTCCAGACAAGTTTTTGGCATCTTATGTATTCAGCCAGATGAAGTGTCAGCTGCTCGATTTCATTTTTTTGCATGGAGAAGGTAAGACGCTCTTTTGGAGCTTCATCAGGGTGAGATCCTGGTGTCAGAGGGCGGATTACGGTAAGCATGAAATCCTGTTGGAATTGACCAAATGTTAAGAGACTACTGTAGGGAATAGTGCGTATGACATCCTGAAGTGCGGGAACTTAAAACTTAGATAGAGTCAGTCAACTTACGAAATGTCGCCGATCTAAAAGACTGACAGCATTGTCACTGAGCGCAACATAAATTTTTCGCTCATTGTCTGTCCTCATTGAAGCTTCGTGAAGATCTGATCCAAACAAAGGCCATTTGTAGAGAACTTGTAAAATAATACGAACACATTCATGTTCGCTCATTCCTATAAGTTCACTCCAGTTGGTGTTTATTTGAAGTCTGAAATAGTGCGGCATTATAAATAAACAATATCAAACAGAGTTCAGTGCTATGCTATACAGGGTGGCTGAAAAGTATTGAGACACTTGTTATGATGGCTCTTGGCACCGTGCCAAGTCGTATTTTCGAAAAGTTTCGAATTATTTCAAAAAATACTGAGCCGACAGTAAAGCCATCGTTCGACGACTCCTACTTCCGAGAGCAACTGTCTATCGAGTTGTGCAACAACTGAAGGATTGAGGACGTGTGTTGGAGCTTGAGAAAAGCGGAAGACCTCGTACTGTCAACACTCGCCGGACTCGTGGCATCATCAAAAA
The DNA here is from genome assembly GCA_003052745.1 of Caenorhabditis inopinata. Lineage (NCBI taxonomy): Eukaryota > Metazoa > Nematoda > Chromadorea > Rhabditida > Rhabditidae > Caenorhabditis > Caenorhabditis inopinata. Next base: position 14,671,211 of record AP018155.1, on the reverse strand, counting down.
AAGAATCACACGGAATGATGAACAAAATGGAGTCATTGCTCGGAATATCCAGACAATCAGTCGAATCCATTGTGAAAAAGGACTTGGGTCTAAACAGTTATCGGCTCCTTCGTGGCCAATACCTCACAGAACAGTCCAAGAAGAATCGGCTCGAAAAAGCGAAAAAATTGCTTGAAGGCAATTTCATTGATAGAAATGTGAAAATCAAATCGGACGTGTACCAAAAGTTTGTGTTGATGGATGTTTTACGTCCGTGGTCACTAGCCACTTTGGCCAGCGACCTTTCATCCTTCAATAAGACTGGGATCCTTCCCACGGCTCCAAATCAACGAAAGCGGTCGTAGATCTCCATTTTCCCGGATATTGGGGCAAGGACTTGTGGCCAGATTCTTCGCCGGATTCGAATCCTCTCGACTTTTCTGTTTGTGGATATTTGGAAGACAAGATCATGGTTCGCTCTCATCCAAATGTGAAGTCTCTCACAACTGCTCTTCAAAAGACATGGGCCGAAATCCCCGACGACTACCTCTGGCGCACTGTTGATTCTGTTCCAGCTCGTTTGAAGGCGTGCATCAAGGCCATAGGCTCAAACTTCGAATGTCTCCTCTGATAACTTTTCTATTACTATCATTTGTTGAAAAAATAAATTTGGTTCTTTTGTCGAAACTCTATTTTTGAAAATACAACAAAAAACAAGTGTCTCAATACTTTTCAGCCACCGTGTACAAGAAACAAAACGATGATTACCTCAAGCTTTTGATACACGCTACATCTAGCATCTTTCTAGGATAAAAGCGCTGACATATAAACTCGAATTGCTGATCTGATAGATTCTGAATCGCATCCCCAAACAGCATTTGAGCGTAGAGTGCTGCCAAACTCTCGCATAGTTCGTTGCTGAGTGGAATTCTTCCGATCACGATTTCTTCAGATGCTCTCCATACCAAAAACTGTCGTTCAATTGGAGTCTCGGTGGATGCCAAATGACCCCAATAATGACGCATTCGGAGAGAAAGCGCTGCCGCACAATCGGAAATGACTCGTCCACGCTGGCAATCTCTAGAACGCGATTCCCACGTTGCCAGTGCGTCGCAGAGCTTTTGTTTTCCTTTGAGAAGCATCAAACAATGCGTCATTGGATCATTCATGTAGAGCGCATATCCAGAGAGGAGAGCGGGGCGCATTCCAAGTTTCAGACAAAGAGATGACAGACACTGGCCGATTTCCGTTGATCCGTCGAATTCCACTATTTGGTATTCCGAGTTTGGCAGCTTTACAGAGATGGAATGAGGAAATTTCGTTCTCGTGACATCTCTTGTCAGCACCGAAGTGACTTCCAATCGACTAGGCCCTTCTTGTCTTCCACCGACTCGAAGACATCGATCCAGAGCGCATTCACAGAATATTGCCATTCGAGCTTCATCTGACTCATTTCTGAATATTTAAAATATTGCGATTTTATCTCCTTGAAATTTCAAATTTTTTAAATAGGCTTACGGTAAATCAACCCATCGTGAAATGTGTCTCTTCAAAAGCCACAAAAGTGAATATTGCTTGGGCAGGAAGAGTGGAATTGTCAATGCCAGCAGTTTCCATCCTTGCAGTCCGAATGGCATGGAGCCACTCGTCATCTTGATGAGCTGAGAATAAACCTCATTTCTCAAATACTCATGCTGAACTGCCGTTGACAGAATGTTCTGGGCAAGATCAACATGATATTGAGTAGCCTGAGGACGCATCAGAACTGATACAAAAAGCTGGCAGGCTTTTGCAATTTCCAATGTCTTTTTCCGTTCATTTTGATCGACAGAAGTCATTGTGTCTTTTGGGATCTCCTCGCCGGACTGGAGAAGTAGATCTTTCCAGAGTGGAGAGTCTGAAAATGTCAGTGAAGAATGAATGAAACTTGAATGGTCTCACCATTGGCAACATTTTCCGCCATCATTCTCTGTACGAGAATTTCAAATGGAGTGCCACATAATGCAGAGGTTCCGCTCGCCGCTTTCAAGAAATACAGCCACTTTTCTTTATCCTCAGAGGTCCGTAAGACCAAATACACTGGATCTTCGTTGGCAAGTTGCACACACAAACTGTCATTGTTCTTCCTCTGATTCGGATGATCCTTTGTCATTTCCAGTTGCTCATCACTGCTTCCAGAATACTCTTCGGTTCCATTGCATTTCTCGCTTATCTGGGCCCCTTGCAAACACAAAAAGCCATTCGGAACCAAGTCATTCGAATTTTTGAAAAACATCAATTTTTGATTTACCAATGCAGCAAACACTTTCTTCGAAATTCCACATTTCACACGTGTCATCCAACCACTGATTGAGGCATCAATCGGTGTCACTCGACTTGCCATTTCGCGGAGTGTTGTAGCTGAAACCGCAACAAACTATTGTTGAAAGAGGCGCGTGAAGAAAGACGAAGACAAAATGTCGTCTTTCATTTCGTTTTTCGTCTTGCATTCGTCTTTTGCAATAAAAAAGTTGTGAATGTGTACCAACAAAATGTTTATCTCTGCGTCAGACGAATTCAAGACAAAGACGAAGACGAGACGAGAAGGCCGACATTTCGCCCAATGTGAAGCCTTAGTGGTATGAATTCCAACCTTTTATAGCAGCAGAAAGAATATGAACCCATTCATGCGTGGTTTTCTCGCTATCTGTCATAAAATTCATTCTATCCGTGGATGTTATCAATTGGAATGCGTAAGCTGCTCCTTGCTGCTCAATTTTTGTGACAGATCGTATGTCGGATACATTGATTCTTGAAGAAGGCTCTTCTTCTCGATTTCCGTGTTTCTGAAATCAAACTGATCTGAACAAGAATATGTGAAATGCCGTCTTTTGAGCTCAATTTTCTATAAATGCACTTTCTATTACTCATTATTTTCCATAATGAACCATTACATAAACTAACTCACTTTATAAAAATTAATTTGTCCATTTCTCAATATCACATATCGTCTCTTTAGTGATTTTATTCGACTATCCGTTAGATGAGTCCAGTATCCAGCCTTCTCCATTGTTTCTCTTGACGGTATAAGAGATGTCCGAGAGTTTGGAGTTCCACAAGCATGCCTTGTTGAGGCATCCGGTGGTAAATTATATTCATTTCCTAGGCACAAATCTCTGATTGCATAAGCCGCTCCATCTCCATAAGAATGATGCGATGATACACGTGGCGAAGAATTTCTCGATAGCTTTGATGACTTTCTCGATCCAGGAGATTCAGTTCGGTTGTTTGATGAGACTCTTGAAACATCCGAAACATGATATGGCGAAACGGAAGGTCCTGTAGAAGTTCCTTCTGAATCTGCGCCGTCGATTACAGACAGACACTTTTCAGCAGCTTGAATGAGCCGTTTCTCCCAATGTCTTGGCTGATGGGAAGGAAGGGGAGGGAGGATCTCTTTGTCGGGGGCTGATCGATGTTTTACAATTTCCGAATACACAACGTTGTCATCTTTGATTGCAACGAATTCGTGGAGATTCACGTAGTCTGCATACTTTTCATTATCGCTCTTAATTCCTTCTTCCTGCCGTTCGAATGATGATTCCTCAATGTCATATTCATAATCTTCTGCGTACGAGTTCAAACTGTCTCTTTCAGTCTGCAAAACGGATATTGAGCATATTATAAAAAATTTATTTTTTTCAAGATTTGCTACCAAAATGAATCTTACCGTCGTTTGATGAACCCTCCTCGGCAGCGGCATCGGTTTTGCTTCATCCTCACAAGGCGAAGATTCTGATGTCGATGACCCTTGAGACGTGTTTTTCAGCAAAGTTCGAGCTGTAAATGGTGCGAATGAATACTATGTTCTAGTGTGCTTCTTTCTTCGAACTAACTGGCTTTTCGCTGAACTCTTGGCGTACATTCTGAAATGCTGACGCTCATCTGCTTGCGATCAGTGTCGTCTGAAGTTAGCCCACTGTCATCAGATGTTCGATTTTCATCTCGCAGAACTGGCAATGTTCCCTGAAATGATAATAGATTGATGAAATTATCATTTTCGATTTTGGCTCGTTTTCCAGAAGTTTTTTTTTCAATAAATGTGCTTTCCTATTGAGCATATTATGTTAAATTATGAAAATTCTTTATACTCAAATTAACTCACTGTGATACTCCTGCTCATCTCCATTTCAGCCTTGATTTTTCGAGATTTTTCAGTAAAACTTCGAAGCATCTGAAGTTGCGTAGTACACCGCAAGTTTTGAGCTCGAAGTCGTTCGTTTTGATCCTCGAGCTGCAAAAATGAAAGTTAAATGCAAAACATAGAAGAGAGCGCTTTCGGAAAACGAATAAGTGGCGCTGGTGAGTGAACGATTAATTATCACGCAGGTGTGATGTCTCGACATCCCCTTGATATTTTTGAAACTCTGTTCAGTTGTTGAAGGCTATCCGGGTCGTAATGGGCCGCACAGAAAAACGGATGATTGACGAAAAGTGTGGTGGCGGCACAAGGGAGTCGAGGTCTTTGGGAGCAGGGCGAAACGAAGACGGAAAACCATTTGTCAAGATGCCCAAACTTTAGAGAGAAGGGGGGAAAGAATAGAAGAGCACTGGAAGAGAGGAATAGGAAAGAGTATAGAGCTATAGCAGCTATCATTCCTTCGGTTTTCTTCTTTTTTTTCTTATTTTTTTTTGACAAAGAAGGGATTCTGATGCATGGATTATAGTGAACGAGAAGAGCTGGCGGAGAAAGGGGTAGAGAACATGAGAACACACAGAGTTTTGCGACGGAATCTTTGGAGAATCTCTTTCAAAATTTTGAATCAGAATGCGAAATGAAAAATAAGACTGCGTGGATGCGTGGATAGCACAAGGAGCACAACAAATCTCGGAAAGCTCAAATATAGGAAGGCTCTAAAAATGTCAGATATATTTAGTTCCTTGTGAAATCCAGCAGAAGCACATCGTATGAAAAGCTTGCAGCATGCTCACAGTTCTTAGTTGAGGACAATTCCAGAACTTATTACAATCATCTGAATATGGACAAACTAATAGGTAAAATGAGAACAAATGATTAATGCTCATATATCGGAATCTCCGTCGACATCAGAAGAAATAGCTTCCTGAAATAGCTACAAAATACAAAAAGCACATCTAAAATGGATATTAACGAATATCTGTTTTCTCTCCTTCATTGAGCTCTTCTCTCGTCCAACAAAATGGAGAAATGAGCCAGAATTAGAGGAAAAAGAATATAACGAAGATGTAACACCGAATTTCATGATGCTATGCTCATCCCTTCTTAACCAGCGATATCCGTATTGAAATACCCTCGAAACGTGAATTAGCGTGCTTTATCGTAATTAGGAGCTCCACAAAAATGGGCGTGTCTCGTAGTAGCCGTTGCGTTTGCGTACGGATCCGGCAAAAAGAGAACAAGCAGAGGGAGGTCGTTTCCTAAAGAAGCCGCGGCATGAAAAATGAGGAGAGTGGGTTCCGAATTAGAAAAGAGAGTGGGTCGGGCTAAACAAGAAGTAAAGAAGACGCAGAAAACACACAATTGACAAATTGAATTAATGGGTGGATTCGGCATCAAAATGGAGAAATTGGAATGAGAAATAGAAAAAGCGGACCACCGTATACCAGAAAAAGGATGTAATTAATACTGTGGAGGAGACAACGGACTTTGGGTAAATGAATCAAGGTTTTCAACATTCTCAATGGGATGGGTGTTAATATTACCGTATTCTGATTGATTTTTTCAATGGAAAACCGTCTGGTTAAACGCTGGAAGACAACTGAAAACATGAAGCCTTCCTATGATGTCAATTCCTACACGAAAACTCTACAATAGTTGAAAATTGATATTATTGATATTCACAGAAACTGAACGTCTGTTTTCACAAATGGCACGCGATTGTACAAGTCTTAAAACCCAACATTTTGAAAAAAAAAAACAGAAAATGTTGAGTACTTTAAATCTTTTGTTGTTTCAGTTTTTGTCAACTAGCTGACCGACGGAGACAAGGAAAAAAGCTGCTCTAGCCGTTTTCCGAACCAATAAAATGTTGCATTTCGTCTCTCTAGAGATGTTTGGCATGAGGGATGCAAAAATACTCGATTTGAAATGCATAAGAAAATGGGGAAAGGAGAGCAAAATGGGCGAAAGGAGCGTAATAGTGAGAAGCTTCTGAAGCTTATATTCACAACATCATAGTAATTGTGAAATTAATGAGAATAAGTGTATAAAATATGACGGGCGTGATGAGAAGCGGGAGGAGACGCGAGCGCTTAAAAGTGCGCGGAGAATGGAGAAGAGATTTAGAGGAAAAAGTAATTGGATTCAGAAGTGTTCGAGAGGCTGACGAACGTGAGGAGACTCACGTCACACCGGAAACAGATGTTGTCGTATTTGAAAGACGGAAAGACATTGATAAGATAATTTTTGATGGGAGAAGGAAGGGCATTTTCTTTTTCAATTGACAGAAAATTTGAAATTTTAAAAATAGACAGAAACGAATGATAAAAGTTTGTGAAATCAACATGAACAACTAATAATTGCCAATTTTCTCCAACATTTTCAGACAGAGAGAATGAGCGAGAATGAGAGACTATTAGACCATTATGGCCCAAACATAAAAGGAGCAGAAAACCTTATCACTTGCCTTCTTTCCGGAAAAAAGTACATATATTTTGGAATCACAGAAGCTGCAAATAGAACACGTTTGTGGAAGGAGAATCTTGCGAAGGCGAAAAGAACGCCTTCTCAAGATGAAGTAGTCGTTCGCCGTGGCATATGAAACGGCAACACAAATTTGATTAATGAGGCGAACGACTACGAATTTCCTTTGGATTTTCGAAATTTTCTTTTCATTCCAAGACGCGAAGAAAAACGATTTAAAAAACCAACGGTAACGCATAAAAAGTGGAGCACCTGTTGGAGTGAGTGCGCACTTCTGCACTCCCCATACTTTCCCATTCGTTCAAAAGGAGAACGACGATTGACCACATGTGCCAGGCTCGGCTCACACTGCTCACAGTTTTATAGGCAAGTTTAGTGAGGCTCGTGCGCAACTCACATAAAGATTCCACTAGGTTTCATATAGAATGAGCGGAATGAAATCAGAGTGATGGCGCTGGTGGAAATGATGGAAAATTGAAAGAAATCTGATACGATTTAAAAGTGAAACGAACACACTTTTGATTGAAGTGGTTGAGAGGACGTGGGGGAAAGAGAATGAGCATGTATTCTGCGACTGACGCCTTCTAGGGTTTCCATACTCACTGCTGCTGCACTACCAAGGTTCACTGGCATGGCATGTAGTAAAAGGGAAGAAGGTGAAAAGCTGCACTATAAAAAATGAGATTTGTGGCGGCGATATTCTTGCGAATTCAGGCGTACACATGGGCGAAAAAACATGCATTTCGGATAACAGTACCGAAATTTTTTGTCAGTTCCAAATTACAAATTGAAAGGAATGCGTCAGACTTCAAATTTGAAATGCACAATGAATGTCCGGAATGAAAAAGAATCAGAAGGAGGAAGTAATCCCATGATAGAAATGTGGGAAAGCTACTCTAGGGCGACCTTCAAAAAGTTGTCAAAGGTGTTTTTTAAGAGTTTGGAGAAGCTTTGGAATACATACAAAGCATTTATGTAGATTGAGAATTTACAGCCAAAAGCTTCCAGATTTAGATAGATAAGTTTTCTCAAAAAACGAACTCTCAAGATCTGAAAGCGCTTCAACGCCTTAAAAAGAAACAACGAATTTTTTCAGCGGACCGTATGCCAAGTTCGGGCCCACCACAGGCCTTGCAAATAACTTTGGCATTTCTCTTTGGACACCATGACGCCTGTGGCCAACTATTTAGTTTAGCGAGAATCTGTTGCGAATACTACGTATTCACAATAATCAATTATTTAAATTTAATTTAATCCTTTCTTCCAGAATTTGAACTGCCGCCGGAAACTCTGGGTCTCGCCGCGACGCCCCGCGACTCGCGTGCGTTTTTGGGCCTACAACGAGTTTGGAGTTCATTCGTCTTTATCATCATTCCTATCAAAGCAACGATGGATTTTAAAAATGGTTTTTTTAAATATATTTTTTTGCCATTTTTATTAATTGAGGTTTTTTACATCCGACCAATAGTGTCAGGCTTTTTTCGCTCAATAAATATTATAATTTAAATCATCCTTTTCTCTCTTTTTATAAAAAACGCTTTCATCCGCACAGCGCTAGACGGGTCGCCATTGGAGAGTCATCTTTAAATGACTCGTCAAAGAATCTGCTGAATCAGGTTTGTTTTTATCACAAGCCGATGTTGTAAGACACGTCGAGATCAACAATTCGCGTGATAGATCGTGCAGAATTAAGGGCGCGAGATTTTTTAAAATTGATTTCAAAGGATTCAGTTGTATTCGACATATTTTAGACTTCCGTAGACAATGAACTGTGCTTATTCCGGATTTGTTAAAGACTAAGTCAACCACGCAAATATTTCGTTTTGACTCACAAAATAACGATAGAATAAAGATGAACTGCTCGTTCTTTATTCACACAAAACGAGGAATGAGGCCGGACGATGAAAAATAAATTGCGAATTTAGAATTCAGAATTCAGAATTAAAAACGAGAATTGGAGGGATGAAAGAGAAAAACTATACAAGTGGTTGTGTGGATAACCGTAGAATTGGCCTAACAACTAATAGATTCTCATTTTCAGTTCATCGCATCGTTTAGAATCGTTAATTGTCACCTAATAGCCGGAATCTTCTCAGAGAATCCACTGGATTACGGATCCAGAAGCGAAAAAAACGGTGGTTGAGGATGAAAGAGAGTTTGGTAGCGTCCAGTGGTGATGAAGGAAGGAGACAAGGTGTCAATGAAGATAAATGCGGTCACAAAACTGATGGTTTTTGGAGGACATTCCAAAAGAGACAATGATAGTTTTTGGGGTTAAATAAGGGCGCCAAAAATTAGAATTTGAATTCTTAAATAAATATTTCTTTTATGTTTTATTTTTTTGGAATTTTTCAACACGAACTTGTTTCAAAAAGGGGGGCATCTTCGGGCAGTTTGGAACGGTTATTGACAGGAAACAAATTGGAGTCGCACATGACGTTCGAAAACTAACTCAGGGGAATTCAGAGTTCGCAATGCTTTATTCTTCTGCTCTCAAGTTGGCTCAAGACAAACCAACCCGAAACGCAACCATCCGTCAATCATTCATTATGCAAATGTCCATTCTTTATAAAAGCTTCACGATCTGAGGTTTAGGAGTAAATCATCCAGAAAAGTGAGAGCAGAAAAGGGATTTTTTCTAAATACAAAAGACATGAGACGAATAACCGAATTTTTAGGGGCCACCGGAAGAAAAGAATCAAACGAGGTCGTTGTCGGAAGGGAGACGTCAAGAAATGTTGCCGAGGCAAGTAACCTGATACTCGGAGCTTGCAACTACCATCTACATTGTTTGTGCTCCGCACTAGCTCTCATAATTATTGCACCGAAATCTTGTTATGTATGTCGTTTTTTGTAGAATTTTGTTAATACTAGAGAAAAAGAAAAAAGAAAATAATAGCTTATTGTGAGAAAAAGAAAGGAGAGTGCTCGCACGTTCACATACATATCACCGGTTATAAAATTCACAGAAATCTCTCAATCTGCGTACGGTTTTCATCAAGCTTCAGCTGAAAGCGTTTCCAGATTTCATTCTTTTCGGCGAGACGTTCTGTGACCAAAATAGGAAAGAGAGTGCTGCTGCTCTAATATTAAAAAAAAGAAAGACGAATGACATACTGCTGTGTCGAACTTTCATACGTACAAATGGAAAACACAATGAACACGTCTGCGAATCATTTGAATTTTAATACGGTGCAATGTAAGTGCATAGAGAAATGGAGAAAACAGGGAGAGTCGAAATTAACTGAATGGATAATATGGAATAATTTCAAAGAATGTCTGGTGGCAAGCGAACGGCAAATTACACTGACAAACAGCTTTGCATTCTTTAGAAATGTGCAATCGGCAAACGGCAACATGCCGAACATTCTCTGACTAATTTCTATTTTCTATTTAAAACGATGTATTTGAATTGTTTAGTGGCTTGATTAGTGTATTGAAAAAAGAAGAAAGATTAGAAAAAAACAAGTAAGGAAAATTATTTTCCGATTAATGGCTTCGAAAAGACTCATTGTTCTCGATTTCCAAGAATTCTGAATTCTGAATGACAAAAAATAGCCAAATATATAAAAAAAGAAAGTGCGAATTCAAATCAAAGATGAATTCATTATTCATTCAAGCATTAGCTAAGAAACCAACGAAAACTAAGAGAAAATTCCATGTTTCACAGTAAAATAAAGAAAAGTTTCATATTGTTACTTTTTTCAAATTTTAAATCTACTTAAAAGTTTCAAAATCTAAATGGTTATAAAAAAAGAAATTGCAAACTGAGATGCAATAGAGCTGATGGGCTCCGGAAGCGTTTTATAGAGGGATGTTACATGCAACTATCTGCTGAAGAATACAAGGGTTTCAGTGAATTTCTCAACTAGCAGAAATTTCGGTTTTAATTCTTCGAATTGCTCTTTTGAAGTCTATCATCAGTGAGGACGATAGTGCAGAAACAAGCAGTTTAGAACGCGAATTGAGTGCATATAAACTCTAGCGAACTATGACTTTGATTCTTAACGCAACTTCCCATCTTCATAATCTGATTAACGTGCGTTTTCAATTCGCGACGAACTCAATGCTCACCTCTTTCATTCGTTTTGTAACCCATAATCGTATTCTGGATGACTTTGCCAGCAGCTCTTCGTCCTCCGGCGAGCGTAGTGGTGACGGACTAGAGTCGCTCATTTCTGCAAAACGGGAAAGTAACGAAACGAAAAATTGAGGAAATAGACGAAAAAAAACAGAGAAGCGGAATGAAGCGAAATAAACAAAAAGTTTCGGTTAGTGCAGAAAAAAAGGGAACGAGTGAAGACAATAATTGGCCAAGAGAGCAGTCAGCCGATTCCGAAAAAAATGGAAATGGAAAAAAAGGAGTTTTTTGGATAAACGGCTTTCATTTCGGCTTCTCCTCAAACTCTTCTCTGGGAAAAATATCTTCCAAACCGAATTTTCGAAACAAACAAATGAGGAAGAAGGAAGCAAAAGCAAATTGCAGTAGTACAAAACATTCAAATTAAATATGAAGCTCGTCTTTGACCAGCGGCTCCACCCACTGAAAATGCTCAAATTGAAAAGCTATGTATGTATGTATTAGCATCAGATTGCGCGAATTTGGCGGTCCAGTGCAGTCACCAACTCCCCCTCTGCAATGCTCCGTTTTGCGCCATTCGTCGTCTTCAGCTTTCTTGTTCCACAAACCACTTGCATAATTTGTGTCCTCGTCTTCTTGTATCTCTTCAACAAATCTATTGCACAATGTTCGTCGAGATTCAAGATGAGCGATAAGGAAGTTTTAAATTATTGCTAGTAAATGACAAAGTTTGTGGAATATTTTAGAACTCGAATTATGTGAGATATTGAAATTAATACATTTCAATGTATTCAATGTCCTTCGAACAGCCCGAAAGAGTTTCTGAAGGTCGAGGTCTTCGAATCGAGATAACCGTTTCAATGAAGATGCGAAATAGAAAAAAATACACGAGGAACGAAATACTGTCTGCGCGCTTTGACCTTTTTCTGTGAAACAACTTACCTACACTACACTAATCTGTTAATCACAGCTCAATTATCAGAAAAACTAAAAAAGATTTTCATGAATTTTCATGAATGAAAAAAGAAGTCAGTTTATTTATAGTTGACCTACAGGTTTCTTATGGGGTTATTCATGAAAAGAACAATTGCATTTTAATGCAAAAAATGCCACTTTAATGTTATTCACGATTGCATTTTTATGCAAAAAATTCATTTTTTTTTGCATTAAAATGCAATTTTGCTTTTTCATGAATAACCCCATTAGTTATTTAAAGGAGGAATGCAAGGAATGCTGGAGTACTGGGTGAAAACAAGGTCCCTTATATACGCGAAATTGTTTTTATATTTGAAGTTCTAAAAAATATAGGCAAGCTCACAAACTCTAACACACTATAGGCTAGCTCACAAAATTGAAAAATGTGAGCTTGCCTATAGTGTCTTTCAATGTGCTTTAATTTAAGATTGGTTAATATATTTAAGGAATCTGATGCTCAATTGATATTCCACGTAACTTCACTTAGGTAACTGAAACGTCGTTTCAGACTGTGTGCTGATATTTTTCGCTTTGTTTTTCTAGATTCTATAAATTTGAAGAAGTACGCAGAAGAGCAATTCCAAGTCATCCGGATCCGAAAAAAAAACGACAACAAAAAAGGTTAAAACTTAATAGTCCTTCAATCGAAAGAATGTAGGACCTCTTGGCATTTCTGGTTTTGTGACTCCATAATCAGATAAAGAACATATTTCGCAACACACCAAGCAAACGATGTATCTTTTTTTCGTGCACCCATCAATATCACAAAGTAAAATGAGAAGCGGCTGGCCATCTTCTTCAGCTCATGAGCTCTCCTCCACCCGTTTGACGAGAGCTACCAAAGAAGGGGAAAACGTCAGGCGGACGGACGAAGATGGCCTGCGAGAAGAGGACGATGAGCGTAAGAAATTAATTCTGTGAAGCGGGAGAGGCAATGGAAGCAGCGAAGAAGTAAGCGAAACGATGGAGAAAAGGCATTGAAGGGAGGGCGGACCCCAGTCCCGGGGCGTCGAGGCAACGGAAACGAGAAAGAGATCATTAACGAGAAAAAGGAGAAGGTTGGAAGAGGCCTCCGGAAGGTTTGAGGAACCCAAAGAAAAATGACCGATATGGGACGGATAAGTGGTTCGTCGAGCAATGACGATGTTTACGGATGAACTCCATTTATGTATAGAACGCATAATATCTATATGCTGAAGATGTGTGGAAGATGAGCAAATAGAATCACCGAGTTTCAAAGTCTGCAGCTTGCTAGTTAAGAAATTGGGTTTTTGAAGGAAATGAGCAATGGGAGCAGAACAAGATCCGTCTTGACTTGAAGTGGTTTGGATCCATATGTACATTTTCGATAAAAGTGAACTGGTAGCAATCAATCATCCCTAGTGTTAGGAACTGGAAAACTTAAAACGGAGCACTTGAAAACGTAATTTTCAGTCCTTGTGATAATACCAAAAAGTGTATCAAATGATGAAATAGTTTGCAAACAGACACTAGAAACATCAGCTGCCGAAAATGAAGATTTGCATATCGTACGCACTTCAGACCGTCGTACTGGTTTGTGAACTATAAACACGAAACTGACAATGATTCTGGAATTTTCTGAGCCGCTTTTCCTTTCAGAATAGACCAGAGCAACAAAAAAAAAGAAACAACAAAAAGTTATGACCACCCATACACTTTTTAGGGCACTTTCAACAACAAAACAACAATTGAATTCAGCGTCCGACACAGAAAATTTTTAGTCCTTCCGGTACATTGTCGGAATGAAAAATAGAAATCAGCAAAAAGAAGTCGTCAAAAAGTTTATGTTTTCTGCGAAAATAGCATTTTGTTTCAACAAGATTCATGCGTACAAGCTTCGTGCCGAATACAATAACAGAGGAAAACGAATGAAGTTCATGTTAGTCAAAAAAAAATGATGCAGAAGACGTGTTGCAAATGAGTCGAGAAAACAAAAAGAGACAGATAGCTGCCAGTTGGCTGGAATGAAATTTCTCTTGAATTGTTTTCGAAACAAGCGGTTCCTTGGCCACATAAAAGTTGGCTCACACGAAAAGATCAAAATGCCAGTATTTGACATTTAGGGATTTGTACATGGTAGTACGAGTATTTGGCGTTGGTTGTAAAATGTGATATTTCAAAAGTACAGTAATCCCAAAATGAAAGAAAGTGTTTTAAAAAATAAAACAAAGTAGAAGCGAAGAGTAACGAAGAGCCTGTCCTAAAACCAATTCGAAACACTTCCACTCTCCCACTAAACGAATTTTTATCTGTGGTTGGTTTGGCGAATGAGCTACACATTCTCGAAGGAGTAAAATGACGGAAAACGATGAGACACTCATCGTATGTCGGACCTAAATCGGGGGAGTTCGGCGATGTTCAAGGAGACTTTCTTGCAGTTTTATGTTAAACAGACCACAGAGGGCTCAGCTTATCAGCTGAAAGTTGCAAGTTGGCGCTGAAGAAAGCACACATACGACGAGCCAACTGCGTCGGCTAAATCCGGTTTAATGTTTTTTCAATGATGAACTATTTTCTGCACAAAAATGGACACAAGCTGTGTGAAATTGGTGAAAATTGACCGTCACCAATAGTAAGATTTTCGAGAATATTTTCAGGACGAAGTAAAGTAAAGATTCAATGCGAATAATTTTGTGAATTGCAACAATAAAGGCTTAAAAATTCAAATAATGAATACCTCGTGAACATCTTTTCTCCCTTTTCAGCAGAATATTTTCCCAAAAATACGAGTTGTTGGTCAGAAGAAAATCAAGAATGTCTGGAGTTGATTAATCTGTTTAATCTTTATTTTTCCGCTAAGATCTTTTTAACTTTTGGCACGCTGCCCATATTTTTGCGAACAGATACTGTTTTCAAATGAAATTTGTACGGTTATAATCGCCGTAAAAATATATCAATATATACGTACAATTTCCAGAAACTCGAGTGGCTCAGCTCTTAAAAATGTGAGTCGAGGCTAATTTTAGAAAATTTTGAATTCTAGGATGCTCCCATTTTCTAATTTTTTTTTAAATGTTTTGAGTTTATGTATAGAAATGCCAAAAAAAATACTTAAAACTTATGGGGTTATTCATGAAAAACACAATTGCATTTTGATGCAAAAAATACCACTTTAATGTTATTCACGATTGCATTTTAATGCAGAAAAAATGCATTTTTTTGCATTAAAATGCAATTGTTCTTTTTCATGAATAACCCCATTAGAAAACGCCACTAGGCGGCACTAGACGTTTTCTAGGGGACGAACCTGATTTCAAATGTTTTTGGCATTTCAGCAAAACTTGGAAAGGACCGGAATCCGTTTTCATTTTCTAATTATCTGTGCCAGATAAGGTTAACATTGTCGAGAAAATATGAAAAAAAAAATTTCAAAACTGAAAAATTCGGCGCTGAAAATGACAAATGTGGTTTGAAATGCAGAAATGCGGTTTTCAAATAGAATAACGAGCAGTACATGCTCAGAACTCAACAATCACTCTAATATTACAATCTTTAGTTTGTGAATGCGGGAAAGATAGCACTGCAATGCCATAGAACTGTTCCGGAAACTCGATCCGCGTATTTCTATATTCAAGTGTCCTATAAATCTCCAACAAAACAATGGAAAAGAAAACAGTGGCCGGAGAATGTCCGACATAAATCGCTAATCGTGTTAACGTGTCAACGATGAGCAAACGGCTGGAGGGAAGGACCCAGAGAGCATTTTATTGCAGAAGGGCAATTAGTCGACAGAGGGGAAGAATGACCAAAGTGGAATGAGGTGATGGAGAACGGAACACATGGCGTAAAAAGCAACGAGAGAATGCGGGATTAGGTGGGAAGAATGCGCGGAAATGAAATGTAACGCACACGGTAAACAACAACGGAAGAGACAAAAAGTGATGGAATATGGAAGGAGTCCAGTGGAGAATTTTCAAGAATCGCTTCGAGATTTGATCGTTTTGTTATCCATCAGAAAACGCAACATCAAAATCAATGATTTCTGCTCATCGTTTTCGATGTTTTCAAGAACTTTTGTGCTTCGATTAACGCTCTTCGGATTAGGCAAATTAGATTTCCTTCTCACCGACCTTCACGCGGAGGTCTAATTAAATTGGAGTGCCTAGGAAAGAATGGCTCTGGACGGGGAAAGTGCTATAAGAGTTGATCATGATGACATTTTTCTATAAGCAGGAATTCCTATTGCAAATGGCTAAACTTAACGTCGTCTAAGTGCTCTCATTCTCAAGTAGAAGTGTTCGTATCGAGATGGTCCTGTGCTTCTGCTCAAATTGCAAACCCTACTTACTCTATATTCTGTACGAACCTCTTAAATTCATAGACACACACACACACACATTGCAATAAATATTACGTGTGCTCTGAGGCCATGCAAAACAGGAAACTTATTCGATACGAGTAAGTATTCTGGAGCCCACCCAAATGACGACGATTACGCAACTATGAAATATTTCAAAGGATTAGTGGATTAGTGAAACCGACGTTGGAAACAACGCTATTATATTATTCCCTGCTAGTTTGTTTCAAAAAGAGGAACAAATGAATATGGCAAAAAGCCGGGGGAACACTAGAGCTCACATTAATCTACATAGAAAACGCATTTTCAGATGAGGCGAGAAAAGGACTGTAAATTTCTGTGATGAAACGCCCCACCCTTTTCAATGGACAAACTGATTGGGTGAATGAAATTGAAATTTGGATGATGGTTTATCATTCGTAATTCTGCCGCCTCATTCTGAATAATCAACATTCTGTTTAGATAGTTTCTTACATACTTATTTATTCCGCAATTTTTAACTATGAAGCAGAGGTGAAAATGTGATATTCAGGACAGTAGACTTGCAATCTGGGCCAGTCAAGCCCGATCACGGGCTGGCACATAACTGCCTTATTTGTTCGTAACGAAGCATGATATTTGAAAGAGGTGGAAAAGTGAACATCCCGGTGAGTTCTATTAAGTTCTATTCTGATAATTGCTCTCAAGTGATACGGGTTTGAACCCAAAATAGGACGACTTAATGGATTCTAGTCTGAGATGAAACAGTTCAGTCATTTTATTGTACATAAATTGTAAGCTGGGATCTGCAAATTGCGGCCGATTCCCGGAAATAATTTCAATTGTTAAGCAATTGCCCGCGCGTTTTAAATAGGCAGTATTTGTTTCGGGATCATTGCTATGGCAAAACGAAAGGGAATCTTTTGAGGAAGGGACCACCTCGAATAGCGGAGATACAAGGTGGTCCCCACCACCTGTCCTCCCTAGTCACACCCATATTCCCGTCGTTTCATGGGTAGAAATCCTAAGTGACACTACATGCTTTGCTACCTCTTCGATTTCCTGTCTCGTCTCTTTTACTACCTTGGCGACCCCTACTCATTTACCACCTCTTTGTCCATTTGCTGTTTGCTTTTACCACACTCGGGCTTTCAGCTCATTCGCCACTTCCTCACGAGAATCAAGAGATGGACATGAGGATGGATAGTGTAGGAATCCGATAATGAGCATGTTTGTACAGTACCATCTCAAATGGTATTCCTCTATGGTCCTGTTAGTGCAAAATGGACACATTTGTGGGTGTCGCACTATTTCAAAACCGTCCTATATTCCAACATGTTTTGAGGTACATCTAAGGCTTTCACGAAAGACGAAATAAGACCGTCTCGTCTCGTCTTCGTCATCGTCTAAAATTCGTCTGGCGCAGAGATAGACAGAGACAGAGAAGGGCGGAATTCCGGATTCCGCCGTTTTTTTTTCATTCTGTCTTCGTGATTCCAGATTCCGTAAAAAAATGTTTTTCCGTTTTTCGTTTTCCGGATTCCGAGTTCCCAAAATCCAATTCCGCCCTACTCTGCAGAGAAGGGCGGGATTCCGGATTCCGGATTCCGCCATTTTTTTCATTCCGGTTTCCAGATTCCATATTCCGTGAAAAAAATGTATTTCCGTTTTCCGGATTCCGAGTACCCAAAATCCAATTCCGCACTACTCTGGACAGAGATAGACGTTGGTACACATGAATATTAATTGACGACGTAAGACGAACGCAAGACGAACTGAAAGACGAACGAAGAAGGAGACGAAAGGATTCCACGAAAGACCACGTGTTTCGTCTTTCGTTTTTTCGTCTTTCGAGGAAGATTTAGTTACTCCTTCGTAAATAAGTCTTTACTTTTGTAGGAGGCCAACACTATGTATTCTTTTTACATTTGTATTAACAATTTTTGAGTAACATCGTGTTTTTCATCGAAATCCCCAAGATGTTTGAATCGTACGAGACCTTTGGAGCCCACAAAAACGATTTGAGCCGGCAGTTATAGCATTGGAAACTCAATTGCCTTGTTTCTATAATAGATTAGTTCTATTTTATTCCTGACACGACTAGATTCAGCTTCATGGCTAACTGAAGTAGACGCTAACTTAATTTTCTTGTTTTCAGTTTGGATTGAGAAGATTTTCAAGGGAGACATGCTGCTTTAGCTGTAAAACTACAACTCGGAAATTTCAATATAATTACAGTAGACTTGGAGACTTACAATTAAAATGCTCTTTTCTTTATTTAAGCATTCATAGCTGTAGCGGAAAAATTCAAAGCTTAGATGCGATCCTCCGAACGCTGTTGCAAAAAGGCGGAAAATTACAGTAGTTACTGAGCTGTGTCAGTAGTGTCACATTTTTAATTCAAAAATCGAGCGTATCGCTTCTTTTGTAATTGGGGGCGCTGTTTAGCAGCGTAAATGTCCCTCCATTTACTCTCTAAAATAGCTTTTTACGTCATTCTTTTTTGGTTGTTTAACTGGATATAGATGGAGAAGACCAGATAGAAAAGCAGCATATCTGCCCCACAATAAGCCGTATGGGGACCACGAAACTCGCTATAAACATCAAAAATGTCAACTTTTTAGGATTAATATTTCTGGTTGAGCTCATCGGCTCGGCATGTACTTCAAAATTTTCAAAAATTCAAAAAAATCGATTTTAGTCTCAATGTGGAGAGTTTGAAAATATAAATCTCAGTGCTTGGACACATTTTATTATGTATATGTAAAGATGCAGAGGGAATGCACCTAGTAATATAATATTATAAAACAAGACGTTTGGAAGTCACCGATTATTGAAGAAAAGTTCATCCATAGGAAGGAATGCAGGAATACTCGCAGAATCATTTGTTGGTACATTCAATACTTATCGAATTTTTGTCTCAATTTATGGTGTGGACTTGTTTCAATACCTTTTACACTGTTTACAATTAAATTTGGCGAGGCACTAGCCCATCTTTACGATATTGTCATTACTATTTTTTACTATTTACTATTTACATTGTTCAATTATATACCTAAATGAACGAATCATAGTTTCTGCGACTTGTCGTCAAGTCCGGCATTTGCAATCAGCGTGCGTGCGTGCGTACCCGTTGTCCGATATCGAAAATGAGATGTTTCGTCGTTCTACGCATCCACGGAGACTGGCATGGGCTTTTGTGTGAGATATTGGACAAAACGAGTACACACTACGTGCCAGACTTGATAACGTCTCTGTGAAATGATTATTCTTGCATGTGTAAGCTTGAGAACTAAACAATAATATGGTAATTTTGATTTCCATTTTTCAAATCAGAAAATACGATTTCATGCACCTTTTTTGATTTGAATACGTTTGTACGAATAAATTGAATAAATTTCAAAATGTCTCTCTTTTTTTTAATTTTTTTCAGACCAATCATACAAGACGCGGGAAAACTGGGAAATGCCATTGTTCATCAATTGTTAATGGAAAACAGTACGGAGAAATGATGGGAAATGTAGAAAATGCTTGGCTGATTTTAAGTGACAGATGTTTTGCAACAATAGCGATCAGCTAGAGATGGCAGTCAGTCATGGAAGCGAGAAATGAGAATGCTGCTAAAATTGTGTATGGCATCTGTCAAGCCATTTTATCGCCTACCCTCTAATTAGCGGATTTTTGATGGAGTCGGGCAGATGCCACGCGATGCGAGGTGATGGTTTTGCAACAGAGTCACAAGAATACTTCACCGCTTTCGTCGTAACCTAGAAATTGGAAAAATATGTTGGGGCTCTGGTTATAAATAAAATTATCTTCATAAAGAAAGTTTAAAAACATTTTCCTCGTCGAGTCTCTTCACCACTTTCGAATTCCATCTGTTCTCGTCTCCATGACGACCGGCTTGTTAATTATGGAGAGCTCTACCTGATTGTGAGAAAATTTCATAATTCTAACTCAAAGCATTTCATACGTCATTTGGTAAAAAATATATATAAATTCGAAGAATCCGTATCGGTTTTTTTTCGGTACGTCATACCTTTGATTGGAAATAGCCCTAGAAGAGACTAAATGCTCGGTTTTCTCACAACGTTTGCTTTGTTAGTAATGAAGAAATAAATATAAATTTGTTAAAAATTAAAAGCCTGATTTCATTTTTTGAAAATAGGCTTCTATTACCTACATTTTCTGAAAATGCCACTGCGTATGTTCCGTGGGGAAAAGTGTCTTCCAGATTATAAGCTAAAAACGACATTTTTAAGGCTACTTCACTTCTACCACACTGAACAATGCACATCGGTGTCGAAAGCTTACTAAGCGAGGATGTATGGAAATACTATTTTAATGTGAATGTTGAATTGAACGAATACGAAACAAATTTGAAAAAGAAGTACGAATTTCGTTTCATAAAACCGGTATTATTATAATTTGTATGGATATCGCTGCCATCAGTGTTTTCAGATTTCAAGAAACAGGGTCAAATTGAATACTAGTTCTAGAAGCAGGTTCATCCTTCTCGACGAACGGTCAGTGAACATTAGTAGAAAACAAGAATCGCCAAGGCACTTACACATTTTAGTTCCTTTTCTTGCTGGTTCTTTATAAAATCTTTCTATTAAAGCATGTCATGTTACATGCCTATCAAAATGACTCGTTCATGCTATGCAGGAGTTAAATAAAATATTAAATCGCGTCCTAGAAATGATTGAAAAGAAATGACTCCATGAAGTTGCGTCTGAAACGGAAGGAATATGCAAATTCTTATTTATTTTATTCTTTGCTTTATCATTTTCAAACCAGGCCGGATCGGTGGACGTACTCTTCTGAGTTTGGAGCGTCTCGTGGCAATTAATTTTCTGTGTCTGGGCGACTATACAACTCAAAAAGTCAAAATGCTTAACCAAAAATTACAATCTTCCAAACGGCCTGGCCAGCTCCAAGCCAATGTTGGTAATCTAAAATCTCGAGAATTATTCATTAGTCATATTTGCTCTACAAAAAAGCGACTGAAGATAATAGGACAAGACTTTCTGTCGACATAGATTTTCGAGAAGGCAATACAAAGTTCACAAAAAGGCGACAGAAAGTAGCATCACTATACGAATGAAATTATAAAGTCGGAATGAAAGGAAAACAATAAAAACTATTATATAAGTATAAAATTTTACAGATTTCCAGAGTATTATTTAGTAGTAGGTCTCACGCTCGACCCATCCTCCTGGATATCTGCGGATCAAGAAACGACGAACTTCATCATAGACGAAAATGAGGATAGAGAATGGAAGAGCACAGAACCACCAGGAGAATCTAAAAATTTGGTTGTTTCGCCTTGTAAAATCAAAACAAAATTCATACCTGAGACCGTACATGCGAAGACCATTGTCAAGTCCGGGGCAGTAACACATGAACCAGGCAAGAGCAGTTTCAAAGACAAGTCCGAAGTTGAGGGTCCAGTTAGACATTCCTTGTTGGACAAGGGAATTACGTCTGGTCTTCGAGATAATCAAATCAGCCCATTGGACCACAACAATAGAAACGAAGTAGGCGGTTTGGCAGGTGTACTCGAGAATCTTTCTGTTGGCGTAAGTCTGAAATGCGAACATGGAATTTGCACACAGTGAGCAAAATAAATCTTTAAATTAAAATTCTTACCCATTCTTGTCCGTATGAGTCAAGAACATTATTATAGGCGCGAGAATCCCACTGTGCACGTAGCTGGTAGAGGTCCCATGGCATGAAACCGTTGTCAGCCATGATCCAGAAGTAAGTGAAGAAACCAGCAGAAGCTTGAATCATTCCAATTTGTCCGTATGCGAGGGAAATAAGACGCTCATTTACAAGTTTATCACGAATTGGGTCACGGGGCTGACGCTTCATGATGTCAGATTCTGCTTCTTCGTATGCAAGAGAGATAGCTGGGACCATGTCAGTTCCAAGATCAATACAGAGAATGGTAACAGTTCCGAGTGGGAGCGGGATTCCAAACAAAATGTAAGTCAAGAAGGGAGATATCTCAGGAATGTTAGATGTGAGGGTGTAGGCAATGGACTTCTTCAAATTATCGAAAATAAGACGTCCCTCTTCAACTCCAACGACAATAGAGGCGAAGTTGTCATCAAGCAGAATCATGTCAGCGGCTTGTTTCGATACATCAGATCCAGCAATACCCATAGCAACTCCGATATCAGCCTTCTTCAATGCAGGCGAATCGTTGACTCCGTCTCCGGTTACAGCAACAATTTGACCTTGTTTCTGGAACCCTTCGACAATCATGAGCTTCTGTTGTGGGGAGGTACGAGCGAATACGATTTCAGAATGATACTTGATGATTTCGGCAAGTTGGTCTTCACTCATTTCACGGAGATCAGATCCGTGAATAACGGCGGCTTTAGCTTCGCGTGGGTCGACTTCTTCTACTGGGATTCCACAACGAATAGCAATGTCCTCGACAGTCTCGGTATCTTCAGAGATAATTCCGACAGACTTTGCAATGGCCTTGGCAGTAATTGGATGATCTCCGGTGACCATAACAACCTTAATTCCAGCGGAACGGCATTTAGCCACGGCATCTGGGACAGCTGCACGTGGTGGGTCAATCATAGACATGAGTCCAACGAACCTCAAGTTTTTCAATGGGAAATTAATCTCTTCGACATCAAATTTAAAGCCTTTTGGGAATTTGTCCGTTGGAAGAGCAAAGTCGCAGAATCCAAGAACACGTTCTCCCATTCCTCCTAACTCAAGGTAGGCTGTGTTGAAGTCTTCACGGAGTTTGTCAGTCAGCTCAGTTTCCTTTCCGTTCAAGAAGATGGTAGAGCATACATCCAAAATTCTCTCTGGAGCTCCCTTCATGACGAGCAAGTAGTGATCTCCGTAATCGTGAATGGAAACTTGATATTTGTTGGTAGAATTGAATGGAATTTCGGCAATCTTTGGATGCTTTTCACGAACAGCAAGAACGTTTCCTTGAGTGAGCTCGGTGAACTTGAGAAGAGCAATCTCAGAAGCATCTCCGGTACAGTCACGACGAAGAACTGGCGTGTCTTGTTGTCCAGCCTTGAACTCAGCGCGGTTGCAAAGAGACGCAATTCGAACGAGGGACTGAAAATATGAAAATTTACTGAAATATTACGTACACGTATATTTCTTACCTCAAAGCTAGGCCCAGTTCTCTTTTCTTGACTGGTTTGGGTTTCGGTTGTATCACATTCATGAATAGTCTGATCGTACCACATGTGAGCGACAGTCATTCTGTTTTGTGTCAGAGTTCCGGTCTTATCAGAACAAATTGTAGAAGTAGATCCCAGGGTTTCGACGGCTTCAAGATTTTTCACGAGGCAGTTCTTGCTAGCCATTCTCTTGGCTGTGAGAGTCAGACAAACAGTCACAGTAGCAATCAATCCTTCTGGCACATTGGCGACGATGATACCAATAAGGAAAACGACAGCGGTAAGCCAATGGTATCCAAGAATAAAAGCGATGATGAAGAACGAGATTCCAAGAAAGACAGCAACTCCTGTGATGAGATGGATGAAATGCTCGATTTCTCGAGCAATTGGAGTCATTCCGGTGTCAAGTCCAGATGCCAAATGAGCAATTCTACCCATGACGGTGTTATCTCCTGTGTAGATGACGATTCCCTTAGCAGTTCCTTCTACAGCGTTGGTGGAGAAAAAGGCAATGTTACGAGTCTCGAGTGGGTTTTCATTGGTGCAGTCTGGAGAACGGGATTGTGGTTCAGATTCTCCGGTGAGCGAAGAGTTATCGACTTTGAATCCGAAAGCGGAGATAACACGGATATCGGCTGGAACGCGATCTCCTCCTTTGACTTCAACAATGTCGCCTACTACGAGGTCTTCAGTGCGGACCTGTTGCTTTTGACCGTCACGGTGAACAAGAGCGAAGGTTGGAACCATGTTCTTGAAAGAATCCATGATCTTTGAAGACTTGCTTTCCTGATAGTATTGAAAAACTCCGGTGATAACGACGACAGTCATGAGTACAATTCCGAGATAGAGATTGTCCTTGGAAGGATATTCCATGGTGAAGTAATCAACAGAGTAGGCGATGTAACAAAGAATAGCTCCAACCCACAGAAGCATAGCAAACCCTCCGAACAAATTCTTACAGAACTTGATCCATTCTGGTGTAGTTTCAGGAGGAGACAAAGCATTTGGACCGTTCTTAGCGAGAATCTCTTGAGCCTTTTGGCGGGTCAGTCCCTGAAATGATTGTTACACATTATTTACGAACTAATGAACGAAAAAGTTGTTTTTTTTTAATGATGAACTTTATACTATCTCAAGGAATTAACAAAAAATAAAAAAAACGTCCTTGAAAATAAAGATTGATCACCGGAAACGCAATGTGATATAAAATCTATTTATATTATTTTTAGACTAACCGTTTCGATATTGGTCCCAAGTCTGGTTACGAGCTCCTCGATCGGGATGACATGTTCGTCCATTTTGACCTCCTGCTTGAGGTCATTTAACTCCTGTTTCTTGTCCTTTTTCCCCATCGTTGCTCCTGGAAAATTTAGATTTGTTACAAATAAATGAGAAGCAAGTATAGAATCAAAGGTATTCTAGACAAATCGTAAAAATAATAAAAATTATTATAAGTAGAGAACGAAAGCAGCGAAACAATTTTTTGCATTGTGTTGCCCACAAAAATAAGCTATTCGAAGCGACAAGGGGCAGACACAGCAACAACGCAATCCAACCAACAAGTTTAGAAATTGACGAGGCTAGTTTCAAGGACGCGCATGATGGCAATCTTTTAGGGCATACGTTGACCCAACAAGAGAAAAGGAAATTTGGTAACTCCAACGAATGACAAGGCATCAAAAAACAAAATTTCAGTTGTGGAGTTCGGTTAAGCATAGGAATAATTTTTTGGTGGGGGAACTCGAGATAGTGAAATGTAGGCATCCAGACACTAAATAGGTTTGAAAATGATTCGTTTGTCAAAGACAGAGAACTACGTCAAGGAGCATAAACTGATAGCAAAATCGGAGACTATTTTCATACAGTTTATGTTTGTGGTTGAGCGCACGAAACACGGGCTACCCCGAGCGTTGGCGAGATTCTGTTATGAGCTGGCTGCAAACTACATCGATTGACTGCCAGAGGCAGCCGTCAGCGGAGGAAGCTGAAGAAGATGCTTTCAACAGAAATTGCGTGCTCACTCTCGTCTACTCTAGCTGTATGCGTCTAGCAGTGTTTGATATTATGAGAGATGTGAGAACGAAAGAAGCTTGGCGTTGGGAAAGTGGGGAGACCGAAGTGTACGAAAGAAGGGTTGGGCCAGTGGGAGGAGAGAAGAGAGCCTATGACGTTGATGGACCAAGTAAGAACGTTTTAAAAAGAGCACGAAAAAGAAGGAAGAGATTTCCGTTCGATTTCGAAGTGCTGTAAAATTCGTCATATTGTTTTGGTGATAACGCTGGATGATGTATTGTGGAAATGATAATTCTCCGATATCCGTATTTGCAAAATTGAGCGCAGCGAGTCACGGACACTTCAATCTTTCTAGTCTCGAATGGAAATTCTTAATTCTCATTTATACCAATGTTCGTGGCGAGGTATTTAATGAAATAAAATAAAAACGATCAGGCGTAAACATAAGGAGAAACATTTTTAAAGAATGCAGATATAAAATAAAAGAAGCCAGTCGCCTCCCTATCTCTTTTTCTTTCTTTTTTTGTTTATACAAAGCAAACACAAACTCAGCAACGGTGAAACTTTACGAAAATTCAAAATCTGTTGTGCGGGATGGTTACGAAAAGATAAAAATAACAAGTTTTCATGGTGGTGAAATGATCAGCTGAAGGGATTATAATACTAGGGGAAAGTGTAGACAGATGAATAGAAATAGAGATGGTGAACGGGAATTTGATCGTATAATGACCGATCATTTCCACACGTCAAAGACAGGTCGAATGAATCCAATGTATTTATTTTCTATTCGCCAGTTTAATAGTGCAAAAGCGATAAGGTAATATTTAGAATAGAAAAGCAGAAAACTGATTGAAAATATCACTAACTGACATGGCAGGTTTTAACGGGAAAATCTATCAAAAACAAGGAGTCTTTGCGAGATTATACGATTTTAACGAAAAAAGTTTAGAAACCGTATGCAGGAGTGAAAACAAATGAAAAATGGGTTATTTCCGAAAACGAAGATAGGAGCATCGTGATTAAGTATAAACAAGGAAATATGAAAAAAAAATCGTGCTTTCTACGGAAAAAAAACGTAGTAAACTCCATATTAATCTAATTGCAGTAAAAATCGTAATTAACGCAGACCTAATTATGTTAACAGCAGGAATGAATAAGACGTGGGAACATTTCATATACGAAGGGACGCAGAAGATATCGATGCAAGAGGCTTAATTCTTCTTATGCAACTGGATATTCATTAGATATCACGCTCCTCTAATAATTAAATTGTTAGTTGTTTATTTATAAATAGAAAAATGGTAATTTAATTGTAAATTATGCGCCTAATTAGACAAATTAGCAATGTAAATCCAATACAACTAGAATTTGTGAAAATAGTGATATGCTAGTCAAATTGACAGCATTAATCTAGCTTCGCTAGATAGCTGCAAATTGATTCATATGGAGTTACCTGAATCCGTAGAGAATATTTTTTAGAAATCAATATAAAGATGTTTTTCAGTTTACATTTTAAAAAGTTACCAAAAACATTTTAAAAATAGATTTGGTTTAGAAAAATGGTGAAAAAAAACTGAAGCCGGTCAGATTTCTGGCAAATGTGCGTTTCATGAAGACGTGCAACACTTGTCATCAAAAATTCATTTAAAACCAATTCGGCGCAAACAACTTTACTGGCGCGAAACGTGACATTGAAATATTTTCTATTTTTCAGTGAAAATCTTATTCGTAAAGCTATATATTGCCGATAAATGATTTTTTTTCTTCTTTGATTAAAATTTAGCAATTCCTGTAAATTCAATATTATATTATTTCAATTACACCATTTTTGTTCAATTGCGGGTGGCTTTTAAACACGTGTTTTCCAATATTAGATCGCAATATCTCATTTGCCGATGTACCCTGAAAGTCGCCTACCTTTCGCAGAGCAAACTCATAATTTGTGGCTATTCTGAAAATAAAATGTGGAAGAAAAGTTTTATGTGGCTTCAACATTTTAAACAAAAAAGTTTCATCGCTTCTGCTTTCTTCATTTGTTTGTTTTCTGTCGATGCAAGCATTTCGACGCAATTATTTGCTTATTGGGTAATCAAATTGTCGATGAGGGGCACAATAAGTTCCTGCGCCACTATAGGTAAAGTATCACCAGAAATGGCATTTTAATAAAAAAGTACATTTTGAAACCGAAAATCTTCTAAAAATTAACTCGTCGTGAGGCGAATTCTATACCTCAGTAGTTTCTTCCCTTTATTTAGAATGAGTTGATCTGCATACCTAATGTAGAGCTCACATAATCGTTTTTTTTTTGAGAGAAAAAAACGTTGAAGATTTGTGGAGAAATGACAACAATAATGGGGTTATTCATGAAAACCACAAAAAGCATTTTTTTTTTGCATTAAAATGCAATCGTGAATAAGATTAAAGTGGCATTTTTTGCATTAAAATGCTTTTTGTGTTTTTCATGAATAACCCCATAAGGGAATGCTGAGATGACGCTGTAAACGATCGAAAAGATGATATTCACTGAAAAGGCGAGGGCTGTACGGGAGGTGTCAGCATGTGGTCGAACATTATCATTTTGGAAATAAATCCTACCGTTCATTACTCGCTGCATTTCGACAGTAAGCCTGAGTTTTCGTTGTTGGCGAGAATAGACATCTGACGTGATTTCTAGCAAACCGTCTATTATCTCCCAATATTCTTCTCAACGAACAGGCCGCAAAACCGAAAAATTACAGGGTGAAATACGAATACGAACTACAAATACTACATCTACTACTACTACAGCACACAGTGCTAACAAAACATACACCGTGATTCACCACGCCGAGTTTCGTGGAAGGGACACGTTTGATTCAGGCTAACTCTTCAGTTGAAGAAAAGGATAATGAATTATTGAGATTTGTAGAATGATGATGAGAAGGCTGCAAGGACCGGCCAATCCTTAAAGCACTAGATATATCTACGGATATAGCATACGCTGCAATCACATCTAGTTTCTAAAACAACATCATTAGATCTTCCTTGAAGGAAGCAGATCATCAATAAGCTCATTTGAAATTCTCAATTTGGAGACGAGTCGAATGACAACGCCAACCTTGACAATAATATCGTGTAGATAGGAACATCATACTGACACTTCACAATCGTATTCAAAAGAAAATACGCAAACTAATGTTGTAAAGTATGACCACTCCAAAAAGAATTCAGGTACTTCTACACGAGAAAATTGTTTGATATCACATCTCAGTAAATGAGAAAGAAAAATGTGCATGTCTGTTCAAATAATATACTTTTCTGCAGGCTGAATCGACTTACAACATAGACCTAACGTAGCAACGTCTGTCAAAACATCAGTTGATTCGGCCCATGACCGAGCTAGACTCCCTGGGTTACTGAGGTTCCATAGTCTAGTAGAGGGTATAAGCACGTACCTTACCCCATCGTTTACCAGATTAGTCGATTATTCGTCAAGCAACATTACTATTATCCTGTAATAACAGCTCAGGAATAGCGCTGAATAGTAATGGTCACTTCTCCGAAGCGATGCTCATCAGCATGATCAACACACTCTGACTTCTCTTCGACTGAGAACCCTTGTTTTCAGACAAATGAGGCAATAACCTTACTGGACCTCATTCATACTAATGTTTGAAACAAGATGAGTTTCAGAAGGAGATTGTTGGACCCCGGTAATTGTTCCAACTTCTGTGTATCATAGACCTGTTGGTTTGTAAAATAGCAGTAATTACTTACCTCTGACTAGTAAACATAGTACAACCTCCACTAATAGGCTATGTATATACTGGGCGTAAAACTGTTGCACCCTCGCCATGTCGGCACCACAGCAATAAGCTACGAACAACTTCTGAAACTCTACGAGTGTACTAGAGGTATTGTGGAGCTCTGTCATAAATACTTACCTTGGCAACTCAACACGACTCTACTTTTGCAACAATACCTCTGAGTGACCAAACTGGTTTAATTGCCGTCACAATCGACCAGCAGAAATCATCCATGTGATGGTACACCGTACTCAATGGCATATCACAACTCGTAAACCGCCTGTAAGGGCACTCGAAAACTCAACGACAGTTCTTCTAGGAAGCTCATCCTGACACAGCGACTGAAGAACAAATTGACGAACTACAGATAATCCACCTTCTGAAAAGGTGTTGAAGAGCCTCGCCTACATCCTACATAACCTCTACAAACAGAGGATTGAGCTCAAAGCCTTTTTTACATACGTAGCAAAGAAACTAGCTCTGCCAGAAATGGCATCAAACGACAAACTCGAGGAAACTTGAACTACTCTTGAGAGCTTGCTCCAGAAAAACGAGATCCGACGTCTTACGATGAACATCTCCGCCAAGATCGGAATGTAAACGGTACAGAGAGCTTGACACACTCAACAACCGTCCCAGAAGCGGAAGACCAAGAAGCTCTGTCAATCCGGAAATGATCAAGATGGTCCGCGAACGTCTACATCGAAATCCCCACCGAAGCATGCGAAAGTTGTGCACAGAGCTCAGAATCAGTCATTCTTCGATCAGAAGAATTGCAAAAAAAGAGCTCGGGATGACCCCATATCGTTTTTCGATTGGGGGGGGGCTACTTTTCTATATATGGGGGTTATTTTTCCAATTGAGGGGGATAATGTTCACTCTGCCCGCTTTGCCGATGGTAATTGCACTCTGTCCTCTTTTCGCCATTTCAATGATGGTGCCTCGGTGTACTAAATTGGATTTTATTTCTGTAAAAATTGAGCTAGCCATTTGAAAATTTGACAAAATAATAATGAAAACATGCTGAAAAAAATGGAAAGAAAATTGATGCAAAAAAATTGCCGCCCGTGCCGCCTGCTACGTCCAAAGTTTTGTCACCATAATTTTGGCGCAGAACTATTCGACATTACTTCCTTTTTCTTCGATGATATCATTGTTGTAATACGATTTGGCAAGCAATACGTGAGTACCTACAAAAACGGTGATTTAATGAATATTTCGAACACTTATGTTCAAGAAAAGAGAAAATTCATATAGCGAGCAAATAATTTTATCAAAAAAAAAAATTAAAACAATTATTATTGACGAGCAGATACTAGCAACTATGTTTTTTTGTCATTCACGAGAATAAAATAAAATAAAAACACTTAAACGACCATTGAAATGTTTTTTTTTTTATTTTCTTGGGCTCGTAAATAACAATAATGGGCTCATTTAATCTCATGAGCATTGCAATAAAAACGCACTACAATAGAAACATGTTTTTTTTTTGATTTGTCTATTTTAATAAATATAAAACAGTTTTGAAGAACAACTAAGTCTTGAATAAGCGAAGAAAAGCAACTAAAATTTGAAAACATGCCTCGAGTTTCCTGTTTCTAATGGGGTTATTCATGATGCATTTTTATGCAAAAAATGTCACTTTAATCTTATTCACGATATCATTTTAATTGAAAAAAATGCATCTTAGTTCAGTGCTATGTTCAGTTAAAATGCAAGGTGGTGTCGGATACCGTCACCGAGAAAGTCTCTGCGCCTTTAATGTGTCGATTTACGAGGTCCTCAATTTTTTGGAGAAGAACTCCTATTCCCAAAAACCCCAGCATTGCGAATAAGACAATGAATTCACCGGAAAACTCATTAAAGTATTTTGGTGTTCATTTGAATAGAGACTTAATATCCTTCTGAATAATAAAAAATCTCAGGTTTTTTGAGTGTTAATATTGATTTTTTTTCTTTATTTTTTTCTATAATCTTTTATATTTTTAATAACAATAAAGGACATAACAGCAGTGTAGGATTCAAAGAAGTTTCTCCAATAGTTTCTGCGACTGATTCCAGAGAGCATCTTGCAATTGTTCATCTCTCGACAAGACCTTGTCCAATTTGGTTTCGTCGTCCCAGCAAGAATCCCAATGTTTTCCAGATACATTAGCAATTTCTGGATTTGTCGCGCAGTAAAGAGTGGTAGCAGCTCCTTGACTTATTGATTTGGTAAAAGGATATATCAAAATACTTGCAATCGTGGCCAGCCACGAATCTCTGGAGATACTTGTCCAGATGAGAGCACCTGGATGAACCGAGTAAGTGCTGATTCCGTTTTTATGCTCATCGCGATGCAATTTGAAGGCAGTGAGCGTATTACACATTTTTGAGCGAGCATAAAAACGATACCAGTTAGCCTCGGAAG
This sequence comes from Caenorhabditis inopinata, assembly GCA_003052745.1. NCBI lineage: Eukaryota > Metazoa > Nematoda > Chromadorea > Rhabditida > Rhabditidae > Caenorhabditis > Caenorhabditis inopinata. The sequence goes on along the minus strand of AP018155.1, from coordinate 14,639,841 downwards.
TATCTTCTGGGCACAATAGTCTTAATTTATCGTCAACGGGCAGTGAATGGTCTATGGCAGTTCGAATGTTGGCAAGAGAAGAGAGGATCACAATTCTCGCCGGAGGGGTGCGTCGTAATACTGGAAGAAGCTCTCGTATCAGCTGAAATGCATTTTTCAGTCAAGTGAATTCTTAGTTTCTCAAACCAGATAATGTGCAAGATGATTGATTCCAAAATGAGACTCCAATCCATCCTTCGTTTTGGGGGATGCTGGCCCAAAAACTCCGGCGTTAAGAATTAGACAGTGAATAGGCCTGCGAATAATTTCAATAAATATAAAGAGAATACTTTCTGACACATAAGATAGCCTACCATCCTTTCTCGATATACTCCTCAGCAGCTTTTTTGACTGACTTCAACAAATTCAAATCGCATTCAATTACGTCAATCTTAGCATGAGGAGCCTCTCCCAAAATGGTTTTACACAATTTCCCAGACTCAATCAAGTTTCTGTTTAGCATCACTACATGCGCTCCATGCAAAGCCAATGATCGCGCCGTTTCCAATCCAATGCCAGCTGTTGTTCCAGTTACAACTATAGTTTTTGCAGATAAATCGATGTCTTTTAAAACCTGAAATAATGAGTCATTGTTTGAACGGCGACAATACTCACTTGCGAGGCATCCGCATAAGAATCAAAAATTCGTTGACGAGGTTCAGCTAGAGGCATTTCGAAAAATGTGTCTAAAGTGACATCGGAACAAACTGAGTGAGATAGATGGAGAGACGTAGGCAGTGAAAGAGTAAGGAGGAGAGAAGTGGGTGGTTAATCAGCTGATACCATTCATATAAACGGCAATTTGCGGTGAAAAGGGAACAAATTTGATTGGAAAACAATATAGACATGAGCTTCTGATTAAAAATGAGCTAAAGGCTTAAAGTTTTACACATTGGCTTACAAATTCATTCTAGTGCGCCATCAGAAAAAGGCCCCGACCAACGTGGACAGTGAAAACCAGTGAAAACCAGTGAAAATGCATTATTATCATGACAAAAAATGAGACAAAAGCAACTTTATTTACGTGCCCCTAGCACGTAAATAAACTTTTGAGTCAGATCGTACATTACGTGAGTTCGGACTATTCCGATTCCAAAAAACGCATTCTTATAGAGAGCAGTCTGTCATTACCCCTGATAATGGGAGTCACGACAAAACTGCTTGCTTTGTTGCGGAAGGATGCGATTCTGGTTCGACGCAACAAAGTGTGGACAGCGTTCGAAATTCTCATACCTGTGCTTATACTTTTACTTCCACTTTTCGTTATTAAAGAGGTTTTTGGAAATAAGCAAATCGATGTTCATGTCATGTAATTTTCAGGACGCTCTGCTATTGTATAAAAAATTTGATAATATTAAATCTTTGTCTGGCTTTGATAGGAACGTGCCTTTGGATGGTGTTCCAGGTATTCAACTTCCTGCACTTGGATGTCAAATGCCGCAAGATGTTGATGTCAGAATATTGTAAGTTTTCTGAACTAATTCTCATCTTCATCTGCAAATTTCCAGTGATGAGTACCTGAAAAACCATACAAGGCCAGATAGGAAAAATTTTAGTCAGGTCGTATTGCAGAAAGTGAAGGAATGCCATCCGTTTGTTTATGTTCATGCATTGTTTTTCCTATTGCATCAGTTTCAGAGTTGGTGGAGTTTTTGTCACTTCAGAAGGAGTTGAAGTGATTGTTCCATCAACCAATGATCGAATAAACCAACTTAAAGACAACTCTATGTAATTCAATAATTTAATGGAAGAAAAACGATTTAGCTCATAATTTATATTTTTTAGTGACGGGGGACTCACTTCTACGCTGTATGGATCTTATGTGCCTTATCTCTATAAGGCAATGAGCATAAAATTCCGGAACGATGCTGAAACTCTCGGATTCAATGTATCTCAAAGTGTCGACGAACTGAAGATTGTTAAAATTTCAATGAGTGGTTTTGAAATGTTTTCAATTTTCGCGTACTTATCTGTTCTGATCGGGCTTAGCATTACTCTTCCAGTGATCAACACGGTTAGGACTGTGACTGTGGAGAAAGCCACTATTCAAGTAACAAATTGTTAAATGCAATCCAGAATACGAATAGTTTTCAGCCCTACCTGGCTTCGATCGGATTGTCAAGAACCATTTTCTACGCAGAACACTTCATATTTGCTGTACTTAAATCAAGTGTTCTCATTTTGGTGGCTATTCTTGTGCAATGCATTGTTCATAGAGTTGAGCCCAATTTATTGATTTATTTGATTCCGAAGTGTTTTGCAGAGATTCCAAGCGTTCTGGATGTTCTTCGGTGTTTTCGTGTACATTCTTGGATCAATATCGTTTGCCTTATTTGCATCGATTTTCTTCATAAAACCGCGCAGAGCCATTGAAGCAGTTACATGCGCTTGGGTTCTCTTGGTTGTATTACCGACGTTTTGGGACAGCACTAAGAACGGATGGGCGAGGTTCCCGGCGTTGTTAAACATCAATGAAGCTTTACACTCGTATATTCTTGCGATTGAGCCTCATTTTGTGAAAGGTTTCTGCTTAGTTTTCGAAGTGATTGGTGTACTTGTGTGCTCCAAAATTTAGTTATTTTTTGAGAACTTTATTCACATTTCAGCTGGTGGAATGACGTTTTTTGATGGGCTAACAAGCGCCCGAGAGGAGCATTACAGCTGCATCGTCTATTTGCTGATAATGGCTTTCGATGCGATTGTTTTGTGGATTGCGAGTGTTTACCTATCGATCTTGGTCGATTATATATCAAAATCAATAGAAAAACGTTTTTGTAGCAAGGTGATGCTTATCATTTTAGGTTTTAAGATTTGAGCCCCTTGAAATAGGAAGCCACATTGGAATCGTTGACAGTTTTCTTCACAGCGTAGCCTCCCGCCTTATAGAACATCTTCAGCTCGCTTTATTTTGCTACAGCACAGTTTCCTGAGACTATAGAAAAAAGTGTTCAACTACAAAAATGTGCTTTAGGAATGTGGTGTGAGCATTTCTGCTTCTATTTACCTAGTTGTTAGCATGAACTAAACGTAAGCTATTTCCAGCCAAAAAGTCCCATATTGTATATCTTACTGCAAAGTTACTCAGCGTCGGGTAATTTAAGTATTAGAAACCAAAAAATATATCTAATAGAGTTCCATATAGAGACAGTAGGAGGCACGAAGTCATTAATCTCAAGTTAAAGTCATTGAAAACATGTCAGTTGAAGTTGAATGGCAATACCACATTTTATTAAGTTGATCATGCTTGCCTTATCGTAATACCAAAAAGCAGCTGTAATTCCAGGAATGTTAAATGACCGCAAAGTATCTAAAGGAAACGGAATGGTCGCAGTGAACTTTTTGCATCAAATTTCGTAGAAGACGCCTTTTGTAAAAGATGATAAGACCACGTTAAATTGTGACTTGCGCTGAATTATCACACACAGAATTGTGATTCCAATTTGACCTTTGCGCAGGATCAGGCATCTTTAAGCGGTGAATGAAACTTAAACTTGCGCTCTCTGAAGTCTGATGCTATACTTATGTCGCTCACTGTATTACAGTACTGTAGTTAGAAGACATTGTTGAGAAAATAGCCGATATGATTACACTAGCTTATAATGAAAGTGCCGTTTGATCGCGTCGGTAAGAATGAAGCGTCAAAGACGAAGCGCAGCTCTGGAAGCGATAACTCTTCTTCTAACTCATTTCATGGCATCTGTGACTAGGCTTGTTGCTATTGATTTCCGATACCTAAACCTTGACGCGGGACTTCACTTGTAGCATCGTTTCACTAATTGGGTGCTGGGTATTCCAATGCCGCATACACGCATTCTGGCGCGTTTCGCGGATCGTCGCTGACTCTGCCTATGGCCGATTCGTGCAGCTCGGCGAAAAGATCACAGTCCCACTCATCATCTAGTTAAAAGTTTGATAGTCATCAAAGAACTAAGCCAAATTGACCGCAGCGGCGATAACGATGAAGCTTTTTTGGTCTTTGATTTTAAAAAAAGTTCAATGATTTCCATGTAATCTTTCTCGCTTTGACGCAGATTACTCGGAAGGAACCAACATATACATTACTCGTTTAACTCGCCATCACATTCAAAATTTCAGGCAAAAAATGGAGATGATCTAGAGGAGCAGTCTGGTTCGTCTGGTAGTAATCACGGAGCAGTGTTATGCGAAGAAGTTGTGAAAGGACGAAGCGATTTTCCATCGGATCTTGAGCTAATCAATTTAAAGAAGGTTGCCAAATTAATCAAACTCATTTCATCAGTTTTATGCTTTTAGATATATCCAACCGGCGAGACGGCTGTAAACGGACTATCCATGAGAACTGTGAGAGGTCAAATAACAGTGCTTCTCGGTCACAACGGCTGCGGCAAGAGCACGACATTTGGGATGATTATCGGCACCGTTGAGCCAACCAGTGGTGATATTTTCCGTTCATTTGCCAACATATTTTGTGACTTTCAGGAACCATTATAATCGAAGGCGTCGATGCATCTGAAGATCGAAGTATAACGAGACAATCGGTTGGATACTGTCCCCAGTACAACCCTATCTATGAGAAGTTGACTGTGATGGAACATTTGAGGCTTATCAACGCATTGAAAGGAGCATGTTCCGATGGTTTCGAAACGGAGGCTGATCATCTGTTGAATAAGATAGAATTAATCGATAAAGCGGATGACAAAGCGGGAAATTTGTCGGGCGGAATGAAAAGAAAGCTATCGATGTGCATGGCAATGATTGGCGGAAGTAAGGTGGTCCTATTTGATGAGCCTACTGCTGGAATGGATCCTGCAGCAAGGCTAACGGTGCAAAACATGTTGAATGAGATGAAACCAGATAAGACTATTTTACTGACAACTCATTATATGGATGAAGCCGAGAAACTCAGTGACTGGGTCTTTGTAATGTCTCATGGAAAAATGGCGGCATCAGGGTCAGGTGCATTCCTTAAGAAGAAGTTTGGAGACGGTTATACTTTAACTTTGGTATTGGAATCTGAAAACCACGTCGAAAATTATTCTCCTGTTGTTGAACGTCTCTGCTGCGCATTAGTAGAGGACGCTAAAATGGTAGGTTCAAAGATTCAAAATGCCACGTGTCTCTCACGACTTTGTTAACTTTCAGAAACACATGCGAGGACGAATGATAGAAATCACTCTGCCAGAAAACCAAAAGACTAAATTTCTGAAACTTTTCAAAACTATAGAAGACATTATTGAGGAGAAATATGACTCCGATGAGATAAGCAAATTGCCGGCTAAACTAAGGAAGGAAGTAAGAAGTCTGAAGATCGTTACTATGGGATTATCAGTCAGTTCATTGGAACAAGTCTTCATCAAAATTGAAAATGAATGCGATCGAGTTCTGTACGGAGTCAACGAAAACGAAACACGAGAATTGGCGGAGAAAAGCTTCAACGAACTTGAGGAAGCAAAAAAAGGCTTAAACACGGGCGAGGGGGGGGGGGGTGGCTTAGCTTAGTCCGGGGAGCTCTTGTTTCATTCTTATGCATTTCCCTTATAAACTATACGAAAATCTACAAAATGTGACTATTTTCGAGACATAATTACCATTTTGACGAAAATTGAGAGAACGGGATGTTGTCCGGTTTGTAATTAAATACCTAAAAATGGGCACACCTCCACCGTACCCTTCGAACACAAATCTATGACATTTTTTAAAACAAATTCTGTTCAATTCTAGATCCCCATCTTTTAAAATACTATTTTTGAATGTTGGAGCCTCCTCCCCCCCCTCCCATTCCTAACTTTAAACTATCCATAAGCATTGAGAAAAATACTAATTCTCGCTTTAGAACCTCCGTTGGAAGGGGCACGCCTTCTCTTCCTTCAAGCATGTGCAATCATCAATAAGAGGCTCGTTCACCTTTCGCGGAATCCCTCGCAACTCATCTGTCAATTTATCGTTCCGTGCGTCATTCTGAATTTTCTACTAAGTGGCAGCGGACTGGATCCACCTGCTAAGGCATCTCTTCTTACTAACTTCTACAGCCTGTCAGAATTCCCATCATCAAAAGTTATTCTCCGATTTGAAGGACCTCCTGATCTAAGAATACTGAACTACCTGGAGCAGTTCAAACATTTAACGGTATTTGCATATTTGAAGCGCTTTGTGTTCACTTGAAGCTCTTCAGGTTGTTCAACTTCCAATTCAAACAGACATAGCTGCTATCGTGAATAATCAAACTGATAATGGCAAAAACCTCGGCTTGATCATATCTGTTTGGAATCAAAAAACCGTAGTGCACTTCCAACTAATTGCCACCGCCTGTCTTCCGATTGCGCTGAATTTACTTGCGAATCTGAAATATGCTCGTCTGAATTCGTCGTATCCAATCGGAAACAACGAATTGTACATTCAGTTTGTCCCAGTGAAAAAATTAGTTGTGGTAGCGTGTAGCCATATCGAAAAGCATCTAGGAAAAATGTTTTTAGAAGGATCAACTTGCTTTCACGATTCCTGCTAGTTTCTACAATTTCGCTATGATATTATCGTTGATAGTCATCCCTACTGTTTTATTTTTGATTGAAGAGAGAACGACGAAATTCCAGCATCAAGTAAGGGGGAGCTCAGCAATCACATTTTCATTATTTTCCAGCAAATGCTCACTGGAATGTCTCCATTTCTCTTCTGGGTGGCAAATATTTTTTGGGACACAATACTTTTCTCTATTGGAGCCACTTATACGCTTTGCCTCATCTGGTTTTATGGAACTTTAGAGGATTATCTCTATTTGTAAGGCCGAACATTACGTTCTCATTGATTCATAGAACTTAATTTTCAGGGTCTACATCACATTCTACGCTTTGTTCTTAGCAACGGTCGCTGTGGTCTACCTGACATCAGTGATAATAAAATCTCCAACCATCGGATCCACGGCTCTTCTCTTCCTTCGCATCATTACATTTTGCGTTGGTATTGCCTTAATTTTCAAAAGTATAATTGGGTCCGATAAATCGCTTAAGGAAGTTCGAAAGGCGGTGAAGAGCGTGATCGATTGACGCTATAACTTATTCGCCGTTTACAGTACGCTTTCGGAATACTTGATCCGGGATACATTCAGATGTACGCGTTAACAAAAATATACATGTGCCAAACCCTTGCGAACAGAGCGTTCGCTGTGGCAAGAGATCACATTTTTGGGTTCAACTCTATTTTTGAGTTCCAAGGGATTTGTAAGAGGTTTTTTGGCGATCATTTGGAAATTTCGTCATTCTAGGGCTCGATTTGCTGTATTTAACGTTGCTTGCCGTCCTGTTCTTCTTGTTGTTCGTTGCTATCACCTCTAAAGTGTTCCAGAGACTTTTGAGTGGATTCAAGAACGCGCAACCAAATGAAACTAAGAATTCTGTGAGGCTTTCTGAAAATGATAATCCACGTATTGAAAGTATACAGATAACAACCTCGGGATGTGCTTCGGATACACAACAGGGGAAGCCAGTTGTCGTTGTTGATGTGCGTTTATTTCTTATTATTATTCTTCTAAACACTTCTTACAACTTTTTCTTAAAATATGAAAATGAGGCGTACGATTTGGGCGAACATAATCAGTTTGACCCTTTTACGGCAGAATACGCAGCAGATTGGCAACTGTGCAGCTCCTGGGCCAGATACCCAGCGCATAAACATTTTGCGACAGATTTCGATGATCACGTGGTGCTTGACTTAGGTTTTTGGTTCTGATTTTCGAACATCAATGTTTGATTATTAAGCATTTTCTCTCTTTGCTTCACTAAGTACCAAAGGTGATTGTGCTTCTGAGAATGTGCCCTTTTTGTGCACATTGCATGCCGCTATTTGCAATGGAATGCAATGATCATTGGCAGAAATTTCTTAGAAAACTATTCAATTGAAAAAAACGAGCAGTCGAGCTGCTCGTAATGAACTGAGCATTATAGGCATGAGCTAATTGGACGACTGGATGCTAGCGGGTCGGGTAAAACTAAAATGTTTCTTCATTTTTTTTCAGAAACTAGTCAAAGATTTCGGTAAACTAAGAGCTGTGAATGGCTTGAGCATCGTAGTCAGAGAAAAAGAATGTTTTGGGCTTCTCGGCAAAAATGGGTCAGGAAAAACTACATCGTTCGACATGCTCACAGGTATCTCTATTCCATCCGGAGGAACTGTATCGATATCCGGACAAACTATGACACAACGAATTGTGCGTTTATCAGCTTTTAGCCCGTAATAAATGCGATTTACAGCAAATTGGATACTGTCCTCAAGTCGACGCGTTGATGGGTCAGCTAACTGGGGAAGAAAGCCTTAATATAGTTGCAAAACTGCAAGGCTACACGAATTGTGCTGAAGTAGTAGATATGGTCTTGGCTTGCGTTGGGATGACAGAACATGCCGACAAACAGGTTAGCTGTTACAGTGGCGGTCAGAAACGAAAAATATCAATTGGAGTTGCTTTAATTTCGAGATCGCACTGCGTTATGCTGGACGAGCCGACAGCTGGAATAGATCCAAGGGCGAGGAGAGATATTTGGGATATTATTCACTATATGCGAGAGAAGGGGAATAGCGCGGTAGTGTTGACATCGCATTCCATGGACGAATGCGAAGCACTGTGCACTCGCATTGCTGTCCTCTGTGAAGGGAACATGATCGCCGAGGGGAACTAGTCAAGAGCTTAAATCGAAGTGAGTCAACTGTTAAAGTTGCTGAACGTTGCATCAGAAACTAATTTCAGCTATGGAAATTTCTACTTGTTAACGATAGTTTTACGAAACTTGGAGCAAGAAAAGCAAGTGAATGAAGCAGTTATGTCAAGGTGGCCTGAAGCAATTGTGAAAACGAAACCCACTTCGGCAAATTTGATTTTTGTTTTCCAGGTAAATGATGATAGTTAGCAAACAGTTGCGTGCATTTCTGATTAACAAAACGGAGGTTTCAATTTGAATTACTTCAATTTCAGATTGTGCAAATGAGTTGACAGAAGTTGAAATTTCTGAAATCTTCTCACCTAAATCAGCTTTTTTTTAAATACTCCCCGACTAGAGCTGAGCTTGAAAAATACTCGTAGTTCAGTGCAAACCCTGTTAACTCACGGTGCCTTCTATCGTACCTCCCACCTTCCACCTGTTCCACGGAAACTGTAGACAAAAGTGGACAACTACATGGTGGCAGCCATGTACTGTTAAGCAACTTTGCGTGGATTCTGGCGCATGAACACAAGTCGCTACTGTATCAATTTTATTTTTTATTAATTATTACATATTTATTATTATGTTTTTCAATTTTCTGGTTGCAACTTCATTTTTAAGGTAATGGCGGCTGCTTCACCCATCGTGGTTCTATTATTAAAATGATGCAGCAGGGTGTGTCGAATTCGGAGATCGCTAAACGGCTGAACGTCAACGAATGCTTGTTCATCGGACTGTCACTCGCTTCCACCGTCTTCGTACACTTGATGACCGTCCAAGATCGGGTCATCCTGTCACTTTGACGACGCCAAAAGCGTTCGGGAAAGAATCCGAAGAAATCCGGAGCGAAGCATGAGGAAGCTTGCTAAAGACTTCAAAAAGTGCCGATATTCTATGGGAATCATTGTCAAAGAGAAGCTGAAGATGACTTCGTACCGTATGCAACACGGCGCTTTCCGCACCGAGAAAAACAAAGCTCTCCGAATGCAAAAAGCACGAAAACTTCTTCACGGCACGCACTCAGGCACGCACCTCTCGACACTGTTCGCAGACGAGAAATTTTTCACCGTTGAAGCAAATAAAAATGGCCAAAACCATCGTGTTATTGCAAAAGACTTTCAAACTGCCTGTAAGAACGAAAAAATTCTCAATAAGACATCTCATCCGTCTTCAGTCATGGTTTTTGGTGGAATTTGCTCCGATGGCAAAACCCCGTTGATTTTTGTTGATTTGGGAGCCAAGGTGAACCAAACCTACTACAGAAAACACATTTTAGAGGCTGCAGTTCTTCCGTGGTCCAAATCGCATTACGGAAACCGACCCTGGTGCTTCCAACAAGACGGCGCACCGGCTCATCGCACCAAGGCCACTCAGCAGTGGTGCAAAAACAATTTTCCTGAGTTCATCTCCTCGTCAGAATGGCCAGCGTCGTCACCCGACCTGAATCCTATAGACTACGCCGTTTGGGGATATTTGACTCAGAAGGTTTCCACCAAAAACTACGCTAATTTGAGCGCTCTGAAGGTCGCACTTGTGAAAGCCTGGGACGAAATGGATGCCAACTACCTGCGTGCCGTGGTGGACGCTTACCCGAAGAGATTGAGAGCGGTGGTGAAGGCCAAAGGAGGCCGATTTGAAAACTATCGTTAAAACTTGTTTTTGTATCATTTCAATAAACTTCTGTCCAATTTTGGTGAAAATTGAACTTGTTTGAAGACATTTATAACGTTTAAAGCGTGTAACCGTATTTGGATGCCACCCTGTACAAAACAGTAGTTTCAGACGAGATGTTTTCACACAAAATATTTCAAATCACAGAGTGAGCTCGTATAAACTCAAGTGCACAATCTGAAATTCGGGAATTTTTCAATGAAAATTTATGATGCTGCCTCTGCTGCAATTTTGGCTTGCTTGCGCGAGCTTTATGCCATCGACACTAAATTTCCAGTGAATTCCGTTTCAGATTTCGAAACAAAAAGACTCGAAATGGTCTGATTCTATGAGGCACATTGAAGAGATTGCAGCTCAGCATAAAGTGGAAGATTTCATGTTCACACAGGCAACTCTCGAAGACGCATTCGTTCGATTGAGCACAAGCTAAGAGTTAATAACGCTCGGTAATCACTCTCATTTTCAACGTCTTCCTTTAATGAATTCTTCAAAATGCTCGAGTTGCTAGTTTCCCAGGTTTCATTCGCTTTTAGAAGTCCGTCATGTGCTCCAATTCCCACTGTTATGTTACTTTATTCAACTACTACTGGTATTTTTTCACCGGTTTCGCTTCAATATTTCAATTTATTCTCTTGTATTTAATAACATACAAGTCGCCTGCAACACTTGATAGCTTAAAATGCTTCTTGTACAACACGTCACTTGTTCAAACGGCTATGATTGCGTTCGCATTTCTATCCCAGCACAGATTTCTGTCGAATAGTAGTACTGCAGCCGTACTTTCTCTAGGTCCCTGCCGTTACATGAGTCCGAGAATGTGCTTTATAAATTATCACTTTTTTATGGTGAGACCGCATTGAAACTAGGCGCCAATAATTGAATTCAGGCAACAAGTTTAGCAGCCGGTTCTGCTATTTCAGTTACTGTACTCTTCCGTTTCTTGGTGCTCGTTCAATGCCAGGTGTCTGCAAGTCAAACATATTTAATGATCTCCGCCTCTTATATTGCTTCGATCATAGTTTTGGCAAGTTTTGCGGCGGATTCTCAACGAATTTAATAGTTTCGCAGATATTACCCTTCACCGATTCTTGGGATTTTGCATTAGTTCAAAGAGCCACAGCTCTTGAGCACCCGTCTTACGATCTGTCCGCCTACACACCATTCCCTGGTTTCTCGAATGTGAGAAGTCCTCAGTTCCTGTCTGCTACCCTGACCCTATCCATCGGAGCATACGGAATACCGATTGGATGTCTCTTCCTCACTCGTCAGGTTCTTCGGCTAATTCGCTTTCATAGACACATGTCGGAGAGGACCAAAAAACAGGCACAGACTTTGATACATGGTCTCATTGTTCAATCTATGCTACCTTTCATTTCCTACATTCCGACTTTTTCTGGGTATGTGTACAGCCAGACGACAGGTAGTGAGCTCCTGATATGTGGTAAGATTCTAGCATTTTCTTTATTGGATTTTGTCTTTTCGAGTTTCAGAACATCTAATTCTTGCGTCCGCTGCGTTTCCAGCTCTTGTCGACCCGTTAATTTCTTTTTACTTTATTATTCCTTATCGCCAGGTAGTTATCGATTTTCTGATACGAAAACGTTCGACTCGAATCATTTCGGTCATGAATAATTCAACATCTGGTCTTAACTAGACTACATTTTCTCGAAATGTTCCATAAAACGTATCGAATTATAAAAGTCTGTTAAATTGTTAAATGTTCCTTGGTTCAAGCATTAATCAAAGAACTTTGATACAGAGAACGAAGCGGATTAATAGGAAATACAGTTAGAGGCGGGTTAGTCCTATAATATTGTACTTTATTCGTTTTTTTTTTGCTCCGAGGATTTGTGAAAGCCTGTTATTGGTTTGCGACAGACCTAGAGTTGGGGACTGAGGCCGATTGGTTTCGTTGTTTCTAGAAATTTTCCGTGCTTTATACCTGATTACGAGGTGATAAGCTAAAGATAGGTCTTTCAGGTCTTACCGAGTACTGGGCGCTGCCAGAGATCCGACATAACACGTGTCGCATATGTTCTTTTCAGGACTAAATTTCTGCCAAGTGACAGGGAAAATGCTATGCACGCGACCATACTTTTTCAACGCGCATTCGGCATCTGGAAAATTAGTTGCAAAGCTGTATGAAAACGAATTCGCTCTAAATATTTACAACACTTGTCATCAAAAATTCATTTAAAACCAATTCGGCGCAAACAACTTTGCTGGCGCGAAACGTGACATTGAAATGTTTTCTATTTTTCAGTGAAAATCTTATCCGTAAAGCTATACATTGCCGATAAATGATTTTTTTTCTTCTTTGATTAAGTTTTAGCAATTCCTGTAGATTCAATATCATATTATTACACCATTTTTGTTCGATTGCGGGTGGCTTTTAAACAATTTTTTTTCCAATATTAGATCGCAATATCTCATTTGCCGATGTAACCCCTACCAATTATGTACAGCGTGGGTGGCTCACCGCAGGTTGTATACCCCGTTGAGAGCTCTATTAAGGTAAACTGGTCACTCTAAATATAGCAAAAAAAATTAGAATTCCACCAACCCTTAAAGTCGCCTACCTTTCGCAGAGCAAACTCATAATTTGTGGCTATTCTAAAAATAAAATGTGGAAGAAAAGTTTTATGTGGCTTCAACATTTTAAACAAAAAAGTTTCATCGCTTCTGCTTTCTTCATTTTTTTGTTTTCTGTGGATGCAAGCCTTTTGACGCAACTATTTGCTTATTGGGTAATCAAATTGTCGATGAGGGGCACAATAAGTTCCTGCGCCACTATAGGTAAAGTGTCAATAGCATTTCAATAAAAAAAGTACATTTTGAAACCGAAAATCTTCTAAAAATCAACTCGTTGTGAGGCGAATTCTGTACCTCAGTAGTTTCTTCCTTTTATTAAAAATGAGTTGATCTGCATACCTAATGTAAAGCTCGCATAATCGGTTTTTTTTTTCTTGAGAAAGGAAAAAAAGCTGAGGATTTGTGGAGAAATGACAACAATAGGGAATGCTTAGATGACGCTGTAAACGATCGAAAATATGATAATCACTGGAAAGGCGAGGGCTGTATGGGAGGTGTCAGCATGTGGTCGAACAATATCATTTTGGAAATAAATCCTACCGTTCATTACTCGCTGCATTTCGACAGTAAGCCTGAGTTTTCGTAGTTGGCGAGGATAGACATCTGACGTGATTTCTAGCACACCGTCTATTATCTCCCAATATTCTTCTCAACGAACAGGCCGCAAAACCGAAAAATTACAGGGTGAAATACGAATACGACCTACAAATACTAGCTCATACCAATCCGAGTATCTAATTTCCACTGAGTCAAAACGTAGTGAGTATAAAGATCCATTTTTTAACATTTCCGGTGGTTTCGTAGCCACGAGAAACTATTGTTTGATTACCTAAGGTCATTGATATCTCACGTGTAGTTTAGCAGAGATCATTCTCCATCTTAAGCCGCAATGCATCCAAATCCAACGTTCACAAATTGTTGTTTGAGAAGAAAAAGCATCTGACCTGTAAACTATCTTCTTGAACCTGCTCTATATTCCTCCCAGATTCGAACAGAAACGAGATAAAATTTCGAATAATAGTTTACATCAAACAAACTATCCGGCAGAGCTCGGTTCCAAGAAGAAACGGATGAAGCCGCTTGTGTTTATTATATTAATAGTCCTCATCCATCAACTGACTGATAAAATAAGAGTTGACCCAGTTTTCTTTCGAAAGGAAAAAATGTAGCAAAAAAGACGGGAAAAATGACTTAAACTTATGAATCAACTTAATATATGTAAGAGAGATCGGGGAAGGAAGAGATTACACTAATCATGCGGCACAACAGTAACCGATATATGAGACGACGGTTTCTAATAGAGAAAATTAAGGATGTTCTGTTAAAATAAAGAATTTGTAGTGTTGAAAAGCAATTTTGTGAAATAAATCTTTCTCGCTCTAAAGTTCTTAATTGTCGCTTTATCCTTTCTCGATTTCGACCAACTGGAGTTACATTTTGCACCAAGATGTCCATATAGTGATGAAATGAACTTGACATCTATATCCATCTTCGTTTGGCTGCTTCCTTTTACCTTCTTCCCGTATCAAAATACCGTAAAACCTATAATAGAATTGCACCTCAAAATGACTTGCACACCTAATAGTATTGTCCCGCAGAGACAACCTTGAACAATAGTGTTGCATCCCCTAATTGTTTTGTGCGCTTTTCTTAGCATGCCTCGTTGCGATGGCTACTAAATTTGCAATGATCAAATAGCGCAGAACTATTCGACATTACTTCCTTTTTCTTAGATAATATCATTGTGGTAATACGATTTGGCAAGCAATACGTGAGTACCTACAAAAACGGTGATTTAATGAATATTTCGAACACTTATGTTCAAGAAAAGAGACAATTCATATAGTGAGCAAATATTTTTATCAAAAAAAAAAAGAAAAAAAATTATTATTGACGAGCAGATACTAGCAACTATGTTTTTTTGTCATTCACGAGAATAAAATAAAATAAAAACACTTAAACGACCATTAAAATGTTTTTTTTTTAATTTTCTTGGGCTCGTAAATAACAATAATGGGCTCATTTAATCTCATGAGCATTGCAATAAAAACGCACTACAATAGAAACATGTTTTTTTTTGATTTGTCTATTTTAATAAATATAAAACAGTTTTGAAGAACAACTAAGTCTTGAATAAGCGAAGAAAAGCAACTTAAAGTTGAGAACATGCCTCGAGTTCCTGTTTCTAATTAATGTTCATCACTGACCGCTTTTGAGCTTGTAAATGCTAAATTCTTATAATGCAATATTCAAGAATAATTTTCGTCCTTACTTTCTCTCGAATCCGAACAAATCCAGAAGAATATTTTTCTTTTTTTACGATAAATGTTTTTCCATCAAAACATTTTAACAACATTCATCAATTTAATATATAAAAAAGCAAATATTTTCTGTCATTTTCTAAAAAAATATATAAATTGAGAATATTAATGTGATCTAATTTTAGGCGACATTATCGAAGCAGTCACTTGTCCAAGTTGTATAAGGTATATGAATGGTTAAAATTCTCTAAAATTCTCAAAAAAGTTCTAAACGTGTAATGCAAACCAGTGTCGTTTCGAAAAATTATTTCTCGAAAAATGCGTTTTTCGAAAAATTTTCGAAAAATTTTTCGGAAATTTCTCGAAAAATCCTCGAAGAATTTTTCGAGAAATCACGAAAAATGATTTGAATGGAAATACGATAAACACCGCGCTTGCGTTATTTCGGAGTGTCGTTCGAACTATTATCGCCGTAAAAAAGTTCCGACATTTTTTCGAGCCCGCGAAAATCGGGATTTGAATTTAGAGGCTCCGCCCATTTCATCAGCGCATTTGCTATTAATCTATTAATCTGATATTAATCGTGAATTTTTTTACACGTTTCTTCGAATGTTTAAATATATCAATTTGCGTCATTTATTTTTTTTCTTCGTTTCTTCTGATAAAAATATATCGCGCATAGCAAATGCGCTGATGAAATGGGCGGAGCCTCTAAATTCAAATCTCGATTTTCGCGGGCTCGAAAAAATGTCGGAACTTTTTTACGGCGATAATAGTTTATTTTTATTTTTTATCGAAATGTTCTTTTTTTTCGAGAATTTTCGAAATTTTTCGAGAATTTCTCGAAATTTTTTTCGGAAATTTCTCGAAAAATCCTCGAAAAATTTTTCTCGTAAATTTTTCGGAAATTTTTCGAGAAATTTTTCGAAAAATTCTCGAAAAATTTATCGAGAAATCAACGAGAAACATTTCTCGAGAATTTTTCGAAGAAATTTCTCGAAAAATTTCTCGAAATGCTTTCGAAACGACACACTGATGCAAACAAACGAAAAATGTTTGAAAGCTATCCAAAACTGAACCGTTCGCGGACAGCCATGAGGTTCTGCGTATGACAATGGGCAGTTGTCATTGGTACGTGCAATCAGAAAATGTTTCTTAACGGAGTTTTGAGTAGGCATGTTTGTTTTTTGGTGTCTCTCCATGTTTATTATGATAAAAACTAAAAGAATAAAAATGAATGGGATTTCAACAAAATAATAAGGTTACATTTTGTATGTGTTTATTTATATGCCCGTAAAAATTCACAGAAATTCTGCGAAAGTGTCTTAAGCAGTTATAACTGGTCGTTCTTCTGTCTCGATTTCAGATGGCGTGTGATCCATGAGAAGAGAACTACTCGATGCGAGAAGCTTGGCCCTCATGTATTCGGTGTTATGCAGGTTACGGCATTCTGGAAGCATCTTTTCCATCGTGATGGGGTGAACAGCAGAAGCCATGGAATGCACTTGTCCAATGTTAATTTTCTAAAAAAAACAATATTTTTATGAAAGTGTGACTGCAAAATTAAGCATAATTATTATAATTAAAATGCGGTTAGACAAGATATCTGTAAGTGGAGGGGTGTATTCCAGAGAAGGGCGGAATTCCGGATTCCGCCGTTTTTTTTTATTCTGTGTTCCGGATTCCAGATTCCGTGAAAAAAATAATTTTTTTCCGTTTTCCGCATTCCGGATTCCGCGATATGGCGTTTTTATCAGAGAAGGGCGGAATTCCGGACTCCGCCGTTTTTTTAATTCCGCCTTCCGGATTCCAGATTCCGTGAAAAAATTGTTTTCCGTTTTCCGTTTTCCGGATTCCGAGTTCCCAAAATCCAATTCCCCCTACTCTGGTGTATTCTCAAGTTCATGGTTGTAAACCTTGTTTCGATTGTTCAGAAATTCCGATTTTAGGTTAAAAACTATCGTTCAAAAATCAGCGAGTTGGAAGAATACTTTAGGTTTTTATATGCCCCCCCCCCCCCTAAGTAACTAGACTGATTTTTGAAATAATCGTTTTAGGACCTAATTTATAGATTGTAGAAACAAATAATTGCATAAGGGCACGACCATTTTTACTGTTTCCACATAGTGTGTCGTGTCGATTTAACAATCGATCAATTTTGATTCGATTTGTTGAACGGGCAAATCGATTTGAATCGATTCAAAAATTGTCAATCCAATTCGATTCAATCGATCAATTCCAAAATCGACACGACACACTATTCCCACATAACACTCACCAAAAGCACGTTTCTAGCGTCAGGGCAACTCTCAGCAAGTTCATCGAAATAGCAAAGTGTGGAGCATTCCAAAGTCAAGCATTCCTTTTTCATTTTCGTGTCTTTGCTTGCAGTTTTCTCCACTTTATGGGCTTGCTTACATTTGTCTTTACAAACGGAGTCAGCGTCTGCCGCAGCTTTAGCAATGCAAGATAAGTGTTCCTGGATATCTGAAAAGAAAAGTAACTTTCGCAGACGAAAAAA
This sequence comes from Caenorhabditis inopinata, assembly GCA_003052745.1. Lineage (NCBI taxonomy): Eukaryota > Metazoa > Nematoda > Chromadorea > Rhabditida > Rhabditidae > Caenorhabditis > Caenorhabditis inopinata. The sequence goes on along the minus strand of AP018155.1, from coordinate 14,622,091 downwards.
CAGCTCCTCAACCTTCTTCGTAGTCAATGCAATGAATTCGATAAAACGTGGTGTATTGGAAGAATTTCGTTTGGTCCTCCTGATTACATTTTCGAGCGCAGAATGCTCCATCTTCCAGCAGGTCGCATACTTTTTCAAAGTTGTTGAAGACATATGAAAAACTTCTTTGTAGCTTGGCAAGTGGAGTTAAGCACTTTGTAAGGCATTCGCTTGGAGCATTCGGATCCTTTTCAGCGATCACAAAGGAAGCTTAAATACAACGATTAATATTTTAATATATTAAAATCCGACTATGGCAGTAACTCTTCCCGAAAACATGGACCATAAGTAAAGAGAAAATAAAAATGTCTCCACGCTATTTTTGCAACTAACAAGGGAACTATTTTTAGATAATGATTGAGAACTTTATGAAAATTGGTACACAGACACTTTCGAGAATGCTGAAAACCATGACAAACTTTTTTTTTGCCCTAAACTCTCCAGAAGCTGAATATTCGCATCTGAAGTTTCATCTGAAGTTTCATATACCCTTTTTCAGCATTCTACAAGTTCCATTCGAGACCAATGTGCTCTGGAGACCTCTAGAAAGTGAAATTACAAGAAACAAAAAAAATTTAACATAGTAGGGTTCGAACTTGCGACTCCCAGAGTTCTACACCATTCCACTTCCACTAAATCATCGCTGCTTACGGAAATGGATGATATGGAAGCACAGAAGAGTGAGGTCGCGAGATGGGGGGAGAACTTCAGATGCGATGAAACTTCAGATTAAACTTCAGATGCGAATATTCAGCTTCTGGAGAGTTTTGGGCAAAAAAAAAAGTTTGTCATGGTTTTCAGCATGCTTGAAAGTGTCTGTGTACCAATTTTCATAAAATTCTCAACCATTATCTAAAACCAGTTCCCTTGTAAGGATTTTAAGATCTACTTTTGACTCGTCGTCCACATTTTCGAATCTAAACTATTGAGACAAGCCGTCCCCCCACAAATAGCTGGCGATACGTCACTTCTCAGATTCCTCCAGTACTTGGCTACCAAGTGTAATCTAAGTATAAGCACTACATACATCAATAGGTTCGTATCTTTGACTAGGAAAATAAACTGCCGGCTGTTCAAGGATAAATTTGTTTTCTTTTGAAATTTTTTAACAGTTAATAACTATTTCAGATCTTTGCATTCTGCCTGAAAATTCACTTTTACAAAATCGTTGTTTTCTCAATTGTTCGATATTATTCGGTTTTAGGTTACCATAGATACCTGTTCCGTGGTTTTTATCACAGTTGAACTGAAAATGAGAAACGATAATATTGAACAAATGTCTAGAATACTATACTGACTACGCAATATCGGGTAGTCTAATTAAATTTTTCGATGAATAATGAAGTGAAAAATGGTTATAGTAAATTGAAATCGGTAATCTACTTATTATTAAGCGAATAGTTCTGTCTGTCCGTGACTCTGTCCAAGACGTTTCTTTGAATAACTCAAAAGATCGTGGGTCTTTTACTTTGATTTTCGGGATGGAGTCATGACCACCCGAGCGCTTCACATTCATTTATTTAGGAGGTTGTAGGGATACGGCACGGGATGTAAATCTTATTTGGTTTTTGACGATCTGCTAATAAATTGTTTTACTAACAAGTGGAAAAGCAGAACGCCTACAATTATTTCTAAACGAAAGCCAGTGGAAGCCAGTGGAAGTCGCGGCGTATCCGCGAACTTTCCGCTGGTAAATAATTATACAGAAAATTGGAAACCCCGGATTTCAGTAAAAATTCGGGAAAACAATGGAATACAGTGTGGAACTAGAGTACTCTACCACAACTTTGCAAGATCACATTTACGTGGCAAATGGAAAACAGTATGAAACAGAATTCAATGACGGTAAATCTGAACGATGCTTTAGCGGTTATGAGCTCAAGAATGCTCAAAATCGCTTGAGATGATTCAAACGAGCGCCCGATCTGTCAGCAGTATTGTTAGGAATGCACTAAAAAAGAAGACGAAATACAGAAAATTGGAAACCCCGGATTTCAGTAAAAATTCGGGAAAACAATGGAATACAGTGTGGAACAAGAGTACTGTACCACAACTTTGCTGCAAGTTGGCGCGCATTTGCGCACTTTTCGTGATTCGTTTTTGCTTCATATTTTTTATTGGTTTTTCATTAGTTATTTGCCAAAGTTTCACGTTTATTCTTCGATTTTTACATTATGGACTGCTCTATTTGTGTAAAGCATTTTGATTAGCACCCATCACAGTCAGGGAACTACGCCGCGTGAGATCCGATTGGCGCTCGGAATCAAAACAAGATACCGTCTGGAGCGCTAACGCTTTAAATAGCTTGGAGATAATATTGATTAGCCGCAAAGGTGTCAATCATTATATTTTATTATAAGGAAAGTGTTAATGTAGTTCGTGTAAAGATCAAGAATGCTCAAAATGGCTTGAGATGATTCAAACGAGCGCCCGGTCAGCCAGCAGTAAGAGAAGACGAAATGAGAGCAACGAGTTGCAATATTGTAGGAAAGAACAAGCTTGCCGCTCGCCAGACTTTAAAAATGGAATGCGCTTCTTTCCGGCACACACCTGACAACCCTCTTCATGGATGAGAAAGCTGAGAAACTTCATACTCTGAAATCGAAATTTGATCCCCAACAAAATTACAGCGAAGACTCATTGCTTCTCTTCCCTCTAATCATGATTTTCTGAGGAGCCACTATCGATGGGAAAACACCACAGATCTTCGTTGAAGCTAGTGTGAAAGTGAACTATTGGGTTGAGGAATAAGTTCGTAGAGTTGTTTGGCAAAGTGTATATATTTATTTCATAGCGCTTTTTCTGCTCTACAAAACAGTGTTTTTAGTTTGTTCTGAAATTTTAATTTTACATAATTTTTCAGGCTTAGAAATGAACTATCCAGGAGGCAAAAATCAGCATTTTCGACATCTGCTCGTCTTCGCTTTTCATCGAAAGCAAAACACAGCCGAAGCCGCTCGGGAAATATGCAGTGTGTATGGAGAAGGTGTCTTAGGCGTGTCTACTGCACAAAAATGGTTCGCAAAGTTCAAAAATGGCGACTTTAATCTTGAAGACACGCCTCGAAGCGGACGATCTGCAGAATTAGAAGAAGAGCATCTGAAGGCACTAATGAAGGAAGATGGTCACCAAACAAGTCGTAAATTGGCCGAAAAAATGAACTGTGATCAAAAGACAATCCTTAATCATCTTCATTCGATGTTCAATTAAACTTTGTGAAAAAACTCTACGAACTTATTCCTTAACCCAATAATTTGTCGTGAAAGATGACCTTCTCTTTAGGTCTTTATCACACATCGCCACTCGATTTTGCATATTCCAACGAAAGTTTGGGGTTTTCAAAGATTAGCATAAACGACTTAGATCGTACCACTAGAGCACCTTTTACTAAAAGTTGAAAGCGAAAAAACGAGCAAGAACCATTGAAGGCCGCTTCATGAAAACCGTAAAAATGTAATAAAACAGACAAGTCACACATCATATTATAGGTTTGAACTTACCAAACAAGCTGAATAATCCAATAAGCAACATTTTTCAAAGAGAACTGTGTGATTTCACCACCTATGGCCGAATTAGTCCATTATAACGGTTCTACAAATTTTTATAACGGCTGAGTAAAATTATAACGGCTGAGTAAAATTGCTTCTACATTTTACTCAGCCTCTACGTGGCGTAGAAGATCAACAACTGATTCTCTTCTACATATCCGGAGGAGTTCGGCACCCCGGCAGAGTCTCAGTTGGCCAATGGGTAGAAACGTGTCATATCGGGTCGAAGGTAGCGCCCAATACTCTTTGTCCCGGTAGCTCTAGCTCTGGCTTAGCAGGTCATAATAGAGTAAACAGGCACACAATAATTGCTCAAAACAGCAAACCAAACTGCCTCAGTCCTCCGCACTCGGCCTCTGCTTCTGATACGGTAGATTCAGAAGTAAGTCGGGAGAGGCGATCAAATCTCGGAGTACCGGTCGTCTACCACTCGGAAAAGGAAAAGAAGAAAACACGGCCCAAAACAAGAAGAATCGATCTAAGAGTGTGCACCTTCAACTGCAGGTCTGTCGCATCCGACAACAGACTAGCAGAGCTTCTCGAAGAAACAAAAAGAATAAAGTACGATATCATCGGACTATCAGAAACAAAAAGAGAAGCAGAAGAGCACAAAACACATCGAGACGGGACCGGAGTTTTCTTAGGATCTCGGAACAGTAGTTCCGTGTCAGGAGGGATCGGCTTTATCGTTAAGAGCACCCTCCTCCCACAAATCGTAGAAATCGTAGAAGTCAAGTTCCTCAACCATAGGATCGGCTACCTTACTCTACAAGTAGGAAAGAAACTCAGCTGTACCATCTTCCAGGTGTACGCACCTGTCGCTGATACCGATCCAGAGGAACTTGCTGATTTCTATGACAGCCTTCAAGACGCCTATCTTACCTGCCGTAGCAGGTACAAGCTCATCATAGGCGACTTTAACGCTAGATTGGGTGTAAGAAAAGACACGGAACGATACATTGGCACTAATTCAATGGAACCAAGAAACGAAAGTGGCGAATTATTAGCTACCTTTTGTGAATCAAATCGTCTATGGCACATGAACTCGCAATTCAAAAAGCCAATGCATAGACGATGGACACACATCAGCCCCGACCAGAAGCACAAACATGAAATCGGCCATATACTGGGAAATGGAACATTTGTGACGGATGTGTCGGTGCTTCCATCATTCACAAATGGTAGTGACCACCGTCTACTTCGCAGCAACCTGCACTTCAATACCAATATCGCAAGATACGAGCAGGTCAAGCGAAGAAAGCTTCCAAAGAGAGAGTTGGACCCGAACACTGCGCACACGCTCAGTGCCACAGTCGCAATAGATCCCAATACGGACATTGATCAAGATTATGAAAATCTAATCGACGTACTCAAGGATCTACAGGACAAAGCAATAACAAGGCCATCCAACCACGTACACAGAAGAATCTCGGAAGCAACTCGTCAGCTTCTAACCAAACGGCGTTTCACAGACAGATCAGACCCAAGCTTTAAGTCACTGTCTCAAGAATGCCGAGAAGCTGTCGAGAAAGACCATGAAGAATTCGCCAGAACCCGCCTACTGAATGCCGCTAATCAACGAAGGAGTCTTAAGAAGGTAGCGAGAGACATCACAGAGTATAAATCTCAAATACCTTGCCTTAAGTCTCCAGCGAGCGGCGAAAGAATCACTTCTAGGACAAAGATGGAACAGGAGATTCAGAAGTTCTACTCGAAACTATTCAGCAGCAACTTCCCTTCTCCCACATCAACCAACACCCCCATCAGAACGGAAACACCACCACCAGCACCACCGTTCCTCCCAGAAGAAGTGCGAACTGCCCTCAATTCATTCCCAAACGGGAAGGCAGCAGGTGATGACAAAATCACGGCAGATTTTCTCAAGAGCTGTCATGACAATGTCATTAGTCTGATCGCACGACGATTCTCGATGTATTTAGAAAGCGGAAAAGTTCCATTGAAATGGAAATCCTCTAACACTACTCTGATCTTCAAAAAAGGAGACAGAGAAAATTTGGAGAATTATAGGCCTATCTGCCTTCTATCAGTACTCTATAAGACATTCTCAAAATGTCTATTAAATAGAGTACGAAAAACACTAGAAGAAGCCCAGCCAGTCGAGCAAGCAGGATTCCGTCGATCATTCTCAACGATCGACCACATACACTCAGTACAACGCTTGCTCGAGGTTGGCCGCGAGTACCAAATTCCGCTCACACTTGTCTTCATTGACTTCCACAAGGCATTTGACAGTGTGGAACCAAAAGCGATATGGGAAAGCCTTCGAGCACAAGGAGTAGAAACAGTCTATATTAACCTGCTCAAAGAGTGCTATACAAACTGCACTACCACCTTCACACCATTCCATAGACAAGTTGAGGTACCCATCACAAGAGGTGTACGCCAAGGTGATCCAATATCACCAAACCTCTTCTCAGCTTGTCTAGAGCTCGTTCTCGGAAAATTGTCTTGGAATCACCTTAAAGGACAAGACGACGACTACGCTCACGTGCCAGGAATAAGGATCAATGGCAGAAATCTCACCCATTTGAGATTCGCAGACGACATCATTCTTGTCGCAAACGACCCACGAACTGCCAGCCAGATGATCCAAGAATTCGCAGAAAGGTGCAAAAAAGTAGGACTCCAAATCAATACTAACAAAACCAAAGTGTTGAGAAACACATACGCCACCACACATCCGGTGATCATCAGTAATAGTACAACCATCACAGCAATCGAAGACGTGGATGAGTATGTCTACCTTGGCAGGCTACTCAACCCAAGAAATGAGCTAGAACCTGAACTCCACAGAAGAAGACGGGCAGCCTGGGCCGCGTTCAACAACATCAAAAATACCACCGACGCTCTCACCTGTCCCCGAATCCGAGCTCAACTTTTCGACACCATCGTTCTTCCCGCGCTCACATACGGATCTGAAACCTGGACCTTTACACAGAATCTCGCTGAAAGACTCCGTGTGACGCATGCATCACTAGAAAGAAGATTAATTGGAATGACCCTCACGGAACAACGCCAACGAGACTTACACCGCGAAGACATCCGAAAAATCTCTCAAGTCACGGACCCACTCAAATACATCAAAAAGAAAAAATTAGGATGGGCCGGGCACATTATGCGAAGAAATGACGGAAGATGGACAAAACTGATACAAGAATGGATTCCTCGAGATCAAAAACGACCTGTCGGACGACCCCCCATGAGATGGTCCGACTCATTACGTAAAGAAATCTCAATATACCGAGGAAATCGACTAACCACTTCATGGACAACCATCGCCCAAGACCGCAAGGCATGGTTAGCTGTGATCCGCGCTCACACAAGCGATTGACGGATCGACTAAGTAAGTAACTAAGTAAGTAAGTAACTTACCAAACAAGCTGAATAATCCAATAAGCAACATTTTTCAAAGAGAACTGTGTGATTTCACCACCTATGGCCGAATTAGTCCATTATAACGGTGAATACGTTTACGGAACGATAAGAAAGAGACGCAGATTCTGTTGCATCCCTTTTTCTTCTAAAATATTCAGGTCATCCTGGTTTTCTTCACTTTTCTCTCCCTTTCAAATGCGCTGTGTCGCCCGTTTAATCAGTTTGAGAAGAACACGTAGATTGTTTAAATCGCATTTGTTTGCATTGATTTAAGGAGACCTCAAATCACTTTTCTCATTGCGTTCAAATATGCCAAAACTGACCTTAACTATCCAACAAAATCAGGAAACGACGGCTGCGCTTCTTAAATGTCGACCAAATGAATAAAAAACTTGTACTACGGATGAACTAGTGACTCTCACCAAGTTGTAGGGTCAGTCCAACTGCTAAACTAAATACTTTTGGTAAATCATTCAAATTTGACTTCGTACTTGAGAATATACGACAGAATGGTCGTCCCAACGATTATTAATCATCATTTGTCTGTTATTTTCTTTTTTTTTCTAGTTTTGAGCAAGTGAACGTATTATTTTGTGGAAAATTTTTTACCCTTTTTTCATAAAATTTTGGTTTTTTTCTGATGTGTAAATATTAAGCTTTTTTTTAATTTCTATCAAGAAACACCTACTAAAAGGCCATATTTCTTCAATAGGAAGCATTTTGGCTGAAAAGCCAGTTTTCGAGATTTCGAACATTTTTGGGGTGAACGTAAAATTGTGTGGAGCACTGTATTGATGCTTTCTGTAAGGTTCCATTTATTTATAGGCAATTAAGCTTGAGGAAATTTAGATTCAAGACATTTCGATGATGTTGGGTCTTCCATGGAACCAGAAACACTTCGGTCAGTGTCATTGAATGTTCCAGTAGAACGATGCTCCTGCTTATACAACAAGGCCTTTTTCTGCCCGTTCATCAAGAAGAGCAAATGACCAGCATCCTCGAATGGAATGGAGGCAAATGGAGGGCGATTTTAATAATTCTATTCGATTTGCGTTTTTTTGGAGTCCAAATCAATTCGCTGTTGAATTTCAGTTTCTTTGCTTCCTGCTTTGGCGCTTGTTCATGGTCAAAGGATTGCTCTTAAATAAGAAACTACATACAAGAACGAAATTATTCCAAATTAAACTTCAAAAAATTTTTGAAAAGTTTTCAGAAAATTCGCCATTTGCATAACAAATATTGTAGGTTCGAGCTGTAGTATACTGTTATTTTGGAACTGTAAGATATTTACACTAATGCATTTCTCGTTGACAGCTTCAAACCCCTGCCAGGCAGGATGATTTGACCAGTCTACATCTTACAAATGATACGAAAGAAAAATAAGCAATAAATTGAAATCGATTATCATCCCAGAACAACGCGAAAGGGTTTCTTATCGTCGTTTTCTCATGTAGCTACCGATGGGTTCATTTACACCGTTAACCATGAATCTGACATCATACAAATTGATTAGTGGTAATAATTAATGAGCGGTGAATGTAGCATCGAATCCAGAAGCTTGTTGAGAAGCGTCAGTTGTGAACGTTACGAGCATTGAGTTCGATGTAGATTGGAAAATTTTATAGTGAGCCGGCCAGCTTCCACTGACTCTTCCAATTTCTGGACTTCTAAGGAATGGTCCGTCATGAACAACAATAATGTCACAGCACTGTTCAGTATTGATGGCTCCAAAATCAAGGCGAATTACGAATCCTTCAGATGTAGATAGATGATACAAGCATTCCATAAAGTTTGGATACAAATTTGGATATCCTGGAGATGTGAAATATCCTGGAGCCAGCAACAAAGTGGAGTTGCATCCCGATGGATTGTTCGGGTTGGGAGTGACAGTAACTAGTGGGGACTGTGTCACTTGATTGGATGGCCGAAAGTTAGCTTGCCATCTGTAGATTTCGCCATTATTCACACAGTTTGCGATACATGGCCGGAACACGACTTTCATTGTGTTTGTTGTTGAATTGTACCATTTATTGCTCGCAGAGTTCCCTTGAAAAACTACTAATGGAATAGTGTCTTCTATTGTACTGTAGAGGGAAATCGACGCTTGACTATCGAGATTCATCAGTGGAAATTGGACTTGAACTAGTGATCCGACTGGAGTATCTAAAACATACAGACACGGATTCTGTTCACCGATGTAGCTGCTCGGCCAACTTGGAGAATAAAACTGAAAACAATTCAGTTTTTGCAAAGATTTTATGGAAAAATAAATTACCGTTCCATTATTATCATAAAACATGGGAGAATTACATTGGCCTGGTACAGCTGTCGGACCAACTGTAGTTCCGCATTGCGTTCCAAATTTTCTTTTGCATACAAATGGAAGAGATGTGTTACACTTGCTACTAATCCATTTTCCAGTTGACACAATATCATTTGAAAGTGTCATACTGAAACAAAATCCCAGATTTGTGCTTGCATATCCGATGTTGTCATAATCCCATGTCGATCCGTCAATCCACGAGTTCACACTGTTCACACTGGTAATGGCTCCGATGCTTATATAAGTCGGAGCGTTGCTGTTGAACAGAGATTGAACATAACTATTCTCCTCATTTGAATGAATTGACACCAGATTTGAGCAATTCTGTTGGCAAACATGTTGCGCTTCTTGCTCTGGCAACGGGTTTAGCGTCGGATAATAACAGTTCCCATTGAATTGAAAACTGCACGTTTCGGTTACAGGAGTTGTTTGCGGTGATTCACAAACGAAGTTTAGACTCATTATGTTGCAGTCACCACTGACCCATTTTCCAGCTAATGCTCCGGAAGTGTGCACGTACACACAACTTCCTATATCAATTGATGGATAGCCTGCAAATACTCCGATGTGAGAAATACATAGCATTTACCGTATAAACTCAAATAGACTTGCATGCAATACTATTGCTCGTAGAGCCTTTTTTGAGAGCTTTACTATTAGGGGCGCAAGTCAATGAGAGGTTGCAATACTATTAGTATGGTTTGTTATCAGGTGTAGTCTAAATGCGAATGATGAATTTATAGCTGAATTTTTTCAATTGGAGTTTGAGTTTTTATGCGATTATATCATTTTCCGGATGTATCTGGGCTGATACTACAATATTTTAACTGATTCAAGGAGAAAAAACTATCTGAAAAAACTGATTCAAGGAGAAGAAACAGAGCGAGTTGTTCCATTAAAAATTGGAATATCTACAAACATAGGTAATCTTTACAAAAGCATAGCGTGTCAATAAAAAAATTGGGTTCAAAGGATTTCCAGGCGAAAAAATGAAGATTTCCCTAAAATGAAGTAAACTCGGTGTACCCATGCATGATCAACGAAAAACTTTAGAACTTCAGAGACAAAACTACTTTCGAAAAGTGTGCTTTGCACTAGCTGCATCTGAAATATCCCCTTTTTGGTTTTCAGCTAAAACTTCTTTTAGAAAAAAACTAGGAACTTGCGGTCTACTGTAAAAACGTTGCAGAATGAGCAAGAAAAAAGCTCTAATGGATCATCGAAAATTCAATTTTTCGATTACAGTTCGTGACAAAGTAGAGCGACTTTTAATCTGTTTTAGCTAATTCCGGCGTCATATGATGATAAGCAATTTGACTTATACGGTCAAGCGTAACGGTCACATACAGAAATCAACATTCAGGAAGATCGGTCTATTTTGACTGGATCTCTATAACATGGATCTTAAAAATGGACAGCATCAAAATTATTATATTTCTAGACCGATATCCCAGAATCACCAAAAATATGAAGCTTGGACTTATTTGATATTTTGCGTGATGGGAACGAGTATAGTCTCGTTGAATTTGGGGGCAGCGTGCCGGCTCTTTACTTTCTTCAAAACTGAAATGATTGTTTGAAAGAGAATCTATGAATTTATAAAAATAACAAAGGGTTTAGAGAACACATTTTCGAAAAAGAAAACGCTAAAGAAAATCCCGCATATCGTTCGAAGTAATATAATACTTCACTTTTGACTAGACTGATCTATTCTCCACAAAATGTGAAAAGCAGACAAAAATTGCTTAACCAACGTTTATACATTGCAACTCTCTCTTAATATTTATGACCAAATAACCCAAAAAAGTACGATTTCTTTAACGTACCATTTGCAAATTGATTATAAGTTCCCGCGTTTCCACTCTGATCATCCCAGAAACATGATTTGGGGCTTCCAGACAATGTGCATTTGATTCCCAACCAGTATGGAGTGGACGAGACAGCTGCCAGTGCGAGAATGGCTCTGTTGTCAATTGCTGTCTGCACAGAAATGAGGTAGCCTCCATTAGAATTGCATACTGCAGCAGCGTCTGCGTGTGTGGCTACATCTGTTACAAGCTTCACACACTTGCTGTTGGTGCTCAACACGGTGAATCCGGAGGGGCAGTTGTCTGCCGACACATAAACTAGGAAAACTAGTAATTTGAAAGTATGGCTGACACACATGGTTTGCTGTCGAAATGATTACGATCACACCCATGGAAACAACGATTATGTGCCATTCTTATCTTTTTGAATTGGAAAAATGTGTTATCAGTATTTACAAAATGATGTGCGATCAGGTGAATTAATTAAAATGGTAATCTTGAACATTGTGTTATAAATGTTGTGTTATAAAGTCAATTGTGATTTGACTGTGTTATAAACTCAGAAACAATTGGAAAGTATGGCGAACTCAATCCCGGTAAGTCTGAACGATGTTTCAGCGGTGATGAGCTCAAGAATGCTCAAAATGGCTTCAAACGAGCGCCCGGTCAGCCAGCAGTATTGTCAGGAATGCGCTAAAAAAGAAGACAAAATGAGAGCAACGAGTTGCAAAATTGTGGGAAAGAACAAGCTTGCCGCTCGCCAGACTTTAAAAATGGAATGCGCTTCTTTCCGGCACACACCTGACAACCCTCTTCATGGATGAGAAAGCTGAGAAACTTCATACTCTGAAATCGGAATTTAATCCCCAACAAAATAGACTCATTGCTTCTCTTCCCCCTAATCATGATTTTCTGAGGAACCGCTACCGATGGGAGAATACCACAGATCTTGGTTGAAGCTAGTGTGAAAGTGAACTAATTTGTCGTGAAAGATGACCTTCTCTTTAGGTCTTTATCACTCATCGTCACTCGATTTTGCATATTCCAACCTGTTCATAATACGAAAAGAGTTAAGAAGTATAATGCCTGATAAATTACTCACATTTCATTTCTGAATCAGAATGGCCTGCCTGGCGCCCGTATCTGAATCCGATGGTATGGGGCGCTAATCAAACGAAAGGGTCAAGTTTCAGCATAAATAGTCAAAATTTTGTTTAAAAATGACCTACAACTAGAGGTCCCGTAAACTTATCGGCGTACTCTCGTCGCTATAAAGCAATGGTGTTTCGCCATGACTTATTCCATGAGAGTTTCAGCTTTGCCCAACACCGTATGAGTACATAAATTCCCCCTCCCCCCCGAATCTGGTGAAATTATGCGAAAGTTGGGCGCGAGGCTTCGAATCGATTATCATCCCAGAACAACGCGAAAGGGTTTCTTATTGCCGTTTTCTCATGTAGCTACCGATGAGTTTATTTAAACCGTTAACCATGAATCTGACATCATACAAATTGATTAGCGGTAATAATTAATGAGCGCTGAATGTAGCATCGAATCCAGAAGCTTGTTTAGAAGCGTCAGTTGTGAACGTTACGAGCATTGAGTTCGATGTAGATTGGAAGATTTTAGAGTGAGCAGGCCAGCTTCCACTGACTCTTACAATTTCTGGACTTCTAAGGAATGGCCCGTCATGAACAACAATAATGTCACAGCACTGTTCAGTATTGATGGCTCCAAAATCAAGATGAATTACGAATCCTTCAGATGTAGACAGATGATAAAAGCATTCCAAAAAGTTTGGATACAAATTAGGGTATCCTGGAGAAGTGAAATATCCTGGAGCCAGCAACAAAGTGGAGTTGCATCCCGATGGATTGTTCGGGTTGGGAGTGACAGTAACTAATGGGGACTGTGTCACTTGATTGGATGACCGAAAGTTAGCTTGCCATCTGTAGATTTCTCCATTAATCACACAGTTTGCGATACATGGCCGGAACACGACTTTCATTGTGTTTGTTGTTGAATTGTACCATATATTGCTCGCAGAGTTCCTTTGCAAAACTGCTAATGGAATAGTGTCTTTTATTGAACTGTAGAGGGAAATTGACGCTTGACTATCGAGATTCATCAGTGGAAATCGGACTTGAACTAATGATCCGACTGGAGTATCTAAAACATACAGACACGGATTCTGTTCACCGATGTAGCTGCTCGGCCAACTTGGAGAATAAAACTGAAAACAATGCAGTTTTTGTAAAGATTTTATGTAAAATCAAATTACCGTTCCAGAATTATCATAAAACATGGGAGAATTACATTGGCCTGGTACAGCTGTCGGACCAGCTGTAGTTCCGCATTGCGTTCCAGGAGTTGTTTGCGGTGATTCACAGACGAAGTTTAGACTCATTATGTTGCAGTCACCACTGAGCCATTTTCCAGCAAATGTTCCGGAAGTGGGGACGTACACACAACTTCCTATATCAATTAATGGATAGCCTGCAACAAATACTACGGTGTGAGAAATAGACTTGCATGCAATACTATTGCTCGTTGAGCCTTTTTTGAGAGCAATACTATTAGGGGTGCAAGTCAATTAGAGGTTGAAATACTATTAGTATGATTTGTTATCGGGTGTAGTCTATATGCAAATGATGAATTTATAGCTGAACCTTTTCAATTGGAGTTCGAGTTTTTATGCGATAAGGTATCTAGAAGAATGCTTGAGTTTACAACCTTCATCTAGCCTAGTTTCTGCTCAAACGCCATCATGCTTGAACAGTCGAGTAATGATGTGATGATATCTGCTCTAAAGTAGACCAACGTTTGCTTAAGAAAATCCCGCTTATGCGCACACCGTTCCCAGAACCTGACTAGGTTTGTTCAAAGTAATAGAATACTTCACTTTTGACTAGATCTAGTCTCCACACAATGTGAAAAGCAGACAGAGGTTTGCTTAACCAACGTTTACACATTGCAACTCGCCTTTAATATTTATGACCAAATAACCCAAAAAAGTACGATTTCTTCAACGTACCATTAGCAAATTGATTATAAGTTCCCGCGTTTCCACTCTGATCATCCCATAAGCATGATTTGGGATTTTTAGATAATGAGCATTTCAATCCCAGCCAGTATGGAGTAGCTGAGACAGCTGCCAGTGTGAGAATGGCTCTGTTGTCAATTGCTGTCTGCACAGAAATGAGGTAGCCTCCATAAGAATTGCATACTGCAGCAGCGTCTGCGTGCTTGGCTACATCTGTTACAAGCTTCACACACTTGCTGTTGGTGCTCAACACAGTGAATCCGGAGGGGCAGTTGTCTGCCGACACATAAACTAGGAAAACTAGTAATTTGAAAGTATGGCGGACACACATGGTTTGCTGTCGAAATGATTAGGATCGCTTAAATATTTGCACACCCACGGAAATAGGGATTATGTGTCATTCTTATCTTTTCGAATTGGAAAAATGTGTTATCAGTATTTACAAAATGATGTGCGATCAGGTGAATTAATTAAAATGGTATTCTTGAACATTGTGTTATAAATGTTGTGTTAAAAAGTCAATTGTGATTTGACTGTGTTATAAACTCAGAAACAATTGGAAAGTATGGCGAACTGAAAACTTGGCCCAAGTCGTTTGAAAACCGGATTCCAACTGCAATGTGCCAGTCAATGGCAAAATCCGGATGGACTAATTTGATGAGAGTTCTTCTGCAATAAATTCTTGAATGAATGCCTAAAAGATTTCAAGATTTAAGGCATCTGCGGCGGCAATTTTGAAAATGGAAACAAAATTTAAACATTAAAATTTATATAAAACGAGCTTTTAAGAACTTTAAAGGAATTGGCTCATAGAATTTCCTGTATTTTTCATCGCAAAATGAGTTACTGAACCGTTTTTTTTTCTGGATTCGTGTCATTTCTAGACCATTCGTATTCGTTTTCAAGAGGAAATCTCACAAAACACTTTTTATTTACAGATTTTATTGTCTGAGTACGAAAACTAACTTCCGAGATTGAACAAAAATTTGTAATAATGCTGAAAGTTTAAAGTTCCATGCTGGAAATGTTTAGAGAAATAGTCAAAATTAGTAGTTTCATTATTCATTATTCCAGCATTCCAGTATTCCAGTATTCCAGTACTCCAGTATTCATTAGTCTCACAAATTCAAATGTCTTTAACTGATACATTGTTGCTTGATAAAGAAACTGTAAAAAAATCAGATTGATTCGTTCTATATCAAATGAGATATGGTCGAAAAACCATAATATGACATCTTTATGGCCAGTACTGTATATGATGTTGTGATGGTATTTCAGTACTACGCGTCGATCATAAAATATATCCTCGAACTTTCACCGAAACATGGATTGACGTTAGCAATTGGTTCAGTTCACAAAGCTTCGTGTTCAAGCCTCTTTCGCAGCCTTTTGAATCACTGAATTTGAGATCTTTACATAAAGTCGATTGGTTGAGTGGTGGTGCTTGTGTCTTTTATGTGGTGTTAGACGGTACCTCAAACTTGGGTAATTAAACCATATTTATTTAACAAATATAAAAGAATAAAAATAAAAGAATAAAAAAATTTAATACATAATAAATAAATTGATAATAAATAATAAATTGAGGCGTCGTTCCTCCTTTTATACCGCCGATCTCATGGAGGCGGCTTTCTGCTTGAAAGCATTCCTGTGCTCTGAGACACAGGAATGCACCTTATCGTTTGTCATCTGTCTTCGGTCGGTCGGAGGAACCCTGAGTTGGGTTCACTCCCGGCTCAGGCGAGTTCTTCGTTCGTGGATGATTCTCGGTCATCTCTGTGATCTTTTCTTCGTTATGGAGTTTGTTTCAATCTGGAACTTCGGTCTCCGTCCACGTATCGATTTCGTGGGATCTTGCATAGGGATTGATGATGTAAAGCCCTATGATCATTTATTCCTGCTTTCAGGCAAAACGTGCATTACACGTTACGCTTGTAGCAGTCTTCGAATCTGTGGATGTTCAAACACTGCTTGCAACGTCCCGTTCTTTCGATCAGTTTCGTTCTTTACTCGATTTTCAGATAGGATCCACATTCATTTGACATGTGGTATTCTTGACAGAATATGCATCGTGTCTTGCAGTTTTCTCTTCTTTCTCCGGGCCTGAGCAAGAAGCGCTTTGGCTCTTTTGCCATGAAGACGTACTTGATCATTCGTCATCGTCGGATGTTGACTAGACCTCGTCTTTGTCGTTATCGTTTTGGTTTCTTTCTTCCTCTTTGACCTTTTCGTTCTTTTCGTCTAGTTTCATACAGTACTGGCCAAAAAGGTGTCATATTTTGGTTTTTCGACCATATCTCATTCGATATAAAACGAATCAATCTGATTTTTTCACAGTTTCTTTATCAAGCAACAATGTATCAGCTAAGAACATTTGGATTCGTGAGACTAATGCATGATGGAGTAAATTGAAAAAGATCGAAAACAACAAAAACCCATATTTCTTCAATGAAACTTCGTGCTTTGTTAGAAATTGTTCTATCTGCGAGATTTCAATATTTTGTGGGAAAAACATTTGCATCAATTACTGCCTGGCATCTATGGGCCATGGAATCGATCAAAGTGGCGATGGTTGATTGGGGAATCTTCTTCCACTCCTCCTCGAGAAGTTTGAACTTCTGGTCGATGTTTGAAGCAGGTTTTCCTGTCAATCTCTTTTCAAATTCCTCCCATAGGTGCTCAATGATGTTCTTGTCCGAGCTTTGACTCAGCCAATCCAAAAGAGTGACACGGTGGCGGTTGAACCAATTGAGCACGTGATGAGAACGATGCTTGGGATCATTATCCTGCTGATACACAGAGGTACGGCCTACGCTAGAAAGTGCCCAGGGTCTCATGGTGTTCTCCAAAATATCCTCATATCCATAGCGATCGAGATTACCGACGATGCGCTTGAGAGAACCCATTCCCGTGGCGGAGCAGCAACCTCAAACCATGTGGGCCAGAACTAATTTTCATTGGACCGCAGGATACTGGGCAATATCGTCTGGTCGGACGAAAGCAAGTACAACTTGTTCGAAGTGACAATGTGAAGTGGATTCGTCGTCCTACCGGCATTCGCTACGTCCCAAGTATCAACTGCCAACCATGAAGCAGTGACGTTTCTGGCATTGTTTGGGGTTGCTTCTCCGCCACGGGAATGGGTTCTCTCAAGCGCATCGTCGGTAATCTCGATTGCTATGGATATGCGGATATTTTGGAAAACACCATGAGACCCTGGGCACTTTCTAGCGTAGGCCGTACCTCTGTGTATCAGCAGAATAATGATCCCAAGGATCGTTCTCATCACGTGCGCAGCTGGTTCAACCGCCACCGTGTCACCCTTTTGGATTGGCTGTGTCAAAGCTCGGTCCTGAACATCATTGAGCACCTATGGGAGGAATTTGAAAAGAGATTGACAGGAAAACCTGCTTCAAACATCGACCAGAAGTTCAAACTTCTCGAGGAGGAGTGGAAGAAGATTCCCCAATCAACCATCGACACTTTGATCGGTTCCATGGCCCATAGATGCCAGGCAGTAATTGATGCAAATGTTTTTCCCACAAAATATTGAAATCTCGCAGATAGAACAATTTCTAACAAAGCACGAAGTTTCATTGAAGAAATATGGGTTTTTGTTGTTTTCGATCTTTTTCAATTTACTCCATCATGCATTAGTCTCACGAATCCAAATGTTCTTAGCTGATACATTGTTGCTTGATAAAGAAACTGTGAAAAAATCAGATTGATTCGTTCTATATCGAATGAGATATTGTCGAAAAACCAAAATATGACACCTTTATGGCCAGTACTGTAGGTTCGCTGTCTTCTTTTCCTCTGATGTTCACTGGTAAGCTGGCTCCCCGCGCAAAAGATTTTCCAGCGCCGTCATTTTCTGTATGATTAACTGACCGAAATGTTCGATTTGTTTGTTTTGGTCTTCCATCTGTTGACGTCGTTCGTCATTCTCGATGTTGACTTCTTCTTGATATTTTTTCAAACGAATCGATCTCGATCCCTACTTTGAGTTCATCGTTCTCAGCGTTTCATGCTACTCCCAATACTTTCGTGTTGGTCTCCTTTGCGCGATCGTTCTCCTCTACCCTTTCGTTGAATTTCGCTGAATTGCTCAAGAACTCTCGCAGGTTCATTCGCATTTCGTTAAATGTGTTTTTCGATTCTCGATACAACTGTATAGATTCTTCGACTCCACCATCAGTCGTTAGAATATGATTATCCACATACAGGTTCTTTAGGATATCTTCTCCTAGTTCGCTTTCAGTATGGTTTTGGAAGTGGTGTTTGATTGTTGCTCTCAACAAATATGGGCTCACATTCAAACCGAATATCACTCTCGTGAATCGATATGCCACGATGTTGTCCCCCGTTACGGGTTTTGGAAAATCTTTCAGCCATAATACTCTCGTTACATCTCGATCATCTTCGCGCAGGTGGACTTGCAAGAGTGCTTTCTCGACATCCGACAGAATGAATGTCTTCCCTGCCTTGAATCGAACCAACATTTCCATCAAGTCTGGCAGTATAACCGGTCCTTGGTTGATGATATCGTTCAAGAATTTTTCATTCTTGAAATGACTGGATCCATCGATCACTACTCTACATTTCGTTGTCGTTTTCTGAGGAGTTATCACTGGTTGATGTGGATTATAGTGTACACTTCCTGACGATACCGATTCGCCGTACACTTTCTCAATAATCTCTTTGTTCAGTTGATCGTTGAAAATGTTGTCGATCTGTTTGATTACTTCTTCGTTATGATACCTTTTAACACTGATCAATCGCTTCAATGCTATCGGTCTATTATCCGGTATCATCTATGAATGTCAGTCAGACAGCCTTTTTCTCTTTTTTCGACAGTCTTTTTGAAACATTCTATCGTTTTCCTTTCCATTTCCAATTTTTCATCTGCTAATGGTCCGGAGCATTCTTCATGGGACTTCATAGACATATCGTTTCTCTGACGATCTTTTACATCTCTCTCGATCACGGCTTCAGCTTCTCTTGCTTCATATGAGTGGGATACACAGATTGGATTGCTGTCAAATTTGCTGTCCACCCATTCTGTGTCCTCCATCTTCTCGCGATCTGCTTGTCCCAGTGTGGCTCCACCCAACACTGTATGTAATAGTGTAATTCCTGACGAGAGTTCCACCATCTCTCCTTTCCAGATCTTTTTCAAAACATCTGTACCTAAGATCATATTCGGCTTTAATCCGAGTGAATCCTCGTTGATCTTGAAGCCTTTTCGCAGTATGAATGTGGTGTCCTCTTTGGATAATGTCCTCTTTGGATAATAAAACAAACCTCAAACTTGGGTAATTAAACCTTATTTATTTAACAAATATAAAAAAATAAAAATATAACAATAAAACAATTGAATACATTTATAATAAATTGAGGCGTCGTTCCTCCTTTTATACCGCCGATCTCATGGAGGCGGCTTTCTGCTTGAAAGCATTCCTGTGCTCTGAGACACTGGAATGCACCATATCGTTCGTCATCGGTCTTCAGTCGGTCGGAGGAATCCTTAAACTCTCAAAAAAGATTGCTTGCTAAAATAACCAAGTTGGAAGAAAAAGAATTCTCCGAAGTGGGAGTTTTATTTGGAAGAATGGAGAACGGATTTCATGCATATCTCCGAAAAAAGAGAACAGTATTCCCTCGTCTTTTCGCTCTTTCAGATGAACTTGTTCTGTCACTAATCTGTGATAGTCGAGAGCCGGCAAACTGCAAACCTTATATTCCATTATTGTTTCCATCCCTCACGACTTTTGGCCAAAACACAAAAATGGAAATTACGTCGGTTTCTACCAAATGGGAGACTATTTCTCTGGAGAAGCCTGTAAATGTTAATTTCTCAAAACGACACGTCGAAAAATGGATGCATGAGTTGGATGTTCAAGTGAAATATACTTTAAAAACCCGTATTCGACAGCTAATTGAAAAGATGAACTGTAAATTGAGTCCGACGGATTCTATTTTGAGTGAGCCAATTCAAGTGGCAGCTTTCTACTTGAAGATTGCATTTACATGGCAAATGGAAAACAGTATGAAGCAGAACTCAATGACGGTAAGTCTGAACGATGTTTCAGCGGTGATGAGCTCAAGAATGCTCAAAATGGCTTCAAACGAGCGCCCGGTCAGCCAGCAGTATTGTCAGGAATGCGCTAAAAAGAAGACAAAATGAGAGCAACGAGTTGCAAAATTGTAGGAAAGAACAAGCTTGCCGCTCGCCAGACTTTAAAAATGGAATGCGCTTCTTTCCGGCACACACCTGACAACCCTCTTCATGGATGAGAAAGCTGAGAAACTTTATACTCTGAAAGCGGAACTTAATCCCCAACAAAATTACAGCGAAGATATACTCATTGCTTCTCTTCCCCCTAATCATGATTTTCTGAGGAACCGCTACCGATGGGAAAATACCACAGATCTTGCTTGAAGCTAGTGGAAAGTGAACTGATTTGTCGTGAAAGATGACCTTCTCTTCAGGTCTTTATCACACATCGCCACTCGATTTCGCATATTCCAACCTGTTCATAATACGAAAAGAGTTAAGAATTATAATGCCAGACAAATTACTCGCATTTCATCTCTGAATCAGAATGGCCTGCCTCGCGCCCTCATCTGAATCTGATGGTATGGTGCACTAATCAAGCGAAAGGGTCAAGTTTCAGCATAAGTTGTCAAAATTAAGGTTAACAATGATCTACAACTAGAGTCCACCGTAGACTAAACGGTCTACTCTCGTCGCTATAAAGCAATGGTGTTTCGTCATGACTTATTCCATGAGAGTTTCAGCTTTGCCCAACACCGTATGAGTTCGTACACTTCCCCCCCCCCCCGAATATGGAGAAAATATGCGAAAGTTGGGCGCGAGGTTTCGAATCGATTATCATCCCAGAACAACGCGAAAGGGTTTCTTATCACCGTTTTCTTATGTAGCTATCGATGGGTTTATTAACACTTTTGACCATGAATCTGACATCATTCAAATTGATTAGCGGTAATAATTAATGAGCGGTGAATGTAGCATCGAATCCAGAAGCTTGTCTAGAAGCGTCAGTTGTGAACGTTACGAGCATTGAGTTCGATGTAGATTGAAAGATTTTAGAGTGAGCAGGCCAGCTTCCACTGACTCTTCCAATTTCTGGACTTCTAAGGAATGGTCCGTCATGAACAACAATAATGTCACAGCACTGTTCAGTATTGATGGCTCCAAAATCAAGGCGAATTACGAATCCTCCAGATGTAGATAGATGATACAAGCATTCCAAAAAGTTTGGATACAAATTTGGATATCCTGGAGAAGTGAAATATCCTGGAGCCACCAACAAAGTCGAGTTGCATCCCGATGGATTGTTCGGGTTGGGAGTGACAGTAACTAGTGGGGACTCTGTCACTTGATCGGATGGCCGAAAGTTAGCTTTCCATCTGTAGATTTCGCCATTATTCACACAGTTTACGATACATGGCCGGAACACGACTTTCATTGTGTTTGTTGTTGAATTGTACCATATATTGCTCGCAGAGTTCCTTTGCAAAACTGCTAATGGAATAGTGTCTTCTATTGAACTGTAGAGGGAAATTGACGCTTGACTATCGAGATTCATCACAGGAAATTGGACTTGAACTAGTGATCCGACTGGAGTATCTAAAACATACAGACACGGATTCTGTTCACCGATGTAGCTCCTCGGCCAACTTGGAGAATAAAACTGAAAACAATGCAGTTTTTGTAAAGACTGTATGAAAAATCAAATTACCGTTCCAGAATTATCATAAAACATAGGAGAATTACATTGGCCTGGTACAGCTGTCGGACCAGCTGTAGTTCCGCATTGCGTTCCAACTTTTCTTTTGCATACAAATGGAAGAGATGTGTTACACTTGCTACTAATCCATTTTCCAGTTGGCACAATATCATTTGAAAGTGCCATACTGAAACAAAGTCCCAGATTTGTGTTTGCATATCCGATGTTGTCATAATCCCACATCGATCCGTCAACCCACGAGTTCACACCTTGATTCTGGTTAATGGCTCCGATTCTTATATAAGTCGGAGCGTTGCTGTTGAACAGAGATTGAACATAACTATTCTCCTCATTTGAATGAATTGACACCAGATTTGAGCAATCCTGTTGGCAAACATATTGCGCTTCCTGCTCTGGCAACGAGTATAGCGTCGGATAATAACAGCTCCCATTGAATTGAAAACTGCATGTTTCGGTTACAGGAGTTGATTGCGGTGATTCACAAACGAAGTTTAGACTCATTATGTTGCAGTCACCACTGAGCCATTTTCCAGCAAATGTTCCGGAAGTGGGCACGTACACACAACTTCCTATGTCAATTAATGGATAGCCTGCAAATACTCCGATGTGAGAAATACATAGCATTTACCGTATAAACTCAAATAGACTGCACTTGCATGCATGCTCCTAGTGCCTTTTTTGAGAGCTTTACTATTAGGGGCGCAAGTCAATTAGAGGTTGAAATACTATTAGTATGGTTTGTTATCAGGTGTAGTCTAAATGCGAATGATGAATTTATAGCTGAACCTTTTCAATTGGAGTTCGAGTTTTTATGCGATTAGGTATCTGGAAGAATGCTTGAGTTTACAACCTTCATCTAGCCTAGTTTCTGCTCAAAATACTTCACTTTTGACTAGATCTAGTCTCCACAAAATGTGAAAAGCAGACAAAGGTTTGCTTAACCAACGTTTACACATTGCAACTCGCCCCTAACATTTATGACCAAATATCCCAAAAAAGTACGATTTCTTCAACGTACCTTTTGCAAAATTATGATAAGTTCCCGCGTTTCCACTCTGATCATCCCATAAGCATGATTTGGGGCTTCCAGACAATGTGCATTTGATTCCCAACCAGTATGGAGTGGACGAGACAGCTGCCAGTGCGAGAATGGCTCTGTTGTCAATTGCTGTCTGCACAGAAATGAGATAGCCTCCATAAGAATCGCATACTGCAGCAGCGTCTGCGTGCTTGGCTACATCTGTTACAAGCTTCACACACTTGCTGTTGGTGCTCAACTCGGTGAATCCGGAGGGGCAGTTGTCTGCCGACACATAAACTAGGAAAACTAGTAATTTGAAAGTATGGCTAACACACATGGTTTTCTGTCGAAATGATTAGGATCGCTTAAATATATTGTGCACACCCACGGAAATAGGGATTATGTGTCATTCTTATCTTTTCGAATTGGAAAAATGTGTTATCAGTATTTAAAAAATGATGTGCGCTCAGGTGAATTAATTAAAATGGTACTTTTGAACATATTATCATTGTGATTAGACAGTGTTATAAACTCAGAAACAGTTGGAAAGTATGGCAAACTGAAATCAATACTTGACAGTATTTTGAAAACCGGATTCCAACTGCAATGTGCCAGTCAATGGCAAAATCCGGATGGAGTATCCGGATGGACTAATTTGATGAGAATTCTTCTGCAATAAATTCTTGAATGGATGCCTAGAAGATTTCAAGATTTAAGGCATCTGCGGCGGCAAGTTTGAAAACGGAAACCAAATTAAAACATTAAAATTTACAGAAAACGGGCTTCAAAAATTTCTAGCCGTTGCCACGTTCATTTCCAGAATTTTTCCTTTCTTTTTCATTTTTTTCAAGTTTTGCAGCCTCCTTCGTAAATAGCTCAATGTGCTTCCATGATACGGTTCAGTGTCCACTCCTACTCGTCCAACATCACACTTCTCTTCCATTTTCAAATGCACACAGGAAATACAATTCCATGGTTCATTTAGCAGGTCTGCTTCTCTGCTCCTGGAGCTCATGAAAGGCATTTGATGTGTTTCATTGGCAAATGTACGAAATTGGATTTGGTAACATCTATCACAAAACGTGTCATGGCTTATCGTGTCGTGACATTCCAAGAGATCTCAAATATGACAATAGGAAATTGGTCCATCATAATCACCAAGGAAAACGGATCAAACGACTGAATGAACGGCTCTTATTTTACCGTGGAGTGGAAATTTGCGGGAAACAAATCAGAAGGCCTAGAGATTTATCTTTTATTGAAAAAAAGTAAGCTATTTTTGTCTTTTTTTTTTCTTTTCCAAAGTCCCTGTCACAGTGAATAATAATTAATTTTTAGAGACAATACCGATATAATTAATTTCCAATCTGAAAATATTCTCTATGAGGAATGTTTACCTTCATTTCCAGCTTGGAAAGGACAAGTGGAAAGCCTCTCTGAAAAATTGAAAGATGGAGGATTTAAAACTATTCTGAAAGAAGTCAGTGATCTCTGGAAAGATTGGACAAGAGACGCTGCGAAAGCATATTTGTGTAGCGAAGGAAAGAAGTGACGTGGGCAGTTTAATGAAGATTTTATAGTTCCATTACAGAGTCCCTTACATTGGAAGACAATCATTGAGGTACGCGCGGCCTGAGAACACGGAGAAAATCAGAAATCAACTGCGTTTAAACAATAAAATAGTCACAATGTTTTTCAAGGATTACCGAGAAAGATGCCTCATTGATTGCTCTTTTCTTCTCAGTGAAAATGGAAGAACAGTCGCGGAACTTGAAAAACAACTCCACGATTTTGTGGCACACACGAAGAAGATTCTTTCCTTTGAATGGCCAATGGCTGTCGCTAATCTGATGCTCGATGAAGGTGCTTCATGGATTCCATTGTTTGTAACCGCAACATCACATACCGTATTCAATGCAGTGGCTGCAACCATGGCTATGCTATTATATGATGTTGTGATGGATAATATTACTCGAGTTAAGACATTTTTCGATGTAGATAAAACATCGAGGTTAATCGTAATCTTAAAAGAAGAAGAAGTTGAGTTTGATTATTGGCAGAAGATCAACATCTTGCTAGATTTGTGCAAAAGTAAGTTAAACCATTGTTCTATACGTGTCAAAGCCCTGCCCCGACGCTTTCAGTACCACGCGTGGATCATAAAATATATCCTCGAATGTTCACCGAAGCATGGATTGACGTTAGCAATTGGTTCAGTTCACAAAGCTTTGTGTTCAAGCCTTTTTCGCAACCTTTTGAATCACTGAATTTGAGAGCTTTACAAGTCGAGGAAATGCTCACTTCATTTCAAAAATGCATTGACGACGTCGCGTTTTGGGAGAAAATAGCTAAAGAAATTTTAGATATTCGCGAACAAATGTTGAAACAGAGAACAAGGACGATGCAGGGATTTATTGTTTATGATAGTTGTGATATCAAAAAAAGGTCGCTTGCAAAAATAACCGAGTTGGAAGAAAAAGCTAAGGAGTTAATATTGACTCGCCTTACGGAAAAAAACAATCGAATTCGAGAACTGTTCACTAACTGTTCGTCAAAATTGTTCCGAAACGATGTTCTTGTACAGCTTCGGAATATTGAGGAAGTACAAAATGATCTTCCAAATATCTTAGATCAGATTGCAATCGTTGGAAAAACATATAAAGTATACATGGAGTATTTCACAATGCCCGACTATGATATACGACAGTTTTATGAAATTTCAAGGCTTGGAATCAAACTTGTACAACTTGTGAACTTTGTGTGGGATCGAATAAACCACGAACGGCGGTGGATCACAAAACAAGTGTCGGAACAGACGTCAAAAAATTATTACGAGTGTGAAACAATCGAGAAAGAATGGTTGGATTGCTTAAAAAAGTACAGAAGTGCGGAGAGGATTAACGAGGTTCAGAAAGTGCAGATCAAAATGGCAAGTCTCGCTGAAAGAAGTGGTGTTCTGAAGGGAAAAGATGAAGTGAGGCATCGTTTTTCTGAAAAATTCGAGGAATCATTTTCAGAAGCTGATTGGCCAACGTTCATTATTAGGACTGCCTTCTTCACCAATCGATTGTGTCCGAATAGCAAGAGTGTGCGAGTATTTCTCACAACTGTCGACACTTCATTTCAAAACACTTCTTCATCGCGAATACTGCTTGCGAAGTATTCACTAAACTCTTTTATAACTCAAAAAATGAAATTTGCAGTTAGAATTGCCGACGTCAATCATAATTTACTGGTTTCTGAAACCGAACGTCTTCAAGCTAAGCATAAAAATCTCACAGAAAGAGCTGCTGAAATCAATGTAGATTCAATTATATTTTGAAATGTTTGAATGAAAAGTGCTGCTTTCAGGAATATGCTACGACGGCTACAGAAGTTCTGATGAAAATTGGAAACGTTCTTCTTGAATTTGAAAAGCTTCTACCGGTTCTCGGAGCAATCTCATGCCAAGCAATGAAGGACCGACATTGGAAAATGATACTGCAAGACTCAGAAACCAGTGTGAGAGTTGAAGGAAACCCGCTGGTGAGCGAACTTTTGGAAATGAATTTCATCGAGAAAGCTGACAAATTTGAGCAGGTATCATTTTTCGCAGTGGTTCCCACTATTTTTCTAATCTCAATTTGCAGGTTGGTGCACAAGCCGAGAAAGAGCGCGTTTTAGAAACTTCTATTTCCAATATGAAGAATCAATGGAAGTCAGCAACATTTGCAATTCATCAAGGAGGAGAACTTCTGACAACTGAATTGAATGTTCAAATGCAGACTCATTTGGCGAGAAGTCAGACTATTCTGTCTTCACCTCACGCGTTCTCTATTCTGGACCACATCCGCCATTGGCTAGACACTCTTCTGAATCTGAATACATTTGTTCATTTGTACAAACAGTGCGAAATGAGATGGAGGAAAATCGAGGGCGTATTTTCTACCGACGATATTGCATATCAGATGCCACAAGAATTCAGAACCTACAAAAATATCTCGTTGCGGTGGCTGCAGATAAACAATCAAATAGTAAATGCGCAACCCTTTGCGTGAAATGGCTTGAATTCATGATTTCAGAATGAAGAACGCCCGATTCTAGAGCAAATGAGTTTGGTGCAGCAGCTGAATGTGGAATTCTCCGAATTGGGAGTTTTATTTGGAAGAATGGAGAACGGATTTCATGCATATCTCCGAAAAAAGAGAACAGTATTCCCTCGTCTCTTCGCTCTTTCAGATGAACTTGTTCTGTCACTAATCTGTGATAGTCGAGAGCCGGCAAACTGCAAACCTTATATTCCATTATTGTTTCCATCCCTCACGACTTTTGGCCAAAACACAAAAATGGAAATTACGTCGGTTTCTACCAAATGGGAAACTATTTCTCTGGAGAAGCCTGTAAATGTTAATTTCTCAAAACGACACGTCGAAAAATGGATGCATGAGTTGGATGTTCAAGTGAAATATACTTTAAAAACTCGTATTCGACAGCTAATTGAAAAGTTGAACTATAAATTGAGTCCGACGGATTCTATTTTGAGTGAGCCAATTCAAGTGGCAGCTCTCTACTTGAAGATTGCATTTACATGGCAAATGGAAAACAGTATGAAACAGAATTCAATGACGGTAAGTCTGAACGATGCTTCAGCGGTGATGATGAACGATTGCAGATTCTGGCCAGTGATCTTAAAATCTGCATCCGAGAGTGCCAGCACGCAGTGATTCACAAGCGAGAGAGATATGAGTTTCTTCCCTTATTGTATCACATTTATAAGTCGGGTTGGGAATAAGGGTGAACAGTTGAATAATCAGTCATTAGAATATATTTCAGCAACGCATCTAGTCAACAAATTTATAAACGAACAGGTGATATTCATTGATGACTATAGGTGGATGTCACAGGTAAAACAAGAAACTCGATATTATCTTGTCATTCGGAATTTAAGCTTCGATATTACTGGCACATGGAGAACGTCTTCCTTCGCGTTGGTACTGTATCCACACGATACGAGTATGAAGTGCATGGAATTGATTACGCGATCGATTACAAGCTGATTGATGAAACAGTGGCGTAAGTGACGGCTATCCGCCACTTTCAAACTCGCTTCATTTTCACAAATTCAGAAATTTTATTTACATGAATCATTTTGGCTTCAGTGCAAAATCTATTGACGTCGATGCAAACCTAGCTCGTCAAGTTGCATTAGCACTAGGCAAACCATTTATTATCTGTGATACAGAACAAGAAATGGATAGTAAAATGCTCATCGAAGGCGCTCTTTTGTTCGGTGGAATTGTCTTCGTTCAAAACAAATTCTCAGATAAGCTGGGGAGAAACACCGAGAAAGATGTGTACACTTGCCACAATCTGTCTAATCTGAAATACCACTTCGAATCGGAAATCACTTTCAACTCATCATTCATGTTTATCTTGTAAGTTTGTTAACTAATCAATCAATTAATGTTATCATAATTTAAGACCAAATTCATTTCGAACCGCCAGAGAAAGACCAATTGGCGTACCATCCTATTTCAAAACAATTGATGAAACACTATCCTTGAATGGCATTGTACATCGCGAGAAGAAGCTTCAGAAATTCCGAATAATCAGTGAATTTGAAGCATATACTAGGTCGGAAAACCTCCTGAGAATCCACCTAGACACTATGCTGAAAGATATCATTGGAAACGAAAGAGTTGAACAGGAGCAGTCTGTTGAAAATATGATATTTAAGTGTCTTAACTCGTCCATGAATGAAAAGGTCAGATGAATCATGTGATCTGAAACAATGAAAACATAATTTCAGAACAAGAAACTACTGGAAAAGCTACTTCAACTGGCTCCCAGCCAACAATCTTCCACTTCATTCAAATCACCAGAAAGTTCAGATATTCCAAAAACCACTGTTGATAATGATCCAATTTATGTGAAAGAAAAAACGGAAGATCTTTTAAATATGCTTCAAAATCATCAAGTTGTTGTAGTTTGCGGCGGAAGTTGGACAGGAAAATCTAGAATAATAGAAAAAGCTGCAAAAATTAAAGACGCAGAACTGGAAATCGGATACGGACAATGGGAAGATTTGGAGAAATTTGGAGAATCTGTGAGTGCTTTTCTAAAATTCGTCATCTGAAGTTTCTGGATTTCAGTTGCGAAATATGAGACGGCGCAACAAATGGATTGTTATCGATGGATTAATCTGTGGAAACACCAAACAATGGTTGCAAAGATTAGCTAATGAAAGCACAGTTGAGGATTATTCAATGTGGAATTGAGACAATTCTGTAAAATTCACGATTTCAGGTCTTCTTCTGGCGGGAACTTCCAATTATTGCTTCGTGTGAGCGAGTGATAGTGGAAACGGATTGTCTGACACCTGATTTAAACATGTTCCCAGTGATATATTTGGACCAGTCAGCTGATTTTTTGAAAGAGACAACTCTCGATGCAGGTGAGCAGCACAAGTTGGATGAAGCTTGCAACATGTTATCGGAGTTCAAATTTCGAAAAATTGAACTGATCAGGAAGGTGGAAAGATTGAAGTGAGTTCTGAAATTTTTTCAAGATCGATTCACTATACAACTTCTTAGAAAACTGATATCAACAAATAGTGAGAAAGTGTTCGACCATCTTCTCGTCACTGCTCTTCTATCTTTCGTCCCATTGAAGACAATTACTCATTTCTTTTTCAAATCGGTTAGTTATGTATAAACGCTTTACAACAAACGTCAAAGTTTTTAGGAAAAGAAGCTGATGGAGTTCTACAAGGATGTACCATATTCCAAAGGATGGTACAGTCATAAAGATTCTATGGAAATCCAGCCATCTCACTTTTATATTATTCACACAATCGGATTGATACTCCAATCTGACTTTATACCTCTTCTTACATGCCCTCCTAGTCAAGAATTTTATGATTTTCTGTCTAGACTTCAAACCGAACTCGATGCTTTGGGATGGCACACAATGACAATGTCTATCGATGAAAAGACTACGATTACAGAAATTCAACAGTTCATCGACAATTGTTCGATCATGTTGTGAGTGGGCATGAAAGCAAAAAGTCGAATCTTGATCTATTGCATATTTCCAGCGGTGGACGTCAAATTCAGGATGATGGAATAGATGATGTTCATGTAGGTTCCAACTTTTTTCTAATACGCGGGTTGGAAAATGCATCCATCGAAGTGATTAACTGGTTGAGATATAAATTCGAGCGGAGGCAAATTATGGTATTGGATGAGCTTCGGCTAGTTTCATCATTTTTTGTTCCTATTCAAAATTGTAGAAAATGCTCATCGTAACTCCGTGTTTTGTCGATTCTTTCCCTCGACGTGTCCAGCGGTTTTTCTTCCAAATCAATTGGATGGACTTCAATGGAGAGCCATCTCTAACACTATACCCATTAGCTAACTACGTGTCAATCCTGAAAAGCCTTACAAAAGATATAAAACAAAAGGAAGCAAGTGATTCTATTCAAAACCAACTAATTGACGCAATGTTGGATGCCAGAATGCTCAATTTGTATGAGAAGGTGTCCGAACTGAAAACATCTGAACAATATAGTCTGGTCAGAGGGAAGAGTATGATCGAACCTGATGAGCTTTGCTCGATTTATAAAAGGTGAACGCTTGATTTTAAATAAAACGATCGAATTTTATTTAGTGCCCTCCAGAAACTGTGCGAAAAAAGCCAGAGAATCAGATGCGATTCAATATCTTTGTCTATATCAGATGCCCAAAAGATTAATGTTATTGAAAGAGTAATTCAAACGAGCTATGGTCATACCATCATAGTGGGAAACGAAGTTTCGAAATCTATTAATGCCGTTACGATTTCCACTGAGCTTAACAACCTTGTACTGTACACTAACCATGGAATCAGAACATTGGATGAATGGAAGGATATTATGAATCGAGTACTGAGAGACTGTTTAATCGATGGGAAGGCTACTGTACTCCGTCTTACAATTGTTCCTGGCGATGATGAGATCGCTGAGTCAATTCTGGCCGACGCTACCAGTATTTGTTGTTACAAAATGATACCTCCAAGATGTCTGACTAAACTTATTCTTTCGGAATTTGGAGAAAAACACACCCTGGAAGGAAAAGGTATTTGGGAAATGATAGAGACTAAGCTCTCTGCTCTCAGAATTTCAATAGTTCTGAGATCAACGGACTTTTCATGGTTTATGAACTGCCATCGACGTTTACTCACCATGCTCATTCTCATTTCGTGGGGAGATCCATCAAAGAAAGAACAAGAGCAAGAAACTCTCGACAAACTGAATAACTGTAAGCTGTTTTCGAAACAACACATGGATACAATTATGAAAGCTATCGATGAGCTTTGCGGCATGAAAATGATAAATACAAGAGCTGAAAAACAAAAAATGATATCCACAATAATCAAGTTGGCAAGCAAAAAACGAGAAGAAGTTCAGAGGACGATGAGTAAGTATGAGAAAGGAATGGAGAAAATGAAGAGAGCGGAAGAGCAAGTAGTTGGAATGCAAGGAGAACTTTTGAGATTGCAACCACAGTTGGTGAGAACATCCATTGAAACAAGGTGGGAACATTTTCAAAGGAACATCCAACTTTTATCCGACATTTGGTCATTTCAGTATGTTGATGAGTACAATTGAAAAAGAAACCATTGACGTTGAAAATGCAAGGGAAGTTGTGGCAGCCAATGAGAACAAAGCAAATGAAGCGGCGACGAAAGCGCAGTCCCTCAAAGTGAGTGTCCCATACTAGCAACCTTGGCCAACCGGCGCATTCCTTTCTTTATAACTTAAAAAATTGTTGGAAAAACGCGGCAAATTGTAAATTTCGAGTTATTTTCAATTAGTAGTAATGTTATTGAAAATGGACTCAACCCTGTTTGCAAAAATATAGAGACAGAAATGACAATTTCCAATGAATATTGATTTTCAGGCAGAATCGGAAAACGAGTTAGCTTCTGCAATTCCAGCATTGGAATCGGCAGTGGAGTCTCTGGAAACGATGACACAAAATGATGTATCTTCGCTGAAAACCATGCGATTCCCACCATATGCTGTTCGTCTTTGCATGGAAGCTGTTTGCATTCTTCTTGGCGTGAAACCCGCCAAAATCAATAATGAGAAAGGAGAAGTTGTGAATGATTATTGGGTTTCCGGTCAGAAACTCTTGTCCGATATTCATTTTCTCGCGAAGATCCGCAGTTTTCCACGAGACGCAATGAGTAAGAAAACAATGAGACTGATAAGAGAAAAGTATTTATCAAAAGAAGAATTTGATCCAGAAAATGTGAAGCAATGCTCACTTGCCGCAGAAGGATTGTGCAGATGGGTACTGGCCATCGATATGTATAACCAGATCAGTAAGATTGTTGAACCAAAACGAGAGCGGTTGAGAAAAGCGGAAGTGCTCGTAAAACAGCATTTGAAGCAATTAGAAGTCAAGAGAAAAGCTTTATTGGTAGGCGACATATAGTGTAGGCTTATGAAAGATTTTTCTTTAGAAGGTCACAGAAAAACTTCAAGCATTATCTGATCAATTCAGTCAGATGTGTCAGAAGAAACAAGAACTGGAATCTCAAATTGCTAGCTGTGAGATCAAAATGGAAAGAGCTGAAAGGCTTGTGCAAGCATTGAGCGGTGAAAAAGACAAATGGAAAACAAAGATCAGAGATATAAAGCATGAGGATTCGCTTTGCGTCCCCTATTCAGTTGGGTCAGCGCTAGCATTGCACATTTTTGGAAAACTCCCTATTGATCAGAGAGAAGTGAGCCATATAGATATGTTTGAGAAGTTCTGTCATTTTCTGTTCAGACAAAACTTCGAAAAACAATGCGAGCATTGTTTCCAAAGCTTGAAGTGACGATACCATGCGATCTGAGAACTCTAGTGATGCTTGTCGAAGATCCCATTTGTTTTGTCAATGATGAAAACCGAGCACTTCACATTCTACAAGCAAAGTTCGAAAAGGTGGTAGTATCTAGTCGGTGGACAGAAGACGAACGGCAACAGTGTCTTGCGCCAAACTCGGTTTTTTTGCTTGAAACTTGCATGGATAATATTGGAATAGCTAAGGAAATAGAGGAGGCCCACTATTTCAGCCATATAGCAGATGAAATAGTGAGGGTTTGTTTTTGTTCGTATGCAATACATAAAAATGGTTCAGATCCTCAAAATTGGAAACACCGACCACGAAGTGAACAAGAATTTCAGAGTGTTTATCCGAGCAAAACGCAATGACATCGTTTTGAGAAACTCAGTAATAATAGACAGTCAATTTAGTGATGGAGAATTGAGAAACGATATTTGCGAGAAAATGGGATCAGCTAATTGGCCTGAGACATTGAATCACTACAATGAAATGGTGGAGTCAAGAAACAATGACATCGCCATGATGGAAAGTAAGATGAGTTGTCTGGAACATTTCAATAAACCTATGAGATGAATTCCAGAAACTGAAAATGAAATGTTGGATTTATTGGGAAGGTCAAAGGATCTGGACGATGAGAGAGCAATTGATTTATTAACGGAGGTTAGAAATCTGCAAGCATCCGTCACAGCTAGAAACAAGGAAATTGCAGAAGTCTGTAATTAGAGCTCAAAGCATTTTGATTAGACAAGTTTCAGATTGAAAATTCGCTCCGCTCAATTGAAAGCCAAATGTCACAACTTATAGATTATTCTTTGCAAGTCATAAAAATGTGCTATTCTCTTCGTCTTCTTGATCCCTTCTACCGTATTTCGTTGCATTCGTTGGTCAATGTTCTTGAAACAGTGTGATTCATTGAGATTTGCAAGTGGTTGATAATTGAAAATTGCAGAAAATGATAGAAAATATCGCTGATTATAAGTTTGGAGAAATCAGCCACAAAATTTCAGATATGTTCTGGAATTTTTTTAGTCACTTGCTTGCTTGGGATGACAAAATCATTGTCCATCATTTACTCTTCAAAAAGATGAAGTTAGAGTAATTCTATGAGGTTCAAAACGCTCTAATAATAAATATTTTAGTTATAAAGTAGAGAAACTTGAACTACAAATGGCTGATCGATTGAGTATGGATAGCTTTTTGAACTTCTCAACGTTTATTGCGAAATCTGATCCAAAACAAGTAATTCTAATGAAGTACGATGCAGAAGCCTATGCAACGTTGCTTCAATTCAGTCAAGTTACCAGGAATGTAAAATGGAGCGTTTACTCGATTCTTGACCATGCTCTCTTGTAAGCTATTATCCATCTGCGAGGACGTGATCTTTCGTTTAAAGGGGCTGTTTGGGTCACGTTAGAGGATAGCGCGTTAAATTGTAAGAAAGCGCACACTGTGTTTGTGATTTCTTTTCGAAAATTGAAGCGAATATTGGAAGTTTTTCCATATTTTGCTGCAAGTGAAAAGATACTAATTTGAAGAATATAAACTTCTAATATTGAAAAAAAAACATTTAAATTCCGGTAAATAATACTTTATTCAGTTTAATAAGCAGTTTAAGAAATTTGACAATAAAAATTAATTTAAAAAACATTTTTTTTCGAAGCAAAATATAGAAAAAATTCCAATATTCGCTTCAATTTCCAAAAAGAAATCACAAACGCAGTGTGTGCGCTTTCTTACATTTTAACGCGCTATCCTCTAACGAGACCCAAACAGCGCCTTTAAACGAAAGATCACATCCTCGCGGATGGATAATATATGTATGCTTCATCCATTGAATTACTTCACTCTATTTACAGAAAACTGGAAAAGCTTGCTGATGATGCAATTTGGCTTATTCTTAGTATCAATGAAAATGACCACGATGCAGTCTCCAAGTTGAAAAGTGTTACGGAAAAGTTGAACGGTCTTCCGATTGTCCATTCATCGTTCAGAATTATAATAGCCTATTCAGATGAAATTTTGTGCTCTGATGAAGTATTTTGCTTAGGGAAACCTTTCAAAACTCCAATGTTTTGTTATTCAGCTTATCACACTATCTTCCCGCCGTTTTTATTTCTCGGGAGCAGCATCTCTTGCTCAACAAACTCAACGCTTCATTGCCAATTTGGCATTTAAAAGTTCATTGGACAAATCTGAAGAAAAGCAACGAATTCAAATTATTAGACTAATTTCTTTTCATTATGGTGTCAAGTTAAGAAAAAAGTTTGATCCAGAATTCAATATCAACGTCGATGATTCTGATTTGTTGGCAATGATGAGACTTTACCAGGAGCTCAGAAATCTGAGTGACCAGCCGAATGAAATTCAGGATGTGATGAAAGTAAAAACAAGCGTCATTGATCCAATTTACTCTTCAAAAACAAAATGTCCTGTTCAAAGAAATATAATTAATTCAATGATCCAATGGATTGTAGAAGCTAACCTATCGCCTCCGGCCGATACTGTTCTCAGAAAAATTATCAGAGAAGATAATCATAATTTCGTAAGTTTTTTTTTCCATTTGGAAACTTGATATGGCCATGCGTTTAGGAAGATTTTGCACATTTCATGCAATCCAACGACGACAGTATTCTGTGCGGTTTCAATTCGCGGATTTCAAGAGAATGTCGCGAAATGTTGGACAGGAAGGTGATATTAAGAATGAAGCAATTGTTTGAGCCAGCTACAGTCAAAAACGGAGAAGTTCGCGAGAAAAGAGGGTATGGTTGGATCGAAAACAGCTTAAATGTTCAAAATATGTAAAATTACAGACCTAGTAGCTGTTTAATGGATGTGGAGAATGGAACTAGAGAACTGGATGGGAGAACGATAGAAAATCTGTCAGAGTTGGTGACATTTCTGAAAGTTCAGTTCTCCCTCAAATACAAATTCGGTACTGCGGAGGTGAATACGCATACTTCAAAATTGAAATTGGAATGAATACCCTTTGCAGGTTATGGTGACAGGAAAATTTGTAGATGATAATTACGAGTTTCCTAAAATAGGACCTGATTCAGAAATTCCTATGCTGAAAATCTCACACTGCACGCTGATTTCCGCACATATTGAACAAGGGCATATTAGAGTGAGCCACTTTCCTCACTTTTCGTTGAAGCTTGGTATTTTAGGAATCTCAAACTCTTCAAAAGCAATACATATCCATTCTTCTGACGACCTCCAAGAGAACTGCGTCTGGAAATCCCACAAATTTGCCATTTATATGTCCATTTTCGAAGAACAGTGTGGCGCAGATACCATTCGATACCCAATTTCCCATTGCTCATTGGCACCTTCGTGGCGCATTTGTAACCACTGCAAGATTGATTTAAAATAATACAGAGATATACGGAGCCCATATTCCAAATTTGTTTATTCCAAAATTGATTTACAAAACTTCATTCTTCATTGCATATTTTATTTGCGACGATAGAATATGGAATTTTTCTTATACTCCAACTCTCCAACGTTATCGCACGTATCGCACGGGGTTTAACGGAAATACAATTAATTTTTAAAGACCAGTTCTCTCCGTTGGCTTTCAAAAAAAAACATCAATAAATCAATGACATGACGGGCAATCACGTCCCGAACTCAGCCCAATTTCAGAGAAAATAATGATTAAGAAATGAAGCAAACACGACTAGTGCAGTACACCACATAAAGATACGCCACTCTTCAAAATTTTGAAAAAATCGAAAATGAGTTTTTTTTTAATTGTTCTTTAAAATGTTCTAATTCGCCCTGAACGTTGTGTTATTTCAAAAAATAATAGAATGACTTAGAAAAAGGCAAAACTGACCCAAAAATTGTTCAGGGACCACCATTCAGTAAAAATCTTCAAAGAATTAAGACGCTTGAGAGATGTAATTTGTAAATATTTTTTGAATCCAGCAGTTTCTGGTGTTAAAAATTCACCTGGCTGACCGTCAAGACGTTCGGAGAGAGACACGCCTACAATTATTCGTCGATCTTCGAATTATTCACTTCCACATGCTCCAAAAGAAAAAGCGAATTGAACTTGTCGGTCTCCGCGGAGACTGCTTATCGGGTTTTATCCAAAATGAAATTCGCGTGAAATTCGCAAAAAAAACAGCAAAAAAACGGATAGGAATCTGGTGAAAATTACGGCAGAATTGAAGAAACGTTCTGATTTTAGATCATTTTCATAGATGAAAAATGTTGAATTATGACGGTCCGGATGAATACCGTAGTTACTGGCATGACTTAACAAAAGAATAATTGCTTTATTCACGCACGTCAAATGTGGATAAGTAATGAACTCAATGAACTGTTTTTCCTTTTTCAGAAACGTTCTTGATGTCTTTACCCTTCACTCGATTGCTTTGAGAATTGAACCTTGTTTTTCTCCGTGAAAATCGCGGCTTTCGTCACTCGATTTGATTTCAGTTTCAGCTTTTCCTCGACAACATTTGTCATGGAAAAACGGGATATTTTCATCCCTTTATCCTTTCCGAATCGATTTATGTGGATCTCGTCGGACTCCTTTAATTAATTATTCAAATTTGGTTAATTACTATTATTAGGTAACATGCAACTACAAGTACTTATTGTTCTATGTGTCTCTTAAACTAAAATGCAATCTTAATTATTTTTCCCGACGCACAAAAAAAGAAAATTACTAGGTGACTGGATATTTCTTGGCAATTCCGGCCCATATCTCGTAAAATTTCGCTTCATCATGATATTTAAAAGAATGATTCACTATCTGATGGTCGAAACCCAATGCTTGCAAAAAAAAACACCCAATGCTTGCAGTCTTCAGACGACATTCTCGCGACACCGGGCCATCCATTGAAAGCTGTAAACGACTTCAAGTCGAGAAGTGCATCAGCTGCGGTCCTATTCATATCTATGATTAAGCAAGTTATGATTAACTAATAAGCGAAAAATAATGGGGTTATTCATGATGCATTTTTATGCAAAAAATGCCACTTTAATCTTATTAACGATAGCATTTTAATTGAAAAAAATGCATCGTAGTTCAGTGCTATGTTCAGTTAAAATGCAAGGTGGTGTCGGATATAGTCACCTAGAAAGTCTATGCGCCTTTAATGTGTCGATTTACGAGGCCCTCAATTTTTTTCCAGAAGAACTCCTATTGTGCGAAAAATTCACATTTTCGGAAAAAATTTAAATTAATTTGATAAAAATAATATTTTACAGCCAAAAATAAACGAGGAGGCGAAAAAGCGTAAAATTACTATGGCAATGGTGAGAAAATAGTAAAATTATTTATTTGAAAGTCAAAAATAAATTAAAGGCGCATAGACTTTCTCGGTGACGATATCCGACACCACCTTGCATTTTAACTGAACATAGCACTGAACTACGATGCATTTTTTTCAATTAAAATGCTATCGTGAATAAGATTAAAGTGGCATTTCTTGCATAAAAATGCATCATGAATAGCCCCATAAGCGAAAAATAATCCAAAAAAATCCAAAAAAAAATTGCAAAAATTGCTCATCGTTGAATCGCGCCATGCGTGACAAAAAGTGAAATCGTTGTTTTCGTGCCAAGAGTAAGCGCCACGCGGGAAAAAAAACAACCTACAAATATTTTAACAATAGCAACAAACATTTTCAGAAAAAAATTTGCAAAAACCTCCAAAAATGACTAAAAATTATTGGCTCACCAAACTACGATAGCGTCACGACTTCAAGTCGAGAAGAGCATTTAAAGAATTGCTCACCGTTGAATCGTAGTTGTCCCGCCACGTGTGAAAAAAGTGAAATCGTAGTTTTCGTGCCAAGAGTAAGCGCCACGCGGGAAAAAAAAAACAACCTACAAATATTTTAACAATAGCAACAAACATTTTCAGAAAAAAATTTGCAAAAACCTCCAAAAATGACTAAAAATTATTGGCTCACCAAACTACGATAGCGTCACGACTTCAAGTCGAGAAGAGCATTTAAAGAATTGCTCACCGTTGAATCGTAGTTGTCCCGCCACGTGTGAAAAAAGTGGAATCGTAGTTTTTGCGCAACGATTAAGCGCCAAGCGTGAAAAAAAACAACTTACAAATATTTCAACAATAACAACAAACATTTTCAGAAAAAAAAATGCAAAAACATCCAAAAATGACTAAAACCATGGGCCCCCAACTAAGATAGCGCCCGATGTTTTTCCTTTTTTATCAGAGTATTTTAAATTTTTATTAACTTAGGATGAATTAGCACAATATTGCACTTAAAACTTATTCTGCCCATATTATTAAGAAATCCAAAAAATTCCGGTTTGCAACCAAGTTTTCAGTTGAAATTTAACAAAATCTGATCATTAACAATTATCGCGTCAAATGTGTTTACTGACGTCTTTTGTGACACCGTATGGAAGTAGGTATACAAAACATTTTGCAAAAAAAAAACGGAGCCTATCGACCTAAAAAAAGCGCGAACAGGAGATTTGGTAAAAATGAGGAAGGCAACGAAAAGTTTTACCGCCCGCTTCTCTACAATTCGCTTCTTTGATCTGATGTCTTCCCCATCCCATTTCTGTATATCCCTTATGCGCTATTTTCTACCCGAAATTCTCGGCAATTCAGTGCCGAGTTCGGTGTTCATCTATGCAGAATTAACACAACGGGAATTCATTTTTTAATCGTTTTTTCGTTAATTAACTGTTTTATTCAAATCAATTGTATTATTTAATTACAATTTCTCTTTATAGGACTACTATCTAGAATTTTAGCAAAACAAAATTGATTCAAATTCAAATTCAGCTCAAATTCGGTCTCGAAAAAAAAGACCTCGTGTCGATACATAACTTTCTGAAACAAATCGTTTGAAAAAAGCCAAAAATTGCTGTTTTTGGTGTGTTCCATTGTTTCTTATAAAACTTCAAGCAAATTTGCCACGAATCACTTTCAAAAATATCACAAAATGCTTTTTTTTCTTTTTTTTTCGTTTTCGTGAATTATGTCTTTAAGATATGTGCCCAATAAATTTCTTCCTGTTGTATTATCAATTTTCTTTCAGTTTCAACTTGTTTTTACAAAATGCTGAAACATCTCCTTGCATTAACATGTATGAACAAAAAGGATAAAAAGAAGCTAGCTTTTTCACTACCAGAACAGACTTCTACTTCAGATCAGAAATTCCCAGCAACTTCATCCGAGGATACAATTGACGAGTTACTCACTGAAAGGGTTAATATTCACGCAAGAGTTGATGTGTGATTAATTTCGTATTACTTTTTCAGGAAGATGCTCATCTGAACGCGGAGCAGTTCATGTCGAACGTCCTTTCCGACGTATCATTTGACGCTGCCTTTTGCCAGAATCGCGCTACCCCAATCGATTTTGGCACAAGAGAAGTCAAAGAAGATAGTGATGTTTTCAGTGAGTAGCAAGTTATATGCAACCTTTTAAACTATAATTACAGGTGTTACTAGTCGTCCACAAAGCGTCAATTTGATAACACCATTTTCGATCCCGGAAGAAACTGAAGGTAACTTCACCGACAAGCTCTTCAGTTCGCCATCCGATCAACACAATACTTCTCGGTCTGGTCAATTACGAAAGGTGAGTTTCCGAGTATAGTTTATTAATTATGTAATTCACGTGAATACGTGAAAATTTAGTGAAAAATAAAATTGCCGTGCCAAATAAATAAATTTGCTTGGTTTATTTTCTGGCTAATTTTTACTAGAATAATTTTACTAGATGAAAAACAGTTTCATAAAGTTCAAAAAACTTTTCAAATGCAAAATTCAGAGTGCTCGTTTTTACTATTCGAATAATTCGAATGAGTCTTCTGCTAGCCCCTCTTCATCGTCGAACAATAGCGACAGCCTTCGCGTTGATGTAAGTTACCTGACTTTTAAAAATGGAAAGGCTTTATTTAAAAAATTTGTAAGTATGATATCGCTGTGATAGGCAGACAGTTTTTCAGAATATCAGTGTACATGCCTCAAAATCAGCTCATAATCAATTTCTAAAAGGACGACTGATGCCTGTTCTCGGGGGATCGCTTGGTCCTCTCCCTACAAAGTGAAGATACGAAAATAGCAGACCATAATTTTATATGCAAAATTCAGACGACAAGCTGTTGCATTCAATGGTAATTCCTCATTTGCTGATTTACACGGACGACGATCTGGAAATGATCGGAGTAATAGTCATGATCGCTGTGGGTTTTCTTTCTACTTACATGCCGCGTTCTTCAGACATGCTGTTTGCTCTATAAGTAAAACCTAAAGCGGGATGCTAAGAGTGTTTACAAATGAAGATAATGAGTTGGGTTATAAATGTTGTACCAGAAAGCAAACACTCAGAGTGTATCGTAATTTCCAAAGTTCGCGTTCGCTTTATATTTTTCCTTTTCCTAATTATAGTTTAATTTTACTAATCATGGTTTAATCTCATAGTTTAATGACGTTCGCTTTCCAAAATATATAACATTAAGAAAAAATTAAGGTAATCAAGAATTAAAAAACTTTAGCTCTAAATAAACTGATGTTTCCATTGAATTCATAATTTACCGATTTCGCCAGGAGCGTGTTGATGCACTTTCCCAGCAGCGAACATCTCCCATCTTTCGAGGGTATTATCCTCTTCTATCTCTACCTGCTGGCTATTATTCGATTTATCGTCTGTCGTGGTCATTTATCAGAGCTTGTCAGGCTATTGTCCCGGACATTCGAGCCGTCTGCTCCTCCCTGTGCTGAGAGGGACCTCCTTCAAACACTAGATCTCACCTTTCCTCTTCCCTATGTTTCTATTGTCTTCTTCAATTTCTTCAAATGTTTTGTCTTGTCAACTAACTTTTGCTTAGTTTGCATTCTAATTCGATTGAAAATATTTCGATAGATCTTGAGTAGGTACCCAGCAGATGTTTTGAATCTTTGACACCCCGTCATCATGTGTTATAAATGTAGAAGTTGTATAGAATGCAGTGAGAATGTGCCTACATCCGATGACTGCATCTTCTGTTTCTCTCACATCTACATTTCTCTATGCGAAACTGACAAATCCACCTGTTTATTCGTCTTCCGGACATCGCGCCTTTTTTCAAATCAGGCTACGGTATATTCTCAAACAGTTCCCTGAACACGTAGCCGAGTTTTCATAGAAATATTTCTTGTTTTTACTACTAAATAACTACATATATCCCTTGGGGAAACGTTGTTATTAAGTGTTTAAATTGATATCTGCATTTGGGACAAAGTCTAAAATCAAGTTAACAGTTTTGTTTCGGTATCAAATTGTTTTGTTTGGGCATCTTCGGTATTTGAACATTTGTCATAAATTCCGGAAATTTTTCAAACTGTATTTATTGATATTTTTATGATACTTTAATATTAGCCTATTTTTTCCCTGGAATCGCAAGCCAAGTCTAAGCCAAGACACATGCTTCGCGATTCGTTTTTCAAGCTTGACATATATAGAATATATGCTCCATCATATCTAATAATTTGGCAATGCATCTCTAATAGAACTTTAGTGCAAAATTCGTCAAGTGAATCCATCAATATCTGTCACCAGTGTAAAACACCGAGAAGTATCAATACATGCTTCATTTTTTCTCATGTTTAACATCATTACTTTTCATTTCGAAAATGTTTACTTGTTTTCCTCCTGTGTTGATTGCTTCTTCTTTAGCGCTCATAATGTATCGGTTTCCAGATCTGTAATTAACCTCAATATGAGCAATGAACGTGTTTCTACCGGTTCATTAGGGGAAAGACTGATGCTTCGTACTCGTAGTACGCGAGGATCTGTCAGAGAAACATTGTCGAAAGCATTTCGTTCGACTCTTGGTAGAACATATTCAGTAGAACGAAAGGTGATATCTGATCAGCCAAAATATGGAACTGCGCTGACGGCAATGACGTCGAACAAGCCGT
The DNA here is from genome assembly GCA_003052745.1 of Caenorhabditis inopinata. Taxonomy (NCBI): domain Eukaryota; kingdom Metazoa; phylum Nematoda; class Chromadorea; order Rhabditida; family Rhabditidae; genus Caenorhabditis; species Caenorhabditis inopinata. The sequence continues at coordinate 14,579,377 of AP018155.1, read as the reverse complement.
CTATAAAAGAAAAAGGCCTCGATGATGGTAATTCACAACGACACGAAAGATTCTTCATCAACGTAAGTTGAACATATTTCATGTACTTCCAGTCTACGATTATACATTAATTCATAAAAGTAATGCTCCATCCTCGTTTTTGTTAGTATATCCCTTTCGACCAATTTTCCGCAGCGTCGTATTTGCTTAATAATATAATTAAATTCCTAAACTATGAAGAAATTAAGAATACATATTTTTATAAAATTCGATAATTTTCTTCGCGATTTTTCACTCAGTAATCTCACGCACAACTCGCTTTTATTTAAAAAAAATTAACAGAAATACTCTCACAACGTGATGTTTGCTCCCTGGCTATTTAGCATATTAGTTTGTTATTTCTGTTAAAAAATAGGTAGTCCGGTAATCCATTCAATGGACTCTTTTAATGCACTGTAAATCGTCTGAAATCACGAAGCATTGCTGCCTGACGGTAAAAGGGGCTATTACTCATTTGCCAGTTTTCACTAGATATTTTTACCATCATCTTTTTGCTACCATTTTTTTACATTTTAGCAGCTCTTTCTCTTTTTCTGCATTTTATTGCTTACATTCTTTAAATTACTACCAAGCAATTGCCAATTATAGTTTGGAACGGAGCGATAAATTTCATAAACCTTTGAAAAGAAATAGATAACCAATAAAAGAATATAAGAAGTGAACTAAAAATGAATTTATGAAGTTTTGAAAAAATTAGATATAATTGCATATACATAAAAACATAATTACTATAAACATGTATATACCTACATGACTTACAAAGATAAGTATTCCGATCAATTGGTTCTCATTAACGAGATCTTCCATTAATTACTAGACGACATCAAAAGCAATACATTTATTTGAGGTTTGATGTCTTTGATGCCCATATATTAATGTTTATTGGCAGTTATTGGCAGTGAAAATTTCAATACGAATAGACCATCGTAAGATAAAATTTGTTCAATCATCAAAATAAAGTAATGATTTTGTTCAAAAGACAATTGAATATTTTCAATAAAATGATTGAGCGTTCCTGGCAGACTACTATCAATTTTTCCAGAACGTTTTAATTTGTTGTTTGCTAATAACCTCACAGTATCTGTTCGCGAAAAAAATTATCGTGGATCACAAGTAAACCAAAATTGTCGCGAAGCGATTTTTATTACTAGGAAAAGTAGCAAAAAAGTATTTTCCGGGCATAATCAAGGAAATTGCTTCTGACGTGACAATACAATATCATTAGCCTGGAAACTATGATTTTCAAACTATTACTTTTTTCGATAGGCTATTGCAAAACTTATTATTCAACTGATGATGGAACAATACTTTTGTGGAATTCTGCGACAAAAACAAAATTTCTAAAATAACTCTGGGTCGTGTAATTTAAATATCTGGGACTATTTTACATATTTTGTCAGTTGACAAACTTTTCTCAAATTTATACTTTAAAATTTGTTGAATCATATTCTTGTTTATGTATAACGAAAAAATTACGCAACAATTTTCAGGATTCGGCGCGAATATACCTCAGCAGCACGGGTAGTGAACATTCTTCACGTTCCAACTCAAGTACTCCTCGTCGTATCAGGCATAATACTACTTCTTCTGGTTACGGAAGTCTTTGTCATCTTCCACCGATTTCTCATCGCAAAAATGGAGATCCACTGAATTCTCTAATGTCACAAAGCATGTACGAACAGTCTCCAGAGCTGTTAAGTGATGAAAGGAAATACACATCATTGTCACAAAAAAGACTTTACTACGAAGACTCTTCTGAAACCTGCATTCCGTCCTCGCCGAGTTTGACAACTCTCAAAGATTTTATGATGTCTAATGATCATTATGAATTCGATGACGGAAATGATTTTGATAACGATGACCAAAAATCAGTTACTTCTTCAGCTTCGACTAGCCGTTTATTTTTTGTGGATTGCAGAACGTCTAAATATAGGAAAAACCAATCGCTTCGTCAGTTTTTGAACTCTCCAGGTATTAAATGCTTGTACAAATCTCTTACTAGCTTTGAAACGTTTTGTGCCAATATTATTTAGTACTCGCTGCAGTATGTAGTACGTAATAAGTAGTAGCAATCGTAGCTTCTCTGGAGAATATTCCTACGGTGGGAAATATTCCCAGTAGATATTGTCTTTAAGTCGTTGAAGCCTCTCTAGCGCTTTGTGCTCAAGGGCGTGTGAAGCCCGCGTTCATTATAATTTTCTGACAAATGGCTGCTCATAATGTGTCGTCGGCGCTCTCGCTCTTATCTGTGGTTGCTGAACGAAACAACCGACGCCGTCGGCTCCTCCGAATTTCATGCGTTATCTGAGTGGGTTCGAGGGTCTCACTAATGAGTTGAAGGGAACACAAAAAAGCTCACTTCTCGGAGAATCGGAGAAGTCCAAGTTAAATTATGATAGACGAATTGAAATGTGAAGTAGAAAAAAAAATAAGCGGAACAGAAGGAGCTTTCGAAGACACACCCCGTTAATTCTGGACTACTTTGAAAAGAAGTATTGCCGCATTCATTCAAGAAGGCATTCATGTCTATCTGATTTTTTTGATTAACATCTGTGTTGTTGCTAGTATTTCTGAGATGTTACAACAATCGCCTCCTCGAGCAGTCAGGAAGAGCATAATCAAAAATGTATCAGGTAAGTGTGCCAGTGCTACTGGTTTTTGATTTGCTTCCGTAATGATAATAATACTACTATTCATTCTCTCATCTTGACAACATGGATTCCATTCCTTAAAGTGGTGAGACACGTCGTCGTTCGGGGACTGGCTTCATAGACGGGAATGAGGTTTTTGTAAGATATTGATCAACGCGTGAAAGCCTTCTACGCCAAATGTTCTGTGAAATGGTTATAGATACATTTGCATGTTTGCAAATTGTGCAATGAGAGAGTAAAATACTAATAAATTTAGAAGTGTCTTCCCTCTTAAACACCGACGAATCGGGCTAAAAAAGTGCAGCCATCTGTCCATGGTCACAGGCACGAAATGGTCTTAATTTTCTGGCAGCTGTTACGCGAGAGGTCATTTTATCTTTTCTACTACTAAATTCGCGTAATTTCAAGGGCTGTCACTGCACATATATCTGCAATAACATAACAATGTAATGTTGAATTTATCGATATTTCAGCGGAAACAGCTGCATGGTTAACAACCAGGATATAATTTTAAACTATATCCACGTTTTAGTGAGCGCGTACTCATGTCATAATTGTCTACAATTCTGTTTTACACATAATGCCAGAATTAGGCACCTAAATGCATATTTCGTCAATTCTATTATCTTACGATTTTCAGACGGATAACCGTCATATTATTAATTTATTATCTTATGCACTTTAATTAAAGAGTTTGCGTACTAAATAAAATCAGAAAAAAACGCTTTTAGTGGTTTCGGGAGAACCGTAGTCTTTGTTTCCCCTTTTGTTTTTATTCTCTTGACTACGACATTAATTGCGTCTTTACCCTCTTTTGGTTATGCCCCATCTGTGTCCTGTTCTCACTTGCACTCTTCTCAAAGAATGGGACCTGCAAGTCCACCTGTCTGTCGTTTTCTATTCGCCATCGCTCTCCCCTTATTACAATGTGCTGAAGAGTAAATCCTGTGTTTGGAAAAACAAGACAAGAGTGCAACTGAGTGTTTTAAATGAATATGAATTATTATATTTTATGTTAAATTTAGATAATATTTTTGATTTTTGTATTAATTCGTATGCTTTTATTTATTTAGAAAATAAGTATTAAAGCGTTGAATTAAGAGCGTCAATCTATTACAAAAGAGTGTTTTCTCATTCTAACTGCTTACCCAAACAGCTGGATAAAGAAAAATCGGCACATTTTGATTCATAAAAGCGCCAATGTGGCCACGCCTTTTTTGTCTCAGTCGTGTCCATCCTCAGAACGCATTCACCCGTACACTCGCAGAGTCTGCTTGTTAGTGTGTATATTTCTCTCCGATATTCCTGGCCTTCGTACCGGTGCATATCCGCTACTGCCTTGTTCTTTTTCCTTTCCTCTTTTGTCATCTTCTAGACACAGAGACAACAACTACCACAAGATATTCTCATATCTGAATAATTAAGTTTAGAAATCGCCGTACGTGTATCATATTCGCCCTTCCTTTCTTCGTCTTCTTGTTCACCGCCTGATTTATAACCAAACTCTCGTTTTCTAGGCTATGTTCTGATCATCATCACTTCGTTCATATCTCGCCGACACTTGCTTATTGTACTCCTTTCTATACTTTGAAGACATTACTGTGGTCACAAAAAGTGCTTCAAGTATTCCACTGAATACGGACATTTTTTGATTCACAAAAATGGCTTCACTATGCAGTAGTATTATTAATTGGATGAAAAATGACAAAGAAGGTGAGTTTCTTAGCACAATACGATGTTGATCAACTAACCACTCCATATTTCCTATCAAATTTAATGTCTCATTAATATTTCCTTATGGTATGCAGCACCGTTTCATGACGCGTTTTACCGTGGTCCATTGTTATGCTTTATTCATATTCGATCCGAATGGGACATTAATTCAATTCACATTCAAATGTCTTAGAATAATAAAATGAAACGTCACTCAAAAACCTACTAAATAATAGTTACTTAATTATTAAGCGTATGTGTTTCACTTTTTCTTCATTCTTGAATGTCCATTAGTAGCGTTCGTCACAGAAATACTGTCATTTTACCGAGTTTCCGTCATTACATGAGATGTCTTCGAGATTAGTGGCTAATAGTCATCAACCACTGATATGAAAATTACAAGGATCCGAAGATCATATTGTTTAATTAGGTATCGTTTAAACAGTGAGGAACTTCTCGAAGGCGCGATCGTCTCGATTTCCTTTGCTATTCTCTCGTCTTAGTTTGTTCAAGAAAAAAGATGACTAAAACCGTAACATGGGTTTTCATTATATATAGGTTTCCCATGGCCATTTTTGTAGATTTTCAACGAATTCCATGGTGTTTATCTCTATTCATCTACGATGGCTTGTGGTCATCGTTATATAGAATCCACAGTTTTCCAAAATATATTTTCACATTCTGACGCGTTTCTCTTTTTATCTGACCTCTCATCTATCCTCCTTGTTTAAAAAAAAGAGGATCGCGCTTATTTCCTACTTTATGCTAAGCGTAAGAACAGATGGTGGTATTATGCTCCGGGTGAACAGTTGAATGTATTGAAACGACTACAGGCAGAAATCTATTTGATATACCATCCCAACAGGAAGATGGTAAATATTTGGTAACCGTCTTACTTGTCTTGGCCTTGACTCTGTAACCGATACCTCGGAAACTACGGTTTTATTGTATGAACGTCATAATATAGGTATCCTCAAGATAACAAGAAATAAAAAGTACCACAGAGAAACTTGTTGAGAACGTCAGTTTCGATTTTTAGATTGGATTCCTAGGGATTACTTTTTCAGATTACAGTTGAGTTTAAATTGATTGGGGGAAGTCAGTAGTCACGGAAAATCTTAATCCTAATCTCAATTCATGAAAGATTTTGTAATAAATTATGCTTAGTTAATACTCAGGTATGTATGTTAGGACATTCTTAACGACCTATAATTTATGTATGCTATAGCAGAGGATCTCCTATTATTTCGAATGACACAACGGAAACAAAATAACAAAAACTCGCTAAAAATGGTGCAAGAGTTTTGGTAAGAAACGAATTCTTGTAAATGAAATCGATTTTCTACGCCACATGTGTTCTTAATCTGATTTTTTTCCTCTAGCAGGTCTAACAATAATAAAGTGTTTTATCTGGGATTAGGATAGAAATGGATGAAAAAGTGACCCTGTGTAAAAGATATATCGTTGTTCTACTGCTCTCTTCTGACTGATTGATCCATGTGGAAGGGACGCGGCGACAAAACTACTTGTGATGATGATGATATAGAGCACCTTCTTTCTCTCTCGTTTTCTCAGTGCGAATCGTCAATATCATTTCATTTCAAGCTGCCTATGTTTTCGGCCTCTCTGTTAGTTATTTTCGTGTTGGACGAGAGCAGCGATACGCGACTGTCACTACGACTAGAATATTATTAATAATCTCTTTCGTATATTCGAATTCGAACTGTTGTAGATGCTATTATTAATCGAACGAAAATGTGTCTAGTGTGTGCCGGTTGTAAAGTTTTATCTGCACTACGAACATATTGTACTGCGTTCATGCCTAACATTACTGTAATCATAGCGCCAAAGATGGCGTTAACTTCGTCGTCCTCCAATTTGGATGCTTCTATGAATCTGAGTGTTCCAGAAATATATGTGCCAAATGATAGATATAACGAAGAAAAGCCAATTCGGCGGAAAAGAGACGGATATCGTGAGTTTTCAGTGATTCAATTGTTTTAGAAAGGCAGTAGCATGTGGATAATGTGGTGATCACAAACATTTCTTCTGTCGTTCTGCCACTGGGTCATTGAAAAGACAACTGGACGTACTCTTATATTTCATCCTCTAGTGGCGGCATCTTTTAAGAAATTACAACGGGAAAGCCTAGGTTGTTTGATTCAATTGTTTTAGAAAGGCAGTAGCATGTGGATAATGTGGTGATCACAAACATTTCTTCTGTCGTTCTGCCACTGGGTCATTGAAAAGACAACTGGACGTACTCTTATATTTCATCCTCTAGTGGCGGCATCTTTTAAGAAATTACAACGGGAAAGCCTAGGTTGTTTTGTGGCGTTCGAAGATTACTGCTGGTATTCATATTGTATGAATGTCATTGTAAACGAAAAAAGAAGATAATTCGTATCAAATTAATATTTCATAAAGCTTCTTAAAACAAACTCGAAGCTTATAATCGTACAGGAAATTGCAACTATGTTACTTTAATTTCAGTTCGTCTCCGTAAACGGGGTGATCCGTCGTCGCGTCGAGATGCTGTTGAAGCCGGCTTCGAGCCCAGAGATACTGTTCCAAGATGTCACTCCACTCAGTCTTTGAGAGATGTGCAACGTGTTCGGTCATACAACAACTCACAGTTCCTGGTGAGTACCTATAAAACTTTCAATGTGTTCAAAGGTTTTTGTTTGAAACCTGTGTCGCTATATATATATATATTTTAATATTATACGTCCATCTTTTTTTGCGTAATTGAGAACCGGTTGAGATATCAATCTAATTCATTAAAATTGAATTCAGAGCAAAAAAATCTAGAAAACATTTTGAAAAAAATATGAAAACTACTCGAGAACAGAAAAAATCTGAAAATGTGACATTGCAACCGTTTAAAATTATACGTCACTTCAAAGTATGTCGATCTTGACTTTGCGGAGCGGAAAAGCTTGAATTTATTTTGTTTTTTGCTGCAATGTGAGAAACTTTTTTCATTATGATTTTCCTTGTTTTTCTCCACTTTTCAACATGTCTCGTGCATTTGCTCACTGATGCTGAAAAGCCTTCATCGACGCGTTCAAAACTCTGGTGGACCAACAGGGCTATCGCGAAACATCTAAATCGTTCCCACGATTGCATTAATCGTTTTGTATCGAACCGGACCCGCAACAATCAACCCAACAAGGCTGGACGTCCTCCAAAACTCAATTCAAGAGCCAAACGATCAATCGTTCGTGTGGCTTCAAACACCATGAAGTCTTGTAATGATATCAAAAAAGAGCTGAATCTTGGAGTGAGCAAGTGTACAATCTGGAGGGCTCTTAAGGATGATCCAAACATCAAAAGAGCAGTCATGCGCCCTGCTCCGAAGCTCACTGACAATCACAAAACTCGCCGTCTCGACTTCGCTCGAAAAAACATGGGAACCAACTGGGATAAGGTATTAAATTTAAAATTATCTATCCAAATTATCTTATCTTTTACAGGTAATTTTTTCGGACGAGAAAAAATTCAATCTTGATGGACCCGACCGATTCAAATCGTACTGGCACGACTTGCGGAAGGATCCAGCCGTTTTTGCCAAAAGGAATTTCGGGGGAGGCAGTTTGATGGTATGGGGAGCATTTGCTTCGGCTGGATACTTGGAGCTCGCTTTCACCACTTGTCGAATGAACTCCACAGACTACCAAGACGTTCTCCAGAACCACCTTATCCCGTTTCGTCGTCGATTCAGTCGCCGCCAGTTCATTTTTCAGCAAGATAATGCTGCAATCCATGTCAGCCGCTCCACTTTGGACTGGTTCCAATCGAAAAACATCGATGTCTTGCCATGGCCAGCTTGCTCTCCAGATCTGAATCCGATGGAAAATGTTTGGGGCGAGCTGGTTCGTCGTCTTTACCGCCATGGAAAGAAGTATGCTAGTATTGGAGAGCTTCGGGATGCGCTGATTGCTGAGTGGAGTCTGCCGGAGCAGGAGTTCAAGACTAAGAGCACCCAATACATCCAAAACCTTATCAAATCGATGCCAAATCGTCTCTTCGATGTCATTGCTGCTAAAGGTTCATCCACAAAGTATTGAAATATTTTTTATTCTCTATTTTAGCATTGATTCTGAGAGTGGACGTATAATTTTGAAACGGTTGCAAATGTCACATTTTCAGATTTTTCTCTGTATCTCGAGTAGTTTTCAATATTTTTTCTCAACAATAGTTTTCTAGATGTAATTTGTTGCTCTGAATTCAATTTTAATAAAATTAGATTGATATCTCAACCGGTTCTCAAGTTACGGCCAAAAACAAGAGTGGACGTATAATATTGAAACGCACTGTATATCTGTTGAGATGAGTTTTTAAAAATGGAAAATCAGAAAAAAACTAGGTAGCCGTTAAAAGTAGATAGCCACGGATAATAGGTAGCCATTAAAACTAAGCAGCCATTGAAACTAGGTAACCATTGATTACCAGGTAGGCATTGATCAAGTAGTCCAAAATCAGGTAGCCATTGAATATTGGTCTTAAATTCAGGATTATATTGGTAATTTCAGTAAATAATAAAAAAATTGGTTCTTGACTTCTCAAATTCTCAATTGTATTCTCAAAAACGGAAGAAACTACTATAAAATGCAGAAATTCGCTCGAAAATTTGGAAAAACAGTGAAAAACTCGAATCTACTCTTCGATGTCAAAATGTGAAGTTTAAAAATGGTCGAAAGTTTTAGTCTTCATATTATAACACCGAACCTGAAGCAAAGTGCTCATTTGAGTTTTTCACTATGTTTACCAGAATTTCAAGCAGTTTTTAAACTGTTTGAAATTCTTTATAACTGTTTTTAACTTTAAAACCGTTAAAACTGTTTTTAACTTTTTTCCTTTTCGTTAATAATCCTATTTCTTTATAATAAACCCTACCCTTAATTTTCTAGATGTGTATTATATAAAACATATAAACCATACCTGTTAACTCTTAACTTAATTCCACCACGTGTGAAACTTAGAATAAAATTCCCTTGATATTCCTAATATTTTTAGGCTAGTGACCTTTCGTTGAATCCCAACGGAAGCGTACGGGCTGCTTGTGATAGTACTAGTGGAGGTGTAGCCCCGACTGCCGTTGTCAATCCTGCTAGGAATCAAATCACGCACCGACAACAGCATCTTAGTTATGAAAAGGATCTTGTTTCACATCATCATATAGATGCTGATCGTCGTCGTAGTTTACAAACTCTGAATAACGGTGAGTTTTTGAAAATTTGTTAGATTTTGCGCGTCAAATCAATTCTACTGTTTGTGTTGTGATAAAGGAAAAGTGGGTGTGCTCCGAATAGACGGAATGGAACAAAAACAGTGACCAAAAATGCAGATAGTGAGGGAAAATGGAGGTATGTGTGAATCGACCGCCAATTGAATTGAGTCGAAGTGAGCACACACACCACATGCAAACATACTAACCCGTTGACGGCACGTCCTAAGTTTCCTTCTTTGCTGTTTTGCCATAGTGCTTATGGTTTATCAGTTTACTTGCCAGGCACCATTTCCCCAATAAAGTGATAGAAAACTTTTGTATGTTTGCATATTCACTAGATTTCAAGAAATCGCCTTCATTCTATTTCCTACCACATTTCATTTTCTACGTAATTAATACGATACTTAACTGTCACTGCCTGAATGCAATCAATTAGAGAACTGCGAAATATCGAACCTACTCGAGGAAGTAGCAAAATTATGCGTTCAGTTTCACATGGACGTGCTAGCACTTGGAGACGTAACCGAATAAGACCGGACAATGAGCTTTCAGAATCGACTCTCTACCAAATTTCTAATGAATCATCAAGACGGAAGCAGTCACAATTCTCACCATCAGATCTCGCCGTGAACACTCCTGTTCATCATGTTGGCAGTCGCGTTCGGGTTGCCAGTGTCAACCAAATATGCGATTCAAGTAGTGTGCCACAGTTCTGCATAGAGTAAGTCTATGATTTTAAAAATTTGAAGAAAAAATACAGATAGCAGTTCTGAATAATTTTATAAAACTATAAAAATGTGCTTATTTTAAATTTAAATGTTTCCTACTGATATTTAAATTATAGCAAATTTCTTCTACTGGTCTGGTTTTGAAGTTTGAAGTTTAACACTTAAAAATGTTTCCATAGACTCCTAAAAAAATCTGTAGCGTCTAAATTTGTCAATTGTCAAATATTCGGGGCCAGCATGGTAGCATGAAAGATTGCGTTTGTTACAAGTGTTTTGAAGAGAGTTCTTGACTAGAATTTTCTGTAACGATAGCGATTCTTATGAAATATTAATAATACTTTTCTTAAACAAAAACTATGAATAACATTTTTTTTCAAATATAACCATCTTTCACTGTGAAGAATCCGGTTTTACGATTTATCCGCCATTGACGTGGGCGGTGTCTCTTCTCACATCAAACACTTTCTCGGTTTGCTTTCTCAAGCAGTAACGTTAAATTGTCTTCGTAGAAAGAGTCTTCCCATGTGTTTCAACTATCAATCAAACTTCCTGACCTTATTACAAAGTAAAGCTTGTATTAACCCAAGAGTATGATGCGTTGTTTTACATTGTGACTTGAGTAAAAAAAATTCCTATGAAATATTCACTGCTATTTGAATGTCGCTTTTTTTAAAGCTTTTCCGCACTATATACAATGATTTCTTGATATTATGTCTTTTTGAGAAATTGGCTCAGTTTTTTATACTTGAATAAAAAAATGGCTGAAATAGTTGTTTAGAGTGTCTGGAAACAAATATAAAATACAATTTAGTTTAAACATTATGTTTATTTTTGCTGACAGCCCCGCCGGGAATATTTGATTGAAAAGTGCAAGAAACTTGCAGAATTGGTGAAGTTGTTAACAACAAAAACGGAAAAAAATGGACGACTTCAATACCTATCTCATTTCATATGAATTTCTTCCTTAGTTCTGGTTCCCTTGTAATAGAACTTCACCACACTGGCAAGTATTTCTTTCGCATCGATCAGATGTTGCAAATTATGCCAATACATCGGAAGAAGTGTCTGGGAGCCGAAAAGTGCATATGTGAGAGAATAGGACATCGCGGGCCTACTATATCTAATTGGGGCTCTTCTTGTCTTCATTATTCATATATTGTCTCTTCCTCTGCATCTCCCTTATTTTTCGACAATCCTCTTCAAACAATCTGACGTTTGAGAATAGTGAACGTTCACACCATTTTTGCTAGTAGAGAAAAATGAACTTATTACATTCATGCCGCTTCATTAAGATATTCATTTTTATTTCAAATATGCTTCTCCGTGTTGAATTTAGCTACATTTTAAGCTCAAATTGAGATGCCAGTTTATATAAATGCATTTGTCAAGTGTTTGATAAATTATTACAGCGACTGGTGCGAGTAAGAATAGGATTCATCTTTCCCGTTTTAGTTAGCAAGACGATATTAAATGCGCATATTGCATGCACACATTGAAATCACACAAACGGCGAAATTCATGAGAGAAAGAGAGAGAGAGAGAGAGAGAAAGAGATACAACCAGAAATAAGGACATGGTGCAAAAGAAAATGGCACACTTCCTTTTGTCTCAGAAAATGTCAACTGGACAAAGAATTTTTCCTGTATCCAAATTAGTCATTCTGTTTTTTAAAATATATTTAAGATAGCGGAAAAACTATCGTTTTCGAAGTGTTTCTGCAAAATCTTGTATCTGATGATTTCAAAAAAAAATATTTTTAAGTGTTACTGGTGTTCTTATTTACCATTTCTACACATCTTTTGTATATGCTTATTCGCTTGTTAGCTCACCAGCCGTTACACTGGCTCAGAGTGAGGTCGAGAAGAAGGCAGGAGGTCTGCCCAAAATTGGCTCCTTTCCTTTTTCTATCTTCTACGCATCGATTTGTTCTTCGCTTCTTCATTTTCTTTTAAAATCGCCTCCTGATTACCTCTTTCCTTACGGAATCCAGAAATTTTCATTATGTACGTTCATCGTCGTGGTTATTCACTAATTTTTTAAAAATTTAATGTCTGGTTGATCATTTCCTTTCCCCTTTTCCTTTTTTCTTTCTCTAGCTCTTTGTATATTTTTATAGACTTTCTTTGAACTTCTACGTAGATCTTGCAACCCGTGTTAAAATGTGTAATAGTGGAATGGCCGATATTTGAATATGAAACTTGAAAAAGCTGTTTTATGCAAATCTTGCTGCTGTTTTCTTTTCTATACCTTTTTCTTTGTCGTGCATGTGTTTTCTGCTACAACGAGCCATGAAATTCATTGTAGTTATCTGATGGTACTATGTCATTAGTGTCGGGAAAAACGGAAAATTCGGCTCGATGGTCCATGCGACCATCGTGCTCCTGTAATGATTCGTTGTTCACAATATCCGATACGGAATGCTCAGAAATCGAAACAAATATAAAACGCAGAGAACGACAAGGCTGGAAAAAAAGGTCTAAATTTAATTTTTAAAAATTATGTCATAACCCAAACCATCGATCACTTTCTCCACTTTAATTTGTTTTGCAGCCAACGCCGCAGTGTGCATAACATCGGAAATCCAGTAAGAAATTCGTTTATAGAAGGGATCAAGAACACGTCAACTCCCAAAAATCAGGTGGGTTCAATTATTTAAAACTAAACATGGTGCGCTTAGTTACAAATGTTATTTAATGAGGTAGCAATTGCTAATTAATATATTTGCCTTAATTCTGGTGGTGTTTGAATCGCTCTGTTTTCCATTTGTTTCCTTTCCTGTGCACTTAATGTGGGCATACTCGCAAGAGGATAACTCCTCATCGAATGTTTGAATCATAGATAGATCAGTACCATTGTGGGAAGATCCTTCATAGGTCTTTTCAGCGCCAATTATTATTTGTTAAAATACATTACTTATGTGAGAGTTATTAAAACTATTTTCACTTCTCCAAAAATTGTATTAAAATATCAACTAGAAGATGTTGCGGTTAATGTATAATGAAGTTTCGCATAAAATTGAATGGTATGACACCATAATAAATAAATAAGAATGTACTATTAAAAATTGCAAAAAACGTTCTACCTTGTTTTGTTTTATAAATTCGTAGAATCGTTGCTTCCTAAACATTCCTTAAAAATTCCTAATCATTTTGAAAGCTAAAGCCATATTCATTCTATCTTTCTAAAATTTCCCAAAAAGTTGGGATAATAGGGCTTAATGATCAGCACCCTATTTCATATCAAACTAGATTTTCATGTGGTTGTGCACCAGTTATGTTTGACAGAAAAATAAACAAGAAAATACAAAGAATAGTAGAAAACATCATTAGTTGCAAATTATTGAGAATACATGCTATATTACGTTTGCAATATTCTCTACTAATGGCTTAATTAAAGCCCAGGCAAATCTCGGCAAGTCACTATCCGCGGCTCGTCGAAACCACTGTTCGGCTAGCTGCGTTCGTTTGACAGCTCTGGAATGAGTGAGACGCCGCATCACTTAAAAACATGTGACAGTGTTCGTTTTTTTCAAAGATGGGTTAGAGGTTTTGAGATTTACCAACCTTAGTTTGGAGCAATAAATATCCGAAAACATTTAACCCGATCCATCAGTTTTAAAAGTTTTGAAGACTGCAATTTTCGGCAAATGTTAGGTCTATTATGTTTTGAAGTGTGTGTATATGTGTTCACCTGCGCCCAACTATTTATACAATTCCCCCTCCAATTCAATACACACTTATTTTCATTGTAATTATTGATCGGATTCGAACGATAGAAATTATGGTATGAGGATGTAGTAGGTAATTAAATGTATTTCTCTCACCTCATTCTGATGCTTCTATTCCTCTCCATCGTGTATGTGAGTTATGCATATAGATGTATTCTTTGCCTCTCTGCAGTTCGCATCCATTGCTTTTTATTTTTGTTTCCAACTGTTTCTCCGTCTACGTCTCTTTCTTTTCAGTTGTATTCTTTCCTTGAATGCTGTCTCTAGCGAATTCCATGTTTTTTTTTCGACCACGTCTTTTTTCAGTTCATATCCCGAATTTTACAAGAATTTGAGAAATCCTGAAATAAGCTGCTGCTTTCAATACTTTCTCAGAATTTCAATTCTTCAATCACACTGTCTTAGCGGCCTTAGTTCGAAACCAAAAGACAGTAGAGCAGACGGTGACAAAATGTGTTTCAGTGCCCACTCTTAGTTCTCTGTGATTTTATGCGTTTCCACTAGATTCTCAAATGTGAATGTCGATAGAATACATAAAAAGCAGATGTCGGCAGATTATTCGTTCGTCCTTTATATTTCGACGCATTGTTTTCCGTAGCTGTTCAGAAATGACCTGTGTTATTTAAATCCATTTGTTAAAAAATTACTAGCTAGCTTCTTGTAAACTGGAAATTTCCCTTTGCAGAAAATGAGTGGAAATTAGTTGTTCCTTTTTTCTTGCTAATTAGTAAAACTAGAACATGAATTTATTTTCGGTCTCACAAATGTTCTCTTTGATGTGTTTCTTTGTTTTCATCCTTTCCTGTTACTGCCATTTCTTTTTCGTCTTCAGCCCCGTCATCATTTCCAGCAGAAGTGAAAAATACACACAATCCTTTCATTTCTCTTTCGGTAATCATTCAACCCCATTTTCCCCTTTCATCGTTGAGCAAATAGTGTCAAGTTTTTTTGGTCTCGGTCCGTAGCGCCGCCATTCTTTTCCACATTGCTCTTTTTCAAGATTTTTTGTTATTTGGGTGTATTAATTTTTTCACTCGTTTCTTTTTCTGTGTACCTACTAGTTTGCCTAATATATTTAAATGGTAGACTACCGCATTAAAATACTCAACGTAACATAGGAGTAGCCGTGCAGGAAGTACATACGTAGATTTATTGCTCCGAGATAGGGTCTGAAGTGTCACTTTGCAGTGGCCTGACACTTTAGATGTGACCAGAACAAATTTCTAAAATTACGAACTGAAAAAATTAAAAAAATATATATCTAACTCATGTTCAAGTTTTTTAAATATTCCTTTATGTTCTTAAACCGTTATTT
Organism: Caenorhabditis inopinata; assembly: GCA_003052745.1. NCBI lineage: Eukaryota > Metazoa > Nematoda > Chromadorea > Rhabditida > Rhabditidae > Caenorhabditis > Caenorhabditis inopinata. The sequence continues at coordinate 14,563,971 of AP018155.1, read as the reverse complement.
TCTTATTCATGATCGGTAGAAAAAAGCAGAGAAATTTATTTTTTTTCCACTTTTTCGCCATTGTTTGCTACGATAATACTGTTGCTGTGTTTGTAGTTAAACTTTATTGAATGAACTAGAAATACTTAAGTAATAAGAAGCAAAGCAAATGAAGACACGGGATAAACCGAATGGAAATAGAGAAGGCACACGTAATATGGAATACTTCATTGAATACATAAAATAGAATAATCATACAGCGTCCCCGTTACAGAGGTAATAGAGGCTGTTTAATAACTTCTTTTTTCGTAGTCTCCAAAAAATTTGGAATAACAAAATATAACTTAATAACATCAGACTCACCCCTTCAGAAAAAAACGGCATTCTTACATTTGTAAATGAAAAGCTCTCGAAAAGATTACTAAATTGCAAATAAAATATATTATTATCATAAAACAATTAAAAACTACGATAACCGAAAAAAAATATCTTAAATATACGCTACATTTAATGGACCATATCAACAACCACGAGGAAGCCCTCGAAAACAACGAACAAAATGTGGTTTATAAAAAAGATTTTTTTAACCGATCCTGAATAAAAAAAACGGTTTAAAAAGCAATTAAAATAAATACTACTTAAATACGCTTTTAACCTTAGTTTTTTATATGTTTATGGTGCTTCCTTGCTTTTTGTTCTAAGAGATGTTGTTCTGCATCTTTACATGACCGGCATATCCGTTCGCTGCCTTCATCCGCCAAACGAAATTATGTATTTTGGCCTATTCGTTATGATCTCTTCAACTCCTTTTATTTTTCGCCGCTACTGCGGATAATCATCTCTCATTCTCAAAACTTCATAATGAAAGCTTCAAATTGCATTTCTCCTGTCTTTTTTGATACCGATGAGAGAATTAATGGGATTGCAAAGACCCGGTTCTAATAATTTTATATTCGGGTCTTCTACCACGCCCATCATAAAAACCTCGTTTTCTAAATCTCTCTAATTCTACCTTTTGTTTCGGCCTATTTTGTTTTCTTTTCTTTTCCAAAATTTGAATAACTCTTTTTACTGTGAATAATGATGAATTCTCATCAATGATTTATATCCTTGCATTTACACAGATGAAGCTATTATCCATCCGCGAGGACGTGAGCCTTCGTTTAAAGGCGCAACGAATTAACTATTTGGGTTTCGTTAGGGGATAGCGCGTTAAATTGTAAGAAAGCGCACACACTATCCGCTATCCGCGAGGACGTGAGCCTTCGTTTAAAGGCGCAACGAATTAACTCTTTGTGTCTCGTTAGGGGATAGTGCGTTAAATAGCGTTAAATGAGACACGTCAAAAACGGAATCCAACCTGTGACGGGTTACACGAAAAGGGGTTACATGAAGGCGGAATATTAAAAAAAAACGGGACTCGAGCGCAATTGGTGGAGCGCAATTGCGCGAGTCCCGTTTTTTTTAAATATCCCGCCTTCATGTAACCCCTTTTCGTGTAACTCGTCACAGGTTGGATTCCGTTTTTGACGTGTCTCCGTTAAATAGCTTTAAACGAAGGCTCACGTCCTCGCGGATGGATATATTATCCGTTAATTGAAACGTATTTTTTTCTCACTTTATTGTAACTATTAATAAAGGTTTTTTAATAAAAACTTTTAATAAACTTTTAATTTAATACCCTAATTAAAAGTATGCTGTTGGTGCAGGTAAAAATATACACAGTTTGAATGTAATCATAACATTTTCAAATTTTTTCATAGAAAAATATATTAATCGAAACGGATTTTTCGTCTGTACTGCCTTGCTCTTCCTGCTTATCACTACACTAATTGCCAATCGAGCGTATATTCTTACTGGCTCAAGTGTCCTACAATTGCACCATACGTTTGCCATATGCTTACGTCCAATTTGCTCGAGACCCAGAAGTTTGTTTGCGTTTTTCCGCGCTCGATGCGCTGCACCTCGATATGCCCATCGTCATAAGCACTGTGTGGTGTCCTTTTCCTCTTTGTTGTTTCTGTCCACGCGCATGGCTTTTTCGTCCAGCGATCTCTGTTCTTTTTACGATAGCCTTGCACCAAAACAGTTTTCTTCCATTTTCATTAAGAAAAACTCGCCCCGAATACAGTTCATTTTCCACATTTTTTACACTGATAAATTGCATCTGTATCTTCGTCTTGTGCGGGTTTTTGACAGCAACGCACAGAAAGTTTGTCCCTATAATTTAAACACGAAATGAAGAAATTCAATATATCTACCAAAAAATCACTTTGTTTTTGGACTCCAGGACGAACTATTTTTCGAAAAGAGGACCAAAGTTAAGAGTGCACAATTATTTTGGAAAAAATATAATACCTCAGTTCAGGGAACTCAACAAAAATTACATATGTCAAATAATTTTCTACGCTTGAAATTTTCTGTTTCGGATGAACTGAAATTTTTGTTTAGAATATTTGCATAAATGCTGTTCGTTCCTCCACCTAAATTTTGAATCTGATGGCAAGAAAAAGAGAAAATATGTTGAAATTTCGGAGAATATTTAAAATATTAAACGCGTATCAAATCATAACGGCGAAAGTTCAATGAAGGTTAGGTGAAAGTTAGGCGCGAAGATACGATTCAGATTAATTAGATTACTTCAGAAGGCATGTAAGCAAGTGTATTTCTTTCGACGGCACTGGGCTACAAAACTTGATCCAACACCCCACTACCTCAAAAAAGAAACGAGGAGAGGATGGTTGCCCCATGCTTATTGCAACTTCTAAATATAAAACGAATTCCTGGAATTAAAAAAAACACATTCTAAATTTTCCTTTTCTGCTCAAAATTTCCATCTGATTGAACAGAAACAACTGAACGATTGCCGTTGGCCATTTCACAAATTATTTGTCTTCTGCCTTCAATTGGTAGTCGTCCCTTTCTCACTTTGCTGATTTCTATCTCGGGTGCAGTTTGAAGAAGTGTGTCTCACAGTTCATTTGAACATTTTCACATTATTAGTGGGCTACTGCATTTGTGGACCACTAGTCTTATGCAGTCATTAAAAGGTAGTGTTATATTCTATGATATCCTCTAATTTCTCAACATCTTCACCTACTTGTTTCGACAAATCTTCAAAGAAAGAGAATATCTAGTGATAATTCCCACCACATTTAAGGCCATTCGCTCTGTATCTCATCGTGTGGTATAATTAGCCATTGAAAGAATTTATGACTATGGTCACCTCTTTGCTGTTGCCGCCCCCGTTACTCAAATCTATTTCGCCAGTGTTGCTTCGAATTCTTTTCCCTATCAATCCTCTATCAATTTAGTCGTTCCTTTTTCTAGGCGGTCGTGGTGACGTTGTCTACTACTCATCTGTTTCTCTTTTCTTCTTTTATGATTCTCCCTGTCATGTTTTATCTATTTTTAGTTGTTTTCTTACAGCGAAACGAACGCATACTGCTGTGAATATAAAAGTTATTAAACAATTTAAAATATCGGCTAAAATTTTCGCCAATACGTCGAAAATTAAATTCAACCTTCATGTGAACATTGTTCTGTAAAAATTTTTGTGACGGATGAACATCTGTTGTTGTGGTGGAACAATGGTCAGATTCTATGCAAAATTGAAGGAACGGTTTACTGGCGGCTCAACCTCGCCAACGTCGGATCAAAACGGAAACAGTCACCATTCAGCTGTTCCCAATCCTCCTGCTCCGCGACACCATTCATTTCATCATCAAATTGAAACCATAAGCGGCTCCTCAAAACTGAGGGCACAATCAGGAAGTCCTGCACTGAATAGAAAAAGACCAGAGGTAGAAAATATTAGTATATGCTTACAAATATAATTGTAAATAATTTGTTATAAATGGAGTGCAGCGGTGTTTGCATTTTGCTATGTCTCATTACAAAATCTAAAAACGCGCTAAAATCACTTTACGAAGTTTCAATTTTCTTTGCCAACCTCGTATTATTTTCCAGATCGCAGTGGCTCCATTGCCTCACAAAAGCAGACATGTGAGTGAATCACGTGATGAAATGCGAGCTGAACGTCGTGGGAGCGGAGGTCCGATAAATCTTCCAGCGTACACTAATTACCTTATGCGACATCCTGTTGAAGAACGCCTTGGTGAGTTTTGGCTTTTCCTTTTCTTAATGTTAATCAAAATACAGTTGATGGACCAGTAACCAGTGCAAGTGACGCCCGAATAGCTTATCTGGAAAAAAGAATAAGAGAGCTCGAGTTGACTCAAAAGGAGCAAAATTCGCATTTAACTCCAAATCAGTCAAGACGTAAGTATTAACAGTATTAAATTAAAATATTTCTTATCGGCGACTATGTTTGAAACTGGAAAGAAATGAAGGGGGGGGGGGAGCCTTGTTTTGCGTGCTCAATTCCTAGTTGTAGTTTTTTTAGCTTAATCCGGTCTCTTTGAACTGTGTATTCCATTTAAGCATTGTAATTCAATAAAACTTGCAAATTGTATATCCAGGTGTGTTTTGTATCATTAGTCTTAAAAAAACAGCTTTGTTTTGATGAATGCAGCCTGAATCTAATGAATTGAATAGGATTTTTTTGACCGGATTCCTTGAACCAAACAATTAGCGAGCTTGATCTACGAAAAATGGCTGAATTTAAACACGTGATAACGCCCGTGGTGGGCTGTGATTGGGCCGCAATTAAACTATCATATCTTATCGTAAATAATGTGAGCAATGATCCTTAATTGTGCTGTTTTAGCTTCAGTCGATGGTCACACGATCGCAACGGTTGCTGTGTTTCTATGTTAAACGCATTAAATTTTTGAAAATTAGCTCTTATAGTATTCGATATATGTTTGCGCATTACCTCAATCGCACGTAAGTGTGGCTTCAATGTTTTGAACTTCTGTTTTAAGAAAACAGTATACTCCTCTTGTCATCTGTGATTTTTACATATGGTCCGAATTTCGACGTATGTGAATGACGACTAGATGATAAAAATAGTGAAATAATATATTTTAATCCTATGAGAGATAATTCGACATTAATTTAGCATTGAAGTGATAAAAACGTTTTGCAGAATATTCGTCCAAATCTTCCCATTTCAATGAAAGCACCACTCACATGTCTACAAGTGAACAACTCCGTGTCCAGGAGATGAGCGATGAATTGGTAATTAAAGATAAAAAAGTTGCTTCACTTGAATCAAAGCTTCTCAAAGCTTATCAACGAATTGAACGACTGAACGAAGAATATGAAGGAAAAGTAAAGAATCTTATCTACGACGGAGAGAGGGCTCGAGATGATTTGTCACGGTGCGTCGAAAAAATACGTCAATTAGAAAATGAGCTGGAAGCTACTCGGAAAGCTGTTCAAAACGGTGATCACGCCAACGAACAAGAGTATCATGAACTGCGAGATCAGATATGGAAACAAGAGCGGGAGCTTCAGGAGAGCCGAACACTGCTCAACCGTCTTCGAGAAAAGGAAGCAGAGTTCGAACGAATGCGTTCCGAAAAAGGGTATCTCGAACTAAAAAATGAGAATTTGAATAAAAAACTAGAAGCGAAAAAACGAGCAGTGGAAGAGCTTGAGAGGAGTGTTTCGACCCTTCGATTAGAACAGACTATTTGCCAACAATCATGTTCTTCTGGTTCAACTCCTCTAGCAGATGAGATGGAGACGATGTCAGACATTCGTCCCTCACTGGCCAGGCCCTATACCAAGGTAAGCTTAATCTCAGTTTTTCTAATAATTATTTTTTTTGCAATCATTGATTTCAGGCTCATTCCACATTGGGCGCTAATAATATGTCCCCTCTTTGCCACTCCAAGTCGAGCGGCCTGACAAAAAGCTTTTCAAATTTCCAACTTAATTCTTCTAAACATCGTGATGACGTTACCCCGAATATGAGCCGGTCGATTCGGGAACAGAATCGTCATATTACAATGTGCCGAGCTATGGTTGTTTGCCTAAAAGACACGGTAGATCGGATGGCACGTGGTGAAAATCCTGACGTAGCTCGTCTTTTGGGTGTTAAGCTGAATTTGATGTCTGAAAGTGAAATGGATGATGAAGAAGACCACGAGGCCGATGAATCCAAGCCATTCACTATGTTGGCTGCTGAGTCTGCTGTAATATAAAATTATATGCTCTGATTTCTACTAATCCTTCTATTCAGCTTTCAAAACAATGTGCTAAACTAGCCGATCTCGATAAAGACTTGGATACAATCCGATGTCAACTTGCTGATTGGCATGGTCAGACAAATGCCGAAGGAGAGGGCGATCGGGATGTGTGTCGAATGCAATAATAGTGCGGACCTAACAACATTCTTGTATTTTAATCATGTTTTCTCGTAATTAATTGTAACATAGCTCTCAAATCTTCAACTTTTTTTTTCTTCCAGTTCTTTAACTGTTGACTATAATTTTCACGTGTGCCTTCAGCCTTCAGCAAATTAATGGGGTTATTCGCGAAAATAGCTAAGAAGGAAAAATGTGAAGTTGGAAATGTCGTTTTCAGCAAAATTTTTTAACTACGTTTTAATATCGGTATTACGTTAAAATGTGCATTTTCATTGCTATTTTCAAGTGAATTGATGCACTTTCAAATTTTTTACAAATATTTTTCCCTGCCATTTTCGTGGATAACACCATCCGAAATCCATCTAGTGCGTTTTTTGCGACGAGCGTGTGAATACCAAAATTATTAAAACGTATTCCCACAATTGCTTTTTGCTCTATTCCGCACGTCTCTTGCAGCACGTACTTTCGACCCAATTTTCCATTACGCGGTAAATTTCCCAATCATCCATAAAACGTTTTTCCATTTTCTATTTCTAAAAGAACCTTGTTGTTTCCCTAACAGAAGCTCGACTTCCACTGTCCATGTCATCATTTCTGTAAATCTGAATTCATATCGCTTCTAATAATTGTTTTTGCTGGCGTTATTCTTTGTATTGGAATGAATGTGAATCACTGTCAAAGAAGATTTTCAGTTTTAGTTCCAAATGAACGTGTAAAAATCATGCTAATCATGTTGAACAGGAACACCGTAAACGGTGCGGAGCCTTGCCTGCCGAATTATTATAATAAACGAATCTGCTTTTCTATTTTTTTTAACTAAAGCAGTGACAACTATTGAAATACGAAATTTCGACAAAATACACGAAATGACCAATTTTGGCTAGACTTATGTCAAATGGAGTCCTAAATTTTAAAAAGAAGAGCTCACATCGCAATGGTTTTACGACTAATAATTTTTTTCCACAATTATGAAAACTGTATGTATTAAAAATTAAAAAATTAAATTACGAAAATTAAAAGTTGCAAGTGTAAGAAGAGTTGCAAGTGTAAGAACTTAAAATTATAATAGTTTCGTTTACTTTTAATAGAAACGTGGACCGGGACGAGAGACAAGGAAACACAGGTTGTTTTTTGCAGTTTTTAAACTAACTGCCTTGATCTGATAAATAGAAGTGCTCTCAAGAAAGGAATTCACGTTTTTCTGCTATTTTAGTCGTTTTTTTCTGTAGGTGTTTCGAATAAAAAGGCCGCTATTCGTAAAGATAAAGCAATGTCATTATATGTTCTGGTTGAGCACGATAGCACAGCCTTTTTATTTTTCTGACACCCAACAAAAGCAAGGCTCACTCAGTTTAAAAAAAAGGGCGTATGCTGGTCACTAGCATTATTCTTCTGTCGAAAACATGAATAATACGGGTAGTTTTGCTGCGCTTTCGGTTTTTCTTGAATATCTCACAATAAAACGTAGAAAATTATTTTTTTAAATCAAAACATGGGTTGTGTATTTTTTATCCTTCGACTTGATGCTTTAAGTTTAATGAAAATGTTATTTGCAGTTTTTTATGTTAATCATACAATATGAAAAGAAAACTTTCAAAGAAAAGCACACCAATCAATGGGAAATTTTGTTTAAAATAAGGAAGGAAGCGAAAAGTGTGCGGCGACTTTGCTTTCAGCCTCCGCCCAACTTTTTCACTACGCGTTCCCACTAATTTTCTTTTTGACTCAACCTTTTATTATTTTCACATTTTGTTGCACTCGTGAATGTAACACTGTCTGTTAAGAAGGCTGGGTATACGGCCCTTTTAATTACATGAGTAGACTCATCAGTCCTTAAAACCTGTACAGGAAACCGCAATTTTCAATCGGCCTTTAACTATCCTGCGTGCGTTTCCGGTGTTGGTTTCCATGTCGCGTTATATTGACAATGGCCACTTGTGAATTTAAAATACAACAGACGCTTCATTGCTTTGAACAAAACGATATACGGAGCCGCAGAGACTTTCTATATGCTAGTAAAGTCTCCGAACGACCAAATCACAAATGTATACTGAACCTTCGTAATATACAGTACTTTAGCGCTGTATGGAAAAATTTGTTCGACTTTATTTGCAATTTATTTATTTATTCTCCCAGACAAAAAAAAAGAGAAAAGAAAAGGACATTATTTGTTATTTGTTATGCTGGAATGCATGAAACAGTAAATATGGGGATCGGGACGAGTGATAAGGGCGCATATAGCACGATAAGGACGTGATACTCTGTGGTTATACTCTTATGCATTGTGCTTAAAACAAAAATATGATGCTTTGGAAAAGCACTTTTGAGATTGAACTGAACGAGGTTTAAATGCGTGAGGTGATTTAATATAAATCCACTTTACAAAAAACGATCAGAGAGAGAGAGAGACAGACCAAAAATCGTATTTAAAATAACTTTTTTTATTTGAAATAACGGATGAATTAAATTTTCCATAGCATTATTTCATCCGGAAAGACCTGATTTGACGTGATTCGGCCCAATTTTTTTCTATATAAGAAAAATGCTTCACCGTTTTTCAAAACCTGAATTATTTTTTGAAAAAAAGTAGCTACATACCTGATTACTTATGGGGTTATTCATGAAAAGCACGAAAATCATTTTAATGCAAAAAAATGTAATCGTGAATAACATTAAAGTGGCATTTTTTGCATTAAAATGCTTTTCGTGCTTTTCATGAATAACCCCATTAGTCGGTCCGTTCTTCGCTTACATCAGTTCAGCGTGAACCACAGCGCAGCAGTTCTTCCGGTTTTTAATCTTAGTGAAATTAAAATTTTTTCAAAATCTTGAAAATCAAAGTTATTGATTAAAAAACGCCACAAATTAGAGATATTACGTCTGTCATTTTGTCTGTTTTATCTCACGTTTTATATCTTATGGATCCTGTTTATAGAAAAAAAAACCGGGTTTAAAGATTGCAACAATATCATCCTGATCCACCCTGACTTATTTAATTATTTCTGATTTCCTATGCTATACATATTGATTATTTACTCTATTTTCTTATTTATTGTCATCCCTTTCTTTGAAAAATTTGTTTTATTTTAAGTCCCCCGGCTTCCTTTACTATTTTCAAATCGAATAGGTTTGTCTCGTGAGGGACCCTATCTAGTCCTACTGTCACTATATTGGTTTTAATTCTGAATACATTTAATTAAACAATAGGTATCCGTTATATGACGACGTCTCAACCACAGCTTTATCCAATACTTGCTTCATGAATTTCCGGAAAATTCCACACGGCCTGCCAATATAAAGAATCACACGTATGACTTGTGCATGTCTAAAAAATATCCATAAAAACAAGCGGTTGTTCGATTAAATACTGTTTTTTTTAATAGCTCAGCGTAATGTTACTGAAAAAAAATTCATTTTTTGAGGAAATCTGAAAAGTTAGGGTTGGATATATTTTCGAGAAAAAAACTAATATTCTATATTGATCAAACCTATTGTTCATAAAGAAGGTGCTTCTGCCGCAAAAAGGTTAAGAAAGTGAGCAACATTTCTTATAATGTATTGGCGTCCAGATTATTTAAACCGTATGACATATTTTTTTGAAAACGCAAAATAAAATCATTTATTTGGCGTCCTGGACAAACCTCCGAGGCTGAATAAAAAGTATGTTATTGGTGAATTGTAATACTTTTGGAGGGTAGACCCCGGAAATGCGAACTTTTTAGTGATTCGAGATGAAATCACGATAAGCACTTCGGTGCACTTTCGATACTCATTTGCGTTAAGCAATTGGTAGAGAAGAGCCATCAAACTGCGCAATTATTGCAAAAATTGCGTGCACACATTGCAAAGGGCGGAGTCTCTTTCTTCTCGCTCTCGCTCCTGCACTGTTTATGTCTACTTTTCAAAAAACAATATTTCTTCTCATACTTTATCATTAGTCATCGCAGTTGTATTTAAGCGTTATAGATGTCTAAACGTCCAAGTACATCGAAAAACCCGTCGGAGGTAAATCGAAGTTTTCTTTTTGTTTAAAGCAATGTATTTTCAATAAATTTACAGGAAGATGAAATGGTTATTGTTGAAGATTCAGAAAAGGGAAGCAACGCGGATAATGACGATTATGATTCGCAGTTCGATGATGAGGGTCCTCATGGAGTAAGAGTTTTGTATGATTTAATTAATTCTGCTCGTTATTATAGACATCGTACCGTGCATCATTTCTGACAACTCATATGGGACTTCTTCGACATCAAACCCCAGAACTGACAATGAAAGAGCTTTTTACCAGAAAAAGAGCTCGACATCAGCCTACCGGATTTATTGATCACACTCAGGCACGTTATTACGATAGGTATAAACAGCAGGAGTACACGCGTCGCAATGACTACATGAAATATTGCCATGTTTGTCGAAAAAAAACGATCGGAAAACTTCGAGTTCTGCCAGGTGATCTTCGTATGCGAAAAGTGTGGATTCTTCGTTCAAATCTTGACGAAGAAAGGTCTGCAGAATTATGGTTGAGAGAGTTGGCTTGCGAAGGATCTCATGGTGGTGAGTTTTGTGAGATGCATTTCCCGCGAGGCTCCCAGAATATGAAAGGAAATCAATTAATTCCACTCGATGCTCGACCTGAGGTAGTGTTTCTATTTCTTCGACTTTCCAAAAATTATTTTTGCTCAGGAGGGGAGACATTCGGTTCTGGAAGATATTCAATTTGATTTTGATGCTATTCATCTCCAGTGCGTTTTCTGCGGAAGAAACGGGCCTCTTGCAACAATGTTACCTTTCATTCGAGTTATTTTTTCTTTCTGATGTTTATAGTGTATAGACATATTATAGAATCGCGCGAAACGGAGCAGATGGATTGACGTCCTGGCAGGAGGAAATGAAATTCACAAAAATCGTTTAACAGCTTCATTACGAGGCGGTGTTACTCAGTTCCTTTGTGATTTCCATATAGCAGATAGTAGCTTCGAAATTAATGGCTTCGGAGAGTGGCGACTTCTCAGAAACGCTCTTCCCGATCCGAGATTAGTAGCTTCGGATAAAAGAGGTGAACGGAAATATTTGGTTGACAAGTGCAGAGATGAGCTATTTTGGGAGCGTGAAATGTGGAAAAGGGCAGATTTATTGAGCCAATTAGGCTCAGTGGAAGATGAAGATTTGTTAATCGGAGATGATATTCAGCAGTATTTACCGAATAATGTGCAACCTGGTGACGAAGAAATTCGTAAGTATTGTTTTCTCAAATCTTTAAAAATATGTAGTTGTTCTGGAAAAACACAAAACATGTCTTTAAAAATATTAAAAACGGTTTAATCGACTGAAAATCTGTAAAAAAAAAAAGAGTGATAAACCCTTGAATTATGGTTGAGAGAGTTGGCTTGCGAAGGATCTCATGGTGGTGAGTTTTGTGAAAAATAATAGTTTACAGCGTAAAAATAAAAACATTTAACATTAAAAAATTGACTGAAAATGCTAGAAAATGGTTTTTTTTTGTTTTTTTATTCCATTGAAATTCTTCCAACATTTTCACGAAATTTTTTGGATTTTTGACGTTTTCTGAATACCCCTGTTATGAGAAGGTTTTAACTCGTTTTCGCTTACCAAACATTTTGAAAGCTACATAAAAAAGAATTGTTCAATAAATGTTTTTCGCTAAATGAAGAATTCTCTTCGTATATTATTCAAAACTGAGCAACTTTTAAAAAACATTTCAGTTCATCCTGTTCTACAAATTGACAACAAAAATGAAAGCAAGCCCAGGGAGAACGAGTTGCAACTTGGAAGTTCGAATTCCACGTTGCATGGCCTTGGAGTAAAAAATAGAAATGAAGATGTTCAATACTCTGACGATTCCGACGAAGAAAACGATATGATAGAAAAAATGGGCGATGTTCCTTATTCTAAACGGTTGTGCCAAGTGTGTAGTGCCGTTGAGCCAACCGGAAATGAGTTCGTCAGTAGTTATCCATACAAGTTCACTATTCGAACGTGGCCGTTTGATGAGTTTAGACACAGAAAATGGCTTGAAATTATGGACTGGCCTCACGAGTTTGAGGAATCGATGAAAACATTATGGCAGAAGAGAAAAACGGAAGGAGCATTGTCGACGACTTATCATTTCTGTCCAATCAATGTCTGCCAGTCGCATCTTGACTTCAGAGTATGTCGTCTACTGGTTTCATATGTAAGAAACACATGCAAATGTTTCAGCAACTTCCAGAAAGAATGGAAGAGTGGCATCAGACATTTTGTGTTTTGTGCGACTCTTGCATGAGCGATAAAAGTCTTCTCGTTGAGTTTCCTCACGATTTGGAAACTCGAACAAAGTGGGTGGAGAGTCTGTTTCCTCTTGAAGAATCAAACAGATTTCACGTGAAAAGAATTATATGGGTGAGTAAAAACGTAGCTTATCCGCGTACATATATTTTTTTCGTAGCTTCGTCGTCGGCTCATGCGTCCAAAGCCTACTCGCTATCGAATATGTGTATACCATTTCAGTCGAAAATCATTCCATGTTGAAGGAAATGATAAGATAGTACTTGATGAATATGCACTTCCTCTTCCGATGGATTCGGATGATCATGACTTGACACCACGAGGACCAACTTCAGTGTGCAGATGTGTTTTATGCGACGACTGGAAAAAAGTCGAGGACATGGTCACTCTTCGAAACCCGAACTCTGAAGCAGAAAAAGCTTTTCTTATCGATGTTCTCATTCAAACTGAAAAACTGATAGTCAGAAAAGCTCTAGGAAATCTTGCAAAGACAAGTCGCCCTGCTCTTATATGTAACGCACATTTTCCTGATGGTATGGACCCATACAGCATTATTGCTGAACGACGCCTCATGTACGGTGTGCAAACAGAATGTGTTCTATGTGCGCACGAAAATGACTGCACAATGATGATACCGTTCCCGGGAGTCGATGACCAAAAACTTCGTACGAAATGGATAAATTCCATGTGCCGTGAACCGTGGATTTACCGATATCTTCTAATGCGTCTTGAAAAACCTGGAAGGCACTATTTGTGTGCTTCACATTTCAATCGAAACTCCCTCCGATACCATGGAGGGCTTGGCCTCTGGAGGAGGGCTTCAGCTTGTCCTGTTCTATCATGTACAACAGAAGAGGAAAGACAAGAAGTTTGGGATTTGAGCAAGTCGCAGCCTCTTTATCATCCGTTGATTCTTGAAGGATTTGACATTGAATCCTTCGGTCCTTTGGATTATGACGATGTACTCAACTTTTTGGGTCCGGAGAGAATGCTTGAGGTAATAAAAACAAATGTGTTCTGTTAGTGGTTTCATTTTCCAGATTGAAAGTGAGCTGAATTTTCATGGACGTAACGAAGCGCTCAATCAACGATCTAGAAGGAATAATCACGAGCGTGGTTTATATCATGATATGCCAAATATATTTACACCCGATGAATTGTCGGAAGTTGTAGAAACTGTTGATGAAGAAGTCGTCGAAGAAGAGTGCATTATCTATGAGAATGATCATCCCCTTGAGGGCAATGAAGAGCTGGAAGTTGTAGAAGATGAAGCAGTGGAAGAAGCTGTGGAAGAAGTCGTGGATGAAGATGTTATTGTACAAGGAAATCAGTAGTCTCTGATAACAGTTTTACAGTAATATTCGTGGTAAAGCATCTAAAACCGGTAAAAATCTAGTACGCTCTCATTGTAAAATTTTTCATAATTTTGTTTTATTCAGATCAGAGCTGAATTGTTTTTTGTTTTCGTTTTTCTTTTTTTTTCCTGTGACGGGAAAATCATCCTGATCAATAAAATGTCTTGAGTGTGTCAAATCTTTTTTCTTTATATCTGTCGATAACGGCATTTATCTCGAATGTCTGATTGTCTTATCTCAATTTGATATCTTTACGACTCTTTATAATGTGCTAACTAGTAGAAGAATGGTTTCTTAAAAGCTAGTTTCAGAAGGAAATGGCGTTCACATTCGCAGCTCTTTGTTATCTTCTGGCTCTCATCGCAGTTGGATTCTGCATCTTCTTTGCCATATACACAGTGAGTGATAACTATTTTATGCGAATTTCTTAAAATTACTTTTTTAGGTTATATGTGTTGATGAGTTGCGTACGGATTACAAAAATCCTATTGAACAGTGTCGTAACTTGAATCAACTCATCCTCCCCGAGTATATCGTTCATGGAACTTTCACCTTTCTATTCATTCTTAGTTGGCAAATCATCTCTATTCTCGCGAATCTTCCACTCGTATTCTATCACATCTACACCTATGCCAACCGCCCGGTCATGTCTGGACCAGGAATCTACGATCCAACCACCATTCTCAACCGGTCTACTCTTTCCTCTACTCTTCGAATCTCTTGGATCAAGCTGGCCTTCTACCTAATCTCGTTTTTCTATTATCTCTATGCGTAAGTTAAGTCAAAAAAAGAAAATTAACCGCGATGGCATTTTCCAGCATGATCTACACTCTGGTCACCTCGAATTAAAGTTATGCCATGTCAGATGCTTTGAGCTTGATCTTATTTTTATGCTTGGTCCCTCTCTTCTTCCCCTTTTAATATTTTTCTATGGCCATTTTAATTATCCAATCTTACAGCACAGCACGGTTCATCTTTTATCTTACATGGGCAGTACTTAAAGTGTACCACGCAGATTTCGATAATTACTCGGGGATATCTAGTGTAACTAGTATATCACAAAATTACTAGCTACCAGTTTTCGGGTTTGAGTGAATTAGAGAATTATTTGGGAATTTAAAATATTTTTTCGTGAACTTATTGTAAAAAGTGATTAACTTTTGTATCCTTTTCAATCTTTTTGAAAATGTCGGAATCTGAGTGATGAATCTTGCACGTAATTTTCAACTCAGGAATCTCCCGGGTCGTTTTTCTAAATGGAAGGCTACAACAACTGTTTTGAAAGATTTTATCTCTAATTGGAAACCTATAAAACATGTGTCTTTATTTACCCGAGTTATTATCAAAATCCACCCACGAAGAAGGACTTTCCATGCCATTTATTATTTTTGCTGATTCTTTCCAGCGGTACTGACTTTTTTCAGTTAATAAAATTCATTCTCAGTCAATAAACATAACAAATTGGCAACACGCTGAGAATTTAACTAACAACTTCAAAAAGTGGAGCGGGAATAACTTGAATATTGAACTAACAATTGCTTGAGTATTCTGAATATTTTTGTGGCTTTAGATGACGGTCTTTATTCTGAATATTTTCGTTAACACATTTTAACCCAGATTGTGCACCAAGCACTGTGGCAGACTTTGGTATATTCCTTTTTGGATTTTTATTGTAACTTTTTTCGCGATGAGATGCGCTCTTCTATGAAAATAGCTAAAATTAGCCAAAAAAAATGACGCCATTATTGGAAAACTGGTTCAGTAAATTGAAAAAAAAAAGAAAATTTCGATGCTTCAAAATTACCATTTTAAAATGTTATTGAATTCGTTTCATTATTTTGCTAGAAAAAGAAGCGAACTCGAAGAGAAGAGAAATGATAACGTCCCTAATTCCCAGTTTTTTTCGTGCGTAAACGATGCTTTTGTACCAGTGATTCGATGGAGATGCCAAGACTGCGAATGGTGAAAAATGTCATCATGTCTTAGGAGCATGTGCTGGTAGATGTACTTCATTTTTTCACTCGTCCATCGCAGAGGATTCCATTTGAGATATGTTCGCGTGCAGGCTATACGTGCTTGCTCCGATGAGCCACATGATTTGCTAGCTATACTCTACCATTTTGCTTTTGAGAGTTTGTCAATTTTCAGCATTACAATGCTTCAAATGTTTTTTAATCGTAGAGCGTAGGCTTTTTTCCACTTTCCGTTTTCTCATCGACTCCATGTCAATACGACGCCAAAGACTTTACAACAAAGTATTAATACTTATATTTTGTTTTTTGTTTTTATTCGGTTTTCCTATCGCGTTTGGTAACTTTTCTTGTTAAACCCCAATGAACTGGAAATTGCTTAAAATGGAAATATTCGACGAAACAATTTTTTAATTGTTGAATCAGCTCTCCAATAAAAATATAAACAGATCATTTCTATGACCAATTTTAGCATTATATGATAGAAACAACGTTTTTCAAACTCTTGGATGTACCTCTAAAAAAGGTACATCCAAGACAAAAAAGGGTGATATTTCAATGCCCGCTACCTGATACCACGTGGGTAAGCTGATATTGTTGAATATTTATAGCGGATCAATGAAAATTTGCGATTCCGAATTGCAAAGTTTCAGCTTCGTTTAGAACGGAATATTGGAAATTTCGAATTCCCCAAAAGTGAAAGAAAGAAGTTGCGGTACCAGCCACCACCGCCAACTGAACAATAACAATTTTCAAGGAATCTAGAATATTATTATTAATAATTTGTCTGATGATGAATACAAAACAAGAGCAACCAGTCGAGCAAGCGGGATTCCATCGATCATTCTCAACGATCAGTAGCATGCAGAAAGTTGCTTCTGGCAAATCAATAATTTGAATGATTTTCGTATTCTTCACAGTTTCTTCTACGAATTGGCTCCTGTACTCACCTAAGATCTGTTATTTTAGAAAAATTCACCAAAAATGACATGCGCACCTTTATTACCATTTGCCCATTACCCCTTTTTTGACTTCACAGAGTTCCCATAAAATTTAAAATAAAAACAATCGAAATAAATGGCGAAGCTATAGGAATATTTAAGAACTATTTCAAATCTTGACCTCCTTGCTTTAATATGTAGATATGTAGAGTGGGGAATAAATACTACCGCCGCATTCAAGACGGTGTAATAACTTCAAATCGAATTTTTTTTTCTGAAAATCAACCAAAATGTTTATTAAACAACTACAAAAATTATAGAATTAACAGTTTTCGAAAATAATAAAATATATAATAAAAACAACAATTTTGAACGAAAAGTGTGAAGATATAAAAATAGAAAGTTCAAAACGATCAAAATAACAATAAACTCGATACTTTTTGAATGCATTAATGAGATACGAAATTATCAAATAATGATACAAAATATTAGGTTGGTAAAAAGAAACCGCGGTTTGATCCAAAAACAAAATTTATTATAAAAACAAAATTACAAAACTTTAATCCAAAAGGTATTCGCCATTATTATCGGCTATTTGTCGCCAACGTCCGCGCAAAGAATGGATGCCCTTCTCGAAGAACTCGGCCGGCTGCGACTCGAAGAAGTTAGACACCCAAATTTGGACCTCGTCGCGGTTTTTGAACTTTTTCTCGGCCAGAGAGTGCTGCATCGACCGGAACAGATGGTAGTCGGATGGCGCCAGGTCAGGGCTGTATGGCGGGTGAGGCAGGACTTCCAGCCCAATCCCTCGATTTTCCGTGCAGTGATCTTTGCAACATGCGGCCGGGCGTTGTCGTGAAGAAATTTTGTTGACGCCGTATCCACACCTTGACGTCGCAGCGCTTGATCCACAAGGTCCAATTGATGTTGATAGAGGTCTGCCGTAACTGTTTGACCCGAATCCAGAACCTCAAAATACACAAGACCTTTGCTGTTCCACCAAACACAAAACATCACCTTTTTCCGTGGATGTCCGGTTTTGGAGTCGGTTTTGGGGCCTCACCGGGGTCCAACCACTGCCGTTTTCTTGTTGTGTTGTCGTAGCAGATCCACTTTTCATCTGACGTAACAATGGAGTCGAAAAAACCGCCAGTTTTTGCACGACGAGTGAGAATTCCGGCCATTGTCACTCGGGTCGCCTTGTTTGCATTGCTCAACTGGTGTGGCACCCACTTTCCGCACCTGTTCGTCTTTCCGATTTTATGCAAGTGACGCTCAATTGTCATGTGAGAGCAGCCAAACTGTTCTGCAAGCTCTCGAGTTGTTTGGCACGGATCCGACTCTATTGCTTCCTTCAACAGGTCATTGTCGACGACTTCAGCTCGATGTCCATGTTCATGATCCTCCAAGCTTTCGTCACCACTTCGGAATCGTTTAAACCACTCCTGGCATTGACGTTCAGACAGGGCTTCCTCGCCAAATACTTTAAAGAGCGCACGATGAGTTCAGCAGCCGATTTGCTGTGCTTAAAGTCGTACCACATGCAAACTCGCATTCGAAATTTTTGATCAGACATTTTCTAAACACTTTTTCTTGTGGAAAAATAAAGTAAACATAGACAAATTATATATCAAACGATGCGCAATAAAACGCTCTTTCTAATAGACAAAACCGCATTCAAAAATATTCCATTACAAAAAAAATATGGATGAACTAAGACAACCGCGGTTTCTTATGTACCAACCTAATATTTTATATTTTTTAATTATTTCATATTTAGCGCTTAACGGGTATATCCACCGAACACCGAACCGAACCACCGAACTCGATTAAATTGCTATTCGCGTCTACTAAACTTAAAATAAGCTTATTCGGTTTTTTGAGTGTTGTTGGTAATTTGTTGAGGTTCCAGGTTTACAATTTCAATTCTGCATGCTTTTACAATATGGCTAATAAGTATGTGATATTTTCTAAGTGCTCCTGTCACCGTCCCAAGTCCGATTTTCGAAAACTTTCGAAACTTTTTGAATGTCAGGGGTGTATCAAAAGAGAGCTTTGAGGCATTTGTTATCACTTCGTTTTTCTCTAACTATGCGAGCTTCTCCTTACCGTGCCACTCTCGCCAAGCTGTACGCTGAGGGTCATCAAGAGTGTCACATCGTTCGAAGACTCGATATCATGCAACCTTTTGCCCAGAAAGTTGTGAAGCAATTCAAGACTAACGAATCAAGGATTCCTGGAACCATTGACCATAGGAAAAGCGTTAAAAATACTTTGATACTTTATTTGATTAAGAGAAGTTGTTATTCATTAGGAAAACCTGTGGTAATTCCGGAATCGCCCCCCACATTAAGAGGTGGGGGGGCGATTCGGATATTTATACATCACAGAATAGTCCCCCACACACAATCACCCCACATCCAAAATTAATCGAAGACATAACTGTGGGGGGGCGATTCCGGTTATGGGGGGGCGATAGAGGTGTGGGGGGCGATTCTGTAAAATTACCTGGTAATCTTTCACAAACACCCCCCCATTATATCTTTGTTCTCCCCCACTGGAATGAACCAGAATCGCCCCCCACCATTCCAGAATCGCCCCCCATCATTCCAGAATCGCCCCCCACCATTCCAGAATCGCCCCCCACCATTCCAGAATCGCCCCCACCATTCCAGAATCGCCCCCACCATTCCAGAATCGCCCCCCACCATTCCAGAATCGCCCCCCACGATTCCAGAATCACCCCCCACGATTCCAGAATCGCCCCCACGATTCCAGAATCACCCCCCACGATCAGATTCCAGAATCACCCCCACGATTCCAGAATCACCCTCCCCCCGTCCTATCCTTTTAGGACCCTCATGATCTCACTAAACAACAGTATCTTTCATCCTTTATTCAAAATCTCTTTCTCTTGGACTTAAGTTTTCAAGAATTCTGTTGAATGATTGAAAAGTTGAATGTTGAATGTTGAAATGTTGAAATGAAATAAATTAAAAATGAATTGAAAATGTTGAAAAGAAGATTGATTACACGTGATTTTTGGATGAATAAAATAAAAAAAAGGGGGGCGATTCCGGTTCATTCCAGTGGGGGGTACTACCGAGGTTTGTGGGGGGAAATACAGTTATTATACCAAACCTGTTACAATGTCTACAGTTATGACTTCCAGCAGAGAAGGGCGGAATTCCGGATTCTGCCGTTTTTTACATTCTGTATTCCGGATTCCAGATTCCGTGAAAAATTTTTTTTCCGTTTACCGGATTCCAGATTCCGCAATATGGCGTTTTTATCAGAGAAGGGCGGAATTCCGGATTCCGCCGTTTTTTTCATTCCGTCTTCCGGATTCCAGATTCCGTGAAAAATTTTTTTTCCGTTCTCCGTTTTCCGGATTCCGAGTTCCCAAAATCCAATTTCGCCCTACTCTGCTGCATACCTAAATGATGTGAACTGCAAACATATTCGATGATTTATTTCAAATGTCACAGGCCTTTAATTTAAGGCTTCCACAAAAGACGAAAACAAAAAGTCGTCTTTCGTCTCGTCTTTCTTCTCGTCTTCGTTAGTTCTTCAGTTCGTCTTGCATTCGTCTTACGCCGTCAATTAAAATGCGTTTGTACCAATACAGAAACCTTACTTTAATTATTTTATGCTGTAAAACGCTAAAATAGATAGGCGCTTATCAGAGAAGGGCGGAATTCCGGATTCCGCCGTTTTTTTCATTCCTTCTTCCGGATTCCAGATTCCGTGAAAAATTTTTTTTCCGTGTTCCGAATTCCGCATTCCGAGTTCCCAAAATCCAATTCCGCCCTACTCTGACTTCCAGGGTGCGGCAAAAGTATTGTACCCAACTTTGACACAGGCTGCCGCGTTTTTCGTGCTGCGCTCTTTTTTTTTAATTTCTCTTCGATAAACATATTGTTATTAAGCTTCAAAGGACATATTTTCATAGAAAACGAAATTCAATTTGTTATATGTTTGCCATTAGTATTTATGACTCCTTGAAAAGGCGGTGGAAGTTGAGTGATTTCGGGAACGAAAAAGGTGATAATCAGTTGGGGCGAAGTCTCGTGAATACGATGGGTGGCACTAGACCTGGCCTCCGAGCGTCAGGAGCTTCTGGCGGGCCTTCAAAGCGATGTGCGCTTTTGCGTAGCCATGTAGCATCAGCAAGTTGTAAGTTTTTTACTGTCTCACCAAATCAACAACATCAGTTTTTTCTCGTTAAGTTCTCCTTTGATGTCCGTTTTGGCGGTTTCCTCGGCAGGGACCCATCGTCTTTTTCTAATAAGATTGACATATAACACCCATTTTTCGTCACCAGTCATCATCCAATCGGTTGCTCGTTTTATAGTACAGTACTGGCCAAAAAGGTATTCGCAAACAGTTTTTCGAGCATAACTTTTCTGAAACTTCCCGGATCGATCTGATATTTTTAGACAAATTTTAAAACGGTAAAAGAAATTGATTCAACAACAAGAATAGTCAAATTTTCGAATATTTGAAAAAAAAATTGAAAAAATTATGAAAATGGCAAAAAACCGAAAAATGGAACTTTGACTTTTGAGATCTAGGAAATACCGGTAAATGTAAAATGACAATAAAACATTATTAAAATAGTTTTAATACTTTGTCGGGTAGCCTTTGGCGTCGATGACCGCCTGACATCTTTCTGCCATCGAGTCGAGAAGGATGTCGATCACAGACATCGGGATGGCCTGCCAGACAGGTTGGAGTTGATCGAATTCCTGATTGGCATTCGATGCACGGACCCTTCTGAGTTGTCTCTCGACATGCTCCCAGAGGTGTTCGATCGGATTCAAGTCAGGAGATTGACTGGGCCAGTCCAGAAGATACACGTGGCGGCGTTGGAACCAGTCCTTGATGTGCTTCGAGGTGTGCTTCGGGTCGTCCTGTTGGAAAACGAACGCCCGGTCTCATTGTGTTTTACAAGATTTCTTCTTACACAAATCGATCCATGATGCCCGTAATTCTTCTCAAGGGGCCGATTGAAGTCTCAGAGAAGCATTGACCAGAGCTCATCTGCACTGGGGACGCCAGGATTGGGCTAATCACGTGTTCGGCGACAAATCCAAGTATAATCTGTTTGGTACTGACGGTATCAAATGGATTCGCCGTCCGGTTGGATGTCGGTTCGATCCCAGCTACCAGCTCCAAACCGTCAAGCATGGAGGTGGTTTGGGGCTGTTCGAAAATTTGACTATTCTTGTTGTTGAATCAATTTCTTCTACCGTTTTAAACTTTGTCTTAAAATGTCAGATCGATCCGGAAAGTTTCAGAAAAGTTGAAAAACTGTTTGCGAATACCTTTTTGGCCAGTACTGTAAGCAGGGAAAGGGCCAGGTCATAACTATTGTTTTTGTGAATCTGTCAAAAAGTGAGGAACGAGTTGACCAAACTTTGGTACTCTTCCAGATTCATGAAAATGATCAATTCTTGAGAGTCGCCGCAAGTTCGCATGCAGTTTCTATTGGTTCTTCTTCCCGCTCTCTCGAGATATCCGGGTCAATATCCACACGCCGTCGACCGGATCTCGGTTTATCTTTAAGAGCATAACACATATACTAGGAACAACATTTGCTCGTGGTTAGCCGTGAGTACCATATCCCGCTAACACTTGTCTTCATTGACTTGCACAAGGCATCTGGCAGTGTGGAACCGATGAGCCATATGGAAAAGCTTTCGAGTACAAAGAATAGAAGCAATATATGCAAACCTACTCAAATTCGATTATTCCAAAAGAATTCAAAAACATGGTTGAAATAAACAGTGTGCAAATTTTTAAAGAAACAAATTTATACAATTTCAGATCGAAAAACTGTATGAGACCGATTGATAATACAATAACCTACAAACACTGTGTTTTCCAAATACAAATTTCTTAAATGATGATATTAATTTGTGGCTACGCACATAATTTAAAGCTATATGCACAAAGAAGGCCGATGAGATTCGTCGTAAGGCTCGGCTAGCCCGGGGAAGAGACTTGCCAGGAGAGACCCAAAGTGTTGCATACGGTGAATAATGCATAATGTTACGCAACTTTGCGTTAATTTTAACGCATGAACATTGATTGCGAAGCTAAATACCTTATTTTCTTTCTTATTGAATAATGATTCATTTTCAACTATCAAAAACTTCAGATCGTAAATTTCATATTTGAGGTAAGATCAGCAGAATACCCTTATCGGGCTGCAATTATTGACTGCATTCAAAAATTTATGAGAAATTCCAGCATCGGTAGAAAACGTTTCGAAGTTATGAAACTCTAGATATCCAAAACGATCGAGTGGAACCCTGGGGGTCGCAAGTTCGAACCCTACTATGGAAAATTTTTTTTGTTTCTTGTAATTTCATTTTCTAGAGGTCTCCAGAGAACATTGGTCTCGAATAGAACTTGCAGAAAGTTTGAGACCCAGCATGCAAATGAGTATAAAAGGAAGATTTTCCTTCAGTTTTTCACTGAATTGAATCAAGTTGGGGTCTCCAGGAAGGTTGACCACATCTGGATACTCCTTGATTTTATGGTACTCCTCGTTTGGGGCACTAGAAAAGTTTGCCATGGTTTTCAGCATGCTCGAAAGTGTTTGTGTACCAATTTTCATAAAATTCTCAACCATTGTCTAAAAACAGTTCCCTTGTGAGGTATGCCCGAAATTGATCAGGATTGCTTACCGGCTTCATGGTTTTACCTGAATATAACAATTATTTTGAAAAATTGCTTGTTTCAAATTAGCCGGTTCATATTGTTTTGCGCCTGTTTTTTCATCCAGAAATCTTTTATAACCATGCTTCGATGTTACGAAAAATGCAATTAAACATAACATTTAATATTTCGATTGTATCTATGATTGTATTCTTTTTTGTTAGAACATCGAAGACTTATCGTAGCTTTAGTTTTCTTGTACAAAGTTTTAATCTCGAAGGAAGTTTTCATTAATCAAAACTTGTTCTTTTTCCCATCAAATGTAAAGTACATATCTCAGGCGTCACTCTTCTTATATTCAACCTTCTCTCACAAACTTTTCAAAGTTTATTCACAATTTTTCACTTCTCGTATTATCAAATACACTCTTTAAAACTAATATTGAACATATAAATTTCTCCATATATTTCACTTTAACCTCTGTGAATTTTTAAAACTTTTCATTGCTTCGCAATTATTATTAAATGCTCCTTCTTTTCTGTGACCGTGGAAATATAAAAAGTTGTTTGGCAATTTTTCAATAAATAAATAAATAATATTGTTAATATATATCTTCGGAATTGTGAGACCATTGAATATAATTCTCTGTTTGAAAAGCTTTTCAGATGGCATTCAATCTGAATCAATCCCACGTGGCAATAGCGGGACAGTTCTAGCCCCAACTAGCCGGTAAATTTGTTTTGTAATACCGATTTTATTGCCGTAATCCTTTTAATATCTCTGACAGAGAAGAAAAACAAGCGCCGACTGGCAGCGCTCGAAGTGATTTCATTTTCAATTTTTCAATTGTTTGGTCGGAAATAATTGTTAGACCATATTGATAATAACTGGTAATACCGAATCTTGCAGGTTGGCAGATAAAAAAATGGCAAAAGATGTCTGTGAAAACAGGAATTGTTAGATTGTATGATAAGTTTGGCGATTGATATCTTGAATACCTGAAAAGACGGAAAACACTTAATTCAAGATGATCATTTCATATTGTTATCATTACGCTCTTTAACAATTCAAAATAGACAAAGACGTTATCTGTTATACAGTTTCCATTAAAAACAACTTCTCTGAAACTGCCATTTACTGTAAAACTGATACTTTTCCAACGTTCAGAAAGTTAAGTAAATTTTGTGTAACACACCGCGAGAAATGCTTCATATAGAAGTGTAGTTGAAGCAACGAAAAACAATAAGACGAAGGCGCTGTTATCTTCAGAAGAAATCTTTGCTTCGACAAGTAAATATTTTTTTTTTGTTGATGGGAAGTTCTCGAATGTCTTGCATTAACTGTAGACGATTTGATGAGTCTCTGCCATCATTGTCGAATGAATAAAAGAAAGAATATCCACAACTGGTTTTGAATATCAATCGTTATCAGTCGGCAATAAGAGCTAACTCTGGTATTGCAAAAAAAAAGGAATTTCACCTTCATAATAAGTGAAACACCAAAGTTTTCGTCTCAAAATGGCAGAAACCAGTGAAACGGAACGGCCAAACGGTAGTGATGAGGGAAGCTATGCTTTAAACAATCAGTATAATCACTGAGTAATTTGGGACAGATTTTCACTAGTTATGCATAAGCACATGTAGAAACATCCCTGTCTATTACTTTGTGGTCTTAATTAAAACAAAACACGGAATTGACGCAGAAAAGGAAGTAAATTAGATATTACCATGTTGAAGACCTTAATTCGAAGGTTTTCGTTGATGCGAAGTACAACAAAATGCCACCGATTACAGTAGGAATCACACGACTGAAACGTTTTCAGGCGTACTGTGCGTTTTTATTTGCAGCCCAAGAAGACTAAGACATACTATAATGCAAGATTTTTATTCTACAAGGAATTAGAGTTCACAATTTGTTTTGTGAAGAAATAAAGCAAAATAATGGAAACGAGATAATGGATGTCAATGTGGATATTTTTAATATCCTGGGGCAGTGCGTGGCGGTGGGCAGTGGTCGCAAGCTCCTTGTGATCCTGAATTTCCGTCGGCTCCAGCGTTTCCGGCTTGTCCTGGCTGTCCTGGGGCTCCGGGAGCTCCAGCATCTCCTTGTGGTCCTGGTGGTCCTGGTTGAGCAGATCCGGATTGTCCTGGTTGTCCTGGAGCTCCGGCTGGTCCTGGTGGTCCTGGTGGTCCAGCTGGTCCTGGGGTTCCTGGAACATCGACGACTTGTCCTGGTGCTCCTGGAGCTCCGGCATTTCCGTTGGATCCTGGTTGTCCTGGTGGTCCTGGTGGTCCAGCTGGTCCGGGTGGTCCTGGAAGAGCAGCTCCTCCAGATTTTCCAGGGGCTCCAGGGGCTCCGGATGGTCCTTTCTGTCCTGGGGCACCAGATGGTCCTGGTGGTCCTGCTGGGCAGTCGAAGCAGAAATCGCCTGCGCCGGTATGGTCGCCTGGATTAGCGTCTTGTCCTGGTTGTCCTGGTGCTCCTGGTGCTCCATCGTTTCCTGGTGCTCCATCTTGTCCTGGTGCTCCTTGTGGTCCAGCAGCTCCAACCCCGCAAGAGCAGCATGATCCTCCACCATATCCTCCGACAGCAGCGTCTCCTCCATATGATTGTCTGCGGACTTTAGAAACTCTATGTGGTCCGTCAGCGCGGCGGTAAGATTCACGCTTAATGCGCCCGGCTACTCCGCTGACTCCTTCGAACTGAAAAGAAGAATAGACAAATAATAACTTCAGTGATTTCCAGAAATTAACTCACCTTTTGGTATTCATCCCAGAGTCCGTTGGACCGGTGAGCACAGAACTCAACTTCAGATTGAAGAGAGGATTGCACGTGCTGCATGTAGTTGTAAAGCATTGGAACGGCAACAATGGCGGTCAACGTAGCAATGGTCGAGACGGCAATTCCGAAGAATGCTACTTTACGGAGAGACTCAGTCTCGTAAGCGATCTGTTTTGGATCTTCAGAAGACATCTGGAAAGTGGAATAAAATTATTTGTGAATCTTTCAGATTTTAAAGAAATAACTCACAATGACTAAATGGACTGGACCGACTAGTCAAGTGATTTGACCATTCGCTGCCATTCTTTTTATACCGTTTAATGTGTAATGGCTTGCTTACGTAGTAAGGTAAGACTGATGCAAAACATTCAAAACTAGGAACCGTTTTTCTTCTCATCTCTCTCGCCCGTTTCGTAAATTATTTGTGTGTTCTGCCATTAGAGTTTTTTTTTCAATTTGGCCTCGAAACACGGCAGCAGATAGTAAGTGATATTTACGAGAAAATAAGAGAAGATACAGCAAAAATGATGAAAAAGTAGGAAGTGATAGACGAGTGGTGCCGGTGATAATCGGAAATAGTGAAGAGAACAAGACAGAAGAAGGAAGTGTTTTTCGGTTCTTTAGTGATAAATAGGTAATTACTAAAGGAAAGTAGTAAAAATTAACCTGTTGAAAAAGGAACTAGTACCTGAAGGTCTCTCATATTGCAGGTAAGTTTCAAAGAATTGCCGTCTTTGCGTCAAAAAAAAAAGAAGGGATCAAGAGTTCAGTGACTGGAAAACAAATCAAAAGTTCTTGCAAAAACACAGTATTCTAAGCAATATATTCATTCGAAAAACATTGAAATTTCAATTCTATATGCTGAGTTCCACAAGACATGGGATAAGTAGTGAATCAGTTGATGCCACATTACTTCTTTCACCTCAAGCCCAATGCCTTGTGAAAAATGAATTTGTAAATATCATTTTCATGGGCCAAATGAAATTTCCATTTATTTCAAGTTCGATATTCATTTTGATTGGAAATTATGGCAGTGATCATCTATAAATAATTTATCATAGACTATTCGGTTGAAAAAAATTGCAGTGTGCGGCAAGTCTGGCGCCGGTACACCGCGCCCGCTGCATCTCTGTATGGACTCCTGATCATGGATTGCAAGAAAATAGGATTGTCCAATTCTGAAATTGAAAAAAAAGCTGAAAGTGCATCATTCTCTCGTCTATCATACTGTGACACGTTACAAACGTCTTGGTACACTGGAAGACACTAGATGTGGTCGTCCCACTACTATCACGACTCCTGAAGCTGTCAAAAAAGTACTTTCGAGGATTCGCAGAAATGCAGCAAGGAGCATGAGAAAAATGGCTAATGAGATTGATAAGAGCGTAAAGTCTATGAGAAGAATCATCAATAAAAGCTGAAGATGACTTTCGTATCCATAATCGTATTCCTTATCGTATCCAACAGACCGCTTTCTTGTCTGAGAAGAACAAGGCTCTCCGCATGCGAAAAGCACGTCACCTCCTGACTAGCACTCGCACCGGCACGCATCTGTCTTCACAGATGAGAAGTTGTTCACGGTGGAGGCAGACAAAAATGGCCAAAGCAATGGGATCATAGCCACAGATTTCAAGGTCCGCTCATTTTTGTGGATCCAGGAGTCAAAGTGAACCAAATTTATTACAGAAAACGCATTTTGGAGGCTGGTGTACCTCCCTGGGCCAGAAATCACTTTGATGTATATTCTTGGATCTTCCAACGGGACTCAGCTCCAGAGTCCTGTTAGATGTTTCGAGGTCATATTGAAAAAAAATTACGAAACGGGCGAGAGAGATGAGAAGAAAAACGGTTCCTAGTTTTGAATGTTTTGCATCAGTCTTACCTTACTACGTAAGCAAGCCATTACACATTAAAAGGTATAAAAAGAATGGCAGCGAATGGTTAAATCACTTGACTACTCGGTCCAGTTCATTTAGTCATTGTGAGTTATTTCTTTAAAATCTGAAAGATTCACAAAAAATTTTATTCCACTTTCCAGATGTCATCGGAAGATCCAAAACAGATAGCTTACGAGACTGAGTCTCTCCGTAAAGTAGCATTCTTCGGAATTGCCGTCTCGACCATTGCTACGTTGACCGCCATTGTTGCCGTTCCAATGCTTTACAACTACATGCAGCACGTGCAATCCTCTCTTCAATCTGAAGTTGAGTTTTGTGCTCACCGGTCCAACGGACTCTGGGATGAATACCAAAAGGTGAGTTAATTTCTGGAAATCACTGTAGTTATTATTTGTCTATACTTCTTTTCAGTTCGAAGGAGTCAGCGGAGTAGCCGGGCGCATTAAGCGTGAATCTTACCGCCGCGCTGACGGACCACATAGAGTTTCTAAAGTCCGCAGACAATCATATGGAGGAGACGCTGCTGTCGGAGGATATGGTGGAGGATCATGCTGCTCTTGCGGGGTTGGAGCTGCTGGACCACAAGGAGCACCAGGACAAGATGGAGCACCAGGAAACGATGGAGCACCAGGAGCACCAGGACAACCAGGACAAGACGCTAATCCAGGCGACCATACCGGCGCAGGCGATTTCTGCTTCGACTGCCCAGCAGGACCACCAGGACCATCTGGTGCCCCAGGACAGAAAGGACCATCCGGAGCCCCTGGAGCCCCTGGAAAATCTGGAGGAGCTGCTCTTCCAGGACCACCCGGACCAGCTGGACCACCAGGACCACCAGGACAACCAGGATCCAACGGAAATGCCGGAGCTCCAGGAGCACCAGGACAAGTCGTCGATGTTCCAGGAACCCCAGGACCAGCTGGACCACCAGGACCACCAGGACCAGCCGGAGCTCCAGGACAACCAGGACAATCCGGATCTGCTCAACCAGGACCACCAGGACCACAAGGAGATGCTGGAGCTCCCGGAGCCCCAGGACAGCCAGGACAAGCCGGAAACGCTGGATCCGACGGAAATTCAGGATCACAAGGAGCTTGCGACCACTGCCCACCGCCACGCACTGCCCCAGGATATTAAAATTATCCACATTGACATTCATTACCTCTTTTCCATTATTTTGCTTTATTTCTTCACAAAAAAATTGTGAACTCTAACTCCTCGTAGAATAAAAATCTTTCATTCAATTATTTCTTACTCTTCTGGGGCTGCAAATAAAAACTCCCAGTACGCCTGAAAACTTTTCAGTCGTGTGATTCCTACTGTAATCGGTGGCATTTTGTTGTATTTTGCATCCACGTAATGAGAAAGATTCGAAAAGTAATATTTTTTTTTGTTTTTATATTGTTTGAGTAAACTTTTGCCCAAGTTTCATACCGATTTCACTATTTTTGCAAAAGGTATGACGCTGAACCCATCCTATTATTTGTGCCGCACTTCGTAGAATTTATTTTTGAAAAAATGAGCTTCTTGAGACCATCAAGTGCAATCGTTTTTCAAGTCTAGCTAAACCAAGGTGCTCACAAATTTGAGGCTAGCCTCACTCAGCAGTTGTGCTAGACATTTAAGCTAGCCACTTTTTGAGCATGTAAAAAATACATAGACGTCATGATTTTTTGCATTCGTGGCCAGAAAACACCAAAAACATTATAAAACAGTTGACTTTTTCACATAAAAGATATGGTTGAAACGTATGCGTGAAGATGGTAGGAGGTGCTGAATCAGAAGATTCCGAGGACGGGATGGTGCACTAGGACCACCAGAAAACCAAGGACAAGGCGCCAATGAGGAGAACAGTAATGTCCCGAAGCGGTAATATTTCTCCGACTTCTGTCAGAGGCTTCTGTATGTTTTTTGTGTTCAGTTTCTGCCTCCAACTCAGCACATTGTATACATTGCTTGCTTCACTCTCTATTTCTTTTCCTCTTTTATACCTTTTCATGTTCATTTCCATTGATCGATTGAATTTTGTTGTCCATTTAAAACAGACGAAATACAGTGCTCCACATAATCTTATGTTCACCCCAAAAATGTCCGAAATCTCGAAAACTGGCTTCTCAACCAAAATGCTTCCTATTGAAGAAATATGGGCTTTTAGTAGGTGTTTCATGATAAAAACTTGAAATAGCCTAAAAATTCACATATCAGGAAAAAACCAAAATTTTATGAAAAAAGGTTAAAAAGTTTTCCACAAAATCATATGTTCACTTTCTGAAAACTTAAAAAAAAAGAGAAAATATCAGACAAATGATCATTAATAATCGATAGGACGACCATTCTGTCGAGCAACTTCAAATGTTCGCTCATCCATAGACGAATAAAGATTGTCGAGCAGCTGTTGGTCCACTTTTTGCCACGCTTCAATGATAGCCTTTTTGAGGGATGGAATGTCCGCATAAATTTTGATTCCATCGTAGATTTTCCGTACAATGTATCCCCAGACATTTTAGATGATGTTTATGTGAGGGGAACAGACCGGCCAATCGAGAATCGGGATTCCACGGTCACATATCCACTTGATTGTGCGTCGAGCACGATGGCATGGAGCTCCATCTTGCTGATAAGTGAACTTTTTGGAGCGATTCCGACGGATTAATGGTACGAGACCTCTTCTTATCACGTATCGATATTGGCAACCATCCATCTTCTTGGGTACAAAGCAAAGTTTGACTTTGCCTTGGGCACTGATTGCTTCTTAGACCATCACTCCTCCACCTTCGAAGTTTCGACGTGAGAACCGCAGTTTTTCTTTTCTCAAATCATGCCAGTAATCACGGTAGCCATCCGGTCCATCGCAGTTGAATTTCTTTTCATCACTGAAGATAATCTGAAAACAAAATACCAGTTTAAGAAAGGTACAGTAATCCTTACCTGTTTCCAGTCAGTTCTTTGGTTATTCTTAGCAAATTCAATCCGGTTTTTCTCGATGTTTGGTGGTCAGATTTGGAGCATTCCTCATTCTTTGGCGTCTGATGAATTTTCTCATCAAAAAACGCGGCGAACAGTCTCCGCGGATACGGAAAGTCCAAGTTCGCACTTGATCTTTGAGCAAGTGACATTAGAATTTGATGCTCTGCGAATAATTCTTCGCTTGTCTCGTCCAGAAAGAAGAGGTGGACGGCCAGAAGACTTCTTTATACCATAACCAAGTGGATTTGCAGCATATCGATTGATTAAATCTAGGGAACGTTTCATTTCTTTAGAGATTTAACGGTGCGAGAGTCCTTCAGCCAATTTGACGTCAATTAGTCCTTTTTCATATTCACTTAGAGGTTTACCTT
The DNA here is from genome assembly GCA_003052745.1 of Caenorhabditis inopinata. Classification (NCBI taxonomy): domain Eukaryota; kingdom Metazoa; phylum Nematoda; class Chromadorea; order Rhabditida; family Rhabditidae; genus Caenorhabditis; species Caenorhabditis inopinata. The sequence goes on along the minus strand of AP018155.1, from coordinate 14,532,483 downwards.
TCGGCATGTCTTCTGAAAGCAAAAAAACAATAAGTAAACAGATTAAAACCAAGTTTAATAGTCAAAAAACGACAAAAACTAAAAGTGAACATATCATTATGTGGAAAAAAAAACACCCATTTTTCGAAAAATTTCGAATTTCTTGATTCCTCAGTTTTATTTGATTTTTGCTCTAGGACCCATAATTTTCTTTTTTAAAAGTATTTCCATATCATATATGATAAATAATTAGGAATTACAGAAAATCGAAATTTTGAGATTTTTGGGGGTGAACATAAGATTATGTGGAGCACTGTATATTCATTTTTGCTTAGGAAATTGTCAATTTGTGCGAAAAAAATGTGCTTTAGTGCATTTCCATAATAGTGGGTTTGGAGTGAACTTAACCGAAAACTTAATTGGGATCAGTTTTGCCAACGATATTGCAAATCAATCAAATTTTTGGAATTTGATTCAAAAAATTGTGTGTGATAGGCGGGTGCATATTCCGAATGGATGGCAAACCACGTGGCATACCTTGCCCACCCCCACCCCCACTCTTTTGAGAAGCAATTCAGAAATGTGGTTTAGTGCTCACTCACCAAATGACCTGCCAATTCGACAAATGATGTCATTTTTCAGACAATTTCAACCAAATATTTCACAATTTCGCTATATAAAAATGGTGAATTCCACTTTGTCTGCAGCCGTTTTTCTTGGTTTAATCTTTTTTTGACGACAAACTTGTCATAATAGCCACGTCTATTGCCAGTGTCTTTTGTTTTTCTTTCCCGAAATGTTTGTCTTCTTCTGGTGCAAAAGATGACAAAAACGACGCCGTTTTTAGTTCTTTTTTCTAGAACTTTATTTTTGTTTATTTCTTCACTACACGCAGAATGTCGTCTTATTCTAGCTGTGTGTCTCGCGTCTCTTCCGCTCATTTCCATCAAGTTCCATTAGTTCTTCTGGCTCGGAGTTTTCGGAAGTTCTTTGTGATTCTCAGTCTAAAAGAGCACTTGAAAATTGTGCTCACATGTGCTTGAATCTCTCTCCATCTTCTTCTGCTTCCTTTTTCTTCCAGCCGCACATCTGATGAATGCTGAGTAAAAGTAATTGAGGTACGTACTCCTGCTCCTCCCGCTTACCCCTTTCTTCCATTTCTGTGGCAGCATACCATCATAGGTTGACATTTAAGTCACCTTTTCATTTGAGTTTTCCAGATCTGAAAACTCGAAAGCATAGAAAATGAATGACACATTTTGTTGCTTACTAATAAAATTATTCAGAAAAAAAAAGAGTCGTCCGAATTAATTATTTTTATTTTGTGCTGCCGCGCGTCTTAAACTCAAATTAAATGCTTATGAGGGTTTGTAACCATCAAATACATGTCAGCATACATCGAAATTTATTATTTTTTAAGAGTACTATGCATCTTCGTTAAAAGAATTTCCATGAGAATATTGAAGCATTAAACAACTGCTCAATTCATGTGAGCATGAACGCTTTCCTGGAACGGGATCAAATTGACAATATTCGCGAACATTTATTGTTAAATGGTTTATCTACCGCTTTTAGTAACCGTATTTTCTGTTAGTATTATCAATTAAAGTTGTGCATATCAAATTCAAAAACCAGTTCTGTTTAATTTTTTTTTAATCAACAGCCTGTAGCTCCAAATGAATCTGCGAACCTTCTGAAATGTCTGGTGCTCTGTCTCTGTTTCTCATGGTAGTCGAGTAATTGTTTTTAAAGATTTATTGAATAATGAATACATAGATGCAATCCCGTAACATCGTCCTTACTAAATTGTTGTTCCTACCGGTAAGACATGCGATGAGAATCCATATCCAGTCACTTGGGTGCTTGAGTACAACTATTCTAAGCACAGATGTGATATTTTAGCGTATATTGAAGTGATTATTAAATCCATTATTTTTTTGTTAAATAGCAAGTACACTAATGGGTTTATTCATGATGCATTTTTATGCAAAAAATGCCACTTTAATCTTATTCACGATTGCATTTTAAATGAAAAAAATGCATCGTAGTTCAGTGCTATGTTCAGTTTAAATGCAAGGTAATGTCGGATATCGTCACCGAGAAAGTCTATGCGCCTTTAATCTTTCAAATAAATAATTTTACTATTTTTTCATTATTGCCATAGTAATTTTACGCTTTTTCGCCTCCTCATTGTTCATTTTTGGCTGTAAAATATTATTTTCATCAAATTAATTTAAATTTTTTCCGAAAATGTGAATTTTTCGCACAATAGGAGTTCTTCTGGAAAAAAAATTGAGGGCCTCGTAAATCGACACATTAAAGGCGCATAGACTTTCTCGGTGACGATATCCGACATCACCTTGAATTTTAACTGAACATAGCACTGAACTACGATGCATTTTTTTCAATTAAAATGGTATCGTGAATAAGATTAAAATGGCATTTTTTGCATAAAAATGCATCATGAATAACCCCATATTAAAGACGGATCCCTTCGTTCGTCCATGTGTGACAGTTTGTTATTTTGCTCGAGCATAAGCTGTCGAAGTGCCCGGAGTCGAAGATGTAAATGATCGTGGGATTACAGACCAATAATCCAAATTAGGCATTGTGATTGATCTTCGGTCAACTGGCTCCATTTCACATTTTTGAAAATCTTTTGGCTGAAAAGGCGTAGTATTTTTCATGTTTCATGACTTCACCGTGAAATGCCACTAGCAGGATCTTGTAGCAAAAACGGGAAAAGGATGTGGGCAGTCTGAAATTCTTTGTGATGGTGAATCAGTGAAACTGATTTTTGAGCATGACGTGGTTACTGAACATCTTGACTTCCTTTTTCCCAATTGTGTGACGATGAACATCTTCGTGCTTGCTCTATCACTTGTCGAACGTCTTTCCTTCTTCTCCTAGGTGAACATCGGAATACGGTTTATGTCTGCAGTGATGTCTGATGGTTTGTTCCAGAGTATGGATAATCTTTGTGAAGTTCTCTTTTTATTGCTTAAAGAACTCTTTCTCGACTTGGTGTTCCCGATATCGCTATTCGAGGGATGCTTGCTCATGATGTGTTTATTGTTACTGTTGTTGCATGCACTTACGTAGGGTATCCAGATGTTGTAATTTTCAGAGACTTAGAGAAAAATTCATAGATAAATTCGAGCTTGGTGTCTTAATCACAAAATAACTGTTTGGACCGAATAGCGATAGATACATTTGGCAAAATGGGTGATGCAGAGGAAAGTGCGTCATTGGTCCACTTAAATAATAGGGCATAAGTTGACTTATTTATACGGCGAAGCTGTAACTAATCCCTAATTTTATAAAAGAAAACGAGCTGTATATTTTTGTTTAAAGTGCTCGGCTATTTTATTATGAATACACAGCAGGTTTGTTTTCCTTGTCTGCCCTTTGGAATTTCAAACTTTTATCTTTGATTTTCTATAATCATAGCTCTGTTCTTTTAATCTCGCACGACGACTCGTTGTATTCCGATGTTCGTGAAACGACGTATATAGTGCTCACAATCTGGCAATTGAAGACGTTGCCAAATTGCAGGGTTGCCTAAACCTTAACCTTGTCAGCTTCGCTTTCCATTCATCTTGTTTTGTTGTTTACTCAATTTCCTTCAATGCGTTGCTTGCCATCATCATTCGAGAATAGAATTCGCTTTTCAATGTGCCACACGTTTTCGTTTTCGACACCAAATTTTATTTCATTTTTATTCGCCCTCTCCTCTCTTCAACTTGAAGAAGCCGCTTTTTCTCATTTTCCTCTATAGCCTTCGCATACCACTACTCACAACTTGGCGTTCTTTTATTCCGCTTCAACAAACCAATTGTGAAGTTGCTCGTCGAATTTTCGGGTAGGTAGGACCTATCATTCAGTCATTCGTTTTTTCACTTAAAGCGGCTCCAAATTTCAGAATATAAACTTAGAGAACTGACTGCAAATCTTTAAATGATTATATTTCTATAACATTTTCAATGTGACACGTATATGAGAGCACCAGATCAGAAGGCGCCTACCTTCCCCTCCGGAATGATGATAAACCAGATCTAGACGCATTGATTGGTGATCACTCGTTTAACTTCAAGTATACCTTTTCTTGTAGACAAACTCTGCATTACCTCAAAATTTTTGAATGAAATTTGACCATTATGCTGCTCTTTTCAACTGGTGTGTGATGCTTGAAAGATTTTGGCTAACAGGTGATCAGTTCCTCGGCAGCAGTTAACGCTTTTCAGTTTCGGGAGAACCTTAGAGAGCTTCTGGTTAAGCTTGCTTATCTCTAAATGTTTTGAGCGGATCTTGACCAATATTTAGTGCAAAATGTATGTTTACTGCGACTTTAACGTGATGTTTGAGCTTTGCGAGGGCTGTAGGAATCGAAAAGGATTCGTGAAGTTGGGCGAGAGTTGCAAAATTATGGCAAATTTTGTGCGGTTGTGGAGCGAGGTTGCGACATAAGATCAGCTGACATTGAGCTGACATTCGCAAACATGTTTTTGTAATTGTATGCGATTTTTAAGTAAAAATAAGGAAGCAACATTGAGCGCAAATCATTAGCAGAAGATTTTAATACCCAAGAACACAATAAGAGAATTCAAACCCATTTATATTGAAATGAGAATCTGAAAATTATGTGAAGGCTAGATCTAATTATGAATCAAAAGTTCATTGTGACAGCTAAATTATCAGTGCGATCTTCATAGTTTTAGACTGAAAACGTTCTGCAGAAAGAATTTTTAACCAAAGATGAGATTGTCGGACTGAGGCGCTGTGACCTGCGCTCACCCAAGATCGGGTGAACTAAGTCGCTTAGCAAGTATGTAAGGAGAACGGAAATTTAAAAATTCGCAGACCACAGCTTTTGTTTGTCTTTGTCGTAAAGCAATTCCTGAAGTTCAAAATGACAATAGGCGGATATCGAGCGATATTTATGCAAAACTTGAGCAGAAAATGCATTATTTTCAGCGATGGTAACGCCAGAATCTCCAGAATCTGACTGGAGGGGGGTTCAGCCTGCATTCCTAAAAATACCAATGTTGGCTGGAAATACATACATATATATAGAAATCTTTTTTTTTCGTCACCCTCATTGTTCAGAGCATTTTTCTTTCTGCTTTGTTTCTTTAGAGGATTATATGAATATTTCTATGACCGATATAATTGTCGCTTCGGCGATTTATTATTTAGGACTAAAAATATTGGTTAAATTCCAGCTTTTCTTTTTTACAATGTTAAAAAAATACAGAATTTCTCGTAATACGAGCTTCAATTGGAAAATTTAGACTCGTTAGATTTTGTGGAATTTCTCATTTTTCCTGACGTTTTGTGCCCGAAAAGTTGTAAATTAAGTGGATCAAGAAAGGCCTATTGTTGCCTACGGACATTATTTAAATAATCAATAATGAGTAACAAGAGAATAGGAAAAATAACGAAAACAGAGACAAAAGAGGAGAAAGTTTTTATTCCCGTCGTCTTCCTTCTATTTTTAATGCTTCTCCGTCCATATTCCGTTTCTTTTCCAATGCAATAAAAAAGTGCTCTGATGGCGATAGGTCGAGACGCGTCTCTTGCGCACAAGTGATAAATTGTTCAGTACTTGTTCGCTGCATTTTTTTTTGCTTTTCTCTAGGAGAACCAGAAAAATACAACATTTTTCGGAAAGAGCTTAAGGAAGAGGGAACTTCTTTGGCACGAGGAGAATAGGGTCCATTCCCGTTTCTATTCGTTTCCGCCAATTTTCTCCTGCCACTAATAGAAGAGAGGCGCGAAAAACCTACACCTAGAAAATTGAACACGCTTTCCTATTTTTCCTTTCACTTTCCTTGCGATCTTGTGTGATGATTATCTATCAGTGGGTGATCAGTTGGTAGCCTCCATTTACAAATAATAATCAATAAAGGTAAATAGCAAGAAACTTATCGAAATAACCCTCCTGTCAGTCTTAATCCTACAATTATCCTGATATGTTCTCGATTTTTGTCTATAAAATAATCAAAGAAGCTGTTAGGAAATAGAAATTGCATGTTTCATTTTATTTATTCCTTTTCCTGTTTTCTTATTCAATTTTATTAAAAATAAAAATATGAGACGGAAGCAAAACGTAACGTAGGAGGCATCAATTATACAAGTTGAGAGCTATCTCTGTAATTTGACCAATTCTTTTTCTTCTGCTTCGTGGGACATTTATAAGAATATGCATAATGCCTATGATTCCTTGAATTAAATTGCCATCGTTATTATTGGAGCATTCACTAAATAACACCTTCTTTTTTTTCAGACTCTGCTGGAATGTGATGTCAGCAGATAACAAATTCTACAAATACCTTGTAGTATATCCGTTCAATGTTCTTTCCATTTCCAAAATAACAGTTATCGTGAGTTTTTTTTCAATGGATGATCAGCGCTCACTAACTGCAAATTACTTATTTTCAGGTGCTACTAGTTTTATCGCTGTATGAGTGGGATGTAAAGCAAAGGATTTCAGGTGGGAAAGGATGCTCCGAAATAAGTATGAAATAGCATGATCTCACTCGCAGGTAACAACTTTTTGCTGGCAATCTACGATATCTTAGCAATTGGAATTGCATCAATATCACTTTGGTTCATTGTTCAAAAGTTTTATTGGCGGAAAGTGGTTAGTTGTTATTAATTTTTAAAATTTGTAATCAGCTCTTTTCACCGATGGAGAACCGGTGAAACCCAGGGTTTTCTTTAGAGAAAATCGTGAATCAAAAAAAATAGAATCCGGAGAAATCCCGGATTTGAGAATACGTAAACACAATGACACGATGACACACATTTTACGCGCATTTCCATCTATTAGGTTGAGCGAAAAGTCTTTGGAATTTTTCGAATTATTTTCGGAACAAAATGTATTCAAAGAAAACAAAATTCAATGTGTGATATATTCATCATTAGTATTTATGACTTCCTGCCAACGCGAAGGAAGTTGAGCGATTCCATTCGCATAGAACTCGGGAGACTGGGAGACGAAAAAATCGTCTAACCACTTCTAGACATCTAGGGAACTTCTACCCGCCAATGTGATTCTGCAGCGAGCAAAAAAGATGGTAATCAGTTGGGGCCAAGTCTGGAAAATAAAGTGGGTCACACAAGACCTGCACTGCGACCGTCTGGAGCTTCTGACGGGTCTTCTAAGCGTCTTGCGTTGTCATGTATCATCCGTCAAAAAGTGAGCAACGAATTGACCAGACTTTGGCACTCTTCCAGCTTCATGAAGATAATCAATGATAGTTCTTTGAGAATGCTTTAGAGTCACCGCAAGTTCGCGTACAGCTTATATTGGTTCTTCTTCCCGCTCTCTCGAGATATCCGCATCAATATCCACACGTGAACGACCGGATCTCGGTTTATCTTTATTCGTAGTTCTCTTCGGCAAACTTTTCGACCCAAAACATAATGGTAATGTAGGAGAAAGAGCTCTCACCGAAGTTGCGACAAGCTTTCCTACATTTGCGATCTTGGAGAAACTCGTACACAAAAAACACATCTGAGAGCATGGCGATCAGTATGAAAATTCTCGCTCATTTTGAACGCTACCTGTAAGTTGGTCAGGTGTGTTAAGCATGCATAATAAGCACTAAAATATTAAAAAAAAAAACAGAATTAAAAAAAATTAAATTAAAAGAAAATTACGAAGACTTTTCTCTGATATATGTTCCTGCAAATTTTACCTCGGATCTCACATGAAACATCACAGATCTTATTAAAATCATCTTGCAAGAACAAAGATTTGAAGCCAAATTGCCGGTGTATCATTCCTCTTTTTTTAGATTTGATTTTAAAGTAAAACACAATTGCATTTTACATATTTTATTGCTCTTTATTTCACATTGCGCGTAAGGAAAAATTTATTCGTAATTTCTCATTGCAGTGCACGAGAACGAAACACCGTTCGAGTTTCGTCGATAACGTTTTTTTCGAGTGGCTGCTTCAGTAGAAATACGCCCTACACTTACCGTAAAACCTCTAATAGATTTGCGCCCCTAATAGTATTGCTTCGCAGAGACAGGCTTGAACAATAGTATTGCATGCAACTCTATTTGAGTTTTTACGGTACGTACTGACTTAATGATACAGCCTCTGAGCACCCACACCCCGCGCGTAGCCTCGCTCTACCGTAAATCCAAACTGGGTGTCGTAGGTTGGTGTACACGCGGAGCTCACACTATTTGACGAAAATGGAAAGAGCCGTCGAGGGAAAAGAACACCTGCAGCCTGTCCATTTGCTCTCTATAATTTGCTAAATCTGGGTATTTTGAAGGGAAAGCGAATTTACAAATATTCCTGTTTTTCTTGAAGAAAAAACGGTAATTTCCAAGATCGTACACAGGCGCCCCCATCCTACAACCGCCCTCCACCATCGATAATAGCCCCCCCAACCAGCGTTATTCATTATCAAAATTGATGTGGGGGATAATTAATGTTGGGGGGCTTCTATACGAAGTCGTTATCCAATATTAATCCCCCGCTAGTTGCCCAGGAATGATCCCCCTCTTCCAATATTCCCCCCCCCCCTTCCAATATTTCCATGAGATTCAGACGAAATGAAATGAAAATATGAAAATGAAACTAGTTCATGATGCCACGTAAAAATTATGAAAATTTTTTTTAAATTATGAAACCAATTTTTACAATTATGAAAATTGTAAAAATTGGTGGAAAAAAAACTGACGTTAGGGGAAGGGGTGGGGGGTTATTCCACATTCTTCCACGGGGGGGTCACTCTTATATCAAACGGGGGGGGGGAGTTATTGTATTATACCGAAAAAACAAAAATGAGTTGGGTTTGACTTGATGATCGAAGTGTCCGAAGTCGCATTAGTCCGACGCTACGACCTTACTGATTTTCAATGTTGCAAAGTTCAGCAAGCTATTCGTTCCTCTAATACTAAGGTATTTTTATCTAGCTAGTTCCTGATTACCTCATTCTCTTGTCACAATCTCCGGTTGAGAAGTTGTCGTAAGTAATGTCACTACATTCGCTAACACCGTGCGCCACACAAAACTACGACAAATGCACATTTAAGGTAGAGCGAAGGTGACAATTGTATGTTATAAATACAAAAATTTTGCAAAATTTCCCTTTCATTAATGGGGTTATTCATGATGCATTTTTATGCAAAAAATGCCACTTTAATCTTATTCACGATAGCATTTTAATGCAAAAAAAATGAATTTTAGTTCAGTGCTATGTTCAGTTAAAATGCAAGGTGGTGTCGGATATCGTCACCGAAAAAGTCTATGCGCCTTTAATGTGTCGATTTACGAGGCCCTCAATTTTTTGGAGAAGAACTCATAATGTGCGAAAAATTCACATTTTCGGAAAAATTTTAAATTAATTTGATAAAAATAATATTTTACAGCCAAAAATGAACGATGAGGAGGCGAAAAAGCGTAAAATTACTATGGCAATAGTGAAAAAATAGCAACATTATTTATTTGAAAGATTAAAGGCGCATAGACTTTCTCGGTGACGTTATCCGACACCACCTTGCATTTTAATTGAACATAGCACTGAACTAAAATGCATTTTTTTTGCATTAAAATGCTATCGTGAATAAGATTAAAGTGGCATTTTTTGCATAAAAATGCATCATGAATAACCCCATAAGTCTTAGTGTTCGCAGTGCTATATTTCTAGAAAAATAGTAAACATTTGCAGACGTAATCTTAATTTTTAATTTTAGGAATCAGCATTCAATATAACTGGGATACTCCTGTCACTCGCTTCTATCTCCACTAGTGTGGCCACAACTCTTGAGCCGGCATCAGTGCAATCTGTGCGTTATTATCCCGTTGAAATTCTCGAGATCACCGTCTAGTTTCAGCTGACACACATGCTCACACTGTTCATTTGGATGTTTTCGGCATTTTGGGCTTGGCATGAAACGTACAATAATGTCAGCAATCTGTTCATATCCGAGTGGGGACAAGCCACCGAGGAGACTGAAATCGAATACCTCGAGCAGCATTTTTAAACGAATCTGCGAGTGACGATTCGCGTGCATCGTGCGGCCATTTTTGATATATTCATACTGTGTAAATATTTATATTGATATGGGTACAATCAGTGTGAGGAACATTCATTTTATGTGCAATAAATCATGATTATTTATTTTTTTTTTTAATATAGGCCAGCTTGATTTTTCTTATTTGATTTTGAAACCCTGGATCGAAGCTATGGGCGAAAAGATTCCATGAGATTTTCCAGTTTTCAGAATATTTCATAAACCTTGTTTTTTCGAAGGGGGAGGGGAGCAAAGAATCGAAACTCTGGAAGTGCTCACAATTCATATCTCAGTATATCTCCAAAAGTCTCCTACAAGTATATACAAAACTTTGATGGCTCACAAGGATACAGGAAGTCTCCCACAAGTTTATCACAAGTTTAGACAGAGTTTCACCCAAGATTTGTGCTACACTTGTGGAGTTTTACTGCTTCCATATGGTTCATTATTTATCTTTTTCTAGATCATTTTTTGCTAGAATCGACTAAAAACGGTTTTCAAATTGCTGAAATTCTGATGAAACCAGATTAGTTCGACGAAACGACGTTCGTCCCATAACTTTACTTTGCAGGAACCAGAACCGAACCGTCTCCAAGTTGCCAAACGCCATATTTTGAGTATTTACGCAAGCCGAACCGTGTTTGTCGAGCGCATTCAGTGTTTAGTGCCAGTCGGGGGACACCCAACAAGCAGTACCATCATCTCCGCAGAGAGCGAGTCAGTGCTGGAGAACATTGTTTGTCAGGTAACAGAAGCCACGCCCGCCATTTAACTATTTGCCTATGCACTACCGCTTATGACAAGTCTTTTATTTTGACTTTGACGTTGCACGTTGATATGTTTATATATATATATATATATATATATCTTCTCTCTTTTATTCTTGGTTGAATGGATATTGTTGCAAAATTTCACCATTTCTAATTTCTCTTCGTTTTTTTTGAGCTTTTAAAGGCTACATATGAGAGGAATTTAAGTTAAACTGAAATAACGGTTTTGATGACTTTTAGATGGTTTAAAAGCTGTGTTTAAAGTGGGTTGTGCCGAATTAATTTTATAGGGTCTTGCATAAATTATGGTTCGAATGCCTGGTTTTAGTTGATTCAAGTTCAATTCCAACTCACCCCCGCTTCGTACTACCGCCGCCTCTGAGCTCTCATGGGTGCTTCCTGAATGGAACAGTTTTTTTCAAAAAAATATATATTTACAACGTTTATTCAACAAGACTAACTATAAGTAGAATAATAAAGCAGTAGTTCCTCTCCGTGATGATGGCTGCACTTTCAAAGAGTTCTGAAAACTAACGGCTTCTGTATGCAAATTTGTATCCAGTTTGCGTCTGCTTTTTGCATGGTCATAATAAATGTACTCTAATTTAAGAATTTATAAACTTTATTCGTCTGAAGCGTTTTTACACGGCTGACAATATGCAAGTCAATGGCCAGGAAATGATTAAAAATGATTTAATATTTTGTGGTTATTCCTACTTCATTTTGGGAAGAGTGTCATCTTCTTCGTTTTTCCAATTTTCGAATAGATTGTTATAATTTTTCAAATTTTACTTTTTTTTTCGAAATCAAAGCTTCAGTTAACGTGATTTACCTTCAAAAACATGCAAAAAAAAAATTCATGACCGCACTTCACCTGTGAGCTAAGTAATCTCGAAAAAACTGATTATTGATGCGTTTTTTGGCCAGCACTGTAAATAAAGACTATTTGTGCTATTTTGACTGAATTAACTAGACCTCACCGATGTTAAATTGATGTTCGTGCCTTTCCGGTTCAGAGCTTATTATGAGCGTCAGTTGCTATAAACGCATTGTTGGATTTATAACCAGGCCGTGCTTTTCTGTCCATCCCATGCCAATTTTCTGCAGAATTTTGCTGAATTATGGGCGGAGGCGCAGTGGGTATTAAATGTGCCTAATTATGGAATAAAAGAGATAACAATTAGGGAAGATGGTGTGCTTTTTGAAACAATTTTGCACGGAGAGCGGCCAATCAAATACACACGTTTGGTTTTATCAATTGAAAAACAAAGCCAACTTTCTGCTCTTTCTCTAATTAAAAATCGTTGGGGAGAGTTGACAATATTGAACGAAATGGGTGAAGCGTCTTCCTAGCTTCAACGTACACCGAATAGAATTAATGTGTTTTGTGAAACCGTCAGCTGTTACGAAACAACAGTAAATCACTATTCCAAACGGCAAGTTGCTGTGCATTTAGCAAATTGCGGTGGGAATAGAAGCGGAGTTCGGTAAGGTATTGTGCAGAATTGCAAGTACAAAAACTGTACTTCCAATCTCTGCAAATCGGCTAGCTTTGTTTTTCGACAGCGGCTACATACCCAGCATTCTGCTCAGTTGCTCCAAATTTATTCAGTCTTGGTACGCACTTTACTTGTTTAGAATCATTGAAGCATCAGCTTTTCTGATTATTTTTTTATGCAGGAACATTCAGTCGTCTTATGGTATGTTGACGCAACGCTGGGCAATACACTCTGGTATTCTGCTATTTTGCAGCACAGACCATCCGGCTTCAAATATTTCTTGTTATGGTCACTGAAAACTTATTTTGGCTAAGAAGTAACTTTGCTATGATTCTATCGCTTGAATTCGATTCTATGGTACATATTTCTTTCTTATTGCATTGTCCAAAGGACAACGAATAACGAACAAAAAAAAACGAGTGAATCAGAGATATTTAATAAGAAACACACTAAATCAAGACACAAAACAAATACCTCATTTCGATGAATTATTGATTTCTTTTACAGTGTATTTGAATGTCTCATCTCTTTTGATTTGCAATGCAATACTGACATTGAGCTTCCATTCACACAAAATGCTTGATAGCTGCTCCGAGTAGTGTCATATTAATGGCTAAACTAGAACGAATTGTGTGCACTGTTTTGCCTGAATATGATTCAAAGTTCCGGCTAATTTCGGAAAAATCTATTGTGAAGCGTTGCACTGAAATATTCTGGCGAAAATATGAAATTCCATTAAAGGCCCATTTGCCTATCTGCGTCTCTCGTTCGTTGTGTACTCAAACGAAAATGCTGATAAGCAACACAACGACGGTGAGTAAGTTTCCTGGTGTTACATATTCATAACTGGCATTCTTCTTTTTCAAAACCTTTCTCAACTCAGCGGACACTTATGTAGCACTGCGTGAAGTGTGCAATTCTATCAAAGTGCTTTGATAAGAGCCATTTGATGAACCATCTAGAATGATCAGCTCCCATGAAATACTCCTTTTCCGCTTTTCTTCAGAAAGATCACGCACCGAAAACTAGCGTTGTTATGTCTTTTGCTCATTTCCCGTCTCCTGGTAACCGGCGGCTCAGAGCTAAAAGTATTGAAATTTTTCAACGTTTGGATGTTGCGTTTAATATTTTCAGACTTTTCAGTTTGCCGACAAGGCACTGCTTTAATTTCAGTGTAAGCAATGTTAAACTGCTTCCTTTATATTGATGGTTGCTTCCAAAATCGTGCAACTTCGATTTAGTGACTATTTTTTGAAAAGTGGATGTAATCTTAACAACTAAAACATTTTTAATTCTGCTTGACAGCAAGGCAATGCACATTCACATTGATTATGTAGGGATTCATTCCTTTTCTCGACTCTCACTTTTTGTTCAATGAAAAAAAAAAGAAAAAGAAAGGAAAACAAAGGCGAATATATTTCGCTTCCTTTGTTAATCGTGGCATTGTTAATTAAGCTTCTTGGCTTTTTATTGGTATAAAACTGTTATATAATTAAAGTTTTAACTAAGATTTCTATCGCCACTCTGCTGTTGACTGCAGCTGAAAGCGTCTCCAAGAGCGCCGGAATTTGTATGAAACTTGGATTTTAAGAAATCAATAAATTTAAAATCGTCATAGCTGTGATCTTAAATTTCCGTTTTGATTTGTTTGTCAATATCCAAAATTAGTTAATAGCCAATTTAAAGAATATTATTGACCAATTGGACATAACATGAAACGAACGCAAGCTTTATTATCCTGAAACAGAGATTGACAGAATGATTGCGACGGGTGTGGAAAGCGCGATCCGTTGTCTTTTGTCTTTGTTCTTCTTTTCCGCTTTTATTTTCAAATCACCCGCCTTTATATTTATAATATTGATTATTTCAGGACACGAATGCATACGTCGACATTCATATTTGTCTGCAATATATTTTTAGTGGTAAGCAAATCGAATGATCGGAAGTACATATTTGTGAATAATCCTCACGTCCCATTTGTTTAGAGAGAACACGTTTTCTGTATTGCTCCACAAAGTATAACTTCACCCAAATGTTTTTCTGGATATTCTTTTTTAAAAACTTTTCGAATGAGCTAGATTCATGGATTTGTTGGCTATAAAAATGCTCCAGCGATAGAAATAGGTAACGCAGAAAATTTTCTTTGAAATAAAATTTTATCTGGAAAATAGCCGTTCCACAAGAGTATACATAATCAAAACTAAGAAAAATCAAACAAACAGCAGCGAAACATATGGTTTAATAATCAACTGTTGCCCTCGTAGATCTTGATCAGAAAATAACCGCAACCATTTCTCATTGATACGATTGATTCTCATACGCGGTGAGCCTGCTGGCCAGTCGAGGACTCCGATGTTTCTGGCTCGTATTCATGAATTGGTTCGTTGGGCTTCATGAATTGGAGCACCGTCTGGCTGGTGGACCAAATTTTTAGGAACGGCCTTAATAGTACTCTTATTTCGCTAAAGCAACTTTTCTAGAAGTCATTAACCACCATCAATTCACTGAAAGTTCGTAATGAAATTATACTTTTGTGGAACATGGTGCACCATTAATATTGACACGGATTCAAAGCGGTATAACCTTTTTGAAACTTCATGAAACGTTTATATATTTTAACATATGTATATTATTTCAATTGCGGGAAATTCATTGTAAATTGAAAGTTCTCAAATCGACCTCCTTTCGCTTTGATGACAGCGGCCAGTCGGTTTGGGTATATTTCAATAAACAGATAAATAGAACCCCCCACCATTTAAATATGACCCCCTACTATATTAAGATGACCTCCTAGGTGGGTGGCTATTCTAGCTACCATACAGTGGGGGATCGGAATGAAATCTCTCTCCGGGGATGTGGGGCTAATTGAAAAATGTCCAGGTATTTCAATATACACTCCCAAATCAACGGTGGGGGGATATATTTCATTCCAATTAAACCCCCCACTGATATCATTCCAATTAGGCCCCCCTTCTTCGAACTTTCCCAAATTTCAACGGCGGTGGGGGGGGGGTATATTGAAATTTTCCCGTCGGTTTGGGTAAGCATCAACGATGGTACGGACGTAGATGTCGTCAATTTCGTCCCAGGCCTTCTCGAGAGCGGCTTTGAGAGCAGTCAAAATTGAATAGTTTTTCGTGGAAACCGTCTGGGTCAAATATCCCCATACTGAATAATCCATAGGATTTAAATCTGGGGACGAGGCAGACCATTCTTCTCCACTGATAAACTCTGGGAAATTGAGTCGATTGAAGTCCACTCATGAATGTCCTTGGCACGATATATCGAAGTGCGGGGTCTTCCGCTTTTTGGACGGTCCTTGAGTGTGTTCAACTCCTCAAAACGTTTAATGGTTCTCCAAGCCGTTTGGCGTGAGATTCCCAGAGCTTTTCCGATGCTACTTGGGCCCATTCCCCTCTTGGCCATCTCGACGCTGGTACCTCGATGGACAGAAACATCCACCATACCTGTGAAAAAAAAACATAGAGACTTGAAAATATGGAAATATAGTAATTAAGATATACTGAAAATAATGAAAATAAATTCTGTGCACGAGAAGTGCGCCCGCGCCCGCCAGCTTGCGCGAAACATGTGTTACCATACTTTTGGCGCACCCTGTATTCCTCCTTCAACTACTGAAAAATGCGACAATTGAATATCCGTTATTAGAATTAAAAAAATATATATAATTGTAATCGGGCTTCCATCCACCCCTTTCTAATATTAGTTGAATAACAAAATTCATTAACAATTTGATTTTCAGATCGTTTCGATTGCTGGATTATGCCTCACCTCCTCAGTTTTTGACTTCATCGTCGTGTCAAAACTTTATTACACAATTCCAGATCATGTTAGTAGTCGTTTTAAGTTACAACTTCGATTTCGATTCGAATACTTCTCAATTCAGCTTTTTCAGAAGGTGCTCATCAATCCGCTTATGGCGTTCTGGCTGTTTCCTTCTTCTGCTTTATCACTTCTCATTTCTTTCCTCTCTCTGTTATTTTTAACGGCTGGTTCGCGTGTCACAAAATTTGCTGTTGAAAATCAAATGATTCTTTCACTGTTTGTGAGTTCATATTTTGCACTAAACGAACACGAGCTTTTTCATTTTCAGCATGTTATGCTCATGTGCGGAGCATGCATTCTTTCGGCATTTGTCAGCTTTCTCTGTGCTCAAAACGCGGTTGATATTTCAGGGTGAGTAATGATTATTTCATTGAAATACAGTTACCTGTGCAGCGCAAACCCTTTTTGCATTGGTAGTAACTTCAGCGTGAATTAACTGAATATCATCGATTTTTAATGGAGGTTCGTGCCATTCGGATTTCATTATGAGCATCTACTATTATGGAAGCATTCATCGGTTCTTAAAATATAAAATAAATGAAAAATGACGACTCATAATAATGCTTCAACACGCCAAACCCAGAATCTCAGCATTAATTGGTTACAGGTACGCCTCGTTTGCCACTCCAGCTCAATTCCAACTCGCCTCCGCTTGGTACTACAGTCGTCTCAGAGCTCTGGTGGTTGTTTCCGCCATTCAAAGTCTTCTGAATGGAACAGTTGTTTCTTCTCTGTACCTCGGAATCACTTGCAAGTATCGTACGTTTGTGCAGATTTCCGAAAAACCATTTCATCCAGATGTTATTGAAAGGACTACATATTTCGCGTAATTTATGTACCCACAATCGTCTTTTATGTGAATATCTTATTTTAGCAAAGCAAAACTCATAATCTACTGTGCTGTTTTAAAATGCGATGATCTCTGTAATAAAGAAAAATTAAATATATTTTATTACTATCACCTCATTATCAACGATTTTAAGATTTGTAATACACTGAACGGAAGTTAATAGTTCCTAATTTTCCATCCAGCAAATTTTCCATAGATGTTCGAATCTCAAATATATTTCCACGATCCTCCGGATTTTGAGGCCAACATTGATTTAGCATAATGTTGCGGACAAAAGTTGGCATTCTGTCAGGAGCTGTCATTCTGTATCCTGTTTTCACCTTTTGCTTCACTTCGGCAAGTGTCATTCCTGGATACGGTGTTGCGCCGTCCATGAATATCTAATAAGAGTGATCTGACGAGAAGAGTAAAAGCGCAGTGTTCAAATATTACCTCCCATAATAAAATACCAAATGAATAGACGTCAGATTTGTAAGTGTATGTAGCCGTGACGATGACTTCGGGAGCTAGCCATCTGATCGGAAGCTTTGCCTGGAGATCTTTCAGCTTGTACTTGTGGGCCAAATCAGAAAGTTGCTTTGACAGACCGAAATCAGTAATTTTGGCTACATTGTTATGTACCAAGAAGTTACGAGCTGCTACATCCCGATGAATGCAGCCGTGCTGATGAAGGTACTCAAGCCCTTTGGATGCGTCCAGTGAGTATTTCAATTTGTCTCTTAATGACACATTATTCTTCTCATTTTTCAAAAACGAGTCCAAAGCTCCTTGATTTGCCAGCTCCATCACTAACATTATTGGTTCCTAAACAAAGTGGGAGAGCATATGGAAGCATGATAAGAGTATAATAACTGAATTTCCCCCCCCCCCTCCCATTTTTTAAAAATATATTCATCCATTCATTCATTCATCCAAGAGAGAGAGAGAGAGAGAGTGATTTTTAATAAAGGATGAATGACACTGTTGTTTAGGTGGGATCACGAGGGGCCCTAGAAGGATAGGGGGGGGGAGGCGATTCTGGAAGCGTGGGGGGGGGTGATTCCGGTTCATTCCAGTGGGGGAGGACAAAGATATAAAGATTACCTTTTTCCGGAATCGCCCCCCACATCAAGAGGTGGGCGGCAATTCGGATATTTATACCTCACAGAATAGTCCCCCACGCACAATCACGCCCACATCGAAAAGTAATCGAAAACATAACTGTGGGGGGGGTGATTCCGGTTATGAGGGGCCGATATAGGTGTGGGGGGCGGCTCTGTAAAGTTACCTTACCCTTTCGACACAAACACCGAAAAAGCAGACAACGTTTGGGTGCTGGTATTGCCTCATGATTCGAGCCTCTTTACAAACATCTTCGATCATAGCTCTCGTGCTTATTTTCTCGTTTCCCTTGTTGACTTTTACAGCAACCTGAAACAAGCTCTGACATTTAGGAGGAACCAAACAATTCCGTGATCCATGTGTAAATTGAGTCTTAGTGCTCTACGTGCGAAGATCGCCACCAACGGTGACATTGGAATTTGGAAACGATGCTCACAGATTAATGCTCACAGAGAATTGCTCGGCAAGTTTCCATAAAAAATGGTTTGCTCATTGACAGAGGCAGGCACAACATTTTCCACGAAAACTAAGTAATTTACGGTTGAATTTACAATAATCGTCTTAAGCACCAACATGTTTTCCAACGGCAACTTGCCAAACGCACTGAAATTTGCCGTATCATTCCTACAATTGTCTGATTGGTTACGCAGGCAATTAAAGTGTAAATTTAATGCCTATTTTTTGCTACACACAAGCGCATTTTAATGGAAAATTGATGCACGAACAAGCTCCAACTTGCATTTAAAAGTGGAACTAAAAAAGCTTGAAACTTTCTCAGAATTGTTGTTCTTACTGAAGTTTTCTACTGGAAATTTTTGGGTGGCCCCAAATACACAAGACGTGATGGCCTCAGTCGAGGATAATCCAATTACAAGATAAATTAAATCCGGAGGTCTAGTGGCTAATTATTTTCCAAATGAATTTTACAGCTCATAAGTAGTTCCAGTTGCAATTTCCTGTCAAACACATTGTAAAAGATACCATCCTTTTCTATAATCGAAATTCCAAATAGAGATCCACTCGTTTTTAGTATTTTTAGGTTTTTTTTTTTTTGTAAATTGTTTTTTTACTGTTATATTTTATTTTTTTTACGTAATTAAATTACATTTAATAAGTTGCTTTTCAGACTTTTCAAAAAAATAATCAAAAAAGCGAAAACATTGACCCACCACTAAGATAGCGTCATTTCTTCTTTGTGCGTATTTTGTTGTCTGCCAATAAAAGTTCTAAAAATTACTAGTTATCGTGTATATCTAATAAATTTCAAAAAAAATTATTAAAAACTAAAAATGACTAAAACATGACCAAAAGATTGCGACATTTTTTTGTACTGCTGTACAATAGAATCCGAGCAAAGTTATGTACTTCATAGTTATCTAGATACTTCTCACTGAAAAATTTCCAGTGACAAGAGCAAGAAATGTTTAAAGCCTGGATGGTCTGTTCTGCGAAATAGTAGAATACCGCGCGTTGCGTCAACATACGGAATGAAGACTGAATGTTTCTGCATAAAATAATAATCAGAAAAGCTGACGCTTCAATGATTCAAAATAGACCAAACAAGTAAAGTGTGTTCCAAGACGGAATAAATCTGAAACAACTGAGCAAAATACAAAGTACGGAATCCGGAATTACACACCTTGACGAACTACCAGAGTAGGGCGGAATTGGATTTTGGAAATTCGGCATCCGGAAAACGGAAAACGGAAATAATTTTTTTGCACGGAATCTGGAATCCGGAAGACGGAATGAAAAAACGGCGGAATCCGGAATTCCGCCTTCTCTGCAGAGTAGGACGGATATGGATTTTGGGAACTCGGAATCCGGAAAACGGAAAAAAATTTTTTCACGGAATCTGGAATCCGGAAGACGGAATGAAAAAAACGGTGGAATCCGGAATCCGGAATTTCGCCCTTCTCTGCGAACTATGTACTCTTCTATTCCCACGCTAAGTTTCTAAATGCACAGCAACTTGCCGTTTGAATAGTGATTTACTGTTGTTTCGTAACAGCTACCGGTTTCACAAAACACAGTAATTCCACTGCAACAAAATTATTAGGGTTTACTTTGAAGCTAAGAAGAAGCTTCGCCCATTTCGATATCTATTCACACGCCAATTAGCGAAATGCACAGCAACTAATGCTTCCCCCCGAAAAATATCAGAGTGCTCATTGAAAATAAGAATACGCTTCTTCACCAGAGGGCATTCCCTAGAAGTGGACTCTCGAGACATTTCCAAATCTCAGGATTTCGAGTATTTTTTTGAGAAATCCTGGAGAATCTTAAGATGAGTGAAGTGAGAGACACGTTTTTACGCATCCTTTTTTTCGTATTTTTTCTTATTATCGGTTCGCGAGTACGTGGTGAGCGCTTACAGTTTTGGTTCTTAGAATTGGCGCGTTTAACGCGCCAATTAAAAATTGAAAGAAAGCAACACTCGTGTAATATTTATCAGTTAAAAAGTTTAAGAAAATTGACAATAAAAAAATTAAAAAAAAAAGATTTTCGAAAAAAAAAAAAAAAAAATTCAATATTCGATTCAATTTTCGAAAAAAAAAAAACGCAGTGTGTGCGCTTTCTTTCAATTTTTAAATTGGCGCGTTAAAACGCAATTTCTAACGAAAAACAATGTAAGGCTCACACTACTCGCGAACCGATAATAACTATACGAACGTTGTGGCAATACAAACAAATAATTGTTACCGTTATGGCAAGCATCGAAAGTTGGTGTTTTTCAGTGTTTCAATTAAGTTTTAATCGGAAAACACCGCTTTTAGTCATTTACAATAAACATTTTTAGAATATCGGAATGATTGCTTAATGAATTTTACAAAATTAAAACTGCATTTGTTTACGGAAAAAAACATTTCGTAACACTACTAAATGCACATGGAATTGGCTCTCAGAAGAAAACTATTTTTCTGTGAAAGTTTTCAGTGATTTTGAATGGAATTGCCAGGTGACAGCTAAAAAGTTGTGTTTAGTGGTTTGAAACAGCTGAGCGCTATCTTAGTTGGGGGGGGGGGGGTCCTATGGATTTTAGTCATTTTGGAGGTTTTTGCAATTTTTTTTTCTGAAAATGTTTATTGTTAAATATTGTTAAAATATCTGTAAGTTTTTTTCATGCGTGGCGCTTACTCTTGACACGAAAACTACGATTCCACATTTTTTCACGCGTGGCGCGATTCAACTATGAGCAATTTTTTTGGATTTTTTTTGCTTATTGGTTAATAATAACTTAGTTAATCATATATATGAATAGGACCGCAGCTGATGCACTTCTCGACTTGAAGTAAGCCTAAGCCTAAGCCTAAGCCTAAGCCTAAGCCTAAGCATAAGCCAAAGTGTGGCCTCAAAGAAAATTTATGGGATGATCATTACTTTGAGGCGCTGTAGCATTTCAAATATATTTCAGAAAAAAACCCAAAAAAAACCTCCAAAATGACTAAAAACTACTGGACCTCCCCAACTAAGATAGCGCCCAAAATAGTGATTAAGTACAGGAATGAGGTTCTGACACGGATTGCAAGCATTATTTGGCGACACTACGTGGCATAGGAACTTTGGATTCTAAGTATCTTCCGATGACTAACTGAAGCACAGGTCGGACTCACCTGATTCTTTTTCAGCTTATAAATTTCCTTTTTAGTCAATAAACATAATAAAATTGGCGACGCGAAGCGATTTCAGCTGCCCACTTCAAAAAGTTTAACGGATTTGGCATTCAATATTCGAAATTTTAGCCTGCCTGAATCCCTTTATTCTGAATATGGCGCAATCTTAGTTAGGGGGGGGGTGGTCCAATGGTTTTTAGACTTTTTTGGAGGTTTTTCTAATTTTTTTTAATACAATTGTTTGTTACTGTTAAAATATTTGTGAGTTTTTTTCACGCGTGGCGCTTACCCGTGGCACGAATTTGATCATGACAAATAAGGATAAGTTACATTTGAATAAGCGTGGTGCTTTTCAGAAACAAAAATAATCCAAAAAAGCCGAAAAACCATTGGACCCCCCCAACTAAGATAGCGTCATTTTCTTTTTTGTGCGTATTTTGTTGTCTGCCAATAAAAGTGTTCTAAATATTACTAGTGTTATTCGTGTATATCTAATAACATTTTCAGAAAACAATTTTTTTTAACCTCCAAAAATGACTAAAAACGAGTGGACCCCCCAACTAAGATTGCCCCCTGAATATTTTCATTAATATGTGCGTTTTTACACAGATTACACATGTAAGAACTTTGGCAGACTTTGACATACATATTCTTTTTTGGATTTAGAGCTGTAACTTTTTTTTAGAGATGAGATAGAAACATACTGTCTTCTATAAAAATAGCTAAAATTAGTCACAAAAATGACCCCGTTTGAATTATTTTTAATATGAGTATAGGCTTTAAAAAATTTACCCGGACTTCTCCTCGATTTCGATTCTTATTTCAACTAGATAGTGACCTGAAACACACATCTAACCACATCAAGGTGAGCCCAAAGTATAATAACAGCGCAACCCTTCTGTTCAGAATTCGTTCGCAAAAAAAAGGCTGCACGGAAGCCAATCTGTGGCCCAAATCGCATGATATGAAGTTTACAAAGACGGACACTGTCAGTTGTGAATCGTCTCCTCCTCGACTCCAGGCCAGGAAGATGTCAGGCTTTCATCGATGCTGAAGGCTTTGCAACAAAGCATTAAAACTTTTATTTTGTTTATAATCGGGGGTTCCATCTTTGTGATTTCATCTCTAAGACAAGTAAGACACCAAATCCAAAAAAGAGATATTTCAATGGCCGCTCCGTATTCATTTCATTATTAGAAAGTATTAGAAGTGACGGCCGGGGGCTTCTCATGTTTTCTATAATTGGACGCTTCGTATCAGTTAGATTCAAGTTCCGTTCTTTCCATGCTTCTCAATTATATCGGATTATGTGCACAAAATGCTGAAAAAGACTAATCCATAAGTGCAAGCGATCAGCCCTATTCTTTAAAACTTCTTAAATCACGTCTCAGATCGCATTTAGAAACTTCGAGATCATTTGTAACGTTAATGTCGGTCTCCATGCTCCAAACTAGCATTACACGATAGCCTTTGTTTCAGCGTCTTGTAGTCAACTTACCATTTTCTTTTCTCCTTTACAGTAAAACGCAGCTTTGTAAACTCCTCCGAACGCTCCTTCTCCTAGCATTTTACCAAGAACTATCTGATCGTGACGAAGTTCCCATTCTTGCTTGTTGATAGGATTCAAGAGCAACGCCGGACAATTCTGCGAGACGGGAAGACGTTTCATTCGAAAAGTGTTCACCATATCAAGTACACTGTCAAACTTTCGATCCTCAATCACTATTGACCCTAGAGAATAGTCGCTATTCTAATATGGCAAAATGGTCTGAATACCAACCATCCTCTTTCTCCTGTAACTGCCAATGATGACATTTCCCTTTCCATTTCACCGAAAGAACTGTTTTCGCCGAATCTTGTCCTGCTATGTGGGAAGTTCTGACTAGAAAATCTCCCTCCTTTTCTAGTAATCTGCAATTAAATATCTTTGATAATTAATTTCAGTTATTACTTAACTTGTTAATGTCAGCTCTAGGTAGTAATCCATGATACCAATCCATATCTTGATGCTTTTTTCGCGATTTTCCTTCTGATTTTAAACTCAATTCTTGTGTTTTGTTTCCTTGCGGCGATTCATTTTTGCCTTTCATTTTAGGTTCCATTGCACTTCTGAAATTTGCCGAAGTGACTTTTCCCAAACGTTCTCAATCAGCTTCACTAGTTTTTTGTCGGGAGCTTGTTAATTAATAATAATAATAAGAAATAATGGAGAAAGAAATGACTGGACGTTCTTTTTCCGTATTTTCATCTCGAAAACACGCAGTTTATATAATATATTATGGGGTTATTCACGACAGCGAAAAAGGAAACGAAAATCTCTGTGAAATGCTGGAAGTGGTTCAACCCGCTGAAACTTTTGGTGGACACTGATGCCACTTCGCAGTCGAAAACCACAAACAGAAAGAGCTGTAGAATGACCATAGGGGGCTACAGCCATTCTAAATTCAAAGGATACATTCAACAGGTCATCTGTCTATTCAATAATATAAATATCCGCCAGTTATTATGATAAATATGCTATGTTATGAGGCATGCGGTGCTCACGTGTCGCAAACAACGCCACTCCGCTGAAACTTCCGCCTTGTTTTCTTTTAGAAAGTCCACAGTTACCGTATAAAAACACTTTTTCCTTTGGTTTTCCCTGGTTTCTTTGGTATCTACTTTGGTATTTACCCGATGTGCGTGCCATTCTAATCTGAGGCGCTAAGCTTAATGTCTCGATATCTCGATGAATATAATGAATACTTCGATGAGAAGTATTGGAGATATTCAGCTCGGATTGACTCTTGAATCCCACCACACAAGAAAGTAAACCTCCTATAGTGAACCCACGCAGTTGTGTGAATTTGTTAACAGTTTTCACAGAAGAAGAGCAAGAGTTGAGGCAGAATACAACTCCCAAAATCACAGAGCTCTTGCCAAAAACGAGGAAAGAGTTATTATGAAATGCAAGACCGTCCACTGGGTTTCTCATTCCTCTAGCGTTTTTGCATTTGGAGCGATTTGTTTCCATTTATTTCGGTGTACAGGTAATACAGTGCTCCACATAATTTTACGGTCACCCCCAAAAATCTCAAAATTTCGATTTTCTGTAATTCCTAATTATTTACAAGCGAACATATTATTTTGTGAAAAATTTTTACCCTTTTTTCATAAAATTTTGGTTTTTTTCTGATGTGTGAATTTTAAGCCTATTTTAAGTTTCTATCATGAAACACCTACTAAAAGGCGATATTTCTTCAATAGGAAGCATTTTGGTTGAAAAACCAGTTTCCGAGATTTCGAACATTTTTGGGGTGACCGTAAAATTATGTGGAGCACTGTACAATTAACAAAAAAAATAATTAAAAAATGGTGATTCTGAAAAGGCATTTTGCTTATTATGTATGCCCAAAATTGGAAAAGCGGACAGCATTGCGTTCTTGAATAAGATGGAGATTCGTCCCATACAGCAATCCTCACCTGGTGACAAGCCAATATTCCGGACATGCTCCCCAAAGACGAATGATATTTTGATAGTTATTCCAATAAAATTACTGTTAAAACTCAACAGTTTTCATTGTTTAGTTCTGGATTTGTGTCCTAGAATTTGTAATATACTGCTATGTTAGTACCTCGCGTTATCACTTGTTACACTGGGTAACACTCTTTTTCCATACATCTCTCACTTTGCGGAGTAACTGCTTGACTTCCAGGAAGTTTTTCCAACTTCCCATCTTAGCAGATCTAAAAAAAAACAGTCAAATAGTCATGGTTGTACCTGAAATGTTTGTTTAAACATTTCAGATACAACTATATGAAGTTTGAAAAGTTGACTGAAAATGTCTGATTAATTAAGTTTTTTTTTGTACGTAATAAACATTTGGATCTACTCCTAGATACAGATGTATGGCTCTCAGAGGAAAACTATTTTTCTGTGAAAGTTTTCAATGATTTTGAATGGAATTGCGTGGTGACAGCTGAAAAGTTGTTGTTAGTGGTTTAACAAAATCGTTGTTAAGTACAGGAATGAGGCTCTGACACGAATTGCAAGCATGCTTTAACAACTCACACCTGATTTTTTTTCAGATAATAATAAAATTTATTTTCATTCAATGAACATAATAAAATTGGACACGCGCACAGATTTCAACTGATCACTTCAAAACATAAGACGGATTTGGCTTCAAACATCCAGAGATTTCTCCTCAAAATTACTGAAATTTGCTGAAACTGAAAACAAATGAAAATGAAATTTACTGAAAAAATTGTAGTCTTCTGAGAGCAATACATCTGTAACTATGTAGTAGTGGTATGAAATGTTTGGTATGTAGAAAAATTAAGTTCTAATTTTGTAAAATTCATTAAGCAATCTTTCCAATAATTAAATCAATTTCAGCGTTATGAAAAGAGACCAATGTTAGAGTTTTGCAACTAAAAATCTCATGAGTTGATACTTCATTGGTCACCAGTGTAACTAATTACACAAAAAAAACTCTGGAAAACATTTTTGAACCCAATTTTACAAAAATCAATTAAATTGGCATCATCATGCTTTATTCAGTTCCTGAAGCAAGGATGCGCAGTAAATTTTTAGCTGATTATATCAACTTTTTCAAAAATGAATGAGGTTTCCGTCCACCGAGGTTCTATCGTAGACTACGTTAAGAAAAGCCTCTCCAACGACGAGATCATCAGGAATTTGAAGTTTCCGCGAATTCTTGTCCATCGAACCGTACGATGCAGTTAAGTCATCTGAAGAACTATCAAAGATCGGGCCGTCCCACCACTGTTTCAACACAAAAAACGGTGAAATCCATCAGAGAAAAATCAGATTTCTCGAAAGAAGCATGGGAAGAATGGCTGATGAGTATGGAATGAAAGAGCCACCTATGTACAGAAAAATTGTGAAAATGAAGCTCAAGATTAAGGCTGCTTTTCTTGCCAATATGAACAAAGAACTTCGCTTGATAAAAGGTAGAAATCTTCATAAAGGCGCACGAAATGGTACGCAGATGACTACTCTTTTCACGGATACAAAATAATTTTCAATCGACTACAATAAAATTAGTCAATATCATTGAATAATAGCAGTAGAATTCGAAAATGCTTGTCGCCATGGTAAAATCATAAATAAATCCGCATACCCGTCTTCTCTCATGGTATGTGCTGGAGTATGCTTGGAGGAAAAGGCTCCACTTGTAATACCTGACCCAGGAGCCACAATTCATCGAAACTATTACAAGGAACAGATTAAGGAATAAATAATCCATCCCTGAACCCAATCTCATCTCGGGAATAGACATTTGGTAAATCCGCACCTCCAAATACAGTCAAGACGACGCACGACTGGCTCCGAGTCCACGTTCCGTAGTTTATATCGGAAAGGATCAATAGCCGGCCTGATCGCCTGACTTGAATCCGATGGATGTTGTAGTTTGGTGTTTCTTGACTGAAAAGGTGTCTGATATCAATCATCCTAGTATTTCAACTCTCAAGAGCGCTGTGATCGTATCTTATCCGAGACGACTAATGTTCTTGGTGAAGGCTAATGACGGACTATCGGAATATGATTCATACTATTTTTATTCCAGAAACTGAATAACTAGTCACTCTAGAATTTTTGTGGAAATTGGCGATTTTTAAAGTTTCTACAATTCTTAAACATGTATCAGTATGCCGCTCACCATAGATTCTAGATCTCATATCTTTCTTCTCCTTTAAAGAATTTTATTTCAGAAAAGAAATCATCTCAGTTCCTTGAATAGCGTTGCTCTCTTCCTAAAACAAATATATCTCTTTCAATACTTCTGAGCATCCCTTATTTTTTCAGGAAAATCCTCTGGCGCGTTTTGTCTTTTAATACCATTGAATTGTCATTCGCATTCGCAGTCATGCTTTCGATTTGCTCAATGACTCTTCCACTATTATGGACACGGTGTTCCTTCAACGCACGAAGCCAAAATGGGAAATAGTAGGCTAATTTCAGAGTGTTTGGCATCTACCGTAGATGTGTTTTCGACTAACTACACATATAAAGCGGACGTCGAAAATTGGAATTACTAGGATCATTCTTTCACTTGGTGTTTTTCTTAATTCTCCACCGCCATCACCAACACCAAAATTTGTTGCCGTATGCCGAAGTCGTCGACAAAAATTCGATTGTGACAAAGGACGACAGCATTGTTTTTGAGAAGAAGAGAGCGCAAATGAATACATATTCAAAATGTTATACGAAATTGGCTGAAGCAACTGAATTGGCTGTGTCCAAAACAATTTGGTGTTATTTTGATGTGTGTGTAAACCGAATTCATTTAAAATGGCTAGTTGAACGTGTTTTGACTCAATTTCCATACAATTCCAATTGGAAAACAATAGAATTTCAAAAGATTTGCAGGTTTTCAGAAATCCGTAACATTGTCGAGAAGCGGAGCCAAGGATATGGATACTATGGGTGCCTTGTAGACTGCATACCAGAGAAGGGCGGAATTCCGGATTTCGCCGTTTTTTTCATTCCGTCTTCCGGATTCCGCGATATGGCGTTTTTAACAGAGAAGGGCGGAATTCCGGATTCCGGATTCCGCCGTTTTTTCATTCCGTTTTCCGGATTCCGAGTTCCCAAAATCCAATTCTGCCTAACTATGAGTTTTAATACTTTATTCTCAATTGTTGTGAAAAGTATACTTTTTTGAACTCCCGCAAAAATTTTTGCGAACAGAGCGCATTTACATCATAAATATTCCCTCATTAATGGTTAAAATTCCGTTTTCCGTTTTCCGGATTCCGAGTTCCCAAAATCCAATTCCGCCCTACTCTGCTGCATACCTAAATGATGTGAACTGCAAACAGATTCGATGATTTATTCTAGATGTCACAGGCCTTTAATTTAAGGCTTCCAAAGACGAAAACAAAAAGTCGTTTTTCGTCTCGTCTTTCTTCTCGTCGTCGTTAGTTCTTCAGTTCGTCTTGCATTCGTCTTACGCCGTCAATTAAAATGCGTTTGTACCAACACAATGTCTATCTCGGCGTCAGATGAATCCAAGGCGAAGACGAAGACGAAACGAGACGCTCACATTTCGTCTTTCGTGGAAGCCTTACTTTAATTATTTTATGCTGTAAAACGCTAAAATAGATGGGCGTACAACCTTTGCTGTTTCTCAAAATGAAACAGTATTATCCAAAAAAAAAGATTCATGTCTCCAAAACTCTTTGCCGATACGAATGCTGAGGCATTGCTGATGACAGACTTTTTTCGAATTAAAGTCTGTATGGCATTTGATTCATTTTTCTTAAAATGTCAAATTCATGGAGATTCCTTACTGAAAAGTTTGGAAGCACACGTCCCACTCTCAGTGATATCCATCCGATCTGAAAGACGCGTCAGCTGATTTTTCTTTATTTTTGTTTCTGTTAATTGTATCAATGGCGAATAGCAGGAACAGCAGTCTCTTACTACCGCACCGGCTTTATGAAAACACTTCTGAAAACACTTCCTAGTTTCGAAGAACACCGATCAGAAATCTTCCGTGGAAAGAGAGCTGGAAAGAAGGTGGTTGATGCCTGCTGACACTTACAAACACAATTCAATCTACGACAAAAAAAAGCTAGGAAAACAAGGAAACGTGTAGTTGACACCTTATTACTGAATTGTGTGTGAGTGTGTGTGTGTGTGTGTGTGTGTGTGTGTTCAGCATCCTACTCAATTATTCATTTCCGGACGTGGTTTATCAGAAACGCAAATGTCCACAAACAGGAAAAAGTACTGCAGACCTTTCCGTGATCGTGTCGATGTTGTCAATTCTGACAGAAATACATAATATTCCAGGAAAAGGAACGAAGGGAATAAAGCTCGTGATTCGTTAACATTCTGGAAAACAATTTGAATTTGAATATTACAAGTGGAAGCTCACAAACTGCGGCGATTCAGCTGCAGAGCTCATTGTCTCTAGTGAAATTAATAGAAAGTGTACGAAAATAACGCAAAAATGCAATCATTTTTCGCAAATATCTCACGATAGATTGTTCTTTTACAAATCAATTCGTTGTTCATGTCTCCTCTAGTCGCTCAAAATTCACTCAGAATTTCATACGAGTTCACGTAGGTCTCTGATGGAATTCCAGGTACTCGTAGTATCTGGTTCTGAAAGTATTTGTTGGCAATGAATAATATGGCGAATACTACACCAACAACATCTATTTGGATTGGGTGGGAAATCATTCAACGTTTTTCTTTTCGAAAATGGAAGCGATTGTTTTGAATTTTTTGGAGAACTGCAGCAAATGCGCACACTGCCCACGTAGTACTAAATGGTTATAACGAACTTAATGAGAATTCTCAACGTCATATTTTTTGTAATACATAGTTCAGAAAAACCACTTTAATGAGATTTGATAAAGATGCAATTGAAAAAAAAAATAAATTATTCCAATTTTCCGATGTTGAGCATTGTATTCCAACATTCGTTCGAAATGCCAGTTTTCAGATTAACCTGGAAGTGGTTAATGAACTTTTCCACTACGCTCTAAACCCCTTATGAAATGTATCATGTTTTTTATCTTATAGAAGTTTTCCCCGTGAAGCTTCTCTTCATTGCAGAGCCTCTCTCCCCCTTTCAGCGGTATGTTGCTCTCTCATCACAGCAGGTACAGTCGATCACAGATCCCCGCTTATTGTTCTCAGGTAGTTGTTAGTATTTCCAACGGAAAATACATTATTCCAATTCAATGTTAGTCTTTTCTCGGAATGTACACTAATAAGTGTTATGTTCTGTGATTTTGATAAAAAGCGAGTGAAGTGTAAACACGATTATATTTGATGTGCCTCTGAAAATTCAGATTTTCGGATAAGAGCGTCAACTGAAGCCCCTGAAGTAAAATGGAGCCTTTAAACCTGAAGGAACACGAAACTCTGAGCCAAAAATACTCTCAGTTGTCTCAACAACTCAGATAATAGATATCAATGAACTGGCGGAATGGAAATACTCTTAAGAGCTTCTATGCTCTTCTACATTTCTGTTTGGTAAGCGCCAATTGTAAATAAACGACTTCCAAAGAAGTAATAAAAACAAGTGAAGAGCTGAAAATGCATTGTTTGCACAATTTGAATAATATTTCTAAAACTGATCAAACGTTCATTAAAAAAAAGGGCTGAGCCATTTCATCAACGGTGCATGGGAAAGACTTCTGAAAACAAAATGCATATGGAAATTTCCAGTCGATTATAGGAAAATTTGAAAAAGCTCTTCTCGGTGTGCAGCAACAATTTCCCCCCCCCCCTCGGTCCCTCAACACCCCGTCTTTTAAAAAATGATTTTCAGAAGAAACACATTTAAGAATATGTTTGCGTTTCTTTTCATCTAGAGAAGCATATTTCAGTCCCTTGCCAATTGTCGTGGTGTTGCTTCTCAAATTGTCGGGTGAAAAACATCTTTTAAAGTTGCACAACTATAATGAAGCAGCTGTATTTTTTCGTCCCCCTCTCGTTTCCCGTCCTCCCCCAGTTGGAGACTTCCTCAAAAATTTCCGTGATCCGTAACTCTCCCTCTCTCTCTCTCTCTCTCTCTCTCTCTCTCCCTCTCATTTTTTTGTCATCTATTGCATCTGAGCATTTTCTCCGTTTCTCTCAAACTCAGTTACAGACGTGCTTCTCGTACTATTGGGCTCAACCACCCAACATCTCAGTTGTTCTTCTCATCTCCTCTTTATTCTTCGCAACACATAAATGTTTTCAACATTCATCCAGAACATTTCTTCAATCTTCACAAGCCACTCAACATCTCCTCCATTTGCCGTCGTCGTCGTCGTCGTGTTTTCCAGTGTCGGCTCTTCTGCTGTGCTTTAAACGTTTTGTTGGGGGGGGGGGTGTTTAACTGAACAGTTGACGAAGAAAAACATTGGCAAATGACAGATGTACTAAGAAGCGGGTGGCAACTAGTATTTTTCGGAATATTTTCAGAAATTTGGGAAATTACACAAGACCTCTTGAGGGATTAAGAGATCTTGAGAGATTCTGCAGGAGAAAGGGATATTTTGAGGAACTGGATATTTGTTTGTTTCTGGAAAGTGGGCGTGACCTAAAACTGTTTAAAGGTTACGTTTTGAAGCACTTGGGAAAACGCTGAATAAAAAAAAATAACTAGGAAAATTCACAGGCAACCGGCCTAAGGCAAACCTGTTCATCCATGAAATGAGGGTCGGCAGACCAAATTTCCAACAGATTTCATGCCTTCTTTGTTCCAATTTGACCCTTCTTTTGACTGTGTTGGCCCCAAATTTGTCCGCTTTTGGTGCAAGAGCTTGGCTTTAACGGTCATCTTTTTTAAGGTCTCACTGGATATTTGGAAAATCCTGGGAACTAATATAACTGAAACTAAAAAAAATCGACTCTGAAGACTTAAACTGAAAATTGCGAGAGCAGCACCGTTATGCATATAAACGGTTGTTCAGATCCAGAACGTACTTGTGCCACATTAAGCAGTTTCCCAAGAATATTAATTATTATAATTTTCCATTCCAACCAAAACATTCTCCTAGGAAAATCCTGAAAACATCCTGAAAAAATCCCACTTTTGATATTTGACATCTCTGGTTAAACCAGTAAGCCGCCATGTATCAGCTCAATCGTTCACTTCCGCATTAAGCTTTCAGTCATCGGGGTTTTCAGAAAACCTTTTCATCTGCATTATATATATATTTATTTATTGAACAAAACAAATTTTTTTTCTATCAAGAATATGATAAATCCAGAATGACGGCTATTGTCGGGATTCTGTATAGTGGTGCGAGAGCAAGCCAAAATATGATTATTTTTTTTCTAAAACTTTGAACATTGCCGTTTGTTCACAACAATCCGAGTCTTGCTCGTGCTCGCGCAGCATCTTATTCATGTGTCTCCAACACATCTCAACAGTTTCGGCTTTCCCCCGCCACCCCGGCCAAGATGATTTGATAATGTTTAGAAATGTGGGAAATAAGAAATAATGAAAGAATTCGTGAAATTTTCAATGAACACATGTGTACATATCTAGGCTTGGAAATAGCGGCGACAACGTTCACGTCTCTACACCGAATGCTAATTGCTATTATTCAAGATGTCGTTCGAATGATCGTCGGAGAGAAAGATGACACGAAACGAAGATTCCGGAAATTAAGATCCTCGGATGTTTTTCGTCGATGACACATTCATTATTTCGAATTTCAAAGATGTTCCCCGCCAGCATATGACTAGATTCGTGGAATAATATAAGTTTGACATCTCAAAGATCTCAACATAAAACTTTGAAACGAACCTAATCAAGAACATTTTGCAGTGGTTTATCCATAAGCCGTGGGCATGTTGTTTTTCAAGTCTCTCCGATAGATTCCAGCAGTTTTCGATCAAAATAACAAAATCAGCAGCTGGAACAAACACCGATTTCTATGTACTTTCCAAGATTTTGAACCTTCAACTTCAAATCTTTCCATGAACTGATCCAGCTCCTATTTTTGCCCAAAACGTCACGATGTCTATGTTTAGCTCATGTTGCAACTACAGCGCCATTAGCCGATAGCCTCGCTCTATAACTCTAACTTTTAGATTCCAGAAGGGATATCTTTAACAAGGCTGCCTGAGCGAAAAATTTTGAAACCTTGGAAAGAAAAAAGAATTGATCGGTAATAGTACAGAAATGATACGCTGTGATCTGTGAAACAGAAAACAATAAGTTGTCTTGTGACGTTGGCGATATGGAATTCGACCACAAGTTTCTTTAAACTGCGACTATTGCTTTTCCAGATTTTATTGGAAAGAATGCGGAAGATCTTTCAGTAGAGTAGCATATATTCATATAACAGAAAAGTAAACATTGAAGAAGAAGTATGTGCTGAAAAGAAAGTTCCGCGGATCATGTTATTCATAAGGATTTCATAAGAAATTCTAAAATAATTTTAAATGATCAGTTGATCACAGTTTAATGCGTTTCTGTGAAAGGTTTCTAATATAGTCATAATCCACTGAAACGCAGGCTTGTCGAATCACATTTTCAGACATTCAATTAGTTCAGTCCATGAAGTAAGTTCATTGCACAACTGCGAAGTTCATTCCCGGAACTTCTTCAAGTGTGTGCACTCTCTCATAGTCTGTAAACACAAGAAAATGTCTTCTGTGATTCATCTATGATCCCGTGCTTAATTATAAAACATTCATTCACATTCATCTTTTTTCCAGACCTCAGATTTCAGGTTATAACCGGACAAAGCAATTGTTTTCTTGATATCTGTTATCGTTCCGAATCCATATAATACCGTTGATTAAATCCACTAAGTGCACGACTGCAAAAACAAAATATAGTTGGAAAATCGAGCCGGAAGCGGCGGAGAGCTGGGTGGAGCTTGCCTTACCAAACAAATCGAATGGGTGCTCAATGTATTGTACATACAACACGTA
Organism: Caenorhabditis inopinata; assembly: GCA_003052745.1. NCBI lineage: Eukaryota > Metazoa > Nematoda > Chromadorea > Rhabditida > Rhabditidae > Caenorhabditis > Caenorhabditis inopinata. The sequence continues at coordinate 14,498,381 of AP018155.1, read as the reverse complement.
AATGGATAAGTATGCAGAAACGGAGAAGGAAGTTGAGAACGAGAAGACGACGACGTGGATGGAGAAGCATTCGAAGACTTCTCGAAAACAAGAATTAAGTGGTGAGATTTCTTAGAATTTCCTCTTCTTCGCTCTTTTCATACACGAACGTCTCTCCTCTTGCTCTCTCACCAGGATCGAAGACAAACAACAAATGGAAAATGGAAATATTACTCGAAAAAAAAAGCGATAGTCTATATAATGTAGCAAGTAGTCAAATCGAATATGAAGTGTGACAGTAAAGCGACATCTGACCTGTAATGGTTAAATTAGACAAGCAACTGTTGATGAAGCTGGAATAATGCTCATATTTCTAGACTGTGCTCAGTTGTTTCGAATTGTTTTTAGAAATGGCAGAACGAATGGAAATAGCTGACATCAAATCAGCTCAGAGATAGCAACAGAGTGCTTTATATAATAGAAGGTCGCCAAATTCTTCAGTTGTTTCAGAATTTCGGTTTTAATTATCAAAAAGATCAATTGAGTGATCGTGGTAAAACATCTTATTGCAGGAAACTGAGAGCTTTGGAGATAAGCCGCTGGATAATCTTTTGAAATTGAAGATCTTTTTCTGAAATTAGTGACACGATAATTCCAGAGGTCGGCTGTGACGAATCGTGCGATTTTTAGGAACTCAATCCCTCGTACCTTCTAGCTTGTCTAAAACTTATGTCTAGTCTAGGAAAGACAGACTAAGCCAGTTTTCCGGGACACTAAACATCATTGCATTGAAATTGCAGCCTTCTCTACCACTTTTTCCTTCATCAATTTTCCACTATTTGAATCTGAGAATCAGAGTTGTCGGTGTTACAAGCGTAATTGCAGTCTGTAATTCAGAGAGGATAGGAGATCTATTATTTTTTTTTCTTCCACGTTCCTTTTTCCTTTGGCAGTGCTCATATGTATGTGTGAAAGAGCTTCAAGATGGGATTCTGACTTCATCATTCACAATTGGTAATTTCTCACGAAACTTCGGCTGTATTATTCATACATACAATGTATAGTGATATAGGGAAGGGAAGGGGAGAAACAGGTGATGGCGATGGAAACATCTCGCCTTCTGTTGAGAGCTCCGGCTGTTTTGGCAGAAGGATGGGACAAATAGAAAAGGAGATGGTTTCTAAAGATATGTGGAAAAACTGAATCGAAATCAAGCGTTGAAACGAAAGATGATGAAGTTCATAATATATTTAAAATGGGACATGAACGAATTAGTTTTAAACTTCAATAAAACTTTAGCCAAATATTCACAGACACGGGGAATTTGGGAAAAGACACAAATAAATATAAGTATAACTGAAACACTGGGTGGTGGATGTTCTGAATCGGCTACGGAGATGTTCTGGGGGTTGGATGGAGGTGTTGAAAGAATTGGAAAGAGAAAGAAGAGGTCGAAGGAAACAAATGTAGAGGTAGACTGAAATAGAAATGGAGGTATTCGAGGGGTGGGGGGAGGGAAATAGAGATTGATGTCATGAGGTAGACATATTGTAAGTCAGGGGGAGAGAGAGGGGGGGGGGAGTATGGTGCATCACAAAGTGCTGAATAATCACAATCGAGGGGCTGGATGAAGTGTCAAAAATGGATAAGTTGGATTACAACATACACAATTAACAAGCGCAGGACAGTAATAGAACAAATGATGAAGAAGTCCTCGAATTATACAGCAAGATTTGAAAATTTTAATAGATAAGTTAGTTACACCGTGCAAACATCTATGATACTGTTTGAGTTGAGTCCGTCGCCATCCTCATCTCCGCTCTCGTCGTCTTTTGATGGACTTGATGAAATGGACATACTTGCTGCCTCTTCCAGCAGTCTGTACTGATCTAAGATCGTTTGAAAAAGAGCTGCAGCATCGGGACCATGTCCGCCAAGACCTAATAATGGGAGTTGCATTGGTTGGAAGATTTGAGGGTCTAGCTTAGATTGGCTTGACGATCCAGTAGGATTTATTGGAAAACGGCTTCCTAGTGGAGCTGATGCAGTGTTGATGCCACCAATTTGAGCCGGAGTTTGTGAGTTTGGTGAGCTATCAGCTGAAGGTGGGAGGATGAGTGGAATGGTTGGAGATGTGAACGGAAGGGATGGACTGTACGAAGAAGCATCTGATGACGTTGGTGATGAGAGCAATGATTGCGGAGATGTATTGATGGAACCATCTGAAAAAAAGAAGGTAAACGAAGAGATAAACCAACTACTAGATGCAACAACTCACAAAGAAACGACTTCAAATTGGAAAGATTAATTTGGTTATTAGAGAAGGCAGCAGCTGCATGAATACTTGAAGTGATGTGTTCTCTTGTGAGATTCATCAATGTGTCTTTCCGCTGGCGACGTCGAATTTTGATTTGATCGGCCATCAATTTCTGTCGTTCAGTGACAACGGCGCACTAAAAAATAAGTCTACTTCAGATAGAATTTAGAGCAGAAGAGATAAGCAGTATTTCTTCTTATTTTTGGTTTCTGGTTTCTATTTGGAACAAATCAAATTTGTGAATTTGAAATCGACGGCTTTTAAGAGAACATGGGTTGGGTAGAACTAGAAATGCCATTAGTGCACTCCAAATGTTCATCCCGACTTTACACATTTCCCCTCCCCTCATCTCTCATTTTGCTTGCTTCTTCTTCTTCTTCATTCTATATCATAGACACTGCTAAGAAAACCAGCGAAAAACTTCTGAGCTGTCTGACGAGAAGGAACATGTGAGAGAAGAAGGGTGACCCCACAATCTAATCCTCGTTTCTCATCAGCAGGACCCCTCGTCTTCGTCGAATGCCCAAAACATTCAAAGTGTTTATGTGTTTTGACAAACATAGCGGAAGTGACGGAAAGCTGATCAAACCAACTAAAAGTTAGAATTGTTGCACAATGTTCGAAATGCACAGAGCAACAACCGTATCCGTAAGGGCTTTGAAATTGTTATGCGCATTGTGATAACACTGTGTTTCAGATAACCTCACAATCCAACGCATTTAGAAAAGAAAGCTGGAAAACATGGAAAAGACGTAATGATAATTTGATATTCTTTGTATAACCTTCTGGATAATTCGATGTGCCCTTTTTGTTTTCCTCGCTTTCCCCTTTTCCTCTGACGGCGCGAGCTTATAGAGCTGCTAGATGATTAGCAGCGCAAGCTCATAATCGAGAACACCTTTCCAAGAATTTTTGATATGAATTCAGGTGTCATAAATACTACAATTAAGAAGATAGGCTCATTCTCAAAACATGATATTTCAATAGAGTTGATTTTAACCAGCAGGTGGTATTCTGAATTAAGCTATCCTAATGAATGGTACATTCTGTTTTTCGAGAAAAGTTGAACACTTTTCCAGAAACCAAACTTTCAATAACATTGGTATTCCTCAAGCTTAGAAAGCTGTTATAACAGGACGTCTTATCATAACATGTCTGCGAGTAAATCAAAATCAATGCGTCGTCTTTGAATTAACCGATTGTTCAAAAGCCATTTTTGTTTACATAATCGTGTGAAAAAGATGATGATTCGTATATATATTTTTTGTAAACCTTCTCTTCTTTCCAACATGCGGACACACTTTCTCTGGAAGGGGTCAGCTGAGCAGCAAAACATGCCTGCAACTTTCGAGTTCTTCGATTCCTAAGCACACAAACACACGCATTTTTCCGTTAGCGTGAGTCCTCTTTCTCATCTTCCCTTGCTCAAAGAACATGTCGTCAGACATGTCTAAAAGTTTCAGGATTTGGTACAAAGATCGCTTCAATTACTGAGTCATGATTTACTGGAAATTCGAGCTCTTACTTCTAGCGATTAATGCTTTTTTTCTAAATGCGATGAATAAAATAAGAGAACGCCACTGCGTAGCCAAATGGGAGCTCAAAACGCTTGGGACTATTTTTAATCAGTCTTTCGTATGTCTGATTTGTGAACATCGATTTTCGACGGCGTTTTCTCAAAATTTAAAATGCTGGTATGATGCTTAAAAACAACAGTTTGATAAAAGGTTAGTATCAATCTCTAGAGAAGCGGGAAGAGTCAGAAGTGCTCCAGAAACTTCCTATAACTGCATCCAGCTTCTAAGTTAGAAAAGAAACATAAGAAGACATTGCTTGAGCTTTACAAGAAACCCCTCTTCTTTCCAATGAAACATGTTTCTCTAGAACTTTAGTTTCATATCGTGCAGCGCTTTGTAAGTCTAAGTAGAAGATTGTGCAAAGGAGTACACTCTTTTCGCTTAACTGAGAAACATCTCATTAGTTTTAATAAGTGAAACATGCGTTACACTTCTTATCCACGGGCTAAATCTCTTGAGATGCCGCCGAGAGTTGTTTCAAAACAATCAAGAAACTGGAGATCGTGTGTGGATTTTTCTAGACGAATTCAGAATTCCAGAGCAGAAAGACAAGCGGTGTTTTCCACCGCTACTCTTCTACCAATTCAGAGTTACGAAAACACTATTCTCAAATTACACTTCCCCTTTTTTCTCTTTTTTGGAGTTTTTCTACATACTATTCTAGGGGGTTCTACATAGTAGAGAATTTTTGCTCTAGACATACCTTTGCACATTTGCACTCGCGGAATGGGCAGTTTCTGAAATTCATGAGTTCACTATTAAAACGGCACGTTTCTGCTTCTTACCTCTTGTGTCCTTTCAGACGAGACTTACGACCATGCTGTCCGCACTTCTGACAGTTTGGAACGCGCTCTGAAAGTTGCAAAGTTAGAAATTATGTGACTGAAACGTATTTTGGTCAGTACTTGAATAGGATGGATTTTCAGGTTCCAGTACAGATTTGATGGCTGACAACGATAGTTCGAATGGCTTGGTAAGCGCAGCAGGGTAGAGACCGATTTGTGTCATGGCTGAGGATGTATAGGTTGAGTAATGCTGGTACAGAAAGCAAGGTGCGAGACCAGTCAAAAGTCAAAGATAAAAAAAGGAAAGAAAAGAAGGAACCGCGGGACCCACAACGAGCTTCTCGCAATGAACGGACGAACGTGTGTGCTGGGGGAGGTTGTTTTTCGAAATAGCGCCGCGGGGAGGTCTCTCGCTCTGTTTCTCCTCCCCTTTTGCTGCTCTCATATCCGACCAGGCCACGCCCACTTTATACTATTTTGAATGTTTTGATCTTTATTTGCTGGGTAGTGTCTCCATTAAAATGACGCTATCTCTATATTCAACAAAAGCTGAAAAAAAGGCGGAGCTAACTTCTAGGAAACCGAGAGCTGGTGTTGTCAGGTAGATAGGCGTGGCATGTTAGAAAAGCTTAGGATTCCAGAAAAAATAAGAAAGAAACAATGAATAATCCTAGACTTAAACACCATGAGCTTATAGACGCCTCTAAACGCCAAGTGTTTCAGAAAACACACCATCTGATCATTGAGCAATAAAATACGGCAAGCTAGTGGAGGATTATACTGAATTAAAAGCACTTTGAATGAAACCCTATAAAAAGGTTAACATTTCAAATAGTTTCGATGTTGATCAGTTTATTTAAAGGTGCACCCGGATTTTAAATCACCAGACATAATCACCTTTATCATAATCAAAAAAATCTCGAAAACTTCGTCTCCCATTTTCAGCGACCAGTATGGCAACTTCTTTAGATTGCACTTTGACGCTAAAACAGCTGGATATTCGGAAAAATGTACACAGAAAAGAATTGATAAGAGATTAGAAGCTATACTGTAGAATGCACTAACCATGCGAGTTGAGCTAGAAAAATCATATTTAGAAGCTATTCTTTGGATTCGCATTTAAAGGAAATAAAGAATTCTGAATATCTAGCTATGAATGAAAAAGCTGGAAAGGAACATGGAAATTTACGAAAACTAGAGAAACATTTCTGAAAATTGCTAGATGTGCTCTGTAGTCATATGCACAATTTGAAACAAGGAAACGAAAAAGAGTAGGCCGGTTTATAGGATGATGGATACTTTGTGCCACTTATGTGATCAAAATGACTTGAATAAAATTCCGCTTATCAAGTGGATTCTGAAACCCGTGACGAGATTTTTAGTCATCGAAAACAGACTAGTAGATCGGAGTGCTTTCAGAAATCTAATCTACATGATGCTGAAATAACAACCTTCATGAATGTTTTTTTTTAGAATGTTTCAAACGCAGCAGCCGACGTCTGGACGGATGCTATTTTAAGGAATGCCGAGGTATTCGAAGCACCAATCATCTTATGAGGAATTGAATAAATGATCCCAACATTAAACTTTCAATTTGACATCCGCTACATCCTAAATATTTCCCTTCACTGTTAAGACGATAGGTGTTTTCAACCCTCTTTTATTCAGAATAATATCAGATATTAGTCCTAACGAAATACACTAAAAATGAAACAAATTGAAATGATCAGCTAATTTTAAATAAGATTCAGCATTAATAATTCTACATACGAGGTTCCCTCCTACGATCTTTCAATGCAGAATCGCGAACAAAGTAGATGAATATTTCTTCAGATTCTTCATTCATATTCTCGAAACGTCATCCAGAAGGCCCTCGTTTCACCGGATAACTGGTCTATGTATTGATAATGCGGCGATTATGCTATTTTTTTCTGTTTTTCAGCTCAATTTTTATGAAATTTTTTATAAGAAACCCGTCGGTATTTGAATGGTTTCCAACTTCTATTTCCATGAACACCTTATGTGACTGCTTGATAATTTCAAGATCAATGATTGCCGCTTTGTCTGTTGTCCATTTTCTGATAAGTCAGAAAATGCTCCTTTCTAGCCTAGTCTGCCAGCAAAACAAAAAGAAAACTGTTGTTAATATGGTTTCCTTGTCATTTTCTGTTTGTTTTCAGTTTGACGAAGATGGAATATTCAGAATAGATTACAGCTGTTTCCTCTCATCCTTTTTTTTTCTAACTCATCGATGAACTTTCTAAGATAAAATGTACGTATCCGAGCCGTGAGCGAGCAATTGGATAAATATATTTTTCGAAAAAAAAAGAGTTGAGTCTTGCCAACTTTATTTTTATTATGATTATTATATAATCATTATATTATTCATATTGTGTAGATGAAAGAAAAGAATAGAGAGTTTTGGTTTGCTTCATAGTTTTCCCAAACAATGTTGAATTCCTTGAGAGCATTCAATTCTAGATTTGTTTTCGACTGACGACGTCGGACGGACAGCAAGAAGCAGTAGAAGAAGAAGAAGAGACGCGGGGTGCTCGCTCAACGGAACACAAAAAGTTGACAAGTTTCCAAAGTGTTTTTCGAAACATGCACACACACATGGACACCAGAAGACGAAAAACCGAGTTTAGCAGTATACACAGGAAGCGGATTTGGCACGAAAAACTTGTCAAATATGTTTTTCAAGTTCTGAGCTTTAGGGCCTCTTCTTTTGTTACGAAAACTAGAAGGGCCAAGAGGTTGGCTGAAAATGTGGATAAATAGGGGTCATTCATTCAAAAAACAGGATTGTTTATAGAACAGGCGACTAAAGCCCAAACTTTTCTTCTTTTCCCTTAAACAAAGGAATGAACTTTGAGGTTTGCCAAAGGGTAGCCGCGCTAAAACTTTTGTGGATCAGTGAAAAGTATCCACTTTTTCGCATATAATCAAAAGAAAAGAAAAAGGAATAATAATGCCAGTATTTCATTGTTTTCTAGAAAAGAAAGGACATTGAAAACGTGGAAAACTTATGAAACAAATATCGCGAAGTAGCTTTTTGGGGAAAAAGGGAAACCTAAAAATAGTATCGAAAATGGTGTTCCGCGAAAATTTTGACCGTTGTCTGCTAGAATTGACATCCCCATGTGGCTGCTTTATTATTTGGGAATTGTTTGACGGAATTATCAGAATTGCTGACATGTAAACTAATCGCTGACTTTTTGCGAAGTTCAGCGGAAATGTAGATTTCCGCGGAAATTCAAAATTCGTAAACAAAAATCAAGCGAATGCTATTTTCTGAAAAACAACGCTGTCCCACCTGGAAAATTTCTGATCACTTTAGCTGTGTTTGGTATGTTCCTAAAAGTTCATACTCGAAATGAAAGAAATTCCGCATACATAAGTCTCAACGATCAAAACTTCAGAAGCTAATCTGATTGAACTGCTGGTTTTATAGTCTCCATTTTAAGCGTCTTTAGGTATTTTCAAGCAAGGAAGGTGCCTAACTGAGTGCTTCTCTTGACATCATGAATAAAGCAATTCAACACTTTGCTCATCTCATCCTCTGATATAATTATAAAGCGTCAGTATTCCCTGAACGTTCATACAAATGATTATTGGCTTCATTCGAAACCCAGACACGGAAGAGATTAAACTAAGAGACATTCACCCATCGTGAAAGAAGGCATTATGTTTAGTTTATTGTTTCAGACGAAAGGATTACGCTAGAAGGTACACTGTCTATGGAAATGTGTATAGTTGGCGGCTGATTCTGCCTTGAATGTGTACTGCACCTAATGGGATCTCGATTCAAAAACAATAATACACCGAAATACATCTCGAATCGGTTCATATTTATTGTTTTTAGGTGTGCTCATCGCTCAAATAGTGCTAACAGACACGTTGTTCAATAGTTCCGTTTTAGGAACATGATTGTGCAAATATCACTGCAGACTATTATTATTGGTCAATTAAGGTATTCACAATTTGAGCGACCCGGACGCGCATGGGTAAGGGAGTGGCCGGTAGCGCCAGGTAGCACAACTCGTTCTCACGGTCCCAAAGGAATTCGCTGACTTACACGAGTCGACCATATCGCATTCTAATTTTTACAAATTTTCACATCAACAATAAACAACTTTGAATTATGGTCAATGGGCCGGAGTGTTCTATGAAAAGGGAGCAAATGAATGTGGGTCAGAGGAAATGAAACAGGAAGCTCCTCATCTTTTCAAACTACTGCCGATTCCGGAATAATTTGAGGGTCTGGGAAAGTTTGGAAATGCTCACTGATGGCTGAAAATAACTATTGAAAAGTTGTAAATCTATAATCTGCTCTTGTTAGCTTTCAATCATTTTATTAATTGCAATGTGATGAGCAGAATTGGAAACCGGGGTAGCCTTCGCAGCAGTAATTCTAGATGGATTTTCTGTATTATATATTGTTAGGTACACTAGATATAAGATTCTAAAATCATAAAAAAAGAACTCTTTCAAACGACAGCTATCTATAGATTTATAGCTCTCAAAGTGGAGCTCTTTTTGAATCGCTGAAAAAGAGCATTTGGTGATTTTATAAGAAGTTCTCTTATTTGAATTCTGAATCTGTAGGTAGTATCTGTAGGTAGCTACAAGAATTAAAATTTATTTTTGTAGAATTCACTAACACAGGAACCATGTTTAGCCATCATCTCAGAATTTTTTCTAAATTTGCTCATTTATAGTTTCGAATACGGGCTTTCTCGTGGTGTATTCGGTTTTCTGCACAAATTTCTAGAAGTTAGAAATTTAGAAAAAATTCTGAGATGATGGCTAAACATGGTTCCCTTGTAAGCAATTTTTGGCATTATGACAAATACCCGAAGTTGGAAATGGTCCACTGAAAAAAGAACAAAATGGCTGTTCATTGGCCGCTACTGTAATGCCAAGAAAGTAAGATAAGCAGCATTATTTTATTTCTCCGCGAGAATCTTTCTCATTTAGGAAGAGATGTTACAAAACTGGAACAACCAGCTTGCTAGCCAGAATGAAAGAAGTCGCATTTTTTGATGATGTCACACAGAATCTCGGAGAAATATGCCTTGCGCTTGTTGGTTCCAAAAGGTTTTCTTTTCGCACGAAAATTGATGAAAACACGTTCGTCGAAGTACAAGAAACAATTGGGTGCAATTCTTGAAACTCGATTCTAGATTCCAAATAAAATTATCGTATATTGAAGTCTTTTGAAAGGAAAAAAGAGAGAGAGAAAGAGCTGAAATTCCAGAAACTGAAAGTATACAAAATTCAATTTTGAATATCAAATTATTGCCATATATTTATAGTTTTTCAAGTATCAGATGTCGAAAGTTGTTCTATTTTCACATCCAGTCTAGACATTTTCATCAGTTTTATTGGATACATTATATTAGTTTCACTGAAAATGAATAATGCTTCGATTTCTGAAAATCAGCGGTTATCCAGAGAATTGAAAACTGAGTTGATTAAGTAAACGGCTGAATCACCAAAACTCGAAGTTCTACTAATTCTCAGTGACAATTGTTTTTAATTAGCTTACACTGAGCATGAGAGCAACGCCAGTATCATGCACACTGAATAAGCTGAAATGTTTAAAGAATGGCGAAATTCGAATGCACTATTTCCTATTTCTGGATTCATTTGCAGAGTTTTCCAAGTTGCAGTCCCACATTTCGTTTGGAATATATAAAATAAAAATGTTAAAATAATCCTTCCTTTATCCAATTCTCATTTATGTATTCCTCTCATTGCTACATTATTCGTCCGCTCAGTTTGTCGTTCTCACAACAATTGTCTATAATGCTCCTGGAGCTCTTTATAATAAACAAACAAACATTACTTTACTTTTTTCTATTTTCCCAACAGAAATATACTAATTTGAAATCACTAAAATGCACACTCCCCAGACAGGAGAGATGCGGGCGGGGGGGGGTCGTGGTGTGTTGGACAGAGAATCAGATTTGAAAATTTTCTGAATAGCCATCATCCACTGAGTATTTTCAAACAACAGAATGGAAGAAGAAAAAAAGAATTGCACATGTAATAGTAATCATAATAATTGTTGTTGGTGTTTTGCTGTTATTTACCCTGCATTCCGCTTTCAACTAGCCGAGCCAATGTGGTGTCAAAACGTTTCGAGCAGCAGCAGCAAACAATTCTCAAACTCTTTTTTTCCAGGAGGCCGGAGGGGCAGCTGTATTTTGTTTGGCCATCCCATTGAATTCTTCAAAAGAAGGAGAAGAGAGTTATTTTCTCCTCTTCTGCAAGGTACCACGTCGTACACTACAATGAGTGATTGACAGATAAATCAACTATATAGTTTCACACCCAACATATAACTAACTGGCTTTGTGTCCGTCCGGGTGGGGGGGGGGGAGGGGGCGAACTCGTTCTCACACATTCAACCACGTCTATTATGACTATTTGTCGCGCGTTTTTTGGCGGAATTGAGTAATTCAGCTAGCCGAACCTTCATTTTTGCACATGAATGAGAGCTAAATGAAGAGAACATTGTCGAAATGAAATAACAGGGCACCTCTCCTTATTATGGAGTATAGTAGTAAGATTTCCAAAAAAAAATATTGATGAAATTCGAGTCTCAAGTCCTAGTTTCGAGTCCTGGTTATTCGTTATATTTTCAGAGTTCCAAGAACGATTATTAGATGGGAAAATTACATTTTAATGGAATATAGGAATTCAGTTTTGCAAAAGACATTTCAGATTATCAGCTAATTGAAAAAAAAAGATTTTGAATACTAGACATTGTGACTGGAAATTAGTAAAAATTCGAATTTTGATGATTCAGTCAACTAAGTAATCAATTCATCTTTCAATTCTCTCGATAGCCGCTTATTTTCAGAAATCAAAGCTTTATTTCATTTAAGTGAAACTAATGTGTGTAATGTATTCAATTGCGTGGAATATAGAAGAAACGAGTTTGAGTTTATTTAGAATGACTCATGATGCATGCCGACTGTAACCCGCTGCCACTTTTAAGAACTCCAAACTTCAACAGATATGTTGAGAAAGAACTCAAGTTTTGAAATGTGAAAAATGGGAAATAGTCATTCAGGCAAACGAATGTCAGTATTCGATTTTTTTCAAATACTCATTCAGATTATGTGAATAAGCAAGCAGAATTTAAATTACGTTCCGATATTTTCAAATAATTATTTGATATTGTTTTAGCTTTAATAAAAATAATAAAACATGAAACAACTGAGTGATTTCTACAGTGAAACGACGCTGGATACCGAGAGGAGTTCACTTGTACCGCCGCATCACCGTTTCCGCAAAAATTCTCTTCTGTACCTTTATTTTCGCAGCTACTTTGCCAAAAGAATGGTTCCGAAACGAATTGGGACAGAGTTCCTTTCTCGTTTACCCAAGACGACTCTTTGGCCACAGTTTCTACGTTGCAAATTCGTCAGATACTCTATTCTTTATGGCTTCCCCGAAAGGCGAAAAAAAATCGTCTTTCGTTCCACCTTCGTTCGTCTTTCAGTTCGTCTTGCATCAGTCTTACGGAATAAAGAAGTTTTGCACTGTGTATGTTTATATTTATTCATTGAAAAAGGACTAGATTTGCCTCTTATATTTTAAAGGTTATAATACATGAAAAGATTAGAAAATAATAAATATTAAGTTACATATATACACGAGGTAATGTTAGAATTTCCCTACACAATGTATTTTAATTTTTAGCTCTGCGTCAGACAAATTCAAGACGAAGACGAAGACGAGACGAGGCGAGACGGTCTTATTTCGGCTTTTCTGTGGAAGCCCTACTAATATTTCAAGGAGTTCTTATATTTTGAAATGTTTCTGATACTATGAAGCGAAAATATTAGAATAATCCATTATTTATTAAAATTAATAACCTCGCGTGATCAACGGACGAGTTGTCATTCTATATGTACAAAAAATATTATCCCAACTTTTTCCCAGTGTCATTCAATATGGATTGTGTTTGTTTTGACTTTATTCAAAACATGATGTTTTTCATTACATTCAGCCTAATTGATGAAAATTCTGAAGTTTCTGATCGCTGAAACATTTTCCCCGCATGTTTGTCAAGAAGCAGAATAAATTGCAGAAAATTGCAGAAACACACACACACACACACACACAAACAAATATATATTTTTTGTTTCATTCCTACACCTCATGCATTCCAAATTATTTGTGAAAGCATTTCGGAAAACGTATTCAGCAATAGCAAAAAAAAGAAACGTATCTCCGTACGTTTGTCAATTACTTGGGTGAGCCTTGTTGAAAATATTTCAGACGGAAAAGGAGGAAGAAACTAGAAAAATAGAATAGGGGAAAAACGATCATCTATTTTGGAAGATCAGCTCCAGATAAATAGGAATAAATTGTGGAAACATGGGTAAAGCGAACTCCGGATCATCAAACATGAATGTAGAGAGAAATGCAATTAATTAATCCTCTTGAATTTACAATTTATTTCAGATGCCGCGCTGACCCGCTTGATTTCTGAACTTTGAAAGAAAAGACACCGGAAAGAGACAATTCCTTTTCGGCTGAAAACACCACATTTTTCGAGCCAAATCAGGAAGCAGTAAGCACTTTTCTCCGAAGCAACGTTGCCTTTTTATGGGAATTTGAAACTCTTGATTGAAAGTATTATAACAAAAAACTCCAAACTAGCATATGCCTTTTTCAATGGAGCTCTTTCAAAGTGACAAATTTATAATTTTCAGTGTTGAAAAGCGCTTAGAAAAATTGTGCACATTACTGTTTTCAGAGCCTTCACAATTTCATAAATAAGACATGAAATATAAGAAATACCAATGCACAAAAGTGTTGTTTGGCATCGAGTAGAGGGATGGAGCAGGAAATGTTGTTCAATTTGAATATTTTTGGAGCCAAATTATAGACGTACAAATTTATTGCTCTTGCGCTGTTTCAGTGAAAGATAGAATCAAATAGTGACGTCATTTTTAGCCTGAAATTGTATCGAAATGCCTGGAAATGTAGTTTTATGCGTAGAACATTTAGATTTGTGAACATTTGATTTGTGAAACCGTTAAAAATTAATAATAATTACTTTTTGGTTTTTGCCTTGCCTGAGCTAATCACCATGTGCAGTACCGCGAACTAGGAAACACGAAAAGAGAGATTTCATTTGAAAATGGCAATATTTGAGATTATGTGAATGTTCTACTAAAAGCTGGTATATTCCGCATAGTTTTTGTACGAAGCGTCTAATTATAAACCACAAACTACAACCCACAACTACAAACTACATTTCCTAGTAGGAAAATGAAAAAATTGAATGGAAACAGTTGTACTCTTCTTCTTTTTCTTTTTCTTTCAAGAATCTAAGTACTTTATTGAATTAGTACACCGCACATTGAACACTTTTAATGTTTATAATGGTTTCAGCTCCCCAAATTAGAACTGTATTTGTACAATGTTGTCTGTGTATTTTGAATGATTTTGAAACCGAGTTCAAGTTATGAATTTCAAATAAGAGACCGGAATGCCAATCGAAATCGATCATAAGTGTATTAATCGAGGGGGATGTCACCTTTCCATCTTTGATAGTGAGCTTTTTAGAACTGACCTCCTTTAGGCTTCTTGTCATCGTCATCATCCATAGAGCATTTGTTGTCAAACTCATTTTCAATGTTGTAGTTTTGATTGTAGTTCTGAAGGCGGATATTCAAGATTCGGCGTTTCTCCACCAGTAGACACTTTTCGCAAGTGCAATCTGCATATGGGCATTCACACTGAAATTGAAGATATTCACATTTCAATGATGGCTCAAGTTGTTTACCTTATGATTTTTGCGAGGCCTCGCGTACGCATGGTTCAGACATCGTTGACAGTAATATATCTTCTTTTGATCTGAATGCCACCATTTTCAGTAGTTCTGGACTTTTCCCGCCTGCTCATCACTTACTTTCCTTAAATTTGGCGGGGATCTTTCGAAACATTGGTGCTGGATAGGTTGAGAACATCGACACTAGTGTAGGCATTGGACTTTGCTGATGTAATACATCGGCAACCATTCTGCAACACCTTTGTGGGGAACTTGAAAACTTATTTAGAATTAAAGTGAATTAAACGAAAAGATACGAACTGAAAGGCGTTGTAATGTAGTAATATGCTAATGGTTCCAGTAAAGGTGTGTCTGTCGATATACCTCGAAAGAGGGAGACCGGCAATTCACACTCTCGAATCTACTACAAGAAAGTGAGGGAAAAAAGAACTGGTAATACAATAAGTGAATGTTTCCAAATGAAAGCGAGGAGGAAAGGGCGAGAAAATCTAAGAACAGTTGGAGTCACATGGAATAACGGTAAAGGAATTGGCTGAAACGAACGGAAGGCTGGAAACAGATTAAATGATAACAACGAGCTTAAACGAAACGTTCTGAGGTGAAGCATCACTCACTGCCAGAAGAAAGAATCACTGGAAGCACTCATAGCGGTTAAGAGCACATTGTAAATCCGGAAAACAGCAGTGACGGAACTGTGTCTGACAGGAAAAAAAGAACTGTTGATTGTTGTTGTGTGTACCTGAGTATAAGCAAATATTTGAGGAACTGAAACGAAGACTAGAATTTCTGATGAAAAAGGAACACTGTTGGCCGGTCGAAACATTTCTTTCAAGACATGATTGTTGCAGAATGCAGTGAAGTGATTCTGATAAGAATTGTTATGGGAGGATGCAGCTGACGAATGACGAGAAGAAAACAAGAAGCTTTAATGTTGCTCAGGTTGCTCTCATCTTCCAATTTGGAACAATGGAGACATTTCAAGGGGGGGGGAGTGGTTCGGAGTATTTGAAAGAGTGGGGAGTGTGTAGGAATAGGAGATAGGAGCACACCCAAAACAGTCCGAATTTTTTTTGCATTTTGTTGTGTCTGCTCTTCTAAACATTCGAGAGCACAGACACGATGAAAATCTAGAAAAGATCACCGAAAATCGAGGAATCAGACTAACACGTATCGTTGTTTATTTGCAGAGGACACTGTATTGGAGAAAGCGAAACGAACACATCGAGGAAATTGGTGGGGGGGGGAGGAGGAGCGCTTCAGTGCACTGAATTTTAGAGACAGTCGTTTTCTCTCACTCTCACTATTCAAACCGTACACAAAACAACAACAACAAACAGAAAGAATAATGAAAAATGGAACGGACAAAAATGTCCAGTAGGATGGAACACTTCACAACATTTTTAGCCCTTTTTGTGTCCACACCAGGTAATAGAATCCGGAAGGCTACATAAACATGCAGGTTTTCGAGGCCACTGGGTTACGAAAAATATACCTGATGTGCTTTCTGATTTTAAGCTTTCATTATCTCGCATTTTTAATGAGCAAACTGTGAAAGATTGCAATTGATATCTGTGCTGCTCACAGTGGAACAATGCTAAGCTGTTCCTTTCGGTGTAAGCACTGAAATATTTAGAAAACACTGATCAAATGTTAAGAAAGACTTAAAACGCTATCTTGTTTCCTGTCTGTCTAGAAACTATTTTTGAGCGTTTCGAGACTGTATAGGTAATTTAGTTATCAGTTGTAAACATTGTCTGTCGAATATTATTTTTTAAAAAGCGGAAACAGTCGTTCCTGTTGTTTTTCTGAAAACTATCATAAAAACACATGTGGCCTGTTTTCAATTTATGCAAAAATATCACTGCCTACTCTAATACTATAGATTCGACTTCTCTGATGCCATTCCGAGATGGATTACTACTCGAAAACATTCAGAACCAAGTCCACCTCACATAACAGCACAATCAATAGGTTTTCAGATTTACCAAAATGCGGGAATTATTGAGCATCCGGAACCAGCCAGCATCATGAGAAGACGGTGCAACAGAGAGCCAGCAGTGCAAAATTTGTTTTGATTTGTGTTGTTCGGTACCAGTTGGTGGTAAGCGGAGAGATGAGTTGAAGCGAATGATCACAAGCCTAGTTTCAGTATGTTTGACCAAGTACTAAATGTGAAATAGGACGAGCAAGAAGGTAATTATTTTTACAACACGATTAGTATTGGGGCAGCTTGACGTGGGTTTTTCCTTCCAACAGGCGATAACCTTCTATGGGAAATCAAGTTGTAGTTGTTAAAACTGTCTACTTTTCAGAATCCCCACTCCCCCCCCCCCGATCCACATTTCATAACCACCAATTATTCTTCCATCCCCGAGTCTTCCCCATGACTTTTATGATAGACCCCCCCCCCCTCCCCCGCCCCTTCGTCATACTTTTTTCAGAAAATTCCACTTCTGAGCCACGCTCTATTGTTTTGGACCTTTTTTCCCTTTGTCTAGAGAGTTAATCTTTGATGTGGGTTTCAAGCTTATTCAGTGCTGTCCTATTGGAGGGGGTGGGATGGTGTGGAAACTTTTAATATATCTAGAAATGCACATATGTAGCAGCTAGAAGACAGTGAGCTTTGAAAATGAATGAGCAACCAGTCATAAGAAAATTGAGAGATTTCGGTGTGCAAGTTGGGATAAAAAAAATGACCAATAGCAACAAAGTTTTGGAGATGAATTATTTCGAGGTAATAACTACTTTGAACATTCTGAAAAGTGAACTGAATCTTAAGCATAAACAATAAAAACAAATTCAGTTTCTCACGTTTTACATCCCAGAAATTTGGGTTATATCCATCGAATAAACTTTACTGATGTTCAGTCTTATTTCGTTATTTGGACCGTATTTTCCTAAACGGGATTTTAATTAGTCGACGGAAACAAAAATTGCTGTCCGGAAATTATAATAGTTACTGCTAAGACGGATCAGGGAATGAGATCTTGGAAATAAGCACTAACATATGTGTTCAAGAAAAAAAAGAGAAAGGAGGTCAATTATACCTTGTAGAGGATTGTTGTTATAACTATGCAGGATGAACATCGGGAGGGGGGGGGGGGTGTGGAAAGGGAAGGGTCAAGCGAAAAGATTTACAATTGGAAAAAAAAGACGAAGCAACTTCTAAGTAAAAGGGAGGAGTCAATAAGAGAAATACCCAAACAAATTAGTGAAGGCCACCGAATAGGTCACGATTGTGATGAATGGGAGAATGCAGTTCCCAAACGGAACGGGAGCCAATGACGCGAAATGAGGAGAAATCTCCAGAAGATCCCAAAGCATCGCAGAACCAACAAACAAGGAATACACTTCTGCCATCCGACGACTTTTTTCGTCGGCATCCAACTTGTGTATGTTGATTGCGGATCTGGCGCGATATGAATATATCAAGATTGGACAGCGACACACAAGATTCTCAGCCAGAGCGCGTCTACTGTGAGCGACAAGAATGATAGTTGCGCAATGCTGAATGTTCCAACCAGTTGGCCCTGCCCCCTCAAAAAAAAATAGCAATCGAGATAAGATGATGATAATTATAATAATGCAAAGAGATTGACTTAGGCTTACATCTTCCAGCTATGTTTATGTTCCTTCTCCAATGTATCAGGTGCCTACTTTAACATTGAAATCCGTGCGATCATCCGTAAACTCATGTTGCCGGGATTGCTCGGATTTTTTTATGTTGTATCGTTTATATATTTTGTGCTATTAAAAATAATGGATTGCTTAATTCTTCGTAAATTCGGCTTGCTATGTTCATGTTTTCGGACGACAGAGTGTTCACATGATGGTGTAATCTGGATTTCAGATGTTTTCATTTATACTATTCATTTATACTTATGCTACAGTAAGTTTTTGGCAGACCTTCGTTTTCTGGATGAAACATACTCCATTCACTTTAGAATATTACAATTTTCTTTTTCAGCTAACTGATTTTTATTTTTAAACTATTTTTATGAAATTATAACTTTTTGTGAACAAATTTAACATGTGCTCAATGAAAATCGAACAACTTGGTAACTACATAGTAAGAGGAAATCGGGAAACTCTGAAAATATTCGTTTAATTATAAATATTTCTGTACATGAAGCTTGTTTTGCATTATTAAGGACTGTTTTTATCACTTCTGGAACATATCTTGCTAGAAAAAATTACAGCTGTATTCTTGAAGATGCTCGAGCATCTTTGAGCCAATGAAATTTGACAGTTCTTAGTTTTACTGCTTCATTCATTTCTGACCATTTTGAAACATTATAAAAACTCATGACGATTTGACACACTCTCTTGATTTTTGATGCTTTCAATAGGGTCGGTTGCTATCAGCCACTTTTCGGTGGTTTAGTATTCCAGCAGCACGAAAATATTTCCATTCACTCCCCCTCCACCCCCAGTCCTCTCCATCTGAACAGCATACATGAAGTGGCGAGTTAAAGAGAAACATTCGAACGCCGTGTCAGACTGTCCATCCGTTTCGGAGAAATTATTTACAAGAATAACTATGTGTTGTAACCCTATTAGTAAGTGTTCATCTCGTGTCGCCGGGCGCCAGTGTGTTCGGCCGTCACAGTTTTCAAAGAAGACGAGAAAATTGAGGGCATGAAGAATACATATTGTTGCCTTCACAACTACATACCAACCACAGTAGTAAGCGATTCAAGGAAACACAGAGATATGTGTAAACCATGTCAAAAATTTTGCGCGGATAAGAAAGTAAGAAACAAGAGGAAAGTAAATAAAATCGTGTCTGAGATGAAGATTTAATTGTTTTCTTCATACCATTAGAACACTTCTGCTCTGACTACCACAAAAAAAGCTATGCAAACAACAGAATGGAATTGAATGCTCAATCTGATTTAAAAGAACAACCGACTTATGTAGAAGATATTAATTCAGAACAATGATTCAGCGATCACGGCTGACCTCCACAAACACTAAAAACCAAACCGGTCGCTTCAAAGTAACAGTTTCGTCGAAAACTTTTCTCTTCTTGTCTCCTCCATAAACCTAACAATCAGCAGTAGGTATATGGGTCTATGCTTTTGGTAAATTGAACTAAGCTACCCTACCGGATGCTTGTCATTCTTCGAGCATACTGTAGAACATAAATGGAGATTGAGAGAGAGAGGACAACGAAAGAACCAAACATTTTGGAAAAGAACACAACACAACGAGAGTGCACTAGGGGTGAGAAGAGTGCAAACGCACTTGTTGAACTGCCGATCGGAGAATCGGAAAATAAGGAAGTTCATTCCGAAAAAGAAGAAAAAAGAAAGAAGATCGGAGTTCTTGGCGTTATGTCAAAATAGAGTAACGGGAAAACCTGAGCAGTTTCTAGTTTTCCGGATGCAAAGTGAAGAAAGGGTATGCGCACATCTACAGTAACCAGGTAATGGGGAAGCGGAATCGTAAGACGTGGAAACGAACAAGAAAACAAACAATTCAACAATGTCTGGAAAATATTAACAATCTCAATATTTCTATAATTGAAAAAAACAAGATTTTGCTCCGGTTATGTGACATTTTACAAAACAAACTCTTAGCTGCCAAACCAGGAGATTATCGGTCAGAAGTGAAGAATAGACCAGGAGAGAGTGATCAAAAAGGATTTAAAACAAACGAACGGTCAGGCGGTCTGGGAGACTCCACCGTTCGATTCACACTCTCGGAAGGCAATTGTTTGAAAAAAACACAACAAGTTGCAAACAAAATATTTGCGGAACGTCGACCAGAGCTAGGACGGTGGTGGGCACGAGACAACTCAGAGCCAGATAAATGAACGGTGGGACGGAGCATAAATTGGAAAAAAAAGTGACAAACAAATAAACAATGAGCCTTATCGTCACTGTTGGTCGCCGCACTCCGAGGGAACAGTCTGTTCATATTGTGTGACTCCGATCTACAAGAGAGGTGGAAGTGAGTGCTGGCTGGTACCCGGGTAGACACACGTATCGTGGAGGACAGGGGAACACTACCAGTTCTTCGTTTTTGCCAACTGATAACCATCGATAGAAACTTTCGATGAAAGTGTTTCAGATTATTCTTCTTGCAACTTTGGAATTCTAATTTCATATGACAGCAGTGCTGAATAAGTAATCATTGTTTGATTTCAGCTTTTCTTCTAACTTCAAGATATTCTAATTTTATCAGCTCTCTAGAATTGTTTCACTGCTCTGTAATCTGAAACTCGGCGTGTTTTTGTTCAATTGAAATTCTTTTCATCAATCATTTCAGTAGAGGTTTGAGAAGTTCTTACTGGGTGAAACCAAACACTCTAATGCAATATTTCAACCAACGATTCTCCAGAGCGTGCGTCCTTTTTTTAATGGAACAAATGTCGCGTATGCCATTCTCCATATCTCAACAAAAAAAAGCGGAAAAAGACGTGATAGTTGCCACTATTGTTTTTTTTTCCTAGTCTCACATTATTATTCCACACAAGTATAACTCAAAGTGTAAAATTGGAAAACGCTTTTCATTGATAAAGCAATTTGGCCAGACAGAATATTCTGACGTCTTTGATAAGATCTTTGACTTGTTTTATAAGTGCTCAAGTCTTTGAGAAGTTTCTGGCACTGTTGACGGTATGTTTAAGCCAAGCTGGTTTCATGCATATGCTGCACGACACATGACGAGTAAGCACTACTAACAAATTATTAAGCTCGCGGTGTATTCAAATTTTTTTCTGGTTTTTTGGTTTCGCAACGCACTGTGAAACTTGTGTTATATTTGCGTCCAGTTAAAGTTCCTAACTGCCCTTCACTCGTTCGACTTTTTTTGCTGATAGACCATAAGGGAGTTATCGTTTGCATTTCCGACAAACCAACCCAATGTCTATGTGACCAAGGTTCTATTTTGCGCAGGTGTTTCACAACTGTGCGTTCATCTAGATTCGCAACTTTTAACCTTCACAGAGATAACAAACATCTTGATTGCCGTTCCGAGAGAAATGAAACATATAATGAAAGTCATTTGAAACTATGTTTCATTAACTGATGACCTTGAATTCATTATTTTGCAATATCTTTGCAAGTTTGACTATGTGAATGTAATTGGGTACCTTGGAAATATTGAGATATGTAAACTATAACCTGTTCCACTTCTCCTCAATACAGGGTGCGTCAAAATTATGGTAACGTATTCAAAGGGATGTAAGATTTGCAAAAATGCCAGTACTGACTTGCAACTTCAACCATAGTTTATTGAAACGACTATGCACCAGAAATTGTTCGATGCGGTGGTATCTGTTCTTCGCAGCATCCTTGACTCTCTTCGCGAACGCTTCTACTGTGACACGGAAGTATTCTGAAGATAACGTGGCCCATTCTGCCTACAATTTTTCCTTCAATGACTTCAAATTTGGAAGTAGACGTGCTTGGACTTTTGACTATAGATTTCCTCAGAGTAGTGGAGCGGATTCACAGGATTCAAATAGATTCAGGACTGCTGATGAAGCGGTGAAAATTTGATGAGCACCATGCTTGAAGACGTTTTCCGGTGGAGGTGAAACAGAATCTTGTTAGAATATTTAAACCTGATTTCCGAAAGTATTCTTTGTAGGTCTTCACACCAGAACCCACAAAACTGAGCGGTATCTTACAGTCGCTAATGATTGCTCCTAAGATGCTGTGAATGAGAAGCTCTTTTGATCATGCTTTCGTGCTCACTTGCTTTCTTCACTTTTTTTACATATAATTTTAAAATTTAAAATTATAGAAAAATTTTTTTTTGATAATTTTGATACTATAATTTCGATAATCGATAACTTTGTGGGTTGAATTCGGCTTGTAGGGTGAATGTTCTTTCGTCGTTTAATAACGTCTTCAGATGTTAATTTTTCCGCATGTTCGAGAGGCACGGTGTACAGAATTAGCTACGATACCTGAAAAAATGAAGGTGGCGACTAGCAAAATTTGCATAAAAGTAATTAAATCTTGCAGAAAAGAGTTAAATAAAAATGAGATACAACAAAGTGACAACGCATTGTAGCTTACGCAAAACTCGCGTTACCATACTTTTAGCAACCCCTGAAAACAATGTTGTACAAATAAAATTGTTCTAAAGATCTCGCAAATCAAAGAACTTGCATAACTCATGTCATAAAACGGGCAGAATGCTCATGAAACGGCAAACTGTGCTCCGCGATGCACCGCGCATCTTTTTCGGTAATACAAGTTCATGATCAAGTAGGTGTGAATAGGTATTGCCGGAAATAATGCGCCTGTTTCATGCAACACTGATGGAAGGTGGTGGTGGAGTGGTTAAGTGGTGGACATCTCTCCTGTGTGCGAGGCACCCCCCCCCCACTTTGGATAATAATCACTGACAAGCCTCACTTTGGTCTACGCACATAGCGCCGGTGTCAATGAAAAATATCTTGTCAAAGTAATGTTTACTCTTATATTGAACTCCTGAGTTCAGTTTTCCTCTAAACCATACGAGATCAAATAGAAGAGAACATGCTAGATTGCCCTTTATTGATCACGATATACCCCAAAGTTTGAAATGCTCACGGAATTCCGTTGTGATAAAAGATAATGCGATGTCTATATTAGACCGATTCTGCAATACGGTTGCGAACATTTTAGTCCATCTTCTATTACTCTTGCCAAGAAACTAGGACAGCCGCCTAGGTTTTCCTCTAGACGGGTGCTTCAACGGTTTAACATTTAATTCTGTTCATACAATGATACATTGACACTTAAAATCTAGCGAGTTCTTTTAATACCTGGCAAGTTCCATAAAATAGTAAAATACCATTACCACTCCACCACATTAGCTGAATATCTAAGACCGTATCACTTTAAACGTCTCCTTAATATGTTAAATGTACAGGGTGCGCCGGCCCACACCGCGAAACTCAAACATCAGTGGTGCGAAGCCAATTTCCCAAACTTCATTCCGAAAGATCAATGGCCCGCTTCCAGCCCGGACTTGAACCCGACGGATTTCGCTATTTAGGGATATTTGACCGAAAAAGTGTCCACAAAAAATTATCGAAATTTGGGAGCCCTAAAAACCGCCTTGACACCTGCATGGGACAATTTAGACGCCTCATACCTCCGTGCCGTCATCGACTTCTACCCGAAGAGACTTCGAGCAGTCATCAAAGCGAAGGGAGGAAGATTTGAAAATTGTTAATGCTATATTTTTTGTTATGTTTTAATAAACATTTTGGTTGATTTTCACAAAAAAAACCTTTCGATTTGAAGTTTTTACACCGTTTTGAATGCGGCGCTATATTTATGGCGCATCCTGTACTGTGTGGGCCGTCTTCTGATTGTTTCTTACCTCAAAACTTTCACACTACGACCAAATTGAACGGCGAAATCGGGTTCTAAGAAAATAACACCTCAGGCCCTTACAATACGCGTAGATTCTATCACACGTGATACCTTAATGTCCTTGATCAAATGATCTTTTACTTAATTATTTGCTAAGAATATTACTCGTAGTGCTTACACCTTTCCTATAATTTACTAAATTGCAAATAAATATTATTATTATTATAAGCCGATCCCTACAACATTGAATAGTTATAGTAGCTCATGATTCTGCGTCACTTCAAGCCAGGATTTTATCTTCGCGGAGGCTGATCTTCAAGCACTTGTTCCATAAAACCATCATTACCTTTCCTATCTATCATTGAAACAATAGATGACCAAATATAAATCCTTATAACTCATTGTTATGCTTTAATAATGCTAGAACATGTAAAGAACTATGCGTCAATCTCGTTATTCAATACATTCACTGAGATTTTCACTGTCTGGCGCCGATTTCATATTCTGGAACCGAATTTTCCGTTGCGTCACAGCCGCAATACTCTTTAAAGCATTAAGCGGTGATACGGGGGCAATTTCTCTAGACAATATTAAAAATTAGGGTGAAAACTAATTTCACTCTGTTTTTCCTTTAAAACTGTTTGAATTAGAAGTAAAACAATCCGTTCCTCGCCACAAAAAGCGCATTTATTTCAGACGCTTCCAATGTCAGAACTAGTTGTGAAGAAACGAAAAGCACCCTGACGACAGTATCCTTGGAAAGGAATTGTCTCTATTAATGAGAATTCGTGTTATGTTTTAAAAATTAATTTTCTTGGTTCTTTTGAAAATAAAGAAACAATAAACAGCATTTGTGATTTCGAAAAACTTGAAGAAAAGTGTGACGAAAAAGAGTTTAGAAGAAAACAAATAGTGGGGAAAACGGGTCTGAAAATAATACTATAATAATAATTTAATTACAGGTAACAGGTAAGCGCAGGAATGAGGGTTCATAGCTATTGTTGTGAGATTGTGTCAGGATAAAAGCAACAGTGAAAGAAGAGAGAAGAAATCATGAGATCCCTATAATTAGTGAATAAGCGCCACGTGATACAGTACGCAACGAGGGTTTCTGATATCAAAACTTGCAAAATATCGGGTAACAACTTGAAGATTATGATTTGAGACAATGAGATCGGGAGCCTAATATGTGAAATTTCGAACTGGACTTGTGTCGCTCAGTACAAGGCTTTATGTGAATCACACTTTTCCGCCGTTTCAGCCTTTTAAACGTAACATTCCATTCCAACACTACCAGTTCGTAATCTAAAACGAAATTTGAAAAAAACCACATCAAAGAACATGGGCAGAGTGAGCTGTGTGTAACTTGAAAGAAAGTGAAATGTGGAGAATCCTGCTTCAGAATTGGGATCTTATTAATCGAGTAGGCGCGAGTGAGAAACGAAACAAAATGACAATAAATCACAAATACAATTAAAGAGATAATATTCGTCTACATCATTCCAGCCTTCTGCAAATTCTTCTGAATAATTGTGTCAATGACACTAGAAATGACAAGTTGCACCTGAAACATGAGAGGCTTATATAATCTGCGATTCTTTACGTGCTTAGCTGCTCCTTTGAACTGACCTGATTGGTGTCGGTGGCACACGTTTCATGCATATAAATTGTTTTCTTGTCTGGATTCAAGTTAAGCTCCGCGAATTTCTGCTTAATGAAAGCCACTGCCTCCTCATAATTTTGGCCCCCTTCATAATCTGGGAATGCAGTCGTAATGTTGACTCGTTGAATCTTTTCCATGAACAAATCCTTTTTATTCATAAAAAGAATCATGGCGGTTGCGAGGAACCAGGTTGAATTGCAAATTGAATTGAAAAGCTGCATTGATTCTATCATGCGGTTCTGAAAACGAAATATTGAGAATAGTGTCTTCGACGAATTATGCAGATCTGGATAAATGGAAGAAATCCAAACTGGGGCCTCTACCCACCGTCGTTTCGTCTTCAAAGAGAACTTGATCATATTCTGAAATAGCGGTAATGAAGATAATGGATTCTACGTTATCGAAACAATGGATCCACTTCCTTCGCTCAGATCTTTGACCTCCCACATCGAATACACTGAAATTAAATTTTCCAATTTGCATTATAGACCGCATTTTTTGTCAAGCTACAAGACATATTTCTCTCCTTCAGTTTTTTTCTTTGCTCTCCATTTCTTTCTTAGTATTGGAACTCAATTGCAATCATCAAAACATCGGAAAATAATGTTGCCATGGATACTCGGGGAAAACCAGCGCCAATTTCGTTTGTCACTCTGCGTAATCTGGAGAAAACGAGCACAGTAAAGGCAAC
Source organism: Caenorhabditis inopinata (assembly GCA_003052745.1). Lineage (NCBI taxonomy): Eukaryota > Metazoa > Nematoda > Chromadorea > Rhabditida > Rhabditidae > Caenorhabditis > Caenorhabditis inopinata. Next base: position 14,472,226 of record AP018155.1, on the reverse strand, counting down.
TAACCGGAAATCCAACTCCTTAATTTTGAATTTCACTTCTACGACACCAGTTGTTGCGACGCGGGAGTAGAGAATATCTTGGTCATTCGGCCGGTACCCGGGTTCGGAGATACGTTGACAGTTATCCAGGAAACTGAAAGTTTGCAGGTTGGCTTTCGACAGCCTGGAATTCTAGAACTTTTGATCAACTCGTTATCTCTTCCTAATAAACAATTATTAGGCTGTTTGGAAGATAAGTGGTAAAAATTACAGGAGGCAAGGCATACTGTATATTTTCGTTTAAAAATTATAAAGCTACGCGGAAGAGAAAATGATCTAACGATGAACGCGAAAGGATTACGTGAGAAGATTTGGGAAACATGATGGGAAAATGTTGCATTTTGATTGAGAGAAGGGAATCTGTCTAAAACAAAGTTGGCAAACCAAAGAATGCAACTATTGGCTACAAATTTCGATGGGTCTCCTTACTATTTTGCAGAATCCGGAAGCTGGTATTCACTGCGCATCTCGAAAGCCTTTTTCACTCCAGGATCAGCCCATAACGACTGGATTGCTTTTGAAACCTCTTCTGTTAGAGCCTCTCCTTCCTCACCATTCTCTTGTACTTTCATGACTATAACTTTCTCGGCTTCTTTCTGTCCATTTTCCAACGGTAAATGCAGAATACCATCCATAGCTCTTAAAATTGTGCACATCGCGGAGACAGTGTTGTTGTAGACGATTGCTCTTTTTTCGTTTACTTCTTCTTCTGTAAACCCGTTGCTGTGAAGAATTCTGTAAATGAAAATTGAGAGGAGTGGAACTAAAAACGCAGTTAACGAAAAAACATACTGCATTTGTTTGAGTACAGTCGATTTTCCACATTCTCCAGCACCAAGTAGCAGTAGTTTTACTATACTGCTACCAGCTCTTTTATCAGCATTTAACTGTTTCTCGATCTCTTTGTTCCTTGCATTACCCTCCGAATTCTCACTGCTCTGGCATGAGCCCATATCTGTAAAATAGCGCATAACAAGTATTCGAAAAAGAGAAAGTGAAAGGAAAAATATGAAAATCTGAAAATTAGAAGAAAGAAGGCATTGGAAAATGGCGAAGAAAGAAGTGTGAAGGTAATCTGAAATGGAAAGATTGAATGTAGAAAGTGAGAAATAAAGGAGTAATCTTATCCCCTCGTATCAATTGCACTAATAGTTCCATCGGAGGGATCGACGCCAAAGACGAAGATACCCATTAAATGGAGACGACGACAAAATGCCTGTATTGTTCGTAGAAGATTAGTCGGGCGGCGGGAATTGAGAACCTACACACCAATAAGAGCAAGTCTCAATAGGGCAGAAGAAGAAGAAGTAGACGGCGACGACGAAGACGAAGAAGAAGAAAAAGGCAAGAAGTGGGTGGAGAATAGAATCGAGTGCGTGAGTGTGTGCGTCACAAGACACCAACTGGAGATTTCGGCTGGCGCCAAACGATTTGTATCGCTGTGGCTGAAGCTGATAGTGAAACCAAGTAAACTACAATCCCACAGAATTCAGAATAGGCGAATAACAGAAAAAAAAGCATCGCGCAAAAACAGAAAACAATAAAAAGAATAACACAAAAGACATCGATCGTTATCATTTGCTCAACTAACTTCAAGCTTGAAGACATTGATTTTCATCGTACAGTTATGAAATCCGAAGGGAACGAAAGAGCATTTCTGTTAACGTGGGATAATTTCAGTGCGCAAAGCTGACATCTCATTTCTTTCAATAATGCGAATATATTCCAAAAAAGAGAAAAACAGTAAGACGTATCATCGATTACAAAGAAGGCATTTATCGGACAATTGTGCGTATGCGTATCTGATTTCATCTTTACATCATGTTTCTATATATATGGATATAATAAAAATTCCCTGACGAAAAATGGGCGTGGGAATAAAAAAAACCACGCGCCAACTCCAGGAGCAACTTGGACGCAGCGTCATGTGATTAACAATCTTATCAAATAGATATCGAAAATTGAAGAAGCAAAGTAAAGAAAAAAAAATTGAAAATTCATGAATCTTTATAGAATAAGATGAGCAAATCCCCACTAATTTGGATAATCAGGAGTGGTTTTGAAAAGAAGGAATGAATGAAATATCAAGCAGCAAATTGGAGCATAGGTACAATTCGATTGGCGATGAATGTAGGAAAAATGAGACGGGAATGTAGTTTATAGCTGATCGAATAGATATTATTCAGTCAGATACCTCGTACGCTTTCTCTCTGACAAAAAGTGATCTTCTATACAAACGAGAGGTATTTAACTCTGGTCGATCAAGCAGAATGCTGTGATAATGGATTTTGACGGGCCATTCAAATAGCGTACGAAACGAGACGAACATTTGTTTTACGAACATTTTCCTGATTTCCTACAATATTCCGTGTTTTCTCCTTGAAGACGTGATAAAAAAGGGAAGAAAATTTAGCGTTGGCTGTGAGAATAAAATTAATGGATACCATTGTGGCGTTGCAATGAAGCAAGGATTGGAAAAAGAAACAACGAAATGATTGGTGGATGAATGCTGGAGGCTCGCATAACTATGTAAATACGATAACTAAATCTTCAAATACTTCAATTTTCGTTGTTTCAAAAGAGGTAAAAAAAACGTTACTGTGAGCAATTTTTTGTGACTGGAAGCGCTAGAAATCTCTTTCTCCCTCTCTCTCTCTCTTTCTGGCTTTCATTCTGACCCATTATGCTGATAATACTGACGACGAAGTAAAGTGATACAGCAACGTGAACCGCAGCCGAACGGTCTCGAGTACACACTAAACACTAAACTAGTAGAGAATTAAATAGGCAGATAAAAGAATATATTATTAAATAAGGGATCAAAGGAAACATAATATTGATTTTCTTAATTCTGCTTGCTTTTTTGATTAATCATTGGTCAGCCTTGTTTGTTATATATTTCACGTGTTGTTCGCAGACGATGTATTCTGTTTTTAGATAAAACAAATCTGTAAACAAATGAAAAAATTTGGTCTTTATCTAGACGAAAGACAGGTGAAACATTGAGCTCGTAATAAAACTAAAAACGTCACTGCGCTGTGCAATAAAAGCGAGGTGTAGTTATCTGGCTGGTTCATCTATAAAAAAGAACCAATAATAATAATAATAATAATAATGATTATTGTTAAGACTATTAAAAGAAATCAAAAATAATAGAGGTAGTAGCAAGAAGAAAGGCGACACCGCCAATTGGGAATTCGCTACACTTCCGCTATAATTTCTGCCACATTGAACACAGGCCATTATTATTATTATTATTATTATCACATCATCTCAAAAAGAACATTAATGGAGTTTGATGTGACGTGCATAAAGTTTCCGCTTAAAATAAGTAAGAGCACACCGCTTGAATGTAGGAGGTACAGTAGTGACCAATGAAATATCGACGTCGAGTTTTTTTTTTGTTTGCTTATTTCCAGAACTTTCGCGAGAAAAATTCAAAAATAGAATTTCATTTTTGCTGTTGCCCACTTCTTTACACGGGTGTTCCCAAGAATATTCGCACAACAGCTCGCAAAACTAAACACTTATTGGAAATTGCAGGTTTTCAGTCAAAATTGAAGGTATCTTTGAGGAAGATTTCTTACTTTCTTAGCTCTCGGGAACTGTCGAGAGAAGACGCATAACAATGTTTTTTTCCACAAAAATGAAGCTCTATTTCTATGTTTAGATTTCGTATAACATTTTGGAATAGCTCCAACAGATTTTGACATTATAACAAGCACTCAAAGTTGGTGTTTTGAAATATGAAAAAAAAATCATTTCGTTGGTCGCTTTTGTTAATGCGAGGTGGATAAAAAGTGCACAAAGTGAAATAGAGAGCTATTCCAAAGAAAAAAAGGTTCTGAAGCACTTACAGTGTACTTTTCAAAATATTGCATGATTTCAGCGAAAGACGAACAAGAAACGGGTTTAAAGCGCTATTCATTTTTCAGATAATTCAAAGACAACGCACATTTTTAAATACGTTCTTTGCTATAACTTTTGTAGCATATATAGAATATATAATCTTCTAAAGCTAGCCGACGACACAGATATAGGGGGGGAGAGACAACTGGGTTTTTATTTTGGATTACAGTAGTCGTGAAAAAAAAAGGATTGTGGAATGGGGATGAATGATGAATAGAGAATGAGGGAAAACAGAGAGAACAAACTGCCAGAATCTCAACAATCAATAGGGAGGAAACTATTGAATTTTTTTTTGCAGCTGCCCCACCAGGATGAACGTAGTAATGGAAATAGGAAGCATGCATTGAAACCAAACCAAAATCACATGGTTGAGGGCGAAGCAGATTGTTTACAGCAAGAAATGAGGTTTCAGAAGGCGAAAGAGATGAATGAAACTTGAAAAAAAATGACGTGGCATTCGATAAAGTTTGTGTTTGAGCATTAAGGAGCGAGCAATACATCGGGGGGGGGGGGGCGTGAAATGAAATCAAGGTGCTTAACGCAATTAGAATCCGCCGTACCTGTATGAAGTACTCAGCGGCTCTGCGCCAAGAGTTGTGCGATGGCAAAATATGTCAGGCTGCCGGCTTGTCGTGTGATATCTTCTGAAACACTGAAATACTTGCCCCTCCCCCCCCCCTTCATTAAATAGTTTACACCGCTTCAAAGAGCAAACAAGAGCCTAACGAAGAGAATGGCAAAGAAGTATTGACCCGATTGAGGAGGCAACGTGGCTTTATTTTCCATTTGCATATGTTGTGTTAACTCGAAAAACAGGAAAGATGTGAATAAGAACCGCCGTTGGAAACGTATTTATAGGGAATAAACAAAAAGAGAGAAAGCAGAGGAATATTAATTCGGGGTTGGCTATAAGACACCAAGAGAGTAACCGGTAGTGCTCATCTCGATGACGGTTGCGTGACTTGTTATGGGCGGAAGAATATAAGAAACAAAAGAAAAGAGATCCTCCATTAGAGACGAAGTGCGGTCTTCTTGATCTTCAATCTGTCAAAAGACTTGGAGCTTAAAATCTTTAATATCAGATCTAACATTTAAATTATAAAACGGAAAGTAATACTTATTTTCCCGATCATACTAATTTTCAGTAAAAAAAACTGAAACATACGAAAAATTATTAAAATTAATTTTGCAAACATTTTTCGTCATTCAGGCTTTAATCACTGGTGGTAAACAAGACAACATCTGCTCAAAATCAAATGTAAGTAGTGAAGCAAACATAAAAAAGAAACACTAAAGTTAAAGAATCGCAGTGATGCTGAAATTACAGCAGAGATTCTCTGAATTTTTCTCGTCGCGCTCAACACAATAAGCATGTAACAACCAGAGAAGCGGAAAGTTCATTCCCATTTATTCATCTGGTAGTGACATTTTCCATACACTTTTATACATATTTTCAAAATTCGCTTTCAAATTGATTATCAAAAATTTGGAGCAGGAGGGTTTTGCTCACTGATAGAGAGAAACCACTTTTATATTGAAAGTTACTGCATGACTTATTCCTCATCCAAAGAAGTGTGACATTTCAGCGTTTGGCGAATCGTTTAGGGGACTGGCATGTTGTTTTGCGTAAGATTTAGGAAGAAGGGTGTGTGCACACAAGGAACCAGACTTGACGACAAGCGCGCACTCCGCAAACTCCTGATATCTGCTCTAGAAGCAACCCATCTCAAAGTACTACGCTGAATTACGAGGTTGTAATATACGGAAATTCAGAATATAACACGGCGTTTTTAAAGGATTATATGTATTATTTTAAATATAAATATTGAACAGAGAACAAGATTTTTAAAATCGGTTAATCTGAAGAAACAGTAATCAGAACTGATCTTAAAAAAAGGAGCGAGCCGGAGAGAAATGAGAAAACACTAGTGAACATGGAGTGAAGGGTAAAAGTATGCAACCAAAAAGGAGAGTCCAAATCGCGAGACATAACAACCGGTAATCAAAGCTCGGCATGCGCATAGCGAATGACAGATAAGGGAATGTATGCGAGTATGCACACCTGGTCTGGGAGAAAATAATTGTGGCCAATGAATAAGAGCAAGGAGAATTGAATTTGGCTAAATGATTAGACGCCGGCGGAGGCGACGACGTCGTCGGCGACGAAGAAGGCGTTGTTAGGAAGAAAAAGAAGAAGAATAAAAATGCGTGTATACTCAGAAGAAGCAGATAATGATGATGAAGAAGAAATCGAGAAGTGAATAGAGATTAGACACATTTCCATGAATACACAGGTAATAAGAGGTAAAAAGGGGAAACGGATGAAGAATAAGGTACGAATGGAAGTGACTGGAAAATACTGGTGGCAGTCCATTCAGAAATGGATTGCTGAAATGAAATATTTAATCGATGCATGCCGGATGAGAATTAAAATGAGAAAAATGTGTCATACAAACATAATTGAATAGAGTTAAATAAAGCGCAGCACAGGCAGCGACGACAGGCGAAAATGCCTTAAAATTATCTGAAACTTTCAGCTTTCAGAGCTAATGCAATCTGTAGAAAACAATGTATGAAAAATCTGTAAGAGAGAAAGAAGAACCTTTTCAAAAAGCATCACGTGTCTATTTCTATCCATCCAGGGAACATTGACGAGTCAATTCACAGCTGCGCCGCCAACTCCTGATTCTATTGAGTAGCAGTTTGGAATTTAAAACGTTTACACCCATCAATAAAGTGAGATTTCTCATATTTCAAAATAGTCAGAATGACTTTTTGTTTGATATTTTAGAAATAACAAAGAATGCTAATGCGAGCATTTTTGTTATAAAAGCCGCCATTTATAAAGTGGTTCTGGCGTCTGGCCAGGTTTTGTTTTGCAGCAGAAAGTAAATATCATCATAAACGTTTGGTTAGGTGTATACCACTCGAAAAATTTTCGATCGAAGAAAATACTCCATGAAAACGGGTACATCGATTTTTCTGCTCCATCATCACATACGGTTTCAAAATGAGATTATTTAAAAGTATTTTGTAATTTTTTAATGCATTTTGATTGATTGCCTTCTTATCTTTTCATAATTTCAATTCCAACCGAATCTGGCTAGCAACTAGTTCTCTTCTAAGAGATGCTTTTCCAGAACCAATTGTAATTTACGTAGGAATGAGCTATTCATACCAATAACTTCCATCTGGGATTCTATCGTTTTCTGTATCGTTTGGTCCTTCTTTAAAGGTCAATTTTTACTTTAGAATTTACTCGAGCTTCAGCCTCTAACAAGGGAACCTCGAATAGAAATCCTCCTAACTTTTTTTAAAAATTTGACCACAGGTACTTTCGACTACGGGAAATTCAGTACACATAGTGGCTATCTGCGCAAACTTCTGGAAATCGAGATATTTCGATCTGAAAATCCGGAGCTCTGCGCCTTGATGCCGGGCTTAAAAGTTATTTAAAATTTGAAAAAATTAACCTTAAATTTAAACAATTTAAACACAATTTAAAAAAAGTTAGGAGGATTTCTATTCGAGGTTCCCTTGTAAGTTTCCCGAGTCCGCTGTCATGCATACAAATGAAAGGAGAAGAATTTCACAAATTGCCTAAAGAGTGCATAGACCTTATGCACAACATCTTACGCAAAACCACAGTGTGCCTGAGCCGGAAACAGACCATCAAACTACGAGGCGAATTAGTTTCTGGGAAGTGGGTTGAAAGAGAAAACCGTTCGAAACAAGACTGAACGAGTTGAAAGTCATCTTCGTGGTTCTTGATTATTAATCTCATTGCACTCTAAAATCTAAAAAGATCACGTTGCCTTTGCTTCAGAATTCTCACGAAAACGAAACGAAGGAAAATACGAGAAGATACGTTGTCGCGAAGAAAAGTGCAATGACTAACATAAAGGGAAAGGATGGAGATGTCGAATTTCTATTTGAAAGCTGCCACACACTTCATTCTGAGTTGCTCATTGTGATATGGTTTGTCTGCGAAATAAAACTTTTTTTCTCGAGAAGAGCCGAACTGCTTGCTTGCTTGTTTGTCAGAGCATGGAAAACTCTTTTCGATCACAAGGAGTCGTAATCGGAACAGAAGATAAATGAGCATGCTTGTTTTTTTGATCTTTAAGGTGGCGAGACGGATTCAATTGGAAAAAATTGATGGTGGTTTCAAAACGAAATGCTTCAGTCAATGTAGTAATTGGCGGGTACTCAGGAATATTTTCCTTGTTGATCTTTCCTTCGAACGATAGCTTATCCAATCGCGGTTGCACTCTATAATTAGCCTGGCGAACGTTGAGATCATATTTATTTGAAATACACATAAGCAGAGTGGGAATAAAGTAAAATATGATTTGACTTGATTAAACAACAAATACTCCAGAGTTTCTTTGGATTTTCCTTAATGGGATAACTTGAAAATTCATGTTTTTACGTGCTTCAAGCGCTTCGTCATATGTTGGAGGCTGAGCTGACTGTGAGGAAGAAGTGACGCAAACGGTGTAAGACGGGGGTTTCTGAAAAATTATTTAAGAAATTGCTCTTTTCATATTTCCGCGCCATAGGATTGCGGAATGATTTTCTGTTGTTTTCCGGGGGGCAATTTGTCAAATACAACTGAAATTCGCAGAATCAAGGGGAAATTTGCCAATACAGTGAATAGACTTTCCAAACATTTATTGAGAATTTTGTTTAGGAAGGAAAATGGTGGCTGTAGCCAAAAAAACTATATTCTTTGAAGACCGTTGGTTTAACTTTCAAAGTAAAGTTCAAGTCAAGAACTTTGATAATTCCACCAAACTATAAACATGCGACGAACACGTTTGTAGTTTGGCGTGCAACGTTGATTTGTGTGTTTAACTCGAATTGAACTTTGAACTGTTGAAGCTGTTGAACTCGAGTAGCGTTAATTATGAGCATTGAATTACGTCTAATGGTGATTCTTATTTTTCTCTTATTTTTTCAAACATTTTCAATAAAAGTGCTTTTCGGACATTCATTTTTTACTGACTGCCCATCTGTGCTGAGCAAATTTCCTATTATAGATATTGTTTTCTAACGCATAAACTCTACAAATCGTGAATTTATGTAACTCATTTTCATAAAACTCACGTTAAATAAATCACCGATGCAAAAGCGTAACACTTCTAATCACCATTGAACACCCACTTTTGCTGTTTTGTCGTTTTAAGCGACTTTGGGCGCTGCGTGAGAGTTTTGAGTATTTTTGAATATTTTGAGCAGGTTTCTGTTGTAAAATTATTTTAATATATATTAATATTCAATATTTAAGGTATATAATAAAATATTTAAAATATTTAAGGTATTTCATACCGTAAAAACTCAAAAAGGTTTGCATGTAATACTAATGTTCGTAGAGCATTTTTGAAAGAAATACTATTAGGAGGGGGGTGCAATACTATTGTTCAAGCTTGTCTCTACGGGGCAAGTCTATTAGAGGTTTTACGGTAGTTTACATTTCATTGATTTTACATTTAATATTTCTATATTTGTGTTTGTTTGAGAAAACATTTTTGCAATTCTCTCAAATTGCAGCCACCAATTTTTAACGTCAATGCGGCTTACCTCTTCCTCAACAACAGGTTTTTTCATGCAATCGAATGAGCTGTAAAACGCTTTTAATCCAATATTCAAATCCAACGCCACAATGACAGCCATTGCGTGAATCCAAATGCAAACCGTCGGATGATCCTCGAAAGTGACATTTACAATCTCTGGATAGTTACGTTGTCGCCGGAACTCCATCCGTGCCTCTTTAGTCTTCATGTTGATGCTCGTCTCACTAAGCGAAAGCATGGCAACTCCGGCACACAACGAGAAGCAAATGAACTGAAATCATTTTGTTAAAGAAACAATTTCCAATGATTATTAGTCGTTACTTTGACAACGACGCTTGGAAAAATGAGAAATGGCAGTTTTCGAGCAGTTCCGAAGGCGGCAAGAAGCAGGACTAGAATGTCGCCGAGATAAGCTTGAGCAAGATCACGGGGCGGGAAGCACATATGTAGGAGAAGATAAATGAGGGTATGAAGTGATAATGAGAATAACAGGTGGCGGTAATGCTGGAAAAAAAATGAATGATTGCTGAAAGTTCCGGAAATCTGTTCAGGTTTGTTCATGAGTTTTGGAAAGCCGTATATAACAAGGGAACCATGTTTAGCCATCATCTCAGAATTTTTTCTAATTTTGCTCATTTATAGTTTCGAATACGGGCTTTCTCGTGGTGTATTCGGTTTTCTGCACAAATTTCTAGAAGTCGAGAAAATTCCATCTGAAAATATGCTGTTTTTTGCTCTCCTCCTTCTTTTCCACTTTCCCGCTTTCCTCCATACATTCTCCACAGTGGAAAAAGCGAGCAGAAAACCGAATACACCACGAGAAAGCCCGAATTCAAAACTATAAATGAGCAAATTTAGAAAAAATTCTGAGATGATGGCTAAACATGGTTCCCTTGTAAGTACGCTTTGTTTTTTTTTTTGAAACCGTGTTTTCCAATGTGTTGAAATCCCCATGAAAATATCAAATGTCCAGCTATATGCTATTAAAGAATTCGTTAGTTGTTTACCTTTCAACGTTTAATATGCCGTTTTATTTTTTGGGTACTGGTGTTGTAAAGAAAGACGAAACAAAAGACTCTTATACTAGGTTGATCACTTCAACTCAGGCACGTTAGGTTCAAAAGTAGAATTCGTTTTTTTTTTTTGATTAAGAAAAGAAAACTTGATGAAATATTAATTAGAATAATTGGATTCACGGGAAAGGTATAGCGAAAGTTCTAGCACTTCTTGTTCCAGAATAATCCAGTTGAACTCTATTCAATTTGGAGTCACTTGTCTCTATGTGCACTAATCCGTTTATTCAACCAACTTTTTACTACAAAGGGCTTCAAAATGTACTAAATTCTTACCTTCTTTTCTAACGTTTTAACAATAAGAAAGAGAGCATAGTGAGACATTTTCATACAGAGTACTCTCGGATAATAATGATTTGTTTTAAAATGCGACCCAGAACTTTACCGATTTTCACTTTCTATGTCGATTTTCGACATGAAATAGGCGGAGACAGCATGACCGCTAGGTTCACATTATTAGGAACGTCCTACCCTTTCCATAAGGAAACAATTGATGAGACACGATGCAGACGATGTCGATGGGGTGGCGCGTCGATTAGATGACGTTCCCACAGTGGCCACCGTGTTTGCTATTGTGGACGTGGACGCCGTCGGCATGATGGAGGTGGTAGTAGTAAAAGGCGACGACGACGAAGGCGCCGACATTTTCGAGTCGTGCCTAAAATCGAGAACGCGAAATTCGGTGATGAAAAAGGAATCTAGATGAGGATATAGGCAGATGTGAGGGGAAAATAAAATGGGAAGAAGGAGAAGACGAAGGAAAAGAAGAAGAAGCGAGGCCTTCTGAATTGTAAATTTCCAAGTGCAAACATGAAAGAGAGACAGAGAGAGAATGAGGGCGAGAACAATTAATTTGAAAAGTGTATGACGAGAAGAACAGGAACATGGGCGAACCATCAAACAACATGCTCCGCCACACAGGATGATAATATTGCTCCATGTGAGGGTAAAAGCAGGAAAACAAAACAATGAATTTTAAGCCTTTTTCTTTCTTCCCAAAATGTAGAAAGACTAATCCGAGTGGCAACACTTGGAGTAAAGTCAGATGATAGACGAATGACCTTGGAAAACATCTGGTCAACTGGTAACATACAAAAGATGAAACAAGGGAAAAGAAGCAGTCGGAGGAGGAAAATAACAATTTCTAAATTCTTCTGAATGCCAAATAGTTTCTCAATTGAACAGTTGATGAATTGTTCAATTAAATATTCCAAATCTGCTTCAATTGAAAAACTTGCATAACGGTGTTTGTATGTAAATCATCAGATCTGTGGGTCTCTGTGATTATGAATATTCATTTTAAAAGTGAAATGAAGTAAACGGCAGGTTTGAAATGTGTAACAAAAAAGAAAATGTGAAAAATATTTTATTTATTTCCATCAGATGTTACTGCACTAAAATAACAAATGTGCCAATGAGAGCTGTGTTTATGGTGTTCATTGAGAAATGGTTATATGTATATATTTCACTGGAAATTCAATTCTAATTTCATTTTTCCTTTGTATTCACATTATTTTTTCTTGTTATTTATTAAGTCAGCAAGTACAAAATAAATACGAACGCGTGAACTTTGAAACCGGCTAACGCAGGTTTCAGAGATCTCCTTCATGCTTCTCTAAATGGAGCATAATACTGGATTTTTGTAAGAATAATTTAAATCTAGTAGCATTTTTCCTATTTTTGAATGGATTTTTCAGTGTTCAGAAGCAGTGCAACCTGCCCTTTAGTGATCGTTGTCTACTTAAAGTGGATTCTTCAGACGCACAGCCAGCATTATTATCATTGATTCCCCATCACTATCCTACAAACTTGAACATCAATCTATTTAGTCAAATTGATTTGTGTTATATTGATAATACAAACCAATTCCCAGCATAAACATAGCATTAAATTTAAGCAGGTTCCCGGAATTCCCGACGACTGCACGACGACGTCCAATCAGGTCAAGAACTTTACACAATTCAGTCTCTAAGCCGCGCGCTTTCTTTTTTACGAAATCTATTCGTTTCTCAATGACCGAGCAAGGGATCGGTTGACTGACCTCTGATATCTCATCTGCTAGCAGGCTTAAGCCGGAACAATGATATCACAACTGGTTCCATTTTCAAATAAAATAAAATCCCAAACGGGTTTTTGGATCTGGATTGGAATCCCGCAAGCCATTGTCGTATAATTTTAGCTTTGTGACGTATAGAATTCCATGAAAGACGACATCCGATCACCTTATTCATTGGGGTACAAATTATTTCTCCCACCGAAAAATGTGGTGGTTTGGTTTTTGGTATCACCAATGATCGCAAAAACGCAGTACATGGGAAAAAAGTTCCCAATTTTCATAAATTGCTTCATAAATGAAAAATCAATACAAAAAAAAAGTGAAACAAGTAACGTAAACACGCAAAAAGAAAAGAGTGAAACAGTTTTTCACAAGAAACAAGGGTTCCACAGAATGCGAGGAAATAACAGTAGCGCAAGAAAAAGGCGAGGAAAAGAATGCTGAGAAGAGAAATATTGATAGCCGTCAGACCTTTCTTCAGTAGTCGATAAATCGTTGATATGGTTTGAAGATATGCAGGAAGATAAATTAATGACTACTTTCGAGTAGTTTTTTCCCTCAGATGGAACCAGATGGAATCTTTCTTTACCTTTGGATGAATCTTGCAAATGTCTGCTTCTATGAGACATTCAAAATCCAGATGAGTTGAGCAAAAGGCTTGAGAAACTGAAGTCGAAATGTTTTCTCATCATATTAGACATCCCCGAGGTTTTAAATGCTAAGTTTCTGAATACATCAAACTATATTCTGAAGACCCGAGCTTCTGGACTTGGTAATTTGGGCTCTCTTTTGCTGCACGGCATTTTCCTTAAAATGGCACATCAGTTCTCTGTCTCAGTTTATACACATAGAGTCACTGAGGGCAAATGACACAATTAGCATTCGCAATATTGAAAATTGCGGTGACCAATGAATTAAAAAATGAGATGAATAAAGGCGAATAGTGTCTGTTGGAGCTAATAGAAGTGAAAGAAAACTAATATATATGGAAAAATTACAAATTATAATCACTATTTTTGAGTTTTTGAGTGCTACGCAATGTTGATTCGACAACAACATTACTTCTATCTCATTAGAAATGGCGCAGACACGAAAGCCATAAAAGTATTGCAACAATCATGAGGAATTTATTAGGTTGATGAAAAAGTTATCGTGTTTTTCAACCTTCAACTTTAAATGACCATAACTTTTTTTAAAATCAAATTTATTAATCGAAATGAAAACCATTAGAATCAATGCATTTTTGCCAACAAGAAACATGTTTCCTTATGCCGGTAGCGTAAACGTTCGGAGTTCTGGAAGCGACGAACTCATTGAAGGCATTTTCGGCATCGTCTTGGCTTTTGAAGCATTTCTCGCAAAGGAAGTTGTCGAAAGTGGTAATCGGTGGACGGGAGGTCCGGTGAGTATGGTGATTGAGGCAGAGTCTCATAGCTTAATTCGTTCAGCTTTTGCAGGGTCGGCTGTGCAACATGTGGCCGAGCATTATCGTGGAGAAGAATTGGTCCCCTTCTGTTGATCAATGACGGGCACATACGTCGTAACTTCTAATGCATTTCGTCAATTTTTGCTGGCAGTACTTCTATGCTGTAACTGTTTCGCCCGGTTTTAGGAAGCTGTGGTGGCTGCAGACCACCAAACAGTCACCATAACCTTTTTTTGGTGGAGTTTCGGCTTCGGAAAGTGTTTAGGAGCCTCATCACGATCCAACCACTGCGCGGAACGTCGTCGGTTGTCGTAGAGGATCCACTTTTCATCACACGTTACAATTCGGTCAAGAAACGGCTCATTTTTGTTGCGTAAAAGAAGAGCAGACGATACCTCAAAACGACGATTTTTTTGATTTTCGTTTAATTCGTGTGGCACTCATTTGTCGAGCTTTTTTGATTTGCCTATTTGCTTCAGATGAACAACGACTGTTGATTGGTCAACGTCGAGTTCTTCGGCAACTTCTTGTGTTGATTTGAGAGGACCGGCTTCGATTAAGACTCTCAATTGATCGTTATCAATCACAGACTGGCGGCCGGCATGCTCTTCATAAATTGCCATAATGATTTCAAGCAAAAATCAATACGACTACTTTTTCATCAGCCTAATAGATGAAATTTTAAAAACCGCAGAGAAAATCTGTAATTTCAGAATGATGCTTTCAGTTGACTACTCATTGTCGACGCAAAATCGAGCTTATTCATCTTAAAAACGCCGAATATGGTTACTTGCCAAAATGTTTGATTATTTCAATTGCTTTGAAGTGAATTCTACAAAAATAGAACTATAATTTTGTAGGACTCTCGGCCAAAAGTAAATCAACATGGTCTCAGATGGAAAGTAATAGTGTTGAAGTATTGAAACCACTTCTAGACTTTTCTGTATTATCGCACGTTTCAGTGATTTTAAAGAGAGTATTCTTGTATATAAGAGCTATAAATCAGTAGGTAGTCATCAAAAATGTTTAACTATAAAAACGAAACTTTCTTTTTGTAAAATCCACTCAAAAATACTGAAATAAACAAAACAGTTTCTGAAATTCTGGCAATCTCCCAACGTTTGCGTTTTCCCACTGAAAAAAACTGAATACTGCTGTTTCACTGGTCTCACTGTATGAAAAGGATAGAGGGAACGTTGTTGAAGCCCGGCATCAAATGCAACTAAAATACCGCATTACTTTTTGATTAAAAACCAGCAAACGACTACCATTTGCAAATGACTCAGTTATCAACGACAAAATGCATTTATTCGGAAAAGACTTTGAACACGCTGATAGCTGACTTACATATTAAGTGTCATAGTCAGAAAGTGTGCCGTGTGACTCACGAACTTCATGCTGATGAGTACGATGAACTGTATCTGATAAAATGACTCACATCAACGTCATTGTCAAGTATATAATTCATCAAATCGACCTGTATATGCATCATTCGTTCCATTTTTCAATTTCAGATCATTTTTCAGCTCATTTTTTCAGCTTCTCTGCTTTAGAAACAATTTTTGCATCTGAAAAGTACGTAGTTGACTGATAACTGATAACGTCAAACTAATGATATGAACGAAACCGCAGCTATCGGTTTGACACGATTGTGAAATTGTATAGTCGACCGGGCAGCAATTAGTAAAGAAAATGGCCAACACGAACGCATATTTGGTACTTAACGCTTCACATTAAATTTTGAAATGACAAATAAGAGATTTGGATAATGAGAGGAAATAGGCTTGCTATGGGGGTACTTATACAACTTTTTTTATGATGATTTGTTGGAAATCTGAGTGAACGCGCAGACATAGCCACCATATACCATGCTACGTGCCGCGCTGGGTGCGAGAATCTCAGAATCCTTGTTCGCGAATACCGATCAGTGATCGATGTACTCAAAATGCTCCATTTGCTTTCTATCTTTTAAACATTCAATGACAGTTATGGAAACATGCAGAAGCATAATTTTTCTTCGAAATTCTTAATTTCAGACATTTCTTTATGTTCTCTTCATGGAAATATTCGAACTCCTTTACTAAACGAGTGTTTGAAAAAAAATATTTTTGGCTTTCATTTGTGTTTCATCTTCTTTCAGCCTTTCTTTGTTTCTCCGTTTTGTATCATTCCATTAATTACGGGTAGGAAAGACCCTGGCGCCATTTATGCGAACACCCTGAATCTAACACTTGTGCTGTTATGCAAATGGCGCAGGTAAGAAGCCTAAGCGTGACTTCCTCATTTCGTTACTTATTCGATACATTATTCGCTTGTGTGGGTGCGGCTAGTCATGCCCGTCGATCCTTGGCGATGGTGGCTGATGAAGTAATCAGCCGATACCCCCGATATTTTGCGACTTCTTTTCGGAGTTAATCGAACCATCTAATTGAGGGTCGCTTGACAGGATCGGATCGTGTAATTCATTTTTTTGAGGTTTTCTTCTCCCCCTTCACTGGAGAATTCAAGCGTTTGCGTTCTACAGTGTACAGGTGGATGCGGGTGCAACCGCGCTTCTCTGGAAATGCCTACTTAATCATGGACTTTCGAGTTGCACATTTTTGAACTTTAAAAGTAATTTATTTCGCGGAACGTAGTGCCTAATTCTCTAATCCACGCTCATAAACATAACCGACCGGGTCGCGGCGTCAGCGTAGCTCATTTACATCTGGAGAATCTCATGTCCAATTTGTGTTTTTTGCAGTCTAAAACAGTTGATTGGCATTGCAACTGAAAAGAAATGTTTCATAGCTGAATTGAAAAAAACATCGCTTATTCAACAAGGTTACGTAGAACAATAGAGCAATACTAATGAACAGTGACAATAATAAGTGAATAACGACGGTGTACCTGAGCATATTAAGAATGGGGGGGGGGAGTTACGAACAATTGAGTAAAAAACGGCGATTACGCACGTGAACAAATATTTTGTTTCGGGTATTAGACATTGAAGACGATAATGAAATATGAGATGTGAGTTCGCGAAGGTACGAGGATCCGCTAATCATGCGATAGAGCAATAGAGAAAAGGTAACGGAGATTTGAACCGGTAGATTTTAATAGAGCTGATATAAACAATTAACTGCTCAAATCGGAACCAGCTTTCAGCGCACTCCCCGCAACTCATCTATGTACAACAGGAAATGCTCATGTGATTTTTCGCGTCGTTTCTTCTAGTATCATCCAAAAGAAAATTGATAGACATAAACTGAACTGAAGTGAAATGTGTCGACGCCGAACTGATGAGAATAGAACTGCTCCGGAATAGAGCTCACTGTGCGGTAGAGCGTATCACACTACTCTCTTTAAAAATTCGGGAAAAAATAAATGAGGAAATTGTGCGAAAAAATCCGATCAAATGTCGCATTCGCTAAATTTACCTTTTGCAGTCAATGTTCACTTCTCTAAATGATATCTCCTTTGAGAAGGAAACCTTTCAAGCATGAATAAGTAGATGAGATTAGTCATTTATTAAAAAAAAACGAACCGTTAGCACAAAAATGACAAATGTCCAGATTGAAACGAAAAATGCCAGCGAAAACTTCACTGGATTTTAAGTTATTCGAATCAGGGAACCAAAAACTGGGAGAGATGAGGAGCACAGTTAAGTTGCACCTCTGCCACACCCTTTTTCATCTTTAGCGTTTTCATTTTTTTATTTGTTAAGAGCATTAATTCTCCTCGGCGTAGTTCATAAAAGATATATTCTAATTGTAGTATGAATAATTCTATGTATAGTTACCGTGCTGAAGCAGACGCGGAGGTTCGCAAGTTTTCTGCATTTTTCTGAATCTTTTTTTACATTTCGCGCATTTGTTGGATAAATATTCACTTTCATTGTTGGTATAAACATTAATTAGAAGAGTTCCATATCTATTTGACACTCCAATTTGATTTCTTCAACGATTTTCGGAGGATCAACTAGCTGGGTACGTACGGTTTCTGAAGAAGAAACACATTCAGGAGATATGAAACAAAGGAAGTACCACGTCGCAAATGTGCAAAAGGTTTTACGTTGAGCAGGTGAACGCAAGATATTGCTCTTCATTTATACTGTTTCGTTTGTCCCCGTATCACCTGAACTAATTAATTGTCCCTGAAATCGTTCCGAAAATCGAACCATCGAACACTTTTCTGTCCTCCCTTTGCGACCGTCTTGACAAAATCAACCGAGTTTTCATTTGAGAATACATTTCCATAATAACTCAATAATAACTTCAATCTATCAATATCAATATCGATTTTTCATATCATCATGATTGAATGCTTTCTTTTTCAATTTTGAAAGTTTCGTCGACTTTTCTAGAAGTTCATCACCATAAACTACCTCATCTCTTACTCGTATTCATTAACGGTTGAATAAAATAAAATTGAATAAAAGAAATGGAAGATAGAGAAATATTTTTGCAGGTAGAACAATGCATTGTTTTTGTGGAGAACCATCTTGTGGCTATTGCCAAGCCGCTCGTCAGCCACACTCGAGTAACTACCATCTAAATCTATATGATGTGTACGTTCCGAATGACCCTGCAGTTGGCCTGACTACTATTTTTGAAGAGAACGAGGAAGAATTCTCAGGAAATGTGGAGCGTGAAGTGGATGAGAATGATGTCGATGACGACGAAGACGCTTCTGACGCCAACGGAAGTGAAGAGTTGGATGCGATCACTAGAAATGAGTTGACTGATTTGCAGGTGGGGATGCTAAGTAATGTCGGAAATTCAAATAGAGAGCAAATGCGATTTTTGCAAATTATTTAGTTGACATCAGAAAACCACGATAAAGAATTATAAATGTGCGTATGATAAGGACCAAATGGATCTATTAGGTTGATGAAAAAGTTATTGCGTTTTTTGAACCTTCAACTTTAAATGATCATAACTTTTTTAAAAATAAATTTTATGAATCGAAAAAAAAACCATTAGAATCAATACATTTTTGCCAACAAGAAACAAGTTTCTTTATGCCGGTAGCGTGAAAGTCCGGGTTTCTGGAAGGGACGAACTCATTGAAGGCATTTTCGGCATCGTCTTGGCTTTTGAAGCATTTCTCGCGAAAGAAGTTGTCGAGGTGCTTGAAAAAGTGGTAATCGGTGGGCGAGAGGTGCGGTGAGTATGGTGGATGAGGCAGAGTCTCATAGCCTTATTCGTTCAGCTTTTAATACTAATATTCAAAGCCTCTCAGTTTAAATGAAGCCTGCCCTAGAAGTAATCTCAATAGTTTAGTGAGCTTTCGAGCAAGACATTATCAAATTCTGAGCAAAAAAAAAGACGCTCATACAGCTTTGAGGTTTCAAAACTTGGGCGAAGGTTTGACGACTTCCGATCAAGCCCGTTCATCCCGTTTCCCTCGCAAAATCTCCTTTGTGCATAAAACATCTAAAAATTGCAGGAAAATGCTGAGAATTAAATAAGTTTAAAGAATTTGAAATATGATATGTTTCGAAATCCGTGTTTGCCAATAGTTGAAAACACCGAACTAATATTCTGCCTGTCTGATGAAGGAAGTTTATGTATAACCCAACTCGTGGTCGTGTTGCAAAACCCCTGTTTTTTTTCCATATTTTGTTTGTCTTTATGGCTGGAAGTAAGTCTGGAAAACATGCCTTGACAGGAATTGTTCTAGAAAACTACCAGCTTCCTAAGAGTGCGAATGAATTCTATAAATCGTAGGCGTCGTATTATAAAGACACCTTGTTCGCGAAGAACAAGATCTGTCATCGTAATTTATCGTGATGGTTGGTAATTTTTTTAAATGTAATTTTCTAAAACTCGAAAGATATGCTAGGCCAGTTGACTTTCGTTTAGTCTCTAAGACATTGCCCCTTTCAAAGGTGCAATACCAGCTTCCTCCACCGCTCTAGCATTATCCCCCACACGTTTAAGCGAGCCCTGATGGAGCAGTTCAGTCCTTCAAAATATCCCAAGCTAACACCATATTATCTTCATAGCGAGTGACAGTGACGGCTTGAAAATGCCGGAGTCAGTCATGTGTTAAATCGAAAACTGAAAAACTAGCGCTTTGTGCTCCTTTAAACCTGTTCGAATTGTTGTATTCCTTTCGAATTAAAAAAAAATATTTATTCTCCATTTTACCATTTTTTGTTTGGTCAAGCGTTGTTTATTTAATTTAAAGTTTGAGAAATAAAACAGAATTTAGAAAAAAAGTGAAAGTTAGAATGAGCAAGCAAATATTTAAAAAAAAAAGGGAGAACTGTGCAAACGCGCGCCGCTAAAGAAACCAGTGAAAGAATTAGAGATAGTTCGGAATTGGCGTAGCACCGAAATATTCGAACAATTTTGATGGCACATAGATTACGGTAGCTTTGGTTGAGACCCAGAGAAGGGCGGAATTCCGGATTCCGCATTCCGCCGTTTTTTTCATTCCGTCTTCCGGATTCCAGAATGTTTTTTTTCTGTTTTCCACATTCCGGATTCCGCGATATGGCGTTTTTATTCCGTTTTAATTCTTTATTCTCAATTGTTGTAAAAATTATAATTTTTTGAACTCCGGCAAAAATTATTGCGAACAGAGCGCGTTTACATCATGAATATTCCCTCATTAATGGTTAAAATTCCGTTTTCCGCATTCCGCCGTTTTTTCATTCCGTTTTCCGGATTCCAGATTCAGTGAAAAAAAATTTTCCGTTTTCCGTTTTCCGGATTCCGAGTTTCCAAAATCCAATTCAGCCCTACTCTGTTGAGACCTGATTTCACTCTAATGTTGCACATTACCGTCTTTTTCAGGCCACCACTAATGGGACGGGATGATACATGTGAGTGGAGTTATGATTGCTCATGGTGCACATTTTTTTCAGAAATTTCGAGCAAATATAATTTTTTTAAAAGATTCTCCTCATTCTGAAAATAAGTGCTATCGATTCAGTTTTTTAAAAGTCCAGTTTTCCTCAGATTCGAAGCATATTTTACGCTAAACTCGGGTCACTTTTTCATATTTCGGCATATGTAATATACTAGTGTGTATCCTGAGATGTCCTTCGAAAAATAGAACGTCAGGTTAAAAAAATGGAAAGATATGTAGAACAGGAGATGCTTTATTAGGGCAATTTTATTGCAGTAGATCGCGCCATAGATCGCGGTTGGCTCAACTCCTGGAAAGGTGCATTTCCTGAAACTAAGATAATCTGAAGAAGTCTAGAAGGGTGTAGCCGATGTAGTGTCGTAATTCCACTAATTTGTGAAGGTGTTTTCAATTATCCTCGTCATTCTTCAAGGTCAGTGAAAGTGAACTTCCTTTCACCGACTTTCGCATAATTTGCTGTCTTAAAATATATAGCAAACAATTTAAGATTTGAGAAGATGCTTATTGTGTTTATTGTGAATGCAACAAGATTTTCGACAAGATTCCGGAACAATAGAATTTCTTAATAAGACGCTCGCCCCTTGTTTTCTTTCTCACGTCATGCTATAAGAATATTATTCGAATAAAAAGACACATTTTCTTATGGGGTTATTCATGATGCATTTTTATGCAAAAAATGCCACTTTAATCTTATTTACGATACCAGTTTAATTGAAAAAAATGCATCGTAGTTCAGTGCTATGTTCAGTTAAAATGCAAGGTGGTGTCGGATACCGTCACCGAGAAAGTCTATGCGCCTTTAATCTTTCAAATAAATAATTTTACTATTTTTTCACTATTGCCATAGTAATTTTACACTTTTTCGCCTCCTCATCGTTCATTTTTGGCTGTAAAATATTATTTTTATCAAATTAATTTAAATTTTTTCCGAAAATGTGAATTTTTCGCACAATAGGAGTTCTTCTCCAAAAAATTGAGGGCCTCGTAAATCGACACATTAAAGGCGCATAGACTTTCTCGGTGACGATATCCGACATCACCTTGAATTTTAACTGAACATAGCACTGAACTACGATGCATTTTTTTCAATTAAAATGGTATCGTGAATAAGATTAAAGTGGCATTTTTTGCATAAAAATGCACCATGAATAACCCCATTATAGAGACCGTTTTTCAGCCTTAAAACTGTTAATTCATTTATGCTATTTAGCATTGAAATCGCATTTTTCAGGTTTATATATATGATTAATATTGAAAAGGTTGAAACATTTAATTTTTGTACTCGGCTGTCTATTAATTTGTTATTTCCCCTTGGTGAATGTATTCTGTTCTCAGGAGAATCTCCATAAATCAAAAAACCATAGAAGCACAAAATCAGAAATCAAAATCAGGATCCTAAATGAATCATCGATGGGTCTTTAATCTGTTATTCCGCTCTTTTCACGTCTTTTAGCTGTTTTCTGTCATTCATTTATGTAATGCACGAAGGATATTCAATCCATTTTTTCTGAAATTTCAGAAGCCTCGCCCACACGTCTAAAGTAGTGTGTCCCGCCATAAGCAAGAATGAGTGGTTTTTTTTTCGCTCTTTGTTTTTTTTTGTTTTCCAGAAGAGAACACATGCACAGACGGGCGTCGGGTCACCCTAGTTGCTTCCTTGTTGCGTTCTCTAATTATATATTCGGAGAGCATTATTTGTATACTTCCAACTTCCTCAATGATCTATAAAACTTGGCAAATTGACTTTAATTTCTAAGGTACAACTCACGAAATGGATTTCCAAACGACTATTATGCAATAAGCAGCAGGCTCACTCCACCTTTCTTATCGTTTTATGATTTATTCAGATTTGTGCCTTTTTATCAGATGACTCAATCGATTTAACATTTCATCCGAAATGATGTCACTTTTAATGATTTTCCGGTTCCAACATAAAAGAGATAACAACTTGAGTATAAATATATAATAGAGTTCCGCGAATAAACAAGTTCCTTTCCAAGAATCCTTATTTTCGTGGAAATGCAAAAAAGACAGATAATGAAGAGAAGAGTAGACACGCTCTCTTCTTATTAATCATGAATATATCTGTTGTAATTTCTTCCTTGTTCCAATTATTCCACACATTTTTTTTCACGGGTCTGAGTCATTTTGAATGCTAATTCCTCAGAGCTGACACACTGCCTCGTTCTGATCATTCTCCAGATGATGGTTAGCTAAGTCGTTTTTAATTCATCTGGCTTACATTTGAAAACAAACAATGAATCGTGCGCCCTTTTTATGTCTTGAATGTTACGTTGTTTGTTGGTTTTTGCTTCTTTTTTTTATTAATCTTCATTGAATTCTCATTGGTAACCTTCTCTCATGAGTTCGTAAGTGCCTCATTGTGGTAAACTGGATGAATACGATTTTTTGCGTCAATTCGAATTCAAATCACATTTTTGTTTCTTTTTCAGCATAAAATGATCCATTCTTAAAAAAAAGAAATGAAAAAAGTGGTCCGGTGGTAGCTGAACATCTCTTTCCGCTTCCATCAACATCTTCATGCTTTTTGTAATTGTACTGCTCAAAAATGAGTTTTAAGAGCATTGCATTTTGATTAAAATTTGCAATCAATTTTGAGTCTTTGATCAAAAATCAATCAATGCGCTCATTTTCTCAAATAATACTAGGAATGGCATTATGATAAACGTGTCGAATTGGTAATTTTGAAACGCTTCCTGTTAGTTTCCCCACTTTAAAACTCCATTTTTTCCTCAAAGAAAATGGGTCATTGCACGTCAGTAAAACGTCACAGAACAAGTGAACATTCCCTTTTTGAAATCTCAAATTCTCTAAACGGATCAACGCGACTTCTGTTGTGGCTCTATGGAATATACCTGTAAGATTTATTCTTACAGGGAAACAAAATCAAGTATGTCTATCTCTGATATTTTTTTAATTTTTAAAATTGTAGTGGAAAATCGCCTGGGTTGCTCCCCAGTGCTCGACACATCCTTTTTTGAAAGTTACGGTAGTTCTTGAAATCCGTTGCCGCGATTGAAGTACAATTGTTCGTCCAATTACCATACATAGCAAGCATTAAGTATTCGCTAAGTAATCGCACATCTTCTCGACATAATTTGACATCATATTGCTTGATTCATTGATTCATACTTCCATGCTAGTTTGCTCATCGGCTTACGCACACAGGCTACTCCGCTTTCGACCAGTGACCAAACAATGAGCAATCATTATTTTTGATAACGACGTGTTGTGATTTGGTTATAAAAAGAAAACTTCTATACAAGTTTTCAGTAGCTCTTCTCTTCAATAGAAGAGGCTCCTCCTTTACCAAGTCTTCAAAATGTTTCTCTTATCAATCACCACATTATGTTACTCATTTTTTTTATCAGTTTCCCATCTTCGCCATTTCAATGTTATTCAGCATTTGAAACATTGGAATGCTGCACTATTGAAGTTTTACGTTTTCTTTCTTTTCTTTTCCGTATCTCGGTGGTTTATCCGTTATTTAATTCTATCGAGATTAGTGGTTCTCGTTCTTCAGATAATAAATGTCCGATTGCTATAGTGGTACACCTTTCGGTGACTATGATCCTCCCTCAGACGAGCCGTCGTTCAAATATAAAAAAATGAGCCAAACAGTTTTAATGCCTTTATCTCCATCTTTTGAGTTTGCAAAACTTCGTGTCACTGATACTTCGATTGGTAGTACGGGCTCCGAAGATTCGGACGATGAGGCGGTGCTCAAAGAAAAAACTGAACAGCTGCGAAACCTTGAATATTTATTTAAGCAATCATATCTACGCAATCAAATCTATCAACCTGGGGTTTCGAGTTCCCATAGTGAAGAAAAATTAGATTTGGTAAAATGAAAACGAATTCCTTTGAATATACCGGTTTTTCAGATTTCGGAAGAAGAAAAGAAGCGGTTGCGAAACACCGAAGCTGCCAGAAGATGCAGAGAGAAAATTAAGAGAAAAGCCGAGGAATTGGAAATGGTACGCTCGTTTCATTATGAAAAATTGTTTGGATCATTTTCTGAGAGACTGCGGTTGCTGCTGCTATCAACGGCCGGCCAAAGTTGTAGTCGCATTTTGAGTTTTTCTGATACACACGGACTGACTGATGAAGCATGTTTGATATTCAATGTTTCATCTACGGAAATATTGAAATGTGCCACGCCAAATTGTTCATCTTTACTACCGTGCTAACAGATCTGAAAACAATTCTGAAAATATCTTGGGGAATCACTGCTGAAACCTTTCTATTTTCTTTTGCTCTCGTATTTTATAAACACTTGTTTCTTCAGTGTTGCCCAAGAATTTCAAGAAAATCGAAATGTACAAAATACATTTTTTAATATTTTTACGAGCTCAACATACATAACTGTCTATAAATATGTCAATCACGTGGATCTCTTTCCAGGAACTCTCTCATCTCTCTGCCCGTAACGATTTGATGAACCAACATCGCATTCGTCTTCTCTCACAGGTTAGTTATGACAAATAAGACTCTTCCAGAATGTTAACAGTTCTTATTTTCACATGACATTTCAATTGGCCAGCATCTAATAGATAAAGAACAAAGCGATGAGCACATTTCTCTAAATAGCGGTATTTACTTCCCAAAAACAAAATAATAGAAATCTCAAAAACTGGCAACAATTAAGAGCTTGTAGTTGAGCGAGCATGAAATTTCATCATCTAACCTCCGGAAGTGATCACGTTGTGAAGAAACTTATCACCTCCAGACGCCTAATGACTTCAAACCAAGTAAATGTTGAGGAATAGATGACTTTGTGACGTTTAGATGTACTGATAAGATTACTGTATTAGCAAAATGTGATTGGTGGTGTGAGAGGCGGAAGAGTAACCAGTAGTGTCAACTGAGCATATGCACGTGTTACAGGTGGAAGAACAAATGAGAATGCTGGAACTCATGAGAGCTAGAAATCCGGCTATTGAAGCGGAAATCAGGCATGAGGCGAAACATATCGTGGACTCGTATGCAAATCAAGTGGAAATCAAGAGAAGAGCCATTCAAGAATATTTCGACAAGAATTGCACTAAATTTTACTAAATTCACAGTAAAAATGTTTCATTTAAAGCAAGCTTAGAAGTATTTCATAACGACTCGATTTGTATTTTGAAAAATCCGGTTTATCTTACTGAAATTTTACCATTTTCCCGACCATTTCCATCAATTTCTTGTTTATATTGATCTCTTAATTCTATTCAGCCTTGGTAAAGCGTAGGGCAATGAGTTTTCAAAGAGAATTCAGTCTGTCTTGACGATTGGGCGAAGATTGGAATACAATGAAATATCATTCTCGTTTTTTAATATCATTTTCATCGTTTTTTAATAAATAATTGATGGAAATGCAGTCTGTTGATTTGTTTGTAAATTATCAAGTTGCTGAAGAACCGCGCTGAACCGACCCGAGCTGAACGAACCGCGCTGAAGGCTCACCCGAGCGGCATTTCATTCGGGGGGTACAATGATTCGGGGGTACCAATTTCATGACTGTAAATCTGTTTTTGAGTCATTGTTCAGATCTCAAAGCAAAAATCGTGTTCCGGAGTTCAATATGAGTACTGACTCATCCAATTCTTTGTCTTCCCAAGTACCACGAACTGCAAAAAGACAGAAGAAGCGTCCCCGAATCATGAACTTGGTACCCCCGAATCATTGTACCCCCCGAATTAAATGCCCACCCGAGCTGACTTACTTGTTTCACAGAAAGAACTCAATTTTCGGCTCAATTTTCTTTTTGCATACTACTCACGATTTTGATCGTATAAAATAATAAAATGGGAAGAAAATCTCGAATCAAAAAGAAAATATATGCGATCTCTCTGATAACGTTTGAAAATTTCGGCCTGGATATGATGGAATGTGAGGCAACTTGTTTAAAATTCGTTACACAAGTCCCCATTTTTTTACAATTTGTCATTTGGACTCACGCCGTCACAGTCAGTTCTCAGATTCTCAGTTTTCTCCAATATTCACTTGTTATTCTTAATTGGATTAACGTTTGTCCTCGTGAATTTGAATGACGACTAATGCCCATTTAGAAGGCTACTCTTTTGGTTTTTGTGTATTTGGAGTTTTGAGAAAAGGTCTTTGCAGTCTATCAGCAAAGAAAATGCTCCAATCCACGTTGTATTGCTATTCGAGATGAAGGCATACACCACTTGCGGACTTTTGAGTAATAAATATTTATTGCGAGCAACGGTTAAATGGCTAGAATGATTCAACATTATCATTTCAATCATTAAGTTAATAATGCAATAAAAAACACCGGTAAGTGTAAAGTCTTAACAGAAAACGGGTTTTTTGTTATGGAAAAGTATTGGAGCCATCGAGATATTGTGGAAAGAGAGAATTGGGGACATCACATATGAAAGAAAGTTCGGATCACGGTATGCTTTCTGCAGGGGGGGGGGGGGCGGAGGACTTTTTCTGATTGAAAACAATAATAATAATAATATATTTTCCTACTCTACTGCTATTTATATTTAAAAGTCTGTTTGCAGTGACAGGCAATGCACACTTTTTGGTTTATTCGCGAGCGCCTGTTGTGGTTAGGAGATAAGGAGTAGTGCAGCGTTGCAGGAATTTGTTTCCAATTTTGGAAGACAATTCTAGGCATTTTCGTACTGTCGAATTACAGAAACCAGTGACGGTGCTGCACTGCTGGAGCATGATTTTGGCGATGCCGAGTTATTTGAAGGAGACGTTGGAAAATAGTCGTCGAGCTCTGCGGCTTGTTGAGCTGTCAAAGGGGTACGTTGGCGTCCTGAATTCCTCTTGTAGGGCTCCTGAGAAATAGATATTGAATTAGTAGCTATTTCATTGTAAGCAATATTTCTTTTTATTATTTCTTGAAAAATAATAACTCCCTCTTTCACCTTTAATCCATGCTTAATAAAAAACCTACTGAAAAATACATTTTCAGCAAAATAAACAGAATAATGTTTTTTTTTTCAGTCTTTGAATAACTCGTTAGAACGTTCAAACATTTATAAAAAATGTTGCAATTTAAGGACCAATTTTAATGATTTTCAGACACAGATCATCTCAAGGTGTTCCCGAAAAACTGTTTGAATTTTGGATCAATTCTCAAGAGTAAATTTTAAAACTAAGATGAAAAAAGTGCTTTTTCAAGCTCAGTTTTTGGTTTTAGTTTCTGAATCTCTTTTAAAATCACTTTAGAAATCTAATAAAAAAAACACCATCTCAAAATCATGAAATGTACCAGCCAGAACGTGTTTTTAATCTAAGAGAGAAATGATGATACTCCATTGAAAAGCTTTGAATATTTCTGCTAGCAGGTATTGTGTTTCGTTTTACTTCTGTACCTTTCTGCGTTTAAAAAATAGTTGACTAACCGCGCCGTGAAGGATAATCTCATGATCTGTGAGAGAGAATCTGCCGACACTGGGACGCAAAACATCAGCTGCTTCAGGCTCCTGGTTGACTTGGTATTTTCGCGATCTTTTCTTGAGTTGATCCACTTTTGAGTACCGTCTTTCAATGCTTCTAAAGATCATAAAACATTACCATTTATTTTTGGTGATTGCCAGGCTTTCTTACGGTTTCAGACAGATAGGCTCTGCGTCGTATTCATCCAACCGAGTAAGAGATTTTGACCGAAGTCTTGCATTCTGAAGATGTTTTCGTTCATTTTGTTTGTCTCTTTCCCTATTACGCTTACCACGCATTCTGTAACCGAGAGTGTTACAGGAGTTGCAGCTACAGTAATGTTAGTTACAGTGTTTTGCGGGAGCTCCGATTTAAGGCGTTGGCTGCGGTTTTGTGATTGTGTCACAACTACGTTTGTTTGCTGCAATAATTTTCTTCTGATAGTGCGTAAGCAACTATTCGTTGACGATTTTGGGTATTGTTAAATGTTTGCCTCAACTTAATAATTATCGCAAATTATCGATTTACATGACTGTTTCGAAAACCAAGAACATCACTGTTTCGTATTACTGACAAATACTAACTGATGAGCAAAAAAAAACGGGAAAACGAGGAACCAACTATGCTCGCATGATTGGCGCGGCGGAAATATAGCATGTTCTAGCATGTTCTCAATCGATCCATTTCGTAAAACCAACCTTGGTTGAATCTCCAAATGACACCAGCTCTTCGTACAGTTGATCAAAAGTTCGATCTATTTCTTCATCAACCAAACGACGGCTTGATGTTGAACGGGACTTAAAAAATAAATCTGAATTATTTCCTGCTCATAACTGTGAAATACCTCTTGATTATGACGAGGTGGCAGTCGACGGTTTCTTGCCTGCTGGTATCTACTTCTGGAGGACATCACGGCTGCAGAGCTTGGCTCGCTAATGCTCACCTAAAACATGTCATTCAAATGGGCTGAAAGGATTATTTTGACTTTTTCGAGTTAGAAAGAAGCGTCCGCAAGAATTAGTTGTTGCGATAGTAATGAATAGAAAATGAAAAATAGAAGTGCGTGTTCACCTGGTTAAGGTCTATAGTGGCAGCAGATTGAGTTCGACCCACTGGAGGCCTGCGGTAGTTAGGATCCGGTAAAGGTGGATGAGATGGCTGTTGGGTTAGCATATGGTGTGTCTAGATTAGTGAAAATGGTTGTCAAGAAAACATTTAATTAATGAGAAAGTTGAGCATTCTGTTAGTACAAAGTAAAACTAAAAAGTGCTCTGAGTCTACAGTATTTATTAAAGAGAAAGTTGCTTACAACAGGATTAGAAGTCGTCGGGTTTGCTCCATTATAGATTCCTCCATTCATGTGGCACGTGCACTTTTGTTCTTCTTTGATTGGCTCCGAAATTGACGTTTTGCTGCCTCCAAGCAATCTTGATGCCGATAGACTTCTTCTCCTGCTATTCTCCTCTTTTGCATCAACGGATTTCCTCCGCTTCTCCAAATATTTTGGCACTTTTTTGTGATTTTTCATGGAGACCTCTGCGAACTCTGGTCTTCCGAAGGGAACAACTTTAGTGTTATCGATGCTAAGCATCAATTGTTTTGTCTTTTCCGGAATTTCTACAGAGTAATGGTCAAGCATCATTCGCTTTAATTCTTGCATCCAAGTTCTTTTTTGCTCCATTGAAGAAGCCAAGAGTACATATTGGGCACGTGGATTATCAAATGAGAGTACTTGAAAACTTAAGGGCTCCTCCGGACAAATCCATTCATTCAGCATCAGATTGGAACACTGTAAACATGATGAGGTGCGTAACAAAAGATCTTTCATCCCGATTAACTAACCATTATGTAATCTTTGCATACATAGTTTGATCCGCGCTGCTTGACAATTAGCAGCATTTCTTCGAAAAGAAATAATAGGCGCGTCGTCTTAGATCCAGCTTGACGAAAAGTTGCTTCCAACAGCAAATCACCATATGCAGAGAGGTTGCTGATTTGAATCTGAAGCAGTTGAACATTTAGAATCTTTAACAATTGGAGGTTCCGTTTTTCAAATTACGAACCTCGTCAGCTTTCCATTTCTGTAGTGTTGACTGCAATTGGCCAACTCTTTCGATATGCTCAGCTTTCTTTTTCTCGTCATTTATTCTGGCAGCTTGAGACGTCATGACTTCATGGGCTCGTTTCACTTGATTTAATTCTTCTGGATGAGTTGTACTTGGCATGTTTTTCAGAATATTTTCCAAAAAGAGATGGTATTTGAGAATACGTTGAACTGGCTTCAAAAGATACGCAGACAATTGTAACGAATGATTCAGTGCTTGTTGACGCTCTTGTAATGCTCGAGCAACAAGAGGTTGCTGTTGAAGGTGATAAAGAGTTGACATCATTCTGTGGTAATTCGTGCAATACTCTATGTAGTCCTCAAATTTTCCGCAGTTTTCCACGAAACAACTGCTCATCTGAAACAATTGCCACTAAATGAAAAAAAAATGAAAACTAGAAAACCTTCACACAATCCAAATCCGCTGCATCCAATTGATTATAAAGCTGTTTGTTGAACGCGAAAATTCGTTCGATACACCCAAAAAGCGAAGAAATTGCATCAAGAGTAACTTTGAGTCTTTCTCGGTCCTCTACCAAAAAGTTCATGTATCCTTTGATTACAGCGTTCAGATCTTCCACATATGTTCGTTCAGTGTCCAAAAGTTCGATTGCGATGCGATCCAAATGTGTTAGAGAGCCTTTTGTGAGAAGAGCTGATCTTCGAGCTGACGATTGCGATGATAAAGAGAATGTAGTAGATATTGCGCTGTCACGATTTCCTGCAGAGTTATTATTAGATTCATCTCCACCGTCGGAGCTTCTGAGAGATGATCTTGCACTGCTGTAGCCAGTAGAAGAGGAGACAAACGATAGACGAGCTGTTTCCTGAAATGAGCCATTGGTATTCGTAGAAATCCGAAGCAAGTCTTTATGTACGTGTTTCAGTTGCAATCTTGTACCAAGATAAATGAAACAAACCTCTTCAGTTGCACGATCGGTCGTTGCCGACGACATTGCTTCGAGTGGATACGATTGCGTTCGACTTGAAACCGAATAGCCGCTGCTGCAATTAAGAGAGTTTGTTTAAGGAAAGGGGGAACGTCTAGTATAGGAAAAAAAGGTTGATGAGGATCGGGTCCAACCCTCAGACCTACTAATATTGGCGGGGAAAGAGCCGCTGTGTTGCGTCATAATAAATCACCAAATTACGGGGTATTGGAAAGTGATGTGAGGGTTAGAGAGAAGAGAAAAGAGGTGGATCCGTCGATCTCTGCAAGAGAGCTACTGCAGATTGTTGTGAGAAAGACGGAAGCTGCCGACGATTTGGTTAGGAAAGGGAAATATGCTTTCCGGTATTATTTCTTTGAAGAAAACAGCAAGAACAAAACGAAGAATGTTGTGTTCCTTAACGACTTTAGATGAACGAACATCTTTCTCATTGTAGCCGAACTAGGCCTAATAATTAGATTGTTCACTTGGCGTGTTCGCTTCTCTGTATGCTTTCTTTTTCTCCTATCAAATCTCTGAGCGAGCGAACAGTTTTCTCAAATAAATTCTCCGAATTTGAGGAAAATATCATTTAAATATGTTGAATGTCCTGCAGCAAAAAGGACTACACACACCCAAATTAAATTGAATTGCAAATGAGGTAGAACGAGAAGTCGATCTATTTGCGGCCGAAAAGATGTTCAAGCTGATGAGTAAAAGGGAAAAGCATCTTAGAATCTTAGCAAATCTTAGAGAATTGAACAAATTGCTAAATTTCTAAACATCCAACTAGTATCTAACAAAGTGACACGAGCAGAAATTTGAACTTTTGGCGAGGAAAAGAGCATATCAACAAAACGTCTTGAAATTTGAGAAGATTTCAAGGAGAAAAGGTGTCACAAAGACAAAAAAAATTGAAATGGAAAAGAAACGAGAAACCCCGGGAAAACGAAACGAAAACAAGAAGGAATATGCGTGAAAAGTTGAAGCAAAGTCAGTATTCTGTGAGAAGAGCGTTTATAAAAGCGCAATGCATCCTAGCAACTAGCGAAATTCTGTTGCATAACCTTGTTCCTTTATGCTTCTTTCTTTCAAAGTTATTTATCGTAACACACAGGTAGAAACAAGGAAATTGAAGCAAAATTTCGAATTCTGTAAATTTAGAGTAATTTAAAAGATGAGAATTGAACATATTCTTCCTAATAAGCTGCAATAGAAAGCTACAGTACACGCTACAGTAAGCCGCTGTCAATAAATAATCACAAGTTAATAGATATTTCAGATTTTGTGGAATTATTGTCTACTGTCAAAAAAAAAAGAAAAGAAACCGTTTAAAAAGAATAGAACAGCATTGATGCAAAGGATCAAGTTTGAGTGAGGAATTTTGAGCTTTCCGAAAATGTTTCAGTTATCTTTATTGCACCAAATTGGAAAAGGTTCAATTTGATCAATATCAGCAGTAAAAAAAAAACAAAAAGACGCAATTTTGGATGATCAAAGCCGGCAAAAATGAGTTCAAAAGAAGTCAAGTGCATGAAGAGCGAAACTTGAAAGCCTATCAAAGGCGACGATGCGGAAAAGCTTTAAACAAACATGGAACTGTTTCGGTTTGCACTTTCACATAACGAATTATGTTCTCACGCGATACGTTCGAATACTTCTACATCCAATTGGAAAATAACGGCGCCACATTACGTCGCTACATGAAAGCAGGTCGGATATGTACATAGAAGCATTAGAAGCTGAACCAAAACTGACGATGCATAAGAGGTATAAATGGAGATGTATGGACAGAGAAGTACCGAACAATAAGTCAGCAATTTTCGGCTTGACGTAGACGTAAGAAACGGCACCGTCCTTCAACCGCACTCACAAGAAAAATTGTCGGGACCGAAAAAAAGCGAGTCCTCAATACCACGAAAGGTCAAACCGTATGAGATGAGCGGACACTTTGAATGGCATTTCTAATGTGATTTATGGGATTCGGATATGTGAAGGGAGAAGAAGAAAGTGGTCGGTTGGCAAGGGAAAATAAACATGTCGATGCTGGTATAACTTATCAAGAGCTTTAAAGCCTGAAGAAAAGGGACGTAAATAGATAAAAGTAAAGAGAAAACGCGGTGAATAGTTAAGAAAAAGCTGTGAACTGGTCGTATCTTGTGCTGTTGTACATCAATCTCAAGTGTCTTGTCTAGATCACCGGGGTCATTAAGACAAGAGGCGATGCTTAAATTTATATGAATACTGCTGAACAAAATTATGTGGATCGCACGAATGCCACTCCTATCTGCGGGCATCGTATTTATTCTCTTTAGTCTGAAACAAAACTGAACCCTATCAGCCTATGAAAACCACAATCGTTATTCACGAATTCGCGAAGGGAAAATGATTTTAAAAAGTAACTCTGGCTGCCGGAAAGTTGTTTTCCAGTTCCCCCAGGACACCTTACAGATACGGTAAACGGCGAAATCAAAAAGGAACGGCATGTATATTCTTATAACTGCCAAAAAATAAAATAAAATGTTTCTGCCGCTTCACGTTTGCTCTCGCAATTTACGGTAGCGTCTGGATGAGCTAGAAAACGAGAAACAACTGTTTGACGGACCACAGTTGTGTTCCATTCTTTCCATTTAATGAATATAGAAAGAATCATATCTTTTTTCAGTTCATGAATAGGTCCATTACAGTAAACATAACCGGAAAAGTAACTCTTCCGCGCGGAAAGTGCAATCTTCCGAATGAAAAGATCGCTAAGGGGGGGGGGGAGAGACAAACTGTGCACAGCA
The DNA here is from genome assembly GCA_003052745.1 of Caenorhabditis inopinata. NCBI lineage: Eukaryota > Metazoa > Nematoda > Chromadorea > Rhabditida > Rhabditidae > Caenorhabditis > Caenorhabditis inopinata. The sequence goes on along the minus strand of AP018155.1, from coordinate 14,438,042 downwards.
GCATGCTAATTTCAAATATTTACCCACAAAGAAAGAATGTTTCAAATTGTGAGGAAGGGCTCAAGCATTTCTTCGTTTTTCTTCCGAAATCATGTGATTATCATGTCATTGTTTATTCAAAAGAGGCGCATTTGAATAAATGACTTTGAGAAAACGAAAAAAAATAAGATTGAAGGATTCTGCAAATCACAAATGGTTCAATGAGAACTGCAAATATCGTTGTTGTTTCTTTCTCATTGCTAGCTTGAATACGATCTAGAATTTGCAAGATGGTTTTGTGGAAACACAATACAATCATTTTGAAACAAACTCATTTAAGCGTTTACTCTGAAAAAAAAACAATATTCCTGATTTATTGTTAGCTGGAAATCCTAGTTAACCTATATAAAAATCAAAATTCTTTTGCACTCCGATGTCGCACTTTTGTTTTCAGGGATGCATTTCAGCCTATGTCTCCCTACTCTTCAGTTAGACGTATGAATGTAACCTTAATTTTTGAAGTGCAGCAAAAAATAATGGGCAAAATACAAATAAAAGTTCATTTTGGCATTCTGTAAAGCAAATGAGAGACAGAACGGAAATTGGAGTGGGCTACCCAGTCAACAACTTCTGATAAAACATACAGATTCGCCGTGGATACTAAATGTCCTCTCTCTATTACTCTCTACTACAAATAATTGTGTGCGAATGGAAAAAAAACCACTGTATTTACAGTGTCTAATTATTATTAACACCACTGCAGCGAAAACAATAATTGCAGAGAGGGAGGGAAGACAGCCAGCACAAGCAGTTAGCCAAAAGGTGTCAGCGTATCGTGTGTCCTCTTCAGAAAAAAGACGAAGAAGACGATGCTTCTTCTTATATTCTCTCGTAATATAAAAAAAGAACAATGATGGAGGGAAAGTTGCCAATATTACTACGGTTTGCTTTTAATTTTCAATTGACAAATATGAAAATGTTGCCTTCTATTTGTGTTTCTTTTTTCACTTTTCAAGAGTAGCCGATTATATTGAATTCGTGGAATCAGTTAAACGAAAAGTGTGGAAGGTGGAAAGATGTGAAAGATTTGAAGTGCGCCCAGAATACCGTCACCTTTTGTTCGTAAATTGGATGAAATTATAGATGTTAAAGTTAAAAGATCTAGGTCATCTGAACTTCAAATTAAAACAGAAATTAGAAATCTGATAGATTTTCAAATCGAGGCAGGTAGAGAAACATGACATCGAAATAAAAAAAGAACTAGAGCTATTCATCATACTCCAACTAGTATGCGTGATGTGAGGATGCACAGGGCACTAAGCGGCTTGAAAATCATAAAACGGACCAGTTTTTAAGCTAGACCGGTTGAAGGGAAGCCAATGGGCAGGGTGGGGGGATTACATGTACAGCGCAGTTTGAGCATTCCTAAATAATGCGGGTGAAACAGAAAAAGATGAAGAAGAAGAAGAAAATCAGAGAAGTTGCACAAACAATGAATTGCGCTATGGACAAATGAGGTTAGGGACGTATACTACTGCTTTTAATTTGAATATTCAGCGTTAAATTTCTCTTAGATATTTCAACGAAAAAACAAGCAAACATGTCTGCAATCATTTTTGAAATCTGACTATCGGATATCTCGGACTCACAGCAAATCGGACTATCCGAATCTAGGTCAACTTTAAGGATTCCATTTGGGCGAAATTTCGGCTGTCTCTTCTCATCTTCGTCTTGAATTCGTCTGACGCAGTGAGTTGACAAAAAACTTTTTTATTGCGCAAGACGAATGCAAGACGACTTTTTGTCTTCGTCTTTCGTGGAAGCCTTAGTCCACATTTCTTAGAAGACCTGCTTCTCGGCTATTTCACTTTTTTCTTCTATAACTTCTCTCAAGATCTCAAAACAAACGTATTCAAATCGAGAAAGGTGACATCGTATTTTCTGATTTGAAAATTGAAAATCAGCAGATTACTTCATGGATTACCATTACCTAAGATCGCAAGGCACGCAAACGAATGACGGGTCGACTAATGTTTCTAAAGTTAAAACAATCGATGTGGAGCAGCAAAGAAAAATATATATGATGGAATTAAAGCTGCTTCATATTTTTTAAAGTTCAATACTTTTTTAGTCTAAAATATCCGATCAGAGCATTTTTCATTACATTATTTTTTTCTCTTCTAGTAATCGAGCACCGGAAAAATCGACTGAATACCAAAGACAACCTACATGTATTCATTGGCCTCATTTATATTTGTTTTTTTGCGGAACAACAAAAAATGTATAAGCAAAACATATAGAGATGCAATGGCCATTGTAACCTTGAAAATGAAATGGTAACACGGAGAATGGTTGCAAACGGGAAAACATCATAGGTACGAAATTATAAACCTCTCCGAACCTCTAACAAATCCATCTACTTTTGACAGTTTCATTCCGAAATGCATTGCGGCCTGATTACGCGAAAACTATTGTAAAATGGGAGGTAAATGTGCACGTTGTGGAATAAAATGACAAACGAATACATGCTATTGGATAACATGAAGATACATGGTCACTCTAGAGAACACATTGAGTCGCGACGGACGGACGCGCACTTTTTTCAACAGTTTCGTCAGCGATCTCAAGTATTCTTGGCCCAAGAGGAACGGAAAAATGAGCGAAACAGATACGACACATCTCGAGAATTCAAAAGCAAACAGCTTGTTGACAACCTGTGGGAGGTGGAGGTGGAGGAGGCGAATGAGTATATGCTGCCGGGAAAACCTTGAAATTGAACCGGGTTGGGTTGTAGATGAGTTGAGGTGAGAATGGGATGGGCGCTTAGATAAATCTTGCATTCATGTCGCTCAACCGCAAGATGAATTAGAAAGATTGAAAAGGTTGGGTCATTGGAAAGGTTAGAGGAGTTTCCGATCGAATTATATAAATGCAGCATTTGAAAACTTCAAGAGAACGTCAGATTGTCAGAAATATCAAGAAGTTCTGGAAGTAGCAAAAAAGAACGTGAACCAGTATAATTATTTCTTAGAAGTTGAAAGTTAAATCAATTTGCTTTAATTTCTATTATTTTAAAGGTGAACAATAGTGCGATTCCGCTACTTTTTTAATGCTCAGTTGTCAGTTTTCTAGTTTTACACAATTTTTTTATATTTTTCTTGAAAATACATCAACAGGAATAGGAATGTTGAGTCACAAACAAGAAGGAAACTGTGAAAAGAAAATATCAAATTATGTTTCTATTTGTGCGCTAAATTTTACCAAATATTGAAGGTGAATTACATAGTTAAGAAAAAGTGATCGCAAACCGTAGAGAAAGACTGGATTTCTTGTGAAAGTTAAGTTGCAATAAAGGCAAAAAAAGCAGTGGACCGATTTCCAGTATGTCTTTCTCCAATTCTTGGTACACACTGTTCTTCCCCTTTTTGCCGAACGCATTCATCGTCTGTCGATTCAGATCAGTCAATGTGGGGGGACTTTTGATTCTAAATCTCTAATTACGAGTACCGACTACGAATGAATCTTCATTTTTCACCTGCCCATTTCTTTGACTTCTCGTTTGTACGACTGCGACGGAAAGGAAAAGAACGTCAAGAAGTGGGAAATGAGTTCGGAGCAAAAGCAGCAAAAAAACAATGGAGAAACAAAAGGATTACCTTTTCTCTTTGTTGCAAACAGCACAACACTGCGCTCGAGCCATCAGTACCGGAGTGGTGATAATCATTGGAACCCTACAAAATTAGTTTTTGAGAAAATGCCAAAAAAAGTTAAGAGAAAGAGAGAGATAGAGGGAAAGAGAGATGACTCACGGCTCAATTAGTTTCTTGCTGCTTTTCCTTCTTAGTAACGTTCCTTTCTTCTCTTCTATAGCAGCTGCGCTTTGCTGTTGCAGTATGTACTTTGATTCGTCTTGATCTAATATACGGTAATTTCGTTGCCGTACTCCACTCATCTGACTTCTTCGTCTTCGCATAACTGGAGTGGCGTTGATGGAGTTTATGTTAAACGATGAACCGCTTCTGAAAAATTGGTTTTGAAGACATTATAGAAAGAAATTTTTAAATCCAAGAAATACCCAGTCACCTAGTCATTTTCTTTTTTGTGCGTATTTTTGTAGTAAGCCAATAAAATTGTTCTAAAAATTGCTAGTGTTATTCGAGTATGTCTAATAACATTTTCAGAAAAAGAAATCCAAAAAAAACTCCAAAAATGGCTAAAAACCAGTGGACCCCCCCCCCCAACTAAAATAGCGCCGGAATTTTTAGGCAAAGGAACTTTCAGACATTTCAAATTTTCAAATTATTTACTTAAATGACATCAAAATAAAAATGAGAATTGTTATTTCTATAATAAATCTGAAAATATAATGAATTTTTCCATTTACACTGTTCTCGGTATTTATTCGGTTCACGGCAAAAATAGAAAATTGGCAATACGTAATCAAACCGGAATTATCCAAATGAATCTCCTTTCACGACTAAAATTCCTAAAATTCTTACTTTATTAACTGAAAAACTACTTGAAAAGGAGTGCTGATGCAAAACCAGTGACATTGTGAATACCTGTTGTTTAGTTCAGTGATCGTGATTGTTGAATCTTCGCTAAGTGCTAAGCTCACATCTATCGGGGACTGCGATCTTTGTATTCTTTCTGATATCATACTTTGGGTCATTCGAGGGTCTACTTCATGCTCACGATCTCGTTGCCGATAGCCTGAAATATAAATTCGCTTCGTACTTGTTCTTCGAAGAGGATATAATCAATGCAAAACAAAAACGAAACCAGCAATCATTTGGAACACATAAGGAGGAAACATGAGACATGGAAGCAAGACGACTATGATGATTTCTTATCGTAAGTTGGAATGTAAACTAATCCGATTACCACAAAGACATCCGCGCAATCGCTGTGTTCCTAATCTATTACTTCACACGGCAATCATGTTTCCCGAAAAAAAAATGACTCGGAGGGATGCTCAAATGAAACCGTGAAGGTATAAATAAAGCAATTGAAAATCACAAGGTGTTGTGCTCCTTCTAATGGCTGCAATATTCAGTTGACAAACACTTAAAATGATTCAGCCAATACAAGGAAATGCTTATGTCTTATGCCGTGTTGATTTGTGTTTGAACAAGTCTTAAGTTTTAGTTTTGCCGATGGAGAGAAGATAGGTGAGTGGTGTTAAAACGAAACGTGTCGTTGCCGTCGCCCGGGAGCAGCACAGAATGGTCATTTAGATTAGCGATCAGTTGTTCGCCCCTCTTCTTTTTTTTCGCTTTCTCGCTTTCTCAGAGTTGAATTGGATCTACTAATGGGACTAAGGTTTCCTAAGAAAAACGAGAGACCGAGAAATGAGGTTTGGAAATAGTGAGATGATGAGGGAAACATGAGAGCTGGTCAATGGAGAATGAGCAAAACGAGAGGTACCGTTACGTACTTTAGAAAATTGCCATTTTCTGTATTTATGGGATTGCTATGATTAAAAATTTATTCGTCTGAATTAATTTGTTTTAAAATATCGGTTTTCCAGATGCAAACCTAGCAAGTTTCTAGCTGTGCACTCCAGTGTGTCGTTTCGAAAAATTTTCGAAAAATTCTCGAGAAATTTTTCTCGTTGATTTCTCGAAAATTTTTCGAAAATTTTTCGGAAATTTCTCAAAAATTTTTCAAAAAATTTCTCGAAAAATCGCGAAAAATGATTTGAATGGAAATACGATAAACAACGCGCTTTGCATTATTTCGGAGTGTCGTTCGAACTAGTTTATTATTATTTTTTATCGAAATGTTTTTTTTCGAGAATTTTCGAAATTTTTCGAAAAATTTTCAAGAAATTTTTCTCGTTGATTTTTCGGAAATTTTTCGAGAATTTTTCGGAAAAATTTCTCGAAATGCTTTCGAAACGACACACTGGTGCACTCTGCAACTCTCCCCAATTTTGTAAAAAACATTATTTTTCATTTAATTCAATTACTTCCAACGTCACAAATCCTTCTCAGAACTTCTCTTTTTGGCATGTTGCCGAGAAAAGAACGCCGTTTTGTTTAACAACTTGTCGGTGTATTACACAGCAACTTGTGGTTTCTCACGGCAATTTGCGAATTGCACAGCGAGTTGCCGTTTGCTTGCTAAAAGTTCTCCGAGAGGCTGAAATAGTAAGAACAAGCGAAAAATAAGTGTTTTCTGATAGTGAGTCGAGAAATCAACTTATTTGTTTATAAATGTTTTATGGCATGATATCTGAATTTCAAAATCCCTCAGCTCAATTAGACAGTTTCCCGTTTAATTGGGCCGTTTTGCTTGTTGATTCCCAAAATCCTCAAAGCCTGCAGCTAGCTACAAATTATTACACTGATTGGCATTGAAACAAAAAATCTTCGCTTTCATCTTATCTCACAAAATTTTCAACGAATGGGGTTAAAGAAGAGAAGACCTTTGATTAGTGATAATAAATCAAATAGGACATTCGTTCGCTAACATTTTCTCATTGTACAAACTCACTCTTATTACACTGATTAACGGATTAATGAGGAGAATGTGAAAAATTATATAAACCAAATAAGGCGAACGGTGATAATTGTGGGAATCGGAGAGTTATCGGATATCAATAATATCGGATAGAAATTTTGAAACTAGTAATGACTGAATTTCGAGAGCTTCTAGAACTGAACTCCATAGAGAAATTGAGATCCCCGTTTTTGTTGAGCAGAAGAAATTAGAAAGTCTTACGACTACAAATAGATGGAACAAGTTCAGTGGCTGTTGGCATTATGCATAGAACAACCAAGAAGTGCAGGAGCAGACACACAGCTTTACGCACAAGACGCATGATGATGATATGTCATAACAAGATGGATTTGATAGTTGGTAAAAATGTACGCCGCACATGATTTTTCAAATTACACTAAGAGAGAATCTTCATGAAAGACACCTACCATTAAAAATCACCCATGCTTCTGCACAATATTTCAAGATTGCAGCGAATAACCTTTTAGACATAGTGAAGTTAAGAATGTGGGAGATAAGGAAACCAGGAATAATAATAATAATAATAACAGAAGAGATCGATGAGGACCTCAAAGGACCAAAGGGAAAATGGAAATGCGTAGCTTCACATGAGCACCAGAGTCTCCTCGACCTCTTTTCGTTTGACAGGTAATATTACTAGTCGAGGTTTGGCATGACTAAGAAATGGATACTCAGTTAGGCCCAGTCCAAACAGACGCAAAGTGAACATATAATTGGAGACCACCTCTTCTCCCCCCCCCCCCACCTCTCATATTGGGAAGAGGAAATGGTGATAAATGGAGACAAAAAGAGAAATTGTACACAAGAAGAAAGAATAGGAAGCAACAAAACAGAGAGATACAAAATAAGCAACAAGTTTAACCACCAAAGCTTAAAGTTTTGTTATGGATGACAGCTAGACACCTCACCAAACCCCGGGGCACGTCTCCCATCTGAACGTCTACCAACCGTTCAACCGATGATAACATTTTTTTTTACATAGTTCCGTAAATCTTTTTGCTTGAAGTATCTGCAATTTCAGAACATTTTTGATGTCTTGAAGTGGCGGATATTAGCTGTAATTCAGGAATAACGGACACATATTTAGCGAAAATATTCTTGAAACATTGAAGACGCAACTATACTCGTTGTTACTGTTGGTAGATGTCCAGAGCGGTTACGAACTCTTCATATTCGGCAACAGGTTCCAGTAGTGACAGTAATTTCTTAATTTTAGTCAATTCTATTGATTCTTCTGAATCAATATTGGAAGAATTAGAAAAAAAGCTACAACTTGAAAAGTAGATCTAACTGAGGTTTAGAGATCGTGCACTCTAAAATCACCATTATTAATGATCAAAATTTTTACAACTTTTCACAGATAAGGGGAAAATCTTAACAATTTGGTTGTTTTCCTTCGTTTTCATTTGGTTTTCAAAAAAGATCGCACCCTTCAAAAATACATTTCAAAGGCACATGGTCACTGTTAGAAATCAGAACAACATCAAAAATGTTTTTTTTTGTCTAAGAGACAGCTTCTGGTGTTGACCGACGCTTATATTCTTTGCATTGTGGCAATATTATGTATACAAAACAAACCGAAATGACCAGCGAATAACGGAAAATGACCGCACAAGAAGAAAATGAATATTGGTGTCTTATTACCAATCCGATTTATTGTTTTCACCTAGAGCCTCCAACACTAAACATTTCTATTAGACTGACTATGAGGGAGGTTGCTTGATTCATGCAAAAACTGAAAAGGTGCATATTTCTGATTCGGCGCATTGAATGAATGCATTAAATAGAAAAGCGTGGAAGGAATGGTGTCGACTGAATGGTTCATACTACAGTGCTCCACAAAATGATAGGTTCACCCCTATTTTTCAAGAAATCTTTTTTATTTTTCAACATGATTGGAAAACGTTTGGGTCCCGGAGAGGGCACCATGAGGGTACTGTATGGGTCCCGACACGAAAACATTTTATCATGAGCAAGCTCGCTTTATCATGAGAAATGTGATTTTCAGCTAATTTTTTTTCCACAAAATGATAGGTTCACCCCTCATTTTGGTTTTTTTTGCGCTTTTTTTTGGTTTTTTTGTTTTGATAACAGGAAATTTTAACCTTTTTGATTGTTTTATAGCCATGGGAAGAGGAAAACCGCTTACTGATTACGAAAAAGGTATCATCCACGCAAATTCTGCTGCAGGAATGTCAAACCGACAAATCGCGATTTCCATCAACCGATCTCTCAATGTCGTCAACAATTACGTCAATAATCCGCTTCATTATGGAACAAAAAAGTCTTCTGGACGACCATCTCTCTTGTCTGACCGAGATAAACGGAATATCGTCCGCAAAGCATCGAATGCTGTTACTTCCTGCTCAACCATCAAGCGTGAATTGGACTTGAACGCTTCCGCCGAGACAGTTAGACGGGTCCTGAAGAAGAGCAAGTTCATCAAGCACAGGAAAATGAAGAAGGATCCATTCCTGACAGCCGGTCACAGAGAAAAACGCCTTGAGTTTGCTAGAAAGAACGCGCGCACGGACTGGAGAAAGGTGAGGATTACTGTACCTGTCGTAAACAATCTTTACAATCCCAGGTGATTTTTTCTGATGAGAAAAAATTTAATTGTGATGGTCCGGATGGATACCGCTCGTATTGGCACGATTTGCGGAAAGCACCACTCCGATTTTCACGCAGGAACTTCAAAGGAGGAGGTTGCATGGTATGGGCAGCCATCAGCTCTGTCGGACGATTGAAATTGAACTTTGTTTCGAAGCGAATGGATGGTGTCGAATACAGACGTTGTTTGAGACGTGGTCTATCTCGCTTCTGGCGTCAAAATCGAAACAATAACTTCATGTTCATGCAGGACGGAGCTCCATGTCATCGAGCTCGCCGCACGATGAAGTGGTTAGAGGACAGAAGAATCCCCGTCCTGAGCTGGCCGGCATGTTCCCCGGATATGAACATCATCGAGAATGTGTGGGGAGTCATGGTCCACAAAATTTATGAAGGAAATAAGAAATACGACAATGTTAGACAGCTGAAAAAGGCGATTGTGGCTGCATGGAAGGATGTGGACCAACAACTCATTGACAAACTCTGTCTGTCCCTCGATTCTCGAATTTTCGAACTGACAACAAACCGGGGAGGTCATACAAGTTATTAGATAACTTTTTTATCCATGTTACATTTTGTGAAAATTGTTTTTTTGTTGATTTTTTTAGGTGAACCTATCATTTTGTGGAATGTTTTTACGTGTTTTTTCAATAAATTCGGGTTATTTTTCGATACGTTATTTTTTTCATAAATTCAATTATGTGACATAAAATGTTTCCAAAAGGGCTACTTTTTTTAATGAAAAGAGTTTTCAAAAACTTTTTTTAAAAAGAGATTTTTCAAAAAATTGGGGTGAACCTATCATTTTGTGGAGTAGTGTATAGTACCTTTTTGGAAAAATCGTTTGACTGGAAAGAAGACGTGGTTGTCGCGTACCCTCTTAACCTACATGAAGAAATGCCACTAATTACGGATGGACATGTGTTCGGCGTATACAAATAAAGACAAAAGGTTGGCACGCACAGACAAAATACACAGGACGAAGAAGTAGGAAGATGATGACGTTGAAATAGAACAATAGAAATGTCAATGAATGCGAAGTTAGTTCATAAAGCAAAAGTAAAGTCTGGAAGAAGATAAGAAGCAAGTTATGAAAAACCAGTTAAGCTTCAGATTCTGTTTCTCTCTGAAATCAAAAGAAACACCGACACAGCTGAAGAAATTGCAGAAACGTCAACAGGGCGGAACGCGAAATGAGTCAAGAAAGGTTGTCAAAATGAAAATCAGGAAGGTTCTGGCATCAAGCAAAATGCAAAGTCTTAGAAAATAAGTCTACATTTCTAAACCTCAAATATAATAGAAGTTCACTTCTAATTGATTATTAGTCTTCCTTCAAAGAAAGGGAGTCAATTGTTTCAGTGCAAAATTATTCGGAAAATCCATCTAAAGTATCTTAGATTAGACACATTTTAATGAGTGTCTGTTCAACCAACAAATACAATCTTTCATTTTAAAATATTTCATACTTGTGCACTTTTTTAGTCGCATAAAAGAACGGGTAATTAGATATTCAGTGAGGTGAGAAGATAAAAAGATAAAGAGAAGGACACTAAACACTGTTTTGTATAGTCTTTGCGCAGTTAGTATCGTCCTCTCCACTCCGTTTGATGAGATTATCAGGACTTGTAGAAAAAGATTCCGAACGAAACGACGAAGGACACTTACTGAGAATGGGAATGCGCCTGCCTCTTGCTTTTATAGATTTGCCCATAATCATAGTTCTGTTTCGCATAACTAATCTCATAAAATAGAGGTTGTCATCGGTCAAAACGACGAAGAAGAAACTCGTCAATGCTACCGGATAACACGACATACCGAAATCAAAACGGTTATCGGTTATCCGTAGAATGAGGAAATGACAAGTGGAACGAGACACAAGTGCTGGAGCAAAGAAGATGAAAAAGTGAACGGAGTGGAGGAGCCCACAATCAGGCTTTTTTCCGGCAGCCTCAAGTACACTTTTACGTGAGCAAATCTTAGGAAAGTGACTTGAAAACCGTCAGCTTCGAGTTCGGGTTAGGAAAAAAAAGAACTATGTTCCAATAGAAAAGTAGGATGCTTGTTTGTCTTTTAACTTTTTTTGAATGTTTCCCTTATAATAATCGCGAGAGGCCGTGTGAAAGAATCCAAGAGAAAAGGAAAATGCAAGCTTAAAAGGGTCTCAAAGACAAAGCAGTTTACTTCGGGCATACACCTGGTAGCGATCAAAATTTCTCAAAAACCAAATTGAAATTTCGAACTCTTTTAACAATTCGAAACTTTGGAATGCAGCTGTAAATGTGCATTTTAAAGATTTCACACCTAACAAAATATTGAAAGCATTATAATCAAGGCCTAGAAATTTTCCAGTTCATAGTTGCTCGAAAGTGCTAAGAAACTAGTTTGGACTTTATAAAAGAAGTCACATATTTCTTGTGAATTTATCAATTTTGAAAGAGTTGATCTGAAAAATTGCTATACCGAAAACTGAAAGCCTGAACCATAGTAGCCCAATCACTTTGGAACTACTATAGACGATCAAATGAGTGTGGGTCGAGATGACGAATAAATCATCAATCCAGAAAGAGCGGTTATATCATTTTCAACCAGCATCACTTGAGACTCCGTGGTGTTTTCCAATACTCGCTCTGCGTCTATGGATACCCAACTGATCTCTCATCACCTAATTCTCGGATATCACACGCACATCTCACGCAACTGTCGTTTAGAAATACACACAATCAAGAGAGGAAATGAATGTACGGGGGGGGGGAAGGTCTGGATGTGGATGCCTACACAAAACTGAGTAGATGAGGCAATCGGAAGAAAAACAAAATGATGTATTACGGACAACTCTTAAATAGAAGAGTTTCGATTGCGAAGTGAAAGCACTGTAAGACTGAAACTCTTTTGTTTTGCTATTTACATTGAAATTTCTGTTGGCAGGATAATAAATGTCAGAGCATGTTAACCCTTAAAGATTTCAAGTTTTTTGAACGATTTTCTTCAAATTTCAAATTCAAAGATTCGCATGAAGGATAATGAGTGGCCTGATTGAAAATAGAACAATTGAAACGTTTTTTTTGTGTGAAAAATATCATTATATTTAAACAATGCTCGATTGGCGGTTTTTCACCGGAGCCGCCGCCATCGGCTCCTCCGCAAAAGCAGATAACAAATATTCAAATATTTTCTATCCGAATGAGCATATAGATTATGGGACAACACTAGTCGCAGGTGTCGCCACCTCCATTTCCCGCGCTCATTGTGTGAGGTGTAATTTTGACTTCTAATATTTGGCACTTTGAGCATTTTAGAGAGAGAGAGAGAAAACGGAATAACAAAAAACAGTAGGGATGGCTCCATAGTCCATTCAGGAAAGAAATGGGGAGACGGCCCGACAGATGCTCCCACAAAAACATTAATTTCTGGGAATCTAAGAAAAAAGAAAAGCAAAGAAAAAGGAAAGATGCGATCGAAAGCTGACAAATGTCATTTTCTGGATGGGAGGTTGCAGTAGTCGTGTAGTTCTTCGGCACACTCAATTTGTTTAGATTACGCACTCATTTACACTAGTGTTACGTCTGAAGCCTAGCCACGGAAAGAAGTATTTTCAGAATCTTCTGAACAGTTCGTTTTTTGTAAATTGCATCTGATTGCTAGAATTAAAAGCAATACATATGACAATATCGCTGTTAATAGTAGTATAGGCCAAGATTCGATTTTTAAGAAGAGGTAAGCGACTTAAAAATGAAAATCTCATTGAGCTGAAAAACTATGAACATCGTCGGTGTATTAAATATCTCAAATTAAATTCTGGATTTCAAGTATCAAACTATTCTGACAATTTGTCTGTAAATTTTTTAAACAAATTCTTTAGAGCTTCCACGAGAGACGAGAACAAAAAGTCGTCTTTCGTCTTTCAGTTCATCTTGCATTCGTCTTACGCACTAAAAAAGTTGTGCATGTGTGCCAACACAATGTCTTTCTCAGCGTCAGACGAATTCCAGACGAAGACAAAGACGAGACGGTCTTATTTCGTCTTTCGTGGAAGTTATGGAAGTTAATTCTTATCATTTTTTTTTTCGCCATTAACTTTTTACATTTTTTACAATTTTAAATTAAGCATTGTTGGACAAAACGAGTTAGTTTTCTCTGCATACACTAACAAAGACTGAACCAAAATTGAGGAGTGAAATAAAAATTGACATAAAAATACACTAAAACTTAAGCAATTCTTGTTATTCCTCTCCTTCCTCCGTTGCGTATCTTTCTTTATAGGCGCGTCAGTGCGGGCAGCGTCAAAAAGGTTTCGGAATGATGGTCATAATAAAAATCACCATAATATTCATAATAATAATAATAACAACAATAATAATAGAGATGGCGTCGGCGAGTGCGCATGGATGACGTTTGAGGTCAACTTTGTTAAATTATGATGAACTATGTATATGTATTTTGAATATTTTGCCAGTTGCCGTTGAATAGTTTGAAACGTTTAAAATGAACTTGCAAAACCTGAAACATTCAACGAGAGTTGACGACAACAACAATAGCGTTCATCCGGAATTTTAAATAAGGTTTGTGACTAAAATATTGAAATTTGGGAAGCAGAACAAAAGCAAAAGCAAGCAACAAGAAAGAAGAAAAGATGGCTATATTTCGAAAAATTAGATTTTGTTTCCACATTTTACAAGCTGGAAACAAGACGAAAATTATGAGAAACTCAATTGTAACGGCACGAACAGATGTGATATTCTTTGCAAGTGTTGCCTAATTTCAGTTATTTCCAATTTCTCTTCGTCACTCTCTTATTTTCGAGCACCTTCATCAAAAGTCTCATGAGCATCTGCATGCCACCGACAAGGGAATATAACCAAACTGTCGTTTCATCCTTTTCTGACATAAAGAATATCACGACGGCTCACTGCTATTCTTTCTTAAAAATAACCAGATGAGCGGGGGGGGGTTGGGAAGGAAAGAGAAATGGAGGTTCCATCCAAAAGAAAAAAATGAAAAGGTGAGCGAATTGAAAATCAGAAAAGCAAATGATTCAGCGTGTCATCCCTAAAAAAAAAGAAGGAAACTGTAGTAAACATGCGCCACGACACATTGCAAGAGAGCCAGGTTAAGAGGGTATAAAACAAACAAGAGAAACTGTGCCGAACTCGAAAAATTGAAACGTTATTCTTGGTAAAGTTTCATGTAGAGTAGGTAAATGAGCAAGGTGATATAAATTAAATAAGGAGCACTTGCAGCATTTCTTAAAATTAAAAGGCTATATAGCGCAAACAGAATTTTAATGGAGCAGCAATTTCAGAAAAATAGGGAACTGTAGATGCTGTAGAACCACTAATAATTTAAAAGTTTAATAAATTGGATCTTCTAATATTAGATAACTCTTATGAAACGGGTGGTTGTTTATAATGAAGAAGATAATCCCCTTAGAGTAAAACATCCCCCCCCCTGCTTATAGGTATCCTTCGAAACTAGAATTTCCCCTGCTATATGAAGAATTTTTTAAATTAGAAAAGCATTTTCTACGGAAATCGACGTATTCTTCTTTTATTATAGGTTTAACTGTATTCTTCAGAAGACGAATATAATAATATTCGCTTCAATACTTTATTTTCACGTCTTTTTCCATAGGAAAATGCTATACTGATTTGGCTAATTATACGAATTTAGCTTACATTTAGCTTTTCGAATCCAATTTTGCTACAAGAAATTCCACACAATTCATCTTTTTTTTTATTCTTTCGATATTCTAGAATTTTGAAAAAGTAATCAAACCTTGCAATCGGATAGTTGGATCCGTGTCATTAGCACATTCGGTGAATTGTCGTCTGTCGTCGTAGTAGCTGAATCTCCTGCGGATCCAGGAGAACCCAAGAGACATTGTACCTTTGCAAATTTAAAATTGACACCAAAAAAAGAGAAAGAACGAGAAAAGGAAGCAATAACGGATAGAATATATAAAGGAGACGTGGAACTATGGAAATGTCGGTCTAATTCTATAATCCTATCAAAAAGCGCTTGTGGATGAAGAAGCAAGTTGGGGAACTGAGGACTGACTACAAAGACTGGAATCCAAAATGCAGAAGGTCACAACATTTCACATGTGCAACAACGGTTCTTATTCAAATTATAGCATTAAAATGTTCCACTTTTTACGTCGAGTTCCTGGTCACTTTCATTGTAATCGCCTTCAATTTCAATTCATCGCGCCGAACATTGTATATTCAGAAAATTGTGGGAACATGATCGCATCGGAAATACAAGTAATTATAGAGATTGTCGGCGATGACTTCTGGCGTTTGAAGACCTCTGAACCACAGCAACGGCGGGCGAACAAATAAAGTGACACAATAAAGAGAATAAGATGTTGTAAGAAGTGAGTAGATACCAAACGAAGGATTGAAAATAGTAGTAGTAGTAGTAGAAGTAGGAGAAGAGTAAATTCGATACTTTTGCGCACGTTCGTCACACTACTTGGTCCGTATTTACACTCCTAATACGGTCGCGGTACGGCTCATAACAACGAAGGGAATGGGGAACACGAGGGAAACTGTTCTGCCAAATGAGCACAAAAAGGAGATGTACCCGTTTCTCATTATATGTATAAAATGTTTATTTTCTTGTTTCGGTTGTGGTTCAGTTTATAAGTGGTGGTGGATTAAAGAAAGAGCTCTCATTTTCTGAATATTCTATGCAAGCGGGGAATAGGGCAAACAGAGAGCAGCAGCATCATGGGCCTTGCCATGGCCATAGATGATGAGCGAGAGGCGGCGAACACTGGAAAGTGTCAATATTCCTTATCAGCTTAAAGATGAGCTGTGTATCAGGGGAAGAGTTTTCACAGAAAAAAAGTGGTTTGAAATAGGAGAAAAGAATGTTGGTTTGAGGTTTGCGAATAAAAAAAATTGACTTATTTGGTGATCGTGTGAAATTCAAACTTTCAAAATTGTTCAAGCTGCTTTTCTAAACGTTTGTTACAGTATGAAATAGTTGGCATTTTTTTTAGACAGACCTCTTTTTTCTAGCTGAATGGAAGGGTTTCTGAGGATTAAAAACTTTGAAAGCTTTAGGCTCCTGCGAACCTTGAAGGTCAAAAGAGATGTCATCTATGAATTGCTTTAAAAAAAAAGAAAAATTTCTGAAAATTACGCTATTAACTTGAAATAACTTTTTGTTAAAAAGTGTAAAGTGTGTTCCTATAAAAGGAGAAACGGGAATGGATAATACTCAAATGGAGTGCTTCTTTGCGAGAATCGAAGGAGCCTGTTTATTTATTTTATGCTCCGTCCAATAAGACTCTTCTTCATTTGGTCTGTTTTATTATATTGGAAAAAATCGTAAGAAGGGGGGGGGGGTATGGTTGTCGAAATGGTTAGAATATGAATGTGAGAAACAAAGATACATTGGGATTGAAACGATTTGAAGGGGCATAATAGTTGTATGCGGCAATATGTCCGAGGGGCACTTTGCTCTGAACATCGTTTATCTTGTTTCTCTAATAAATGACAGCTGTCTGTTCTCAGGTATTTCGGTTGGACAGGCTTAGGTTTATTGGAAAATTTGTAATCTCCGGTGGCGGCTCTTTTGACCTACTGTTGATAATTTTTTTGTTTGGAAAGTTCAAGAAGAAACTTTTCCACTTAAACAGAAACTGGAGACTTAAAAAAAAGAGGAGGCTTGTAGACACCGAACGTATTGGTTTTCGCTTTTTTTGTAACAAAGAACAAGAAAAGAAATAAGAGCTTGTCAGTCAGAATGAACTGAGATTAGAGATTAAGAGAAAGTACATGAATTATACAAATTAATACGACATGTTTTTCTTTGATAAGAAATGTAATCATGGGAAAACAATTTTGTATCTATAATTTGTGGAAAGCAACAAAATTAAGATGTCACAGGCTCTACTGCTCAAGATTTCCTAACACTCCCCATCCCCCCCCCTCCTACCCTTCCTCCCTTTACCCCAGACAGTTGATCAGCCGGACGGACCGCAGCTGGCCCGAATAGTCATTTTACTCATTTGTTTGCTTAGAATGTTACGCATGATGTTCCTTCCACCTTTCTTGTAAAAATACTGATGGGAAATAACAAGTTAAATGGCACTCTTCGCTCCATTCAGAGTCAAAATATATAACGCCAATTAAATGAATTTGCCCGTCACAAGACCGTGAAAGAGCAGCTTGATTCTTGTGTTTTTCCTGTGCCGACAGTGCTCAGCAGAAAACTGCACGCCAGATGGGCAAGAATGATGGATCAGATTAAAGCAAATGAGCAATGGGTTTTGCGGTAGAGAAGACGCAAAAGCTTTGGAGGTGCATGACACCGAAGAGGAACAAATCTAACTGATGGTGTAAAATGGGGCAATTTTTTGAATGAAATTATGTTATGGCAGAACATGAAAATGGAAAATGTCAATTTTTTTAGAACAACTTTTCTCAAGGATAGCTACTACTAAGGATATCGTAGTTTTCTTGACCCTAGTGATAAATGCCAGTAGGGTTGATAGGAAAACCGCTTTTGAAGGTATACGGCACTATTATTGCCTCTCGTTATGATAAAGTGTTACAGCTTAACTCCGAGTAAAAAGGCGCTGGCGTCTTATACTCCCGACATTTCATTGAGACCGAAGATAACCTTTTAACCGCTCACCCATTCTTCACCCAGCTGCCCCAAATAAAAACTGAATAGTCGATCTTTTCCGGATACCATGTTTGTCAACGTATTGTGCATAACAAAGACCATCTGTCGTCCATGTGAAACACAGAAAAATAAAAAAGGGCATTTTTGTCGTGAAAAAAAAACACACACATAGATGAATGAAGCGAAGCACTGCAATTCACTCTTTCACAGCAAACCATGTAATTATTCTTACCGCCGTTTGTTTTCTTTTTTTTAACTAACCTACTAAATAAATGAGTCGTCTTCTTCTGTCGTCATTCATCGTTCATTCTCATTGGACAATAGCAATAGCAAGTCATCGGAGTAGTAGCAGTGATGTTGCAACTTCAGACTGAATATATCTAAAGTATCTTCTTTTTTCAAAATGTCAGGTCAGGTCCTTTAGACACTGATGGAACCGAGGGGCACGCCGGTAGGTGATGGGTGTCTGCTTATCTGATGAAAGAAGAAGAAGAAGAAGAAGAAGAAATAGATATGTGATAGTGAGCAACGGGCGTGGAGCTGTGTGAATAGACGAAAGAACGGCTGTTCTCATGCATCACGTTGTAGACTCAGACAGATATGAAATTAGTATGTATTTATGTGCACTATTGAAATGACCACGAGGTAGCAGGAGAAGAGCGACTCACCGTTAGCATGTCATTTCAACAATTGCAAAAGAGTTGATAAAACTCCGAAAACCAGCATGACGCTTGTCATTTGCCTCCAGCTTTTGAAAGACTGGGCGGCTTGTGACGCTTGTTTGGCCGGCTAGGGATACAAGTTGAAATCGCCCATGACACGAAGCATCAGCCAGATAAATAGATATTACCATCTAGATTACTCTAATTTTGATTAGCCTTAGTTTGAGATTCGCTTCAAAAATGTGAGTTCATTGTGAGCACTTTTAGCAGAAGAAGTTATTATTAAAAGTGAAACATTCCGGCAAATGTACGACTGTTCGCTGTTTCTGCTTGTATCCACCTCACGGCTCAAAATAAAGGAAAGGAGAGAGTCAACTAGCTACGTGCTTACTATTCACTCAGAACTTTTTCATCGGTTTCCCTGAAATATTTTCTATCAACCATGAAAAACGTGAAAATATTGGGTTGAGGAATAAATTCGTAGAGTTTTTATATTATCTTTTGTTTCGCAACAATTTTCTTGTTGTTTGGCAATGTGTATATATTTATCTGATAGCGCTTTTTCTGCTCTACAAAACAGTGTTTTTAGTTTGTTCTGAAGTTTTAATTTTTTATAATTTTTCAGGATTAGAAATGAACTATCCAGGAGGCAAAAATCAGCATTTTTGACATCTGCTCTTCTTCGCTTGGGAAATTCGCAGTGTGTATGGAGAAGGTGTGGTTCGCAAAGTTCAAAAATGACGACTTTAATCTTTAAGACACGCCTCTAAGCGGACGACCTGCAGAATTAGACGAAGAGCATCTGAAGGCACTATTGAAGGAAGATGGTCGCCAAACAAGTCGTGAATTGGCCGAAAAAATGAACTGTGATCAAAAGACAATTCTTAATCATTTTCATTCGATGGGATTTAAATCTCTTAAATCTTAAGATATTTGAAGAAATCTAAGAAATCTAAAGAAATCTAAGAGAGAGAGAGAAATCTTTGTGAAAAATCTCTGCGAACTTATTCCTTAACCTAATAGTATAAATCAAGATTTTAAAAACTTATAAAAACAAATAAACCCGTGACGCAGATACGCGTCGCTCTATCCTTCACCTAGTTCCTAGTTCATTCACCTCGTTCACCTAGTTCATCCATAGTTTTTTCATAAGATCCGCCAAGACATGACATCTTCTTGCTATGATTCCAAATTTAATGAATACAATTTTAAATAACAACTCCCGTCCTTAGATAACTTTGAGGTTTTTTCACTGTGACAGCGGAACAAAACGTGTGCAATGTTAAGCAAATGTGAGACAATTTAAAAAACAATTCTACGTTACAAGTGTTCTCTTGGATAGAATCTGACGTTGGAACAACTTTCCCTCTACCGGGGAATAACTTTTTCAGATTGAAGTCGTTAAATATTGAAGTCGTTACCGGGCCAATATTTCAATATTTTGAAAATACTAATTATTACTTTGAGCCGAGTTGAGTCAGCCCACACAAAAAATCTGAAAAAAAAGAGAAAAAGGGGATGAGAGGAAAGGAAATGAGGGTAGAGGGAAAGTTGTTCCAACGTCAGATTCTCTCCTAGAGAACACTTGTAACGTACAATTGTTTTTTTTTAATTGTCTCACATTGCACACGTTTTGTTCCGCTGTCACAGTGAAAAAAAACCATAAAGATATCTAACAAGGGAACCATGTTTAGCCTTCATCTCAGAATTTTTTTCTGAATTTTCTCGACTTCTAGAAATTTGCGCGGAAAACCAAATACACCACGAGAAAGCCCGTATTCGAAACTATAAATGAGCAAGTTTAGAAAAAATTCTGAGATGAAGGCTAAACATGGTTCCCTTGTAAGGCGAATAGTTGTCTAAAGCTATTCCAACCATGATGTGCACAAATAGTTATTTTTGACCAAAGTTACAAGAATCCCATATTCGCACAATAATTGACGAACATTTGCTTAAAAACCGAACACCGCTCAACTTTGACTCAAAGATTGAACAGCGTTCAAGAGAAATCTCCCCGAAAAATAGAAATCTGCCTGAATATGGGACTTTCGTCGAAAAGATTTTGGCGTAAAATTCATCATTAGCTTTTAAAATGTTCAAAAACATTGAATACGATTTCTGAAATTAAAAGCTAAAGAAGTTATATTACAAATGATTCCGCCACCATAAAAACCGAAACTTGATAAGTACCGCTCAAACGTGCATCTTGACATGCAACGACGTCCGACATATGTACATACCTCTCGCGTACATTGTGCAGTTTTCACAAATTGGTAAACAACGTTGAATTCTAAGCTGCTCGAAGGCCCAGTAGCAGTCCGTAGAAACACAATGTAACGAAGACGTAAAGTTTAGTGCAATGTTTAAGTCGTTGCGCCACGAGAGCCAAACTTCTAGGAGCACGGTTCTTGCATTCCGACGAAAAAGCCATCGGATATCTGTATTGGAGCAGAAATCAAATAAAACACGCGATTTATGACAGTAATATCAATTATAAAATATAACTTGAAAAGCTGCAAAACGTTTGGCCGAAATGACTTTAATAAAGCAGCAGAGCATTTGTTTGAAAACGTATTGCGAAAAAAAGAGAGAACCCTCACGGAAAAATGAATGAAAGGGATGTGAGAATGTGAGAGAATGAATAAAGCCAAGTGATTGAATATAGAATGAAGGGGACGAGAATCAACTGGTGACTGGGTCAATGCCTGCATAATCAATTAGGGGATCGAATGATGCTTTTGATAAATCAGACGGTCGACTTCGTTATCGAACAGTCACAGTACATAAAGTCTGGAAAATAACAAATATCATTAATCGGTTTCAGTGGCGGCGAATGGTACTATAGAATATGGCTGAATAAGCAAAATGCGTTGAAGAAGTCTATTGAAAAGAACGAGCCAGTTGGGAGATGTTACATGATCCCAGTAATCCGGAATGATTGTGAATTCCGGAGAAGCACTGTTTCTCTACAACCTTATAATGATTAAATATTGAATTCCATGATGATTCCATAACATTTTCATTGTCTTCACTATAATAATCATTAGCGAGTGCTTATAAGGGTGGCTGAAAAGTATTGAGACCCTTGTTATGATGGCTCTTGGCACCGTGCCAAGTCGTATTTTCGAAAAGTTTCGAATTATTTCGAAAATAGAGAGGGTATATAAGCCGACAGTAAAGCCATTTCTCATCACTTTATCTCTTCTCGAAGTCATGCGAGCTTCTCCTCATCGCCAAACCATTGGCAAGCTGTTCAACGACGGCATCTCCACCAGTGACATCGTTGGACTTCCGAAAGCAACTGTCTATCGAGTTGTGCAACAACTGAAGGATCGAGCATATGTGATAAAACAAGTGTCTCGATACTTTTCAGCCACCCTGTATTTAGTTTCTCAATTTGTTCAAAATCTATGTCATTAGATAATAAAAAAAAACAATTTGTTCTCTGTTTGATATAAATTAAGACAGGATCACGTGTGGAATAATGGAAACGGGATATTTTAATTTCTAATTACAGATTCAAAGATGCAGAGGATGCTTAGTTCAGAGCAATGCTGGACTCTCGAGCCCTGCCAAAGTAACACCTTGAAGAGCATTGTAGCGAGTAGGGGCGCCATAATTAAAGGTGCTCAAAGTATTTTTGTTTTCAGCAATTATCGAATTTTAAAAATATTTAAAATGCATTTCCAATGTGAAGAATTAATGTTGTCTTCAATTGGTTATTGTTGAAATCATATTTTACATAATTTTTGGTAAAATAAGGTGAGAAACGTTTATATTTCTTACAAAGTCACCATTAACCATATCGTAACTTTTGTGTGTCGTGTAGTGTGTCGTGTCGATTTTCTAATTGATCGATTGAATCGAATTAAATCGACAATTTTTTAAACCAATTCAATCGATTCAACATGATTCGATTCGATTTTATAATTGAATCGATTTGATTCAAATTGAAATCGATTCGATTCGATTTAACTTGATTCAACTCGAATCAATTAGATTCAATTCGATTCAGTTCGATTCGATTCGATAAAATCGAATCAACAAAAATAATGCAAAAATAAAGATAATAAGAAAATTTCAAACCGCCGCCGAAGGCATTGATCGGTAGAGCGCATTTGCACTATTTTTGTTGATTCGATTTTATCGAATCGAATCGAACAAAATCGAATCGATTCGATTCAATTCGATTTGCCCGTTCAACAAATCGAATCAAAATTGATCGATTTTTGAATCGTCACGACACACTAGTGTCGTGCCACAGATCACGTACTTCTCTTCATCTATCTTTGTCGTCGTTCTCTGCAGTCGTGCTCTTATTAGCGGGCGCACAGAGGTATAACCGCTAATTATTTCCCCCTTCCCTACCATTAGCTTCATCCATTTCCCTAGATGAGCTGATTCTGATTAAATCCAAGCCCGGTTTCCAATTACACCGAAATTGAAAAGGCGGGCATATTTCCGAACGAGTACTTCCTCCTGTAATTTGGAATGCGGGCTCGAAAGTCTTAGTCCCCGATTTCATATCATTTTAGATTAACAATATTGCCTGAATAGTGAGACATTAGCCAAGTGGAATCCTTCCGCAGATTTTATTGAATAATTTGAGTAAAAACATAATCTTTTAAGTCTAGTCTGCACAGTGCACAGTGAAAACTGCTCCGCTGAGCCATCCGCTAAGTTATCTAAAATAATTTCAAGCAATTTCAATGTGTCTATATTGGATAATTGCTTGTACAATTATTGCTGTATTTTAATAATTTAATCAATTTTATAAGAAGGTTCAGCAAATGATATAAACGTTTACCAAATTTGTCAATTAAGAAATTGAAAGTCGGTTTTTTTTGCAGATTATTAGCTTGGCACTTTTATTTCTTTTGGCATTCACGCTCTACTGGGATATTTATCGCCTCGTTAAAAAATTCAGAAGAGTCCGAATTTAAATGTAATGAGATGTTGAATTGTGAAATTGATATTCAAGAACTGATTGCCAGGAATTACTGTTGGAATGCTACAACCATTTAAAATAGCTGTAAAAAATGACGAAAGCTGTGAAAACAATTGACTTTGCATGTAATTTTGTGAAATTTTCGGATGAGCTAGCGACACAATGCTTATTCTCAGAATTAGTGTGTGACACTATGGAGGGGCAATAAGAAGTCGGAATCCATTTTGAGGTAACCTGTAAGGTTTCAGAAGGCGAATATGAATGAGCTTTACTTAAGAACTGTGTCTTTTCATACCTACGCACATATTCTTTGAGAATTCAAGACAAAATAACGACAGAGAGCACTTCCATTGCTTGTGATAGTCAGCATCTTGCTGCATCATTACCCGGCTGATGAACAGTACACCCATTTCTCTCAATGCACTATTTATTTTTCTCAATTCCTCTCTTGCTTCCTTTATTTTTTTCTTTTTTCTACATGAATGACCGATTAGCACTGAGCATAACTCTGTGAATTCCCACGTCTCCCCGCTCTGATTTATCTTCAAGTCACAACTTTTTAATCAGTGTCTTAAACAAGTGCTATAAACATTTTTGGAGAAATCTTGTGTTACAAATTATCATGTGGACTACAAATATATTTATATATTGATGAACAGGAAGAGCTGAATGAACGTCGGCTTTTTTGGAAACGTTTTAGAGCTTCCTTCTATTGCTCAGTCAGCTCATTCAGGAGGGGTATCTTAAAAGTGAAACTCAGTAGAATGATAATAATATTTGACACTGATTTTCATGATACTGCATTTCACTTTTAAGCTGCGATTGTGTGCGTTCTTCTGGCCTTGTGGTTGTGTGGGTTTTAGAAGAGTCAACAACTATAGGTATCTCCATGGTGATCACAAAATAATAAATATCATATGCATCTATTTTTGCTTTTTGTTTTGCCTTTTTCAGTTTATAGCAAGATATTTCGGCCTTCACCAGACACTCGGTCATACCAACACCACCCGGCTTCTAATTATTTTTCAATGGAGTGTGCACATCAATCCAAACTATGAGGGCTGGTAGATAGTAGTTTCATATGTTTTCTGTTTCCTTGCTTGAAGGCGTCTCCTCCTGCTAAATAATTTAAAGAGGAAAAAAACTTTATAAGTTCATTACTCCTTCTTGTTTATCGGAATGCACAAAGTTGCTATGTGCTCTGAAGAAAATCGGTACCTTTCTCACCGAAAACGCATGGCTGAGTCTGCAGTGATCTCAACTGGAAATTTCTTTGGTTGTTTTTTTCTATTATACTCTCCACCTCTACTTTCTTTGAAGAAAGTGTTCAATCAGGTTCACCATGTAGATTCTGATTTCCTTGAAAATACTAACAATACTATTTCTTTGATTTTCTGTTTACTTGACTCCTTGCTCGATTATGTTTTGAGAATTCTTCAGACCCGAACGACTAATTGGTAATGTCTCACTACACTCACTATACCGGGTACTGCAGGGAGCCCCCACGCCAAGAAATATTAGACGGTCGTCAAGAACAATGGCAGCAGTTCCAATCTCAGCAATACTGGAACTATGCTAATTTTTCATACCAACATCAGACTAATTCGCAGCAAACAGATACTTATCGCTCTCAGTTTTATCCAGAATATCATAATCAAAATCATCAGAGTTCTCAAAACCCTCCAAGCTACCAGAATCACCAAAACACTCTTAACCTTCAGAGTCATTATCATAATAATGCACAGCGGTCAATAGGACGGCATATGCCTCACGTGAGCAATAATGATTTTTTTCCTGAAATTTCCTGTAATTTAGAATCAGAACAATTGGCCACACACATATCAGCAGAATATGATCAGAGCAGAGATTCAAAAAAAGCACTATTTTCAAGAGCATCAGGTTAGTTATTAGATTCGAAAGACGATATACACTGATATTACTTTTTTGCAGAGACAAGTTGAAATGTTCGGAATTCAAGAACCATCTATGGAACAAGTACATGCACGAAACCGATATGCTGCAACAAATGCACAAGATCCGACGGATCACTCAGATCTGACATCGATTCAATTTAACATGATGGTAAGACTTTTAGATAGTTTCCCGAACAGCTTTACGGTAGAAAAATGAGATTAACAGTTGCACTGGTTCAGCAAGCTTCGACTCCGAGACTAGGCTACAACTCGTTGCCACCATTCTCCACTACTCGGGCTTTTCCCAATTCAGTGAACTTGTGAAGATACGACTTAGTTTTATTTGTTTTAAGCTTTCAGGAAGTTTGGTATCGGTTGGGACAAAGGACATCAATAGAAGCATCATTACAGAACACTTCAACACTTACGAATTGTCTAATCACTTCTCAAGTAACGGCGAATAAAAAATTGCAGAACTGATATCGATACAAATTTCTAGAAAATAGCTGATCAAACAACTCCAAGTTCTCTTGACGAATCATCTCGATTTTCTCCCGCTTCATCCTCTTCTATTGCTGCTTTGATGAGCCCAACCGCCCCAGCATCAGTTCATGAATCGAGGGCTAGGCATGTATCAACGGTTTCCACGTCGCCGAAAACTTTTACGCTATTGTCTGCTTCTTCTGGTGATGATGTGCCAAAACACAAGGTAACCCTTACAAGAAATGAACCGGCATCGCTAAGAAAAAGGAAAACGCGCAGACTATGTATGTATAATGGTGAAAACATTCAGAAAACTAGAGAGCAGACATCTCCCACTTTGCCTAAATCATCGTCATCGACATTGTCTGACATCACGTCTATAGATTCGTTTGTCCCAATTTCACAGGGTTCCCCGTTATCTGATCCTCTGCTGGATTCGAGGTCTCCTGAACATTTGGTGGAAATAGTTCGGTCCAGAAAGCGGAAGAAAGAAGAAAAGACGCAATGCTGCCTAGTTGCTCCCATAACGAATAACGTAGTTTTGAATCATTATAATCCTCTTAATTGTGTTTCAAATTTCAGACTCGTAAGCATGGAACACCTTATCGTCCCAGACTAGATGTAAGTTTCAAAAAATACAATTATCAATGGGCGATTCCTGTTTAGAAAGCTAGCAGAGCAAATCTGCTAAAGTTCATAAAACCTGACGATGTACACCTGAGAAGGAAGGACTTTGTGGTCAAAGTGTGGGAGCGCCAAAAGCGAGCCGGAGTGGATCAGTCGCCAGAATATCAAATCGGAAATATTTTTATAACAAAGCGAAGAGAATTGCTCAGATCAACTGACGACCACGAATAAAAATTAGAGGGCTGTGACTCAGTTGATTCTAATATTCTGTATTATAAATGTTTAATATTGTGACCCCATCATTCTTTTCTTTTTCCAATTCATCACAGTCATTTATGGCAATATTTTTCTTGCCAACAATAAAACTTTTGACCTCTATCAATTTTGTTCAGAACAATATAATTTCTGAATAATCAAATCATTTTTATCGCTCAATAAAACAAATAATATTTAAAGGGACACCCGTTTTGAGCTATTTGCACATTCTTCTCCTTCCAAATGGATGTAACTAGCATCGATTTCCTAGCAACTGAACATCTGAAAATGAAACAGTCCAACGATGAGTTGCAAGTTCTTCCATCAATTACAGTAATTTGTCTTCAGTTTTCATTACAATGAATATACAAACAGAAGTTTCAGACGATCTTCGACAAAAACTGCTTCCCAAGGATGACTGAGAACTTGCAAGCTGCAATTTCAGCAATCCAACCTGCTAGTGCCGACTGCCCTTATTACATGAGCAATGCGGTAGTTATTAACAATTTTCGAGAGTCTCGGCAGCTCACTGTATGTTTTATTTCCATTTTTCAGTTTCAGTTTATGGACGGTCACGGGCCGACACGAAAACCTTCAGAACATTTGAAATTGGTTCCGGAAACAGTGTGAAATCATAAATTTCACTGTAGTTTAAGAAAAAAAAAGCATATCAGTCAAACTCGGCAGGTTTAGCACAAGTGTTGGACGCAATGTGCATCGTACTTGAAGCCTTTAAAGGAGTCGGCCGCCAGATTCCGAGACGATGCTATCCAATTTACATTTGCTGTATTTATTGTTTATCACATGAATTTTTAAAGTTCACTTACAATTAATCTTGCCATTTTTTTCCAGAACTATTTTTCGGTCTGAAGAAAGTTATGAGCATGTCGGTTGTCCACCAGAGAAGGGCGGAATTCCGGTTTCCGGATTCCGCATTCCGGATTCCGCCGTTTTTTTTTCATTCCGTTTTCCGGATTCCGGATTCCGTGAAAAAATTTGTTTTCCGTTTTCCGTTTTCCGGATTCCGAGTTCCCAAAATCCAATTCTGCCTGACTATGAGTTTTAATACTTTATTCTCAATTGTTGTGAAAAGTATACTTTTTTGAACTCCCGCAAAAATTTTTGCGAACAGAGCGCATTTACATCATTTGATTTCCTCATTAATGGTTAAAATTACGTTTTCCGCATTCCGCATTCCGGATTCCGCCGTTTTTTACATTCCGTATTCCGG
This sequence comes from Caenorhabditis inopinata, assembly GCA_003052745.1. NCBI lineage: Eukaryota > Metazoa > Nematoda > Chromadorea > Rhabditida > Rhabditidae > Caenorhabditis > Caenorhabditis inopinata. Next base: position 14,410,172 of record AP018155.1, on the reverse strand, counting down.
ATTCCAGATTCCGTGAAAAAATCTTTTCCGTTTTCCGGATTCCGGATTCCGAGTTCCCAAAATCCAAAATCCAGATCGACCCATATTACAACTAAATAATGTTGTAGTCTTAAATTTTTTAGAACTCATTGGGCATCAGATTGCCAACTAAAATAGAGATCACGCGCACGGATTGTTCAAATTTCCGAATGATTATGCCAATGTATTGCGCTCAACAACATCCAACTGAGGTTAAAGAGATCAATTTTCAAAATGTGCTATTGTTCTTTTGAACGTTCATTTTATCATTTTTAGTTTGGCGCTCCACAGAAAGACTTCCAAATGCAGAACGAGAATCCACTAGAACTTCTAAAGGCTATCAATAAAAAGAAAAAGGCGAAAAAGGAGAAACAATCGTTAGAAAATTTAATTGATGTAAAATAAGTTAAATGAATATTGGTGCTTTCAATAAAAATGAATTACAGGGGCTGACAATCAGTGAACTTCCAAGACCGCAGAAAGCTCCAAGAATCGTTGTAAACCACTTTCTGCTGATATTCCTTCATATCACTGACTCTCTTTTTAGGGCAAACTGAAAAGCTGTTTACTTCAATTTGTGAAACTTCCCGACGATATAGAATGCGATCTCCGAAAGGCAATTAAAGCTATTCAACACAGAATCATGATCAAAACAGGGCAAGAGATTGCACATGGGCACATCTGGAAACTCCTCTATGGCGTTAAACGGACAAGACGGAAACAGATCAAGACGTTCAATGAACACCTGTTCAGAGGTCTAAACTGGGATTTCAGCTTATTATGAATATTCTGTTCACAACTTCATTTTCGTTGGTTTTTTGGCTATTCAATTTTTGTAACTGTGTATTTGTATAAGTGTTTCTTATAGAAACCGAGTTTAATATTTGTTATCTGTGGGCAATAATTAGGCAATAACACAAAATTACGTTTGAACTGCACAAGTTGTTAGAATACCGTAATGAGGTCTAAAGAAATGTTGCCTGGAAGCAAGCGTGCCAGAAATATTCGAATATCCTGTGCATGAAGCTTTCAGTCCCTTTTAAGAAAGACATACAGTACCGGCCATAAAGGTATCATATTATGGTTTTTCGACCATATCTCATTCGATATAGAACGAATCAATCTTATTTTTTCACAGTTTGTTCATGAAGCAACAATGTATCAGTTAAGAACATTTGGATTCGTGAAACTAATGCATATTTGAGTAATTTGAAAAAGAACGAAAACAGCAAAAACCGTATTTCTTCAATGAAACTTCGTGCTCTTAGAAATTGTTCTATCCGCGAGATTTCAATATTTTGTGGGAAAACCATTTGCATTAATTACTGCCTGACATCTACGGTGCATGGAATCAATGATTGTGTCGATGGTTGATTGGGGAATCTTCTTCCAGTCCTCCTGGAGAAATGTGAAATTCTTGTTTGAAGCAGTTTTACCGGTCAATCTCTTTTCATAAGTGTTCCTTATGGGAACCGAGTTTAATATTTGTTATCTGTGGGCAATAACACAAAATTACGTTTGAACTGCACAAGTTGTTAAAGTTGTTAGAATACCGTAATGAGGTCTAAAGAAATGTTGCCTGGAAGCAAGCGTGCCAGCAATATTCGAATATCCTGTGTATGAAGCTTTCAGTCCTTTTTAAGAAAAACATATATTCCAGAAGTACTCACTGATTTCATCAAATTTCTAATAGACACCGTGCACGTTTTTGTATACAAAAAATGAAAGGAATCGTAAAGATCCATTCCTTTTCCACATCGACAGGAGTCGTCTATCTGGCCAATAAGGGGCAGAGATGACCGCAAGTAGCGTCATGTAACCTTTGTGACGTGGTGGTCCAAACTTTTTGCTTAGAAGGTCATAATCCGAGAAACGAATGCTCAGAACAACAGCTTCCTCTGTTTCAGACACGTTCTCATATGTGTGCGTACGTGTGTGTTTGTGTCGAAAAATAATAATAACTATGTACACGATGAACTAATGGAACCATTTCAGTTATTTCAGGCCTTATAAAAGTGCAACTTTAATTGAGGGAAACTTTTAATTGAAATAAACCAACATTAGCCCGGAATATGAACTTATTATCGTTTCTCTCTTTTTTTTTCGCTTCTGATCTTAAAAGTCTTTTCGATTTTCAGAATTCTTCAACACAGCGTTTAAAAATATTGAAAGAAATCAGCTTTCATAAAAGATTTTGTGGTATATAATTCCCCGATTAAATTCTGAATCAACCACCAATTTAGATTTTCCATAATATTTAAGCGTCGTTTCATTTTATCTCGGGTTCTCAAAAAAACATCAAAAATCATATAGAATGTCAATTATTTGATGTTAACAGTACAGTTACAAGAAACAAGTAAAATTTCCTGCCGAATCCACGAAGGGTATCACCTTTTATCGCAAAAGTACGTAATACGAAGTCGGAAATATCTTAAAACTTTGTGTTCTCTGCGGTCTCACTCATTCATTAATTTTCACACACACACACATTCACAAACAAACATAGCGGACATACATAACCTTATAATCCTTGAATACTTTGTTGCGGAGTACTCTCGACCTCGTTTCTTTTGCACCTTGCCTGTCTCTGATTGTCTCAGTCTGCAATCAGAAAAGAACTCATATATCTTTTTCTGAGTGTTTTTACATAGAGAGCGAAGGTGTAAGATTCAGTCGGTGGTTTTGTTCTTCTTTGTTCCTCACTTGCACCACCTGCCCTATCCTTTGGTTTTTTTTTGGTTTCCTTTTGATGATATCTGAGTCTGATTGGTTCTAAACAGCTTTTAGTCAGATGGTAATGCCTCCATTCTCATATCATTACATCTTGTTCATTAGCTGTGTAATTCACTCAATTTATCATTCTTCGGCTAGACATGATGATGCACACATTTCCAAAATGCTGTCTACGCGTCTACCTATGGATTACCACATGTGGTATTTAGGTATTAAAGTCAGAAGTGATCTAGCGTAGCAGAATTCTGAAGTGAGCCAAAATTAAAGCACTGCTCTTGTCATTAAGAAAAGGGCTGCTAAAGGACTTGCTCTTGCCATTTCATTGAGAATTCTGAAATGCAAGTGATCATTTTAGTTATGTTTTTCAGCCTGCCTCTCACCAACTCTCTTGTTTAAGTTTCCAGTCAAATTTCAAGGTTTTTAAACTATTAATTATTGACTATGAATTCCTAAACCATGACCATGATGCTGAAAATAATGGTGAACATGTATACATATTATGCATACAGAACTAATCAAATATGAATATATAAATTTGCGGTTTTTTCCATTCCCACGTTTGCTTTTCCTCATTTTCCACATTCCGCACTTTCCGGATATGAATACATTACCTTATATAATAATAAATCGAGAAACTTGTCTTTTTGCTTGGAATTCAGAATATCTCTCTCTTTTTCTCTCTTTCTCTCTCACTCTCTCCCTCTCTCTCTTCCTCTCTTTCTCTCTCCTCTCTCCCTCTCTGCTCACCTAGAAACCGAAGTAAATGGCAGATCAAGAGAGAAAGAGCAAGGAATAGAGAGATACGGAGAGAAGCAGAGAGAGAGAGAGAGAGATAGCTTGATTGTTATTTCGAGAATTTAATTTTTCTTATTAATATGATTAAAGCAGAAATGAGACAATAGGAAGCGACGAAATTGAAGTATGAAGTCCAAAGAGACATTCGGGAATAAATACATCAACAACCGAAAGAATGCGGAAAGAGATATGAACCCAAAAAGGCAGCGCAACAAAATTGTATTTTAACTAGGAAAAACATATATCGATCGCCTAGGATTGAATAGTAGACTCCGCCAGGTAACTTGACTTAGCTCTAGACACTTTCCGCATGCTTCTCCACTACTTTTTGGTTTGAAGCAATAACAAAATCGTCTTTCAAACGTTTGGCATTGAATTTTGAATATATCACAATATGTAATTGTAATTGTATGTTAGCACGTTATCAAGAATTAATCTTTTGAAATAAATGGTCAAAATCTGAAACAAAGTATCTAGAAATGAATCATTCCAATTCCCAGCGCTCACTATGCAGGAAGGAAAGCTTGATTAAAAAGTTATGTTTCTAGTTTTCACCGCAATTAAGCCTGTTGTTCTGTTGCCTTCTTCATTTCTTTCTCTTTGACTAGCAGGTTAGTATCTTTGCAAAATCAACGGTATCACATATTTCAGTCGATATTTGGTTGTGTTCGAGTAGTCAGACTCGATTAATTTCCGATTAGTTCACAATATTTTTATCAGCTACTCGAACGGGCAACATTTCACTTCGGAGCTCTGTTCCAGTTGCACTCGCAATCTTCATTGAACAGCTCATTCGAATGGAATTTTGCTTTGTGATTTCAAGCTACTCTCCATTATTTCTATCATCAATTCATAGCCGTGTGATATTTTTTGTATTGCTTCCTCTCATTCTTCTTCAGTTTTCCGAAAATTCATCACCATCATCATCACAATGAGACAACCATCACTTCCACCCGTCCCCGTCGTCCCATTTGCGTTTTGTGCGACGAGTGTTTTTGTGATGATGGAGGAGATGATGCTTTGGCCGGCAAATAGAAACAGAAAAAAAACTAAAAGAAACAAGAAAAATGTACCACCTCCCCGTGCTGTGCTGTCTGAGTGTGTATTTCTTTAGCGTCAAACGTTTTTATTCGTCGTTTTTGATAACAATTCCGTAGAGCGAAGAGAAACATGTACCAAACATAAGTGAATGTATGAGAATGTGAGAAGACAGGCCGACGAACTGCTCTTTCCTCCCCACCGATGCTATCATTTTCTGTGCTTCTCGTTGTCATTTGTTATTGCAGGTGTGGTGTATTGCTGGGCGGAGGGCCCATACTTTATCGCATAATCCGCATCGTTCCTAAAACAACGCATAGTTTCAAATGTTTAATGTTTCAACATTTATTGCAGACATTCTTTTATTCTTTGTGTTTTAGTTCTTATATCGAAGATGGGTATTGTCTCGTTTCTGGAACCAAATCGCCAGCCTTCGAAACAATCGTTGCAAAAGCGAGCGCATTCCACTTAAATGATCCTTCGTTTCTTTGTCTAAAATGAAGCAGATATAACATTTAATGTGAATTAACGTTAATCATGAAAATAAAATCAACTTATCTCAGAATTTTTCCGGTGGTGGTAGTGGTTCACATTAATATTGCTCATTCTCTGCGCCGGTAATAGTTTTTTTTAATGCGTTATATGATCAGAGAACTAGAGAACTAGGAATTATTCAAAATTGTTCCTGAATCTTCTCTGATTATTTTCCCAGAATATCTCATGTCGTGTTTGCTCTTTTTAACTTTTTTTCTTTTTTTTTCCTCATCAAGATGTGCTACAACGTACTTTAAAGATAGCGCCATATTTTTTGTTTTTATTGTTTATTATCAATAGCCATCACACTGATATTTGTCATGATTCGTCGTGTTCTTTTGCAGAAAAAAGTCCTTTCATTATTATATCTGCTGTGACGTGGAGGAGAAATACGAGTTTTGGTCACAAGGAGAGAACAGAAAAATGTTTGTAATCAGTCTGCGAACCCAAAACTCAAAGATCGTAGTGCTCTCTTCAAAATACCAGCAATCTATTTCGTATCAGTCATTCCTCCCGTGTTTCTCTTGCCATATAGCAAGGACTCGGCGCGGTACGTTCAAAAGGGTGTCAACAAAAATAGTGATTAGAACAGAAATCGAAAAAGAATGGCGGTTACAAGGTCATCAATCACGGCAAACTTATCTCTCCGTAATCTTTTCCGCGGGTCCGCCGGTTCTTCTCCAACTTCTCATCGTCGTGCTTATCATTTTATCACCTGTCCATTGTTACAACAATGTATCTTCTTCCACCACAATATCTATCATTTTTCTATTTTTTCGCATCTTTCGATTGTCTTCTGATATGTCCATAAAACGCATCGGGTTCCAATGTGTTTTGTTCTCATTTGAACTACCTATATTTACTTTCGTTCCTTCGTCTTGATATTTACGAATCTTCAGATTTCCCTTCGAACTTCATTTTCCTATGGTACCTATAGTGTTTCCAACGCTTCTTCCTGACGCTGATCCTAATCTCGTTGAGTTCTGTGTAAGAACTGGCTCAGCTGATCTTTCTCATTTTTATTTTTAACTTTCAGAAGAACTTGCTATTTGCCAGTCATCACAAAGAGTGTGCTACCGCTTCGGAACTTCTGCAAAAAGTTGTGGCACTCAAGTGCATTCAAGATAGCAACACGATGAGGTACGTGTAACACTGATCTAAAAAAAGAAATTAACAACACAATGCGCTTTGCATTATTCATCAACAATGGTTCGCCGAGAAAGAAGGAGACTGTCGAAAAAATCGGAAGTGTCATATGACATAATACATAGAGGCACTCGATTGTTCTAAATGACTTTCTTTTTTGTTTGATTCCGAATTTAAAAATTGGGAATTTTAAAAATTGCAAAAGAGTACACAATAAAAAACTGATAACACCTAGTCGCAAGCGCATCGAGTTGAGAAAGTACAGTCATAACAAGAATCAAAAGATGCAAAATGAATGAGACACTTTTTTTCAATGTAGGAAAAGAAAATGAAAGCATAGAGAAGAATGTAATATTCTTTTCGTATCAAGGAACCTGTAAATAAGCATAAATCATTCTATAGACAACGAGGGCGTCTAGCGTTTTTTTCTTTTCGTTTATCGTACTGATCACATTATTTAGACAAATCAACAAACCCAACGAAACGTCGTCAAAGCAAATTGGGAATTTTATAAACCTTTTGATGTAATTTAGAATATATTTTGAGAATCTCAAAGTTCTGGTTCCCGTGTAGTATGTATTTATGTACTTTCTTGCCGTACATTAATATTATGGCCTCTTTTTACTTACAAGGGAACCTCGAATAGAAATCCTCCTAACTTTTTTTAAAATTTGGCCACAGGTACTGTCGACTACGGGAAACGTTTCAAAAACGTTTGTTTCATCTTTTTTTTATCATGATCCGGTAAAAATTTTAAAACTTGAAAAAAAAAGCCAAAAAAAAGTTTTCCGTGAAGCAAAACCGAACCCACACTTAATATACTCGCGTCCCCTTCTTTACCTCTCGGCCACCGCTGCTTGTTTTTCCTTCAGCGTGGAATGCATATAGGAAAGAAGGGGAAAGAAGGAGGCGAAATAAGGGCGCAGAGCTCCGGATTTTCAGATCGAAATATCTCGATTTCCAGAAGTTTGCGCAGATAGCCACTATGTGTACTGAATTTCCCGTAGTCGAAAGTACCTGTGGTCAAATTTTTAAAAAAAGTTAGGAGGATTTCTATTCGAGGTTCCCTTGTTAGACTTGCAAAGCCGTTCGACCCCGGTTGACCACAGACCGCCGCATAACTTTCTTCAAAATGAAAAAAATATATCTGCAATAGGTCACAAATTGGAGACCTCTGCACTTTCTTTAAATTTAGCATTATGAATATCAGATAATACAGCTTTAACATGTGATCTAGGAAACAGGGACGGCAACTTCTTTTCTGATTTCCTTTCGTCTAATGGAGTTTACACTTTTATTATGACACGGGTCGAGATCTACTATTTTTTACTTTTTTTCAGCTGCAATTTTGTATTTTAAAGAAGTTAGGTCGTTTAAGCCTGAGTTGTAAGTGTGATTTTAGTATATGTAAAACAAAAAAACTAATACGCCGTGTAAAGAACTATTTTCCAACATCCGGACTCTATGTATGAATACAGGGAACTGTTTTAATCAATTAGGAAATAATATGTTGATGAATTACTATTGTTGAAGGTTGGCCTGTTACACTGTTGTTGCTGTAACTGGAATGTGAGATGGTCCAGAGATAATTGCAATCACCTGTTTCGACAGGTTCCGCGAATGCAATAAGACTCTTATTTTTCTTGAACAACAAACTTTTACAACTGTCCTTGGCGAATTCAGCTTATAATTATTTTAAACACTAATAACTATGATAGCTACGTGATTTTTAAACCATTAACAATTTAAGAATTCGAGAAACAAAAAAAATACATCGTGTTTCAGCTCTCCTTCCACTTCTTCCGCTTCATCTTCCAGAGCCAATGTGTCATCGTTCTCTTTGGCTTCATTGGCGCCGTCCACTTCATCAGCCAACGCACCTAAAATTGTTATTGAACGACCAGAAGCCCGTTCTTTCTCTGATACGCCTGTGTTTTTCAACTCGATGACCGCGGTTCTCCAAAATCTGAGCAAAGCCGGCGTAGATCCAATCGTTGCTGAGAGTATTGCTTTAGATCGTCTCTGCTCACCAAGTGCAAATCCGCTCAGTTTTATGTCAAAAGTAGTCATAAATGGAGTCGAGATTTGCGCCGTCGATGAAGTGACTGCAGGATTCGTTAAGAACGTCTTGAAAAGGCTTCATGTGAGCTTCATCATGCAACTATTCGCTTAATCTTAATTTAAATGCTTCAGGATCATGAAAATTTCACAGTTGATGGAGCTCCGTACCCTTTTGACGTCAAATCTGCTTTACGCTACTCAGAACATCTTCATTCACAGATACCTCCGCTTGGAGTGAGTTAATGTATCCAGTTGTTATCATTCTTCACTTTTTATAGACGGTTAATCCAACTCACCTGGCTCATGAACAGTCTATTACGTTTGCTGCCATGTCTCGATTCATGGCAATGCATGAAATAGTACGTGTGTTATTTGAAATGTTTGTAAACCGATTTTATTCAGAACATTGACTTGAAGTTGCTGTTCCCGGTGGAAAGCCATGTTCTTGACGAGACGGCGTACTATTCTGCTCTTTTCTGGACGTACCGAGAAGCATTGAAAACTTTCTACTATCCCAAAATGCCAGCCCCATTACCACCAAATTTTCAACTAACGGTATCCATTTAACAGTTCATTTTCTATGTAGTATTCATCGACCATAGTTTCAGCCACAAGAACGCCAAATCCTTTGTCGTTACTGGAACGCAGGCAATCGTCATGTAACTGTTTCGGAAAGCATGCTACTGGCAAGAAGATGTCCGAGCTTAGCTCCATACCAAGTCTATGGATTCTTTGATAAGCGACGTAGAAGGGAGTATAACAGATATCGGTAAGGGGAATAGTATGTAATTAATCATCATTTTTATGGCCAATTTGACATTCGAATTTTCTAATTTTAGCGGCATTAAAGATGATGAGACATTGGCTTTTGAGACAACACAAGTGTGGAGAAAACTCAGGGAAATGAAACAAAAATGTGACGATGAAGATAGTGATGACGATGATGATCTATTTATTCAAAGAGAGTTTCTCTCGGTACGTTTAACTTAAGCTGCATAACTTTCCGTACTAAATGTTGACATTCAGAGAGATGACAACGAAAAATTGCAACTTCTGTGGCAGTTGGGTCATCGGAAACCAAGCCGAAATGAATGCGAAATACTCGCCGCTGACATGCAGATTAACAATGGAGAACAGGTAAGAGAGCCCTTGGATGGAAAATGCGTTTCATTTGCTTTCATCACACTTTATTGCATCTCTTATGATGATTTTCCAATGCTCAGTTTCGAGAGCGAATTTATGGGAAAACATGCATTCTAGTTATCTGATGGATGTGCTCCACGTATGACTCCATATTTCAGATATTCGCATACTTCGAAGACCGTCGCTGGCGGGATGACTTTCAAAAAAGCAAGACCCGTGCGAGCAGCAGCAACAGTTCTTTAAAGCGCTGAAGATGAAAATTAAGTACGTCGCTCCCATTTCTAAATGTGATGATTGTATATTTCATCGCCCCTAACAATTACCGAGCTTCTCGAACTGTGTTCTCTGGACACATATCTGTAACTCTTCTTCTGATGTGTACACTATTTTTGATGATCTTCCTTTCCTTTCTCCTTTACTCTCTTTTTTTTTGTTTTGTATTACAATTACAGCCATATCGATTGTTCTGTTTGAGTGGCTCATTGTATTTTTTACATTCATTGAATTTCTTTGGTTTTTGAGACACTGTAAGTGTAATTAAAGCTCTTCATTGTGAGTTCCGAAACAATGTGAATGTCTAGCGCTATCTGAAAATATTAATTTTTGCCGGCAATTATCGAGTTGAAGAGCACAGAATTGCCTGTTATCAGTTTCCCCTCCTGAGCTTCAAAAACGATTGCCCTGTGCCACTTTCAATTCGTGGTTTCTTCATTTTTTTAACGTGCCTATTTTAAGTAGATCATGTGAATTTTTATAAGAGAACAAATGAATGTGTTCTGGCTCGTTCAGAACTATCTGCTGAGTCATTTTCAGAATTCCAGTAAGGGTCTCGCAAATACTTCGTTTTTCACAGAACCGTGCTTCAGGTTCGGTTCAGCTTTTCTTTACATTCCGTTCTCTTATACTTTTCCATAAAAACCGGTTTCCAATTAATTATCCAACAGGACCAAGGAATATGTATTAGAAATGGAGGTTCAAGACAGCCAAGAGAGCTCGCCGGTTTTAAAACTGGCGAAAATAGAGGAACCTAGCAAGTGCATTTACCAAAATGAAGAGTACGTCTAGACCTCGTTGATTAATAATATTCGTTTTTCAATCAGGAAGCCAGCCTCCATTGTACAGTCTATTGAAATTTGGAATAGAATAAGATACGGTCATGTGTCCACTGCTATGCGCTTACGGAGTCTGCTTCTATTCATATCTTCAACGCTGATCAGTTTCATAGAAACCATATCGGAGCCAAAAGTAGAAAAGGTTCCGGCTACCGTGAGTTGTGTTTTCTGTAGCATTGACTGCCGAAAAGTCAATTGGTTCAGGATATTATTAAAAGAATTGTTACTAGTTTTATCGATGCAAGTGTAGAACAGCCGCGGAGTTTTGTGAGTTATCAAATTGACATAGCTCTAGCATGGTTAAATACATTTTCAGAGTCATGAAACATTTCTGGACATTCTCCTTGAGAAGATCCCGAACGCAGATCTAGTAGGTCTTTCATAGAGTGGAAATAACTAATTTTTGTGGATTTCCAGAAAGGAATGCATTATCACGAAACATATCTTGCAATATCTCCAATGATTAACAGTGTTAACTGGGCTAGAATTAAATTTGATAGACGAGATGTGAAGCGGTGTTACAATAGCTTGACAAACATTTTACAAGTATGTTTTGTGAGTGACAAAGCAGCGAAGCAGAATTGTTTAACAGTTTCTCTTACAGCAGCAAATTGGATTCGCAAATCAAGCGGAAGCCGATCAGTTAGTATTAGCTATTTATGTGGCAAGCGTGTGGTGTTCTATTCTGAAACAATATCCAGAACTGTCTCGGCCATTCTCGGATCAACATGACTTCGAAGCTTATATGAAAACTTGGGTTTTTCATCCGCATTTTGAGAATTTTTCTAAAGTATTTGTAGCGTCTTGCTGTCAAATAATGGAATCGTCAGATCAGATGAAAAAATCAGAAAAGCAAAGTTCAGAAATAGATCAACGGGAAACGCCTAAGCCTCTTTCTGTGACGGCATCTTTACCAGAAATGCATGATCAGTCTGGTCCCATATCCAGCCCCACGATATCATTATCACCTCATATACATCAGTCTTTGAAAATGAGACCACACTTTGATCCTTATATGCCATACACGAGCTCATCTTCTGGCCACTTTGCCGCATTACAACAAGCTGGAATGCCTTCCCTTTATGAGCGCCGTCCACAATTTCCAGGGGTGGCCACTTTCTCTCAAATTACTTCAACTACACCTATCCCACTATCACAGTCAGCTCAATCGGCTTCGAAAATTATAAAGAGGAAACAACCACAAGAACAAATTTTAATTGCTAAATTTGACCAATTGGTAATTATTATTGTTTTCTGCAACATCTAAATCGCATTTTTCAGGCAAGAACAGTGAGCAAGCCGCGTCACAGAAAGGGCCCTAAACCAGGTACAAAATATCGGCAGCGAATTACGGTTTATTCACCGTTTCGCAAGTATTTGAATCATATTTTCATTGATTTCCAGGAGGAAGCGTCGATGATACTACAAGTCGAAGCAGAGAAAGTAGCGATGAGCCCGCCGGACCGGCACTCAAAAAGAAAAATTAGTGAGAGGACAAACATTTCCTTATATCAGGCGAGTTGACCAGATAGAGATTAAAGGAAATTATGAGTTGTTATTCAGGTGAAAAGTTTCTTCAACCGCATAACTGCTGAAAGAAGGCGAATCAGGTTAGGAACGTCATCGAAGAGAAACGAAACAAAAAGGAAAGGAAAACTCACCGATTCGTAATTTATATTATCATTTATTTATTTTTATTAATCGCAATAAGACCAATAAACCGACATTTCCCACTAATTATTAAAGAAAAGAGGATGTCAGAATTTGGGTAAAATTCCAATAGGTACCGGACAGAGCAGAGAAATAAAAAAATATTAGTATGGTCACCAGGAATAGTAAACTACAGGGTGGCCGCTAATTACCCGCACACGATAGAACGGCTATAAAACCGGAACCAAAAATCAAAGAGACATGGAAATTAACAACAAGTTTATTGAAATGATAACAAAAAACATAAATTAATCTTGTTCCATGCGGTCACCTCGCTTGCGGATGACAGCTCGAAGACGTTGCAGGTAAGCATCAACTGTAGCACGCAGGTAATCGGCTGACAATTTGTCCCATTCCTTGAGCAAAGTCTTCTTCAGAGCAGCCACACTTGAATGGGGTTGAGCATTGACCTTGCTCTGCAAAACCCCTACACGGAGTAGCCCAAGGGAAGGGACAGACCTGATCTGGCGAGGAAGCAGGCCATTCTTCCTTGCGAATGAACGCAGGAAAATGCGTTGCGAACCACTCCTGAGTGATCTTGGCGGTTTGAGCGGGTGCACCATCCTGCTGGAAAACACAGTGTTGTCCTTTGAAGTGTTTTTGGAGCAAGGAAGAAAGTACTTCTCTAAAATTTCTCAAATAAAAAGTTCCTTGTTGATTTTGACTCCCTGATCAACGAAAACCAATGGTGCTTTGCCATTTGAGCATATGACTCCGAAGACCATGACGCTGGCAGGGTGAGAGACTTGATTGATGGTCCTTCCTTTGTCAGATGCTTCTTGGGAACTATGGGCCAAAACACGATGATTTTGGGAATTGAACTCGGCCTGTACTGTGAAAAGTCTTTCATCAGAAAAATCAGTCACAAAACTGCGTGCAGCGGAGAAGACCTATTGCTTTCTCCAGACGTTTCTTCTTGTTGGCTTCAGCAAGAATGGCTGCTTTTTGAACACGATATGGAGCTGGGTTTCCACAATTTTTCTCACCGATGTTCGTCTGATTTTCATATCAATTGACATCTTTCTCATGCTTCAATGCAGATTTCTGTAGATTGTGGTCTTGACAGTCTTAATCACCTCCGGAGTTGTCACAGTAACTTTTTTTCCTCATTCAGGACGATCCTGTTGACTACGAAGCTCCTTGAAAAGAAAAATTGCATCATACACCGTTTGGGGGAATTCCGAGCTGTTTAGCAATCGTTGTTCCACTGATTCCGGCTTTGAACATATGGTACATGGTAGCACGGTGTGGAGAAGCACGTGCCATTTCGCTAAAACAAAACGTATGAAGCTGAAACTTGGGAAAATTGTAAAAAAATACTTGAATAAATAAAAAAATTGAATTTATCCGCCCCACTGATGCGTCAATGCTTGCGTGCTTGGCGCAGAACCCGTGTGCGGGTAATTAGCGGCCACCCTGTACAGGGTGGCAGCCAAATACCGTTACACGCTTGAAACGTTATAAATGTCTTCAAACAAGTTCAATTTTCACCAGAATTGGACAGAATTTTATTGAAATGATACAAAAACAAGTTTTAACGATAGTTTTCAAATCGCCCTCCTTTGGCCTTCACCACCGCTCTCAATCTCTTCGGGTAAGCGTCCACCACGGCACGCAGGTAGTTGGCATCCATTTTGTCTCAGGCTTTCACAAGTGCGACCTTCAGAGCGCTCAAACTAGCGTAGTTTTTGGTGGAAACCTTCTGGGTCAAATATCCCCAAACGGCGTAGTCCAGAGAATTCAGGTCGGGTGACGACGCTGGCCATTCTGACGAGGAGATGAACTCTGGAAAATTGTTCTTGCACCACTGCTGAGTGGCCTTGGCGCGATGAGCCGGTGCGCCGTCTTGTTGGAAGCACCAGGGTCGGTTTCCGTAATACGATTTGGACCACGGAAAAACTGCAGCCTCTAAAATGTGTTTTCTGTAGTAGGTTTGGTTCACCTTGGCTCCCAAATCAACAAAAATCAGCGGGGTTTTGCCATCGTAGCAAATTCCTCCAAAAACCATGACTGAAGACGGATCAGATGTCTTATTGAGAATTTTTCCGTTCTTACAGGCAGTTTGAAAGTCTTTTGCAATAATCCGATGGTTTTGGTCATTCTTATTAGCTTCGACGGTGAAAATTTTCTCGTCTGTGAACAGTGTCGAGAGGTGCGTGCCTGAGTGCGTGCCGTGAAGAAGTTTTCGTGCTTTTTGCATTCGGAGAGCTTTGTTTTTCTCGGTGAGGAATGCGCCGTGTTGCATACGGTACGAAGTCATCTTCAGCTTCTCTTTGACAATGATTTCCATAGAATATCGGCACTTTTTGAAGTCTTTAGCAAGCTTCCTCATTCTTCGCTCCGGATTTCTTCGGATTCTTTCCAAAACGCTTTTGGCGTCGTCAAAGTGACAGGACGACCCGATCTTGGATGGTCATTAGGTGTACGAAGACGGTGGATGCGAGTGACAGTCCGATGAACAAGCATTCGGTTGACGTTCAACCGCTTAGCGATCTCCGAATTCGACACAACCTGCTGCATCAGTTTAATAATAGAACCACGATGGGGTGAAGCAGCCGTAATTACCTTAAAAATGGAAGTTGCTACCAGAAAATTGAAAAACATAGTAATAAATATGTAATAATTAATAAAAAATAAAATTGATACAGTAGCGACTTGTGCTCATGCGCCAGAATCCACGCAAAGTTCTGTTTTTTTTTTCATTTGATCCCAACGCTAACGTAAATATCCGACACTATTTGGAGAATGCAAACTCCAAATAGTGTCGGATATATTTTCATTTGGATCGGAAATGAAACGTTTTAGTCACAGAAAAGGCAGATTTAAAAAGAAACTATAAAAATTCGAGTTAATATGGAAAAATACGTATTATTATGCATTTTCAAAAATTTTCAAATGCATGAACAATCATGATACGAGAATTTTTCGCGGCTCGATTAGAACATAATTTAGATCCTCTTTTTCGGAAATATAAATAGTGATTTTTCGTAGAGCCATTGGAAGATTGCTTTATTTTCCTTATAAAGTTTTTTGTGATTATCATTTGCACGAGGTTCAATTTCTCACTGCTTTATTATTGAATAAATTATTTTTAGAAAAACGTATTATAGTGGAGGACAGACTATCAACGCTTCCAATTGGACGTTGTTCTATTTGTGCACAGGTAGAGAACCTTTAATTAACATTTGGGTGCACTAAAATTTTAGGAAGATCCGCCACTTCCTCCAGATGCCCACCCATTAGAATTTGAAAGCCTTACGACGGAATTGAAGCGCTGCGTTTTATGCGAACAAGCAGCCCATTTTTCGTGTACTTTGAGTAACAAGCAATGCGAATGTTCCCCGCATTCTTATTTTACACTTTATCCAGAAACGGCATCTGGAGGAAGTGGCGGATCTTCCTAAAATTTTAGTGCACCCAAAAGTTAATTGAAGGTTCTCTATTATCGCCTTAAAAAAGTTCCGACATTTTTTCGAGCCCGCGGAAATCGGGATTTGAATTTAGAGGCTCCGCCCATATATCGCGCATAGCAGATGCGCTGCAACGATGATGAATGGGCGGAGCCTCTAAATTCAAATCCCGACTCGAAAAAATGTCGGAACTTTTTTACGGCGATAATATTTTTATCAGAAGAAACAAAAAAAAATAAATGACGCAAATTGATATATTTAAACATTCGAAGAAACGTGTAAAAAAATTCACGATTAATACAATTTCGTTCTTTTAATCCAGTTTAATTCTGAAAATTCGGAAGAAAAAATAAGGAGCCTCTAAATTCAAATCCCGATTTTCGCGGGCTCGAAAAAATGTCGGAACTTTTTTACGGCGATAATACCTGTGCACGAAAAACAGAACAGCGTCCAGTTTTTCCTTTTGGGATCAAAATAGAATTGGAAGCGTTGATAGTCTGTCCTCCACGTACACCCGCCCTATCCGTCGAAACAACACGAAACTCGCAGCAACATTTCAACACGGCGAGAACAAAAATATCAAAATAGGTGCGTTAGTAATGGGTTTATTTTAATTGGCTATTTTTAGATGATGAAATTGTAATTCGCTCGTGGTCGGATGAGAAGTTCAATGTAAAAACTCGTGTTGTGAGAATCATGGAAGAACTCGATGTGATCATCTTGAAGTCGGACGAAGAAGATTTTGAGTCCAGTTCCGCCTAAAAAAGGAATGGAATATCTGATGGTAATTTTTTATCAAATGACATTTTTTCTAAATTGCCCTTAAAAACACTTTTTTAGATGGGATATTCGATTCTTCACAACAAGACAAGCCATCTTTCACTGTCTGCCGGAATGATCGCTAGTGATGTGAAGCGAAGATTTCGATATACGGGATCGAGTGGCACATTCAAAGGAGATAGTGGTGATGGATGTTGGAACAAAAAGGGTCAATTAATTGGAATGCAAGTCGAGGTGGAAAAGGTGGGGCACACGAAAGATGACAAAGGACGACCTGCATCTCCTGCATGCGGAGGTCGTTGTTGTATCGTCGCAGTCTACTATCTTCTCGTGGCAATTCGGGTAATATTAATTGTTATTTTCACTCAAACAATTTTTGGATTTTAGGATTTGTTGCCACCGGCCGACTCTGATGAGGAATATGAATGGAACGAATGAATATCTTGATCTTCTTTATCGGTTGTTTCTCGTTGCTCATAAAATTTCTTTTCGTCTAAAAATTATTTTCTTTTAGTATTAAAACGTTTTTTCTCTGGTCGTAAATTATTCTTTTTGGTTTATTGAAAAATTCTCTTTTTTTTTCTGTCGCGTTCTGAATTCTGTTTATAAACATTATGTGTGAAATTTAACATAAAAGCAAAGAAAATCGGTAAAGTGTCTCGCATGAAAACACCACGGAAATTCTTGATGGGTAATTGGTGCGCCAGACATATTTTGGTCATTTTTCAAAAATGGCACATTCTGGGGGAATTAAGTATGATTTTCAATGAAAAAATGTTTTAAAAATGTTGAAAATCTGCAAAAAATGTGCGCCAGCGTCAACCTTTTGTATACTACTCACGTTTGGTTCATTCCACAGCGCCAGTTCTGCTTACCAAAAATGACCCACTTGGACCTCGCATTCACGTTGACAGTTCACTAAGGAAACTGCAACTTCATACCCATTGAAAGTTTGAGAATAGGTTGAGGGCATTACGCCCCCAAATCCTCTAATCATTAGCTTTACCGAATATAACTGCCAGAGATCCAGCTATCCTGAGGGAAACTTCGGAAGGAACCAGCTACTAGATGGTTCGATTAGTCTTTCGCCCCTATATACACGCATAGGGCCACTCCGAAGAGCGCAGATCCTACGTCGGCCAATTCGAGACAGACCTTCACTTTCATTTCGCCGCAAGGTTTCAACACTTTCTGACTCGCAGTAGACAAGCACTCCGCAATCCGTGTTTCAAGACGGGTCGGAAACGTCGTCGACTTTCACACCGACGTCACACACACTAACGTAACTAAACGCTAGCCGCGACGAACCCACTACCGACAACAAGACACCGCCTCTTGCGAGATGGGCAACACTGTCGGGCTAGAACGAGCGACTAACGCTGTCGGCGCAGCACAGGAAACGACAACGCGACGATCACAACTAAGCGACCGGCCACCAAACTTGTCTCCGAGCAACATCAACTGTCTCTGGTTCCACTCCATCGATTTCACGTTCTCTTGAACTCTCTTTTCAAAGTCCTTTGCAACTTTACCCCACGGTACTTGTTCGCTACCGCAATCGAGTCGATATTTAGCCTTAGATGAAGTTTATCACCCACTTTAGGCTGCACTTTCAAGCAACCCGACTCCAAGGAGCAGACGAACCAACAGTGCCGCTATCCGGAACGGGGCTCGCACCCTCTCCAGTTTATGACCTCAATCGTAAAGACTTTGGACATACGACACTGCTAGAAGCCTACACCTATACGCCACATTTCGTAGCAGCCAAAGACTCAACGTTTCGGCGCTGGTCTCTTCCCGTTTCACTCGCCGTTACTAATGGGGTTATTCATGAAAAGTACAATTGCATTTTAATGCAAAAAACCCCACTTTAATGTTATTCACGATTGCATTTTAATGCAAAAAAAGGCATTTTTTGCATTAAAATGATTTTCGTGCTTTTCATGAATAACCCCATAAGGGAATCCTGTTTAGTTTCTTTTGTTTGGCAAGAAGTCATAGGTACTAACGGTGAATATATAACACATTGAATATCGTTTTCTTTGAATACATTTTGTTCCGAAAAAAATGCAAAAAATTACGAAGACTTTTCATTCTACCAAAGAAAAAATTTCGCTCTATTAAATGTGAGGAACAATAACAACGCACAACGCCATTTCTGCGCAAGGCTCACGTCGAACATTACAAATAACTAATTTAATTTTAAAAATACTAAACACTAATTGTAAAATAAATAATTAGAACTCATACCGTGCCCTAGCTTTGTATAAAGGTGCTCCAGAAAGCGGCTAGAAGAGGGAAGAGCTTGCGACATATTTTTTAAATTGGCCATATTTCTTGCCTCGAATAAGAATTGTCCGAATTTTCATAAGTTGTTCCCGATTGGGTTGAACTGGCCAACTTCGGCTATCGATAATTCATTGCTGCACAGCGGTTCAACAACATAAGCGCGAAATGTAATGTTCTTCATTCACAATCTTTAAATTTAAATTTGCAAGTTGTCTAGTTTTATTCCGTGAAGAATCATTGTGTTAGATAATGGTGAAGGTGAATAAAATTAAGAGTAAGTATACGAGTATCCTAGTACATATACTGACTGCTCCACATAATGACGCGGACACTTATGAGAACGGTCACTATTGAAGAAGACCGTATTATTGTGTGGAGCAGTATACCAATCATTTGAAAAAAACAGGAGGTAGGCGAAATAGGAAATCACGCGGTAAATAAACTGAATGACAACACTAATATAGATCTAACGCCTAATAATTAAATTCTAATGCTGTCAATGGAAAATGGGGTTATAATCGCTATACGGAAATTGAGAAACCAACATGAAGACAATCTGAGTAATATATATATATATATATGTACAGAGCATTTTTTGGAAGTTAAAAATCATTATATTTAATAGCGTCGCTTCCATTTTTTCGAAGGTTTTGCAGTATTCTTTGTAGTTTTGTTCACCTGAAAGAAATCGATGGTTCTTTGAACACATATAAATATTTAGTAATGATTTGAACTCACAACAATTTCAGGAACTTTCTCTTCTTCTCTTCCTTTCTCCTCTTCATCTTCTATTTCGCAGTCATCAGGACAAGTTGCATTTCCACTACGCCAAGCTGTTTTAAATTGATTCATGACCAATTTTTGTTCAGAAGTAAGATTGCGGTGAGGTTCTTCACCTGACAACCGGGCTATCCGAAATATTTCATCGTATGATTCATATACTATGTTTCTTACTCGAGCTATGTCATGCACACTAAGCCCTTCAACTTTTCTTCGTTTCACCTCCTCTTTGAAACTTTTCAACAACTCTGCTTGCATAACGTAAATAGGAGGCAGGAGACCAACTTCATCAGCACTAGGAACAACCTTTCTAGCAGATTTCGATGGAACAGCAACAGAAGATACTGAAGGTCTCTGTCCGACAAAAGATGCTGAAGGCTCAAGCGAGGAATACTCTTGTCCCACTTTTATGCTTTTTCGGGTATCTTTCAACTTCTTTTTCATCGTATATTTCGACAATTTTTCTGTTGTATTGGGAAGTGGTGTCTGAACTTGTTGTAGGGTTTCTTCTACTTTGTTCGATGTTGTCGCTTCATCCAACTGCCTTTTTCTAATTTGGGTAGGAAGATACTTCCTTGGACGACCTCCTTTTTGGACAATTTTGAAACCATCGGGAACTTGAAGAAGACCTTTTTTCAACATAGATATTGCACGAATTTCCCATGCTCGTTGAATATTATTTGGAGCATTTTGAGGCACAACAAAAACATGATCGTCGGAAGTAACGCGATCACAGATGTAATTCTGAAACTGATTAGGAATAACAAATCACATATTTATCAAACTTATGGGGTTATTCATGAAAAGCATTTTGATGCAAAAAATGCCTTTTTTTGTATTAAAATGCAATCGTGAATAAGATTACAGTGGTATTTTTTGCATTAAAATGCATCATGAATAACCCCATTATAATTAGAAAATTCTGTCCTTCGACCACTCCGAAATTAGTAAACATGGAGAAAGTTGTATATTGAACAATACACAAATTTATTCTACAGATCAGTTTATGTTGACGAAATTAGGTGGAAATTGGAAATCCGGGAGCCTATGGCGAATGGAAAAAACATTTAACTTGCGCGGGTTTCATTAGGAGGATGTATATCCTAATGTGATGACCTATATTAGAATACTCGAAACTTTGATAAAACCAGAAATATTCTGCTTTTTTATTTAGTTTGAGATTTGAGCGATCATCAAAATAGAACATTTCTAGTTAGTAAAGGTAGGTTTCCTGATGTATAATAGTTTGAAAATATGCCTGTATGGGTACGTTATAAATGTTTTCTAACATAAAAATGTTGTTTTTTCAACTTTTATCAGAAACATGTTTTCTCATGTCTTTTTCTACTATTGAGGGATGTGAAAAGAAGCCGCCGCCCGCCGCTTTCCGTTTATTTATTTTTTAGGCGAAAACGGAGGGCAGATTTCGGCTTTCAGAATCGGTAGCTACAGCTGCAACGCGAACGGCTGAAATCAGTTCACGAAAATTTGAATGCTATATGACAGAAATGAACATTAAGTATTTTTCAGAAAACAGGCGGCAGAGAAATCTAATCCTTTTTCCTCAAAACTACCTTTTCGGAAGGTAGCAGGAAAACAATATATATATTTTTTTAATTGCTTTAATCTAAAAAATAGCAAATTTTATTCGAAAATTCGAAAAATAAAAGTTGGTCGATATGTTGTTAAAAATTCAAAAATCTTAGGCATATTTGGCCATTGAAAAGATAATATCTACATTCAATCTAGCAAAGTCAGGGCCGAAAATTGCGGTGGTGACGTCTTCTCGGGCATGCTTATTTTAAAGCATGAAGCGTGAATCTGATGATCCGAGATATTTTTTTTCGAGTATTAAAAGAGTATTTCTATACAACAAAAGACGTTCGTGTGCTATTCTGATGAATGGTTTTTTTCGTATAGAGGGAGCTCTTGAAGGAGAATAGACTATTATCTAATAAAGTTGTATTTTTAACTTACTGGATCAGTATCTGTCGATTCTATTTCCACTGTTTGTCCGGGTTCATTTACAACTGTAACACTTCCGCCTTGCGTTCGATACTTCGTAATTAGACGGAGTCCAAAAAGAAAAAATAGAGATAAACTCTGAAATAATGAAGAAGGAGCAAGAATGGATAGAAAATCCTCCACTTTTGATTTATGATAGCTCGAAAATTGTCTCTCTATTTTTCCTTCATTATCGTGACATACGGCAACCGTAACTGCGAGTACGAAACAGCCAAATATTAGCATTTCTCGATGTACGTCGTGTACCATGCTTTCTTCTGTATCGTTTTCAGAATGAACAGGAGCGAGGTGAAGGGTAAATAACAATTGCCAATATACGGAGCGGAAAATATTAACACTGAAGCGAAGATTGGTCCAATCGAATCCCGCAGGTAACATGTTTTCCAAGTGCCTCTTCAGGAAACTGTTTATTTTCCCGGTCTCAGATTTGAATTTAGGTGTCGTGGAGTACAGCTCAGCGAGAAGAGTAAAAACGTTCACTATAGCAGGAGCATCGCCACAGACAAAATTAGTCTGATTAGCTAGTTTGATGAAGTGTGCGTATTCTTCCTGCACGAAATCTTGGAATATAAAAATCATGGCTCACTTTGAAAGCTTACTATGATATTGCCACTCTCTTCAATTTCATTCATAACGATCGTTGTATACTCGGTGTGAAGAAGAATAGCAGATTTCACCACCTGAAATTGTGCTCTGCGAACTCTTGGTTCTTCTAACAACCAAGCGTCGAAATCTGTCCATGAGGCTCGTCGATCAAATCTGCGATATAGAATGATTAGAATAAAATGCATTTTGAAAAACCCCGAAAGTAAAAAGAACCTACGATGATTGTAAAATTGGCTTTCTTCGGTTTCTTGCAGCCTGTTCGCTAATATTTCTTTCTCTATCTTCTGCCATTTTTTGAGGGCCAGCCTGTAAAGACGGGTTTACAGCAAATTGAAACAAAAAAATTTTTTTTTCACGGTTCCACATATTTTCATATGAAAATAAAACAAAATAGAAAAATAGGGGAGCAGCATTGATATTTTTTCCACTAGAAAAACACGGCCGAAGGACTAATTTTTGCATGTCGACTAAACAATGAGTTATGCGAAATTTCGAATTATCGTTTATATAAATCAACAACTCTGTAGGAGTTACTCACCAGAACTGCAAAATGAACTCGGAAAAAATGTCGAAAGTGGTTGTTCAGCCGACTTAAAATTTGCGACAATAGTCAAATTTCAATAACAATAGCATTAAACAAACACTTAAACCGCATAGCTTACGTTTTAGTATAAAATACATAGAGATGGGATAAATAGGTTTCTCAAAAAAAGAAGGTATTATCACTACTATCATTTCTGAAATTATTGGATGCTATTGCATTTACAAAGCGTGTTGAAGAAGAAGAAACGGAAAGAAGAAAGGATCAGTGGAGAAGAATGATGAAGAACATAAGAAGGCAAACCAAGGAAATGCCGAAGGACAACAACGATGGTCTGAAATAGCGCCTAAACAAGTCAGTGTGAATGAAAATGTCAAAAATAGAGGAAAATCGCATGGAAAACTGAATATACCGGTCAAAGAGAAGACTAAACGAAAATAAAAAGTAAATAAAATCCCGAGTGATCAGGAAGTAATTTAACCATTATTTCACAATTCAAACCATAATCCATATTAATTCATTTATTTATTCATTGATAAAATACTTCTCTTAGCACAAGATAGAATACACCTAAAAAGCATGAAGCAGTGTTTGACACCACCATTTTGTTAGCTCGATAGGTGCGAACCATTTTATCGAATCGACACCATTTACGAATCTTCGCGTTTAGAGTTAAACAGTATGAGAGCCTTGCTTCCCCAATCTGACTGGATAATTTAATTTTAAATGGTTTCTCGCTTTCGTAAAATTTGATTTTGAGTTGTGCATTAGAATTACTGTGTTTTCAAGTTGTCACTAACTTTTCTGAAAAATAATAAGATTTTTCAGATTTCTCTGATTGTAGACTGAAGGTCCACCGAGAAGCTTTTCTGTTCGCAAAACTTTGGAAAACGATGTCTATTAAAGTTGTAGTTTTGCACATATGAAGCTGATTTTTTACATATCTGCAAAACTTTGACTGTTTATATCGTTTTTAAGACAGTTTTGTAGATTTTGGGTGTACAGTTCTGCAGTATCCCAAGTGCCCATAGACCTCCTAAAGATATGGTTGCGAAGCGATCGAGTGACCATGACTCCATCCCGCAGTAGGAGGACCACGCTCTTTTGAGCTATTCAAAATGTCCTGGAGAGACAGGCGAAAACACAGAAAGAACTATTCGCTTAATAATATGTTGATTTTGTATCTTACGCTATTTTTTGGCCTGAGTATTAAAATGTATCAACGCTAAATTTTTTTCTAAAAAAGTGATACTCTATTACAGATATTTAGGCTCCTAGAAAGTGTCAATTTATTATCGTGGAGAATAGTGCCAAGGTGAAAAAAAAACTTCAGGAAGGAGATTCTGTAGGAGCATCTTGTTCTCTGGTCACAAAATCAATACAACAGATATCATTGGGTTTTCCAATAAGACGGAACTCTAGCTCATAGAGCAATCCTTACCCGGAGCCGATATTCCGGACTTCATCAACGAACGTAAATGGTCTGCTTCATCGTCTTACTTGAATTCTCCGTTCTTTTCGGCATGTCCTATTCATCTGAATAAGGCAAAAACTAAACCTCACCCACTATCGAATCACTAAAGAAGTCTCTTATGAAGTAATAGGATAATTTCGTCATGCACTGCGTTCGGTAGTGGACGCCTATCAACGGCGTTTTCGCGCTGCCATTGAAGCATAAGGCATCCGAATCGAACAATTTTAATTGATAATTATTCCTCAGTCGTTCAAATAAAACTGCTGTTTAAACCCTGTAATAGCAAACAATGCGAATGATCTGAAGCAGTGACAGTGAAGCATATGCTGTGCCCATTTCCGTTGTGTAACCTTGAAGAAAACGAGAAAAATGAGAGTCTAAAATTGACCCTATAGAATACACAGGCGTCCATTTCTCCAGTGGAAGGTCATGCCGCTCTTTCTCCTCTGTTTGACTTTTACTGTCCATTGCGTCTGCTTCTTAAACGCTGATTCTTACTGATTTTTTTTTCTGCCAGTAATTGAAGTAATTGCATTCGTCTTATTGTTTTCCTCATAGCCATCCTTGCGCTTTCAACTTCAGTGATCATCGCCCATGTTCTTACCTTGTTCTTCCTTTCATATATCTAATTTTCCTGACAGTAATACCAGTTTTTATTTTATTACTTCTGGGTCATGGCCATTATTTAGTATTTTTCTGAATACCTTCAAATCAAAATAACAATGATTTAAAAAAAGTCGAGATAACTGCAAGTCTTTATTAGTAAGACGAATGCAATTAACATCCTTGAAAATTCTCTGCTCTCTCTAAATTTCACTTACCCAGTTATATTTGATCCATTTCCAGTCTTTATAATAATTTTTTGGGCTCTATCTTTGAAAAAAATTGGCTTGTTTCACTATCGCTCTTTTGTTATATTCCCTGATTTAGTGCAAATTCCCGATAAAACTCTTATTGATTTTAGGTATTCTAGAATGAAAATAATTCACTTCGTTATAATGGTTCATCTGCCTACATTCCTTTTACCCACTGCAAAAGCTCAAAGGAAAATATATACTCTGGAATGCATCTCAAAGGTTTGAAGCGTATTTAATTGAAAACAAACGTTCGATACATTTTGATGGGCTCGACTTTGTTCACCCGGCTTCCGTCTGTCTGTCCAGGACTTTTTTTTTGAATAACTCAAAAGAACGTGGGTGGTCCTTCTACTTTGATATGCGGGATGGAGTCATGGTCAATCGATCGTTTCGCAACCATATCTTTAGGAGGTCTATGGGTACTTGGGATACTATAGAACTATACACACAAAATCTACAAAACTGTCTTCACAACGACATAAAGAGTCAAAATTCTGCAGATATGTAAAAAATCAGCTTCATAAGTGCAAGACTACAACTTTAATAGACATTGCTTTCCAACGTTTCTAAAACATTCCAGAATGTTCTAGAATGTTCTAGAACACCCCAGAACATTCCA
Organism: Caenorhabditis inopinata; assembly: GCA_003052745.1. Lineage (NCBI taxonomy): Eukaryota > Metazoa > Nematoda > Chromadorea > Rhabditida > Rhabditidae > Caenorhabditis > Caenorhabditis inopinata. Next base: position 14,384,501 of record AP018155.1, on the reverse strand, counting down.
GATTTGTCTACAATTGTTTATATTGCTTAAATATCCTTGCAAGCTACCTAATCTACTTATTATTAAGCGAATAGTTCTGTCTGTATGTGACTCTGTCCAAGACGTTTCATTGAATAACTCAAAAGATCGTGGGTCTTTTACTTTGATATTCGGGATGGAGTCATGACCACCCGAGCGCTTCGAAACCATATACTTAAGAGGTCGCAGGCTACTAGGAATACTGTAGAACCGTACACCCAAATTATACAAAACTGTCTTAAAATCGATAAAAAAAGCCAAAATTTTGCTGTAATATCAATTGACATGTCCGTATATCACATGCAAAAAATCAGCTTGATATGTGCAAAACTACAATTTTTATGAACATTGTTTTCCAACGTTTTTGGAACATCACTATCTACTTATTATTAAGCGAATAGTTCTGTCTGTATGTGACTCTGTCCAAGACGTTTCATTGAATAACTCAAAAGATCGTGGGTCTTTTACTTTGATATTCGGGATGGAGTCATGACCACCCGAGCGCTTCGAAACCATATACTTAAGAGGTCGCAGGCTACTAGGGATACTGTAGAACCGTACACTCTAAATCTACAAAACTGTTTTAAAATCGATAAAAAAAGCCAAAATTTTGCTGTAATATCAATTGACATGTCCGTATATCACATGCAAAAAATCAGCTTGATATGTGCAAAACTACAATTTTTATGAACATTGTTTTCCAACGTTTTTGGAACATCACTATCTACTTATTATTAAGCGAATAGTTCTGTCTGTATGTGACTCTGTCCAAGACGTTTCATTGAATAACTCAAAAGATCGTGGGTCTTTTACTTTGATATTCGGGATGGAGTCATGACCACCCGAGCGCTTCGAAACCATATACTTAAGAGGTCGCAGGCTACTAGGGATACTGTAGAACCGTACACTCTAAATCTACAAAACTGACTTAAAATCGATAAAAAAAGCCAAAATTTTGCTGTAATATCAATTGACATGTCCGTATATCACATGCAAAAAATCAGCTTGATATGTGCAAAACTACAATTTTTATGAACATTGTTTTCCAACGTTTTTGGAACATCACTATCTACTTATTATTAAGTGAACAGTTCTGTCCGTATGTGACTCTGTCCAAGACGTTTCATTGAATAACTCAAAAGATCGTGGGTCTTTTACTTTGATATTCGGGATGGAGTCATGACCACCCGAGCGCTTCGAAACCATATATTTAGGAGGTTGTAGGGTAGTTGGGATACGGAACGGGATGTAAATTTATTTTGGTTTTTGGCGTTCTGCTAATAAATTGTTTTACTAATAAGAGAAAAACAGAACGACTACAAATATTTCTAAACGAAAGCCAGTGGAAGCCAGTGGAAGTCGCGGCGTAGCCGCGAACTTTCCGCTGGTAATACTAATTAACCAAATTATAATAATTAATTGAAGGCACTTAAGCGGCGCGTGCCAGTAATTATGTGGCCAATTATGAATGGCTACCTAAGGATTAATGTCTACTCCTAGATTTTTGGCTACTTTTCACCATTGGATTTTTGGCTACCTGAGAGTTTTACCTACCCGAGAACTTTAGAGTCAGGAGAAGACAAGAAGATTTTTTCGTTTCAAACGAGGTTCTGGTATGAAAGAAAAAAGCACAAGAATATATGTTATTTGTGAAATTATGAAAACATTATAGTTAAAGTATTTGACTGCGAAAAATTCCCAATTTCAAAAAAAGTTTAGGAAAATAAAATATTTTTTTTTATTTCTTCAATTGTTTCACTGAGTACGCCGTTGGCCTCTTCTACCCCAATGGATAATAAACAAAAGAGAACAGTTACATAAATCTGGTTGCACACACTTCTTGAGTTTCAAATTTACGAGAGAAGTTTACAGAAAAAAATCGACTCTTGAAAATATCGGCTTTACGACATTGAAAAAATAGACCTTCAAGTCGACACGTCAACACGTATTTGCTCAACATTTTTTAAGTTCATGAGATTCTTGTTTTTAGTTGTATTTGTTATTTTTCACACGTTACGTTTTTTTGATAGCTAGTTTAAAAAGTCTTTGTTTTAAACAAAAAAAAAGGCTTCACCTAAAATCCAAAAATCTAGGAGTAGACATTAATCCTTAGGTAGCCAAAAATCAGGTAGCCATTCATCATTGGCCTTATGTCTGTTCTAAATTCGGTAATTGTCTAATTAAGCTCGTGGCTTCTAATAACAACAACTTTAAGTTGCCTCAATATGCAAGTTTTAAATACCTTTATTTAAAAAACCTCGCTACCGAATGGCAGCGAAACCGTCTGGTTTGTCTTTAATAGAGCATTTTATTTCTAAACCGTCTATGCACCTAAAAATTGCCTAATTCGGAAATTACTTCAACGAATATTCAGGGTGTCATTATATTTTAATTATTTTTGAACTAATAATTGACACCTACGAAGATAAGAGAAAGTTGAAAACGTGAAACGGAACGGCTAAACGAGGAGAGAGATTACAACATATATGTAAAATTACGGACCAGTTCGGCCATCCGACCCGAGTGTTCCACTTAAGCTGCCCATCTTAAGCGAAAAATGATTTGTGTCCTAAATATGTTAAGAAATTTTGTTTTATTTTCTTTTCAGACAAACAAGAAAATTTGTTTTGTCTTAAAAATCAAATATTTCTAACGGAAATATCTAATTAATCTTGATTGTTAATTCAATTTAGGTTTTGGTTATCAGGAAAATAAATTCGCAGCACCCATTTCACTTTGTTTTTTCGCTAATTTTCAATGATTTTCTTAGTTATGCTAACTTGCTTGCTCAAAGCCTTGAATCCCGTCTAATTACTTATTTAATAATAAATAGAACCCTCACTCACGGTCATGTTTTATTATTTATCAACATATTTACGGAAGAAAAAATATTGGTGTCCAATTTTCGCAATTCCGGTAATTTCGATGTTTGTAAAAGCAAATTCTTTCTTGGAAACTCTAAATTGGGGCCGGCTCGCGACAACTAAGGTTAACAACCACTTCGTACCCATCATAAGAATGTGCCACTGAAATTTACTGAGCTCGTTGTTCTTCATTTTAACAATGATTCTGCGGTTGCGTATTGACGTATACTTGACGTATAGTCTCGTCTCCATCTATTACTTCAGAATAAAACACGTTGTTTTCTGCAATTTTTTTTAGAATTGTCCGAGTGAGCTCTATACCATCCATTTACACACATCATATTTACAATATGGCACATACTGTATGTTGCCGAAATGAGGTCCACGGCTTCTGCTCCCATCAAAATTTTCTTAGCTCTCATAGTGTCTTGAAAAGAGCGTGGCTCAAACGCGATGGGAAGGAACTTTTTAAATTATGAAGCATCCAACCTGCTTGCTAATGACAACTCACACAAATAGATATATTATGCTACAGGTATTAGCTAATCAGAGATGAGGAAATATATTTATCAAGCTTCCAAACGCACATGCTATCTAGAAAACCCGATACTATCGTCAAAATAACTATGAAAACGAATGACTGACACTACCGAAATGGGTCCCTTTTCTTCCCACACTAGTATTATTTACAGCGCTTGAAATACTTTTTTAAGGCAGACCGATCATCATGTGAATTATTCAATTCATGTTGCGACTTCCGATGCAGTCGCGCTCGTCATAAGAAATCTACATGTACCATCAACGAAACTGGTATAAGTGAGATCCACTCTGAATGCGTTTGGTACAACCGTGCTACATTATCTTTCTTGAATCAAATTTACAGTTCGACGTCCGTTCAGCAATACGAAGTTACACTCACAAGAAAGGCTAGGCATTCAAGGTTGGATCTCATCGCCGGCATTCTCTTTATATTTGTTCTGGATATGTTATTACTCAGCTTCTCCTTTTGAAAATTTCATGTCCACTACGCTCTTTTGAATATAAATATGAAATTTAAACAACAATTTTATTGTGCACAAGAAAAGAATTTAACGATAAGCCTTTTGGTAGCGAGCACGAGCTCCTGGACCACCGAACTTCTTAGACTCACGGCGTCTTGGGTCAGCAACCAAAAGGGATTTGTCGTAAGTAGCGAAGATATTTTTCAATTCTCTCTTACTCTGCTCATCGACATACTTGTGGTAGTAAGCAACGAGAGCCTTTGCCAGAGCTTGACGGACAGCATAAATCTGGGCAACATGTCCTCCGCCGTTTACACGGATTCTGATATCGACATCCTGGAATCTTTCTTTCCCGACGAGGAGGATGGGCTCCTTAATATACATGTATTTTTTAGCAATTAAATATAGCACTCAAACCTGAAGCTTGATACGAAGAATCTGGGGTTCCAAGAACTCGAGGGGACGGCCGTTTACCTTGATGAGTCCTCGTCCCTTCTTACAATGAGCGACAGCGGTCGCCGTCTTCTTGCGACCGAAAGTCTGAACCGATTGCACGGTAGACGTCATTACCCTACAATAAAATATCAGCTGAAAGAAAAAGGAACATTAAGCAAATACAAAAGGTTTCAAACCAAAAAATTAAAAATATTTAATGAGGGAGAATCAACAAAAATTTTATTGGGGAAACAAATGTTAACGACCAGGGGAGGTATACATATAACAAAATAACAAGAAAATAATAACAATGCATTTAGAGATCAGAATTTCTTTCCCTTTGTCGGGCGATACGTAGCGACCACGACAGCATGGTCTCTCTCATATGGTTCCAAGGTTACTTGCTCAAGGGGTTTGAATTTCTCTTCTTTAAGCTTGTTGACTTCTCCGGCAAAGACAACTTCTGGCTCAGCTGTAGAGTCGATACAGTTAGCTTTGATAGAAATTACCGCATGGCCTCCGTTTCGGAGGAAATTGTGAGCGTTGAGAGCAACAATTCGAGCTTGATCTGGTTGTGCAACATCAGAGAAAATTACATCGACCATTCCTACAAACGGTATTAATTTATACGTTTGAATTAAAATTATAACTTTGACCAACTATTACGTTAACGAGAGCACATTCAATTGTCACCTAGAAAATTTAAAAAAAAACTAACCAACAAGCATACGATATTTGTGTGGGTGTCTTGCATCTTCTACAATTGGAACAACATTTGGTCTCTTTTTGGCGACACCCAATAAATCGCGTCCGGATCTGTGAGAAAATTCTACAGCATAGACGATTCCCTCTGGACCGACGACATCAGAGCAGTGAGAAACGGTAGTCCCCGAGGCTGCTCCAAGATATAAGAGCTTCGTTCCTGGTTTGATGTGAGTGTTTTCCAATCCTCCCATGATTGATGCGGCGAGTTTGGAGCGGAATGGATTCCATACACGATACTCAATAGAGCCCGTTCCGTCATCTACAGAGACCCTTTTCTCTCCGTAAACAGATTCCCCAACAACCATGTTCTTCGTAGCAAGAGCATCTTCCTTTCCCTTTACAATGAAGACTCCTTCTAGACGATGTGGCTCGACAATAACAGTTTTTCCACCGCGCATTCCACCGGCCCCTCCACGACCTCCTCGCGGTGATCCTCTTCCACCTCTTGGTGATCCGCGTCCACCGAAACCACCTCTCGGAGATCCTCGGCCACCGCTAAAGAAAAATTATTTGTGGGCCATAAAAAATATGCCTTACCGGTCACCGCCTCCCCTTCCTCCACGGAAACCTCCCCGGTCACCACCACCTCGTCCTCCTCTAAATCCACCACGGTCTCCGCCACCGAAGCCTCCGCGGCCACCTCCAAATCCACCACGACCTCCACGGTCACCTCCTCCGCGCCCTCCACGGAATCCTGAATGAAATTTAGATTTATCAAAAACATTAATTATTTTCGGATATTTTTAATTTTACTCTGACAACTCGATATAAATTTAATTAGAAATTAGGCAATATAGTACTAAACCATACCAACTTAGAATCGACATATATGAATGCACGGTGCGATATGCCTTCAGATTGTTGATCTAATTAGACAGTTTATTAATAAATAATATTATAGAAATTTGATTAATTAAAGTTTCATGAGTAATGGAAATAGTAGTAAAAAAATTACCTCCGCCGCCACCTCCTCGATTAAACTCTGGACGTCCCATACTGAAGAATTAATGTTACAAACAAAACTATTTTCGGAAAATACGAAAAATACATACCTCAGCTGACAAGCCGAGTAAGATTGAGAATTCTCCCATTTAACTAAGAGTCACGGATTTTAATCACGCTCCGGCCAACAGGATTGACAAGAATCATCCTCTATTCTCAAATCTACTCAATAATTTCGACGAAAAAAAGGAAACAATAATTTATACGAGAGAAGAGAAAAAATTTGGGCAAACACTAAAACAGGGAAAAAATGAACAATACTTTCGAATAGGCTACGGTGATTGTCATCGCTGCGAGACCTGCTCAATGGGGCGTGTTTGCAATGCCTTACATCTACTTTCCTCATCGAGTACTTGCGAGTTATGCGAATACGAATCAATAATTGGGGAACAATAACCTTGGTGTTGATGGAAATATCGGCTTGAACGCTGTTTTTTTAAATAAGTAAACAGGTAATTTAAAGCTTGAAAAAATGGAACGTTTAAAAGGAAGATCATATTGCAGTATGGGTAAGGGAATAAAGACATAATTCATTGGAAATCGTGGTTTTACAGGAGTTGTGGATACTAGTGGTCTCAATGAAAAACGAAATGCTATTCAAACTTCTTTTTCACTTGCAGAAGTTCGAAGTCCTGATGAAACTAAATAAAAATGTTGAAATGGTTACAGATGCGAGCACGGTATCCGGATTGGAGTCCCGTGACACCAAGACCAGGTAAAAAGCAAAAAGCCATTATGATGCTATTAAAAAAAATATTTTTTGCTAGTTGTAAGTGCAAGAAAGTATAAATGTATTAATGGGTTCATTAATATCAAGTTTTTAGAAGTTGAATATCGTAAATCACCTCATATTCGATTACCTCGATCAGCAAGTATAATTGCCGACTTCTCAGCCAGGTAAATGACAGCAACACAGTTGCCAGATTCGAAAATTGGCAAAATGATTCGAAAACGAAAAATTCCTCCCTAGCTTAATGTAAAACAAGAATTCCCATTGGACGGAATGTGCGACTTTTCGGTTATTTCTTCTAAAATAATATTAAATTTCCGATTCTGTTGCTGTTTTTAAATCAGACTTATCAAGGAATAGCTAAGGAATCAAGGAATAAGGAATTAAATTTCCAAAAAGTTCTGGATGAAATACTATTTTCAACATAGGAAGGACATGTTTTTTTTTTGACAAAAAATGTTACTTTAAAAGCAACTTTCATTATAAGAAACGGTATAAATTTTTAATTCTTGTCGATTTCTCCAACGTTTGTTGCAACCGAATTTGAGAATCAACTTTTCAGCTGGGTCACTCCTTAGAAGTCCCGGCCCGCTAAAATAAAAACAAATCAATCCTTGGAGACTTCGTGAAAACGAGGTTGAATGGTGAAAATCGAAACAGAAAAAGTGAGCGGACCTTAAAAAGCTGTGTCTATTCTTCTCTTACTACTCCCTGTTTCTGTTTTTTCTACCATTCAACCCCCTGCGACGTTTTCTTGTGGTCTCAACATTTGCATTATCCTGTAATAAATGAATGTACTTCATTCAGTTTTCGTGAAAACAACACAACAAAGACATTGATAGACGTCATCCACGATTACGTTTTGGATATGGACTATACAAAGCATATGTTTTGCATTCACTCCCGTTCAACTCCTGAATTCTACTATGACCGAATGCTGTTGAGTATTCCTGATAGACTAAACGAGATCAGAAAGGTATCAAATATGACAAATGAAAATATGAAAAGAAACTTCATTGGTCTTATATATTTTCAGTAGATGTCCTTATCGTGGAATTTTTAAATGCATCGTTGATATCGCGAGTTGTGTTCGGCTGCTTTTCGGCCTAGTTTGAACTGGAACAAAAAATCGTGCGAATTTGCCATGCTATTTTTTAAGTTCTATGAAAGGAGACATAATTATTTCTAGAAACAACCAATGAAATAATAGATATAGCGAATAACGCGCTTTAAAATGATATATAACACGACCGCATATAACCAAAAATTTTATTAAAAAATCATTCACAAAAGTAAACAACATAAAACCACAATAACTTTTTCATCAACTTAACAATTTTTCATATGTTTTTGAGAAATTTATTAAAAAGGAGAGACTGAATATCCTTTCTTTAAAGCAGGAATGCATTTTAAAAAGTGAAACGAGACATTAATACAGTACTTGGTAACATATCTCCCGAAAAAGTCGTGCGGCAACCGAAAGGAAAATTTCATGCTGCCAATTGCTTCCATTTCGGATTTATACTTCCTTTCGCAAAGAATCCGACCATCTCATTGGCGGTCTTCCGACATGTCGTCTTTCATTTCTTGGTTACCATTGTAGGGCCAATATGGCCCATATATCCTCGTTTCTGCGTTTCACTTGTCCAACTTAGTTTTCTTCTCTTTATGAGCCTTAGTGGGTTTAACGTTTGATAGACGTCCAAAATGTCTACCTTCTCGGGAAAGATGTTTTTGACGTTGTTGCGTGAGTGTTATTCCAACCAATCTTCTTGCAAGAGATGCGTGGGTCTCTCTTCTTTCTGCTAGTGCTTTTGTCAGAGTACAAACCTTTAAGCCGTGGGTGAGAGCGGGAAAAACAGTTGATTCAAAGAAGCTAGTACAAGTAAGCGGGTTCTCCCTCCCCTTTTTTCTATTTTCACGAATCGGTATCTAACAAATGTCTGAATACTTTTTTTTAACACTAGCAAACATTTAGCCTAGAATATGAGCCTTGAAACGGGTGGAATGCCAGTATCGCATCAAAATCGCATAGAAGCCTTTGATAAAATGGAGGAGGCAGTAAGGCAAAGTGGCTGGCACAACGTATGTATGAACTGTAACAGCAAAGGGAAGACCTATACTATTGAATCTGAGAGGGATGCGATTACGCAGGAAGAAGCCATATAAAAATGTGGTAATAGAAACCTCCACCTCCATCTGCTCTTGAAAAGAGTACAAGCGTCCTAAGCTACGTATGGATAGCGTACTATTAAATATTTGTTAATTTAATGGAATTAAGACTTGTTTTCAGAGGAAGTTCAAATAAAAAACTGTTTTCAGGCTGCTTTTCCACGAGTTATCATTATTGCGGATACCCCTCCACATTCGGCCAAAGTTTATGAAGCTCTAGAAAAACAAAAGCTATGTAAGTAGTGGAAAATAATATTAATAACATCTTGTCATCGATTTGCAAATTACATTGTGGTCGTATTGTGGCTGGAATATGAAGTATATTTCATTTATAGCATGTCCCCCTCCCATAATCCAATTAAAATCATACCGTTCAATCAACTCGATCTCATTAAAAGGTTCTATCTTTTGATTAGGAATAGCGTATGTTATAGTAAATTTGGAATCCTATAAGTCATTCATTGTCTCATTTTCTTGTTTAAATGTTGAATAATTCTAATTACAAGGTTAAGTAATTTTATGTGGAATTGAAGTCGTTCATTCTCTAGAAACAATTTTTTTATAAAAAATCTCAACCATTTCAAGGCCACTGCCACTAAAAAATTTTATTTCTCCTAAAGATAGCAAATTTCTGTCTCTCATAGTAGTCCGGACGTGGATCGTAATTGCAAAAGATATGAGAAGAAGTGGAAGCATAATTTATTGTACTTGTTGACTTCCTCCCGTTCTCTCATCAGTAAAATATTTTCTTGAATATTTGGAATGATTTAGATTGCTAACATGGCTCTGTGAGACAAAGAATGAATCTATAACATTCAATATGCGTACATCAAGACTGTTAAACCATAATCTGAAGTGAGAATCCATATCTAGAAACATTATTGCTGATCTCAGAACCGGACGTGTCGGAACGATAAGGTTCTGTACCGGATGTATCACCATTAAGCTAAACGTCCAGCTGCGAAGCGCTCTGTTTTTAAAGGTTAGGCTTTAGAGCGTCCGGTTCTGAATGCATGTTACAGAAACGGCCAATACATCCTTTGTTAACTAAACTCTGCTAGGGAAAAAGTGGGACATGGTTCAGAAATAAATAAGTATATATTTTTGATATCTTGTGCTCGGCTCCGTATTTTCGTAAACGGATACTAAAGTGATTCGGTAGCAATAAAGTTCAAAAAACGGATCTGATTTTATTTCTAAGATCAAAAAATCGAAACCCGTAAACTGAAAAAATCTTTGCGATGTTTCTCAACTTCGCAAGTGCTTCTTCTAGTACTACCAAACCAGACGGTTTACTCTGCCATTTGGCTGCGAGTTTTTTACATAAAAGAATTTAACACCTTGCACTTTGACACAACTTATTGTAATTTTATTGTAATTAGAAGCCACGAGCTTAATTAGACAATGACCGAATATAGATTAGACATAAATACTGGCACGCGCCGCTTGCGTGCCTTTAATTAACTATTATTATTTGGTTAATTAGTATTATTAGGTAGCTTGCAAGGATATTTAAGCAATATAAACAATTGTAGACAAATCTGGAATGTTTTAGAAACGTTGGAAAGTAATGTCTATTAAAGTTGTAGTCTCTTGTACTGGAAAAACTGAACATTCGAAGCAAAAATTGTTTTCCACATTGATCACTCAGTTTCCCTTTCTTGAATTCACATTAGTGCCTCGAAACAGTATCTTTGTGTTCGAAAATTGGATTCCAATGTATACGGAAAAAATGTTTGCACTTGATTTTTGTGTTGCTGATATCATTTTGTGGAGTACTGTGGAAAAAACTGATTTTATCCTGCTTTCCAGATGTAAACGCTCGACTAGTTATTTGCAACCTCGATTCTCAACCTTCAATAGAAAACCTACAATCAGCAAGAATTTTGATCGGCTCTTCCAGAAAAGTTATGGAATACTTTCAAAAAGCTTCCAATGGGCGGAAAATGGTCAACTTGTTTCATCATTTAAAATTCATTGTTGTTAATAATGCAGAAAAAATGTTATTCGATCACACCTTCGCTGATTTTTTATCTAACATCTCACCGAGCCTTGAACAATATTGGACGAGGTTCATGTTCATGTTCCGTTTTCCAGCACAATCTGGTTCTGTCTCAAAAACTATTCATTTTTGCCGGAAGCATTTAAAAGGCAATATGTTCATCGAAGTCGACCGACCAAGGTTTAGACTAAGTCTCGTAAAATTAATTTATCACACTTTTTCAGAATCAACAATTTTTTTGACCGGGTAGAATTTTTATTAATCACTTCTGCAAGCGAGGTAGCGCACAAACAATCCGCCCTGGCAATAAACAAGGGCACAACACTTTCACAGCATCTGTATAATATGACAGCTGTAATCCTACTTTTAAAGATGCTGATAACTTTTCTTTTTCAGAAAGTTATGACACCAAGAGCTCAGAAGTTGTTGGAGCTGCCAGTCTTGATTCAAAAATTAAGAGAAGAAAGAAACGAGAAAAATCAGCGTAAAAGCCGTTAGTTGAATTGTATCGGCGTATATCGAAAACATCATTGTAGAGTCTCGCAGGGAACGTATTCTCATCATCACGAGAGGTATAGAGACTGCTAATCAAGTGACAATGTTCCTTAAAATAAGGGTAGGAGATTTTTATAGAGAACTTCATATCGGAAAGATAACATTGTAAGCTCAATATTAATGTATGAATTTTTATTATTAAATTTCCAACACTTCAGAAGCGATTCAGTGGAGGAAGTGGAAGTTAGAAATTGTGAATTTCGATCCGGAAACCTGGACGTACTTGTTATTGACTGGAGGTCTTTAAAGGCCGTTTCTCGTGGAACTGTTGACTCAATCATCTTTTTTGATTCTCCTGATCCAAACTATTTTCAAACTATTATGGAGACAGAATTAGAAAACCTGACATCTCTGAACGCCGTAAAACTTAATCTTTATATAATGATCGAACAAGAAGCCGATATCAAAATGGTTTATAATTATATACAGGTTTGTTCCTTTCTAAATCTCATAATTTTTTTCAGATTCATTTTTTTTTAAATTTTTTCATGCATTTTTTGTTTCCTGTCTAAGCTTCAAAAAAGTTATACCGGTTTGAATCCGGGTCAATAATTATGTTGCACCCTGTACATGAATAGGACCACTGCCGATTTTATTTTTCATTAGAGGAAGAGTATCTTTTTAAAAGGAACACTAAATATTTGCAAGATGAAAACAAATACAATTCGATGAATTTCGGCGTAAAACTTTCACATATTTCAATTTTAAATTTTTAACTGATTAAAACGGTGTTATTATTTTTTAAATGCGTGAAAAATATTTTATAATTCTTAAAACTCATATAAAGCGGAACTGAAAAGAAACAATATTACAGTTGGGTGCTACCGTGCGGAAAATTCCCGAAAATTTCTCGTTCTTGGAAACTTCAGAACCTGCTGTTTCAAAACTTAATATACCGGAAAAATCTAAATATCGGTTACATCATGAACAACCGATCGCAAAATGCTACGGTTAAATTTTGGCACCCCATTAACCCTCGTTTGGTCCAAAAACTTTGCTGAATCTTTCCAATATATAAAAGGAGATTTTAAGTGTTTGGAGTATTTTTTTTTTCGAACAAGTTGCTTCAGGCCGTTTGCCAATGGTCTAGACCCACTGAGGGTATAAGTATTGGTAATGACCAGTGTGTGCACCCGGGAAACTCTCCCGGGTAATTACCCGGGTAATTCCCGGTAACACTCCCGGGAAAGTTCCGGATCTCCCGGGAATTTCCCGGGTATTTCCCGGGAATTACCCGGGAAAAATTACCCGGGAAAAATTACCCGGGTAATTCCCGGGAGTTTTCCGGTTCTCCCGGGTAATTCCCGGGAATTTGAATTATAACTAAAATTTGAAAAAAAACTATTGCTCACTGTAAAGGAGACCTTCCACTTCTACTAACTAGGGAAGGTTGTTAACCTACGATGGAATTTCCATACCAGACCTGTGTGAATCGATAGATTAGAACACACTGATAAAGAATCCGTTTTCAGATTTTGCTGAACGCTTCAGCGAACCGAGTTATTTCGATCTGAAATTCCAGCACTAACAAGTTCTTCCGCGATATAACAGCCAATTTTTAGTGTATTGAACCGTGGCAAGTTGCAACTGTTGAGTTTTTTGTGTGTCAAAGTTTAATAAATCCATTTTGATAGTAAAAATTAATTTCCTACAAAAAGGTCAGCAAGAGCATATGATATCTTGTGATATCAGACGTCAAATTTTTTTTGATGGAGGGTAGGACATGGAAAACTTTGGATAATCTGTAATTTTTCAAACTTCTAAAAGTTATCAGAACTTGTGTATTTATGTGTGAAATGGAACCATATTGAAAAAAATTGGAAAAAAAATTCAAAAAAATTTATAAAAAAGGAATTTTAAGATTTGAAAAAAGCGAAAAAATAAAATTAAAAAATAGTTGACCACAGCAGAGATCGAACCCCAGACCTTCCTCCTACTGTTCCCCCCTCTTACCACTCTACCAACTTGACACGGTTCAACACACCAAAAATTGGCTGTTATATCGCGGAAGAACTGGTTAGTGCTGGAATTTCAGATCGAAATAACTCGGTTCGCTGAAGCATTCAGCAAAATCTGAAAACGGATTCTTTATCAGTGTGTTCTAATCTATCGATTCACATAGGTCTGGTATGGAAACTCCATGGTGAGTTAACAACCTTCCCTAGTAAGCGGCCTATGAACCTTATCGTTGTTAACCGCAAATCGAATGATTTCTTCTCAACTGTTGTGCCAATATGGAATGCTATTTTTGCTAACACCCCAACTTATCTGCTCCCTTCACAAGTTTCTAAAACTATTGATAAGTCCGTTTTATTGATAAGTCCAACGTTTTTCGTCAAAAAAAAACGAAACCGAATTCGTGTGGACACTCTAAATAACATTTTATTGACAACAGCTATTGCAAGAAAAGACAGGTTTTAAAAAACTCATTTTCCGTTATACCCAGATCTTCAGAGTTGTTCCTCTAAAAGAAAATGCCGATTCTGACGATGAATCGGATCAAGACGAACATTGGCGTTGAAAATGTCACAAGAAACATCCTCTTCCAGACGCATAATGTTCTCTTTTTCTAAATCTAGAATTTCTTTTTCGTTCTCCTCTCTATGGTCTAGAAGAGGAGGATGAAGAAGATTATTTTTCACAATAATTGTTTCACATTTTTGTTGAGTTTCTTTTTTGGTTGATAAAAACAATTTTAAAAAATTATTTTGTCATTGTTAACCAAGCGATTTGATTGTCCATAACGAGCTCCTCAAGCACTAAACTGAAAAAATGATGAAGAATCTAATTAATTCAGAAAAAACTAATTTTTCAAATTGTATCCTAATTTTTTTAAAAACGGCTATCCCGGGAAAACTCCCGGGAATTACCCGGGAAATTTTCCCGGTACTCCCGGGAATTACCCGGGTAATTTCCCGGGAAGACCCGGGAAAAATTACCCGGGTAATTCCCGGGAGTTTTCCCGGAACTACTCCCGGGTAATTTCCCGGGTAATTCCCGGTAACACTCCCGGGTGCACACACTGGTAATGACTAATTTTCATAATTGAAAATAATTCACATTTGCTTGATTTATTTATTTTTAATAATAATTAACAAAAAATATATCGTTCCCATTCTGCTTCTTAATGATCCCAGTCTTCGTTTTTTGTTCATTTACTTTACACTTTCAAAACTGGGGTTTTCTCATGATTACAATTATTTTTTTGCCAGGAGTTCCAATTATTAGGTTGAACGGAAGGTCTTCGTAATTTTTTGAATTTTTTCGGAGCAAAATTTATTCAAAGTGTGATATATTCACCATTAGTATTTATGACTTTACCAACGTGATGGAAGTTGAGCGATTCCATTCGTGTAGAACTCGGGAGACGGGGAAGTGAAAAGTCGTCCAACAATTTCTCGACATCCTTTCTTTCTATCATGGAACTTTTGCGCTAACCTTACACTTACACTCACATTCGGAGAGGTTTCTGTGAAAAATTCTAGTTTAAAAAAGTATTCTATTGTCCATCCGCGAGGACGTGAGCCTTCGTTTAAAGGCGCAACGAATTAACTGTTTGGGTGTCGTTGGGGGATAGCGCGTTAAATTGTACGAAAGCGCACACGCTATCCGCTATCTAACGCTATTTAACGCGCTATGCCCTAACGAGACCCAACAGTTAATTCGTTGCGCCTTTAAACGAAAGCTCACTTCCTCACGGATGGATAATATAAGTTAAGTGGGCCTACAGTTTTGACCAATATTAGGTGGTATTATCGGATAGCGAGTACGTGGTTTGTCGTATAGTGGCGGTGTTTGGGTCTCGTTGGGGGATAGCGCGTTTTAACGCGCCAATTTAAAATTTGTAAGGAAGCGCAAACACTGCGTATGTGATTTCTTTACGAAAATTGAAGCGAAATTTGACAATAAAAATTAATTTTAAAAAAACATGATTTTCGAAGCGAAATATAAATAGAAAAAATTCCTATATTCGCTTCAATTTTCGAAAAGAAATCACATACGCAGTGTGTGCGCTTCCTTACAAATTTTAAATTGGCGCGTTAAAACGCGCTATCCCCTAACGAGACCCAAACACCGCCACTATACGACAAACCACGTACTCGCGATCCGATAATATGATATCTCTATATTTCAGTCTACCCTTCTCTCAAACTGAAACTTCTTGCTTTCTAAAAAAGGCTAGAATTATGTTCTCAAAAATCTCCATGTACTCGCCACGCAGAATTCCGATTCTTCATCTGTCTTTAAAAATCGCTGTAAATCGGTTCCATTTTCCCACAACTGAAAAAAGCTAAAAGCTACCATATGGAATCTGGAATGGAATTGTACCGGTTCTTTATGAACTACAGAATTTTTTGGTTGTCATCATTCGACTATACTAGATCTCTTCTCTTCTACGAAGTCCCTCTACTCGAAGGACCCTCATCATAATTTTTTCTTATTTTAATCATTCAACGTTTATTAATTTGTACGTTAGTTTCTCATTTACATTTGTAAGTAATTTGTTATGGCGAGATATTCAATTTTATTATGTCAAAATTCTGAAACTATCTACTATTTCTCCGAAATACAGTATAATTAAGATAAAAGTTAGAAAGGAAAGAAATAACTTATGTTTACCTAACTTGCTTACTAATTTATTTTTCTTTTTCAGTTTCTCGTAAAATACGGAAAATGTGCCCCTCAATGGTTTGCTGCTCTCTATGAAAGATATAAAACGGACTATGAACGACGAAAAAAAGAGCTTTCGGAAAAACAGTGTCGACTGTCATTACCTCCATGCACTGTTCTTGCTATGTGAAAAGAAGTACGGACTTTAAATCAATTTTAATCTATTCATTATGATATTCTAAATTTTGAACAAAATTTCACCGAATTAATTTCCTGTAAGTCGTAAATTCAATGCGCGTATTTCAGTAAAATTCCACAAGTTTTGGGCAAAACTTGTCCTATGCTTGTGGGGCTTGTACTAATACCTTGACTTGTGAAGTGATTCTAGGTACAGGTCTTCTAAACATTTAAATTTCTAAGCTAAACATTTCATATTTCCCTACATTTTCTGAATGAACCATTTATATTTTCGTCTTCCCTATTCCAGCCTGTGGTATTGTTGATATTTTTGCGGTATATAAATTATCTGAGTTCAGTATTTGATCAATGTTTGCATTTATTTTAAACACCGATTGGCTTTGCATCGGTAAATTTCTTTATCGCGGTCGCTGTTCTGATCGGTTAATTCACCTCTGAAGTCTTCAGATAATAATGTCGAGTTGCTTGAATCCTAGCGACACTGTTGATGTGAGCGTTCAAATATTCGCGCATCAAGTTACTGGAACCGATAACTCGAATTTCCAAAATAAAGTCGGAAAACTCCATGAACTCGTTTGCAATAAAACCGACGAAGGTAGCATTCCATATTATCTCAGGAGTCCCAAATAAGAAAAAAACAACGTTTAGATTGCGTGCTGGTTTTGTGTAATTATAGCAGTGTGCGTAGAGCAGCATTATTCCTCCGTGAAAAGACAATCAGGGCTTGTTTGTTTACCAACGATATGCTTGACGAAGGACCGGCATTGGTAGAGAGTGAGAAAGAAAAATTTGATCAATTGCGATTTGGAATATGCAGTTATGATATATTTGAAAAATCACAATTTCCCGTTGTAGATAGTGTAAGAATTTCTTTTAATGTGTATGAATACATTATTTTATTTGTCAGTATATAATTTTCGAACTTCCCTCGAAGATATCTCGTTTGCCGAAATTGCTCAACCAACTAGAAAAATCTGCGCAGTCAGAGAATTGCATTGCTCGAATCGATGTCATCGTGTCACTATCTGATAATGCGGATTTTATTGAAGCACTTCACATGGAAATGGTAGAACGCAAATGTGCCATTCCATACTGGCTTTCCAAGTCCATCATGTGAGTGAATTGTTAATTGCTACATAACTAAATTCCATAGAAGATCCTTACACGATAACTTTGTTCATATATATATATATGATACTTTCGGATATCCTAAAAGCTCGATGAAATTTTAAATGCCTAACTGCCAAATAGAAGCTGTACTAATGTCCTGGCTCGCAGGTGAAATGCGCGTTGTCTATGTCTATACGGTGCAGTTCATATGCAGTCCATATATCCCATACATGGGACATCCTTATTCCATCTTAAGCGTTTTACGGACCATACACCACGGAAATTCAGAAACGAAAATTTCAGAAATTCATCAGGTGCCCGCTAAATTAGACTGAATTTTCCAGTTGTGTTTTTTCAGCTTCTGGTTGTCAGTGAGCCGTAAAAAATTTCATCACATTTTCTAGGATGCCCTAAAGTGCCAGAGTAACCTCAAAAAAAAAACGTATACAAAAAGTGTTCCCTTGTACGAGTGAGATTAGTTTATCTGGCTTGCGGTTTTACCATTTAGAGCATTTTAATGATTCTTTTAAATTTTTAGTCGAACTAGTTGCAGTCTAAAGTATGCCTCACTGAATGATCAACCGAAACTTCTTGAAGAAGAGCGTCGGAAGTGTGAGAAAACTTCTACTGGCTTGCCGAAAAAAGACACGACCGAATCACAAGCCTCGTCTTTCTCGATCCCAACGCAAAGTGCTGCTGCTGTTCCAGTGCTTCCTGTTACCGGTACTACTCCAAGAAAAACTTATCAAGAAGAATACGTTGACATTCACAATATTCGTCCAAACAATGAGGGAAAATATGTCGTTCCGGCAAGAATGGTTGCATTCGCTGATGAAGGAGAATATGATGATGATGATTATTATTCGTCTGACGAGGAAAATGAAGTCGATTACAACTACGAAGAGTATTGTTTTTAAAAATAATTGGAAAATTGTGGATTTTCTGATTTTCTTCAGTTTTATCAATTTCCGGGCATGTTATATTATGGTACGCTCCTGATGTCAAAATAATTCATTTTTAAATATTTTATATATTCCTTGATCTATTTTTTAAATCACTATGAATACTCAGCTCATTTTAGAATAAAGTTAAGCTGCAAATAAAATCAAAAATTATAGATTCGTTTCAACCTGTAGGAAGCGTTGAGCTCGTCTAGAATATTGCTCTTTTGTAGGCTCTTCGTTGGTCTTTCTGAAAATGGGCATTTTCATCACAAAGAAAAATAACCACAAACAGGCTAATTGCCGATCTGTTCCTTTTCAACTGCGGAGAATTTGTACTGGCCAGCGATTGAGTTCGTGATCTCCATTCCTGAACTCGGTCAACGGCTTCTGTGAATGTCAGCGATTTTCCCATTGCCTGAAGCCAATTTATGATCTCGGGTGTTTCGTAGTTAAAGTCTAACCATGCTAATAATCCCACACCATCCATCTGGATCAATTTTCTGAAGAGGTTTCCGAAGATGTACACAGTAAATGTGCTCGAATCCAAGAACAATAACACTGACGATCTAGAAATACAAATGAGTTGGGGAAGCTCCCGTGGGTTGATACATTTGTAGTTCCACTATTTTCTATTATCTGATCATACTTACAATTCCACCTGCCAAAAGAACAAAGGCTGACAAAAAGTTTTCAATCCCAAGTGGTGCTGACTGTGTTTGACTGTGACTATCCGGCGTGCAAGCACCGGTAAGCCAGAAATTTTGAAGGCGTTCTAAATCACCTAAATTTTTAATATTAAATAATGCTAATTTAGAAACCCTAAGATAACCTTTCTGCTGGTACTGTAGCATATAATGGTTGACCAGGGCAGTGTGTGGAGAATTTTTCGGAAATCCGATGCCATAACCAGTCATACTTGCCCATTTCCCCACTGTCATCAATGCACAGTTTGCATCTTTTCCGGCCCAGTAATCGAGCACAACTGCGTCATAAATGAAAGCGTCTAGTTCTCTGAAACACCCCTTTCGAATACAATAGAGAATATTTTAAACAAACTCATTCTTCACTGCTTCTATTCCAGCGGAAATATTCATTCTAAAGAATTTATTGTGTTTTACATATTCGTGCATTCTGAAATAAGAAACAACTGACATTCAAATAAGAATTGGAAAAAAAATGCAAACTTGTGCCAATTCCGCTTCATAGTCTCATGTGTATTCCCACCATCAACTGTTCCAAAACGGAATGGAGGTTTTTGATCCTGCGGAAAATTCAACTGAAATTAATATACTTCATTTAACTGCTATAACTAGAAGATTGTCACCATTGGATCATGAATTCCGCTTAAATCGTAATATTGCACTCTTGTAATCATGAACGCTGCTAAATTCGCTGTGTATACCGCTAGAAAAGTGAGCCCAAATGCAGCCCAGACCAGCGCCATCAATCGCGATACCGTAGATTTGGGAACATCTGAAGCAGATCATTCAGAGAATTTCGAAAATGATAGCAATAGAAACTCGCCAGTTGAAACACTGGCACTGAACAGTGTAGCCCACACCAGCCAGTAAGATCGGAAAAGTGAAAATTTGTGATCTGGCGGCGGATACTTTTGCATATTGAACGAATACGGAGAAACCCATTCGAACACAAATATGGAAATTGCTGCCACATGGATGCACACAAATAGAATAATTACCCAAGTCGAGTACTCGAAAGGCTCTAAAAATGCAGTCGGAGAAAGAACACCACTTCGAATTTTGACTATTATGGCAATTCCAGTGTCAAGAAAAGGTAGAGAAAAATCAATGTCTCTTGCTCGTTCGGAATTTAGCTGGAAGTTTACCAATCCAATTTCTGTGGAATGCCACTTGAACAACAGCTTACTTTTAATGAGGTAACACACATATCTGCCTTGTTATGCATCAAATCTGCTATTAATCCATTCCAGCCATTTTCAGTTTTCAGTCCCCATTTTTCATCTCGAACTTTATATAAGGTGTACGTGAATCCAATGTCATTTGCTAGTTTGTTTAAAAGATCCACACAATATCCAGAACAACATTTCAGCAGCGTTCGATTTCTGAAATTGTTGCGAATGAAGGAAGCACATAGTAAAGACCAGTGTGTGTTTTTCGATTTTACCGTATCGATTCTTGAGTAAAATCGGTAAAAAATCGATACGATTCAAAGTTATTTTTTCATTTGCCTTTTCGTTTTTTGTTTCGAAAGGCATTTTTTCGCGGATTGAAAGCGAGCAACGACGCTCCGAAATTACGCTTGCGTGAGTGGTTTAGTCGGAATCGGTAAAGAATCGAAAAATTTGGTATCGATTTTTTAAATTTGGATTCTTTTACCGATTCTTGCTCGATGACATGGAATCGGAAAAGAATCGAAAAATCGTTTCGATTCCAAAGTACCGATTTTTAATCAGTACTTAATCGGTTCTTTTTTCGGAATTAAAAATCGATGAATTCACCGAACCGGGATCCAAAACACACACTGGTAAAGACTCAATCCAGATCATAGTTTCCTTTAAAATCACAACTGAATTGTAGATTTTGGAGTTTTAGAAATAATATATTATATTATATTATAATATAATATAATATAATATAAGTTGATTCGGTGCTCAGTCACAATTCAACTTTTGTTTTAAAAAATCGAACGAAACGTTTAATTTGCAAGATTTTTGAAGCCATAAAGCTAATTGTGAAGGAAATTAAGATCTCAAGCGTGGTCCGTCAGATCACGAGTCTGCCTCAAATATATACACTTACTTCTTGACACCAGCTTCATCTGTGTATTCCACATCACCCCAGTCGCAGATGGATCCCTAAACAAATAACAGCAGTTTAGAAACTTCTGCTTTTATAATATTTCTTACCTGATTTCCAGGGCATTTCTGGGTATCCGGATCAACATCAGAAACAGTAATGAATGGAGGTTCATGAAGAGTGACGACCTTTACATGGAACTTATCAGCAGCTCCTTGCGGTGGATTTGCCTTCTCTCCTGGCCATTGAACATCTGCCATTTTCAACTCATTATTTGTGAATATTCCAACCTTCTCCCATGTTTTCTCCCCCTTTGAATTTGTCCTTAAATTTGAAATTTGAAGAATTGAATTTTTTAATCTTCCAGTTTTCTCAAAAGTGTAGAAGAATGAGTCATAACCGTCATCAACATGGAATGGATTTCCTTTCACAAATGCAGCTTTCATATGCCTGAAAATTATTTTTGGACTGCTCGGTACAGGTATGTTTTAAAGTTTTTACTCACAGGGGTGTGCGGAATAGACTTCGGAGCTTTACGAAAAAACAGAATATTCCAAAATTTGCATTTCCAAATAAAAATTTTGGCGCTATCTTAGTTGGTGGGGGTCCAATGGTTTTTAGTCATTTTTGGAGGTTTTTCTAATTTTTTTTGTACAATTGCTTGTTGTTACATTTGTGAGCTTTTTTTTCACTCGTGGCGCTTATCTGTGGCACGAAAACCACGATTCGATCTAAAAATCCTGAGCATCGAAATGGTTGCGTCGGAAAATGATAAAAAGAGTTTTATCCTAAAATAATTGTTTAACTTTTCAAAATCGAAAAAAGCAAAATTTTACGATTTATGGGCTGAAATCGTCAAGAAATATCCGGTCACCTAGTCATTTTCTTTTTTGTGCGTATTTTTGTTGTCTTCCAATAAAATTGTAGTAAAAATTGCTAGTGTTACTCGAGTATATCTAATAACATTTTCAGAAACAAAAATAATCCAAAAATGACTAAAAACCATTTAACCCCCAACTAAGATATCGCAAAATTTTATTTGGTTTGCTTCGGAATATAATAAAAAGAGTTTCATCCTAAAAATAGTTGTTCAGTTTTTTTTCGAATTCCGTTCCGCACGCCCATGCTTCTTAACCCCACTCATAAATGTATTTTCCGTTTTCCCAAAATGGATCGCCATCCTCGCTCTTGCACGACACATTCGACTTCATTGAAAACATTTCATTCGGTCGAAGTTGTAAAAGGGCTGCACCAAAAAGCTTCGGAGCAAGTTGGATGATAAGGGGAAGAATATCGTCACGAGGGGCAAACATCGCATTGGATACTGCAATAATTATAAGTATTCTCGAAATTGTATCTTAACTTATGCACTCGAGACAAACTGTTTAGGCTTATCATTTTCTGAAACTTCAATATTTTCAAGACGAAATAAAACTTTTTCAGTTGACCATCAAAATGAGCGCAAGCTTTTATTCTGAACATTTTCGGTAACATGATTCTAGACTGCAGTTCAGGTCACGGTACGTTTCTGGAAGCTTCAAAAGATATTCAAATTAATGAAACTTATAAGCGGATCCGGGATCCCGAACTCCAAAACCGCTCGTTTAAAAATCTCTGTTTTACCTGTGTGAAAATTGACGCAAAGCATCCCAGCTTGAGCCGATGCCTTCACTGTAGTTTGTGTCCCCTTGACGGATTGGGTTCCGATCCATAAATATTTCTCACCAATCATATCGAGTTCTTCTGCGTGCTAAAATAACAAAATGAAACACGACTTTTTTAAATGACTCGATGTACCGCAAAAATAGCTCCAGCTTGAGCAGCATTTGCGTACAACAGAATGATCTTCGCTTGATTCTTCTTTACTTCAGCCAATTTTAGATCAACATCAGTATTGTTTTTAGTGTCCAAATGACAATGGTGAATCATTTCGAATCTGAAATTTCAGAAAAATGCACAGCCTTCCAAACCGATTACTTTGTGGATTTGTTGGAGAAACGCTCTAACTCTTCGCGCACAGCTGTGACAAATCTGTCATTTCCAGCCATTTCTGAAGTGACCACTCCGAATTTCGGCCAATTGTAACGACGAAGAAGGGCCAGCATTGCCCTGAAAAACCAAATTGTTGTTGCCTTCACTGTAAAAAATGGCGAATACTTTTCTGCCTGCCTACCTTGCCTGGTGCTCTATGGGTGGAGCCATTTGTATAATTCTATAAGGACTCAAGTCATTTTCGAATGTGAATCCCGCATTATCAGCGTTCCATGCAATTATAGGAATTCCAGTGTAACTTGCAGCTGTTAGAAAGTATTGCTCAGCTGCGGTAGTTGAGTCGTAAGTCTCCGATGCAGTC
This sequence comes from Caenorhabditis inopinata, assembly GCA_003052745.1. Taxonomy (NCBI): domain Eukaryota; kingdom Metazoa; phylum Nematoda; class Chromadorea; order Rhabditida; family Rhabditidae; genus Caenorhabditis; species Caenorhabditis inopinata. The sequence goes on along the minus strand of AP018155.1, from coordinate 14,360,964 downwards.
ACGAAGATGATCAAAGCCACATTGTTCGATGTAACATTGTTGCAAAGACAATCCAAAACCTCTTTGACAAAGAATGTTCCAGTCGGCAAGATGCAGTCCACAGCTTGGAAATTGTAACGCGTTGCCAGGCGTCGCAGGCTTCTGCATCCAATTATTATAAAACTTCAATTGATTCAAGGAGCGACGCGAAACTTACGAAACTGCGGTGGCATCGTTGATCTTTCTGATAACTTCCTTGAATGCCTTATCGTATGATTTTGAGCGACCGGCATAATGCTGAAATACGTGTTTAATAGCACTTCTTTAGATCAGCCATTGAATTAGAAGATCTTTCTGATAAGAGGTTTTACGCTGTTTTTGACAAATTTTAGCTTCCATTGCTCCTTTTCTACACATGCCTGATTCAGCTCTTCTTACGACTTGCCAACGAAGAATCTATGCTATGCGCAATGTTAAGTAGCTCAACCATCAACCAATTTTTATACACGATATATCTGATTTAATATAAAATAGCCCTGTGTAACTATAGGATGACTCACGTTTCTCACCATAGTTCGGCAACGGAATTCTTTTTTTTAAACTTATTTTTCATAAATACCCGACTTTCATGGTAATCCGACGTGTTTTAGAGAAATTGCGCCACCTAACATCGATATCTTTGAGGAGAGACACCAATCCATTACGATCTTCAAACTGATCGGTGTTCCCGGAAGTACTGCCTATGATGTAATTTCTCGTCTAACAGAGGTTGGTACAGACTTCACCTGACATCCATGAAGTTTGAAATATTATAGAATCGGTATAAATTGTTATCATTACCGTCTAAAGATGCTTATCGAGATGAAGATGTCCCATACTTCGATGAGAAGTATTACCACAAAACAACTCGGAGTATCTTCTTATCTTGCGCAGTGGATAAGGAAAGTCAACACGAAGTCCGCCAGTTTTCACCGCTAACAGTCAAGCAGAGAAGCTGTGGAGGCGGAATACAACTTCCAGTCTTGTTTTTAGAGATGTGTTGGCCCTCTAACTCTTTCTACTAGTGCTTTTGCAAAATCCCAAGCTTCTGGGCCGTAAGTGAGAGCTGGGAGAACGATTGAATCGAAGAGTTTGGAGAGTATTTTGGCATCAGCTGTATTTTTAATATCATTGAATGCCATCCATGCTCCACGTCTTCTACTATGTGACTCTGTCTCCAATTCGTTATTTTTCTCGAGCAGTCTACCGAGATAGATGTGCTCTTCGACGTCTTCGATAACAGCAATGGTTGCACCGATGTTGATAGAGAATGAGTGGTCGGAGATGAATGTTCTTCTCAACACTTTTGTTTTTTAGTGTTAATATGGAATCCTACTTTTCAACACCAATTTACCAGATCTTGAACTATTTTTTGGCAGTTTTGGTGCTTTTCGAGACAAGAATGATGACGTCTGCGAATCTCAAGTGTGTGAGATTTCTGCGGTGGAATCTAGCTCCCAGTATTATGTCGCAGACCTCATTATTACTTTTCAGATCAGTCCAAGCAATTTGGCTGATATCTAATTCCATGTATTGCGAAATGGTGTCGCCTTATCGGACTCCTCTAGTGATGAGAATTTTGAACTGCCAGTGGAATGGTGTGAGTGTTGTGCTGCAGTTGGAGTAACTCTCACAGTTGCCGGATGGCATTCCCGCCGAATCTAAAACCCTATTCTGCCGGTCTCGCTCTCGCTCGCAACGACACTCCGACATCCCGCACGCTGGCAGTTTTGCGCATCGCCCATCTCGCCGCCCGGGAGTTTGTTTTTTTTAGTTTTTAGTGCTCAGTTAAGAGTTTTTGGTGTTCTGTTTGTGTTTTTCCTGGTTTTAACTACCAAATTCTGTGTCATTAATTGCGGATTCTTCTTGGATAAGAATAAAATTCGTAATTCTCTTAAAAATCGTGTTTTATCGTCAAAAGGCCACTGAATCCGAAACCACACGGATAACTTGGGGGCCGAACCGTATTTTGTGCTATTTCCTAGCGAGTTTTTGAAAGTATTGATTGGGCGAGTATAAAACCCGGTCGGTTTCAAAAATCGTTTTTTCGCAAAAATCGTATAATTGGACGTAGTATCGATTGATTGCCGCAGAAAACGTTGTATAAAACGTTTTAATTCCAAAAGGCCACTGAATCTGAAACCACACGGATAACTTGGGCCAAAAGGCCACTTCGTGGATGGATCCAGTGGACCATCGTTCAACCCGATGAACTTGGCATTGAAGCTTGTGACGGAAAACAAAAACGAGAAAGTTGCTGCAGAAGACGTGCATCTGATGATGTTCGATGAGTCGATTCGGAAGAAAGTCGGAGAGCAGGAAAGAGCCGAAGCTCTTCGACGATTCGCGAAAAAGTGTCCATCGTGGGCTCAGAAGGTCATGACCGGAACGTTGGAGGGGGCGGAATGGCAGGAGGCTGCGGAGACAGTGAAAAAGGAGGTTATGCAAAGGAATCAGCCACAAAAAGCGGTGATAAAAGAAAAGACAGTGCTCATTGGCCAGAGGATGGGCTTGAAGCATAAAGCTGTTTTTGAAGTGAGATCATCGACGATTAGAACTTGGATCCAGAAGTTTGATTGGAAGAAGGTGGAGAAAGCGGTAGAATTGGTGGAATGGACCAAAAAGGACATCGAAATGAACGGATTGATTCACTTGGTGGAGGAAATAGCCAAGGAGGTGGGGGAGGTAGTGGTGGTCCCTATCTGGATGGATTGTGCGTACGACGAAGTCGCAGACGTCACCGAGCAGTGGATGAAAATGAGACGGATGGCACCAAATGTGGAGATCGGGGATCCATTGACTCCTGTTGGAGCGAAGAAGACCCCTCTGATCCTGAACGAGATGAAACATGGTTCACTTGAAAAGACCATCGAGTACCTGGCACAGGTGATACCGGGGCATCCGCTGGTGGAGAGATTGAGAGGAGATGTCGAGGATATCGAGCCGAAGGTCAAGAAACCAAGGAAGCATTAGGATCAAGGCAAAAAGCCGAATTATTGATTAATATTGTTGTTTGTTGTTAACCTAACACGAGTAGTTTGAGGTCATTAGGACAAAGTGTAATTTTGTGTTTAAAGTGAGGCCAATAGGGCATAAAATCAGTTATAATTGTGTTGTAAGAATGAGGGGAGTAGAGTGGGTGTGTAAGCGACGGTCTGTCGTGTTGGCGGACTAGGAGAAGAATGTAAGACGAGCTGGCGTGCACCGTGTAAGCACCGGTCGGGGCCCGGTTTCTAAGAGGAGGGGGAAGTTGCCGGATGGCATTCCCGCCGAATCTAAAACCCCATTCTGCCGGTCTCGCTCACGCTCGCAACGACACTCCGACATCCCGCACGCTGGCAGTTTTGCGCATCGCCCATCTCGCCGCCCGGGAGTTTGGTTTTTTTAGTTTTTAGTGCTCAGTTAAGAGTTTTTGGTGTTCTGTTTGTGTTTTTCCTGGTTTTAACTATCAAATTCTGTGTCATTAATTGCGGATTCTTCTTGGATAAGAATAAAATTCGTAATTCTCTTAAAAGTCGTGTTTTATCGTCAAAAGGCCACTGAATCCGAAACCACACGGATAACTTCACGCAGTACGCGGATAGTATAGACTGTTTATATTCACTGTTGTTGAAGACTGTCCCAGATTGCAGATGGATCAACACTATCAAGCGACATATTAGATTCAACAAATTCTGGTATCCACTTCGAGCAGTTGGATTTAACAGGATGTGGCCGATAGTTAAGAACGACTAGCAGAATCCGGCTTGTTCGACAGGTTGGCGTTCTTCTACAGTCCTCCGTTTTTTAATCAGTTCACATTTTGTGAATGCTTAGCACAGTGTTGGTAGAAGACAGATTGGACAATGGTTCTCCATGTCTTCTCTGTCTCATTTATTTCAGATGAAATGAATGTGATCTGCGCAAATTCTAAACGCTGAATGACCCGAATCATTCCTCCAGCGATACGGTATTTGGAACGACGAATAAGCCCGTTGATTTTCATGGAAAAATGCAAAAACATCAAACAAAAACGGTAACATCATGGAGATCATCTGGAAGCATTGCGCTTCCTCTGCACAAAATCGCTACAGTGGACATCATTGGAATATCTTCAACAAGACGGAGCTCCACCTCTAAAAGCAACCGTCACTCACTAGGGAACCTCGAATAGAAATCTTCCTAACTTTTTTTTTAAATTTGACCACACGTACTTTCAACTACGGAGAATTCAGTACACATAGTGGCTATCTGCGCAAACTTCTGGAAATAGAGATTTTTCCATCTGAAAATCCGGAGTTCCGGAGTTGTCAGGGCAGGCGAAGAGCTGATATTCCGGACTTAATCAAAGAAAGCGAAAGGCTTGCTTCACCTTCTGACTTGAATTCTCTGATCTTTTCGGCATATGCAGTTAATCTAAATAAGGTAAATACTAACCCTCACCCACCTCACCATCGAATCAGAACAATTGAAGAAGCCTTTGGTGAAAAAACGAGACAATTTACAATGACTCTATGCGGTAGTGGTTGCCCATCCACGTTGTCTTCGTGCTTTCAACGAAGCCAGAAGCGGACGAATCGGGCAATTTCAATATCTAATTATTTTCTATATTAAATTTCAACCCTATCTGTTTATAGTTCAGGATTTTTCATGGTTTCAGCATTTTTTAAATAATATTTGTGGCGTAATACCAGTTGCCCGGATAATTATTGGGTTGAGGAATAAGTTCGTAGAGTTGTTATATTATCTTTTGTTTCACAACAATTTTCTTGTTGTTTGGCAAAGTGTATATATTTATACGATAGCGCTTTTTCTTCTCTACAAAACAGTGTTTTCAGTTTGTTCTGAAATTTTAATTTTTCATCATTTTTCAGGCTTAGAAATGAACTATCCAGGAGGCAGAAATCAACATTTTCGACATCTGCTCTTCTTCGCTTTTCATCGAAAGCAAAAAGCAGCCGAAGCCGCTCGGGAAATATGCAGTGTGTATGGAGAAGGTGTCTTAGGCGTGTCTACTGCACAAAAATGGTTCGCAAAGTTCAAAAATGGCGACTTTAATCTTGAAGACACGCCTCGACGCGGACGACCTGCAGAATTAGACGAAGAGCATCTGAAGGCACTAATGAAGGAAGATGGTCGCCAAATAAGTCGTGAACTGGCCGAAAAAATGAACTGTGATCAAAAGACAATCCTTAATCATCTTCATTCGATGGGATTGTGAAAAAACTACGAATGAACTTATTCCTCAACCCAACATTTTCCACCCTATAAATTGTCTATGAATCGATTATTTTCACCTGATAAACAACAGCTATGCTCACATCCATTCTTTTAGGACTTTCTTTTGGCTTTTGAATCGATCTGCCACCCCCCAAGTCAATAGAATCAAGGGAGGTTATAAAAAAACAGAGAAGAAGTAGAAATAGACAATTTCTGTAGATCATATCAGTAAAAGAGACGTATGGAGTTTTTAGGAGGCGAGGAAGAATGGGCAATTTTTGAAGGGGTTGAAAGGGGATGACAATTTAAACGAGGCTCCCTGCGCTCCGCCGACATCTTCTTCAAAACCTATTACCGGAGAGATGAAGGAAACTACAGCCCCTCTCGGTGTTCATTACTTTTCCTCGTTTTCCAATTTCCGTTTCGAACATTTTTTCGTCACTTTTCTTGGGTACATCGGCGAAGAAAAAGAAACAAACGAAACGAAATGTATGAAATATTTATTCATTGGATTCGGAAGTGAACGGCAATAATGACGTAGCATGATATACCCATAAGAAGAATTTTGACTAATGAGAAATGAGCAAAATGAATCAATCAGATTTCGAAGAATTTGATGAGTTGGAATGGGAGCTGTTGTTGATTTCACCAGACTCAAAAAGATCCAAACAGTTGGAAAAGTCACGCGCCCAATAGTCCCCTTTGTAAGTCCAGTGGCCATCGTCGTTTTTGGAAAACCACCTGAAAGAATTTGAGATAAAACATACGTCAATGAAATCTGAACTGTGAAAAAAAATCAGTGAAATATCAACATTTGTTTTTAGTCCTTTTGCGTACTTTTTATAATGCCAAAATTATTTGAAAGAACTCCACAGAAATATAACTTCACTTTCGTAGTTAACAACTTTTTTTTGCAACCACTACCGGCAGATTTATAGCGCTCGCAAGAGAACTTCGTTCAAAATTACCGAAATTACAGTGAAAACATGATAATATCTGAAAAAATTAGCAATTTGAAAGAAAAGTTTCGACAATTTTTCACTTAAAACTTTTTTTCATAATTCAAACAAATCAGCTTGTTTTGTAACAGTGGCACGTTAATAGGCAAGAGTAACAAGACTGTTTTGCTTTTTATTTGATTTTTTTTCAATTAAAAAAATATATATGAAAATCTATTCTATTTGGTAAAACTTTAAGTAGAAGTCTGAATTTTTATTATGTTTTTCTCCGCACTCATGCGTTGCGAATCCTGTAATTAATAGTTTTTAAGCAAAGTATTAAACGGAATTCAATGAAAATGTTTAGCTTCTTAACTGCGATTTCTTGTAAAATCTAAGAAAAAAAAAAAAAAAAAATAGAACTTTACTTACATATTCTTTCGGTTGAAATGGAGAATTATTCAAACAACAAAAAGGTTATTCGGTTTTTTTTCTCTAAAATTTCTAAAAACCTTTTTTCTAAAAAATCAATTGGAAATAATGAGAGAAGAACGCGTGCGCTGTACTTGCCTTTTACAGTGCCGATGTTACAAAAGTGGGCGTGGCCTGTTCACTTATAGAAACAGTTGCAAAACCTATTATCGCCTTAAAAAAGTTCCGACATTTTTTCGAGCCCGCGGAAATCGGGATTTGAATTTAGAGGCTCCGCCCATATATCGCGCATAGCAAATGCGCTGCAACGATGATGAATGGGCGGAGCCTCTAAATTCAAATCCCGACTCGAAAAAATGTCGGAACTTTTTTACGGCGATAATATATCGGTTATATTATCGGTTCGCGAGTACGTGGTGAGCCGCTTACAGGTGGGGTTTGGGTCTCGTTAGGAAATTGGCGCGTTTTAACGCGCCAATTTAAAAATTGAAAGAAAGCGCACACACTGCGTTTGTAATACTTTATTCAGTTTAATAAGCAGTTTAAGAAAATTGACAATAAAAATTAATTTAAAAAAAAACATGATTTTCGAAGCAAAATATAAATAGAAAAAATTCCAATATTCGATTTCAATTTTCGAAAAGAAAAACAAACGCAGTGTGTGCGCTTTCTTTCAATTTTTAAATTGGCGCGTTAAAACGCGCCAATTTCCTAACGAGACCCAAACCCCACCTGTAAGCGGCTCACCACGTACTCGCGAACCGATAATATGATATTTCATTGGTCGTTGCTGTTCCTTTTTCGTTTTTTTCGTTTATTTATTTTTAATTGTTAACTTTTTTTGATTGCATAATCACGCTCAGTATGCCTAATTTACTCTGCAATGAAGCTAGAGTAATTCTGAAATGTTTTATAGACAATTCATGATATTTATCTTCTCTGTTCGCTCCTTCTATAAGAGGTGTTACTGTAGAACAAAATTTAATAGAATTTGACAAGTTTATATGTGGCACCACGTCAAGAATTACAGTCTAATAGCAATAATTGTGATGATTCAAAAGATGCATTCAAGATCTCTAAAGCGACTCACAATGCTACCATTTTATTTCCTTTGTAACGTAGCACGGTCTAATTTAGCATGTGCATACCCAAATCAGATTTATGCCTCAGCAATACTATTGTCAAAGAAGTATATTTTGGCAATCTCTTCAGTTATCAGAGCCTAATAAACAACTCTTTCAAAAAATTCATCCAAAAATACCGAAACTTTCGTAACTTTCACAAAGCTGACATCGCTTGCATAAATTTCATTCTAACCAATATTGGCTGGGATTTAGTCTTCCCAATAATATCTGTCAATGAAATGTATGATTACTTTGTAAAAAAATGCTGCCAACTAATCGAAACTTTTGTTCCCACTATAACTATAAACCGTTGTTGCCGTATACACTTGCAATATATTATTTTTCTTCAAAAGCAGAAACTTAAGTTGTGGCGTAAAGAAGGTAATTCTCCCCATTATAAACAAATTCCATCTGATCTAAAATCTAAATTTCGTTCTGAAGAATTAAGAGCAACTGAAGAATATCTTAGTCTCGGTACCACAAAATGTTTAAACTAATTTATCAACTCCCGCTATAAACACGCCTGTGAAAAAACGATAAAAACGATAAAAAGAGCCCCTTTTTTCCTCGCAGATCCAACGTTTCTATTGATAAATTTGGCATTGAGCCCCATTACATCGAATTTTTATTTTCTAAGTTAGTTTCAAAAAATGTTATAACACAACTCCCGAAAACCTTTCGACTATTTCATGCAAAAGATCAATTTTCCGGGAATCGCTTTGAACTGCTTATATTCCTTTCTACTGGAGAACGGTAATAGTACATGCTCTTCACAAAAAAAGTTCAAAAAGTGATACTAACTACTATCGATCAATTTCTCTAACATCTTCTGTGGGAAAATTGATCCATGAACATATAATCTGCTTCCTAAACCAAAATCGTCTTATAACTAAGTCCCAATACTGGTTCCGTTCAAAAAGAGGAACGGACTCCCAACATCTTTCGAATTTTTCCAAACTAATTTTAAATTTTGTTTCAAAATTCACAACGCATGGTATTTATTTTTAGAATTTCAAAAACGCATTTGATACAGTATCTCACTCTAAACTCATTCTCAAAATTGATGCCTTTGGCATTAATGGCTAAATTTACCGTTGGATAGACGCCTTTCTCAACATCCGCACTTACAGAGTTAATGGTGCATTTTCAGAAGAAAAAACTCACATCGGAACATCCCCCGTATTATTGTCTCGTCTCTTCCTCTGCTCTTCTTCATATTTTTGTTTGAACTCTTCAGCTTCGTCATTTTTTCCTTCCTCCAGCGCTTTGATATCCTTCCTCCGCCGGCTATCAGTTGGCGGAAGCGTTCCACTCATTCCCGGATAAATCTCATTTAGTGAGAGTGTGAAGTTGGTGAAGTGGAACTGCTCTTCAAATAACAGTGGAATCTGATTTGCAACCCATAAGATTTTCGATCCGGGTATCACGGGCCCCTGATTTTTCTCTTGAACTAATTCATTGAACATTTTCACATAATCCTTACGATATCGTTTGAACTCATCGTTATCCACGGACGCCAAAAAAAGAGTCCAATTGCCATATAGTGCCTTGACCTTATTATTTCCGTCGAAGATGTGCCCCTCCACATGGACATCTCCTCCCTGATGGTTATAGTATCCCTTGTTGTCAAAAGAAAGCACGACATCGTACATTCCGGATGATTCAATTTTCATGTGGCTCGCCTGCAGAAGCGTTCTACAGATTGATAGTCTGTTGTCAAACAGGAAAACTCACAAAGTTCATGTACATCTTCCCCATTATCACATTGTAGATGGCACACTTTGGTGCAAACCAAGAGTACGTCTCACCGGTTCTAAAAAATTCTATGATCTTTGTCTTTTACACGATTTCGAACTCTATTAAGCTCTATTATTATCTATGTATCATGCTTATAACTAATGGCATTTTAAATTTTGGAAAGATTTCTGCCGGTTTTCGGGACTTTGATTGTTCATTTTTCGGCGAATTCCTAGATTTTTTTGGGAATAATATGCCTTTTGTTAAATTTATGTCGTTATACGAGATTATAATTTTTTTTTCTAAGCATATATTGCTTTCATGCATTCACACACTTGTGATTCGGGCCATATCGGACCAACCACGGAGCTTTCTTTCTATTCGAAATTATATTGCAATGTCTAAATGCCTAGCTTATTGTATATTTGGTGAGTTTTTTTTATGAGAAAACGTTTAAATTTTATAGAAAGTTGGGAGCCGGTCAGCGATCGCCCGATTCAAACAAGTATGTTTTCGCATATCTTCAATTCACGTCTCTCCGGATTTTCCACAAAGTTTTCCATATCCACTCACTCACTTTTTGAAAGTCAATTTGAGGTGAGCGTGCGGGTTGGCAATCAACTTTGTCATCCAGAATCCAAGTGTCGGTTCAACTGTACCCTGCAAATGAGAGAGGGGAATTCATCCAACAAGCCCTGATCAACTATCGCTTCTCAGTCCTGCGTCATGAACCGGTTACGTCAAGAGAAGCGATATTTACGTAATACAGTGTACACCCTCCCTACCTCCACCACAAATTCATCGGATTCTGCGTATACTGCCGATATTGGAGGATGATGGGATACCTGTTCAGCCAAGAAGCGGACACCGTTTCTGAAACGAGATTTAAAATTTTAAGAGTTAAAATTGAAGCACAAGTAAAACAAACTGACCTCTCCAACTCGAAAGTCTCCAGAAGCATTGGATTGAATGGTTTGGACAGTCTCTTGTGATTTGCAGAAACCGTAGCCAAAGCGAAGGCTGCAACGTACTGGAAAAAGTACAATATGAAGCAAGCAGTAAAAGAAAATGAAAACAACAACCTCAATTCTCTGCAATTCGTCCTCTGCTTTGGCTGCTTTTTCGAGTAGATTATTGTACTGAACATTTTCAGAGAGTCTTTGAAGGAAGCTAAGTGGCTCATTCATGAAGACGGGAACGGAGAAACGGGAAAAATCCTTTCCGAGGTTTGGTCGAATGATGTCCCAAATTGAGACGTCTTCTGGAGCAACGTATGTGGCTGGAAGACGAGTTCTGAAAAAATAAGCTGTTAGAAGAGCCGCAAATGGAACAAAATGACGAAGATGAATGTTCTGTTCATAGGTATCTCAGTTGATTACATATGATATCTGACAGCGAAGACATTTCCCCAAAAAGCTATTCTCAAAAAAGCTTTTTGATGCCTATTTCTGAAAGTCAGCTCGTTAGTAAAGTGCTTTAAATATATTTCAGAAGCTCTTTGGAGTAGCGTGGTACAAAACTAATATGTATATTCTACTATTACCCCTGCATCCCTCTGATACGGCACTTCTAAGAAAATAGAAGATCAAGCTACCGTATTATGAAGCAAAGCCTACCTCTGTCCCTTGTGTAGAACGGTTTGACGTTTGAAGTTCTGAACTTTAGGAGAACCCATTTTTTTTCTGAAAAATGCCGAATTTAATATTCCGAACGATACGTTGAGAATTCCAAAAAGTACATTTCGACGACCACTTTTGAAAAATATTCCTGCGAAATATCTAAAATAAACAATGAAATCGAATCAATTTTCGAGAATTGGCCATTGCGCGAAAATAATGGAATCACGCGAAAATAAAGGAGCAGCGTGTGCTTTCGATGGCAATTTAAGTGAAATGCGAAATTTTATATTAAAAAAAGAATAAAAAATAATGAAAAGGTGTACATATAATGACAGAGTTCTCGGTGGCAACCGACGACGCCAGCATGTATCGTTCGTTTTTAATTTGGAGTTGCTGAACTTCGCGAACAATTTCAGATGCTTTTTAAGATGAATAACATTAAATCATGACATTATTCCTTCGGTGACGACAATGAGAGAATGGGAAAGAAAAGAAAGCATTTGGGAGGGGGGGGGTGGGGAGAGAAGAGAAAATGCATTTTTGATGAATGCGTAAAAAAGATTTGATGGATGCTGACACGTCTTGGCGGCCGACGCCTTCTATAAAGTGGATAATTATGCAATGACCGCTGTCGCGTTTTTTTTTTTTGAGAATCCTGAACATTCCTTAAACAACTTTTCTAGCCCCCAAGAGTTTCTTGTTGGTAACGGCGCCCTGTGGGCGCCCGGAACGCTTTATTTCAGTAAAATATGAAAAGACATGTGATTCATAACACTATGGTTGTTCGGATTCATTTGTTCTTCAATAGAAGACAAATCAAAAATGAAAAATGAATCAGAAGCACGAAAGCAGAACCAAAACAAACTGTTCGAGAAGAAGTAGGCGGGAAATTCAAAACTACGAAAACTACAGAGAATCGATTGCTCGTAGAAGTATTTGAAACCTTATTAGTTAATAATAACTTAGTTAATCATGTACAGTACCGTGCAAAAGGTTGGCCAGTCTGTGGTTTTCGAGCATAACTATTTTTTTCAGTACCGATATGGAGCCAAAATTTTTACCAGCTGTTTCTAAGAAAGTTTGACGGATTGTGGCCAAATTTCATGAAGAAATAAAAAAAATATATAATTTTCAGGTGAAAAAATTTCGATTTTTCGAAAAAAAAATAAAATTTGACCTCAATTTTTCGAAAAATCATAACTTTCGAAAAACGCTTTTATTCAAAACATAACATCTAAAAACTATCAAATTGGGTCTAGTACTTTGTTGCAAAGCCACGAGAATTAATAACTGCCTGGCAAAAATTTAGGTCAACATTTGATTTTTTTTTTCGAAAATTCGATTTTTTCACATAAAAATTTTATTTTTTTTATATTTCGTTATGAAATTTGGCCACAATCCGTCAAACCTTCTTAGAAACAGCTGGTAAAAATTTTGGCTCCATATCGGTACTCGAAAAATAGTTATGCTCGAAAACCACAGAGTGGACAACCTTTTGCACGATACTGTATATGAATAGGACCGCAGCTGATGCTCTTCTCGACTTGAAGTAAGCCTAAGCCTAAGCCTAAGCCAAAGTGTGGTCTCAAAGAAAATTTATGGGATGATCATTACTTTGAGGCGCTGTGGCATTTCAAATATCATGATGAAACGAAATTTTACGAGTTATAGGCCGGAATTTCCAAGAAATATCCAGTCACCTAGTCATTTTCATTTTTGTGCTTACTTTTGTTGTCTGCCAATAAAATTGTTCTAAAAATTGCTAGTGTTATTCGAGTATATCTAATAACATTTTCAGATAAAAAAATCAAGAAAAAAGCTCCAAAAATGACTAAAAACCATTGACCCCCCCCCCCAACTACCATAGCGCCGAAATTTTTTATTAATAGATGAGCCTATCCATAAACTTTTCAAATGCTGATTTATAGAATTTAGGAAAATGAAATTAATCTGAAAATGTTTCGCTCCAAAGTTCAGAATTTCCACTATGCACACTGAGCATATGCACGAGAATCGCACTTCTAACTGCCATTCTTTACAGTTCTCACAATGTTTGGATTTCTGACTCAAATGTACAATGTATATAGGGCGGAATTGGATTTTGGGAACTCGGAATCCGGAAAACGGAAAAAAAATGTTCACGGAATCTGGAATCCGGAAGACGGAATGAAAAAAACGGCGGAATCCGGAATTTCGCTCTTCTCTGGTATATATATTCTAGATACAAAATGATGGTCACGGAAGTTGTGTCGATTTACGACACCGCTTTTTTAATTGTTGCTGCTCGTCGACCTTATCAAAATTCGTTTCTTTTTTCGGAAAATGTTGTATAAATGAGTGAAAAGTATGTACAATGAACCGCTTCAATTCATACATTTCCAATGAAAAACAAATCGTAAAATAAAAAATCGTGGCGTGACCATCAACATTTTTTAGCGAGAACACATTTTAAAAAGCTAAAACGGCTGTGAGTAAGTATCGTCGAATTTATCAAAATTTCCGATTTTTTAAAGAAAAATTTATATTTTCTGCAACATTTCTGCAAAAAAAAAGTATTTAAATACATCAATTTATTTGAATTTCAATATAAAAAAAACCGAAAAGTTGAACATTTTGGCTTAAAATATGTAGGTTCGGAAACCTTTTTTTTGCTATGATGCTGGCTGAAATAAGCTGAAATTATTTGGATAAAAATGAAATCAAAATAGTCAAAATGAGGCTGCAAAAAATTAAAGACAAAAACAACGTAAAATTGACGCAGGTCGGTTAATGTTTAAGACTTAATATTTCAGAGAGCGTCTTCGACAGAGTCAATTTCCACAAATGGGGAGTGATTCGCTGAGTTTTCGTGAGTTTATTTTTGAAAAATCTATGAGTATATCGATTTATTTTTATTACATTGTGATGATAAGTATTTTCAGCACTATTCGTATCTTTCAAAATCTTTGAGAAATTAGCCAAAAATTATGTTATTTGAGAGAAATGAGTAGAGCAAAAGAAAAGTACAATTGACAAACTATTTATTTTGAGAAAAATTATAACTAATATTTTCATTTGGAAAATATTAGGTAAACCTATAAATTTCAAGTTCAGATCAGAAGAATAGCTACAAACTACAAACTACACAAATAAAAAGGGAAGCTAGAAATCGGGCTCCAACGTCTCCGAAAATGTTAAACGGGACATGGTCTATGTGTAAGAAATTACATTTATATGAATTTTAAATGAGACAATGCCCTTCTCAGTTCTCAAACGCTGCGAAGACTCTTCTAGACAACTAAGGTATCGAGAAAGTATGACGAACGAGTATACGCAGGGGAGGTGAGACCGTATCTTCTCACCTTCTTATTCATCGTTTCTACGTCGCGTTCGTTATTAGCCTCCGTCTTCTATACCTTTTGTAGCAATGGGACTACGCACATCTCTATTATTCTTTCTACCACGCCTCAATAGTGAGAGATTGAGATAGAGATAGAGAGAGGGTGGGGGGCGGAGCTGAAGAGTGATATATTGTATACAGTTTGACAGTGTGGAACCATGGAAATGCGTTGTTTCCCTTTCAAGCATTCGCTTAAGATGTCTTTGTATTCAAGAAATGGAGAAAAGTAAGAAGATGTCGGGCAAACGGGGCTTCATCGATTCTTCTAGCCCACCGATGTTCCATACATAACAACTGAGTGTGCACGAAACAAAACCAGTTGCGCTTTCTCCCAAAACCTCAAAATTGAACGAACAATTTTCATAGATCGATTGAAAATTATAACTCGTTGGGCTTTTAATACACGACCCGGGTTCTTCTTACGAGCTATCCTCCCTAGATCTCTCTAGAGAGGGGTTCCACGGTGTAGTAACGAATATTAGTAGTTTCTTTTACAGATTTTATTATAGGAAATAATAGGCATAAGATTAAGAATGATAAAAATAGAGTAAGAAAGAAAAGGGGGGGGGGGATCAACCTAGCCACACCAAGGCTTCACCATCCTCGAGCGAGTCTCAACCACCAACTGACTAGAAATCCTCCTCTGAACGTCCTCCTGCTACACGGGGTCAGCAGGCGTGGTCATAGTTATGGTTACAACCACTGAGCCTAGAGTGTTCTGTATGTTCTTCATGTGCGCGGGGTTATGAGGCGAGTCCGACTGTTACAAAATATTTTGTGCTTGATTTTCTGTATTTGAGAGTGCCTTTTAATCAGGGGAAAGGGTTTTTATTCAATAATATTGTCTGTCTTTAATAATTTGGGATTAAACTAATTTCAAAATGCGTTTCTCAGAGATTAGAATAAACAACGTTCGAATCCAGCTCTCAATTGCAATAGAGAAAAAGCATCAACATATATAATTTTTTTCAAATGGGAAACTTTTTCCCCATTTGAAAAAAGGCCTATCGTGATCCTTTAAAAATTTAAAATAAAAAAAAAGCAAAATCAGAAAAGCGAAAAAAGGTACGGTGAACCGGAACCGAACCCACACTTCATGTACTCCCATCCCCCGTTTTTATCCTCTCGACCACCGCTGCTTGTTTTTTCAACAGTGGGGAATGCATAGAGGAAAGAGAGGGAAGGAAGGGGGCGAAGACAGGGCTATTTTCAGATTTTCAAATGGAAATATCTCGATTTCCAGGAGTTTGCGCAGATAGCCACTATGTGTACTGAATTCACCGTAGTCGAAAGTACCTGTGGTCGAAATTTTAAAAAAATTTAGGAGGATTTCTATTCGAGGCTCCCTTGTTAGAATTCAGATTTCTAACACCGAATTCTAAGGTCTATTTTAAATGCCTTAGAATTCAGAATATAGATTGCTTTGTAACAAAAATGTAAATGAAGATCCATTGAACAAAACATGCCAATAAAAGGCCGGTGCGACAGATTCCGGGAGGGTGTGCTCGTCTTTTTCGAACCTATTTCAAGCTTCACAGCTTTACAAAACTCATCGAGATGTTCAGCTTGTTATCTTTTGGGAATAATTATTCTTAAATTAGAGGAACATTATGTGTCAGTGGTCATTCTGTCTTAAACAGTAGTGCCCAGTTGATTGTAAGGATGGAAAAAGATCAGAATCTGTACCTACTCAGATTTACAAAAAAAATGATTGAGCAATGCAGTGTTTTAGTTTTTGATTAGACAAGAAACACATCGACGACTCCAGACGGTCGGACGAAGATTTTTGAAGATTTTACGAAAATCAAGAACCGCTAGAACAGAAAAACCAAAGTTTGTACTCATAATGCAAACCTGAAATCAATAAAAATTGGGAAAGCGCTAGGAAAAGATACTGCAAAAAGCTTAAATGCCTTCAGAGTCACAGAAACCTGTGAAAATCATATTGAGAGAGTGAATAGAGATGGGATGACAGTGACATGATAAAACTGAAAAGTTTCGCAAACTGAACAACCAACTGGAAAACGAAATGCCGAAGTGAGCACAAAAAATGGCTTATTTACATTCCGAGTCATGTTTGTTTAGAGACGACGAGTCCGGTTGGTGGGAAACAAAGAGAGGAAAAAAGAAAATGGTACGAATTGGGACCTATTTTTATTCATTTGCAAGTTGGAAATCCATTGAATCATCATGAAAACTGAACCATGTGAATGGAAAACGTTGCGAATTGTTCCACCGCCTCCACACGCCAACTCCAACGCTCTATTTTTCGAGAACATCTGACTCGCAAAAAGAAAAATGAATAGGCAACAAAACTTCTGAAAGTTTTGATGGCGAGTGAACACTCTCCTTTTGAGATATCGTCAAAGGGTTCCGTTTTGGTAAAATAAAATTAATGTCATCGGAATACTTTGATTTTACGAAGCACGGGGGAGGGGGGGAAAGGAGCATTTTAAGCATCTAGGCTCTCAAATTCCCATAATTCACGTGAATACATTTTTTTCTCTCAATTTTAGCAAGAGTTTTCTAGAATTTCGCTTTTTAAGTAATTTTCACACGTAGTTCTGGTTAAGCTTAAACGAAAGCTGATGAGCGGCAGAGTAGGGCGGAATTGGATTTTGGGAACTCGGAATCCGGATAACGTAAAACGGAAAATAATTTTTTTACGGAATTTGGAATCCGGAAGATGGAATGAAAAAAAACGGCGGAATCCGGAATTCCGCTTTTTTCTGATGAGCGGCTTGAAAACCGTAATGAGCCACGTACAAGGAACTTTCAAAGAATGAAGCCGCGGTTGGTGAAGATTTGCTAGTCGATTAGATGCGAACTTATAAGTTCTTCGCTGGTTTCGCTACGGTCGCTGGTCCTTGTAGGCGGTAGATTGGTTGCAGACAGGTGAAGTCAAACTCAAACTTGGGTAATTAAACCATTTATAAAGATATAAAGATATAAAAATATAAAAATATAAAAATATAAAAACAAGGTGAAAGGGGACTCTAGCGTCCCCTTTTATACTGCCATGAAGGGCGGTGGGCACGATACATAAATTCCCGCTCTCGCGGGTCACAAACATTTAGGGTAGGTAAAAACGTATGTGCTAGCGCGCACTTAATATAATTGTTATAAAACGAAAACAACAAATTGTGAGTTAATCATAGGAAGGAAATATTTGACGAAGTGCTCAAGTGAGCACACTCCGAGGGGGGGGGGAATACTGCATTGACGATATTAAAAATATATATGAAATACTCGATTAATCGAGTACATACCCGGCCCAAAAAGGTAGAAAGGGGGGGGAAGGAGAAGGAGGTTTAGGAGGTTCAATGAGAGAGGAAGGAACTGGGGAAAATATAACAAAACTTCCTGAAAGGCTAGGTTTAAATAATTGAAGATGGGGGTGAGGGAAGTGGTAACAAGTGGATACGGAGCCTTACTCTTGCTTCCCTTTTGGGGGGGGGGTGGTAAGGAAAGGAAAGGAAAGGAAATTTATTACCAAATGATGCGTTCGTGCTTGTTGTGGGTAACTTTTGCGTCTTCTACTTCTTGTCTGGCCAACGCAGTTCGACGATCACTTGAACTGTTGCGTGTTGGACTTCTATACTTGTGACGACGATGACTTTGGTGTTGTTTTCGATCATCTTCGCAAATATGTTCCTGATAATGACTACGATCCGATTGATGGTTTCTTTTTATCGGCATTTGTACCTTTCCGCTGTGGTCCGATTGATGGTTTCTTTTGATTGGCATTTGTGCCGTTGATGGTTGAATGCATATTGAAGAATGGTGGTGGTGAGATAGACAGTAGTGACATTCAGTCTTCTTTGTGCAGTGTCGATGTTCACCTAGGCATTTAGTACAGATGTGGTGTCGTTTCATGAAGTTTCTTCTCTTCTTCGGATCAGGTATTTCGGGGCATACATCGGTTAAATGAATCCCTTTACATAGAACACACCTTTTTCCTTTGCAACGTGGGATCCTGTGGTCATTCTTTTGGTATATGTACCTTATTCTCTGGATCTTTCTTTTAACCACTGGTTCTTCGACTATCTTCTGTTCCAATTTCCGTTTTTCACATGAGGTGGTGATGGGTCCCGATTCTGACAATCCACAGAAGTCGACGGTAACTACTTCCTCGGATCGAGATGGGGGTGGAATCATCATTTCTTCTTGTACGACCAATATATCCCTTTGTGAGGGATAGGCACCCGGCTCCCCGGCTTGTTGCTCGAAGAGATAATGAGGTGTGATTTGATCGGCTTGTACTTCTCTACTTTGTAGTAGTTCCAGCATCATTCTTTGCTGTTCTTCGAGTTCTTGGATTTTTCTATTTATTGCATCCATTTCTGAAATTTTAACTTTTGTGTTAAATTTAACGTTTGTGTAAAGAGAATGGAAAGGATATGAGCGAAGTGCAAACGGAGTGTAATGAGTTGGGAGTGTGATTTCTTTTGTTAGGAATTTGAAGTGTGGTTGGGAGGATGTAACGGTTTTGTACCATAGAGGATAGATTGATGAAGATGATGGATTTTTGGGATTTGGATTTGATGAGAAGCAATGAGCAGTTTGATTGTAAAATTTGTAAATGATGATGAGTTGGTGGAGATGCCCATGATATCTTCGTCTTCTTATAATTCTTGTAATACAAAGACAGCATTTGAATGGAAGTAGAACTAGATTTTTGATCATCCACCAGCATAGTGATCCACTCATTTTTAGTATCTTGAATCCTGTGTTCGTGATAACTGTGTATGTCATCCAAAATGCAACTGAAAGAGCAACGAGTGTAATTGTATGATGTAATTTGATTGCGGGTGGAAGCCATATGTGTCTTCCGCTATCCCTGTTCCAGCTCCATCTGAATTTGTTGGTGCAGAAATTCTCTGAGCATGATTCGAATTCACTGATGTTTCCTTGCAGTTGAATTCCTTGAGGATTGCACATGACTTTCGGGTTTGTCGCGTATGTTCCTGATAACAATGTGAGGATCAACATTAGACAGATGTTTAGGTTTGACCAAGTTGATGGTGAACTGAATTTGAATCCATTGCTGTTCTTTTCATCGTCGTAATTGATTTCTTTCCGGGACCGAAGGTTGTACCGGTTTTTTGGGATTTTTGCAGTTTGTGGATTCGATTGGACAATAACTTCCGTTGTGTCCTTCGAGTTCTTGGTATCTTCGATATCTGGTTCGTCGAGTTCCAATGGGATGATCATGTTGATGGATCGATTGAGGATGCTTTCTGGTTCGCCTGTTCGAAGTTCAACTTCTCTGATGATTTGGTCCTTTGATGGTACCAGTTTGTTGATTCTTGCTACTCTCCAGTTGTTCCTCGGTTGATTTTCCTCAACTATCAATACGACTTGTCCGACTTTTGGAAGTTTTCTCGAACCTCTTTTCTTGTCCATTTGGAATTTGTGATGTTCACGGAGTTCGGATAGATACTTTGTATTCCAAATTTTCCATGTGTCTGCAGTTCTCCGGACTGATGACTTGAATGCTTCAATTGTTTTGAGCTTGGTTTCGTTGGACTGTGCTTCTCTTGATGGAGAATATTCTTCAGTCGCATCCAGAGTCCTTTCGAGTGGAAGTGTGACTTCCATTTCTTGATTGATGAAGTCTTGTGGTCTGATTGGTAGATCTGAATTGATGTCTGATTCCACATAAGTTAGTGGGCGAGAGTTGATTGCTGCTGCGATTTCGTAGAAGCTTGTTGATAACTCTGCTAATGTCAGAATTTTCGATCCCACAGATTTAGTAAATGCATGTTTTGCTGATTTGATCATCCTTTCATAGAATCCGCCTTTCCATGGTGAATATGGAGTGATGAACGACCATTCAATCTTTGGCAAGTTTTCTGGTAATCCTTTGAAAGCTTCTTCGATGATCTTTCTACTGAGCACAAAGTTTGTTCCATTGTCTGAAACTACTTTATTTGGGAATCCACGTAGAGCTCCAAATCTTCTGAAGGCGTTGATGAATTCAAGCGCTGTCATGTCGGAGACGACTTCAACGTGAAGTAGTCTTGTAGTTGAGCATGTGAACACTGTTCCGTAAGCTTTCCCTTTGGTCCCATCTTCTTTCTTGTAGGTGATTGGTCCAAAATTATCGATTCCAATGTTGCCAAATGGTTTAGAGATTGTGACTCTAGCTTCCGGTAGTGAACCCATTTGTGGATATTGAACTGGTTGTTTGTTCAGTTTTTGGCATTGAACACAGTGCTGTATGTAGGTCTTCACTTGTCTTCTGAGTTGTGGGATCCAGAATTTTCTTCTGACCTTATCCATAGTGTGATCCATGGTGAGATGAAATCGAGTATGACTAGCTTTGATAATCTGCTTTGCCATCTGAGAATCTGGTCTGATGAGAATTGGAGACCTTGCTTTGTCATCCATGGATTTTGCTTTTTCCATTCTTCCTTTACAGACTAAGATCCCTTCATTGTTCTTGATGATTCCCAGATTTCTCAGTTTCTTGAGTTCTTCTGGAGTGAACGATTTCTGATGATCTTTGATGAGGACAATTTCTGCTTGTTGCAGTTCTTCCGCATCAATTGTTGTTGAGAGATTGATAGATTTCAGTGCTGGGATTCCTTTTTCCAACTTTTTTTTGGAAGATTTGGACAAATTCTTGAATCTAATTTTCAAGAATTTCAACACATGAGTTGTGATGCGTTGCATCTTGTAGAAGTTGTTTGTGTAATCACCGTTGAATACTTCTGTTTGCTCTGATTGGTTGCAGGATTGGGTTGTGATGGTGTAAATCATGTGGTCTCCGTTATCCAGTTGAAATAGATCGAGTTCCTTTGACCAATCTTCTATCTTTCCTTGGATGAATTTGGGACCGTTCCACCATTGTGTTGTTCCGAAGGTTGTTTTGTCACAGCCTCTGGTTGCTAAGTCTGCTGGATTATCTTCCGACCTAACGTGTCCGAACTTCACTACAACTCCTGCATCTTCGAGTTCACTTGTTGTGAGACGAATGATTTTGAGACGTTTTGTGACTAATTGTCCAGAGTCTTTCTTGTTTGGAGTTGATTTCAGCCAGTCGAGTGCAATTGAACTGTCTGTCATGATGATGACTTGGTCGATAGTAATGTCTTCGATTTCGAATGCTTTGAAGACTTCCAAAGTTCTTTCTGTACCCATGCACATTGCATGAGTTTCGAGTTTCGGAATTGTCCATGGTTCCTTGAGAGGGCGGACTTTGGATTTTCCGAGAATCAAATGAACTCCCAGGTTGTTGTGTATGTAGATGCAATAGCCAGCTGCTTCTTTGCTTGCATCGCAAAATGTGATGAGTCGATTGATTCCTGTTTTCATGACTACATGTCTTGGTAGTTGCTTGCTGAATCCAGTTATAGCCTCAGCTACTTTCTTCCATTGTTGTTGGTGTTGATCGTCCAACTTGGTTTTCCAATCGTATTTGGTTTCCCATAAATTATCTCTTTGGAAGAGTTTGGCTGGAAGCATGAGTGGAACTAGAAGTCCCAATGGGTCGAAATTGCCAGCAATTGCCCCAGAAACCGTACTTCTTGAGTCGTGTTCTAGTTCTTCTATTTTTGCCTTCATTTCGATATTGTCCAATTGAGAGATCCACCACATGCCCAGTACTTTCATTGTTTCTTCCTTGGAGAGATCTTTTTCGTGGACTTTTTTGTTGAATGTTTCTGAGTTGCTTCTGAACTCTCGGATGTTCATTCCCATTTCGTTGAAGATTTGTTTGATTTCTTTGTAGAGTTTGATATTCTCTTCTGGGCTTGAATCTGTTGTGACGATTAGATTGTCCACAAACATGTTGTTGGCCATTTGTTTGGCCAAAGCTTGGTTCTCAATTGTTTTGAGATGATGGAGGATTGTTGCTCCGAGTAGAAATGGTGATGCATTGAGTCCAAATAAGACTCGAGTGAATCGGTAGACAGCCAGATTCTCTTGATTCAATGGTTTATTGAAGTCTTTCATCCACAGGATTCTCGTGTAATCTCGATCATCTTCGTGAAGTAATACTTGTAGAAATGCCTTTTCTACATCGCTGATGAAGATGGTTGCTCCTGAACGAAAACGTAGGAGCATGTCGATCATATTGGGTAATATCACTGGTCCTTTCTGAATGATGTCGTTGAGGGATATGCTGTTCTTCGTTCTGCTTGACCCGTCAACTACTACTCTAACTTTGGTGGTAGTCTTTTGAGGAGTAACGACAGCTTGAATTGGATTGTATCTCACTTTTCCATTCTTGCTGACATTACATTGGACTCGTTCAATGTATCCTCTTTGTTCTTGTTCTTTGAAAACAGCGTCAATTGCTTCCAAAATGTTGATTGGTGACTTTTTTTGGAGTTGCTTGAGTCGACTGTAGGAGATGTTGAAGTTGTCCGGTAGTTCTGGATGATCTTTTTTAATTGGGAGGCGAACACAGTATGCCGATTCTCTTTTCTCGATCGTTTTGTTGAAGAATTCAACAGTTGATATGTCGGATTCTGATTGTTCTTGTTTGAGTGGACCCGAAAATTCGTGTTCTTCTTTCATCTTCGAGTCCTTGATTTGTTCGATCTCCAGATCTCTTCCATTTATATCGGTTGCTTCTTCCATCACCATAAAGATGTATTTTTCCTCTGATGATTTGTGGGATCTTTCTGAAAGTGCTCCGATTGTTGTGTAACCGCAGATAGTTCTCATCATTTGAATTCCTGACGGAAGTGTGAAGGAATCGTTGCCAACGATTTCTCCCCACGTGTCGCATCCGATGAGTATATCTGGTGTGCTTGAGTCTTCAAAGCTTTCTTCGTTGACTTCAATTCTGTTCCTGATAAGATAGCTCATGTCCTGCTTTGAGAGTGGAGCTTTTCGGATCTTTCCCGCCAGGTATTTTGATACGTTTACCTCAAATCGTATGAATCCGTCTGGGGTTTTGATTTGGATTGATGATACTCCATATGTGATGGGTATTGCTTTTGCAGATCCGAATGTTCTTGTTGAACGTGTTTCTTCTCCTTTGTTTGGAAGAAAAAGTCTTTCTTTCAGTGCTGATGTGACAATAGTTTTATCTGCAGCACAGTCAAGCATCATGGTGATGTCTTCCCACTGTCTTGATTGGTTGTTGAATGCTTTACCTCTCACCGTTGGTATGTAGCCTTGCTTTGTTGAATTCTCAGTAGCTACTGATGAAGATCTTTCTTCGTTTCTTTGCCCTTGGACTACGGTATGAATGTTTGTTGTCTTGGCTTCTTTCTCCTTTTTTGGAGCGGGTACCTCTCTTTTTGCGCAAAGAGAGAAGTGATGTTGCTGTCCGCAGTTTGAACAATCTTGTGCTTCACAGTTTTCCTTGACATGTCCAAGACGAGTGCATCTGATACAGCGTTCTTCGTCCTTGATGATTTTCAGGCGGTCTTTTGAGGTTGGAAACTTTAAACAGGTGCTACCAAAATGTCCTTCTGCTTTGCAGAAAGTACACTTTTTTGTGCGTGGTTGACCATTGTGAAGCTTCTTTGCTGCTGGATGGGCTTGGGATGTTGTGTGGTTTGGTTTGAAATTCTTGTCCTTCTCAACGGACTTCTTCGGTTCGGATTTCTGTGGACGAGGCAAGAGTTTGTTCATCTGCTCTTCTTTTGTCAGGAACTCTTCGATCTCTTGCAGTATTCGTTCCATTGTCCACTCAGTATCTTTGATTGATATACTTTTGTTAAGTACATCTCGCTTGACTCGAATTGCGAATTTTTCAACCACTAGACTCTTTGTGATGATAGTATCGACTGACTCGCCTAGTTCAGTCATCTGTTTGACCAAGATGGAGATTGTGTCGAGAAGGTCTTGTTGACCTGATGTCGTTTCATTAGCCGTTTTGGCGTCCTTGAGCCTATCTGATAGAGCATTGATTGTGTTCGCCGTATCTCCATACTTCTTTTTGAGTGCTTCCATGGCTTTCGGATAATTTTCTCCGGTTACCTTGAATTTCCTGACCAATTTCAATGCGTCTCCTCCTAATGCACTGAGGAGATGATTCATTTTAAAAAAGTCGCTTTGTTGTGACTTTTCTACTACCTCTGTGAAGATATTTAGGAAATTGTCAAATTCCCAAGCATCGCCAGAAAATTGTGGAATGGTTGGTAATTCTAATAGCTTGATTCCAGCATATTGAGGTGGTCCCACATGTACTTGTTGATAAGTGGGCGCTGTCTTGATTGGAGCATCTCTGGCACTGGAGAACGAGTTGTTTCTTGACAATTGACTAGTTTTGTGTAATCTTTTCATCTGGTAGATGACACTGTCCAAGGCTTGGTTGGCTGAGTCCATTACTTCGGAGAATTTGATTGCATACTCTGTGTGTTTATCCTCCTCTGTGACTTCGAGCTCCATGTTGTCGACGATTGAATCCAAGATGTCCATATATTCTTTGAGTCTGTCCATCTTGTTTTCCAATGAATCTTTGGTTTCTTCTATGGAGTCTCTCTCTGAATCGAGTAGTTCTTTGTTTATGTTTCTCCATTTATCAAGCTTCTCTTGTGTGTTTTTACAGTGTGTGTTGAGTGTCTTTATAGCTAATGTGACCTTCGTTCTAGCTGATGTAAGACTCATGGTTCTCACTTAATTGATGGTGTGATGAAGAGAGAATAAGATTGTCTCTTTGCTCAAATGTATGAGCGTGGGCAGTGATGACGTGTCTGCTGCTCACGGTTGGAAGAAATCGTTTCTTCCTTGCAGTATCTCTTGTTGAGATTGATTTGATCTTGTTGATCTGTAATTTGAGGTTAGATCGTGTGATCTAGAAATTGAGTTTAGATCGTGTGATCTAGAAATTGAGTTTAGATCGTGTGATCTAGAATTTGAGTTTAGATCGTGTGATCTGGAATTTGAGTTTAGATCGTGTGATCTAGAATTTGAGTTTAGATCGTGTGATCTAATGGTTGCAGAAGCGACTTCTAGCGAGGTTGTGTGGTTGTTGTTGCTCACCTTTCGAGGTATTTGCTCCTCGTGCCACGCGGTTAATTCTTTTTTGAACGGTTTAATGGCTGTGATTCGAATGTGAATGTCGTTGCACCATAAGTTCTTCGCTGGTCTCGCTACGGTCGCTGATCCTTGTAGACGGTAAATTGGTTGCAGACAGGTGAAGTCAAACTCAAACTCAAACTTGGGTAATTAAACCATTTATAAAGATATAAAGATATAAAAATATAAAAATATAAAAATATAAAAACAAGGTGAAAGGGGACTCTAGCGTCCCCTTTTATACTGCCATGAAGGGCGGTGGGCACGATACATAAATTCCCGCTCTCGCGGGTCACAAACATTTAGGGTAGGTAAAACGTATGTGCTAGCGCGCACTTAATATAATTGTTATAAAACGAAAACAACAAATTGTGAGTTAATCATAGGAAGGAAATATTTGACGAAGTGCTCAAGTGAGCACACTCCGAGGGGGGGGGGAATACTGCATTGACGATATTAAAAATATATATGAAATACTCGATTAATCGAGTACAACTTAGTTAGCATTTCACATACAGGCAGTCGCAAAAAGGAAGAGAACATTCGTAGAATTCATACCTTCCGCATTTATTTTTTCATGCACTCCAACCCCCCCCCCCCCGCTCTCAACCAGTGTTGTATCAAATAACTCTTCAAGGCAAACAGAGGAATAAATATAGCGCCGCATTCAAGACAGTGTAATAACTTCAAATCGAAAGATTTTCTTCTGAAAATCAACCAAAATGTTTATTAAATAACAACAAAAATTATAGCATTAAAACATTTCGAATCTTCTTCCTTTCGCTTTGATGACTGCATGAAGTTACTTCGGGTAAGAGTCGACGACGGCACGGAGGTAGTCATTGTCTAAATTGTTGCAGAGCGATATTCAGAGCTCCCGAATTCGCATAATTTTTCGCAGATACTTGTTAGGTCAAATATCCCCACACAGCAAATACTGAATTTAAAAAATACAGTGTGCCAAACAAACCGTTCTGCAGGCGCCAGAGCATACACCGACGTGCGGGGCTATACATATTTATTCCTCACCCTGTAACCGATGTATATTTCTATGATATTATGATATTTTACAAAGTTTCAAACCTATAAAAGCGAGACGAGTATTATTTTTTTTGTGAGGCAAATCCGAAGACGAACGATACTCGTTCAACGCAAAAAACAGTTCTGATTGGAAGAACCGTGCTTCAAGTATTCAAGATATGCAGCATTGAGTAGCGATATAGAGAATTTTGTAGCTGTCAGAGTGTTTGCTTTCTGCTGGCTTGCTTTCCCGCAGTTCCACTCTACAATAGCGGCCAATGCAGAACAATGACGTCGTCCAAACAATTACAGAGATAATTGTTTTCACATTTAGCACTTCTTTTTTTTGTTATTGACATCTTCTAAATGAGATTGTTCACTCCCAAGAGTGCTCTCCAAAATTTCAGATTTACAGATTTCAATTTCACTCTGATATTGCTGAAATAAGCATACTATTTCAAAATATACCGTAATAATCCAATGTGGATGCTTTTTTATGGAAATACCGAAATGGGACATTCCATTGTCCGCTACTCTATGCTTTATGATTGTCATTTTCCAGTACATATAAATTCACTCAGAAGCCGTCATTCCCAAAATCACTGATAGTGATGTGAATTACAGTGCAACGCTCGTAAATACATTCCTTTATTTAGATTCGAAACACAGTGCAAGTGCTGAAAAGAAGTGAAATATGTACATAGATATATGAAGCGAACTGAAATCAAACGTTTTGATCGTCTGAAATCGCAAAACAGAGACGTAGCATTTCGGAAGAAAGTGGTTGAATCGGAGCGTCCGGGCAGTTCCGATTTTCACCATTCAGAAGCGAAGAAAAACAAAACCGACTTATTTTATTCACCACAGAGTAGGGCGGAATTGGATTTTGGGAACTCGGAATCCGGAATCCGGAAAACGGAAAAAAAAATTTTCACGGAATCCGGAAAACGGAATGTAAAAAATGGCGGAATCCGGAATTCCGCCCTTCTCTGGAATATATGCGGGTGAAGCATGTATACAGTCCGTATGTCTCATATATATCGTATATGATTCGTGTCCCATTCGTAGCGTTTTACGGTATTCATTCGATACACGGACTGCATGCGAGCCGCACCCGTATGTTATGAACCTTACACATTTCACCTATTGCAACTCCTAAGAGTTTTAACTTCAATTATTCTGATGTAGGAAATTTAGATTTCAAGTACATTTTGAATAGGCCTCGGTTCTATCTCAACTGTGAAATTATCCTCTGGAAATCTCACTATCAGAATAAATAAAGCGTACTACAAATATGAAAACTCAGGCGTACTGAAATTGATATAAATTGGGTTGAGGAATAAGTTCGTAGAGTTTTTATATTATTTTTTGTTTCACAACAATTTTCTTGTTGTTTGGCAAAGTGTATATATTTATCTGATAGCGCTTTTTCTGCTCTACAAAACAGTGTTTTTAGTTTGTTCTGAAATTTTAATTTTTCATCATTTTTCAGGCTTAGAAATGAAGTATCCAGAAGGCAAAAATCAGCATTTTCGACATCTGCCTTCTTCGTTCATCGAAAGCAAAAAGATGAATCGCTCGGAAATATGCAGTGTGTATGGAGAAGGTGTCTCCGGCGTGTCTACTGCACAAAAATGGTTCGCAATGTTCAAAAATGACGACTTTAATCTTGAAGACACGCCTCGAAGCGGACGACCTGCAGAATTAGACGAAGAGCATCTGAAGGCACTATTGAAGGAAGATGGTTGCCAAACAAGTCGTGAATTGGCCAAAAAAATGAACTGTGATCAAAATACAATCCTTAATCATCTTCATTCGATGTTCAAATAAATCTTAATCTTTGTGTAAAAGCTCTACGAACTTATTCCTCAACCCCCAACCAATCCATAACTATGAAATGAGTCGTTAGATGCTAAAAGACTGCAATCAAAAAATGGTTTCGTGAACTGGATAATAACGTCTGTTCAGCTTCAATGCCCGCTCCCCAAATTCTCCGTTTCCATCATCTACAAGTAGGCCAGCATCTCTATCAGCTTGTTCCTTCACCTCAGCTTTTTTCCTAGCCTCCATGTACTCTTCAATTGCTTCTTTGTTGTACCAGGACGCTCGGATGATTCTCCCCTTTTTTGTAATCGACGGAGGGTTCGGGTGGGTACGGTAGTACTGCTCGCGGAGCTCCTCAATGAGATGGAGAGAAGCATCGACCATTTTTCGGGCCTCCTTGAAATTTGGCACGTACACTCCTTTTACTTTCAAAAAATAGAGCTTCAAATCCTCCAATGAATAGTAGGACTCCATAGCGTGCTCCTTTCTAAACTGTACAAATTCGTCAATCTTCCAGCACGAATCGCGCAGGAATTCTTCATGTTCACGAGCCAATGAATCGATTGCTTCGGTGATTTGCTGAAACTGCTAAACTAAAAAAAACACGAACTTTGTCAGTCTCACAAACTTGAACTTCCTCGATGAACGGTTTTTTAACATCGTAAACTTTGGTGAAGTGATTGAAACGATGCTTCAGAATAATTCCCTTTTTAACCATATTATTGATTGTAGCGTGGTATTTTGTCAGAATCGGCAAATCTTCTTCCTCGAATCCACGTTCCCCGGCGTTTGCCTGAAAATAACATATTTTCTCTGATGAATTCCAAGTGTTTAACTGCTTTTCAGCATAGTTAGTATGAGAAATTATGAGATAATGAATCCTACTGAATTTTC
The DNA here is from genome assembly GCA_003052745.1 of Caenorhabditis inopinata. Lineage (NCBI taxonomy): Eukaryota > Metazoa > Nematoda > Chromadorea > Rhabditida > Rhabditidae > Caenorhabditis > Caenorhabditis inopinata. The sequence continues at coordinate 14,331,797 of AP018155.1, read as the reverse complement.
AGATGTTGAAATATCAGAAATGCCAGCGCCATTATTCTTCTGATGCAATGACCTCACCTCAAGCAATTCTCGAACTCCAACACGATAATTGTTGTACTCTGAAAATGGAATCGCCCGGCGTCCTAGCGGAACTTCGTACAGTCGGAACCCTTTCTCACCGAATCGGAACTCCTTTGGCACGTATGCCTCCTCTTCGCCGTCCATCTCCTTCTTCTTCTTCTTCTTCATCTTCTTCACTTTCATCGTTTCTTCCTTCTCATCGATCGATTTCTCGACAGGATTCTGCGGATCGGGAAACGATATTTTCTGTCCCATTTTCAGGGAGAGAATGCGAATTTAAAGAGCAAATTCTATGAGAATGTCTCGAATGGCTTTTGTTTGGCTACTGTCCTACACTTATATTTAAATTCAATTACAGTAGCAGTGAGTTGCCTTCTTTCTTGACATGTTTTCATGAAAATACTGCTGTCGAGCGGCTAGAAAACATCCGACCACAGTCGACATTTTCAATCGCAGAAAAATCGAAAAATCGGCGGAAGATGGTGGAACGAGGGACCGAGAAAAGAAAACACGCAATTGACGGAGCTTTTCAGTTTTGAGTATTCAGATTTCTGGTGCTTAGTCTTCTTCTTTTCTCTTTTAATCATTTCACTCATTGTTCCGCAATGCTGAACTTCCGACATTTCTATTATTGGCTTCATGATACAGGGTGGCCGCTAATTACACGTACACGAGTTCCGCATATGTTTAAGTCCGGAATCAGTGGAGCAACGATTGCAAAACAGCTCAGAATCCTCGCCAGATCTGAATCCCTTGGACTACTCCGTGTGGGGGGTCTTGCAGAGCAAGGTCAATGCTCAACCCCATTCAAGTGTGGCTGCTCTAAAGAAGACTTTGCTCAAGGAATGCGACAAATTGTCAGCCGATTACCCATAGTTGATGCTTACCCGCGACGTCTTCGGGCTGTCATCCGCAAGCGAGGTGACCGCATGGAACAAGATTAGTTTATGTTTTTTTGTTATCATTTCAATAAACTTTTTGTTAATTCCCAAGTCTCTTTGATTTTTGGTTCCGGTTTTATAGCCGTTCTATCGTGTACGGGTAATTAGCGGCCACCCTGTAATCAATTCTTACTATAACTTGGAAATCTTCTCATTTAGTGAATAAGAAGATGCGTCTTGAACAGCCAGTTTCCAGAAACTAGTGACAATAACTGAAAACCAAATGCACGTGCAAGATTAGATGAGGCTATACATCAACAGTACGTCATTCAAAGTACCATTGAATAAAAACAAGGGCATTTCTGAAAATCGCAGTGTTTTGCCGATAATTTGTGCAAAAAGACAGACACATGACAGTGCCGTGGCACGAGTGGCACGGGCTCGCAGAAAAAGAATATTTCACTACGAGAAAGGAGCAGTCGGTTGGCTGAGTATAGAAAGGCAATGTTTCTGAAAATAATAACAAATTCGCTTTCAGGTTTTCGTGAGTTCGTGATTATGAAGAATAAATTATTAAATAATATTAAAAAGAAGGTGGAGCAAACAAGAAAGAAGCACTTAAAGTAGTTCAAACACAGGAGAATTCTCAGGCTTTTCAATATTGAGAGATCCGTCTCACAGATCAGATCAAGGAGCGGCCAAGCAACTGAACGGTTTGGCGCGCCAACTTTCCGTTTTGTTTAGTAATTGTGCGGCGTCTTGCGTCAATTTGCCAATTGCGCCGCAAATTTATTCTGAATATTCTGAAATTGCCTGAGATACAACTCTTTTTCCGCTACTTTTAGCTGAAATAATTTATTATTTGTATGTATTGGTAGTTAAAAATGCATTTTTTGGCTCTATGAGCTATCGACATACAAGTTTCTATTTCTACAAAAATCATTATACAAACTAACAGTAGATGACTGTGAGCTAGTACCATCCAGAGCAGGGCGGAATTCCGGATGCTGCTGTTTTTTCATTCCGTTTTCAGTGAAAAAAAATTGTTTTCCGTATTCTGGATTCCGTGAAAATTTTTTTCCGTTTTCCGGATTCCGTGAAAATTTTTTTTCCGTTTTCCGGATTTCGTGAAAAATTTTTTTTCCGTTTTCCGTTTTCCGGATTCCGAGTTCCCAAAATCCAATTCCGCCCAACTATGAGTTTTAATACTTTATTCTCAATTGTTGTGAAAAGTATACTTTTTTGAACTCCCGCAAAAATTTTTGCGAACAGAGCGCATTTACATCATTTGATTCCCTCATTAATGGTTAAAATTCCGTTTTCCGCATTCCGCATTCCGGATTCCGCCGTTTTTTACATTGCGTATTCCGGATTCCAGATTCCGTGAAAACGATTTTTTTTCCGTTTTCCGGATTCCGGATTCCGAGTTCCCAAAATCAAATTCCGCCCTACTCTGGTGTCATCTGGTACGTCTTTGGTACTGTACTTTTGTTGTTATTGCAACCCCCCCCCTCCATATTATATGTATATATATACGCCCCTTTTCTCACCAATTCTTCATTGCTCCTTTCTAAAAACAATGGGAAACGCCTTCGGCTCTAATCGCAACCGCGAGCCTTTAGTCTTCGGAGATGAGCCAGAGGTTCAGCATTTCTATCCTCAAAAACGGCAACAACGCAAGAGACTCAGCGAACGTGACTATTATCGTTTGGAATGCAATGCTTTGGCCAGCGTGAGTTGAATGTTCTATTACACCCTTACAAGGGAACCTCGAATAGAAATCCTCCTAACTTTTTTTAAAAATTCGACAACAGGTACTTTCGACTACGGAGAATTCAGTACACATAGTGGCTATCTGCGCAAACTTCTTGAAATTGAGATATTTCCATCTGAAAATTGTTAGATGCATTATTTTCAGTGTGCCGGTGGAAAGATCGCATTTGATAATAACGACGCAATTCTTAATAGCTACAAGAATGATTTCAAAGCAATCGAGGAGCAATCCAGTATCATCAAGGAAAGCTTCGACAAGATCCTCCAAGAATATGACAACGGAATATCGATTTTCGAGAACATCAAGGCATTGTTATAAATGCTCGTTATGTTATTCTAATTCAATACATTTCCAGGATTTTCAAGCTCAAATCGATAAGCTCCATTATTGCTATGTGGAATTCTTTAGGGATTCCACGTTCCGTATTGATCCGTATGTTCACGAAAGAAAACTGATCGCAAGAAAAGCTTATAACGGTCTCGAGGAGCTCAAAGCATCAGTCATTGCGATCGAAGAGAGAATGAAAGAGAGCATCGCTGACACTCAGGAGAAGACGTCCTTCCAGATCAATCAGGCCAACGAGCTGTTGACGCACTACAATCAGACATTCAAGGGACCCGTGGCTGAACCTAAAATTGAAAGAGCTCCAATCACATACGATTCTCTCGCAGCAACAATGGAGGCCGAGCACAAGAAGAAATCGAAAGGGCTTCATCGGCTGGCTCACACTATGTTCAAATCCGGTCAGGGAAAGTCAAAGGAATCTTCAGAAACCGCTGGAATTGTTGATGATGCTTCAGAAGATTCACTGCCATCTGCTGTTGAGAAGGCCAGAAAATGGCAGAAGCCGACTCTTCAGGAGAAGATTGATTTTTGGGCCGATCCAGATCCAGGAACTTCTGTTTAAAGCAGTTGGTGAGTTTAGTTCATAAGATGCTCAAAAGCTGAGAGTTTGAGAACTTGACCATTTTCAGAATGACTGCATATTGGTTTTCATAACGTTTCTGCGTCATTTTCAATCTTTTGAATACTGCTGAATTAGAATCAAGATGGCTACCTCGAGAAATATGTGTTAATTGGGTGGTATGTGAAATCGGAACAAAAAGAGAATAGAACTCGTAGGAAATCAGAACACGATGGATGTAAAACTGTTACAAAAGATGTGTTCAATGGAGCGTTCAATGGAGCGCGTTTGCTTTACAAGAGTATTTTAGTTCCAATTCCATACAGTTCCGCTTCCATGCGGTTTTACTTTTTCCTAAACAGTTCTAATTCCCTATCAGTTACAATTCAATACAGTTTTCTTTTTTAGCAGTTTTATTTTCATCATGTTCCGATTTCCTACGAGTTCTATTCTCTTTTTGTTCCGATTTCACATACCCCCGTTCATTGTCCTTCTACTGTCTAAAAACTCTGATTTTGTTGTATTTCCTTGAGGATTTTTTGATGGATATCTACTTCTCTCCCTATTTTTCTTCCATTTTAATGCAAATTCTACTTTGAAATATATAAAGGACCAGGTAATAAAACATGTGAATTTTCCTTCTGGTCAGGTCAGAAATGTTTGGCAAGAGTAAAGCAAGTAACGCCGAAGAGTGGGAACTCGGAACATCAAATGTGATCTAGCTAAAACAATGGTCTCGCCATGAAAGTAGTGTTGATTTACGAGCGCGATTTTTTATTTGTGGCTGCTTGTCGAATTCAGTGAAATTTCAGTTTTTTTTCTAAAGTTTATTATTACTTTTTTCGGAAAATGTTGTATAAATGAGTGAAAATACAATAAATCGCTTTAATTAATTCATTTCCCAATGAAAACAACTCGGAAAATAGAAATCGTGGTGAGACCATTATAATTTTTTTGCAAGAACTCATAAAAAAAAAGAGAAACGGAGGAGGGAAACTTTATATTTTAGTTTGAAAACAAAGGTTTTTTTTTATTTTTTGGTTTAAAATTCAAAACTTTCTGCTCCGACTTTCAGCTTTTTCGAATTCTAAGAAAATATTTTCTATTTTTTGGGTTTTTCTATTGAAAAATGACCTCTTCATTCTTTTTTATTAATAAATTGAATTAAAAATTTCACTTATTTAAGCACATTTTTCTGAGAAATGTGCACATACATTAAAAAAATATAGGATCAACCTTATCGATTCGACGAACAGCCACTAATAAAAACATTCACGTAAATCGACGCCACGTGGCTGAAGCCTATGGTTTCATTTCGTGGTGAGACCATAGGCTTCAGCCATACCTATAATATAACATGATAGAGATATTTTCTGGAACTAAAAATCGGCTGCACAAACACTTCAGTTTTCTTTTTAAATATAGCGTGATCAAGAATTAAAGGCATCATATGGGCATCATTTTGGCATCATTTTGGCATCATATAGTCGCGGATTGCATCACTTTTCGTGCCCATATTTATTAAGATTCGACCATAGCTCAACTGCCCATAGTCACAGTCTAAAAAAGTTGTTTCAATTGGTCTGATTTTTTATATAATGGGTACATGTGATGCCCTAAGTACAAAACCGTATTCAGAATTAGGCTCCGCCCCCTTCGAGTTGAGATACGGTAGGGGTGTTTCGAAAAAAATTTTTTTTTCTTTTTTGAGATAACTTCGAATTCTTTTCTGGAATCGATAACCGGTCACTTATGAAGCATTTTTGTAGTGGAAAACATTTTTCTAGCTTTTCTCCTTCCGACCAAAAAATTGAATTTTCGGAAAAAAATTGTTTCATTTCCGCATTGTGGAAAAAAAATATATTACGGGAAGTGAGATCTCATCAGAACTTTATACTTCAGAGTATGGGCTATAAGAATTCAGAACTCGTTGGCCGCGGTTTGGGTGCGGCCAGTCATTGTTTTCACGATTTATTCAAAACATCAAGAAAAATGACTTTACTCCAATTTATGATGTTGTGTATTCGAATACTGGATCTAGATCATTAAGAACATCATGGAAAATTTCATCCGCTTCCATGAAAAACGCCTCATCTTTCATAAATCTGATCCAGCCAGCATCGTTGTGCTCTTCCTCAGGATGAAAAGACTTTTTGAATAAATCGTGAAAACAATGACTGGCCGCACCCAAACCGCGGCCAACGAGTTCTGAATTCTTATAGCCCATACTCTGAAGTATAAAGTTCTGATGAGATCTCACTTCCCGTAATATATTTTTTTTCCACAATGCGGAAATGAAACAATTTTTTTCCGAAAATTCAATTTTTTGGTCGGAAGGAGAAGAGCTAGAAAAAATGTTCTTCACTACAAAAATGCTTCATAAGTGACCGGTTATCGATTCCAGAAAAGAAATCGAAGTTATCTCAAAAAAGAAAAAAAAATTTTTTCGAAACACCCCTACCATATCTCAACTCGAAGGGGGCGGAGCCTAATTCTGAATACGGTTTTGTACTTAGGGCATCACATGTACCCACTATATAAAAAATCAGACCAATTGAAACAACTTTTTTAGACTGTGACTACTGGTGGTCGAATCTCTCAGACATTGTCTCTTAAATTGTTGTAATATTAATTTGGTCATTTTTTTATTGTGATCGGTTATATTTTAGCAAAATGGTGAGATCAACACAGTCTATACCACCATTTGCTTTGGTGACATCGAAATTCTAATGGCGTTTGTCCACTCGTTCCACTGTTGGCTCTTCATCTCTTCAATGAGCTCCATTTCCATTCCGAAAATTTTCGTTTTCAATCTCTGATTTGATCCCTGAAACAAAAATCCTCTTTATCTTATTTTCTTTATTTAATCTTTTAACGCTATCACGAATGCAATGAAATGCCGGAAAATCATTCCTATTTTATTTATATTAATATTTTCAAATGTTTTATATTCCGTTTTCTTGCATCTGTGAATTGCAAAAATGACTCAAAAAACTAGCAGATCATTACATAAATGTCCTCTTCGGTCTTGCTGAAAAGCAGGGTTAGTCTTTCGATTTCTTGTGTCAAATTCTCCAAATATTCTTCAATAGGCCCACTGAAATAGCCATCATCGTCGTCTGTCATTTCATGATCGATCATTTTGTCTTTTTCTAGTATCTGAATTCCTTTTTCTATTAGAGAATTTTTCGCTGTCGGATATTCTCGTAGCGCTTCCCACAAGTCTTCCTTGTCAAGGACATACAAATCGGAATACCTGAAAACAGACAGCGTGACTAGTGACAGACCGACAAAAACATACCCTTTAGATCTCACTGACGCCGTTCTTAAATTCTTGTTCTTATTTCCAGGAATATTCAAAATAGAAAGCTCTCCAAACACAAAGCCAGCCGGTAGTGTAACAAAAATCTGGAAATAATTGGCATGTTTTAGAGTCTGTGAATTCAGAGTACCGTCTGGCCATCCTCACTGACAACCTCGACAAATCCTTCCTTTACAATGTACATTTCAGTTCCAACTTCTCCCTTTTTGCAGATGTAGTCCATTGGGCTGAAATCGCAAAATGTGAGTTTACGGTGAAGAAAAAAGGAGAGTTGTTCAGAAACACCGAACTCCCTACCGTCCTACACGCTGCCACAATAATCACAAAAACTTCGCAACGACACTCCGCCGAACGGGGCGCGCGTTCTTTAGCTAAAGCGTGGCGGGAATGTTTCGAGAATTTTTGTTATGGGGTTATTCATGATGCATTTTTATGCAAAAAATGCCACTTTAATCTTATGCACGATAGCGTTTGAATTGAAAAAAATGCATCGTAGTTCAGTGCTATGTTCAGTTAAAATGCAAGGTGGTGTCGGATATCGTCACAGAGAAAGTCTATGCGCCTTTACGATGCATTTTTTCAATTAAAATGCTATCGTGAATAAGATTAAAGTGGCATTTTTTGCATAAAAATGCATCGTGAATAACCCCATTAGGATTTTTGATTTTAGGAGAGATCTCCCGCGAGTTTGGTTTGGATAATTTTTGTTGGTTTGTTTTTCTTCGCTTTCCTGTAATTTTTGCTAACACCGATTTAAATATATATTTTTTTTAATTGATTCCAATGTTAATTTGGAATAAAGTTCTTCCTCGATTTGTATATTTTTGTCTTCTTTATTTTGTGAACCCAATACCCCGTAACTAACGTGGGCAACTGAACACTATTCGAAACAAACCTGTAAACCCGAAGTTGAAGTTTCAAAATGAGCTCATACAACAATCGTGGATCGCAATCCTAAATCCAATTTACTTCCACGCTTCATAAATGCTTCATTCACCTCGAAGAGTTTCACTTTTTTCAATGTGTCCATGTGAATCTCCACTGCAATCTCTCCGAACAACCGCGGCGGTAAGTATTCGGCAATCTCCTCTTCGTCAACTTGTGCTCCACCATGTGCCCAAACATAGCCAAAGTATTCAACGGCTTTTTTGCGTAGTAGGTTAGGCACTTTTCTGAAATTAAAAAGATGCGTGCCTGCGAACAAGTAAATTAAGCTAGTAGGATAGTTGGAGAGCTTGTTGGCGCTAAGGTAGTTGAGGGTGGTCAATGGTTTTTTTTTGTCATTTTTGGAGCTTTTTTCTTGATTTTTTTTCTGAAAATGTTTGTTGTTATTGTTAAAATATTTGTAAGTTGTTTTTTTCACGCGTGGCGGGCGCGCTTTCACGATGAGCAATTTTTGCAATTTTTTTTGGAATTTTTTCGGATTTTTTTGCTTATTAGTTAATTATAGATATGAATAGAACCGCGGCTGATGCACTTCTCGACTTGAAGTAAGCCTAAGCCTAAGCCCAAGTCTAAGCCTAAGCCTAAGCCAAAGTGTGGCCTCAAAGAAAATTTATGGGATAATCATTACTTTGAGGCGCTGTAGCATTTCAAATATCATGATGAAGCGAAATTTTACGAGTTATGGGCCGGAATCGCCAAGAAATATCGAGTCACCTAGTCATTTTCTTTTTTGTGCGTATTTTTGTTGTCTCTCAGGTAATTTTTGGCACATGTGCCCCATGTTGGGGCGCGGTTGCCGGTGCTACGCGGTAAGCTTTTTCAACGTGAACGCTTACTGCGTAGCACCGGCAACCGCGCCCCAACCTGGGGCACATGTGCCAAAAATTACCTGAGCTGCCAATAAAAGTGTTCTATAAATTGATAGTGTTATTCGAGTATATCTAATAACATTTTCAGGAAAAAAAATCAAGAAAAAAGCTCCGAAGAAAATGACTAAAAACCATTGACCCCCCCTCCAACTACCATAGTGCCAGCTTCTTATATAAAAGAATTATTGGTTGCTTCTCACCTGTACACCATAAACCGTTTACATCCATCCAATACATTTTCAAATTCTGATTTCCTCAAATTTATCGCAACAACCATGTTGCCGACATCTCCGACAATCACGGCAAAAATGACAAGTCCCAGAAGAGTGTCCCCAATTTCAAAAAGGTTCTGAAAAGTGGTACAAGGCGATGGTTGCTCTCCAAGGGTGACGAGCGTGAGAGCAGACCAATAGAAGCTCAGAGCATACTGCCGAAAGAAGTTGGCGAACTTTAAAGTGGTGGTTCTAAAATGAAATTCAACTTCAGCGTTTTTATTATTATTATTACAGGGTGGCTTCTAAGAATGGAGGCTTTTTTCGAGAACTGCTGGCACGATGATAAGGGGTATTTTCGAAAACTTTCGGATATTTTCGGACACTTTGATCGACTCTATGCAGCGCAGATGCCAGGCTGTTATTAATTCTCGTGGCTTTGCAACAAAGTACTAGACCCAATTTGTTAGTTTTTAGATGTTATGTGTTGAATAAAAGCGTTTTTCGAAAGTTATGATTTTTTGAAAAATTAAGGTCAACATTTGTTTTTTTCATTGAAAATTCGATTTTTTCACCTAAAAATTTAATTTTTTTATATTTCTTTATGAAATTTGACCACAATCCGTCAAACCTTCTTAGAAACAGCTGGTAAAAATTTTGGCTCCATATCGGTACTCGAAAAATAGTTATGCTCGACAACCACAGAGTGGACAACCTTTTGCACGGTACTGTACAGGGTTGGGCGCAATTTCCCGTACCTCACCGTACCTCAATTGTGACCCTTTTCAAGCAAGGCTTATCCGGGACAGAGATTGCAAAACGTCTCGGAGCTCCACTCCAGACCGTCGTGTCTTGGGCTCAGAATCACTTCGCAGGACGACATTGAACGTTTCAACAAGATGGAGCACCGGCTCACACCGCCAAGATCACTCAGGAGTGGTGCGCAACGCATTTTCCTGCATTCGTTCGCAAGGAAGAATGGCCCGCCTCATCTCCGGATTTGAATCCGTTGGACTATTCTGTCTGGGGGGCTTTGCAGAGCAAGGTCAACGCTCGCCCTCACCGAAATGTGGAATCTCTCAAGAAAGCTCTCGTCAAGGAATGGAACGAATTGACCTGCGTGCCACCATCATGGCCTATCCACGACGTCTTCGGGCTGTCATCGACGCAAATGGAGGTCGAGTGAAACAACAGTAGTTGATATTTGTTGCTTATATATCTGATAAACATTTTATTAAATCTCGTTGTATTCTGAATTTTGGTCTTTGAAATAGATGACGTCAAGTCATCCCGGTAATTGCGCCCAACCCTGTATATAAGAGGAAACTACAAGCATAAGTGATCACTTCATTTGCAACGCTAGCTATGAGAGCTTCTACACATCGATCTCGCATATTTTCTCAAATATTTATTGCTTTTGGTGTACTCTATCAGAAAATAAAGTTGATCTTGTTTTAATCACTGCCGTTTCCAAATTCGACTCGAAAAGAAAAGTCGTCATACTTAAGAGCCACCCTGTATATTAGAGTTTCCCAGAGTTACGTGTACTCAAATTCTACGCGATGTGGTCGTCTGTTCTCTCATTTTTAGGACCCCTATGCTTTAATTATATTTTAAATTTCACTGCAATCGGTTAGGATTAGTCATAATGGTTAAAGCCCAGCGCAAACCGTAATTAAATTGCAGCAGTTAGAGTTACCGCTCCATAGGTAGTCGTTAGTCTTAGGACTCAAAAGAACACTGTTATTACAACTCTCAAGAGCTTCAAGGATTTTGTCAAGACTGCTCATCGTAGGAGGAAATCCACCCATATCTCTACTTTAATGATCGACACAGTCTGAGAGAGAGAGAGAGATAGGGCCTGATGGATGATATGAAACACAACGGACACGTTTTGTCCGTACTATCAAATGCAAATTTGGCATGATTCCGTCAGGAAAACCGCCATCTGCAGCAATAAAGGCAAAATCGCTTCAACTGGAACATTGGTTAGAAAGCATATTTTCCGACGAGAAGCCGTTTACGGTGGAGACGGAGTTCTATCTCTTAAAATCATAGTGTTTTTCTCAGACGTCGCAGGAAGCGATCTAGTCTCCAATCCAGCACTACTATTGCTTTCGGAGCAGTGTGGGAAGCAATAGGGAAGTAACGTCTGGCGTTCTTTGAATAGAGCGCTAGAATCAACAAGAATTACTCCACCAATAAAAGTTTTGGACCATAAAAAAATTGATGAATATCATACGTTCTTCAATCAAGAAGGAGATCCAGCTCACCCCGGAAATATGACTTAACAGTTGTGTAAGGCCTTTTTGTTGTCCTCCGTGAATGGCCACACTCGTCATAGATCTGAACTCGTTGGACATATCTTTTTCTCTAAGTCTCCGTTTCTTAAAAGCCGCTACACCTCAAAACAAGTGTGATGAATGAGAGTGACTCCCTGGAAGGAATGAAACCATCTGTGCATCGGCTACCTTTTTTCCACAATCGACTCTACAGCCGCCTGAGGGTTGTGATTGAAAATCAAGGATGTCGAGCAGAGAAGCCGCAGTAGGTGAATGCTTGCTACTAGTACCGTAACTTCTGGGCCAACGTGCAGAGTACTTACTTGTTATCCCATGTTTTCATGAATACTGTCACTGCATCCTGCACTTGATTTTCCGCGAACTGAGTTATTAATACATCGCCGGCATCACAATAGTTATTATCATAATGATTATCGGTTACACACGTTGCAAGAACCGGATTAATGATTTTGTCGTAGGAGAATATCCAGTTTTCAAGACGAGCGGCTGAAATATGAGCGTCGATTCTTAAGATGAAACTGTTCAACCTACTTGTATAGTTGTAGATCTTACTGATATGAAAATAAAGGCAACCATTCCAATGAAACATGACGATACAAATGAAGATAAGTTTAAAGAGGCCAAATGCATGAGGCATGGTTGTGCGGGTATCTGTCTGAGTTGCAAAATCGTATAGGCGATAACACTGAAAATTGAGTTGATACGGTTTCGAAAGACATGCTCATTCAAGTAAATTGTCTAACAAAGGAACCATGTTTAAGTATCATCTCAGAATTTTTTCTAAATTTGCTCATTTATAGTTTCGAATACGGGCTTTCTCGTGGTGTATTCGGTTTTCTGCACAAATTTCTAGAAGTCGAGAAAATTCCATCTGAAAATAAGCTGTTTTTTGCTCTCCTTCTTTTCCACTTTCCCCCTTTCCTCTATACATTCTCCACAGTGGAAAAAGCGAGCAAAAGTGGCCGAGTGGATAGTGGTGATGAATATTGGGTTCAAGGTTGCAACTTCGGAGAGCACAATTGCCACCAAACAAGTGAGAAAAGCTTTATCGTGCAAAGCAAAGCTTCTAACTTTATCGACGTTTATCTTGGTAGATGATAGAACGGACAAGGAATAAAAACAGCAAAAACAAAACAGGAAAAACACCAAATGAATAAAAATCAGCCCTTTTATACCCTTTCCAGAGCGCTTCTAGAAGCTTCCATATTTTTGATTTTCGAAAAATGAAAAGCATTCTTCCAACATCAAAGAAAAAAAAAGAAAGGAGGAGAGCAAAAAGCAGCATATTTTCAGGTAGAATTTTCTCGACTTCTAGAAATTTTCGCAGAAAACCAAATATACCACGAGAAAGCCCGTATTCGAAACTATAAATGAACAACTTTAGAAAAGATTCTGAGATGATGGCTAAACATGGTTCCCTTGTAAGTAATTGCCTTGGCAAGCCGATTAATTCTGGCCCAGAAGAAGCTTTCTCCAAACACTTCGAGAGATTCGGCAGGCACGACTGCAATCACGTCTAGAACGAAACGGTTTCTGAAATTATTCAACTGCCGGATCCTCTTATTAAGTCGTCACTCACGACTTCAATCTGTGATGCATTAGTTTAGACAGACTCTTGACTGAAACGCCGTTCTCAACATATTCAAGTCTTGTATGAACTATCAAATCCAATATATTGATTAGATCGAATAATAAATTGAGAGGGCCAGTTTTTCGAAGAAAAGGATGAACGTCTTGAAAGACAGAAAGAGCTGTGAAGATAAGAGGATGGAGAGCAACGAGACTGACGATGCATGTCCACATGTAAAAAACATTCGAGTGTTCGTCCACTGTGACTGACAGCAATCCAGAGTTATTTACGTCTTCCTCAGGATCTTCTCTCAACGCTTCTCTGAAGTTCGTCTCAATATCCACCTCAGCTTTTCGAAACATACGAAGCATTTTTCTGGCTCTCTGCACCCATGCTTCAAGTGTCTAAATCATTTCAGCTAATCATAATTCTTGAAGTTAAACTCACAAAGATCCTGAATGCAATATCATCGAGAGTTCCTCTACGAGCCGTAGGTTCAGCGAATACATTTTCTGTCATTTTATAAATGAAGGAAAAACATGGGAAAAGGTGTGAACGTGTTGAGGGAGAAACGTGATGGAGCAGATGCGAATTTCCGGATGGAATATCTAACGAATAGCGAAATCATCACGCTATCTAAACTGGCTACATCACGCTATCCAATTATGTTGGATGCCGCTTCTAACAAGTTTCACTGATAGTTGGAACAAGGTGAAAGCTTGTCCATATCTTCACGAAAATTAAATTATCAATGCAAAACACAGGAAAATCGATAACCTAATCTCTGATGAAAGACGTGATGATGAATAGTAAATTCGTACGTCAAAAACTTCTAAAAATGAGCACTGGAACCCAAAAATTATAGAAACAAACTAACTAATAATCCTAGAAATTAAAATTATTAGCTTAAATAAAATGTTCCCCATAATTCTAAGCCGAATTTTTTACAATTCGGGACCAAGTTTCCTACAATTTCAGCACAAGTCAACCGTGTAGTATAAACTGAAGCCAAAACATGTGCGAAACCAGAGTAGGGCGAAATTGGATTTTGGGAACTTGGAATCCGGAAAACGGAAAACGGAATTTTAACCATTAATGAGGGAATATTTATGATGTAAATGCGCTCTGTTCGCAAAAATTCTTGCGCGAGTTCAAAAAAGTATACAGGGTGGCATCCAAATACGGTTACACGCTTTAAACGTTATAAATGTCTTCAAACAAGTTCAATTTTCACCAAAATTGGACAGAAGTTTATTGAAATGATACAAAAACAATTTTTAACGATAGTTTTCAAATCGCCCTCCTTTGGCCTTCACCACCGCTCTCAATCTCTTCGGGTCCACCACGGCACGCAGGTAGTTGGCATCCATTTCGTCTCAGGCTTTCACAAGTGCGACCTTCAGAGCGCTCAAATTAGCGTAGTTTTTGGTGGAAACCTTCTGGGTCAAATATCCCCAAACGGCGTAGTCCATAGGATTCAGGTCGGGTGACGACGCTGGCCATTCTGACGAGGAGATGAACTCAGGAAAATTGTTTTTGCACCACTGCTGAGTGGCCTTGGCGCGATGAGCCGGTGCGCCGTCTTGTTGGAAGCACCAGGGTCGGTTTCCGTAATGCGATTTGGACCACGGAAGAACTGCAGCCTCTAAAATGTGTTTTCTGTAGTAGGTTTGGTTCACCTTGGCTCCCAAATCAACAAAAATCAACGGGGTTTTGCCATCGGAGCAAATTCCACCAAAAACCATGACTGAAGACGGATGAGATGTCTTATTGAGAATTGTTCCGTTCTTACAGGCAGTTTGAAAGTCTTTTGCAATAATCCGATGGTTTTGGCCATTCTTATTAGCTTCGACCTTGAAAATTTTCTCGTCTGTAAACAGTGTCGAGAGGTGCGTGCCTGAGTGCGTGCCGTGAAAAAGTTTTCGTGCTTTTTGCATTCGGAGAGCTTTGTTTTTCTCGGTGAGGAATGCGCCGTGTTGCATACGGTACGAAGTCATCTTCAGCTTCTCTTTATGATTCCCATAGAATATCGGCTCATTTAGAAGTCTTTAGCAAGCTTCCTCATGCTTCGCTCCGGATTTCTTCGAATTCTTTCTTGAACGGCTTTCACAGCTTTTGGCGTCGTCACAGTGACAGGATGACCCGATCTTGGACGGTCATCAAGTGTACGAAGACGGTGGAAGCGAGTGACAGTCCGATGAACAAGCATTCGGTTGACGTTCAGCCGTTTAGCGATCTCCGAATTCGACACACTCTGCTGCATCATTTTAATAATAGAACCACGATGGGGTGAAGCAGCCGCATTACCTTAAAAATGGACGTTTCGACCAGAAAATTGAAAAACATAATAATAAATATGTAATAATTAATAAAAAATAAAATTGATACAGTAGCGACTTGTGCTCATGCGCCAGAATCCACGCAAAGTTGCGTAACAGTACATGGCTGCCACCCTGTACTTTTCACAAAAATTGAGAATAAAGAATTAAAACGAAATAAAAACGCCATATCGCGGAATCCGGAATACGGAAAACGGAAAAAAAATATTTTTTCACGGAATCTGAAATCCGAAAGACGGAATGAAAAAACGGCGGAACCCGGAATGCGGAAAACGGAAAAAAAAAATTTTCACGGAATCTGGAATCCGGAAGACGGAATGAAAAAAGGCGGAGTCCGGAATTCCGCCCTTCTCTGTGCGAAATTTGTGCTAGACTTGTGCAGATTGGCGAAGTACTTCTTCCCGCTTTTCATTTTTCAAAAAATATTTTGCAAAGACAAAAAAATAGTTCTTTCATTTACTTTCTCATTCAAAACGAATAGTTTTGCTGACTATTCTGCAATTCCTCGTGAACTGAAGCACAATTCGGATCTTTCAAATTACCAGTTTTATTTAGGCAATGTCCATTTCGCAACATTCAAGACGATGATTCTCCTTTTTTTATTCAGCGTTCCTATATTGGTAAGTCTTTCGAATACGAAATGTGAAACCGGCTATACTCAAATCTTCAGTTATCAACCCTTGTACACTGTATGTCTTCAAGACCAAACCGCTCGCCTTTAAATCATCGAAAACTCAACAGAGACCCAAAAATTGACAATGACATCAACAAAAAATACGTTCCGTTCCTCCCTGATTGGGATTCTCAGCTTCCAGAAGTTCTTGACGAATTAGCGAATGTGCAGACTAAAGCGCGGGCGGAAGACGGAAGAGAAACATCTATTGAGAGCATCTGATGAAGGCAAATCGAACGGAGAAATGGAATTTTCAGTAATTATTTTTTTACCAAAAACAAATAAAATGCAATGATTTCTCCTTAAATGTCCTCTGTACAAAGAAAACGAATATGCTAAATGAATTGGAATTGAAAAAGAAATAACAGAAAATGGGATGAGTCTGTGTCGTGTCGATTCAAAAATCGATCAATTTTGATTCGATTTGTTGAACGGGCAAATCGATTTGAATCGATTCGATTTTGCGAATAAATCGACTTGAATCGAATCGAATCGATTTAGTTCGATTCGATTCGATAAAATCGAATAAACAAAAATAGTGCAAATGCGCTCTACCGATCAATGCCTTCGGCGGCGGTTTAAAATCGTATTTTTAAACTGTTTTTTAGTAAATTGCATTTTTAAACGGAAAATACGATTTCAAACCACCGACGATTGTCGATTTAATTCGATTAAATCGATCAATTCCAAAATCGACACGACACACTATTCGTGACCAAATGTAAGCACTGAAAACGAGATTGGGAAGGTGAGTTCATGTGCGGAGATGATCGCAAATGAATAATAAACCCGCTAAAGCCGTGCGAAAAGTTTTACAGGGCGATTATCAGAGAAGGGCGGAATTCCGGATTCCAGATTCCATGAAAAAATTTTTTCCGTTTTTCGATTCCGAGTTCCCAAAATCCAATTCCGCCCTACTCTAGCGATTATCGGGAACAAGAGTGAGTGTATCGTCGTCGAGTGAATGAACCTTCTGCCAATGCCGAGCCAAAGTCCGCTCTTTAATAATATTGAGCTATCATGAGAGAAGTTGGAAAGACGTCTCAAACGGAAATTCACTTCTAATGCCGAACAAAAGTACAGACATGCGGCATGGCCGATTTGCCTCTTAAAATCTGATGCATGTGTAATTTTAGTTTTTGAGAAATCCTTGAAAAAAACCAAAGTGATATCATTTTGCGGAGCTATCTTACTTGGGGGGGGGGGGGCGGCAAAAATTTTTAGTCATTTTTGGAGGTTTTTTTTGGATTTTTTTTTTGAAAATGTTATTAGACATACTCGAATAACACTAGCAATTTTGAGAACCATGTCTGATGGTCGAAACCCAATGCTTGCAAAAAAAAAACACCCAATGCTTGCAGTCTTCAGACGACATTCTCGCGACCCCGGGCGATTCATTGAAAATTATGAACGACTTCAAGTCGAGAAGTGCATCAGCTGCGGTCCTATTTATATATACTATTAACTAAGTTATGATTAACTAATAAGCGAAAAAAATTCCAAAAAAAATCTTTGAAAATTTTGCAAAAATTGCTCATCGTTGAATTGCGCCATGCTTGAAAGAAATGGAATCGTAGTTTTCGTGCCAAGAGTGAGTGCCACGCGTGAAAAAAACAACTTACAAATATTTTAACAATAGCAACAAACATTTTCAGAAAAAAAAATTTTGCAAAAACCTCCAAAAATGACTAAAAATCATTGCTCCCCCCCTAACTAAGATAGCGCCCATTTTGCTATGCACATTACCGTCCACCGTGCTCCCGTTGCTCAAAGAATTTTTATCGATGAGAATGCTACAACGTGTGTCCTCTAATGCATATTGTCTTCTTTCAATGCCTTTATCGCCACGACGATTGAATCATCATATTGAATTATGACGTAATACGTTCCTGAATTGTGGGCCAGACATTGCGAAGACATGCGTGTTGCCTATTCATGAATTCTCCATAGATCCCGTCGCTGCTAGCCAGGAAACTCGAAAAGCATATTCGTGCGTTCCAAAAAACGATTTTTAAATTTTTAAATTCAATTTTTTGATCGGAAGGAGAAAAGCTAGAAAAATGTTCTCCACTACAAAAATGCTTCATCACTGACCGGTTATCGATTCCAGAAAAGAAATCGAGGTTATCTCAAAAAAAAAAAAAAATGTTTTTCGACACACCCCTACAGTATCTCAACTCGAAGAGGGCGGAGCCTAATTCTGAATACGGTTTTGTACTTAGGGCATCTCATGTACCCACTATATAAAAAATCAGACCAATTGAAACAACTTTTTTAGACTGTGACTACTGGTGGTCGACCCCCTCAGACATTGTCTCTTAAGAGATAATGTCTGAGAGATTCGAGAACCAGTAGTCACAGTTTGCAAAAATTGTTGAAGAACGATCTGAAATTTGATGTGAGGGTACCCTAGGGTACACTCCTTCCATATATCCTTAAATTACCCGGATCCGTTGCTCCTCCCCATAGATGACGCCATCCGAAGTCAAAATATCAACTTTGTCAGTTTTGAAGTTAGAGGTCTAAACTTTTCCAAAATAAGTTTAGAACACTTTTTTGAACATTTTTGTAGTACATGACTAGTTTCCACCTCTTACGGTTCAATCGGAAATTGCTCATATCTGACTCATTTTTCACTTTTTTGAGATTTCTGAAAAATTTTAGTATATTTGTCCCTCGAGATAAGCCCAAATTATGAAACTTCGAGTTCATATTAGTATAGATCACACTCGGTTATGTTCAGATTTCAGTGTGTAAAACACTTTTTTCAACGATTTTCATTTTTTTTCCCACTATGTACTGTGGAAGAGCCCAGTTTTTCCAGTTTCCTGAAAACGTTGGGATTCGTCAAAATCATGAAAGAGCATGTCAGATTATCAAAGATAGACATCCGGAATTCAGTGTGTCACTGGTGCTCGAATCTCTCAGACATTATTTCTCAACTTTCTATATTTTTCCAGAAAGGTTTATCGAGTTTTCCATCACTCACCACCGCATAGTTTCACTGACGGTACTTCTGATTCATCTACATGTGTTATGTAACGTAAATAAATCGTTTATGAAAACTATTAGAACAAAGGAAAATGACCGGTGGTTGTTCCTTGTAAAACAAAAGATGATTATTTGAAAGATCTGTGCTCAATGAATTCACCAATTTTAATCGTGCATATACATACCGTATACGGCCGGAAAATGATACGGAAATAATGATACGAATACATGATAATCGGATCAAATCCTAGCATTTCTTCAACTTACAACGTTGCAGAATGTGATGTACAAAATGGAAAAATTCTTGGAAAATTAAAAATAATAGTGAATATATCGGAGAAATTATTCGACATGATATGAAAATGTCAATGTACACGACGTATTATGGAGAAACCCGAATGAGAGAGCTGGTTTCTGATTAAGTATATATATGTATAGTAAAATTCAAATCAGGTTAAAGAGATGTGGCTGAAAAGATCTGAAAGATCGCTTGACCACCCAACAATGAAATATGTGAGGGGTGTATTTTCGTAAAGTTAATGGTGTCGCGATCTCAGATTCCAGCTTCCAGAGGACAGACGAATGGCTTGAATCAATTGAAAGCTTATGTATATTAAAAAAAGAGAGACACGATTTCGAGTGAGAAAGGAAAAAGGTGAAAGAAATAGAAAGAGATCAGTGTATTTTTTTGGGGAAACATGGGTAAATTGTGAGGGAAACAAGTCAGTAGTCGTCGTGAAGACGTAGCGAGTAATGGCGGTTAATGCGGTGAAAGACAAGATGCATCAGAGGATATTCATTGTAGCATTTTTCGCATTCTTGTAGATCTGCTTCATGAAGTTTTTCGTGTTTCTCCAAAAGCTCATAAGTCGAGAAAAAGGTCATTTGGTCCTTACAAAAGCACCGGGAGCATTTGTGCGTGTGGCTGAAAAAAAATACATTAATGACATTAGTTGCATTCTTTTGGCTTGTGTTTATTTTAAGCCGATTGATCACATTGGTGAAAACAATATTTTATGAAAGTTTTCTTCCGACTTTGACATTGCTGCAAAAGCAATGTCAAAGTGCTCCTTATTTTGTCCTCGCGCATTCTATCCGTGATAGGTATGATTGAATTATAATCCTTCTTTGCGTCTTAGATTATTAAAAATCATTTCCCTTCAAGCTTAAAAAGGGTTCTGAAACATTGTGAAGTACAACCGGTGGAAAAAAAAACCAAATGTGAAGTCTCTCACAACTGCTCTTCAAAAGGCGTGGGCTTAAATCCCCGACGACTACCTCCGGCGCACTGTTAATTCTGTTCCTAAGCGTCTGAAGGCCTGCATCGCGGCAAAACGGTCGAATTTCGAGAAATTTCTTTAATTTTGGTTCTTTACATTCCAGTTGATGAAAAAATTAATTTGGTTTCATAGTAGCTGTCTCAGTTTCAAAGATATTCAGCATAACGTAATTCTGTATACTTATCGGCCACCCTGTATTTCTTCATCATGCGATTATTGAAGAAGTTCGGCATGTGAGACTGCCAGTCATTCAAAAGATTCTTTGACTGTGAATACTCATTCAATTGGAGGTGCCTGGGTTGGTCATCGGAGCCTTACCTCCCATCATTTCCATGAGTTCATCATTCGCAAGAGATAAGGCGATGCGCTTTTCCCCGGTTTTCTTCATTAGATATTTAGATATACGATGCTCATAACTGACCGAGTCTATATTAAAAACGAAAGTAAAAGTTGGAGTGTTGTATTTCTACAATCAGAAATTCAATATATGTAGGAATCGGTATCGCCTTCAATTTTTCAGAGAGGAACGGTGGGAGAGCTTATTCTAAATTTATAGGATGCCATCAAGCAAAGTTCAATGGGTTGCTGATGACGGCAATAAGGGGGGGGGGATGTGCGATTCTGCATCTTAAGCGTTACCATTTTATCAAAGATTTAACTTCATCTGAAATCTGCAACTCTAATAAGAAACCTCTATTCGAATAGTATGCGCAACTTATGTTTAGCTATGATATGTACCTAAATAGAATTGTGAAGATTTTCTCGATCATCTAACCATTACAGCGCAGATCGAAGCATAATCACAAAAAAGCAGGAACGGGGCTTACGTTTCTGTAGCATGATCCTGCACGTCCTCGTCCAAACGTTCAATATCTTCTTTGGAAATGCCGGTACTCATTGATATTTTGTCAAGAATGCCATCCTCATCGAGTAGAAACATCTCCACCGCTTTTGCATAGTTATCTTGAATATCGACGAAATATGATTCACAATAGCTTCGGAAATCTTCGCTCATCGGTCTGATGTCATCTCGATTTAAGGCGAGGAGGACCCGAAAGAATCCTCCACTACAAAGGAACATTTTCCAGCCGTGGTAGAGCATTTCCTGAAAGCAAGCAGTAGTTTTCGACGAACCACGCTGTAAACTAAAATTACCAATCTTCTCTTGACATGACCTTCGGTAGCCCAGTAGACTTGTGATAGGCCAGTCATTTTCAAGACACTTTCAATGTATCTGCCAAGAAGAATGTGCTCTGCGGCATTCAGAATTTCACGCTCTGCCTCTCCAACAAGTCCATTCGGACATCCTTCTCGAATTGACTTTTTGATTTCTGGGATCTTTTCGATAATTTTGTGAAGGGAAAACGGAGTGATCTTCTGAAACAAGTGGATTGAGAGAAGGTAACCATTCATGGAAACTTACATGTCCGCTGAGATGAAGTGATGCTTTTTCGCGAAGTGCACAGGAGAATTTCGAGTAGTCCATTACTAGAAGAATTTTAATTATGCTCTTAATATGCCAAAACAATCACTTACATTTCTCTAAATCTCCGCACAGTGCTTTTGGACTGTTAGCCAAAAATTCGATGAATTTTTGATCAAACTCTCCGGTTCTTTTGACGACAGTTGCGTTAAATTCTGAAAAAAGGAACAGCGGTTTCTAATCAAAAATACAACAAATAATTACTTACTGAAGGTCCTTCCAATTTTTTCGGAATCGGTCGACAAAGTGAGCACGAGCTTCGAGAATTTATCAGGATCCGTCATGAAAATTTTATTGACTCCTTTCCAGATCTTTCTTGAAAAAAGGTACTTGTGTAGTTGCTTAACAGTTCCAGGCTCTGCGATGATTTTCGGTGGAAGTGTCTCGTCCTCTTCGGCTGGCGATATGCCGCACTTGAAGTTGGCTTGAACAATACGGCATTCTTCAAGCTCCGCTTCGACTTCTTGCTTTATTTTGATCATCTCCATGAGAACTTCGCAGTCGGGATCCTTTGAAGGTGCCACTCCATTGATTTCAGTTTTGATTTCGTCAAGAATCTGTTGTTTCGTTTCGGCTCGCAATTGCTTTCTGGATTTTCGTGAAGTTTCAGTAATTGGCGCCGGCGGAACCCAGTTTTCCTCGTCAACTGCTTCTGTCTTGATTACTCTGAAATAAACAATGTTTTGGCACAAAACAAATTAAGCACATACGTTTCAGCTCCATCTTCACCCGGTTCACCAATTTGCGCGGCTCTATCTCCATCCGATTCAAAACCTTCTGATTCTATTAAATCCATTTCGACCATTTTCCGAACTACTTCAGGTAGTTGCTTCAAATTTTCTGGTGTTCCTCCAGCAGAATCTGTCGTTGTAGCCACTCCAGTCAATCTAACTGACGTAGAAGACGCCGAGTTGGCCGGAGACAGCCTACGAATCCGTGGAACCGGATTGTTCTTGGACAAAAAGAGCCGTTTATTTCTTGCTGGTCTAACGCTAACCATCGCCGTTGTGTCAATCGTTTCCCGATTTCTTTTGCGACTTGCTCGTTTTGGTATTATCTCTGGGTTTTCAGCTGTTGTAGAATCTTTTCTTTCTTTTGGGTCACCTTCCAGCACATTTTTGGTTGGCCCTAGACGTCTTTTTTTGTGAGATGGAGGTATCGAGGAAGCTTCGGCCTCTCCTGCGTCTTCTACTTCCTCAGCTTCCTCTGCTACTGTCCCATTGCTTCCAGATTTCTGAGCTTCTTCTAGAGTAGCGCTTGAAGATTCCTGAATAACTTCT
This sequence comes from Caenorhabditis inopinata, assembly GCA_003052745.1. Taxonomy (NCBI): domain Eukaryota; kingdom Metazoa; phylum Nematoda; class Chromadorea; order Rhabditida; family Rhabditidae; genus Caenorhabditis; species Caenorhabditis inopinata. Next base: position 14,308,911 of record AP018155.1, on the reverse strand, counting down.
GGCTCTTCAAACGTTTCCTTGACTTCAGTGCCAGATAAAGGACGGTGTCTTTTCCGAGAGCTGCATGTAATTTGAGATATGCTTCCTTCAACATTATCAGCATCTTCTAGCTGCGGTGATGGATGCCCGTGACTACTCATTTCCGATTCCTGTTGCTTCATCTTCTTGAGTTGTTTTGGGAACGTTTTCTTTTTTGGACGACCTCTTCTTCTTTTTGAAGGAGGGTCCGCCACTTCCGCCCCTATTATGTTATGCTCAGCGCAGTCTGGAATTGTGACCTGCAGACCTGTGACATGAGACATATCCATTTCTTCTAATTGCCCATATTCTCCAAGAAGCTCTTTCACAGAATATTGATAATCTGAATTTTGGGGCTTCCCGTTGTTCACGCATTCGTCGAGATGCATCGGCCGAGCAGAAGTCCCATCGTTTCCAATCAAAACTTGAATATCATCGTCACTTAGAGCAATAGATGGGGGCTTAGAATCTATTGGAACAGGTACATTGATGCCATCAAATGAGTGGTCTTGAACGGGCTCGGGCTCATTCAAGAAGCACGTGATGTCATTACGAATCAATGGGCCTAATGCGTTTGCCAATAGCTCCCGATCGATAGCTGAAATTTTGAGTTTTAAGGCGATTTGTTTCAATTGTTCAATGTTTCAATGTTTCAATTTTTGTTTAAAAAAGCTTTTTTTGAATTTTATTTTGAGTTGTTTTGTAGATTTTCAAAGAACAAGCTTATATTTTATAATTTACTTACTGGATTCTTTTTCTCGTTCTTCTCGAAACTGCTGCTCCGAGTTTCGCATAAGCTCAGGAACACTGTTTCCGGATTCTTCAACATTACCATCAGAAAGATTCTTCTGACCTCTTCTTGGCTGGATTCTCGTTTTCAGAGTTGTCTTCAAAACGTCTTTTCTTGGCCTGCCACCTCTCTTCCTTTTCTTTGGTGGCTCTTGAATTTCAGGTGGTGGCACAAAATCATCAGATACTTGGGGATCAGAACCTTCAACGTTTTCTGGAGCTTTTCTCTTTCCATTTTTTTCCATTAATTCATCTAGAGATACAAGATTCCCAAGAAGCTCTTCTTCGGTGAAAAGTCGTTGAGCCATCGCGTTCGTTGGTTCAGAACCGGGAAGTCTTCGAGTAGGGAGAGTGTCAATAGTGAGTATAGAAGGAGAACGAGCTGTCGACGTAGATGGGCTTGAATCTATAAAAAAAAATCAAAGTTTCACGATAATTATGATTAAAATATTGAGCAACAAACGAACTTGTCACTTGATGTTTTGAATGATCATCGATCATCGATTATCAATCTCACCTTTCAAGTACAGCTGCTCATCTAGAACCTGCAAATCGCCCTCCACACATTCTATTGCCACGACTTCTTCCTTTCTTTGTTCAAAGTTTATCGTTTTTGATTCTTTTCTTGCTGGCCAAGTGGATGCTTCCCTAGAATTTTGAAAAAGATCTTCGAATGCAGGCGAGACATTTCCGAATCTTTCTTGTTGTGAATCGTCGAGCAGTAAAGATGATATAGACTGGGAGGATCTGCCCGAATAAGTAATTTCTAGAGCGGTTAGAACACTAGAATTTGACATTGGTGACGGCTGTGAAACATCTCCAATTTGTCCCGGCTCAGCGTCTTTTATTTTCGCAAACTCGGTATTCTCTGATTCAATGAGATCGTTTCTCGCTAAGTCAACAGAGACAACAGATGATGTAATACAATCTGAAAATGATTTCTGGTGTGCCTGAACCATTTCTCCAGAATTATCTTCATCGGGATCATCTGTTTTATCTTTGGGATCGAGATCACTAATGCAATCGTCGTCGAACGAACGATGTACCGAAGCTCTGTCGAAATCGAAATCATCCTCATCGATATTACCGACCGATACTCGATGTTCGACTGTTTGTGAAAGTTCTTTCAAATATTTCGTTGGCTTCCTGGTCCTACACCTGTTATCCGACTCGATCCGATTATTCTGGGAAAATTCCTCATCAGGAGCAGAATTGCGTCGTTCAGTAAGATACTCTTTGGTACTAACTGTCCTAACTGATCCATTATCGCTATCGATCTCGAAAACGGCATCTTCGAGATCGCGAATGGCAGCCAGTTCCTTTCGAAGTCGTTCTGCTTTTTCTTGAGCTGTCAACTCAGTTGCATCTGGTGACTTTAACTCTTTCAAAGGAGCGTTCAGCTTGTTTGAGCAATGTCTTGCTCGCTTTGGAGCACTCACATTTCCAATGGACATTTCTTCTTCATCACGTTCGCCAGAATAACATTTCTCAATTGGATTGTTTGGAATCTCCACCTCATCTGGAATATATCGTATAGAATCCAATTTTTCAGTGGGATCCTCGTCCACTCCTTTTCTTTCTTCTGCTGTTATCGCGTTGCTTTCACGAGCTCTCCTAGCAAGCAATGCTGGTGCCGTCAGATCAAAACGGTTAATTGGCTCATACGGTAGGGCGCATCCCGGATTCAATAGAGCATATTCCTCCCTTGCTCTCCTCATTACTTCTATCTCCTCTTCCTCCGTTAGTTCAACAGAGCAACTTTTTCGTTTTTCTTCTTCTTCTCTGGGAGTAGGCGGCCTCCATTTTTGATTTTCCAGATGTTCATCCTCGAAAATATGTGTCATCTCTCTACTTTCAAAGTCTTCATAGGATGAGCTACCCATTCCTGCCAATGCTTCCACTATTTCAGGCTCTTCAGAATCAAAATATAAATCAGTGCAAACTGAATCATCCTCGGCAATTGGAATTTCTCTTTCTCTCTCCTGAAGTTCTCTATAAAAATCTTCTTCTCGAGTAGGAGATTCCACACAACGATTTTCATTCCGCTCTCGATGCTCTTGAGTTAGAGAGTGCTCTTCTTCCTGCCGGTCTCTTTCAAGAGATTCTTCTATTTCTTTCTCTCGAATATGTCGTTGAAGAGTCTGATCCTGTTTCCGAAGCTTCAGTTCTCGTTCTCGATGCTCTCTTTCTAGATGTTCATTTCGCTTCCACTGTTCCAATTCTTCAGGTTCCCTCAGCTCCATCTCTCGTTCTTTCGATTCTCGTTGCTCCATCTGAGCAGCTTTCATCTCACGCCATTCTTTTTCTCGCTTCTCCTTATTTATCTTACATTGTTCTAAATATGGAGCATGTTTTTCGAGAGTATCCTTCACCCATTTCCATTGTTTCAGCTTATAAGAGACTTCATCGCACAGCCTTTCGTATCTATACGTCTTTTGGCCATGAGCGCTTGAAATTGGGTATTGGTCGGACCCCAGAATATTGACTTTTTTCAATCCTTCAAAGTGCTTGTGATCCCAAACAGGAAGATGGAGCACACTGCAATTCCTAGTACCGCTTGATCCTGCTCCTTTGTCGTCCAGGCATTTCGCTTCACGTTTCTGCCTTTCGTACTTCGGTATGAAAAGACTTCCCAATTTCTGCTTCAGCATCTCGCGCCAATAATCTTCAACTTCGCAGCATTTTTTCGAGATCTTTCTCTCATCTTGCAGCTCTAAAAACCCTTTTTTGGGAGGAGACTTTGGTGCATAAGCAGTCAATGAGTTTCGGAGAGCTTCCAGTTTTTCCTGACCAACTAGAGCTAGAAGACGATTCCTTTCCGCTTCTTTCTGTTCAGGAAAAGAGAAATCTGTTTTCTCCAGTTCATTCAAACGGAATAAAATGTACTTCGCCAGAGAGCGTTGCTCTTTCAGCGGACTTCTTTTTCTTCCTATGAGGTTCAGGTCGTGTTCAATCTCGAACTTTACGATTTCAGATAATTTTGTGGGTAATGCAATTTTGCATTGCGAATTATTAGTCTGCCGATTCTGTTCATAATCTCGATCACGTTTCATCCGCCTCATAATTTCTTCTCTTTCCTGCTCAACTGATTGTATTTGTTTCAAATTCAAAGGAGCTCTTCTCCAAACGAATCGATTTCCTATTGGTTTGATGTGAAATGTATAGGTTCTCTTCGCGATTTCCGTCCAATGCCGTTTGGTGCAATCTCTTTGCCTGTATTGCGGATAGAATGGATTGTCCAAATCAGCTTCAGCAACCATTGAATAGTACGAATTTACGGATTCCTGTCTTCGTAACTTTGTCTCAATCTTCCTGAATTCTTCTTTGTAAAGCTCACGAATTTCTCTAGCCGAGTGGAACTCAATGTAGTCGGGATTGGCGTGTTTCCTAGTTGCTTTACCACTTTTGTCCATGTTGGTCATTAGAAACATCTTGAACACAGCCAATGGCTGTTTTGAAGCCACTTCCGATGGAAACTTTCTGAACTGGATGGCATCAAAGCGTACCTCTCTATTTCTGGCAAACATGGTCAGAAATGGGCGGAGTGGAATTGTCCAATAAAATTTGCTGGTTTGAACGACAGCGAACATCGGCGCGGTGATTTCTTGAAGGTGTGTGGATTCATGTTTGACTAGAACATACGCGAGTTGAAACATGATGTGAAGCTCGTTTCTCGGCCGCAGGTATCTTAAACAATGCCGCTCCTCTCCGGAGTAGTCAGTAATCGTTTCAACAGTGACAACTTTAGGGATTAATTCTTGGCACACTGTCAAGTTGATCATGTCATCAATGCATTCTTTGACTTGCCGAATGTCTTCAAGTGACATATCACTTGAGAATAAATCCTTGATGCATGGCTTCAGATCCACACCCGCATCAGTCTGAAAGGTTAACCTGTCATATTTCGAGATTCTGTTCCTATCTTCCATGACTAATCTGGCCAACTGATTGGTTTCAGAATCTTCTTCGACGCCTGCTTTCCTGACTGAAATCACAAACTCGTCTCATATTATTCATTGTCAATTTTGAAAAAAACTTACACCACTCCACGTGTAACTCGGTTACTGTTTGGTACTCCCTTTCAGAATCGTTAAACAGCAAAAACGGATTCCGTTTCTCAGTTACGACTTCGGCGATCTTCCGACGTTCTCTTTCGAGGTAGGCGCGATCTTCGACTGAAAGCACAAAGACATATTACGGTTGCTGATTAATAGCTCAGGATGTTGTACATATAAAGCGTTAAAAACAAAACGAGCACTTACTCAATGTATACTGAAAACTGTAGGAGTCCCATATTGATGGCCGTTTCGCTGCAATAGGAGCGCGTTTGCGAAGAGCACCATACATTTTAAATTTCTCTTTCACAATAGTATCGCGTTTTTTGAATTGTATGCCACCAAACTTCTTCCTTGGCTCGATGATTGTATAAATGACGGGCCGATGTTCGGGCTCGATTTCTTCCGGACACGGCACGTCGGTGTTGTAATGACGAACAGGGTCAATAACAATTTGCCGAGGTGGAAGCGGAAACTTGTAGTTTTCAATGAAACGTTTGAAGGCCAGTATCTGAAAGTAATTGGATGCAGAATTGAAGTTATTAATGACTATTTTCCAAACAAATATTGGTAATTTTACAGAATCGCCCCCCCCCCACACCTCTATCGGCCCCCCATTACCGGAATCACTCCCCCCCCCCCACAGTTCTGTTTTCGATTACTTTTAGATGTGGGGGTGATTGTGTGTGGGGGACTATTCTGTGAGGTATAAATATCCGAAATATCCCCCCACCTCTTGATGTGGGGGGGGGCGATTCCCGAAAAGAGGTAATCTTTCACAATGACCCCCACATTATAACTCTGTTCTCCCCCACTGGAATGAACCAGAATCACCCCCCCCCCACGATTCCAGAATCGCCTCCCCCCACGATTCCAGAATTGCCTCCCCCCACGATTCCAGAATCGCCTCCCCCCCCCTATCCTTCTAGGGCCCCTCGTGATCCCACCTAAACAGCAGTGTCATTCATCCTTTATTAAAAATCACTCTCTCTCTCTCTCTTGGATGAATGAATGAATGGATGAATATATTTTTAAAAAATGGGAGGGGGGGGGGGCGATTCCGGTTCATTCCAGTGGGAGGGGGAGGGGGAATACCGAGGTTTGTGGGGGGAAATACGGTTATAATACCCAAATATTAAACGGAAGTTGCATTTTCAATCAACTTACATCGTTCCTTTTACGTCGCAAAGCGAATTCCGTAAATGCTCCACCAGCTTTTCTATAGATCATTTTCAGAAAACGCCTCCGCTGAGCCTTTTTTCTACTTCTGATGAACTTTCTGTATTCTCTCTGCGCACCGAACGCCGTTTTCTGTGCCGGACGAGCTGAAAATGAGTTTTTTCTTCAAACATTACGGTTCAACTCGGGAAAATTACGCCATTCTCTCGGATACGCTGGGTTGTATTCCCAGCCTGTTTTGCCTGCAACTGGAACCATGCATGGATCGTGGAAGTTGAGGGGAAGGTGGTACTCTGAAATATTTCAGTTGAACAGTATGGCATTTTGACTACTGTCATCATTAAAACTCTAAAAAGCTCTACGAGCAATGTGCTGGGTTATTTCTAATAGCGCTCTGGGTAGAACTCTGAGTGGAACTTTGAGAGGCATGATTCTGAAGATCTTAGTCAAAGCTTCAATCTTCAGCGTCGTGTCTGTCGGAATTCCGAAATGAGAAGTTTCTGAAGTTTAAGCTTCAAAGCGTCGAATCCTTTTTTTTTTGAAAACTTGCATTCAAAAACCTACTAAGATCCGGTCTTTCAAGTTGTCCAGCTTCATATTGCCTGCGAGCTTCGCGAACTAGTTCGGTTGTCAATTGGAGGTTTTTGCGTATCGCTTTTCGGAGTCTGTTCTCCACAGAAATCCTAGAATCATTCAGAAATGCGATGGTACTGCAATCTCTGATTGGTCTATCTTCCGCCGTTGGAACAGCGACTGATGGTCGAATTGACATGTCTGAAAATGTTATATACAAAAAAAAAAGTGAAGGAGTGCTTCTTATATTTCTAAAGCTCATTGGATTGGGGCGTCCCATTCAAGCTATTCTTTGAATATTGGGTATATTCTTTGTTAGAAAGGGAAATTTCAAATTATTCCGAAAACTTGGCATCTTAAAATCAAAAAAAAATTCCATTAATTTCAACTTACCTTTTTATAGAATTTAATAGAATAGAATACAATGTTTCGAGTAAATTGGTAGGTTAAATGCGACTTGGGAATCGGGAACCCCGATGAAAAAGAAGTCCCATCAACAATTCGTTCTACTGTATTTTATCTGAAATCGAATTAAATTGCATTTCTATTTAAAGAACGCGGGAAAAAATGAATAGTGCAACCAGCACTGCGCAACAATGAAAGACAGCGGAGGGTGAAGACCAGCGAGGAGCGAAATAGCACGCGACGGAGCAGGAGACGGAGGCATGCAGACGCATTGAAAGCGACGTAACGGGTGCACCATGGTTGTGATGCGATGTTGGTGGTATCGATTCACACGAGATTATGGTGAACGAGAAACTAACGACATGGTCAACTCAACGAGGAGTTCACTGTCCTTTCCCCTGGGGTTCTTAGATTGATTGCCCAATGTTTTATGGACTTCATTCAAAATTTCCAGATTGGCGCTCACCTTTAATGAACAGAAAAGAAGTTCTGAAGCATGCAAGTGCAAGAGATGCCCGTAGTCGGCTGAAAGTCATCCCAGCGGTGGGCACATGTTTTCCATCGGTTTCGGTCTTGGGCGGCTTGGGCCCAATGTTGTTGTGGAGTGTTGAATGACTTGAACGCGTCACTCCAGTGTTCTTTTCACGTCCCGTGGGTACCAGAAGGTTGATCTTGTTGTCCAACGATCGTCTTGTCTTCTTACAAAATGCCCGGCCCAACGATGTTTTGCTCGTCGGATGTAGATGACGGCATCTTGGATTCCGGATTGTTGTCGGAGGTCGGCGCTCCTGAGGCCTTTGTCGAACTGTTCGCGGTGGTTGGTTCCGCGGAGGAACTAAAGATGGTTAACCACAGTAGTCAGTGCTGGAATTTCAGATCGAAATAACTCGCTTCGCTGAAGCGTTCAGCAAGTTCTGAAAACGGATTCTTACTCAGCGTGTTCTAATTTATCGATTCACATAGGTCTGGTATGGACAGAGCAGGAGACGGAGGCATGCAGACGCATTGAGAGCGACGTAACGGGTGCACCATGGTTGTGATGCGATGCTGGTGGTATCGATTCACACGAGATTATGGTGAACAAGAAACAAACGATTTGGTCAACTCAACGAGGAGTTCACCGTCCTTTCCCCTGGGGTTCTTAGATTGATTGCCCAATGTTTTATTTCGAAATTTCCAGATTGGCGCTCACCTTTAATGAACAAAAAAAAGTTCTGAAGCATGCAAGTGCAAGAATAAGAGTTTCACTGAACTTCCGGCAAGTGTGGAACTACACACCCTTCTGCAGGATCTCATCTTGTTATTCGAGCGTGATCTCTTAATAAGAGATGCATTGGGGATGCTCTAGGGTTACTGTCGAAAACGTTCAATTTATCAAAACTTTCAGATACTCAACCATGCCAAGAAAGAGCAGAATTGAGCATTTATGAATTAAAAATAACTCAATGTTCGAGACATCAGAAAATGATTCGGTGACAAAAACAAAAAGCGGGGAAACTGGAAAATGGAAAAAAAAACTTCCCCGACATCTGGTAATTGCAGACACAACTGGTATGCGTTCACAAAAGTGTGCCAGGGGAAACAGTCTGGTCATCCATGCACATTTTTCGTCGTTGACGACTAAAGATTGCACGTTTCTAGAAATTATGAAAAGCAAAGTTAAAGGAAGCAGATGCAGAGGAAAATTAACTTGAAAAGAATTTAAGCTTAAATTTCATCTTTTTAGATAGCTGATTCTGAACTGGGAATGGTAGTAACAAGTTCCGTGCTAGAAATTCACGCTAGAAGGAAATACGGGCGATCTACGTGGTGGGATAAATCAAACATTTGTGGACTATCCTGAAACCTTATTTTGGACAAGCGAAAACGAAAGCATGAGTATATCACAGTTTTCAGTGACAATTTCAAAAGATTAATTCTGATAAAGTTCTGAAAAAGACCCTCCTCCAAAGTTGCGACGCGAGAACATTCTTGGATCTTTTCGAAGGTCTCTCCGGTAGCTTCTGTAGCCATCTGGGCCGTCCAAATTCCATGTCATGTGGACTTTTTTGCCAATCCTGCGTGCCATTTCACGACGAGACACTCCGAGCTGTTGCATGACATCCAATTGAGCTTGCTGAACAAGCGTGAGACAGCGACCTCTTGCCATGATCCAAGACAGAATGAATGACTGATTTGCCAGCATATCTTCAAGCTGTATTTTTCGCGCTTCTGAGAGCAATATCTGCATTTCTAACTCTCGACACGATCTTACTGTGACAGGACACAGCTCAATAACTTTCTAGATCTTGAGCACCCGGGAAAACCGACTTAAAATTCTTTAAAGCTGTCAAATGAAAAACCAAAACAATTAGAACATAATAAACTTGAGTAAAAATAGCAAAAAAGAACAGAAAAATGTCATTCGAAGAGTTCAGAAGGGTTTCCTTCTCCAAAAGCCTCGATTTCACCCTAAAAGGGAGGTGGTCGTATAGATATTGACCGCTTGCATATTGGTTTTCGAATGGTACGCGGCCAAGAAAAATGATAAAAATATGAAACTTTGTCTCTCGGGGTTATTTTTAATTGTGAATCGAATGGCGTTGACCGTTTTTTGATATCTCTTCCAGTTTTTTCTGTGCGTCCAAAATATAGGGTGGTCGTATACATAGATATTGACCGCACTGTATCAATTTCTGGAACGATGGAATGAAACATGAAAATGCAATTTCAAGAAAACTTGAGGCTCACAAATATTGTGCTACCTCAAGTGAACTCAAATCATTTATACAGGGTGGATAATAACTACGGGGTTTTTTTCTGAGTGCTCCTGGCAGCGTGCCAAATCCGATTTTCGAAACTTTTTTTTTTCTTTTCGGAAGTCCGGGGTGTATATAAGAAGAGCCTGAAGGCATTTATTATTATTTTTTGTTGTTCTCTAATTATGCGAGCTTCTACCCACGATGCCACCATCGCCAAGCTATACACCGACGGCCATCGAGTGTGTGACATCGTTCGAAGACTCGATATCGGTCAATCGTTGGTCCAGAAAGTTGTGAAGCAATTTAAGACTAAAGGGCATGTTTCGGACACAATGGCTTTGAATTTAAGGTTCCCTTCTATTGATCGTTTGATTGCAGCTTCTTTGCGCTTCTATTGATGCTTGATATTATGATATTGATTATTGATATTGATTGATTGCGCTTCTATTGACTATATTGACTATAATTGCTTCTAATGACTATAAGATTTTACGAAATTCAAATAATAATCTGTAGAAGCTGTTAAATTTCTGCTTGTTTTTCGGCAAGAACGTATTATCTTTTCGTGTTTCTTTTCTTTTTGTGCAACATTCTCCATTCCAGCAAACGTCATTTGGCAGGTTAGCAGAATTCTTCCAAGATAATACAATCTAAATAAGTTGAAACTCTTTGGAAGATTCTCAGCAATTTCAGAGCGGCAACTCAACTCAACTCAACTCAACGTCTCAACACACCAATATCAACATTCTGCGAGGAGTTTCATCCACTGAAAATCGACGATCTTTCAGAAGGTTATGAGACGGCTTACCGACAATTGCGCTGAAATACTCTGAAAAATACATTTTGTAACTGGCACCTCATTTTATTACTCATTTCAATAACTGCGTGTGAAGCAGAGAAGGGCGGAATTCCGGATTCCGCCGTTTTTTTCATTCCGTCTTCCGGATTCCGAGTTCCCAAAATCCAGTTCCGCCCTACTCTGGTGTGAAGGTAGGTGTCTCCACTCTATTGAGAAATCGTAGTCCAGGATAAAACTGTGGAAAACAGTCATCAACTGTAGAAATATAGTATTGGATATAAAGATTTCACAACATCATTTTCAGACTGTTACAGCATATACAAACTGACGTTAGAGATTCATAGAAAGTTTTACTTCTTGATACTGTAAATGATCTTGTTCTGAAAAGTTCCAGAAAAGGTAGACGGAAAACCCAAAGTTTAAAATGCTCCATGTTTGAAAAATTCTACCCACGCACGTTTCGTTAGAGCCCGCCGCTCTCTTCACGAAACTGATCCACATCTCGTTCATTGCAATTTCTCCAGATCTGGCTACGATTCTCATTCTCCAGGTGCTCTTGTTTACTCTTCTGCTGCGTCGTCCCCTCCAAAAAGCGAGGAGATATCGGTTTACGCCAATCCAAAGCGCTCGCGGTAAGAATCATCTTGAAGAGAGAAGGTGAATACTGTGGCGCAGGTAGGGGGGGGGGAGGTTGGGCAAGCGTTAAAAAATATGTGCACGCACTGCATGAGAGCATGCGGATCATGCTGTGTGGCCAAGAGGTGCAACGCAATTCAATACGTTCGGTGTTCATACTTCGAATTTCACGTTTTCTAGTCTGACTTTGGTCTTTCTAAAGTGTTTCGTTACATTTTTCATGAATTTTTCTTTGTAAAACTTGAAATAGAATTCTATATACCGTGACATTCGAATGTTGAAACTCGGATTGCAGTTGATTGATTGATTGATTGTTAGAAGTATCCCCTTCTTCGTTAATCCGTGCTTAATATCTGTACTGTTGATCAGTGTGTCGTTTCGAAAGCATTTCGAGAAATTTTTCCGAAAATTTCTCGAAAAATTTCCGAAAAATTATCGAGAAATGTTTCTCGTTGATTTCTCGAGAATTTTTCGAGAATTTCTCGAAAAAATTTTCGAAAAATTACCTAAAAGTCAACGAGAAAAATTTATCGAGAATTTCTCAAGAAATTTCGAAAATTCTCGAAAAAAAATTTCGATAAAAAATAATAATAAACTAGTTCGAACGACACTCCGAAATAACGCAAAGCGCGTTGTTTATCTTATTCAATTTATCGAGAATTTTTCGGAAATTTTTCGGAAAACGCATTTTTCGAAACGACACACTGCTGTTGATAGAATTAGACAGAGAGAGAGACAGAGAGAGAGAGAGAGAGAACTTTTCGATGTTTCTATACAAGGTTTTACTATAACAATAAATCCCTCACAAGGATTTCAAGGGCAAAAAGAACCCTGAATATCGCAATTCGATTTTAAGACTTCTGTGAGCAGTATTGAAAAAACATGTAGTCTGTCGAAAAAGCGAACACTTCAATTGTTATTTAGCACAAGTGTTGATCGTGAAACTTCTCCTCTTATGGCAGTTCTAAGCACAGATTTTGAAGTCATTGAAAATAAACCGAAAATTCGTACTTTTCTGAAAAAAAACACTCTGAAAATTGGAAGACCTCAAGCAAGGAATAAAGGCGACTTGGAACCGTCGAGTGTTTCAAAATAAGGTGCACACTTAAATTTTGACTGCGTGGATCTTGACTATAAAGAGGGCTATTGGAAATTTGTGAAATGTTAAGAAGCTCAAAATAAAATAAAGAAATTCTGGTCCTTTGTGTTGCTCCGTAAAATAGATACTGTAATTTTAGTTTTAGAAGTAATAACACTAGGATGCTCCCTCCTTTCAGCTATCTACATATATTATAGTATTTTGAATGACTGTAACGTCACCTGTAACGAAACGCCTAATTCCCTGCCCTACTCAGAGAAATATGTATAACGACACTCTCCAATAAAAAAAACACTTTAAGAGGTCTCCAGAATTGTGTTTAGTTTCTCATTGTCTTTTTTTCGTGTTCGAGACCTCTTTCTGTTAAGGAAAACTATCACAGTTCAAAGAGAGAGTTCCAGAAAATTGTCGCCCCATCTCTACAGATGAGAATGTCGGTTGCCATGCTGTTCGAATCGTTATAATTCACTTTTTCCGGCATTTAATTCGGGGGGTACAAACGATTCGGGGGTACCAAATTCATGATTCGGGGACGCTTCTTCAGTATTTTTGCAGTTCGTGGTACTTGGGGAGACAAAGAATTGGATGAGTCAGTACTCATATTGAACTCCGGAACACGATTTTTGCTTTGAGATCTGAACAATGACTAAAAAAAAGATTTACTGTCATGAACTTGGTACCCCCGGAATCGTTTTTACCCCGTTGTACCCTCGAATCATTGTACCCCGCGAATTAAATGCCACTTTTTCCGGGTTTTATCTGACAATAATATGCAATTTGAAACCCCTTTTGAGCTTTTTATAATTAAAAATCTTCAAAAAAGTAATGCAAATTTAGCCAAAAAATCCCCGATGGCTGTTTCATTGGGTACAAATTATATGTAGTTTGACAATGTTCTGAAAATGTTTAAACATTTTGACAAATTCGTCCGCTATAATTAAAGGCGCAGGTGTCCAGGCGCTAACTACCTAAGTGCTGGGCATCTGGCGCACTAGTTGCCCATCAAGCGCCCAGTTTCCAAACTGTTGCCTATTCTGTCTAGTCTTGGCCGCACTCTCAGCGTCGACTTTTACAAACCGATTGATGACATTCCCTTTTTTTTTTATTATAGTCCAACCTTTTTACAAGACCCCTATCCATTTCATTTTTTCTTTCTCTTTATTGTTTCTTTTCACATTCCCCCCCCCCTTCTCCCCGATTGTGTCCAGATTTTGCGAGATTGTATGTATTGAAGTCGAAGTGTGTTTGGTCATCCTCGACACTTCCGGTGGCGAGCGGCGCGAGTCGCTTTCCGTCTACCTGGAGGTATGAAGCCACTTCATTTATCTTCTTATCACACTTTTTCTGCCATTTATCCCATATTATCTACTCTCGGCCGCATTTTTTCTAGTGCTTTTGGAGTGTCTCTTTTCTGTTTTTAATTTTTCATTAATAAGCCTCTCACTAAGAAAATAAGCTTAAGCCTAAACCTAGGCACAATTATCGAATCGCTTCAATTCCGTTCCTTTTTTATTCCGTTTCAAAGCTTCAATAAAGTGTACTTTCAGATGCGAAGAAACGTATTATACCTTTCAATCAAATGGTTTTTGTTATTATTGTTATTATTATTATTTGTCAATTTGTCAGTTGTCCATTCTTGTGACAAGGGCCTAACACAATTGAGGCATAAGGACACTCTTCAGCTAATGAGATGCGTGCCAACGGTACCAGTGAGTTTTCGGATTCTTGAAAATTTATAATTTTCTGAAATAGCGTAGCCATTTCGATGAATCCCGTATTGATTTTATTATACAAAATTAGCAATAATCAATTCCTTTATGAAATGCTAATTTAGCAAGTATTATACCGGAGCTCAAATCTATTTCGCATTTGCATGACGGAGCCAAATAAGAAAAAATGGTAAAATCGCTAACAAGATCGTTTGATCGGTTGTTTGGAGAACATTAAAACCCTAATTTATACCAGAAAATCGGCGTTATCTTAGTTGGGGGGGGTCCAATGGTTTTTAGTCATTATTGGAGGTTTATCTAATTTTTTTTGTACAATTGTTTGTTGTTACTGTTAAAATATTTGTGAGTTTTTTTTTCACGCTTGGCGCTTGCCTGTGGCACGAAAACCACGATTGGATCAGAAAATCCTGAGCACCGCGCCCTTTACTCGCCCCCTTCATTTTCCTTCTTTCTTCTCTTTTATTGATTTTTTTAAGCTTAATTGGATCATGACAAATAAGGATAAGCTACATTTGAATAAGTGTGGTGCTTTTCAGAAACAAAAATTATCCAAAAAAAGCCGAAAAACCATTGGACCCCCGCCAACTAAGATAGCGCCAGAAAACCAACTTTCAAAGTGCCCACTATTGACGACGTTTGTGAAAATTAGAAAATTAGCCACCTGGAATCAACTTATTTAGATTGTAGAATCTTGGAAATATTCTGTTAGCCTGCCAAGTCAATGGAATCGTGTCCGAAACACGATTCTGTCCCATGTCTTTGCTTGCTTATTTCCATAAAGTTTCCTCTCGTTGTTTTAGGGTCACCCGGATCCCTGTATCCTGCAAACGGGCGGTCAAATGAGTTTTTGTCAACCCGACGGCCAAGATTATGTTTGTTGTGGAACTCCTGAATTGCTTATTGATTTAGTAGAAAGCCAGAGGAAACTTTCATTTCCCGAAAAATGGAATTTTTACCCAATACAATCTCATTTTGGCTATAACGTCTATGTGAAGAGCTCGAGAGGTTAGTCATTAATACCGAGCAGAATCTCGAGCTGATTCGTGCTATTTCAGAACACCTGGACAGCGACCCAGCGTTCAATGATCAAGTCGTCCTGACCACTCCAAAGACTACCACCACTAGCCAGGCAACTACGAAGAAGCGGCAACAGGTGAAGGTGACAAACAACAGGCCAACAGAGGTCCCGCATAAAGTAATGCACTTTCAGAAGTCAAATGTTGTTCTTCAAATGCTTGACATTCCCTCTTTGAGCCGTGGAAACTACTCAAACTCCCTGAAATTGAGAACAAACTCCGTTTTGGTCAGAGATGGATCCTGCGTCTTTGTTGTCGATACTGGATTGCCTTCCCAAAAGAAACAGATTTCAAAAAGTGAGTTATCAAACCGGAAAACTGACACTTTATAGTTCGACTTGTGATAGATATGGCATCTTATGGAGCACCAGCCAAGAAGATCAAGTTCGTTGTAGTCACTTCATCACAACCTCAATTTTCGGGAAACTTGAATTTGTTTCCATACTCTCAGTTCATAATGGGCGATGCCACTATGTACAAGGATAACATTGTATTCATGAAGAGATTTGAAAAGGTGAGTTGAAGCCTCGAAGCGAAAATTCAAATAATGGAATATTTCATTTCCAGCACTCAATTCTGGAGTTGTGCTCTTCAAACACTATGGTGCAGTCGACTCCTGGGCCTACCCCCAATTCAATAACTGTCATTGTTCGGAACGTTGATTTGATGGGAACAATAGCGATAGCCGGCGCGCTATTTCCCAATGGAAACGACCTGAATGTATTTGATCGAAATTCAATGCACGATATTGATCAGCTAGTTGAATCTAGAAATCGAATCATATGCGAAGTCGATTGGATAGTTCCCGCCAGCTCGTCGCCTTTCCGAGTCACTCAGCTGCACAGGAGTAATGCAAATTGCTAATTCCCAATCATATTATTTCCTTGAAATTTCCTTTTTTTGCGTACGGGTTGCTTATTTGTTTATTGAATGCCACGCTAGAATAATTTAAATAAAACTATCGTTCAATATTTTTCAATCATTTCCTTAATTCCATAAAGCAATTATGGCGTCTACTTCCATTCAACAACCGATTGAAGTTCGAATGACTTGGAATGAAATTTCAACGATTGAGCAAAAAATATTGGAGGCGTTGAAGGGTATAAAATCTCGTACCATCGCAGAGGTTTTCATTTCGCTATTCAAGAAGAATGGAGTATACCTAAAGCACTTTATCACAGATTGAATTATTTTTCTTAGGAAATACACGTTAGAATCGAGCTGAAGCCATTCGCTTTCCCGGACACAGATTGCTCCAAGGGAGTTCAGGCGAACACATTATCACTGACTGGAGAGCATCGAATCAGGTGCACTGGAATCCAGTACCGATACGAAAACACCAGGCGCGGAAAACGGCCCCGCGTGTCTACTGGTCAGCAGACGATTTCTACGAAGAACCAATGAACAAGAGCTCTTTGTTTATCTTATTGGAAATTGACAAAATTGATGAAATCGGTAAAATGAGGAAAGCGTAATCATCGTACAAACAGAAATGTATATTTATGTAATAGTGAAAACGGTTAGTGGAAGAGACACTGGTGAATAAATGAATCAAACTGAAAATAAATGAGATCGAGATAAAATGGGTTATCAGAAATTTGGTGCTATACTTCAGAGATATTTCGAAAATTATTCAAATGAGAGTTATCTTATCCTCAGCAATCATTGCAGCATTATCACTCTCCAGTTGTTCATAACCAGCCTTGAGCTCATCGTCTGTGAATCGACTAGATCCAGCTTGCGATTGAACACCTAAAATTTTACACATTTCGCACATCGAAAGCGCCTTTTTCACTTACTGTTGGTGATAATTTGAAGATCAACCATGTCATCGGTACTTCCGATATCGTCAAATGCTTTTCTTACATATTTCCGTAATTCCTTATAACGATCAACTCCGATAGCGGCAGGTCCAGTACGAGCTCTCTTTGCTGTCGGCTGACTTTCATTAATAGTAGTATCGGCCATAGAAGCAGAACTGTCAGCATCGACAGCACGTCTTCTGATACCACGTCTTGGGGTATCAGCAGTCGGAACCGAGCTGGATACCGGCTCATCATTAGTAGTCATATTTTCTGGCTCGTTATCACTTTGCTCCTCCTCATCTTCGTCATCGAAATATGCACCACGTTTCTTTTTCTCATAGTCTTGGCGAACCTTTGGCTTTTCCTTGAAACAAGCAAAATGGAGAAGATTGTAGGCCTTTTCCGCGTCCTCTCGTTCTACTTTTTTAGAAAACCTGGCTTTAGCGATTGCAGTTGATAATCGAATTAGAGTTTCAAGCTGACGTGCGGTGACTGGCATAGTTCTTTCTTGATCAGTCTTAGTGATATCGAAAGAGCGAATATCGGCGTAAACCTCGGAAATGTAGTCAGTAGCCTCATCAGTAAGCTTTGGTTGAACTGATCTCGCCAAATGAATGTACTTCCTCATAAAATCCATTGTCAAAATCTTTTGGCTGCAAATAAATCAAATTATTTTTAAATAAAAATGTACAATTTTTAATTACTTTTTAATGCCAGCCCATTGGGTGTTCTCCTCGTAAATTGAACTATTAGCTTTTTTCGTTTCCATGTTGATCGTACTGATAGTTTCTACGCCGCCACCCATAGGGAGAACAGTTCCGTCCGCTTCTCCTTGAGTTCTGTAAGTGTGAAGTTTGAGCACGTGCCCAGCAACATCGGCATCTCTGTCAGCATCATGTTCATCAAGAAGAACAAAGATTAAATCAAAACGAGAAAGCAAAGAGTCTTGCATTCCGATGTTTTCCATTGGGGATTTGAATGGGTTATAGCGACCATAAACAGGATTAGCAGCTGCAAGCACTGAACAACGAGCATTGAGCTTGGCGTGGATTCCAGCTTTAGAGATTGTGACACGTCCCTGCTCCATGACTTCGTGGATGGCTGTTCTATCGATATCGGACATCTTATCAAACTCATCAATACAAACGACACCACGATCAGCAAGAACCATCGCTCCTGCTTCGAGACGGCGCTCTCCGGATTCTGCATCTGTAGTGACAGCGGCAGTGAGACCAACACCAGAAGAGCCACGTCCAGTAGTTGTGATAGCTCTTGGGGCCATACGAAGAACATAGCGGAGAAGTTGCGATTTGGCCACAGACGGATCACCGATAAGAAGGACGTTAATATCTCCTCGAAGACGAGACCCATTGTTTAGAATTTTCTCCATTCCTCCTAGCAATAGGCAGAGCAAGGCTTTCTTCGTTTCTTCGTGACCACATATGGATGGAGCGAGGGAACGAGCAAGAAGATCGAATGGATCTCTTGACTTTGAAATTTTACGAACGTCCTTGACATCTTGCGGTTCAAAGTTGGGAATAACCTCTTTTGAAAGCATTTGAATGTGATTGATAATAATGATAGAGCGGAATGAACCAGATGAGACGCCATTCTGCTTATTAGGCAAAACACGAAATACTCCAATTATTCGAACACGATCTCCTGGCTTCACACGGTCCGCTAAATCCAGATCAGCCACACAATCAACAGCACGAGGCAGCTGGCCAGCAGGAGCTGATTCTGGTAATTCTTGAATCGTAAATGTTTGATGATCCTTATAAACAGAATGCCCGAACTCGGTCTCAAGTGGATTTTTGTTTTCGTCTTCAGTTGGGTAGGAGTTGTTGGTAACGACCGCGTCGAGCATTGTGAAATCGGCAAATTTCTTTTCCAGTACCTTGTTTGTGGCTGGGCAATAATGAACAGAAGTAAGTAGTTTTTGGCGCACAGACGAGCATTTGGTGACGATACCTTCACAACAAACGAGATTACCAAGAAATGACGACTTCAAAGTGCGTGGATTGACGTGACGTTCGCCAAAAGTTCCTTCGAATCCGACATGAAAGCCACTGAAATAGGACAAGTGAAACAAAACACGATGTAATAAAACTAGTTGCGAGGGGGTTGGAAATTTTCTGGAAATGTTATTCGCAAACAATAGAAGAACGGAATGTATAATAAACAGCAGAACATTTAATTTTGAAAAAGACGCGTCTTAATACACAAGGGAGTAAAATTTGGTTCGTCGTAATATTTGAAACGCCTTATAGAGCATTCACTTCGTGAACATTCACATCTCACTATAAATACGTTATTGGTTACTTACGTCTTCACAACAGCTTGAACATCGCTGCGATTGATAGCTAATTGAAGAGCAGATTGTAAACAGCTCATTTCGAGGACACTTTCTGTCATAAGTCTGAAACAAGGAGAATAATTAATGGCTTTTCTCATCGAGCACTCAACCCTTCGGCTCTTTCAGGCATGCTTTCTCTGATTTCGTCAAGATTCATCACTAAACGGGTGTCACCATCGGTTATCATCTTCATAATTTTCTGACGATAATGATAAGCATCGGATTGGTTATCCAAAAAGTTCAGGTATTGTTCGGTTATTTCCTGCTTTCGTGCATCTTCCGCACGGTCAATAAACATTCCATCTGCTTGTCCGTCCATCCTTCTTAAATGGAAAAAATTAGTAGAAAAAAGAAAAAAATCGAAAATGTGAAGCAACAGTTCGCACTGCCTGTTTGCGATGAATTCGCGCATTTCAGTTTAAACAGCACTATTTCGCGCTCACTGGTCGTAGACACTATGACGCAATAATTCACACATATTCGATTTACGATTTTTATATTATCAAAACGAATTTTACACTCGAGTCTATGGTTCTACCCTAATTTTAATGTGTAACTGAACATTTATGTAAGGCATTAAATAATATTACAAAAAAAGTATCTCAAAGTGCAAAAATATAACACCTACACAATTGTATTCGTTTTGAGACAAACACGACCTGTCGGACGGCCCCTCATGAAATGGTCCGACTCACTGCGATAGAAATTCTTAATGTATCGAAAAAATCGACTAACTACTTCATGAACCAGCACAGAAATCCCACGGAACCGAAGACTTGGCTATCTGTAACTTGCGCCCACACAGGCGAATGACGGATCGACTAAGTAACTAATGGGGTTATTCATGAAAAGCACGCAAAGAATTTTAATGCAAAAAAAATGCACTTTTTTGCATTAAAATGCAATTGTGCTTTTCATGAATAGCCCTATAAGTATCTCGAAGTACAAAAATAGAGCACCTATACAAGTGCATTCGCTTTTATAGCTATTTCTGAACATTTTATGCTTCTAAAGAAAAATGTATCATTCAACAGCCCCATTAATTTACCATTAATTAAATTTAAATAATTTCTTGCAAAATACTAAAAAAAAATAATATTTTACATATGTAAATTACAACAAGTAAGCAGCATTGGAAATGTTTAAAACAAAATACATTATCATGTTCTGGTTAGCATACCTCATTGCCTAGCATACCTCATTGCCTAGCATACCTTTAACATCAAGCTGAACACAGTTTTGTCGATTTTCAGTCTTTTGTAGTTCATATTTGCATGTCTTTTTCATCAGAAATTAAATTCTTCAAAATTACGATTTCATAAAAACTGATGATTATTCCAAACATCAGTTGGCCAATTTCCAATTTGAAAGTTCCAAACTATCGTACTTTCATGTTCTGTTATTTATATTATTGCCGATCTTCCCTCTTGCTTTTCGAAAAACGCACCTTTCGTAATGCATATTGCATAGAAATGGACGACGAATAGAAAAGTGGTCACAAAAGTGGTCGCACACACACACAAAACTACATGTCGTAAAGCTTGAAGTGCTTTGACTTTGTCTCCTAGAAACTTGAGCACTCGGAGCTGGAAGCTATTGGAAACCGTATGAAAACATAGCTGGAGGGCTTAAAAAGAAGAGATATATTCATTTTTCCATTTCATTCTTGCACAACTGGCTTTCTTATTATTTTAAAATTTTAAACAAAAAATGAACCTTCTTCTCACGTTTTTCTGTCTTGTACTGTGGATTTCAACTACTGGTAAGTCTTTAAAAACATCTACGTCATCTTTGTACATACAAAGCGCTAAATCGTGTGGAATTTATGCCTCTTATTAGTCCTATGTGAACGTGCTTCTCTGTGAACACAGGAAAATCAAAGATTTCTATTTCACGAGTATAATATTGTATTAAATCGTTTTGAGCACCAGAAGGTAACCGTGTCCATTACGAGGAACGGTGGCTTTTTGTGACGTATTCTACGTAGATTCGATCAATTCAAAATTTGAAATCGTCTTAAAAACCACCTTCCCTGAAAATAAATTCGTACTTTTCCAAAACTAGGCTTCTTCATAGTTTTTCTGTCTCCCTAGCTTGGCACCTTTTTAAATATAATACATATCTGTCTTTCTGTTTTATGAGATTTTGAAAAAAGAAGATTTGATTATGAGAAATAAAACTGATATTTTTAATCTAACTTTAACGGAATTTAATAATTCAATTCAATCAAACACGGCAAATTAGGCTCGTATATATTATCGGTTCGCGAGTACGCAAGAAACCGCTTAGAGATGGGGTTTGGGTCTCGTTAGGAAATTGGCGCGTTAAAACGCGCCAATTTAAAAATTGAAAGAAAGCGCACACACTGCGTTTGTTTTTCTTTTCGAAAATTGAAATCGAATATTGGAATTTTTTCTATTTATATTTTGCTTCGAAAATCATGTTTTTTTTTAAATTAATTTTTATTGTCAATTTTCTTAAACTGCTTATTAAACTGAATAAAGTATTATTTACCGGAATTTAAATGTTTTTTTTTCAATATTAGAAGTTTATATTCTTCAAATTAGTATCTTTTCACTTGCAGCTAATTGTTTCAACAGAAGTGATGAAGTTTATGGTAAGGAATACCTGTCAAATAAAATTTATAAATATTAATTTTCAGGTTTTTCGTGAGAAGAGGTTTTTTATGGTTAGACACGCGAGGTCGCTGAATGATCCGGACGTTTTAGAATCTGGAGAATCAGCTGGTCAACCATCCGGGGAAGGATCGAGAGAGGATTCTGGAGAGAAAGTCATCGAAGGTAACTGAATCTTCTCCTTTTTCTCTTTTTTCAAATCATCTTCTCTTTCAGAAAATCTTCTCTTCGACGAAACGAACGTCTTCAGTTAAAACAATGTTAAATATACTCTTCACGTCAGTCAGTGAATATACTTTTTTTATTTGAAAAATTGGAAAAGTCTATAAATAATTTGTAATTTATATGTTTAACTGTTGAATGATGTGTCATCTGCGCCAAAATGTAAAACTTTGGAGAATTTATAGAAAGAATGTGGAACTAAAAGCCATGCGTTTCTGTGTTCAATGTAGAAAAGAATAAACAATTGTTGTTTCTCAGTTATGTCGTCCTCGCCGCTGGAGCCTAAGTTCGCCAAAGTGCGAATCGAAGGGAGAGTTCATCTGATGAGAAGAAGCTTGTTGAATTGACAATAAAAATTAATTTAAAAAAAAACATGATTTTCGAAGCAAAATATAAATAGAAAAAATTCCAATATTCGATTTCAATTTTCGAAAAGAAAAACAAACGCAGTGTGTGCGCTTTCTTTCAATTTTTAAATTGGCGCGTTTTAACGCGCCAATTTCCTAACGAGACCCAAACCCCATCTCTAAGCGGTTTCTTGCGTACTCGCGAACCGATAATACATACTCCAGCACTGGTATTTAAATATTATCCATCCGCGAGTACGTGATTTTGCGTGTAGGGGTGGTGTTTGGGTCTCGTTAGGGGATAGCGCGTTTTAACGCGCCAATTTAAAAATTGTAAGAAAGCGCACACACTGCGTTTGTGATTTCTTTTCGAAAATTGAAGCGAATATTGGAGTTTTTTCTATATTTTGCTTCGAAAATCATGTTTTTTAAATTAATTTTTATTGTCAAATTTCTTAAACTGTTTATTAAACCGAATAAATCACAAACGCAGTGTGTGCGCTTTCTTACAATTTTTAAATTGGCGCGTTAAAACGCGCTATCCCCTAACGAGACCCAAACACCGCCTCTACACGCAAAATCACGTACTCGCGGATGGATACTAAATAATTCAGATTTCCTAAAATCACTATTTTGTAGCTTAGCGTGTTGAAACACATTAAAACATGTTAAACTATTGAAAGAAAAACTAAAAAAGTTTTCAAAAACTGCAGAATTTCTCCTTTCTCATTCGCGACTGGTGATGAGATAAAAGCTACTAAAATTCACGTCCCCCCCCAAATTCGATTCCGAATTTTCAAATTTATTCGAAACAGAAAAATATCCCAATATACTATGAAAATCCTCGGTGGAAACATCCGCTAAGACATGGCGCAACGTCATTGAAATGTAAACCAGAGCGGAACCGTACTGTGGTAGATTCCTTTATATTATTATATTATATATAATACTTTATATTATATATAATACGTAAGTTGAAATAGTGACGTCAGGTCAAAACTGCCTATCGATCAGTAACGCTATTTGCACCACATTTTTTTTCAAATTTCAGATTCTACGACATGCTTCGTCCAAAATAGCATTCCAAGTGTCTTCACACAGGTCTGCCCTGGAAATATTTATACCTGCATGAAATTTGACTGCAGAGTCACGAACCCAAAGAAATGTTAATCCAAATCTATTTTTGATGTTTTTACACATTTTCATTTCAGTCAAGCAGACGACCAAGGGATGCAATGATCCGGGAAATGCTCTAGTTGCCTGCACGCAGCTCATGGTAATATGCAATGGATATGTTGTTTAATTGACTTTACATTTTTTAGACCCAATGTCAAGCTCAAGGAGGAACAGGGCAGTGCTACACGTGCAACGGTGATTACTGTAACGCTAGTCCAACGAGTTTCTCAGCTCTTTTCTCAATTCTGATTCCTACAATCGCCTACCTCTCGCACTAATTTATTTTGGATTGGATACTTATGAAATAAAACGGAAGAACTGAATTCTTATCATGTTTATAGCACGAGAAACCTTGGAAGTAAAGAAAGAAGTCATGCAAATCAAAAAGAAAAAAGAAACATGAATCAACATACAAGGAAAAGAGAAAAATTAGCCCGTAAATAAATCTACAAATTGAATTCGCCTTCCACAAAAAATGGAATACAGTTACAGAAATTGACGAAGGTTGTCGTCGGTGGTGATGTACATGTGCAATATTAAATGAGCAATCGTGCATATCCCAACGAATCGAATATATGGTTAAGTTAAAGATCATGAAACAGGGAGGATTGGGTGATGGAAGCTGGAAAATTGAGCACCACTGGCTTTCACATGAGGGAGCAGCATGTTTTGCTTTGTCTTGATCTGCTTTGCACATAATTCATTTCGCGCACAATTTCGGCGAACGTTACATTGACGTTCTGATTGTTTTTTGCAGAGCATTCAGTGAATGGACACGACCAACTCTCAGCTGAAAAAAAGGAGTTATATGAATTAGGAAGAATTTTACATGGTTGACCCTAATGGAACAACGGAACGATAGAGGTCACAAAACAACGCCTTCTCGCGTTTTTTATGTTTTTTTCTGTTTCAGGGTAGAAGGAAGACTGTATTGCGCGGAGTATATCATCATAATCTAGCAACGAAATACATTTGGAAAATATAGGAACTTTGCTCAAAAATACGAGTTTTTAATACCGATTATTATTAAATTACACTACTTGAAAAAGTTTTCAAATCGATAATGTTTTAATATGATCAATGAGAGATATTATTTTCTGAATCCTCATTTAGCATTTTTATGTAACAATGCACACGTTTGGTCAGAAAAATCAATACATTTTTAACTACGTATTCCTTCAAGAACTGAACCTACAAGTAAAAATAAGGAGGCTTTATAATATTTAAAGAGATATTATATTGAAATGGAGCCATTTATAGGGAATTCGATTTTTTTTTCGGCTAAATGGGTATTTTCATCAATTATGAGCATTATTGGCGGAAAATGTGAAAGATCTATAAAAACAGCTCGTTCGCGATCGAACCTAACTTAATGACTATCTAATCCCAAAGAAGGTTGAACGTGAAATAGCCCTCAAATCTGACTGCTTTTAGTTAAAAGCTAAACGATTTACTTGATTTATTTAGAAACCTGTGTGTTTTCGTAATAGCTATTGAATAATATTATCCACAAGGCCTTGACAATAACAAAACTAGCTATTTTAAACGGTTTCTTAATGCTACGCTTGAAATGACAGAAAATTTCCATTCATTCTTTGAGTTTTTTGAATCTTCGTATTTAACGAATACGGTAGCTTGAAATTCGCATATTTAAAAAGTAGGAAAATGTTCGAAAAAAATAGATGAAACTTCTACAACACTTCGAACACCATTAGCTACGCAATTTTTCGCACAAAATTCGCTTCAAACGAAGCATAAACGAAACACTCACCCAATGCCAATCCTTCTTCTGATCGAACTTGTCTCTGATGCGAAAGATCACATTTGTTTCCCACCAATAGTATCGGCACATTTTCCGAACCCTGTAGAAAAATAGTTACTTAGAAAAAAAAATCTAGATGGTTACTTTCACTCTGACAATCTGTTCTTTCATATTTCGAATATCATGAAACGTCTGTTGGCTAGTGATCGAATAGACGACAACAAAACCCTGAAAAAAGCTTAGAATTTTTGATTCATGAAATACTTACTTGTCCATTTTTGATATAAAGATCTCGCATCGATGAGAACTGCTCTGTTCCCGCGGTATCCAAGATTTCAAGAACCGATGGTTGGCCGTCAACCTGAAACACTATTGCGAAATATATGAACTCATTCAATCGAGTACCTGTTCACACAATGACCAATTATATACTTTATTCTTTTTTTTCTGTTAAGAAACTTCTCATCTAAATTTTAAAAGGCTTTTCTATTCACGAATGCAAGAAAAGCATTTAAACACTTAAAGTTTCCAACATTTCTGTATCAGCGAAAAACAGTATCATTTTAATAATAAGAACAGATCCGCTAAAGCTGTAAGCGAAAAAATAAATGCTGTATTAGGTTTATGAGATATTTTAATTTTTTAAAAGTGTTAGCGTGCGTTTTGCACTTTGCATTTGAAAAACAAAGTATTTTATATCGAAAAATACCCTTTACCTCAATTTCTTTGCGATAAAAATCCTCGATCGTTGGATCATATTTCTCGATAAATGTACTACTAACAAACTGCACTGTCAAAGCCGACTTCCCGACGCCTCCACTACCCAGTACGACCACCTTGAACTCCCTCATGGGTTGGCTGAAAGTATAGAGAATTTTAATGCCACCTGTGTGCCAATTTGCCAGAACGTTTGTTTCATGAAATGAAATAAGGGATGTGATCGGAAAAAGAAATGAAACGGATGTACGGAAGGAAATGACGGCACGAATTGGATGAAAAGGTGAAAGTTTTTGCTGTTATCCTTTCTTCCTGTTTTCTCCTCGCTCTGCTATAACTGCTAAAACACAAAGATGCAGAAGGGTTTATATTAAATTTGTAATAACCATTCAGTCTATTAAATAAGGTAGCACCTTTTTAAGTAAGAAGGAAATATGTTTATTTCGAAAAGGTACGCTGAAATATCGAATCAATCAGTATCGAAGTGAATTTAGACTATAGAAGGATCGAAACCTACTGTGAGATATATTAAGACAGTGCCAAAATGGAACAAAAAAGGCGCGAAAAGAAATGAAGAAAGTGCTGGTGACGAGGGTGGTAGAGAGAGGGTGTCCGCGATGCCCTTGAGAAAATTATCGATTTGGGGGACTGCCCCCGGCTGTCCTCTCCCGAATTGTGTGGCCACAACCACCAGCACAGGACATTCTTCTTGTTGCAACTGCGCAGCCGTCCAAAACCAGCGACACCAAGAGGAACAATGGAAAATGAGTGAGCACGAGGCTTCTTCACGGGAAGACACTGATGGTTTGGGGTCTGTCTTGAGGGGGAAGCGAAAAAAGGCGACGGCGGCCCGGGGCGAAAGAGAATGAACTAACATAGAACTTTCGAGTCAATTGATAGAGAAAAGAGAAACAAACAGACATCCACGGTCTTGAGACGAAGAGCACAGCCGAAATTCCGGCCGCGAAGATGTATGCGGTGTTGCGCGAGAGGCACTCACGCAAACCGGCCAGATGATTGGGAGCCATGTCCCGACCGACGCAAGGACCGGTCTTTGGTGAGTTGACGTGTTTCATGTGCACCGCAGCACGAGAGTTGCGCCAATAGCGCCAGTGACACCGCTTTTGTGCACTTCCCATGAATCGTTCAGCAATTTGGTTACTTCCAGTTGTAGCTGATGTTTATAATTAAAACGAACATTTTTCATTTTGACAATTTCAATTCTTAACAAAAAATAATAACTGCAAAGATATATTTCTCAAATAAGCTTGTTTCGGGATTAATACGGCTTAATACGTTAATTTTAACTGAATTTTCTGCTATTTTTTTTAAAGAGAAATAATACAATTTTCATTTTCAAAAATCAAGTAAATATATCGAAATTAAAAATGGTTATTTTCTTAATATCAATCCTGATCCTCTGATTCACTCTTTACAATATTTAGTTCCAAACTAACAAAGCAATGGCCAAGGATATTAAGGACTCAGATGAAAATAAACCAACAAGTACTGTTGAAATTTCCGAAGATAATCTTCATCTGCAAGACCAGCAATTGAAATCAATAGAAGACGAGGTAATTAAATTGCTCTTTTCTACTTCATTTTTAAATCAAGTACAATTTTAGCAAAAGTCTATACCACTTGTTGGCGACAAGGTTTCATTCTATCTCCTTGTGGCTGAGTACGATCCGGAAACATCATCGTCCTTTTTCGGTAAAGCAAATGAGCTAGCGGAAGTTTACTCAGATATCCGTTTCATTCGCGGGGATGGAAACTGTTTCTACCGTGCAGTTCTCGTCGGCCTTATTGAGATTCTATTGAACGATCAAGAGAGACTCATCAAATTTATCGCAAGCAGTAAACAATGGACCCAACGTCTTGTTGATCTTGGGTTCCCTGATTGGACGTCTACCGACTTCTGTGATTTTTTCACCGAGTTTCTTGAAAAAATTCGTGACGGACAGCATACAAAAGATACCGTGTTTCATACTCTCAATGACGACAACGCTGCTAATTATCTTTTAATGTTTTTCCGCTTAATTACTTCCGGATTCTTGAAGCAACACTCAGAAGAATACGCACCATTTATCGATGAAGGATTAACAGTTACGCAGTACTGCGAGCAAGAGATTGAAGCAATGTGGAGAGATGCTGATCATTTGGCTATAACTGCTCTGGTTAAAGCAGTTGATACTCGTGTCCGAATTGAGTACATGGATCGTACCGCTGCTCCTAACAGAGGATGGCATTATGACATTCCTCCAAGCGACGATGATTCTAGCGTCCCCGAGATCACTCTTCTCTATCGTCCTGGTCACTATGATATTATATACAAAAAATTGCCAGTTGGCAACACTGGAACTAAAAGTTGATTATCATGTAACAGTAATTATTCTTATTTTAAATCTTTCATTCTTGATGTGCTCTTCTCTTCTCATAATCGTATTTATTTTTGACGCAGTGATATTTAAGATAAATTGTGAATTTGTATTGCCAACCGATAATGTTCTCAACTAATAATTTTAAGAAATTGTTGGTCGTTTTTATCACTAACTTACTACCTATTAATCTGTTCAAAACATGATTTCAACGTTCCAATGAAAAAACATGTAAGATGAGAACAGTCAACGTTGATGAAGAAGAAGACGATTCAATGATACCTGATTATGAAGGGAGCAATTTAAAAATGGCAGTCAACGCGACAAGTACCAAGAAGAGGATGATTTATTCGCGAAAAGTGTTTACCGTAACTGCTTCAATTTTTCTAACCTATGCTGTTGGTGAGCACAGAATTGAGGGAAAAAATGGCAGAGCCCACCAATGGATATTTCTTGAAAATTATCAATAAAAATCAATTGTGCCAATTTAATAAAAATGAACCCTGTAGTCTTCGAAGTACTAAAAAAATGCACGAAATAAACTTGGAATCCCTAATATCTTGAGCTGTTTATAGGGTGCATGACTCTCTTCATGACTCCTGGAGTTCGCGAGTTTGTTCAACAGAATCAATTTATTATCTTCCTATGCGTTCCTCTCCCATTATTCTCAAAACTATTACTATCTAAATTTGAACATATGTCGTTTCTGCCACGTGTCTATTTTCTAATTCCAATACTTCTTCATCTTATAGCAATTTTTCTCTCTATCTCCTCTTTCTCCTTGTTTTTTGATACTGAAGTTGTATATTTCTCCTGCTTCACCATTTTTATAAATTCCTTGCAACTTGTGCTCTATACTCTTCAAAGCCACATCCTTTCCATGTCGCAAATAATTCTGCTCTTACTTATAGGCACGCCGCTCAGTTCCTATATCATTCGGAATTTACTAGGAATTTATTTGTTTCCATTTTTCCAAGTAGTTATAATATCCTTACTTACTTCCTTTTACGTTTGTTTCAATGTAACATACTTCATGAAAAGTTATACCTCTAGTGATTGGCCTTTAGCATTGATTTCCGTCTTTAGTCATGTTCCTGTCTTCTTGACTTCTTAATCGTTATGAATTATTATTCCTATACAAAGTGTGTTTATATATTTATGAATATTTTCAGAGCGTCTAATAAAATTTTTCGAAGTAAAATAAACGGAATGCTATAGGTTTCTTCCCAAGATTTATTTGTAATATTCAAAAATCAAAAATCGTATTTTTGAAATAATATTAAACGGAGAATGAAAGGTTCAAGCAGTGCTAGAATTAAATTTGAAAATGACTAAAACTCATGATAAAGTTTTTCCAGAGTCTTTATGATAAGTTTGATACAAAAACGTCTATACGCATCTTATATCACTCGAAAGAATTATTATGAAATCATCGGAGTTTCAGCTACAGCAACCAAGCAACAAATTAGAGATGCATTTATAGCAAAAACCAAGCAGGTTTGATTTGGAATTCTCCTTCGAGATATGCGTGAATCGCGCTCCATGCGCGTAACAGAACTTTAGAAAAATTAATTTAATCTTTAAACATTATTTATAATAAATTTATAAATTTTTGGTCCATGACAGATAAAATCGGAGTGGAACTAAGCTCAAAGCATATATTAGTTTTCGAATAATAAACCTCGTATGACAGGAGGACCGTTAACAAAATTTCGTGCGAATAAAAAAAAAACGTTTTTTAGCTTCATCCCGATCAATCTCAAAATATCAAAGCAGATAGTCGAGTAGGATGGTCAACTCAAGCTTCTAATACTGAACAGTTCATGCTCGTTAAGGAAGCCTATGATGTCTTGAGAAATGAAGAGAAACGCAAAGAGTACGACAATATGACAAGCAGAGAAGGCGGATTTTTAATGGAAGTTAGTGAATAAAATAAATTAAAATACTCTGCAATTGCTTACGAGCATTCGAAATTCAAAAATTACGCACTACATTTTTAATTATTTGAGTATGTGTACTGCTAAATATGCCTTTTTGGTCGATTCCTTTGTAAATCAAAGCCTTGCGTTTCTACCAGCATCAAAACAATTGTTAAACGAAATAAAAGAGAAAATAACATCGGAGGTATAGTACATGTAAAAAAAATTATTTCAGCAATAACAAATCGCCCGCAAACCGAATTCTTGTCTTTACAGCTTCTTTTTCTTTTAATTGTTCACATAAATGAAAATACCGTAAAAACTCATATAGAGTTGCATGCAATACTATTGTTCAAGCTTGTCTCTGCGGGGCTATACTATTAGGGGCGAAAGTCAATAAGGGGTGCTATACTATTGTTCAAAACCTATTTTTTCCGTTTTTTCTTCTTGTCGACTTCTCAAAACTATAAGAATTTATTACGATTTTTAAAAAAGTCTCAGTCAAAAATGGCAAGACTTTCAGTAAGTAATCGGCAAAAGTTCCAGTCAAAAAACAGCAAAAAGTAGAACGAAAGCAACGAGAATCGAGCATACAAAAATTATGAACTAAAATCTATGGAAGTCTTCAATTCATCTTAATCTTAACTTGCTTCGTTTTCTTCTCCTTGTAAGTCAATGTAACCAATAAGATCGGCAACTGAACCTGAAGACAATGACTGGGCAGCTTCTTCTCTTTTTTGTTTCATCAGTTCCAACCCCTCTAGTATTTCGCCGTCGTCTTTGAAACAATGAATCTTGAAATCTTCGGATCCGTCCGTAGCATTCTTCAACCCACATTCGGTGAAAGATTTTTTGATCAAAGATTCTTTTCCAAGTGTCTAAAATCCATTGTAAATAAATATCCATTGTGGACGAGGACGCATGTTTCCTGAGTCTGTGTACTACTTGAATTTAGTGGTCCCTCCAGGGATCACAGCCATATCAACACGTAGGACTTTCATCACTTTCTTGGTATCCGTGTTAATGTGGCAACGATATGATTGATATGAATCCCAGATTCTATTCATTCAGAAATTATATGAAGCTCGTAGAGACAGAAATCTACGGAAAATTTTAATTTGTGTTCCAGGCGGCAACAAAAACGCAGCAAATGTCATCGCAAATGCGAAATATGCAAAGAGCTGAGTGGAGTCCAGATGTTATTCCAAATGCAAGGAAGAAGGTGAAAAGTACAGTGTTTTCTCATTTTCGGTAAGTCCTTTAGAAGAATCCTTAGGTCGATCGTTTTCTTTTTTCATCAGAAATCCAGAAGAAGAATACTTGCGGGAAAAGAAGAAAAATCGAATCCTTATAATTATAGCAGTCACTGTCATGACTCTCATTGCTGCGAATATTTTATATATAAGGTAAATATATCAAGATAGAAGATTTAAAAATAACTCGAATTAAGGAAACTTCAATCTGATCGACTTCTAGAAATCACCGATTAGCTGGCATTTTTTAAATATAAAAATATCCCTTTCGACACCTCAATTTTTCCTCGATATCGGTAGGGTCTCAGTTCCGATGTAAAAACGATAATAAAAATACAGAATTTTGGCATTTTAAAAATGAAAAGTGCATTCAATATGTTAAGAAAGTTTACATAGATTAAAAACAAATATAGAGTAAATAAAAAATTAGCAAATGAACGTCGCAAACCCGGTTGTGAGCCGCCATTACATGATACGACCTTTTCCAAAATAGATAGTTCTGAAACATACACCTGCAAAATTTCCCATTATGAAAAACTTCCAAGTTCCAACATTACATAGAAAAACATTATAATTTGAATTTTCGCATAATCGTCTTACAGCGATCTCGATTAACAAGATCGAGATTGGCATTACAGTGATCTTTTTTACGTTTATTTCGTATATGCGTTATCGTACGACTTCCTTGGTAACACAACAATTGGGTTTCATTTATAAATATATTAATAAAGAACGTATAAATATGTAGATACGATTTGAATAAGGCCTTTTTAATAAACACGTTGAATATAGTACAATACAGTTTGTATAATCACTTTTTGGAAAAGCTCTAGCATTACAATTTCACAAAATCTTGACGAATGTTGAAATGAGTTAAATAAAGTAACCGAAAAATATATTAGGCTGATTCGTAAGTCCTGACAGATTTTTCAAGTTGATTTTTTGTTAGTTTTTTTCTGTGACAGTTTGATGAATACAGCTGTCTTTCTGTCTCGTTGAAGGTTGAGGTTGAACGTACCCCTATCGACAACACAATTCGTATCATTTCCAGTGATCGCATCACTGAGAAATGGCTCTTGCTTTTGCACCCACTATATTTCATTTTCGACATTTTTCATTTTATTTCTGTTTCTATCTGGTCTGAAAAGACCCGACATTAATCGTCGAATAACGAAAGTTTATGACAAGGATGTACCCTCTAAAAGTACCATTAGACGTTAATTCTATCGATTCGAAAATGGCAATTTTTCATTGGATGATGATGCCCGTACCGGTAGACCAATGGAGTTGGATTTGGATACGTTACGCTCCGAAGTGGAGAGCGATCCTTTTCAAACAACTCACGCTACACCGCACTCATGGATGGCTCGATCAAATTATTACTGGAGATGATAAGTGGGTACTCTATGACAACAACGTGAGGCGTGCCGAGTGGGTTGATGAAGACGGAAAAGGAGCTGACGTTCCCAAACACGAAGTTCACGGTAAAAATGTGTTGTCAGTTTGGTGGTCTGTTCGTGGTGGTATTGGGATGTATTGGGAAATTCATCCTGATAGTACTATAACAGCCGATGTCTACCCTCGTCAGCTTCGAAAACTGAGACTACATGTGGAATTTGCTCGAGGAAAAAACGCCGTGGTCTATTTTCAACACGATAATGCGAGACCGCATGTTGCAAGGAAGACGAAAGCTGAACTAGCAGGATATGGCCGGATGCCACACCCACCGTATAGCCTGGACGTAGTGATTGTCATCTTTTCAGTCATTTCCAACGGCATATTGTTGCTAAGAAATTCACAACTCGGAAGGATATCGAAAATGAGTTGAAGTTATTCTTTAAGTCCCAGCCCCTGGAGTTTTGGTAGGACGGCATTCGCAGGTTGGTGAACCGTTGGCAGACCGTTATTGATAAACATGGTTAGTATATACCTATATATACCAGCGGAAAGTTCGCGGCTGCGCCGCGACTTCCACTGGTGTCCACTGGCTTTGGTTTAGAAATAATCGTAGGCGTTCTGTTTTTCCACTTGTTAGTAAAACGATTTATTAGCAGAGCGTCAAAAACCAAATAAAATTTATATCCCGTGCCGTATCCCTACTACCTCCTAAAATGAATGTGAAGCACTCGGGTGGTCATGACTCCATCCTGAATATCAAAGCAAAAGACCTACAATCTTTTGAGTTATTCAAAGAAACGTATTGGACAGAGTCACATCCGGACAGAACTATTCGCTTAATAATAAGTAGAATTTATCTTATAGCGTTTCGATCAGTTATGCAATAAACATTTCAAACTGAAAATGTGTCAGGACTTACGAATCAACCTAATATAAAGGTTTATGAAATGTTCAACATCATTCCCATAAATGTTTCGGATACTATATGATACTATTTCGGGATGCAATCAGATTCTTTGTGCTTTCAAGAATAACATGTTAGAACCTGTCCGCTGGTTTCATAAAAGTTGGCATAGTTTCGAAAGATAGTCAAGTCAGACAAACACTAAATTCTCTACACCCCTATGTTCGAAAAACGATACTACCGGAGCGCATTTCTTCTGAAGCTAAAACGGCAAAAAGGAAAAAAACGGTTCGTATAAATTTTGAAAGCGCCTCAATCGATGTTAAAAAGGAAAACTCCTGAGTATTCAGTCCAATTCCGGTGTCTTAATTTATGC
Organism: Caenorhabditis inopinata; assembly: GCA_003052745.1. Classification (NCBI taxonomy): domain Eukaryota; kingdom Metazoa; phylum Nematoda; class Chromadorea; order Rhabditida; family Rhabditidae; genus Caenorhabditis; species Caenorhabditis inopinata. The sequence continues at coordinate 14,274,562 of AP018155.1, read as the reverse complement.
CATAATTTTCCTAAATATCTCCTATTTTTCACAAAAGTACAAGCTGGTTGAACTACATTCGGCATTTTTTTAAAGGTTTTTTTTTTTCATTTTTTGCCGTTTTCGTTAACATCTATTAAACCAGAATCCTTTTACTGAAAATCATACTTTGGCCGCTTTTTCATCTGTATATATAGCCGATTAGCTTTGGTTGCCTGATATTGGCAGTTCCCAATTTTCAGAAATACTTTTTTTCACATTTTTTCTCATCAAATACTTTTTTTTTCAATTAAATATTCGCTCACTATTTGAAAAGGTAAAAAACGAGTTGAACGAGCGAGCCCTGGCGGAAATCATATAGTAGAATTGTAAACATAAATTGTTTGTTATAATTTCCGCGTTTAACAATACAGCTATAGAGCAAAACCACCGCCAGAAAAAAAACTAAGTCACACAAAGAACCACAAAAGAGTACACTAATCGTTTAGCGACTGTGTTCTGACCAACCAGAAAAGGCATAAACCACTGATTGCTATGGCCTAAGAAGAAGTTCTGCCCTTCTGCTCTGCAAGAAAAAGAGAAACGTTTCCTTTCACAATTTACCACTTTTCAATTTCTACGCATTCATCATTTTTATGTGTTTTACTGATAGTATATGTCCTGCCTATATTCGAAATGTTTTATAGCCTAATTTTTTATAAAAGCTATATGTTAACAATACATCGGATCTTTTGGTTCCCTTTTATAGTAGTTTTGATTGTTAAAACCAATAACCGTAGCATTTAAAACCCTAAAGCTTGATTTTCTTCATAAAACGTTAAATCAGTATTTCTGTTTATCTGATAAACATTCCCGTCCTCCCTGGAAAAATAGCAGTTGCTACGAGTGTGGACAGGAATTGAAGATGATGTTTTCACTAAATGAGCTGACCGTCTCCCAGAAACAAGCTGAGGCTTTTGCCGAAAAAAACGCCGAACTAGTCGCGAATGCCTTCAATGTAGTTGTAGTCCTTGTTCTGCCAGTGTTAATTAATGTTATTTATTAGCGTTATTAATACCAGACGGTTTACGTTGCCATTCGGCAGCGGGTTTTTTTTGTATACAAGAATTTAAAACTTGAGTCAATTAGCCATGAGCTTAATTAGACAGTGACCGAATCTAGATTAGACATCATTAGAGGCTTCGGCTTGTCTTTAATTATCTATTCAAATTAGGTTAATTAGTAGTCTCTGATGTGTTCTCGAACTTTCTGGAACATTCTGGAATGTTTTAGAAACTTTGGAAAACAATGTCAAATTGTAGTTTTGCACATATGAAGCTGATTTTTTATATGGTTTATATTTAAGGCTTCCACGGAAGACGAAGACAAAAAGTCGTCTTCCAAGGTCGAGTCGTCTTCGTTCGTCTTTCAGTTCATCTTGCATTCGTCTTACGCAATAAAAAAGTTTTCAACAAACTACGTCAGACGAATTCAAAACGAAGAAGAAGACGAATTCAAAACGAAGAAGAAGACGAGACAAAGACGAAGATGTGACGAGGCTGCCGAAATTTTGCCCAAATGGAAGCCTTATTTACAATACGCGGACATCCAAATGACCATATCAGCAAAATTTTGACTGTTTGTTTACAGTTTTGTAGTTTTTTTTGTGTATAGTGAGTGCCCAAGTATCCAGCGACCTCCTAAAGATATGGTTGCGAAGCGCTCGAGTGGTTATGACTCCTTCCCGTATATGAAAGTAGGTGGCCCATTTTCTTTAAGTCCGGGACAAACAGAGAGACACACAGATAGAACTATTCGCTTAGTAAGAAGTAGATTTTTAAACAAAAAAAAATTGAGATTACTCGTGAAATTAAGAGCTGTCCACAAACACTCGGGTCCCTTATCTTTGAACTCTTTGTCTGGGTCATTGGGCGGATAGCGCTTGATTTCTGAGACTTCTATCCTTTATTGTTTCAAGTTTCGACATGACCCACCTCGGTCAAGCTCTCAGTTCTTCATGAAAAGAAACGTTTTTTTCATTCTACATAGAAGCAATTAGACGATTTTCACCATAGTCACCGATAATGGAGATGCCGTATTTTGTGAAACTTCTCGTCTGAGCAAAAGCCCAGTAAAAGTTCTCTCTATAATAAATGACACTCCTCCTCAAATCACAAACGCAGTGTGTGCGCTTTCTTACAATTTTTAAATTGGCGCGTTAAAAATCCCCAACGAGACCCAAACACCACCTCTACACGCAAAATCACGTACTCGCGGATGGATAATACCTCTCTGCCAACATTGCGAGTTTCACATCAGTTTTTTCAGCCATTACGATGGCTCTCTGTTCGACAAAGCTTACCTAACTTATTCCAAAAGGGCTTTCAATGTCTTAGACAAAAAATACACATACGAGCAAAACAACTAAAAATAAAACATTATTCTTGAGAAATGATAAGCTAAAAATAAATACAAAAATGTTTTGCGGTGTAAGGTACAGGTCAAAAAGGTGCAAACCGCGTGTTTGCGGCCGCACTGTTCATACTTCAAATTCTTTTAAACATCTTTGCTTTAAGCTATTCTGTGGAAAATGACAGAACCATTGCGGCAAATAATAAAGAATAAGCAATAGTTAAAATGCTTGCAAAGAGCGCATTTTTTGTCGTAAAAACTGGGTTTCGTTGTTCCACAAAAGTATAACCTCACCAATTTTCTGATTGTTTTCCTTTTTTCACTCAAATGATTATTTTTAGTATTAATGCCGAAAGGTCCGCCTCTTACTGCCCATAAAAAAAAGGAAATCGATGTAAAACTTGACCAAGGTCTCTCACACCTACAACTCGCTCAAGACTTGAGCAGAAGTCTACGTGTCTATCAGTAATTATTCAAAGGACCCCAATAATTATGGTACCAAAACAAAGTCAACAAAGACGTCATTCAAGCCGTTAAAAATGAATAGTTCTCCGTAAAGCTTCGAACAGCGTGGAAATGTGTTCCAAAATCAAGGCGGAGCTAGATTTGGAAGTGCCTTCTGAAACTGTTCGAAGAGTGATTTCCAAGAGCATGTTAATCAAAAGACATAAAATGCGAAAAGCCCCACAGCTCATCAAAAATCACCGGCAAAAACGGTTAACGTCTTCGAAAAACATCAAAAAACTGACTGAATACAGGTAGGAAAAATAACCTTTATGGATAAACTGTACCACCCACTAGAAAAGTTTCAGATTGTGTTCAGTGATGAGAAAATTGTTAACTGCGATATGCCGGATGGATTTCCCAGTTATTTTCACGACATTCGAAAGGAAAAATTGCGATTTTCTCGACGAAACTTCAATAGAGGAAGTGTCATGGTTTGGTCAATGTTTTGGAATACCTTGTAAGAAAAATCTACGACGGAAACAAGTCGTAAAACAACGTTCCTGAATTAAAAAAGGCGATTGTCGATGCCTGGAAGACTGTCGGCCAGACGTACCTTAACAACTTGTACTTATTAATGAATACTCGTATTTTTCAAGTGGCAACGCAGGAACAAGAGGCCCATCTGAATATTAAATCATGTTTTCAGCTGTTTTTTGTTTCATTTTTGTTGATTTTTAATATTTTCTATCGAATGAGGTTATACTTTTGCGGAACGTCAAAAGGTAATTTTTCACATAAAATGTTACTTCACAAAAAGTTTCCTACGCTATCTAAATATCTAAATTTACTTTTGGTAACCTGAAATCACACATTTCCTTTAATCTGACCCGCCCGGGAAAAATTCACATCTTGAAAAAAAAACCAGGTGAGGTTATACTTTTGTGGAGCGCTTTAGAAACGCCCCGTCCAATGTTGACATAACAATTTTAACGCAAAGATTATTTTTAAAAATGAACTAAAATGTTTTGGTCTGCAGGCTGAGGACGGCAGTCACATGATACACAGATGTTGAGGTTTTTTTTAGTCTGAAACGCCTTAAAGCGCATTTTAAATAAAAACCGTTATTCGTATATAAATATCATTAAACGTATGCCACGTCTTCCCAAAATTGCCTCGAACAAAGTTACTCTTCATCGAGTCCTGAAACGTCAAACTATCGTTTTATCTTCTTTTGCCCCGTTAAAATTACAATTGTACCGTGTTCTATACCACTACTTAATTTTTGTAGTCTTTTTTAATTTTAGTTAATTGAGAGAACTAGCTGCCAAATGTACGAGGTTCTTTAGCCGCTTTCTTCTACTGGCGCAACAGGACACCCGTTACTATGTATATTGGAACAAATATTCGGGCGGACGAAGACTGGTTGCTGATTAAAAGCGCATATGCTTTTCCCGTAGGTTCTCCAGTTAAAAAATCATGTATTTACAATTGAAATTATGGTAGGATAGTGACTTAAAGCTTCTCATTTTAGTTATTAACAAAATTATCACTATTCGTTTGGCCAAGCCATTGTTGGTGAATTGAAACCAAATTCTCCGGCTGTAATCGTTGTTTATCCCGTGTAGCAAATCAGAAGAGCCATTTCTTCCACGTAACCTGTAATAATATAACATCTACGCGTCTTCAATGTATACGATTTTGTAACTAATATTTCATCTAGTTGCTGCAAATGGATTAGATCGGGAGGTATAATATGTCACATCATTTTTTCTTTGAGCTCAATTACTCTCTTCTTCGCCAACAATATCGGCAGGCTCATCTGTCGGTGTGTATGTAGCCAGGATGAGAAGAAAGAATGGATACTTGTTTTAAATTCCTCTCACTTTTTTTCTTTTTTCTTCTTAGTTTTTGTGAAGCGAGGCGCCGCTGTTGGCCTGAGGGGTTTCGTATTTCTGTGTTGGGTCTTTTCCTCTCATTCTCAACCCCGAAATGTACACTCATTTTGCGTATCTCCCGTGCCGTTTCTCTCTTTCTATCGCAGTCTCTTCCCAAGAGTCGGTCTGACAACCGGAGAGACGGGGGATCCAATACATATGCGGTTTTCCGTTGGTGTCTGCGTCTGGGGTCTCGCTCTTTCTTTAGTTGCCTTGCGCAGTGGAGTGACTATTGCACGCTGTGGAGGGCTCCGTTTCTTCGCCTTCTTAGTTGTCGTCGTCGTCTTTTTGCACTCAAGCCAAAGAAAAAGAAAAGCAAGGAGCTGTGTGAGAGCATTCATTTAGTTTGCTGGAGCCGAAATTCTCTCTCGGCTTCTGGTTCTCTTCGACTTCGTCAGTTTGCCTTCTTTTTCCCGTCGATTTCCTTGTCCTCCCCTTCTTTTCCAATTTCAATTCATCCAAACTCCAAACATATAGAAGATTTATTTATATATTTCTTTATTATTCGTGCAATTATAATTTTATCAAGTACCAATGCGTTTTGGAGAAGTTGCAATGGATGCTGCAGATCTGCGAGTACCGGACATACCACTCGCTTCGTGTGATGATGAGGATATAGATAGCAATAAGAACTTAAGCATGTGAGTTGTACCTTAATTTTTTCCAAGTCATAATTATATAAAACATTGTTATAAAACGAATAGGCATTCGATATACGAAAATAAATATGCAAGCGTAGACATATATCAGTATTTTCCATATATAGAAGCATGACTGTTTTCTTAGTTGGTTTCTTTGTAATTTCTATATTGTTATACAAAAAATGATATAGATTCAACATGACGCTTACATTCGTTTAGCGTTCAAACAATTTTTACTGCTCTCTTTATTACTCTTAAATAATCTCTTCTAGAAAATAAGTGTCGCTGGCCCCTTCAAAACCCTCTTCTCAACGACACTATCTTTTATTTCCGATCATGCGATAAAAGAGCCCTGGGGCTCCAGCGTAATTTCAATCCAATTCGACTACGAAACAAGCATCGTTGAGAAGAGGGTACTTGGAAGCTCAGTAGTGCAGCTTCTCACCCCCTAAGCACATTATCTAATTATCCGATCTATACATACTATTTTAGGGGTAAAGCTATGCTTAAGGACTTGAGAGGCGAATAAAAGAACAAAATATATTTTATATTTTCAACACCATTGTTTTCAGTCATTCAACAGAAGAAAAAAATCACAGCAGTAGCGACGAGGAACGCCTACATGACGAATTCTCTGGCTCCCTTGAGGTCTTTTGTACACCACTCATACATTCACACTTGAAATTCTTGTTAATTTTAGGATCTTGTTGGAAACTTTGATGAAAAAATCGCGGCATGCCTGAAAGACCACGAAGTGACGACGGCGGATATTGCCCCAGTGCAGATACGTACGCAGGAAGAAGTTATGAATGAGAGCCAGTGAGTCAGTTTTTGAAAGAAAAATCATTTAAATTGATCAGGGAGAAAAAATTGATTAGTTTTTAGTATTGAAATTTAAATGAAAAATGCTTACGTTAAGATTTTCTGCTATCTGTTGAAGCTTAAAAAATATTGTAACCTTATAAAGAGGTTTACTGTTGCATTCATGCTGCGCCAATTGTAAATATAAGCCTCATTAAAATATGCGGCTTTTAAGAATAATTGCATCTGAAAAAAAGTAGAACGAATCCTTAATGTAGATGTTATTTCAAATTATAACATTCTTATGCATGCGTGAATTCCTAGAATCTGACCGAAACAACATTTGCCTAATCTTATCTAATAAGCGTCTTTTACTTACATTTAAAATAGTGCTACTGACTGAAAAATGCACTAAGGATTCATAACAACTTTGTGATATCATTTATTCTTTTTCATCCTTATTCTAGAACTTGGTGGACCCTTACTGGCAACTTTGGAAATATTCAACCTCTCGACTTTGGAACCTCTTCAATATGCAAAAAGATGGCCGCCGCCCTGGACAGTGATTCATTGGTGAGTTCCTATTATTCTTTCACCACCAAAGTCTTCTTCTTCTTCTTCTTGTTCTTCGCCTCGCTCATCTCATTCTCATCGCCTTCTTCTCTCGCGCTGAGCACTCATTCCAATCGATTTAGAGCTTACACTCGCCGAAAGAGGAGGCGAAAGCCAACGCTCGTGTCAGAAAAGAAGAGAACTCTTACTATGCCCATGTGCAGAGCAATGTCCATTAAATACCCCCCCCCCTCCCTTCCTCACCATTTCTCTCATGTTTTTCCAATTTTCAGGTCTCAGGTTTTATTTTACTTTTCAGGCATTTCTTTAGAGTTCCTAGTTAGCCGTAATCTTAATTTCAAATTAGCTGTAATCTTAACTTAGTTCTCTGATAGATTTCGTTTTGTTTGAGTGTAAGTGATAAAACTGAAAAAGACAATATTTAAAAATATTGTTCTATTAACAATGACTAAAATTTTAGCTTGCCCTTTCATCATCCGGAGCAGTAAACTTTGTTATACCCTAATCATTTTTCATTTTACAGAAGGACGACGCATCTACTCGCCGCAGTATGACAAATTCAGACGATGAAGACTTACTCCGACAGCAGATGGACGTACATCAGATGATTGGCCATCATCACGGATCGACAGACACTGGAGGAGAAACACCTCCGCAAACTGCCGATCAAGTCATTGAAGAGATTGATGAAATGTTACAGGTGAGTCTGAGGAGATGTTTTCTATTTTCCAGTATACTAATAAAAAAGTAAAAACGCTTGGTTCAATTTCTTGAAGCAAATATCCTTTAAGACCATTTTTAACACCAGGCGATTATTACTTTTATTTCTTTTTATAGTCTTGCGACTTCACTGGTTCAATGATGACGGATCGAACGATGGAATCAGTTGACTCGATGTATTCATCAATGCGTTCACCGTTTCCCTCATCAATTCAGTCATCCGAAGCAGATATCAAACTTCGAAGTGCACAGGCCCTTATCAGCAATCCAGACAGTATGTTTCCAATTAGTCTCTATAAGAAAAGGAGTAGGAACTGCTTGGTTTTCTACGAAATATCGTTATTTCCAAGCAGATTCGTGTTTCTTATCACGCAGTTGTAACAGGGTTACTGTATTTACATTAATCCTGCTACTTATTGCACCCTTATCTAACTTCTGTCCTTTTCTTCAGCAGCAAAAACTGCGACGTTCCACTCGGGTATATAGTGAAATTCTTGTTTATTTTGTTACTTTTATGTCTCTGTTTATGTTATTTTATTCAATAGAAAGCATCCTTCCTATGTTAAATTGATAATTTGCTGCTAAATAGGTAGTCGGCGTATTCAATTGCACTTGCACATTCCTTGTTTTCATGAACTTACACTAGCACATTAACCCATCTTGCTTTGGCGCACTGTTCAGCTTTTATTTTCAAAATTTACCGTAGCCATGCAGCTTGAAATATCTTTTTAAAAATTCCGAACTTGGTCCGATTTTTTGCGTTCTTTACAATATTTACCTGATGAAAGTTTTTGTATAACGTCAAATATTAGCTGACTCTTAAAAACAAGTTCCGTACCCAAAAATTTTATGACTATCTTCACGCATTTCAAGCACCGAAACCACTCATTAATCCTTCAGAAAGTGTGCAAAACAACATTCTAACACAAGCCACACTTACACGTATTCGAAATTGAAATCATTTTCGTGAATCCTCGTTTTTCAGACCTTCAAGAGCTCTCATATTCAAAATTGGTGGCACTTTGCGCCGAAATGGAGCAGCTGATTCGCGTGTACAATGAGAGTCTTGTGGATGAGCTTGCGCATCGGTCAGTCAACCATTTATGATAAACATGAACAACTTCCTTATTTCTAGAGATGAATTGGATTATGAAAAAGAAATGAAAAACTCATTCATTTCACTTCTTTTGGCAATTCAAAACAAGCGACGAGTATTCGCAAATGATCGAAAACGAAAGGGTGGCAAGGCATCCGATATCTCTCAGTTGCCGCAATATTTGACTGCCACAATCCCGTACAATGACTATCAACATATCGATAATGCGTCGATTGCATCACTTATTAAAAGTAAGTACTTAAAAGAGATTAAAGATGAGACTAGAATAATGGATTAAAATGAATATAAAATTAACAAGCGCCGAGCTAATTATAAATGGCGTAGAATAGATAGGACAAATATGGAAAATGACACGTATTGCGACTGACGGATGTATGGAGAGCTAGATAGAAAAAAACATATAATGTTTATATATAAAAAGAAAAGTTAATTGCAATCGCGATATTTAAAAAGCTTCAAAACGACTAATGCTTTTCTATCGTAAGCGTTCCTTGCAAGGGCACTTTTACATATCGGAAACGAGAATACAGAACTAAAAAAGGTAGAATTGAGCCTGTAAATCAGCTTTCAAAACATGACTCTCAGAGTACGAATAATTGAATAATCAAAAAAATTCGAGATAATCCTCGGATATTAAAAACGTAACAAAACTAATGTTTTTTTTTAATCAGTTAATTTTCGTACAGTTTCGTACAGTAAAAAATATTTTCTTTACTGTAAAAAATTCTGACCGTTTGAACTCGTTTAATCCACAAATATGTATAGGTTCAATTTATTCTAACGCTCACGCAGTTCTTCAAAACATGTTTTGAAAGCTTATGTATCGGTTTACAACGGCCTTCAATTAATCTGTTTTATTAGTTAAATTAGTTAATTCTTCCCACCTAAATGGTTTCCTTTTGAAGTTTTATAGTAAATCAATTCAAATAATATAAAACATCATTTCAGTTCTCCGAGCCATCCATGATGACAGTGCAACAGTACCCACTCTTCTGACAGACTACATTTTGACACATGTCTGCCCGAAAAATATCTCCTGTTAGTCATGCCATCTAGTCATTGTTACTTGTTGTTTCCATCCTTATTTCTTACTAAATCTCGTGTGATACAGCTTTATTATAGTTGATTTCTTTCTCCTTATTGTGGCTTTTTTCCTTCTTTAAATGTATACCAAAATCTACATGCCTTTCGCTTCACTATGAAGCTTCTTGACAATCCAATGAATGACAAAAATCTAGTTGTGCCCCAAAATCCATTGAAATCGCCCCTGCCAATAAACTCCAATCAACTCCAATCCCGGAATCTCGTTCTTTTTTCTTCTGATGATCACTACCTATGCTTGTGCTTTTTTTTGTATTTTTCTTGTAAAATCATATACATTTTGATGATGAAACAGTTCATTTTTAATCTAGGTGTCAGTGTTTTTAAATGTGCGAAATCGTATTCGCTCATCCCCATGAATTGAAGATACCACCAGTTTTCGACGTGGTCGTCGCAGGATTTCAGCGGATGCGTCCAATCCTGCAAATAGGAAAAACGACATCCGAATTGCATTATTTCCTACCGATAGCACTTCTAGCATGCGCATAAATTGTGTCAGGAATGTCCTCGGGTCGCCACCAAATTGCCTGCGATCTGCAACGAGAGGCAAATACATTTCATAGTTAATTACAGAGAGTTCTCCAACCGATTGAGGAGCATAAGAAGGCCACTGTACGCGATCATTTCTGCATTGTCTGTACACAGAGAAAGGGGAACTTTGACAGTGGACACGTTATAAGCAGATGAGAGCTTTGAAATTGCTGTAATTTATAATAGATCATCATTTGTTGTTTATATAGTTTCCATGCAGATCAGCGAATCTGTGTACGTTAATCGCAGAGTTTCTATGAAAATACCAAAAATGTGTTTAAAATCTTTTAGTACTACTCTAAAACGTTCAGCAACGAGAATATTCATTTTTCGGTAAAACTCCAGAATCTTGTGCAGCCGAAGGCTTTTCATACAAAGTCGTTAAATGAAGAAATGTTTACCTGTATAAATGTATTTATTCGCAGCGACGCCTCCTCCGATTACAAGTTGTTTTGGAAGTTTTTCATCAAGGCTCTCAAAGAAGACATGAAGCTTACTACCAATGTGACGAGTTACTGTGTACTGAAATCTTTCAAGTGTCAATAACAGTTTCTTTGGTTCACTGACCTGGAGACTAGCGCAAAAGTCCGATATACATAAATCATCTTCATTTCTTTTCCGTATTCTTTCCAATAGATTTAAATACGATCCCTTGATCTGATTGAAGTTCATATCAGCTCCATTCACATGAGGAAGAGAAACATCGTATCGAAGATGACCATTGAAAGAAGCTCTGGAAGCTAGAATTTCAACTGCAGCACCTGCATGTACCCCATCAAATTCTGTTCCAAGATATCCTAATTTTCTGGCAACTTTGTCGATGCACTCTCCTGGACTACCACTGATGCTTTGCCCTGGAAAGTTGAAATCAACTTTCAGCTTTACTTGAAAATCCTACCATATAATTTGAAGTCTTCTGCATCTTCCGCAACAGCAATTAAAGCATGGCCTCCTGAGAGAAGAAGAGTTGAGAATGGAAACTGAACGGAATCATTAACAAGAAAAATTGAAAGAGCATGAGCTCTCATGTGATGCACAGGTATCAGCGGCAATTTGTATTTTCTTCAAACATACAAACTTGAAGACAGCGGTTAGAAAAAGGTTTCAAACCTAGCAAAGTTTATCGCAGCTGAAATTCCCTCTTTCAATGCAATAACCAAACCAGGTGTGACAGTAACCGCTACTGCATCCAATTCATTTGGTGACGTTGCAGATTCTTGTAAACATTTTTCTATAAGTCTCGGTAAATGTTGACGATGCTGAAGACAATTATTTTAACAATATCTTCCTTGGTCAATAAACCTGAAGTGCACAAATTGAAGGATTGATTCCACCTTGTTGTCTCTGAATGGCTCGTTCGGTGTATCTCTCTGAAGCTAAAATTTTGCCACCGTTCGTAACAATCGCAACAGCTGTGTCATCGCAACTGAAAATTATATAGTTTTTCCATCATTTTTGAAGATTTCAATTCACCTTGTTTCAATTCCTAAAACTTTTTGTTCAGCACGATAGGAATATTGTCGATACGGGAAGTTACCAATCGTTGGAATTGTTCTTAAAATGAGCTGGAGTTTCATTTTCGCACTTTTTGGGCTCTAAAATGTTTAACTTTATAAAATGCGCATAATGTGGATGATTATAATGCCTATTTTACAAAGAAAAATAAGGTGGAATATATAAATATATATGCTAGTTTTCTTTCTTTATGTATATCTGATCATATAAAGCAAAAATTTAGCGCGAGTCAAGTAGCATGAAAGCCGCGAGCCTATAGAAAAACTGAGAATCATGTCTGTTATCCGAAAAAAACATCGAGCCTGAGGTCCGCACCGAAGCAAAGTTCTTTTATACATATTTGGAGCTTGGAGAATGTTTTTCATTTCAATTCACAATGTCCACAATTTTTCTATTTTAATTCGATATGTTACCATTTTAACGAAATTTCCGAATGGAAGAAATGAACGGAAAATCCTCAATATCCGGGAGAAATTTCAGTGACAACACTGGAAGAATTGGGTCGAAGGCGCACCAGCTGATTAAAAGGTTGGTTAAATCAGGCTGGTTAAAATAAAACATTTTTTAAAGAGTATTTCATATACTTTTTCCACGAGATGTACACGAGAATTGAATTTTAGGCCCTTATTTTATTTATTCGTATTTCGTAGACTAACAAATACATATACGTTCAATTTGTAATCAATCTTTACACATATTGTCTGTCTCTGCTTATCTTATCGGTAGAAAAAAAGGAAAAAGTAATTAAGTCGCAAATTTCTATATTATTGTAGCTTTAGGGTTTCATGTCAGTATGTCCCGGAAAATCAATAAAGTCGTCAATGGGCCTATTCCCGACTCCTTCCTATCCGATGAATCAAAACGATTGGATTCTCTGAAGTTTGATGGAGAGAATTTAGAAGTTCTAGGTAAGATTTTCAAAATATTTACAAATCTACTGTTTTTTAAATATCCCAGACCAGCTTCTACTTCCACATTATTTCAAGTACATTCCTGTGCGAGATGTCTCAGAAGCTTTTGCAGTTATCAAATCAATGCAAGTCCGTGGTGCCCCGCTTATTGCAGTTGTTGGAAGTCTTGGACTTCTATTAGAACTTCGGAAGATGTCGGAGTTTAATTTGCAAAAAATTCAAGACAATATTAACTATTTGATCAGTTCACGACCAACTGCAGTAGATTTGAAAAATTCACTAAACGGGCTGATTCCTATATTGAATGCAGACAGCGATACCGATGATGTTAAACTTGAGAAGTGATTCAGCTTTCCAAAGCCGTTATAATCCAAAATTTCAGATGCCGTTCATATCTTCTGGAAGTGTACACTTCAGAAAAGCTTCACAATCGGATTCTTGTCTGGAACGCGTACCAAGAGATTTTGTCAGCATTCCCAGATAAGAAAAAAATAACTGTTATGACTATTTGCAACACAGGAAGCTTAGCTACAGTCTCCTGGGGGACTGCGTTGGGAGTGATTCGGGCTCTTCATTCTGAAAACCGACTTAAAATTGTTTATGTCTTAGAGACAAGACCGTACAATCAAGGAATCCGTCTCACAGCTACGGAGTTGTTACATGGAGAAGTTCCATTCAAGGTTCTTCAGACCTACACATTTAAGGTTTTTCGAATGAGTTGTAAAAGTTTAATTTCAGTTGATTACGGACTCTATGGCGGCATGGACAATGAAGAATTTTGGAGTGGACGCCGTGATCACTGGAGCTGACAATGTTGCGAGAAATGGAGACACAGCGAACAAAATTGGAACTTACATGCTAGCTGTTCTTTGCAAGTACCATAAAATAAACTTCTACCCAGTTGTTCCATTTACAACGATCAATAGAAGCATTGCTACAGGAAATGAAATAAAGATAGAAGAACGGCCTTCAAGCGAGATGCTCCAAGTAAATGGATCTTTTATCGGAAACGAGAGGTGCCCAGCCTGGAATCCCGCTTTCGATGTTACCCCCGCCCATCTAATAACTAAGATTCTGACAGACTTTGGAAACTGGACCCCTGATCTGCTTGCTGATCAAATCCCGGGTTGACACTTGTTTTTTCTTGCTATATAACGAGAAATAAATATACATGAATACTGAAAATTCTTATCACTTAATTAAAGAGAGACACAGAATCATAAAAATTTAAGAGTAAAATATTTAGAGAAGATCGCAAGAATGAAAGGACGGTAACAGGTTGAGGGAAACAAACAGATTTCTAGCTGTCGGTAGTTTTTAAATCCGTTGACTAAATCCAAAAGTAAGCGCAATGCTTGTCATGTAGAAACGATCGAGTCCTTGTTTAGTTTCATCGGCGAGGAAACTGGGAACTTCTTTTGCGATTATCTTGATATCCGTTCCGGATCCCTGAATATATTGTCATAGTTCGCTATCGTGAATGGCACATTAATTTAAAAATTAACTTACGGTATCATTGAGTTGAAAATGGATAGTGGCATGATGATTATTAGGGTACTTTTTTAGTCGCCATTTCTTCACAATTTCTTTGTCGGGATCAATCTTCTCAAATGTTCCGGTCACATTCCCTCCGAAAAGGGCAAAAGAGCCTCCTTCACTAAAGTTCCACTCTCCAATCGATCCGTTGGTCCATCGACGGACCAATTCAATATCAGAGATTGCTTCGAATACACGTTTAGGAGTCGCTTTGAAGGTATCAGAAAGAGTTACCTCCTTGACGGAAAACACTTCATTCCCAGATTCCGAACTATCCTTATCGGCTATGACAGTATTTTGAAATTCACGTTTATCTACAATCGTAGTCTTTCCCTTGACAACAACCTGTGGCTTAACTTTATCAGTAGGTAGGATGAGACCTTTGCTGAACTCTTCTTTTAGTTCCTTAATGTAAATTCCAAGCGCATCCTGGATCTTCGATATGAAGGATTTATTGAGAACATTCCGTACTTGATGAACCATTGGTCCAGTGCTATCCAAAGAAGTGTTAACATCGACTTCAGACGCGTCGTTTTCGTCACTCAAGTTAGGAATGTCGAATTTCCCTTTATACTCCTCTTCACTTCCCGAAACCCGGGCAACAAAAGTGCCCTCAATGACCCATTCGTAAAGGAAGATGAGCTTTGCTTTACGGTTATTAGCTGTCGCTTCTCCGTCGATTTTCTTGATCTCATCGATTGTGACAACAATTGGGCCTTCCTGAAATTAAAAATCAATTTTCCTAGAAATAATGGAAACTTCTTGTTGTTACCTATACCAATGAAACCATACCTCGGAAGAAAATCCAGTGAGAAGTTCACGGAGCCGATTTAATGACCATGGAGTTGCATTTTTTTCGGACCTAAAAAGTACATCCTCTATTTCATTTTTAAATATTGAAATCTTACCAATGCCAGTTGTTAACATTGGTAGCGTCAGCCCGTTCTTCAACAATCCAACGCGGGTCTCCTTCACCCCACTTTGCCATTTTTCCTGAAATGTAAGAAACTAAGCCATTTTGCAACTTGTTTAGGACCAATATGCAATGAATTACAAGTCGTTTTGTAGTCAAAACGAAGGAAATGATATACAGGAGAAGGAAATTGATGTTGTTTTGCTTGAGACGAATACCGTGTAGCTCAAATTTGGATTAAAAGAGGAAACAACGAGAAATTTCGAGAAAATTCCCTGAATAGGTGAGAAAGTTAGGTCATGAAGCCACGGCCATTTTTAATTGGAGCGTAATTGCACTGTTCTCTATGTGTAGATTTACGCCCTGAAGAAGAAGATCTCCATGTTATCTCATTCGCACAAGATCGTAATTTTAAAATTTATTATGCATGTTTCAAATCAAATTTTTAATGCTTGCTTTAACGCTAACGTAAATATGAATTTTTTTCATTTAGATCGGAAATGAAACGTTTTAGTCACAGAAAAGCCAGATTTAAAAAGAAACTATAAAAATTCGAGTTAATATGGAAAGAATACGTATTATTATGCATTTTCAAAATTTTTAAAATGCATGAACAATCATGATACGAGAATTTTTCGCGGCTCGATTAGAACATAATTTAGATCCTCTTTTTCGGAAATATAGTGATTTTTCGTAGAGCCATTGAAAGATTGCTTTATCTTCCTTATAAAGTTTTTTATGATTATCATTTGCACGAGGTTCAATTTCTTACTGCTTTAGTATTAAATAAATTATTTTTAGAAAAACGTATTATAGTGGAGGACAGACTATCAACGCTTCCAATTCTATTTTGATCCCAAAAGGAAAAATCAGGCGTTGTTCTATTTGTGCACAGGTATAGAACCTTCAATTAACATTTGGGTGCACTAAAATTTTAGGAAGATCCGCCACTTCCTCCAGATGCCCACCGATTAGAATTTGAAAGCCTTACGACGATTGAAGCGCTGCGTTTTATGCAAACAAGCAGCCCATTTTTCGTGTATTTTGAGTAACAAGTTCCCCGAATTCTTATTTTACACTTTATCCAGACAATTACGAAATTGGAATTGATTCAGATGAAAATTCCGATTAATTTTGACTACTTTTAATTTTTTTTTCGGGTTTTGTTGTTATTTTTGAAATAAATTTTTATTTAGGCGCTATGGTAGTTGAGGGGGGTCAATGGTTTTTAGTCATTTTTGGAACTTAAAAAATTTTTTTTTTGAAAATGTTTTTTTGCTATTGTTAAAATATTCGTAAGTTGTTTTTTTCACGCGTGGCGCGCTTCAACGATGAGCAATTTTTGCAATTTTTTTGGATTTTTTAAAGATTTTTTTCTCGCTTGTTAGTTAATCATAACTTATATCTAATAACATTTTCAGAAAAAAATCAAGAAAAAAGCTTCGAAAATGACTAAAAACCATTAACCCCCACCAACTACCATAGCGCCTTTTTTAAGGGTGCGTTTGCATTCTCCCAAATAGTGTCGGCTATTTACGTTAGCGTGCTTGCTTTATGATTCTTATTTCAGAAAATGCTTCCAAAGTTGATAATAAGAAATATTTCTCAATTCGCTGGGGTCAGAGACGCAGCTAAGTATATACCAAGGCGAGCTCTTCTGTATGTTCCAGCTAGCAATCAGAAGATGTTGGACAAAGTTGCTTCAATGAATGCAGATTCAGTGGTATTGGAACTGGAAGATGGTGTGGCTCTTACAGCAAAAGCAGATGCCAGAATTAGAGTTTAAAAAAAAATTCCAGCTAAGCCTATGAATGTATGCTATTCCAGGCAGCGTCTACTCTTGACAAGTTGACATATCACTCACTGGCTTGTCAAGAACTTGGAGTACGCGTCAATTCGGTGAGCAGCGGACTCCTTGAAGATGATATCATTGTATGTGCTAGATGGAAAAATTCAAAAAAAATCATAATTCAGTGCGAGCTAATTTTATTGCTAAATTTTGCAGGCTATCTCTAAAGCGGAGAAACTTCCACAAGCTTTTATGATTCCAAAAGTAGATAGTCCCGAAGATCTTGTCACTATCTATAACATCTTTCGCGAACACTATGGTGATGATCGTATCACCAATACCAACACTAGACTTGTCATTTGGATTGAATCAGCTCGTGCTCTTCTTGACATGCCTCGGATACTTTCTTCAACATTAAATCTTCACAAGAAAGCTGGATTTTTCAAGTTAGATGCCGTTGTATTTGGATCTGATGATTTTTGTGCGGACATCGGAGCAACAAGAAGCTCTCATGGAACAGAGACGTTGTTTGCTCGCCAAAAAATTGTTGCCTGCTGTAAAGCATTTCAACTTCAAGCCATTGACAGTGTATACATTGATATCAAGGATTTAGAAGGTTTGCGTCGCCAATGTGTCGAAGGAAGACAATGGGGCTTTACTGGAAAGCAAGTCATTCATCCAAGTCAAGTGTTAATCGTCCAAGAACAATTTCTGCCTCCAAAAGAGCGGATCGAATGGGCTCAAGAACTGGTACACGCCTACAGCGAGCACGAATCATTAGGAAAAGGAGCATTCCAGTTCAGAGGGCAAATGATCGATAGACCTCTTCTGTTGCAAGCTCTCAACATTATACAGCTTGTAGAAAGAGTTCAAAGCTAAATATGCAAGGTTTTCTTTGTAATTTCTGATAGTGCTTGTATCATAGTATTGTAGACAATGCCCTTTGTAAATTTACCTAGCTGCCAAATTAATAAAGAACGAGTATTTATTGAAAACAAGACGATAAAATGACAAGTTCAAGTATAGATGACGCTACAATATTTCAGAAATTACTTTACGTTGTCAAGATTATTATAGTCCAAAAGATAATGAAGAAGTTGTACAAGAACTAAAGATTGAACTTAATTTTGATACAAATTAAAATGTCCAATTATTTTTTTCCGTATGTGTAGTAATAAGTTGTGTATCCATTTGAATTGCTGGGATAATAATAGTATGTTGTATATCCATTATTATTGCATCCAGAGCATCCATTATTGTATCCTGTATCGTAGTAATAAGTTTGACCATTGTTGTTATTCGGGTAATAGTAATAAGTCGTGTAACCGTTGTTGTTGTTGTAACCATTGCTGTTCGGATAGTAGTAGTAGATCTCAAATCATATTTATAGGAAATATTATTCATGATCCTACGAACTTACATAGTAAGCATTTGTTGTCGAAATAAGTGCTAAAATTATTGCTAACAATGTAAGGGATTTCATTTTCTTATAATTAAAGCGAATTGGATATACTGCTCGCTGCTTACATTTCTTTTATACTAGCTAAGGCAAATATTAAACTCCTCCCACTTGTACTTTTTTCACGGGGAGGAGCTACCTGAACAGTTTACCTTCTCTGCTCAGCAGACAATGCATTACTTATAATCTTTAACTTTCTTCTTTTCGACGAATCTGGACAAGGGCGACAGTGTTTACCTTTCAACAATGGCATCCAGCTTAAGAGGTAAACTGATGATATAAAAGGAGGGAAATGGGTGAGAAGAGATCATAAAACGACCGCTGATTACAATGAATAAGCTTATTGCTGTTGCAT
The DNA here is from genome assembly GCA_003052745.1 of Caenorhabditis inopinata. NCBI lineage: Eukaryota > Metazoa > Nematoda > Chromadorea > Rhabditida > Rhabditidae > Caenorhabditis > Caenorhabditis inopinata. The sequence continues at coordinate 14,255,849 of AP018155.1, read as the reverse complement.
TCCTTCTGTCCCTCATTGCCCAATCTCAAGCTTACTACGTAAGTTTTTATTTTATTCTTACAGTGAGCCTTCTTTTGAGTCCTACGCGTCCATAATTGCTCCAAATAATACTCTAAGATTAAATTAGGTGGAAACTCCTGAACATGTTTTCTTTTTTTCATATTCATATCAGCGAGAAAATGAAAGAAATTTCAGCTCTACTACTATTATCCAAACAACAACAACAACAATAACAACGGATACACGACCTATTATTACTACCCGAACAATAATAATAATAATAATAACAATGGTCAAACCACCTACTACTATGATACTGGGAGCAACGGAAACACTGGAACAACCTACTACTACTACCCGAACAATGGATACACTTACTATCCATACACTACCTACTACTACACATGGGGCCGAAAGTAACTGATCGCAGGAATAATTTAATAGACATATTGAAAGTTTATAATTATTTACTTCCTCAATGTATCAATAAAGAGCTCAATATGAATATTGCGTTTACTTTCTCACTTAACAAAAAAATGATCCATTGATCACACACAGTATTACTATAGTTAAAAATCAATTGGAATTGCTAAATTTTGAGAAAAAAAGGAGAACATCAACCGTACCCGACTGAAAAATTGTAATGAAGTCCAAGAACGTTTGTACCAGAGAAGGGCGGAATTCCGGATTCCGGATTCCGCCGATTTTTTCATTCCGGATTCCAGATTCCATGAAAAAAACATTTTTCCGTTTACCGTTTTCCGGATTCCGAGTTCCCAAAATCCAATTCCGCCCTACTCTGGTCCGCCCTACAACATAAGCATTATTTTCAGAACTCCCGCAAGCATGCGCTTTCAGAAGAATCATTGTGAGATATTCGTTTTCTTTTTTGATAGATGGCGAGTTGTTCTCGCGGATTTACATTTTCACTTTTATCAAAAGACAACCCAAGATTTACAACTCGCGTCCTTTGATTCTTTAATTTTCATTTTGAAAACCGCTTTTTCCTTCTGTCCTGATTTCCCTCAAACCTCAACATTAAAATTCTTTTGGAACATTCTTCCTTTTTTTTTAACTTCTGCAACACCTTTGTCTGCTATTTTTCATAGTATTTTCAGATTATTTTTCATACTGCGCTTCTGGTAAACCACTTCTATTATCGCCGTAAAAAAGTTCCGACATTTTTTCGAGTCGGGATTTGAATTTAGAGGCTCCGCCCATTAATCATCATTTGAGCGCATTTGCTATGCGCGATATATTTTTATCAGAAGAAACGAAAAAAAACAATAAATGACGCAAATTGATATATTTAAACATTCGAAGAAACGTGTAAAAAAATTCACGATTAATACAATTTCGTTCTTTTAATCCAGTTTAATTCTGAAAATTCAGAAGAAAAAATAAAAATTCAAAAAATATATCGCGCATAGCAAATGCGCTCTGATGATGAAATGGGCGGAGCCTCTAAATTCAAATTAGAGGCTTCGCTGGCTCGAAAAAATGTCGGAACTTTTTTAAGGCGATAATACAAGGTTGGGCGTAATTATCCGGGATGAAGTTTCGCGCCATAGCGCGAGACACTGACGCATTTTCGGCGCTTACATTTTTCAAAATTTTGTTTATTTATAACTATTTTAACTATTTTGCCAAGTTTTAGATCATTTCCTCAAGTTTCAGCTAAATGGTGCGAGCTAGCAATCACCGTACCTCCATTGTGACCCTTTTCAAGCAAGGCTTATCCGGGATAGAGATTGCAAAAGAAGGCCACTGTCACCCGAAAGTGTGAAGGCCGTGAGGGAGAAGATTAGATGAAATGCCCATGGAAGCATCAGCAGATCAGCCATCTGCTCCACAGGCAAAGTCCCTCTGGTTTCCATTGATCAGGGAGTGAAAATCAACAAGGAGGGACATTTTGGAGAAGCAGGTGTTGCCTTGGGCTCAGAATCACTTCGTAGGACGACATTGCGTGTTTGAACAAGATGGAGCACCGGCTCACACAGCCAAGATCACTCAGGAGTGGTGCGCAACGCATTTTCCTCCATTCATTCGCAAGGAAGAAGGGTCCGCCTCATCTCCGGATTTGAATCCGTTATACTATTCTGTCTGGGGGGTTTTGCAGAGCAAGGTCAACGCTCGCCCTCACCGAAATGTGGAATCTCTCAAGAAAACTCTTGTCAAGGAATGGAACAAATTGACCTGCGTGCCACCATCATGGCCTATCCACGACGTCTTCGGGCTGTCATCGACGCAAATGGAGGTCGAGTGGAACAACAGTAGTTGATATTTGTTGCTTATATATCTGATAAACATTTTATTGAATCTCGTTGTATTCTGAATTCTGCTCTTTGAAATAGATGACGTTAAGTCATCCAGGGTAATTGCGCCCAATCCTGTAGGAAATGGTGCAAAGAAACATAATTAGAGCTGTAAAGTTTGCGAATTTTTCCTGAACAGAAGCTCAGCATTGTTGTCTAATTATCATCCACTTTTTGATATTTCGTAATACGAGATCTATCCTTGCAACACGACGCCCCAAGAAAACAAAAAATCGGCAATGACTACTATAAATCACAAAACGTCTGGGGACGGTGCTCCTCCTCGATATCTGCCAAGTTCAACACAAAGTCAAGTAGGCGGAGTATTTTCCATTCGAAGACAGTATAAAACAATACGATTGTAACAGGGAAAAGGAGCAGCAGCCACGATTTATTTGCGCCAAACATGAAATTCCTTACAGTGCTCGCCACTCTTTTCGCCATTTTGGTCACAGCTAACGCTTATTATGTAGGTTATCAATGTTGCTTCATGGGGGGAAAAAGTGGTTTTTCAGATCTACTATTATTATCCAAACAACTACAATAACAATGGATACACGACCTACTATTACTATCCGAACAACAACAACAACAACGGCTACTACTACAACAATAATGGGTGCTCTGGATGCGGAAGAAATGGATACACAACTTATTATTACACTTACGGAAAGAAGTGATTCTTACTTTGTTTGAAATTGCACAAATAAAGATTTTCGGAAATCTAAAAGAGTTTTATCAATAAGATTTAACAAATGAGCAAACGAGGCGCTTCCAAATGTCAGAATTAGTTTTTCTATTCGTTAAAATATTCATTATTCTCATTTATCAAGATTCGTGAACGTTTTACACTTATTGAAGGAGGAGCCATTTGAAAATATTGCCATTTGAAAAGCAAAACCAATTCAGGAGAGATCCTTTCGCGATGTAATGAGGTATTAGAAGCAGAGTCTTTGATAGAAGAGTCCCTTCATTATCAACAATGCTTCCACCTTTTCAAATTCGGCTCTAAGAGTTCTGAGCTTTCTCAACATCCTATGTATTTTCAATGAGAGCCGAAGCAAATGGTTTTCAAAATGAATCAAAGGTCAGAATGTAAATGTAAACAATTCCAGGTCAGAAGCTGGTATCACGGCCAGCAGATTGCTCAACAAGGTTTTGACGGTCTGGTGGCTTAGACTACATGACTGAAATGCTCGTGGTAAATATAAGAGTGGGGCCCTTATGCAGTCAGCATATCAAATATATAGTCTGTATATTATCCGTATTCCATGGCAAATACTCTTTGACTACACAGTCTCTGTGACTGCGCATACTCAACGACTGGCTCTTTGACTACTGTACTCTTTAATCTTTCAGCTTTTCCGTTCTATGATCGCTCAATGAAAAAGAACGTTAAATCGAATTTTGTAGATTAGACTAGTTCCTTAAAAGCGGTCAAATCATAGCTGTTCCAGTAAAATCCGGAAAGAATCCATAGGACAGAATGGGAATCGGCGAGCAATCAAAAGAATTACAGCAAGTGCTCACATTTGGTGTTTTTCAACTGGAATATTAGACGTTATTGCCAGTAAACGACACCAAAGCATCTGTACGCTCCTTTCTCTTATTTCTTCCAATTTCCCGTTCCCCTTCCTCAAGCTATTCAAGCTTTCTCTTAAATCAAAAAAACACAGTCAAAAGAGATTCATGCTGGCTCATTTTGTTAAGATTCCTGCGTTGTACGTAATGTTGACGGTCAGTTAAGTAGATAGTAAAGAGCATCTATATCTTGCTCCTTTCCCTGTAATCACCAATGGCAGAATTGGAAATTGAAATCAAAACAGACAAACAAAAAGGGATACGCGAAAAACCATGGTCCTCGAGTATGTATGTTCATTGGGTGGTGGCTTTTCCCATCCTCCAAAATGCAGGAAGTGTCCACAAAATGTCGAGTACCTCTACTTGTTTGTCAGTGGTTTAGCTGATTATACGTGGGAGTCTGAATTTTTTTTTGCGGAGCAATAAAACAATGTGGCGGGGGGAGATGTGCATGAGGTTTATTTATAATGTGGATTATGTTGTGAACCTGCACAACAACAGGAAAGGGGAAAACGTTTAACTGCAGTTCAACGGTTTGTACGATTTGAAGCAGAGAAGGGCGGAATTCCGGATTCCACATTCCGAATTCCGCCGTTCTTTTCATTCCGTCTTCCGAATTCCAGATTCCGTGAAAAAATTTTTTTTCCGTTTTCCGGATTCCGAGTTCCCAGAATCCAATTCCGCCCTACTCCGATTTGAAGTGTGTTTCTGATAATGACATACGAATTTCGTCTTCTCAAAATTTCGGTTTCGCAAATTTTATATCAGTGTATTTTATTCAAAGAGAACTATACAGACTTGGATCAATGAACACCCGAGTTCAGATTCCAATTTTGAATAAGCCAGATTCTCCCGTTTCACCTGCAACTTTAACGACTTTTGAGCGAATAGTGTAAACTTTGAAATAAAGCAAATCTTTTCCAGATTCTTCGGTTTTGAATAAAGCTCTTCAAAGCAGACTTATATCTGTTTTGAAGATGGCAATCTGAAATTTTTGTTTTAATCTGAGCTCAAGAGCTATTCGTGGAACTGAGATCTGAGGAATAGGCATCTCAAGAGCATTCTACAGGAACCAGAGCGTTGTCTGCGTTTAAAAGCACAGTATTCATTTCACTAAAAAGAATAGCAAATCTTTGGGACTAGTTTAAGCGTAAAGAACAAGGTATATGCATATAATTTGAATAATTCAAGTTTTCTTGTTTAATTATCAATCCCAGATCGAACGCAGTACTATTTGTGAAGCCTATAGACCAATTTATTTCATCTATACAGACAGTATCAGTAGCCATTCAAATATTTTCTTTTGGGTTTTTGCCTGTAATTATTTGAGAGACGCGATATCGGGCTGAAATTTTTCGGGTATCTGTTTTCATAATGTGAATACTTCATTGTTGTGTATCGTGATTGCGGAAAATATTATTTTTATAGCATTTTTTTTTCTAACAGGTCTATTCAGGTTGCATGTTTCGTTTTTTAAACCACTTTTGTCCTATGCAGGATCCGTCGAAAAATTCAGAAAATTGCATTCCTTTACGACTTTCTCGTTATTGCTTTTAAGGGCTTCGTACGGTGTGTCTTTGCAAAACCCATATGTATAACTCGGTGCGCCTTTAAGAATACTGTAGATTTACGCGATGAATATTGTTCGTATTTATATCATAATTCTGATAGTGAGGTTCTTTTGAATTATTTTCTATGTATTTTCGAAAGATTTCCCGCTGCATTATTTAAAAACAATTTTTGTTAGCGTTAAATTGGTTTTTAAACATTAATAAGAAAAAACAGCTATCCGGCGACATTATCCAAAATTTGTTACCAAAGCGAGTTGTGAAAGGGACAGTGGTCAACCTGGAATATGCCGGCGACAACTTTGAAAAAGTAAGAAAAAAGTTAAAAAAAAATGTAATTTTACCTACTAACTATTCTGGGCGACAATGTCTCAGTACCCCCAACATTACAGCGTCTAGCCGGAATCTAAACAATCAAATCTTCTTCATCTTGTTTTATACACCACTCATTTTCAATTTTTTCATATTGCTGGGGTGGCGTATTATGAGAATTGTAGTTCGTACGATCTCTGATAGGCATGCAGCACAATCCCCTAGACCTAGCTTTTTTATATGAAAATTTCCACGATTACGACATATCCATTGCAAAAACTCAATCGTTTACTTTGCCGTAACTCTGGTTTGCTCGCAAATACGCTAAGGTCAGAGAGCTTAGAGTTCAGAGAAAACACTGTGGTTTTTCATCAATAAAAAGAGAGAGAGAGCAAAACTGTTTTAAAAACGTTTGTCAATATAGAAGGTGGAGCGTTGAAGTTAGTGCAAACTAGGAAAAGGCAACGAAATGGCAAAAAATAAGTAGCAAATAATAGGATTTAAAGAAATAGAAAACAAAAAAGCGAGAAATTGAATGTTTGATAAGTTGTTTTAGTGATTAAGCATAACTAATGATAGAAACATTTCCACTTTGCGGGAATAATAATTAAACGGAGAAACGGAGTATTACAGGAGAATTAAGTCTTATTTTTATAAAACATGGGGAGCGGCTTTATAACATTTCGGAAACTCTTTATTAATGTTCACAGCTTGAGATATTAGTGATGCTTGAGGTAATATTTGAGAAGTTTACTCCGAGTCGCCCCGATCAAGTCTTGTGCCAACAAAATTTCAAATCTTTTTATCCGTTTGCATGCGCATAATGCAATACTTTAAAGAAGCTGGACTGATTGAAAAGTTTCAGATAACACCTATCAATAGCGTATTTATGTGCACACCAAGTGGTAAATGATTGAGTTTTTGCCTCTACAAGATTTTTAACAAATCGGAAATGAGTGGTGTGAAAAATTCATCCTCTACGATATATCCTCATGTCTCTCCTCATGTAATATTCTTTTGGCCTCACAATGAAAACAAACTTGATATGAACAAACGATACATTATTATTTTGAATTTTTTTTTATATTTTTCAATCCACATAATGATACGCCACACGATATTTTTGATCATGGGTCTCGGAAAACCAATGAAAAAAAAAGTTTATGATAAAAAAAAAATCTAAATTGACGCCGAAATTGCTCAAGGAATGTCATTCTGATGATTTTCAAAATTTCAAAAGTGTCGTTCGTGAGATGTAATTCGTCGCTATATATGGAATCCTGCAGCTTATGGAGTTGAAAATGCTCCCCCCCCCCCGCTCAGCCGACAATCGACACTTTCTGATAGAGACATTCATATGTCGATCATCGAATTCCAGCTTCATATGCTCCAAAAGAAAGAGCATGATTGCCCTCCTCGTTATTATGTAAACCACATTTGAACTTAATATCACTTCCTTTTTTTTTACATATTTGATAATCAGGCGTATCATTATGTGGATTTTTCTTTATGGACTTTCAAGAATTCTATCATCACTCATTTACGCTTTTTTGGAAGCATTACACAGGCGTATTTTTATACAGAGAATTATATACCGTAAAAAATCACATGGATTTGCATGCAATACTATTGTTCATAGAGCCTTTTTGAGAGCAATACTATTAGAGGTTATACGGTAATTTTAAAACAGTAAAGCATTCTAACATTCGATTTATGGGATGTGAATGGTGTGTTGGGGGGATAACTAAAGTGGCAAATTAGTTAGAATATTTCGAGAAATTATACATGCAATAGAAATGCAATAAACTACTACATTAACCAAAAACCCAACTACGAGGCTGTTTTCTAAAAATCTTATAACTTCAGATGACCCATTTCTGTATTTTTAGTGGCCAGATCTTCGTAGCCTGCTCTGTGCTGTGGAAACAAACCATTTTGTTTGTTAAACTTTTCTGATTTTCTTTGACTGCACAATATATAAGCACAAAATGATGCGGTGACCTCGCTTGAAAATGTGTGACTTTCTCCGGGAATTAGTGACTAACCAAGAGGCAGTTCTTCAATGAAAATGGAGAATGGCCGTGAGAGTTATGACTAAAACTCAGTGTTTGATTGTACCTGCACAAACAATGAAAGGATTTTCTTTGGCACGGACAATCGGCTATTTGTAGAAACGTTTCACCGAACAACTCATGGAAACGGCAGTTGTCAAGGAGGGGTCGCGAGAATGGGAAAAACAAATCACAACGAGTTTTCTGTAGAGAAGCAACGCGCTGCTCTTCTCATCGCTTGTATTCCATCAAAACTAAGGGAGAACTTTCAATCTGAGCAAAATGCCACTGATTGCTGTAGTACCATGGAGAAACGATACAACACATTAAAATTATTTAAAAAATTGGTCGCATCTTATTTATTTACATTCCTCCTGTCGGGGTATGATTAAAAAGGAAAGCGAAGAATGTGAAAAGTTGAAAGGAGAGCGAAAAGCGACTCTCTCGTTGTTAAAAACAAAGGGAGAGACCTTCATGCGCCTGAACAACTCTAATTGTACATGGTTTGCTAATTTTCTAGTAAAAATTTGGTTTGTTTTCAGAGTGAGTCGAATATTCCGAAAAATATGACATCGTTTTTACGGTGTACCTATGCTCAAGCCTTGTTCCCTATCTGGATGCACCGCTTAATTTTTCCAGGTATGGCTAATTCTGCTCACCCACTGAAGTGTTGCTCATCCTAGTTTTATTTTCAATACCTATTTTCACTAGGGTATTTTCTGACAAATAATACTATTTGGAAGTTGTGAAAAAGCAGATACTTCCGTGGACGAATCACATTTCGGAAACCAGGTTTGAACATTCCAAAATGGCTCTGCACCACCTCACAAGGCAAAAATCGTCCAAGCAAAGTTCTCAGAATTTCTTCTCGTTTCATCAGCGGTTCCGAACGACCGGATTGGAATCCGCTCCACTATTCCGTCTGCAGATTTTTGCAGCTAAGAATCTAACCACGTCCACATCTCAATTTTAGGTCATTGAAGGAAAGTTTGGGGACAGAATTGGGAAATTTAGCTCCAGAATACCTGAGCGGCACACTAGAGACGTTGCCAAAGAGACTAGCGAATGCTGTGAAGAACAGAGGAAACTGTAACAAATTCAATAATTTCTGATTTATAGTCGTTTCATCGTTTAAACTATATTTAATTTTTCAAAAAAAAACGTCAAAAATGACGAAAGTCAAAACATTGCCAGAGCTGAAATTCACAATCCTTGAAGTTCGTTTCAATCGCCGTTGCTGATGCTAAAAAAAATGAATGGAAAAATATGAAAAAGGTGGATAAAATGAATCATATTCGTCCATACTCATTCTGGGAAAGTATGTAGTCCAAAGGGAAGTTTGTGTTTGAATAAGTTTGAAGAAAACATGACTTGAAAGAAATTTGGCGATCATTGCTCCAATGGAATTTCGTCCTTAGCTTTCATTCTTCAACTCCACGCAAAGTTATTCAGATTGCGTTTCGTGTTGAGCATTTTGTTTTCTGAATCCATCATTCCTTTGCAATAAAACCCATCGAATTTGAGATCCTTTTACCATACACAGTACCGTTGACAGACGCTCCCATAATTCAGAGCAGGGAATGGGAATCTCGCACAGAATTTCGGAAGCCGACACTTGCTCAGCATATTTTGGGCACGCGGCGGCTTAGAATAAGCATCGAACCAATGCTCCATTAATTGTGCATTTGAAGGGTAGAAGCGTACCCCTAACGATTGCATAGTTCCAGATGCATTGCCAATAAGCGTTTGGTCTTTAAATTCTCATGTGAACTTTAAATTATGTGGGTGAAAGTACGACAGAATCTGCAAATTGTCAAAAATCAATTTGTGCTAGGACTCGGAGAACAGGTGAAAATGTTAAATAAATTCCATTTAGACTCCCAAATGAAATAAACGGACGGCCAGTTGCCATTTATTGCCATTTTCTCTACCACCTAATTACTTGACACCAACGCTTTCAGTTGTTATTACAAGCAATTTTTCGCCTATTGCTGCCCACAAATATCAGAATCCGAACCACGATGGTAATTTTAACGTCTTCAACAGTTCTCCCGTTTACTGCAGAGATATTCTCGCGAGTCGGCTTTATCTGTACTTGCATTTTCAATTCTATGCAGATCTATTTGACATTATTTCATACTAAGAAGATTACTGGATCTTACAAATACTTAATTGTGCTATTCTCCTTCGTTTGCATCATATTTTCTTGGCTCGAAATTCTGGCGCATCCGTACATACACAATTACAATGGAGGATTCATTTATTTCAGTCTGAATGACTATTTGCATGCATCCCATGAACTATTGAGATTCTTTATCGAAGCATATTCTGGAGCGTATGCTGGCATAATGTGCATCGTAGCTGTTCAATTTGTGTTTAGATACGCCACGATGATGAAGTAAGCAGTCTATCATTCAAAAACTATGAATAGAGATCATGCGACAATAAAGGCTTTGTAACAGTACTGCGGATTAACTTTGCTACAGGCTGGTGCGCACCAGTGCAATTTCTGTTTAATTGTTTCACCAGTTTTTGATTAGTTGTTTCACTAAGTTTCATGTTCATTTTACAGTAATGGCAGCTCCATTATCACCATTTACAAGTAGGGAAAAACCAGAGAAGGGATTCCGCCATTCCGGATGCCGCCGTTATTTCATTCCGTTTTCCGGATTCCAGATTCCATGAAAAAATGTTTTTTTCGTTTTCCGGATTCCGAGTTTCCTAAATCCAATTCCGCCCAACTATGAGTTTTAAGAGACAATGTCTGAGGGGGTCGACCACCAGTAGTCACAGTCTAAAAAAGTTGTTTCAATTGATCCGATTTTTTATATAATGGTACATGAGATGCCTAATACAAACGTATTCAGAATTAGGCTCCGCCTTCGAGTTGAGATACGTAGGGGTGTTTCGAAAAAAATTTTTTTTTCTTTTTTGAGATAACTTCGATTTCTTTTCTGGAATCGATAACCGGTCACTTATGAAGCATTTTTGTAGTGAAAAACATTTTTCTAGCTCTTCTCCTTCCTACCAAAAAATTGAATTTTCGGAAAAAATAGTTTCATTTCCGTATTGTGGAAAAACAATATATTACCGGAAGTGAGATCTTATCGGAACTTTATAGTTCAGAGTATGGGTTATAAGAATTCATAACTGATTGGCCGCAGTTTGGGTGCACAAGTCATTTTTTTCCACGATTTTTGTCATTTTTCTACTGTTTTGGTACTTTTTCCCATTTTTTGGAAAAAAAATATATTACCGGAAGTGAGATCTTATTGGAACTTTATACTTCAGAGTATGGGTTATAAGAATTCATAACTGATTGGCCGCAGTTTGGGTGCACAAGTCATTTTTTTAACGATTTTTGTCATTTTACTACTGTTTTGGTACTTTTTCCCATTTTTTGGAAAAAAGGCAGCTGAACCGCGGCCAATCAGTTATGAATTCTTGTAACCCATACACTGAAATATAAAATTCTGATGAGAAGTCACGTGCCGTAATAAATTTTTTTTCGACAATACGGAAATGAAACCATTTTTTTCCGAAAATTAAATTTTTTGGTCGGAAGGAAAAGAGCTAGAAAAATGTTTTTCACTACAAAAATGCTTCATAAGTGACCGGTTATCGATTCCAGAAAAGAAATCGAAGTTATCTCAAAAAAGAAAAAAAACTTTTTTTCGAAACACCCCTACCGTATCTCAACTCGAAGGGGGCGGAGCCTAATTCTGAATACGGTTTTGTACTTAGGGCATCACAAGTACCCATTATATAAAAAATCAGACCAATTGAAACAACTTTTTTTCCAAAAAATGGGAAAAATGGTACCAAAACAGTAGAAAAATGACAAAAATCGTGAAAAAAAATGACTTGTGCACCCAAACCGCGGCCAATCAGTTATGAATTCTTGTAACCCATACTCTGAAGTATAAGTTCTGATAAGATCTCACTTCCGGTAATATATTGTTTTTACAATGAAATATTTTTTTCCGAAAATTCAATTTTTTGGTCGAAGGAGAAGAGCTAGAAAAATGTTCTTCACTACAAAAATGCTTCATAAGTGACCGGTTATCGATTCCAGAAAAGAAATCGAAGTTATCTCAAAAAAGAAAAAAAATTTTTTTCGAAACACCCCTACCGTATCTCAACTCGAAGGGGCGGAGCCTAATTCTGAATACGGTTTTGTACTTAGGGCATCACATGTACCATTATATAAAAAATCAGACCAATTGAAACAACTTTTTCAAACTGTGACTATGGGCAGTTGAGCTATGGTCGAATCTCTCAGACATTGTTTAATACTTTATTCTCAATTGTTGTGAAAAGTATACTTTTTTGAACTCCCGCAAAAATTTTTGCGAACAGAGCGCATTTACATCATTTGATTCCCTCATTAATGGTTAAAATTCCGTTTTCCGCATTCCGGATTCCGCCGTTTTTTACATTCCGTATTCCGGATTCCAGATTCCGTGAAAAATGTTTTTTCCGTTTTCCGGATTCCGGATTCCGAGTTCCCAAAATCCAATTCCGTCCTATTCTGGGAACAACTACGCATGAGATACGTTTGGAACTCGAAACCAACAATGTTACGGTAAGGAGAGCCATCAATCGTTGGAAACTGCTTGAATGCAATACTGATTAGCCGAGAAGCGGTTCTTCCACGTCTTCTATTACTTCGGATTGGATGCATTCGAAGAATGCGCAAAGCGACTGGAGAAGTACAAATGAGCGTCAAATCTGAATTGGATAATTGTCAGAGACGTGCTGGAAGTGAACACGTTCCGAGTGCGAAAAATTGACATCTTATCCGAAAGGACCAAGCCCGCAAGACTCCAAACATACAAGGTACTTCTTTCAGGCACGACGTGCATGGCAAGCAACCAGAAGGTCATGCGGAAATAAGCTTCTAAAATCCTTGCTCATAAACCTCAGACTGTCAGACAACGAGAACAAAATCATTCACGAAACTTCTCACCCTTTACAAATGGTGGTTTTTTGGAGGAGGGGGGGGGAGTTGAATTTCTGCTCTCATGGACAGCCTGCTCAAAAGGCGAAACGGGACCAGAGGTGGTACCAGACGACTGGAATGGAATTACCATTCTGGAGCCTTGATCTAAATCCACTGAATTATTCGGCATAGGAAACTGTACAAGAGAATGTTCAAAAAGTCCCCAACTTTCGCCTAAGTACATGCCTCCACCATCGGTGTCTGCCCGAATAGGCGAAAATAGGTCATCAAAAGCAAAGATGCGGGGATGGAGCAGCTTATAAATTCATTGTGTTCTTTGCTATACCCATAAACTTTCGATGGAAATAGATGAGCATTCGAAGGCTTTTTCTAAAGTTACATTGATTTTTTTTACAGTACTCATGCCTCTCCCTTTACAAACCGTAGATCAAGGCTTGTTTCCAGAGTAACTATTATTATAAAATAACGAGCTGCGATCATACGGTCAGGGTAGTTGCAGGAGCAGGAAATTTATGAGTGAACTTTGAAAAATGCACATTAAGCTTTATCTTAAGTCATAAAGCTCTTCTGGACACCTTCGATGGCTGGAATTTCCTTCTATGGGTTTTCTACCCTTCAGTTTTCTGGACAGTTTTTGGAATGATGCTCCATTATTGCACCCAGGCGGAACCGTTCTCAGATGACTATATGGAGTAAGCAAAGTCTTCTTTTTTCAAATAGAACGTACCATTATTCAGAAAAGAACTTTTCCTAGTCTACAGTTTGGAAATCGAGAAAACAGCCAGATTTATTGTAATTGCATATGTGAGTAATAAATTGTATAAAAAAAAATAATTGTCCCGGCAGGCAGTGTGTTTCACCGGCTAAAAATTTCGCGATTAAGGGGTGAAAGCTAAAGGCTAATCTACTTATTATTAAGCGAATAGTTCTGTCTGTATGTGACTCTGTCCAAGACGTTTCATTGAATAAATCAAAAATCGTGGGTCTTTTACTTTGATATTCGGGATGGAGTCATGACCACCCGAGCGATTCACATTCATTTATTTAGGAGGTTGTAGGGTACTTGGGATACGGCACGGGATGTTAATCTTATTTGGTTTTTGACGTTCTGCTAATAAATTGTTTTACTAACAAGTGGAAAAATAGAACGCCTACAATTATTTCTAAACGAAAGCCAGTGGAAGCCAGTGGAAGTCGCGGCGTAGCCGCGAACTTTCCGCTGGTTGATCGGTTAATTAACCGACGGTTAACCGGTGAATTTTATTTTTTAATAAAACAATTAATCGGTTAAATTAACCCACGGTTAACCGGGGAATTAACCGGGAAATTCACCTTCGGTTAACCGACAGAGCACATCATCCAAAATCAAATTTTACGCCATAAAAGTGAATTCCGGGAAAACCAACAAAAATATTGAAAATAGAAAAAAAACAACAACAACGACACTCCAATTATACGCGCGCGCGTTGTTTAGCAAAACTTCTCATCGGTTAACCGCGGTTAAAATTTTTTTACTCGGTTAATTACCCGTGAAAAGCGGTGAATTTTTAACGGTTAATTCACCGATTAATTACCCGAAAACTCATTTAACCGTGGAAAGCACACTACCAAGCACACTACCGGCAGGAACGGTTAATCCGATGATGCTTCAGAATGCCGACGGATCCGTTAGATGGTTCAATTTGATATTTTTGTTCGGTGCTATGATAACTTTGGGTTTCCAATACGCAATCATTATCTATTGCGGAGTTCAAATGCAAAAGAAAATAAAAAAGGAAATGAAGAACTTATCTTTGCCGAATAGGAAGCTTCAACAGCAGTTTTTCAAAGCACTTGTTACTCAGGTTAGTATTTGATACAAGATACAAGACACATTTTCTTCAATCGGCGCTATGGACTATGCAAATGATTTGTAATCCAATTTCCAGATTACCCTACCGACATTTCTTTTCCATCTCCCTGCTTTTCCAGTTCTTTTTTCTCCATTTTTCAATGCCAAGTTCAGTTTCCAAACGGGATTCATTTATGCAGTGTTCAGCTTGTATCCACCGATAGATACGATAGCTTTCATGATCATAGTTTCGGAATATTCTAACTTTTTCAAAAGTCAGCTGTTTTAGTTTTTATAGAATTTTTCCATTTTTTAGAGAAATTTCTACGTCGGCAATCAGTTCCTGTAAAACGATTCGAAATATAATTTCATTCAGAATTCGGTAATACAATTGTAACCTCGGGCAAATTTGTTACAGTTTGTTTCATTTTCCTCTTAATTCGTTGATCTGTTCTTCCCTTAAGTGCGTGAGCACGAATCGAAGGATGGCAACTCTTCCGGTTATTTTGTAATATTAGCGACTATCTCATCGTCGGTCATACAACGGGCTGGGCTTAATCTCTAGATATCCATTCTTAAATCATCGTGGCCCATCTATTGTCATTTCTACCTGCACTTTTACAGCTCGTTATTTAAAGCCCGAATGCTGTTCATTGAAAATCAGTTTTAGCTAAGATCCGGAAAACAACTTCGTTCTGAATTCAGTCAATAAATTTGTGACCTCGTGCTACTTTTGTTTTGTTGATGCTTTCCTTTTCAGCAGAAATTTTCAATTTCGCGTTCATTCCTAGTCTACTTGAGCATTTTAGAGAACTAGAATGGCATTGGTTGGGTTTTCGTCTTTTCATCTGAATTAGATTTTCGTCAATTATGCAATTTAGAAACGAAAAATAAGTGTGTCACAAGAGTCAAAAATGGTAAAACGCTCAAAAACAAAGCGGTTCTGTCCGATAGAAGAGAGCTGGCTGGATTTGAAGATTCTGCCAACAAATGTAATGCGAACTATAATTGAGAAGATGTCGGTAGAGGATCATATGACTTTTAGAGGAGTCTGCAATTATGCACACGACGTTAGTTCAACATTTGACGTGGGAGATTTTAATTGAAAACCATTAAAAGAGGTTCAAATATTACTATCTTTCAAAAGAAATAAGGGCTAATAGCCAGAGAGCACTCAAAGCGCTGTCATCATATGAAGAATTTAACTATTTTTTATATTGAATTATGTTTTTTTGAAAACAAATCTGCATGAGAATTTCTGAGTGCAAGAATCACTCAGGAATTTGCATCAGTGAAATCGCGCGACTAAAGAAAAAGAATAAAATACAGACTAAAGAGCAAAGAAAGTATAATAATTCACTCACACGCCGAAAAACTCGCTGTGAGCCTTATTTGAAAAACGAGGAAGTCACAATTCTTTAACGAGTACAGTTTGCGGTGATTCTTCTTTCCAAAATCCACCGTAGTTTCGTCGATAGAAATTGCCGAACAGCGTTTTTTTTAAATTATTGCTCCTGAAAAATTAGAAGCCGCGTCACATTTCTGAATTTCCTTAATTGAAAAGAAGGAAATTTTTTTTAAATGACCGAGCTTACATCAGGCCGGGATCTAGTTACATCAATGAATGTGCTCTGATCGCAATTTCTGTTTTTCAGGAAGTGGAATCTTATTGGAGGAGTCAGACAAGTATTTCTATTTCTCAACTCAAGATTTGGTTTCCATTAATTGCTAATTTTGAATGGAAACTTAATTCTCTTTCTGGAATATTGAATGAGCTCTTGGCTGCATTCAATTTGTTTAAATCGGGAAACTTACGAAAATTAAGTTTGCAACGCGTGATAAGTGTCAACATCGAGTCTCTAGTCAATTGCATAGAAATGGTGTGTTGGAGTTTTAAATTAATGCAGACTATATTTTTAGAAAACAATTTACCTTCAGGCTACTGGAAAAGCAGCAACAAGTTTCTTGGAGAATGTGGTGGAACTTGATCTCCGCGGATGTTTCGTCCCACCAAAGCAAATCATTATGATTGACGAACTTTTCCCAAATTTAAAAACAATTCTTCTGAGTTCTAATGCAATTATGCCACAGGGAAACGAGTGAGAGCATTCTAAAAATTCAATATTGAATATGTTTCACCTTCAGAAAGCTGATCACTGAAACAAAAATAGAAATCACTCACCACTCCAGCATCTCTTCGAGCCCTAAAGAAATAACAATCGATTATGTGCCAGCGGCAGATATGCATTTGGTGGCATTCATCAGAAAACACTTACCGGATGTTTCTCACATTTTTATTGACAGAAATTATTGAATTGTACATTGACTAAATAGAAATTCTCACTTATGCTCTTCTCATTTTGAGGTAAAAATAACTAAAAGTATACCAAGGATCTTCGCTATCCTCCGAAGCTTCGGAAACAGTAGAACGATGTTTACTGCACGGCTCTACATAATTACTAACAATTTGGCGCCAAAATGAGATGAGACCACATATTATATCGGCGCTATGGTAGTTGGGGGGGGGTGGATTTTAGTCATTTTTGGAGCTTTTTTCTTTTTTTTTTGAAAATGTTTTTTGCTATTGTTAAAATATTTGTAAGTTTTTTTCACGCATGGCGCGCTTCAACGATGAGCAATTTTTGCAATTTTTTTTGGATTTTTTTTTCGCTTATTAGTTAACCAGCGGAAAGTTCGCGGCTACGCCGCGACTTCCACTGGCTTTCGTTTAGAAAGAATTGTAGTCGTTCTGTTTTTCTACTTGTTAGTAAAACAATTTTTTAGCAGATCGCCAAAAACCAAATAAAATCTACATCCCGTGCCGTATCCCAAGTACCCTGCGACCTCCTAAATATATGAATGTGAAGCGCTCGGGTGGTCATGACTCCATCCCGAAAATCAAAGTAAAAGACCCACGATCTTTTGAGTTATTCAAAGAAACGTCTTGGACAGAGTCACATACAGACAGAACTATTCGCTTAATAATAAGTAGATAGTGATGTTCCAAAAACGTTGGAAAGCAATGCCCATTAAAAAAAATTGTAATCATAGATATGAATAGAGCCGCAGCTGATGCACTTCTCGACTTGAAGTAAACCTAAACCTAAGCCTAAGACTAAGCCTAAGCCTAAGCCTAAGCCAAAGTGTGGCCTCAAAGAAAATTTATTAGATGATCATTACTTTGAGGCGCTGTGGCATTTCAAATATGATTGAGCGAAATTTTACGAGTTATGGGCCGGAATCGCCAAGAAATATCCAGTCACCTAGTCATTTTCTTTTTTGTGCGTACTTTTGTTGTCTGCCAATAAAATTGTTTTAAAAATTTCTAGTGTTATTCGAGTATATCTAGGTAATAACATTTTCAGAAAAAAAATAAAGAAAAAAGCTCTAAAAATGACTAAAAACTATTGACCCCCCAACTACCATAGCGCCATTATATCTTATCTACACTCACCTCGTTCATCTTATTCCAAATGAAACTTAATCTGAAATTATGGTAACGTTTCCTCTGGAAGATTCTTCTATGTAAAGACAACGATGTCCGGATTGGACGTTTCTTTGCGTATGCATTCAATAATGCGAAGCGGAGAAGTTCTAGTAATCACCTTCAAGATATAAAAAGGAATGAAACTTGAAAAAATAAAAAATGAAGTACAATGACAATAACGAAAAGTGTCGTAATATAAACGCGTCTTCGGGCGCCAAAGATGACGCAAAGTTGCGTATCACTAATTATATTTATAGATACTATTATATAGTGATACTTTTCGGAAGGTGGCGACGAAATCTTCTCCGCGTATCATTATTGAATGCATCCGGGAAGAAACGTCTATTTCGGACAAGGTCTGAACTAAACGCGCCAAGAATTAAGATAAAATACTGCTAAAGAAGCTGTAGTTTCAAAGCAGTAGGTGCAACACACTTTCCAGAGATCATCACCGTCGCGGAAAAAAATTCCAAAAAATTAGGGAAGGTTCTAGATGGATTCAATTTGAGCTGTAATTATCTCAAACATCAGGTTCTGTAACTACTACTATAGTACTCCGTATCAAGCCTTTATCGGTTACTATTGGAGCGTCGAGCAGTCCATTATAAACGTTTCAGCCCGTTCCGTTGTCTAATGTTTCGATTCGTAGGCTACCGTAATATTACACTATATGGCGGAAAGGAAACACTTAAAACTCCAACATTTGTTTCTAAAATTTTAGAGAGATACAAGGAGAGTTTTAATTACGGAGACAAATCTTTCACGCAATGGTGTGAGCGAATAAAGAACATTTGATGCATCAATTATTGCTTTATTTATTGATTGATTACTTTTTTTCCGTATTTGTCAAATTTCAAATAGATTCGTTGAGTTTCAAGGTAATGACGGCTTTCAGCGTGCCTCACTATGCAATTGTGGAACTCTATATGAAGGGGAATAGAGCAAACGACATCTCAAAATGATTCGGATCTCGTTGAAATGAGGGGGGGGAGTCCGAAGAGAATCGGTTCGGAAACTGGATGAAGAGATGAAAATGTCGCGTTTTTTCCAAGTAAATATTGTCAAGAAAAAGCTGCGATTCTCTCGAGGAGAATAAGGGAAAAACGTCTAGAGAAGGCAAAACACTTGTTGCTTGGCAAGCAGTGAGGAGGCCATCTGGTAACGGTTCACAACTGTTCACAGTAGAAAATGAGTTCAATTCTCAAAAAAAAAAAATCACGTCTCGAAACATCAAGGAAGCTTCTGAAAAAGGAAAAACATTTTGTAGAGTGTATCGGCTGGCTGGAGTGATGGCTTTCGGAACAATTTGTGTAAATGGAAAGTGCCCTCTCATTTATCTGGAACAATATGAACGAATCACCAATCAGCATCGGATAAATCTTTTGTTAAAACCGTCTGATTTTTGAATACAGCGAAAGCTGCTTTAAGTTTTGAAGTTTAAGCTTAAAGAATCAGAATCCACCGGTATTTTTAAAAACTTCGCAAACGCTTGAATCTTTTAATAATTTTTCATAAATAAAAATAATTTTCCGACCGAAATATTTAATCGAATTTAATCGAAAATTTTAGAATTAAATATGATTTATCAAAGCCCTTTATTGTAATATACCACGCTTGGAGCGTTTTTTCTCGCCAATATCTGATCCTGAGCCGACGCTTCCAACTGTGTTACATCTATAGAACTTTTTTGTGGGAAGAGGGCGCAACCCAACGGAGTAGTGAAATAAAGGCCAATTCCAGCCAAAAAAGTTTGTATTGGCATTTCAGAATACTTCTGCACTAGTGGACGAGCTTTATAGTAAGCACTCCTTGTGAATCGGTTCATGATGATTGGACTCAAAACTGAAAATAAGTCTTGCATTGCGATGAATGGCTATTCGGATGCACCCATATCAGGCATAGCCATAGCAATTCGACTCAATGCAACTTGAGCAATGGAAAGAGCAGCCAGCTGACGGGATCTTGCAACGAGCTCGTCATTTTCGTCGCAAAGCTCTATTCCTTCGGTGAGCTCACTAAAATTAACAGCAGTATTCAGTTATTTTCAGTCAAACTAACTTTGCTCGAATCATCGGAATATTGATAGCATTTGCCACAGCCACGGCTACAAATGGAATGAATCTGGCAGATAATCCGTTGCTGTTCTTCACCATCATGTTTAAACTGAGAGCTGCTGTTGTGGCTGCTCCGGTCGCGCAGCAATACGAGTAAAACAACTGTTGATTAGTAGTTTTACTGCTTCCACTTCTGTTTGTATAATTGACAATCGCATTGAATGATTGATTGATCCAATGAGAAAACAATATTCCAGGACAAGTCCGGTAGCAACTGAGAAGCAGTCCGGTGATTACCATGTTTGCTGGCATCTGGAATCAAAAACTGCAAATCAGTGTCTCCTGCACACAACCCCCATATGCATATTAAAATTGTCGCGGGCCGGGCCGGGCCCAAATCAGAGTTTCCAAGACCTGTTTCGACCACCAGCCGAATTTGTTTTGAAAATTTAAATAGTTAACAGCAATAATATATTTTGAGAAGTTCCAAAATTCTGAAATTTTCATGGTCACTCAAAAAATACAGTAAATCACAAAAAATGCCCACTTCAGTTTGGAATTTTGAAGGTTAGCTGAGATTCGATAGCTACTAACTCAATTCTGGAGTGTTGAAGTCTGGTACATCTTTAATGTAGTAGAAACGACGTTTGACTGAAGCAGGTCCCGCAAACCGATTCACTAGAGAAGCGTGTTGTGGGGGCAACTCCAAAAAGAGCCGGGCATTCGTTCCATTTTCTTCGCCAGTATTTCTCAGCGGTTTCTTTAACCGATGGATCCGCATGCTCCAAAAGATATTTTTCATTGGAAATACCAAGATATTTGGTCTTCTAAGATGCTAGCGTTTTTCGACTAGCTGCTGATGGTTCTCGTGGAACCAACGATTCTGTGTATGCCGTGTTAAAAACCGCAAATTATATTCATTAAAAATCTATTTTCCAGAATTTAAAGGGGGTGTCTTCAATCGGTCTTCACTTTAACTAAGGCATGTACCGTAAAAACTGTATTATAATGCCTGGCGCTCTAGTTTTGGAAGAAGTACTGGAGGTGGCGTTCTATTAGGTTGAGCGAAACGTTTTTAGCGAAACTTGTCGTGATTTGTGTGCCGTGTTAGGAGAGAACTCTGTCTCTTACACTACCATCAAGTTTTGGTTCAAAAAGTTTGCCGGAGAGAGCTACGATCTATGACATCCAGCCGTCGACTCGTGGATATTGATGCGAATATCTCGAGAGCGCTGGAAGAAGAACCAAGAGCAACGTAACGCGAATTTGCGGCGACTCTCAAGTATCCTAAACGAACTATCATTGATCATCTTCATGAATCTGGAAGAGTGCCAAAGTTTGGTCAATTCGTTCCTCACTTTTTTAAGAGTCACAAAAATAAATGTGTTGTCACCTGACACTTTCTCTGTTCACTATGAAAATGACAACCTTTGCATTATCGATTTTACCACTGATGACGAAAAATGGGTGTTTCATGTCAATAATACTAGAAAAAGACAAAGCGTCCCCGCTGAAAGAACCGCCAAAACGGACCTCAAAGAGCTTCACAAGAAAAAAGTTATGATGTCGATTTGATGGGACAGTAAAGGCGTAATCTTTCGAGAGCTTCTTCCAGATAGCGCCATTGTTAACGCGGACCTATACTGCACTCAAATAGAAAAAGTTGCACAGGCCCATCGATTACATTGCCCAAAAACCTACAACTTCCTGATGCTACATGAGAACCCAAAACGCAATCCGCTTTGAAGACCCGCCAAAAACTCCAGACGTTTGGAGTCCAGGTTTTGTGACACCCACCGTATTCAACAGACGTGGTCCGCCCCAACTGATTATCATTTTTTTTGGCTCCTTGCACAATCACCTTGGCGGGCAGAAGTTCCATGATAGAAAGGATGTCGAGAAGTGGTTGAACGACATTCTCGCCTCCCAGTCTCCAATTTCTACGGGAATCGAATCGCTCAACTTTCATTGCGTTGGCAAGAAGTTATAAATACTAATGATGAATATTTTACTTATTTTCTTTGAATAAATTTTTTAACGAAAAAATTCAAAAAAATGTTCGCTCAACCTAATACTAAAGGTTGCCCCAACATATTGCTGAGAAAGGCTAGCAGTAGCGTTGTAATTCAGTTTGTTACGGTATGTCATTCATGTTGAGTTCAAGGGCTTTGACAGAAATTCTACCTGCGCACTCATTCTCCCAAGACAAAACATTTTCTCTCCAGTGTCTGGATGATACGTGGAGTCGTACAGAATCTTCGCTTTCCACAACTGATTTACTGTCAAATCAGGGCTGATGATTCCTTTTTTATAGTCCAGCACTATCCTTTTGCACTTCTCCTGAGCCGCCGATGAAGTGAAAAGAGTCAGTGGGTTTGCAGAAGCAAAGTAGTGTTTTACCCGACCTAAATTGTTTCTATCAGAACAAATTCACCTTCAAATATTTTAGGGTGAACAAACCTAAATAGGTACTTTGATCCCATTTGGATTTGGAAATGTCTGGCAGAATTATTTGATTAATTACAAGATCGCTCATTTTTGAAGTGAAAAAGTTTGAAAATAAACATTTTCAGACAATGTTCGTCTGGTTTTGTTTCGTTTTCCAATTAGAAAATTCTTCCGTGACTTGCCATTTTATGAGTTGCACTTTCTGATAATTGATAAGCCACGCGTTTGACATTCATTTATTGGAATTATCCTTTTTTGTATCAAAAATGAATCTGTTTCAGTTTTGCGTTGTTCTTCAAGCTTTTAAATTTTCGTCATCCCTCAGTTTATTCAAAAGTGAGTTTTATGAAATAATAATCTTATTTCCAGACGAAAACTTCTGTTTCCAGCATGCTACGGCGGAGAAGCGAAAACTCTGCCGATGGGGTGTGAGACTGTTGTCGGATTTCCGCTGATAATTCAGGGATTTACGTATGGTAAATTTTTAGGAAAACAAGACCAAATGAAATTTCAATTGTTTTTCCTTTTTTTTTCTCAGAACAATCGTTAGCATTTTTAGCAATTCTTAAAACATAAGAAAAGTAGCACGTAACATTTGGCTGTGATATTTTTCAAAAATGAGATCGGACAGAATATTTTTTTTGTTATTATCTACCCGCGAGTACGTGATTTTTCGTTTAAAGGCGGTGTTTGGGTCTCGTTTGGGGATAGCGCGTTTTAACGCGCCAATTTAAAAATTGTAAGAAAGCGCACACACTGCGTTTGTGATTTATTCGGTTTAATTAACAGTTTAAGAAATTTGACAATAAAAATTAATTCTAAAAAAACATGATTTTCGAAGCAAAATTTAGAAAAATTCCAATATGCGCTTCAATTTTCGAAAAGAAGTCACAAACGCAGTGTGTGCGCTTTCTTACAATTTTGAAATTGGCGCGTAAAACGCGCTATCCCCTAACGAGACCCAAACACCGCCTCTAAACGCAAAATCACATACTCGCGGATAGATAATATTTTCGTCCGGTATAATGTTATTTCTGCACATTTGCGTTGCGTTCCGTGATTGCGAAAAGTGTTTATTTTCGAAGAACATATTTTTCAAAATCCAGCTGCTTTTCAAAAATTGCGGAAACTCTGTCTCTAATCAATCGCGGCTAGGTCATGCATGGCCTGAAAGAGACTTGGCAAAATGCGCAACAGTTCGGCAAATAAGCGGAGACGAGTACACAAAATTAATATTTTAATGAGTAAAAAAGCGTAAAGTTCGATAGCTAATGGGGTTATTCATGAAAAGCACAATTGCATTTTAATGCAAAAAAATGAATTTTTTTGCATTCAAATGCTTTTCGTGCTTTTCGTGAATAACCCCATTAGCAAACCGCGGTAAATGCCCACCAGTCCAGTTTGAAGAACCTGGAGGCACGGCGGTGTAAAAACTTTCTGAAAACCATAAGATTTGATAAGATTTGAGCTCTCGAGCACACACTGATCTCCACAGAATATTCAAAAATATTTTGGGCAATTTGAGGCAACCCTGCCCATGCGGTCGGCATTTTGCCCTTTAATTATACAAGCTTTTAAGCACGGTAACTTAGTACCCTCAATATGTGTAATAATACCCATTCCAGAAAGTTTTGGCACTTCAGAAAATTAGGTGAAAGCTTAAGATCACGCAATCTTTTACTCATTGCTTTCTCAGTGGAAAGCCCAGGTCAGTTTATGCCTGGTGCTCGTTTTGCCAAAGTGTTCAAGCCCAATGCCATTGAGAAGTTTCAACCCTGCAGAGTGCTTTAAATACCGGGTGGCTGACAAATAGTGTTACGCAACTATGAGTGGATTCTGGCGCATGAACACAAGCCGCTACCGTATTAATTATATTTTTTATTAATTATTACATATTTATTATTATGTTTTTCAAATTTCTGGTTGCAACTTCCATTTTTAAGGTAATGACGGCTGCTTCACCCCATCGTGGTTCTATTATTAAACTGATGCAGCAGGGTGTGTCGAATTGGGAGATCGCTAAGTGGTGGAATGTCAACCGAATGCTTCTTCATCGGACAGTTACTCACTTCGTACACCTGATGACCGTCCAAGATCGGGTCGTCCTGTCACTGTGACGACGCCAAAAGCTGTGAAAGCCGTTCGAGAAAGAATCCGAAGAAATCCAGAGCGAGGCATGAGGAAGCTTGCTAAAGACTTCAAAATGTGCCAACAATCTATGGGAGTCATTGTCAAAGAGAAGCTGAAGATGACTCCATATCGTATTCAAAATAGCGCATTCCTGACCGAGAAAATCAAAGCTCTCCGAATGCAAAAAGCACGAAAGCTCGCGCTCTTTCCACCAAAAATTACACTAGTTTGAGCGTTCTGAAGGTCGCACTTGTGAGAGCCTGAGACGAAATGGATGCCAACTACCTGCGTGCCGTGGTGGACGCTTACCCGAAGAGATTGAGAGCGGTGGTGAAGGCCAAAGGAGGGCTATTTGAAAACTATTGTTAACAGTTGTTTTTGTATCATTTCAGTAAACTTTTGTCCAATTCTGGTAAAAATTGAATTTGTTTGAAAACATTTATGACGTTTCAAACTTGTAACACTATTTATCAGTCACGCTGTAGAAGAGAATTCCAGTGAAATTGAAAAAAAGTGCTTTTTTCAAGATTTGTGACAGAATTACCGTCTCATACAAAACGACACTTTAGTTCTAAAATGAAGTTATTGCAAACCTATTATTCCGAATTTGTTTGCTTCTAGTTTTCCGAATTTTTCGTTTTTGAAGACTTCAGACATTTTTTCAGATATCGAACCAAATACTGAAATTGGCTTGAAATTGGGAAGTATTAAAAGAATTAACGAGGGAATTATTATACGGGATAATAAATTCTCACACTTTGATGCATTGAAAAAACTGCAATACATTGGAATGCATGGAATCTCAGGTCCCTCAATCCAATTGGAGAATAATTACAAGCTGATATCACTCAAGTTTGCTGATCTTCGAATTCTGAATGGCACAATGGTAAGCTTTATTATAGTAGGATTTGCAATGTTTGTTATAGAAAACAGACATCCAAAATAAAGAAATTAAATCAAATATTTGAAAAACGCTCAATTAAAATTGTGATCCACTGTCAACCGAAATTTAGAAACAATTAAAACACAAAAAATTGGCAACGGCTCGTGTCTTTTGAGTTCCCGACAAAAAGGAGCCGTGTCTCGCCACAAGCTTTTCTTTTCGAACTCGTTCAGAAATGACGTGTTTCGTGTTCTTAACCAGTGTGCGTTACCGACAACAGATGACAAAATTTGTCGACAAAAACCGACAAAATTTTGTCGACAAATTTGTCGAATTTTTGTCGACAAATTTTGGACAAGATTTTATCGAATAATTTTTTTGTCGACAAAAACATTTTTTCTCTTGTTTTTGAAGCACTGCGAATTTAAGTTCATTTGAGCAAAAAATTGATTAAGCCAGCTATCAGTATTGTAAATTCTTTTTCTGAACCACTGGTAAAGAGGAAAGCGCCGCGCTCAACATTTTCGAAATGTAGTTTACTTTATTGAAATAAAAAAAGAACAACAACAGATAACGTAGAAAACAAATAGAAAAAAAACAGGGGAATATGATTATTGAGTGGGATACTTTTTATTGATAGCTTCGTCGCTCATGTCATTTTCTGTGCCTTCATCACACGATCCCATGTCGTCTTCGGAGTCGCTTTCTTCATACGAGAGTCGTGCAAATTCTCGTCTGTAATGAAATCTTGAGGAACGCTACGAAAAAACGGGTACCTCGCTTTCCACAATTCCGAAACTGTCAAAATTGCGTTTATTGTTTCCATAGTAGCCCGATTTCTTTTTTTTGGCGTATTTTCGACATTTCATTATTATGAATCTAGAAAAACGCTAAAAAACACAGAAAAACAAGAGAAAAACAGAAAAAATGTTCAAATTTGCTGTAAAAATTGAAAAACAACGATGCTCCGCATTACGCATTCATTAATCGACTCTGCGTCTCTTTCTCTTATTTTTGTCGACGACAAATATTCGACAAATTTGTCGACAAATTTATCGACAAAATTTTTTTGCCGACAAATTTGTCGACGAAATTTTTTTTAACGACAAATTTGTCGACAAATTTGTCAGACAGGGAATTTGTCGACAAAATTTCGTCGACAACGCACACTGTTCTGAACCGTTCTGAAACGACCTGAAACTTTATCACTAGTTTCCCCTACCGAGCTTCTTGTTTGATGGAGTTGAAAGAAGCCGCAGAGTTTAACTATCTTAAAGACGGTTATATTTTATAATCATAGGTTTTATGGTATCCAAACTTCGTCTGAATTTTGTAAACTTCTACAACTTTGGTTTGCCTTTCATAGCATGATTTTGTCAAATTTTGATCCTCTAAACCTGCATTTCTAGTGTTTATTCTCAGCCATTAGTGAGCTTCTGGAACGACAACTTCCCACATTACATGAAATCAAACAATAGAGCGTAAGTGGTTTCTGTTTTTTTTTGTTTTTCAATTTTATGCCTTAAAATTGAAGAGTATTGTTCATTTTTCAGATTCCAAGAGTTTCTTGATATTCTCGCGACTGCCTATCAATCGATGGATAGTGATCTTTGCTATTCTGATAGTTTTGCTTTGCATACTATGCAAATCGGTGAATAGTCGAAAAATGATGCTGAATGAGTTGAAAATTGAAAGGCTCACTTACAGACTCGAATAAAATTTACTGGCACTTTCTCGTTGCCGGCTCCGTTCTAGCTCTTGCTTCTACGATTATCATCGACGTGATTTGGTACAAATGCTTCCAGTACAGATTGGAAAAAGAGTTGGATAAGATGGCGTTGGAAAAAGAGAAGATAGAACTCAAGAAGCTTCTTGATAAAGCGCAATTAGATGAACAATGGAGATTGGAATGTATCGAAATTGCGTGCGAGGAGAAGAAATGGATGGACAGTCTGCGGAGTAGGACAAAGGATAACCCATATTATGCACCAGGAGAACTTCAAAAGTGGGCAGAGGAAGAGGAAATAGCAAAAAGGAAACTACGAGAATTGCGGACGAAAGACAAAATAAACGGAGCGAAACCGGCTGAAAAATTTGAGAAACCAAGTAAACAGAAAGCTTCCATGAAACCTGAAGCTGCTGGAGGTATTTTGAAAATTGAAAAAGTGGGAAAAGCTAAGAAGAAAGAAAGTAAAGCAGGCGAGAAGAATGCATTGAAGAGAGAAAAAAGTATCAAAAAGGTAGAATTCAAAGTGGATACCATTAGTGATGGCTTGTCACCTAGCAGAACGGGTCCTGAGGTAAATGAAATTGGAAACGTTGAAAACGAAAGGCATGAAAATGCAACGAAGGCAGCACAAGCTGCTGAAGATTCAACTCAATCTTTTGAAGAAGAACTCGTGGAAAAAACGAAAAATGAGGAGAACTTGCCACAGAAGGAAAATGATCCAAAATTAAAAAATGATTAAAACTAAAAACCATTCGATAAATGTCTATTGTCTTAAATAGGACACTGTTGTTTGTATTTAGAGGACTACTTGCCGGCTTTCTTCCACTTGCACAGTTCGCGGACCAGATGCGTTTGAGCTTCTTTGGTCATATGGCGCAAAATATGCATCAGTGCTGAAATACGTACTTACTATAACATAGAAAATTCCGCCGTAAATTGTGAGAAAACAAAATAAAGATATTTGAGGCATAATACTGCATAAGAGCGGTGTTGTTTTAGACAAGTAAGCTAATTCATAAAGGACTCTATCTTAGTTGGGAGGTCAACGGTTTTTAGTCATTTTTGGAGGAAATTTTTTTTCTGAAAATGTTTGTTGTTATTGTTAAAATATTTGTAAGTTGTTTTTTTTCACGCGTGACGCTTAGTCTTGGCACGAAAACTACGATTCCACTGTTTTTCATGCGATTCAACGATGAGCAATTTTTGCAATTTTTCACGGCTTTGTTTTTGGATTTTTTTTCCGCTTAGTAGTTAATCATAGATATGAATAGGACCGAAGCTGATGCACTTCTCGAATTGAAGTCGTTTACAGTTTTCAATGGATGACCGTGTGTCGCGAGAATGTCGTCTGAAGACTTTGCAAGCATTGGGTTTCGAGCATCAGACAGTGAATCATTCTTTCAAATATCAATGGTTTTTAGTCATTATTGAAGGTTTTTTGGCTTTGTTTTTCTGAAAATGTTATTAGATGTACTCGAATAACACTAGCAATTTTTAAAACAATTTTATTGGCAGACAACAAAAATACGCACAAAAAAAAAGAAAATTACTAGGTGACTGGATATTTCTTGGCGATTCCGGCCCATAACTCGTAAAATTTCGCTCAATCATGATATTTGAAATGCCACAGCGCCTCAAAGTAATGATCATCCCATAAATTTTCTTTCAGGCCACATTTTGGCTTAGGCTTAGACTTAGTCTTAGGCTTAGGATTATTTCAAGTCGAGAAGTGAATTAGCTGCGGTCCTATTCATATCTACGATTAACTAAGTTATTATTAACTAATAAGCGAAAAAAAATCCGTAAAAAATTGCAAAAATTGCTTATCGTTGAATCGCGTGAAAAACAGTGAAATCGTAGTTTTCGTGCCAAGAGTAAGCGCCACGCGTGAAAAAAAACAACTTACAAATATTTTAACAATGACAACAAGATTTTCAGAAAAAATTTTTGGCAAAAACCTCCAAAGATGACTAAAAACCGTTGACTCCCCCCCCCTCAACTAAGAACCACCAAGAACCATAATACAACCTAATAAAATAGGCAAACACTGCGGGTACACGAGAAACTACGGCATGCATACGCAGGTACTCAGGGATCCTCGTCTTTACCCTTTTTTTGTTTAAATTTTCGTATTATTTATCCGCGAGTACGTAATTTTTCGTTTAAAAGTGCTGTGTGGGTCTCGTTAGGGGATAGCGCGTTTTAACGCGCTAATTTAAAAATTGTATGAAAGCGCACACACTGCGTTTGTGATTTCTTTTCGAAAATTTGAAGCGAATATTGGTGTTAATTAAAAAAAAACATGATTTTCGAAGCAAAATATAGAAAAATCCCAATATTCGCTTCAATTTTCGAAAAGAAATCACAAACGCAGTGTGTGCGCTTTCTTACAATTTTTAAATTGGCGCGTTAAAACGCGCTATCCCCTAACGAGACCCAAACACCGCCTCTACACGCAATATCACGTACTCGCGGATGGATAATAGATATCATAGATATTATAGATCGCTTTGTTTTTTTCATGAATTTACGCCACTGGGCCAGCCATGCTAAGAATTTTGTCGGCCCGTTCCGTGCAATGAATGGTACACGCAATACTGTGCATTTTATAGTATGAAAATCTGAAGCAATGGCGAGGGTGCAGAAGGACACTCAACCTCCCTGCATGAACATATGAAATAAAATCGACAATTCAATTATTAATCACTTTCTTGAAGTTCTTCCTCTGCTCTACGACACGGATATTCAAGACCTTCACATGTGAATTCGCTGGTGATTGAGGATGAATCGCTTCTAGAAAAATGAGAGACATCCGAAGTCCCATTAGTGATTTGAGCAATTTTCTCCATTCTACTAATCCTGCATTCGCGTTGCTTTTCATAAAAATTATCGAATTTTGTGGAAGATTTCACATTGAACTAAAAATTAAAAATTGGAAAGCGACTAAATTTCGACATGGAACAATATTTCTAATGAAGAAAAAATACCGACCTCCAGAATAATATCACTCAGTATTCTAATCAATTTCATAGCGTCCTCAAAGGGTTGCTGAATATTACATGTAGCTGATATCTCAGTTTTCAGTGTTTCATCCGAGGAAGAAGTGTTTGCAACTAAAAAAAGTTGAAACTTTTCGGCTTCAGAATTCTGAAAATTTCAAGATAATTCTCACCAAGTGTTACTTTTTTTTCACAAATAATCGTTGATGAGACTTACTAATTCAGTTGGCTGGAAATGTTTCTCATATCGTTGTATGTTAGAGTCTATTCGGTTCATAACTGCAATAAGGTCGCTCGTCAAAGTTCTTGTTGAATATTGAAGTTTCTTATACTTTTCTTCATCATTTGATCCATCGATGGTAAATTCTACAAGCGCACTATTCAAATTTTTGAGTGCACGTATTACATCAGCAAGTTGAGCCCGCTCTCGCTGAAAATAATAATTATTTTGGTTGACGAGTTTTGGCAAACTACTGACCAGTTCCAAACCATCGCTTATATCTTGGCAGGTTTCTCTAATTGAAGACTCTTCTTCAATGAAGCAACGTTCGAATTGCTTGTATAATTCTACCACATTTCGGCAGTTTTTTTGAAAATATTCGAATTTCTGATCCTCGTTCAAAGCAAATGCAAGTTGTTCGTTGCCTACCTCTGAAAGTCGAATTGTACAGTTTTGAAAACAGTTTCTTTTTAATTATTTTCTGTCAGTATGAACAATAATCATCCGAATCGGTAGCATTAATTAATTTTGCACATTATTGAAGCATGACACTCCATCAATCAGAAGATCCTTGATAGCTACTATCTCTCAATACAGATTCCCATATCCGTCAAGTGTCACATAAGCTATTGGACTTATTCTCACTCACTTTTTTTGCACAAATGCAAATTTTCTTCCAAATTTTTCGAGTGAACGTGACTCCAAAATGACGAAATAATCATATAAGTTGCTTTTCACATGATTTTTTAAAAAGAAATTCCTTATTTAACATTTTAAAACTTACTTACTTAGGTAAGTAAGTAAGTAAGTAAGTTTTAAAATGTCAAATAAACTTATTTAAGTAAGTTGATTTTTCAAAAATAAATTCCTTATTTGACATTTTAAAACTAAAACTAAAAATTCAAAAATTCAAATAATCAATAATCAGCTACAAATATAAGAAACGTACCGTTTTCATAATACGAACGCAATTGTTTCAGTTCCAAGTTCCTCAAAAATGTCCTATTATCCTTTTCCATTTCAAGCATTTTAAGCTCTCCTTCCATTTTAGCATTATTTACTTCTTGATGAAGTTGTCCTATTTTTTTATAGTGTGATTCCAGTTCGCTGATCACATTCTTACGATTCTGATTCGACAGTTCTGATCGTTCCTTCTTCGCGTGCTCTTCGATTTGCTCGAGATTTGAAAACTCTGGAAAATGGCAATGACATATTTAAATAATCACATTTATAAATAATAATACATATATGTATATGTATATATATAATACCATTCGCCCACCATTTAGAATCATCATTTTTTCACATAACATTTCGATCTCTTCCTGAAGTCGCATATGTTTATTTATTTTCTCCATTTCAGCTTCCCATTTCATTTTCATGCCGTAACTTTCATTCATTTCGTTTACAATTTTCTTTGAGCAATGCTCTCTCTCCATGGCCATTCCATTGCCTGCTTTGTTGTTTTCAGCAATCTCTGTCTCCCTTTCCTGAAATTTGAAAGCTGTTTAAGATTTTTTTCGTAATCCAACTGT
The DNA here is from genome assembly GCA_003052745.1 of Caenorhabditis inopinata. NCBI lineage: Eukaryota > Metazoa > Nematoda > Chromadorea > Rhabditida > Rhabditidae > Caenorhabditis > Caenorhabditis inopinata. The sequence goes on along the minus strand of AP018155.1, from coordinate 14,223,743 downwards.
CTAAAAAATCAATTTAAAAAATTCAGTTGGTTCTGGAAAACTCCGTACCGTTTGTTCGTTGCTTGTTGATTCAGACGAGCCCATTTCTGTAGTGAGTGGATTGTGGGAATCTGGTCCGGTATTTAGGTAAAAGTACAGGAATCCATAAGAGGAATATAGATACCATTTAATAAACGTCATAAATAAAGAAAATCAATCAAAATATTTCAGAATGTTCATTAACGAAAATGTATAACTTTTATCTGCAGACTTATTCTTCGCATGCGTGATGCTTGAGAAAAGTCGAAGAGTTGCTACTCAAGTTGTCAAAAAGGAGTGTTGTTCCTGTAGGAAGAGTATCAAAATGCTGAAAATAAAGAATTAAAGAAACGCTCATATTTAATTTTGACCAACTATTTCAGACATTTCTTTCATCAGTTTCTTGAGTTCCTTCTCGTCTTCATCGTTGCGTGTAGTGTTTCCATTCTGGAGAAGTTTAAGACATTATTCAGAAGGGGGCGTAGCAAGTGATGTGTGGGGGGGGGTGAGGACAAACAGGCATATCTAGCATTACAAAGAGTGTATTTAAAGACCCATAGCCCCATTTTCCAAAGCAGCAAAGCCTCGGTCAGGAGGAGGGGATAGGATTTCGCAAACGTAACATTTCAGAACTGAACTTTGGAAAACTTTTTTGCGAAAGGGCTGGTTCTGAAACGTTACAATTGTAATAAACTTGCGAGAGCCGCCATTTACTTATTATTAAGCGAATACTTCCGTTTGTGTTTTCGTCTGCCTATCCAAGGCCTTTTCTTTGAATAACTCAAAAGAACGTGGATCTTTTACTTTTATATTCGGAATGGAATCATGGTCACTCGATTGCTTCGCAACCATATCTTTAGGAGGGCGCTGGGTACTTGGTATACTGTAGAACCGTACACGCAAAATCTACAAAACTGTTTTAACAACAATATAAACAGTCGAAATTTTGCTGATATATTATCCATCCGCGAGTATGTGATTTTTCGTTTAGAGGCGCTGCTTGGGTCTCGTTAGGGGATAGCGCGTTTTAACGCGCCAATTTAAAAATTGTAAGAAAGCGCACACATTGCGTTTGTGATTTCTTTTCGAAAATTGAAGCGAATATTGGGATTTTTTCTATTCGTTGTCAAATTTCTTAAACTGTTTATTAAACCGAATAAATCACAAACGCAGTGTGTGCGCTTTCTTACAATTTTTAATTTGGCGCGTTAAAACGCGCTATCCCCTAACGAGACCCAAACAGCGCATCTAAACGAAAAATCACGTACTCACGGTGATATATTTTGTTACTTTTTCAATCGCGCTCCATTGACACGAAAACTCTGCGTTTCTCAGCGAGAGAGTATTGGTCCACTCGAACAAGAGATCAAAATCTGAAATCAAAGGAAATCATGAAAAAATGTATTATTTATTTATATTTGAGAAGAAGAGCGAAGAAAATTGGTGAAAATCGCTTTTCAAAAAAAAACGAAATTCATTTCAAAATTTTAATGCTTCCCTCTTGTCCAAGAGGACCAATACTCTCTCGCTGAGAGACGCAGAGTTTTCGTGTCAATGGAGCGCGATTGAAAAAGTAACAAAATATTTCACCGTGCGTACTCGCGGATGGATAATAGATATCTGGATGTCCGTGTATCACATGTCAAAAATCAACTTCATATGCGTAAAACTATAACTTTAATAGACATTGTTTTCCGAAGTTTATAAGACATTCCAGAATGTTCTAGAACATCGGCGTAGCCGCGAACTTTTCACTGGTTAAACTGAAGGGAGAATTCGCACTAAAAGGTAACTGCACTAAACTACAAAAATACACTTCTATTTCAAAAGAACTCATTCAATAATGGTTGAAATAACCAAACGAAATTGGTGAATTTACTGTAAGAACCCGTAATGTATCGACGAATACTCACCTCAAACCGACCACTAAACATTGCAACGCAACTCGTCAATTCAAATAGCAAACTATTCATGTATTGTAGGTTCTGCTGCAGCTGCGCAACTCGCTCATCATCGATATCCTTTAAGAGTTCCTGTGCTCTTCTCAATTTTCTTTGCAATGAGAACAGATAATCTTTTAGGTCTTCAAATTTATTTTTGGCTTTAAGCATTTCTGAATGATTCCATGTAGTTATTTGAAAAAATGTCTGGCATTTATTGTAAGCACGTTGAGCATCATCCACGGATGTGCGAATTTCTTCAAGTTTACTGTTGAAAGCTTTGTTCTTATGAAGTTCAGATCTTTGTTGTTCCATTTCTATTGATTTACTTAAGCTCTCAATGGTTGCTTTCATCATATTATCAGTTTCCCTGTTTTGCTGAAAATTTTGGAAATTTTGTAATCGTACTGTTCGTTATTCAAAGTTTTTTTTCCTTCTCTATTTCAGCGCACAGAATGAAAAGATATTACCGCAGTCTCACTAGGGAAGGTTGTTAACTTACCATGGAGTTTCCATACCAGACCTATGTGAATCGATAGATTAGAACACACTGATAAAGAATCCGTTTTCAGATTTTGCTGAACGCTTCAGCGAACCGAGTTATTTCGATCTGAAATTCCAGCACTAACCAGTTATTCCGCGATATAACAGCCAATTTGTAGTGTGTTGAACCGTGGCAAGTTGGCAGAGTGGTAAGAGGCGGGAACAGTAGGAAGAAGGTATCAGTGTGTTCTAATCTATCGATTCACATAGGTCTGGTATGGAAACTCCATGGTAAGTTAACAACCTTCCCTAGTCAGTGGATGGCAATGCCCGCCTAAAAAAGTTCTGACAAGTTTCTTTATATTCTTCCACGACGGGACATTGTTTTATTGACAGGGTGATGAAAAAATAGGCATCGGAACTGCATCCTCAAAGTTCTAATCTCGTGATAGTTTTTTGAAATCAAATAAGTTATTCTGGAACGGTTTTAAAAGAGCGCGGATTACGGTAGCACTCATTTAAAATGCATTAAAACTGCGGTGGGTATCGAAAAGTTTCATTTCGATACGACGCTTCGCAGCGAGTACGTGGCGTCTTTCTATTTTTTTCTTCCTAGCCGTTGTTTCGCTAAAAGAATGGTTATGAAACTAAAAATGCAGCAACTGCCATTCTCTGAGACTTCGTAAACATTGATGTACCAAAAAGTTGGAACATTTAGCACAGCAAAAAAGTTGGAACATTTAGCACAGCACAAAAATTGAATGCCCTGAGTAGTGTGTCGTGTCGATTTTGGAATTGATCGATTAAATCGAATTAAATCGACAATTTTTGAATCGATTCAATCGATTCAACATGTATCGAATCGCGATTGAATAAAAATCGCATCGTTCGATTCGATTCGATTCAATTCGATTTGATTCGAATTGGAATCGATTCGATTCGATTCAATTCGGTTCAGTTCGATTCAGTTCGATAAAATCGAATCAACAAAAATAGTGCAAATGCGCTCTACCGATCAATGCCTTCGGCGGCGGTTTAAAATCGTATTTTTAAACTGTTTTTTAGTAAATTGCATTTTTCAAAGGAAAATCGATTTGCCCGTTCAACAAATCGAATCAAAATTGATCGATTTTTGAATCGACACGACACACTAGCCCTGAGTAAATAAAGCAGTTCATTGGGATGCTCTTATATTGAAGGAATACATTCGATAACTGAACGAAAGAGAAGACGTAAAGAGTGGGTTTGTCATAGACTTGTATGACCGCTGTTTGCGGCCAACAGGTCACAAAATGCAAGCTGTATCACGTTCCAGCTCATTTTCGTCATTACCCTTCTTTTTTATTTTAATTTTCGATTGAAAACTCACGATTCTGTAGTACTCAGCTTCTTTCTGAGCCACTTCCTTCTTCGATTCAATTATTGCTGTCACTTTTTGATTCTCCATTGCGGCAATCTCTTTTCGATGTTCTTGATCTGTATTCTTCTTCTTCTCCGCTATCTCTTCCTGCTTCTTAGCTGTTTTCAACAGCTCTCTCTCAACTGCTTGCTGCACTTCATTTCTTTTTTTTCTCTGATTCGGCTCATTAGAAAGAAGGCGCTTAAATATGAATGTAGTGAGAAGGAGTGTAGTTATTTTGGTTTTTATTGACTAAAAACTCACTTTTTCACGGTTAAGCTTGTCAAGCTGAATTTGGTTGTTCTTCCTCTTTTCGTTTTCATATTTTTCATTGAAATGAACGCACAATTTGTCGTGTGCTTCTCTTTTTATCTCAGTTTCGATTTCTGAAAATTGAAATACAAGTCCGCTAAGCATCAGAAATAACGTTTAAAGTTGATTTTGAATTTAAAGAGACAATGTCTGAGAGATTCGACCACAGCTCAACTGCCCATAGTCACAGTTTGAAAAAGTTGTTTCAATTGGTCTGATTTTTTATATAATAGGTACTTGTGGTGCCCTAAGTACAAAACCGTATTCAGAATTAGGCCCCGCCCCTTCGAGTTGAGATACGGTAGGGGTGTTTCGAAAAAAAATTTTTTTTCTTTTTTGAGATAACTTCGATTTCTTTTCTGGAATCGGTAACCGGTCACTTATAAAGCATTTTTGTAGTGGAAAACATTTTTGTAGCTCTTCTCCTTCCAACCGAAAAATTGAATTTTCGGAAAAAAATTGTTTCATTTCCGTATTGTGGAAAAAAAATATATTACGGGAAATGAGATCTCATCTGAACTTTATACTTCAGAGTATGGGTTACAAGAATTCATAACTGGTTGGCTGCAGTTCTGCTGCCACCAGTCATTTTTTTCACGATTTTTGTCATTTTTCTACTGTTTTGGTATCTTTTTCCCATTTTTTGGAAAAAAGGCAGCTGAACCGCGGCCAACGAGTTATAAATTCTTGTAACCCATACCCTGAAATATAAAATTCTGATGAGAAGTCACGTGCCGTAATAAATTTTTTTTCCACATACGGAAATGAAACCATTTTTTTCCGAAAATTCAATTTTTTGGTCGGAAGGAGAAGAGCTAGAAAAATGTTCTCCACTACAAAAATGTTTCATAAGTGACCGGTTATCGATTCCAGAAAAGAAATCGAAGTTATCTCAAAAAAGAAAAAAAAATTTTTTTCGAAACACCACTACCGTATCTCAACTCGAAGGGGGCGGAGCCTAATTCTGAATACGGTTTTGTACTTAGGGCACCACAAGTACCCATTATATAAAAAATCAGACCAATTGAAACAACTTTTTCAAACTGTGACTACTGGTGGTCGAATCTCTCAGACATTGTCTCTTAAAGCGTTTTTCTGATCCCATTATTCCCTAGAACAAAGAATTTAATAAAATAGTTATGAAAATTAGGCCAAAAATTAGAAGAATAATTTTGGATGTGAAATCGAATGGTATTAATAGTTTTCTTCGAACATTTCTCGTTTTTCCAGAATCCTCATTTTAGGGGGGTGTCCTATCATTATGACCCGCACTGTATTGTTCCCCTTCATAATATCCCTTCAAAATATATTTCAAATATGTATATTTTTAATATTGTCTATCCATTATTGCGAGGGAGCTTTAGACACTTTTATTTTATTCTTTTATTCTTTCTTCTTTTATATTTTTTATTTATCCTTTTTTTTTCACACAATGAAAAGTTTAATTACCCAAGTTTGAGGTGTGGTATATCGGAGTAAAGGCGAGCAAGGTCCCCCACACATTGGTGCATCGACCCAATCGAAAAAGGAGCAAATTTGGACACCAAGCTTATCAACTACTGCAGTCTATACTAAACTACGACACCAATAACGTTCTACCAACGGTTCACCAACTTGCGAATGCCGTCCTGCCAAAACGCCAGGGGCTGGGACTTAAAGAGGACAACCCGTGAGCTAGCACGAACCCTTGGGGTTAGTCAAGCAATCATTGAGCTTGGAAAAGTTCAACAACTTTTGACGCAACACAACGTGGACACCCGTGTTGATACCTGCTTAAATCTTCTCACGCTACACCGCACTCATGGTTGGCTCGATCAAATTATTACTGGAGATGAAAAGTGGGTACTCTATGACAATAACGTGAGGCGTGCCGAGTGAGTTGATCGAGGCAGAAGAGGAGCTGACGTTCCCAAACACGATGTTCACGATAAAAAAGTGATGTTGTCAGTTTTTTTACGACATTTTGTTGGGAAGCAATTCACAACTCGGAAGGATGTCGAAAATGAGTTGAAGTCATTCTTTAAGTCCCAGCCCTGGCGTTTTGGCAGGACGGCACTCGCAAGTTGGTGAACCGTTGGTAGACCGTTATTGATACATCTGCACCCGACATCTCCATCTCCCACAGTTCCAAATATCAGCTTCTGAAACGGCAATCTGAAACAGTAATTTATGAAACTACCGCTTCTCGTTTGGCTACGTAGGTCCACTTTACTGAGGTCTTGATTATTAGTTGAAGGAAAATGAGCCGTCTCTCTGTTTGTGCTTTCTGTTTTCTAGAAATTGAAAAAGAAAGTAAATGTCGAAAAAACAATGAATCGAAATTCTTCATTGAAGATTCATTGCTCACTGTTAATCTAAACTTTGTTCGAATGAAGGGCGGAGTCTGTGGGAGTTATCACACATTTCTTCCATATGACATTTCAATGTCAACAAATGTCAACACTATCGACACTAACGATGAGGAAGCCGTGGCCATAGTCTCACACTCTCTGTCACTTTCATTCTGATGAATTCCATTTACATTTGATTGCGCCGAATTGAGAAACCGTTTGCTATCACTATTTTTATAATAATTTTCAACGTTTTACAGTTTTCTGACATACTTCTGAGAACAATGTCTCAATATAACGGCGCCACTTCTGGGACAATCAATCGGAAGGAGCAAAACATGATAAAAGAAATTCACGAAGAAAAGGAAAAAGGAAAGGATCGCTCTCCATTTCGGAGCGTAACATATCCAAATTCATCTTTATTGGTCCCCCGGTATGGGCATCATCATCTAATGAAAAATCGTCATTTTCGAATCGATGGAAACAACGTCTAATGGTACTTTTAGAGGGTGCATCCTTGTCGTGAACTTTCGTCATTCGACGATTAATGTCGGGTATTTTCAGACCAGATAGAAACAGAAATAAAATGAAAAATGTCGAAAATGAAATATACATAGTGGGGGCAAAAGCGAGAGCCATTTATCAGTGATGCGATCACTGGAAATGATACTAATTGTGTTGTCGATAGGGGTATGTTCACCCTCCCATGAGGCAGAAAGACAGCTGTATTCATCAAATTGTCACAGAAAAAAAAAACTAACAAAAAATTAACATGAAAAATCTGTCAGCACTTATGAATCAACCTAATATCTGCTGTTATATTATAGTTTATAGTCGAGGGAAAATCTACGAAAGCAGTTGTCGTTCCCTCAACGAAACTATAAACTACAAAACTTAATTACCTTGCTTTATAACACATTATAATGCAACGGCTGGCTTTGAGCCTAATAATGCAGCCGCGGTCTACAAAGCAAACTGTCATGCTACTCAAAAATCATAAAATTGATATATTGCAAAAACACAAACAAAAATGGGTTTGAACGACAAAACATTTTTATTGAATGCAGATTCTTGTTAAAACAAATGTTAGCGTTAAGCGAATTTTCCACACACATAGCCAGAAATGGCACGGATCGATGGATCCTTGACGTTAGGATTGCATCCAACGTCATCTAGCTTTGCAGGCCACCATACAACCTTTTTAACAAGTAAAGATCTATTTGAAGCGAGTATCACAACGCAGTCTTGCTCGCGGGTATGGGCATTATCCGGTTGGTTTTTATCCCAATTGAAAGGAGCCGTCTGATTTACTGAATTGTCTGACCACTGGAATGAGGTTGTAGTTGTACACGTTGCAGTCAGATTTTTTCCTATACAAGCAGGTTTTCTTTCTGCTCCTAACCACAGGGATCCAGTACGGTTTAGAGTGAGGAAACCGTTTGCTGAAAAGATGGAACGATGATTGAGGATAAGGATACAAACTACAAAGGGGAGCTTGGTTGAGGCATATGCTACAAACTATATGATGATTTGGGTAGATCTTCAGCGCTTAGTAATCGTTTTTTTTTTCAATTTTGAGAATTTTCTGATTGATTTAATTTTGCGAATTTTTCTCAGTTTTTCTCAGTTTTCGGGAGATTTCCATTGATTTTCCATTGAAATCTCAATTTTCTGCACAAAAATCTATTCTTATTGATATGTCCGTTTGGCTTTTAAATATTGCAACACAAGTTTGGTGCCTTTTTTTTCTCATACCTATGAATAAATATTTTGCTTCTTTTTTGAGATACGATCATTTCAATGCATTGCAATATTTAAAAGCCACTCTGTACAGGGATCTACTACGGTCTAGGAACGATGGTTGAGGATAAGGATACAAACTACAAAGGGTTTTTGTAAAGCAGCTAGTCGAACTGACTTAGGAATTCAGGGTTTAAGCGTTTAGAGATGAATTCAGAAGGCAGTCTAGCAAGATAGAAGAAGCGGCTCTAACAGTGTCTCTAAAAGGCTTTCATGTCGAGAATCCAGGACGATCACTATACAGAAATATTCAAGCTGCTTACGGAGGGAATGGAGCGCCGATAAACAGGTACGACAATCGCAAGCGAGTCCGCCAAAGAAATTACAATGAATTCTGGCAGATTATCAGAAAAAAAACATTGACTTCTCTAGCTGAATAACTCACCTGACACCCAGTTAGCTTCGTCCAAATTCTGAAGTGATGACAACGTGGCATTATGGGATTCGCAGTTTTCTTCTGCTTCCACTACACTCATTGCTCCCTTAAATGTTTTCATACACCATACTCCAGATGGGCGGTTGAAAGGTGTCCATCCAGACGCGCAGCTTTTCTGGAATACAAGAAATAATGAGATCTTTCTACGTCGCATGTTCTGACCGTCCAAACGTGAGACTTACATTATTCTCGTTCCCTTCTTGGGTACTGTAATCTGAAATTCTTAAATCAGTTTTTTGTTGTGAGGCAATACGCTATAATTTCGGTTCTTTTGAAAATAATTCAATGAATTAATTGGCTCTTAATATATTCAAAAATGAGAATCTAGGGTATATGGTTGAGGATAAGCTGTCTATAGTCTATAGGCTCCGCCTCAACAACTAGTTTCACCATATCGTTTGCCCACCTTCACACTCATAATCGCTGGTAGCATTAGCGTCTTGCGCTCCAACAGTAGTAAGGAGAAATACAGCTATCAACAGCTTATCGAATACCATCTTTAACTAGATTCAGAATAGTCTTACAAGATTTATGTTAAGAACTGCTTAGTACTGCACTTTTATAGTCAACATTGAACGCAATCTTACAACATTTTATGAAAACTAAAACGGGAACCATTAAATACGCATAAAATGATAAAATGTTTGCTTGCTGATGTTTGCTGAAAATTAAAGTTAAACCAAAGTAGAAACGCTTAAGCATCAACGCCAGCCCGATTTTTGAGTATAATGCAGTTAGATATTATCCATCCGCGAGTACGTGATATTGCGTGTAGAGGCGGTGTTTGGGTTTTTTTTTATTTACAATAAAAATTAATTTAAAAAACATGATTTTCAAAGCAAAATATAGAAAAAATTCCAATATTCGCTTCAATTTTCGAAAAGAAATCACAAACGCAGTGTGTGCGCTTTCTTACAATTTTTAAATTGGCGCGTTGAAACGCGCTATCCCCTAACGAGACCAAAACACCGCCTCTGCACGCAATATCACGTACTCGCGGATGGATAATACTTACTTGGATACTTGGACGCCCGGTAGTCGGCTGGGGATGTTCTCACTGCCGGGGGCACACATCTCTTTCCATTTGTTTCGGTCTTGAGCGCCTTGAGTCCAGCTGCTGTCGGGAGTATTGAACTTCTTCAGTGAGTTGCCGGTGGCAGAACTCTCTGCCGTCCTACACGCTGCCACAATAATCACAAAAATTTCGCAACGACACTCCGCCAAACGAGGCGTGCGTTCTTTAGCTAAAGCGTGGCGGGAATGTTTCGAGATTTTTCGTTAGGATTTTGGATTTAAGAGAGAGCTCCCGCTAGTTTTTTTGAAGTTTTGGTTTTGTTTGAACTGTTTAGGACTTGAAGAGTTTTTTGTGTCGTTTTCCTGTAATTTCTTTTTACACCGAATTGAATATTATTTTTAATTGATTCCAAAGTTAATTTGGAATAAAGTTCTTCCTTGGTTTGTATATTTTTGTCTTCTTTATTTTGTGAACCCAATACCCCGTAACTAACGTGGGCAACTAGTGCATCGGACCAATGTTCATTTAACGTCCCTTGGATACCAGAAGGTAATTCGGTTTGTCCATCTATCGTCTTGTCTTCGTTCGACGTGGCCTGCCCATCGGTACTTTTTGCCGTAGATCGGTGGCTTCTTATATTCTGCTTTCGTTGCTATCTTCCATTGGCTCCAAGTAATGATCTTTCTACGGCTCGTTGAGGTCTTGTGAGAATCATAGAAGTTGTCTTGTTATGGATTGTGCTTATTTTTTACGATTTTTCACATTGATTATTGATTAATTGATTTTTGACTCTTCTTCCATCCGTAGTAAAAGAGGTGTGGAACGGCTTTTTGGGCAAATCGCAGACTCAACGAACTTGCAGATCCAAAAACTAGTAGAATGGCTTTCCATGTAATCGTATGAGTCATTCCCAGAGCTTTTCCGGCGCTAATAATAACAAGGAGCTGTGGCCGAGTGGGGAAGAGGCAAGGATGGGAGTCTGGAATGTGTAGGTTCGGTTCCGCCTTCATGGTTTTTTAAAGCTTAATTGTATCATGACAAAAAAAGGATAAATTACATTTGAATAAGGGTATAGGCATTCCTACTTTGTGACGAACGCCGGGAAGGTTGCGAGAGGCATTGATTCAAGGCCTAAATAAGCAGAAACCTATCTAGCCACCCAAATATATTTTCCCCGTGACCTTCCAGAAATACAGTTTCTTTAGTTTGCGAGGAGAATGATGTCGTCTGCGAATCTCAAATGGGTGAGATTTCTGCCATTGATCCTTATTCCTGGCACGTGAGCGTAGTCGTCGTCTTGTCCTTTAAGGTGATTCCAAGACAATTGTCCGAGGACGAGCTCTAGACAAGCTGAGAAGAGATTTGGTGATATTGGATCACCTTGACGTACGCCTCTTGTGATGGGTACCTCAAGTTGTCTATGGAATGATGTGAAGGTGGTTGTGCAGTTTGTATAGCACTCTCTGAGCAGGTTTATATAGACTGTTTCTACTTTTTGTGCTCGAAGGCTTTCCCATATCGCTTTTGGTTCCACGCTGTCAAATTCCTTGTGTGAAGTCAATGAAGACAAGTGTGAGCGGAATTTGGTACTCGCGGTCAACCTCGAGCAAGCGTTGTACTGAGTGTATGTGGTCAATCGTTGAGAATGATCGACGGAATCCTGCTTGCTCGACTGGCTGGGCTTCTTCTAGTGTTTTTCGTACTCTATTTAATAGACATTTTGAGAATGTCTTATAGAGTACTGATAGAAGGCAGATAGGCCTATAATTCTCCAAATTTTCTCTGTCTCCTTTTTTGAAGATCAGAGTAGTGTTCGAGTTTTTCCATTTCAATGGAACTTTACCGCTTTCTAAATACTTCGAGAATCGTCGTGCGATCAGGCTAATGACATTGTCATGACAGCTCTTGAGAAAATCTGCAGTGATTTTGTCCTCACCTGCTGCCTTCCCGTTTGGGAATGAATTGAGGGCAGTTCGCACTTCTTCTGGGAGGAACGGTGGTGCTGGTGGTGGTGTTTCCGTTCTGATGGGGGTGTTGGTTGATGTGGGAGATGAGAAGTTGCTGCTGAATAGTTTCGAGTAGAACTTCTGAATCTCCTGTTCCATCTTTGACCTATAAGTGATTATTTCGCCGCTCGTTGGAGATTTAATGCAAGGTATTTGAGATTTATACACTGTGATGTCTCTCGCTACCTTCTTAAGACTCCTTCGTTGATTTGCGGCATTCAGTAGACGGGTTCTGGCGAATTCTTCATGGTCTTTCTCGACAGCTTCTCGGCATTCTTGAGACAGTGACTTGAAGTATGGGTCTGATCTGTCTGTGAAACGCCGTTTGGTTAGAAGCTGACGAGTTGCTTCCGAGATTCTTCTATGTGCGTGGTTGGATGACCTTGTTATTGCTTTGTCCTGTAGATCCTTGAGTACTTCGATTAGATTTTGATAATCTTGATCAATGTCCGTATTTGAATCTATTGTGACTGTGGCACTGAGCGTGTGCGCAGTGTTCGGGTCTAACTCTCTCCTTGGAAGCTTTCTTCGCTTGACCTGCTCGTATCTTGCGATGTTGGTGTTGAAGTGCAGGTGACTGCGAAGTAGGCGGTGGTCGCTACCATTTGTGAATGATGGGAGCACCGACACATCCGTCACAAACTTTCCATTTCCCAGTATATGGTCGATTTCATGTTTGTGCTTCTGGTCGGGGCTGATGTGTGTCCATCGTCTATGCATTGGCTTTTTGAATTGCGAGTTCATGTGCCATAGACGATTTGATTCACAAAAGGTAGCTAATAATTCGCCATTTTCGTTTCTTGGTTCCATTGAATTCGTGCCAATGTATCGTTCCGTGTCTTTTCTTACACCCAATCTAGCGTTAAAGTCGCCTATGATGAGCTTGTACCTGCTACGGCAGGTTATAGCTGGCAGGCAGGTTATTGGATCAGTTATAGCTTTTCCAGGTTGTGATGAACAATTGAAAAAAATAATTTTTCAATTAATCATTACCTTAAAAACAAATGTGCCGTTTTCTCAAAGCATTCGTCTTTTGATCCGGTAAAATTCTTATACATGTAAGCTAAACATTATTATGCACAATTTGTGCGTGCTGACGTGGTTCGCTGCTATCGACAGGGGATTCGAGCTATTAGGTTGAACACAAAGTTATGGCGTTTTTTAACCTTCAACTTTAAATGACCATAACTTTTTTAAAAATCAAATTTATTAATCGAAATAAAAACCATTAGAATCAATACATTTTTGCCAACGAGAAACAAGTTTCCTTATGCCGGTAGCATTAAAGTCCGGGTCTCTAGAAGCGACGAACTCATTGAAGGCATTTTCGGCATCGTCTTGGCTTTTGAAGCATTTCTCGCGAAGGAAGTTGTCGAAAAGTGGTAATCGGTGGGCGAGAGGTCCGGTGAGTATGGTGGATGAGGCAGAGTCTCATATCCTAATTCGTTCAGCTTTTGCAGGGTCGGTTGTGCAACATGTGTCCGAGAATTATCGTGGAGAAGAATTGGTCACTTTCTGTTGATCAATGCCGGGCACATACGTCGTAACTTCTGATGCATTTCGTCAATTTGCTGGCAGTACTTCTCTGCTGTAATTGTTTCGCCCGGATTTAGGAAGCTGTAGTGAATGAGACCGGCTGCAGACCACCAAACAGTCACCATAACCTTTTTTTGGTGGAGTTTCGGCTTCGGAAAGTGTTTAGGAGCCTCATCACGATCCAACCACTGCGCGGAACGTCGTCGATTGTCGTAGAGGATCCACTTTTCATCACACGTTACAATTCGGTCAAGAAACGGCTCATTTTTGTTGCGTAAAAGAAGAGCGGACGACACCTCAAAACGACGATTTTTTTGATTTTCGTTTAATTCGTGTGGCACCCATTTGTCGAGCTTTTTTGATTTGCCTATTTGCTTCAGATGAACAACGACTGTTGATTGGCAAACGTCGAGTTCTTCGGCAACTTCTCGTGTTGATTTGAGAGGATCGGCTTCGATTAAGGCTCTCAATTGATCGCCATCAATCACTGACGGGCGGCCGGCACGCTCTTCCTCTTCGAGGCTCTCGTCACCGCTGCGGAATTTTTTGAACCACCATTGTGCCGTACTTTCATTAGTGGTTTCTTGGCCAAATGCATCGTTAATATCGCGAGTTGTCTCGACAGCGTTTCGGCCTAGTTTGAACTGGAACAAGAAAATCGTTCGAATTTGCCTTTTATCCATGCTTTTTTGAAATACTATAAAAAGTGACATAATTATTTCAAAGAAAAATCAATAAGACGAGTAGATAGAGCGAATTACGTTCTTTAAAATGATATATAACACGACCACAGATAACCAAACATTTTATTCAAAAATCTTTCACAAAAGTAAACAACATAAAAATGCCATAACTTTGTGTTCAAGCTAATAATAGCAAAGAATGAGTGATTCTCATGAGGGTTGAGCTCTGTTCTGAGCTTAAGGTAGGCGTAATCCTTTATGAATATGTATGGATTATGAAAAAGGTGTTCGAAATTTCGAAATGCAAAAACTTTTTTTCGCTTTACCTTTTTTCCTGTCTGCCACAAAAAGGCGAGGCAAATTTTTCATCGTTCTCAAGCAACTATGCACTATTTTCATTTCGGCTCGTCTATTTCGATTCGAAAAATGGCAGATTTTTCGCTCAAATTTTCGTAAATCGTTTTTGTGTGGTACGATAGATGATCATTGCGAGACCTGCTGGGAATTTGAATGTAAAAAAACGATAGCGTTTACAATTCATTTTCATAGCTCTGCCCATTCGACATTGACCATTTCGCGAATTCTGTCCATTGCTCCTTCGGGATGCGTCAGCGGATTACCCAAATGATGCCAAACTTTGGAAAGGTTAGTTTTTTTTTTGTTTCGAAACACTTTAAATCAAAATATTCACGTTGATGTTTTGAAGAACGCTCAAACATCAACGCAATCGCCGAAATGCTGAATTTCATGGGAGGCGAAAAGCAGGTGTAGGCGGCGACGAAGAACGAATTTCCCTGAAATACACACCGATTTTTGATTCTTTAAAGTGGTGAGCCGTAAGAAACCCCATAGCACTTTGAACATTGAGCGAACATCAGAATTCGAGAAAAACACGGATAATACAATACTCCGAACTGCTCCGTTCGTTTTCCATTTGAATTTTCCATAGTTTGACTTTCATTTTCAGACCCTTAACGACAACCGTACGCAAAACAAAGAAACTAACTGAATCGGGTGTGCCAGACAAAAAAGGTATCTGGTTTTTTGTGGGTTTCGCAAGAACTATGAAAATTAAATTCTGGGAGTATCGAAGTACGGTTCAAGTTCAATATGTTTACCGCTAAGTGACGATTAGACTCCCAGAAGGCATTGGTTCGATCAGTGTCTTGGAATGCTTCTCATCGAACAGAAGCGGTCTTCTGAGATATTTCACTGGTATGATGAAACGATTTCATATTATTCATTTCTTTTCTTATGTTAATTCAAGTGGTTTCATTAAAACTTTTTTTGTTTTTAATAAAATTACTTGAGTTGGCGGTTTAATTATTATCCATCCGCGAGGGCGTGATTTTTCGTTTAAAGGCGCTGTTTGGGTCTCGTTAGGGGATAGCGCGTTTTAACGCGCTAATTTAAAAACTGTAAAAAAGCTCACACGCTGCGTTTGTGATTTATTCAGTTTAATAAACAGTTTAAGAAATTTGGCAATAAACATTAATTTAAAAAACATGATTTTCGAAGCAAAATATAGAAAAAATTCCAATATTCGCTTCAATTTTCGAAAAGAAATCACAAACGCAGTGTGTGCGCTTTCTTACAATTTTTAAATTGGCGCGTTAAAACGCGCTATCCCCTAACGAGACCCAAACCGCGCCTTTAAACGAAAAATCACGTACTCGCAGATAGATAATAGTTTTGCACATATAATGCTGGTTTTTGACATGTGATATACGGACATCCAGATTGTTATATCAGCAAACTGTTGACTCTTTATATCGTTGTTAAGGCAGTTTTGTAGATTTGTAGTGTTTATAGTTTTTCAGCATCCCTAGTGCTCAGCGACGTCAGCGAAGATATGGTTGCGAAGCGCTCGAGTGGTCTAGGCTCCATCCGGAAATCAAATTAGGAGGCCAACTTCTCCAACTTCATTAGATAAAGCGAATCCCCACCACATCTTCTGGCACCGACTTAGCACACAATGCATCTTTTGTTTCGCTGATAATCGGATCTTCTCTTTTCATCCATTCCTGCCGTGCGATGTTCTCGCAGTTCAGGGAGGTACTTGGTTTTCCAGATTTTCCACGCCTTTTGCAGAAGCTGGAGCTCAAAATTTGAACGCTTCAATAGAAAAGCACGAATTCGGCAGTCTGACACCCATTGGACCGTGCGACGTGCTTGGTGGCTAGCAACACCTTGGTATTTTCAACTTTCCCTCTTGTTTACGTCGAAATTGCAGCAGATCACACGAAACAAAACACAAATTGGCACTCACTTCCGTTAGCAATAACTGCTATCAGATCGCGGAACCACTTCCCTTGAAAGCACGATGAGAGTATCTCACTTCACCCTTTCGAGAGCCATGCCTTCTGATTCATCACCGAAGGCGGCCTGATCTCAGGAATTCAGCTTGAATTATCGGCTTATTTGCCTGCAGCTAGGCTCATTGGAGCTGTCTGGCAAATCGCAATAGCACGTTAATATTTCGATAACAAGTGGTTTCCATTCAAAAAATGTGGAACAGCTAGCAGGAGTTTTGTAAATAAACGTGAACTTTCACACGAAACACGTAAGTTGTTTGGATTGACGTATCCCGAAAGGCAGAGCCTCATTAATTACGTTTCATCCAACAGCGACAATGTGGACCCGACGAATAGAGGAAATGATACAATCTTCGCGGTATCAATACAAAAATTCGGTGAGCGTCAATCTGTTTAAACATACGAAATCTGAACGTCATTTCAAATAATCACAGTATTTCAAATAAGATGAGATGCGCGGCACCGGGCGGGAACTTTCCGGGAATCAAAGTTTGAGAATACCGGGAAAGCGTGGTTAGGGGTGAACTAAAATTTTTGCATGAAATGACCGTTATAGAACCTTTTAGAAGCCGATGTTTCCCAATCATAACGAAGCGTCAGCGTCCCGAGAAGCTTCGTTACGAGACGAAGACAAATCGTGAATGCTGCAAAAATTTTGATTCACCCGCTAACCACTTTCCCGAAATTCGCGGGAATGACTTCCCTGCGACAAATGTGAAATACAGTGCTCCGCATAATCTTATGTTCACCCCAAAAATGTTCGAAAACTCGAAAACTGGCTTTTCAACCAAAATGGGGAAAATTTCAATATACCCCCCGCCACCGCCGTTGAAATTTGGGAAAGTTCGGGGGTTTATTGAAATATACCCCCAAAATGCTTCTTATTGAAGAAATATGGGCTTTTAGTAAGTATTTCATGATAGAAACTTAAAAGATACTTAAAATTCACACATCAGGAAAAAACCAAAATTTTATGAAAAAAGGTAAAAAATTTTTCGACAAAATCATATGTTCACTTGCACAAATACGTAAAAAAAAACAGAAAAAAAACAGACGAATGAATATTAATAATCGATGGGACGACCATTCTGTTAAGCAACTTCAAAAATTCGGCCATCCGTAAACGAATAAAGATTGTCGAGCAGCTGTTGATCCACTTTTTTCCATGATTCAATGATAGACTTTTTGAGGGATGGAATGTCCGCATAAATTTAGTTTCCTTCGTAGGTTTTCCGTATCATGTATCCCCAGACATTTTTGATGATGTTTATGTCAGTGGCACAGGCCCCCCAATCGATAATCGGGTTTCCGCGGTCACCTATCCACTTGATTGTGCGTCGAGCCCGATTGCATGGAGCTCCATCCTGCTGATAAGTGAAATTTTTGGCGCGATTCCGACGGATAAATGGTATGAGACCTCTTCTTATCACGTATCAATATTGGCAACGGTCCATGTTCTTTGGTACAAAGCAAAGTTTGACTTTGCCTTGGGCACTGATTACCGCCCAGACCATCACTCCTCCACCTTTGAAGTTTCGACGTGAGAACTGCAGTTTTTCTTTTCTCATATCATGCCAATAATCACGGTAGCCATCCGGTCTATCGCAGTTGAATTTCTTCTCATCACTGAAGGTAATCTGAGAACAAAATACCAGTTTAAGAAAGCTGCAGTAATCCTTATCTGTTTCCAGTCAGTTTTTTGGTTCTTCTTAGCAATTTCAATGCGATTTTCTCGGTGTTTGGCGTTCACATTTGGAGCCTTTCTCATTTTTCGCCGTCTCGCTGTTTAGCCGCCGTCGCTGCTCTTCGAAAGTACGCGGCGAACCGTCTCCACGGATACGGAAAGTCCAAGTTCGCTCATGATCTTTGAGCGAGTGATCTTAGAATTTGATGCTCTGCGGATAATTCTTTGCTTGTCTCGTCCAGAAAGAAGAGGTGGACGACCAGAAAACTTCTTTATACCACAATCAAGTGGATTTGCAGCATATCGATTGATTAAACCAAGGGAGCGCTTCATTTCTTTAAAGATTTGACGGTGCGAGAGTCCTTCAGCCAATTTGGCGTCAATTAGTCCTTTCTCATATTCACTTAGAAGTTTACCTTTCGACATGTCTTCTAAAAGGAGAAAAACGATAAATAAACGGATTAGAACCAAGTTTAAAGTTCAAAAAACGACAAAAAATAAAAGTGAACGTATCATTATGTGGAAAAAGCACACATTTTTCGAAAAATTTCGAATTTCTCGATTGCTCAGTTTTATTTTATTTTCGCTCCAGAACCCATAATTGTATTTTTTAAAGGTATTTCTATTTCATATATGATAAATAATTAAGAATTACAGAAAATCGAAATTTTGCGATTTTTTGAGGTGAACATAAGATTATGTGGAGCACTGTAGTTGAAGGAAGTGTGAGAGCATGTGCATTTCCTTCGAAATTATTATCCATTCAATGAAATTGCAAAGACCCAATTGGTAGAGAATATATTACAGTATGAATACGCGATCTCTGTCGTCAATCTTTGCATTGGTTTGAGCAACTTCTTCACTTTCCCTTCGAAAGTGTTCAAATATCGAGGAGGAGCATTCTTCATTTCTTATGCAATCATGATTCTTCTGTTCGGCTATCCAGTTTTATACCTCCAGCTCATTCTCGGCCAGTTTCATCGGTGCTCTTCTGTGATTTTCATCAGAAGATGTGTTCCTCTTCTGCAAGGCTTTGGATGGTTGGCGATGATTTCTGCTCTCACAGCTTTATATCTTCTTCAAATTTCATTAGCTCGTGTTTTGAAATTTGTGATTTCTCTCACCATGTATCAATGGAAAGATTTGCCTTGGTCAACCTGCGGCAACGTGTGGAATACAGATGGTTTACGAGCAGCGTTTTTTTTTTTGTTTTAAAAATGTTCAATTCCAGAATGCTACGTGTTTTACAGCAAGCAATGCCCAGATCTTAAAAAAGCTCACATACTGTTTCAGAACAAATGCGTGAATGATAGCATGCTGAATTCTGATGAAATCGAGTCTGCAGAAATGCAGTATATCAAATATGAACATCGGGAAAAAATTCTATAAACTTTATGGCCATTTCAGTAGAGTCATCTATTCGCAGAGTCATGGTTCCAGTTATTCTCAATTTTCAACGCTCGACACCGAATTGGCCTATTTGTTGATCATTATTTGGATTGTGATGGTCTTATTTCAAATTCGTATTGGCAATAGCTACACTTCCATCATCTTTGTGAAGAACCCAACAGATTCAATATTCAATCAATAAATTGTGTTTTAGGTTCCTTGTATCTTTATATTCCTTATATGCCCTTTCTTGTTCATTCGATCTCTGCATCTTGAAGGAGCAATGGACGGAGTTCGCGAAATGCTCAATGTCAAATGGGCAGAGCTATTGTACAGTGAAATATGGATAGATGCACTCGAAATGGTCATTAAATCGTTGTGCATCGGAATGGGTGGTTATACTGTACTTGCTTCAATGGCGAAACCGACGAAGAACACGTTTCAGGTTAGTTTCAGGTTAATTCGTTGAGCAGAATGAAATAATTGTCTATTGCAGGTTGCCACACTTGTAATCATTTTGGATTCCGCTCTCAGTCTCATGATTACTGCAACTTTGTATTGTATTCTTGGGTACATACGAGTTACAACTGGAAGGCTTTCAGTGTACGATATCCCATTGATTCCGTCTAGTCAGTCTTAAATGCAAAACCTAATTTTTAAATCGCATTGTGTTCGTTTATAGACAACTATTTTTCTTATTCAATGTATACCGTGCTACTCCGCGAAGTTGCCAATAATGCAAACCTTTGGGCATTTCTCTACTACACTTGCATAGTTCTCGCCGAATGGAAGTCATGCGCACGTAAGTATCGCTTCAATACATTGGCCAATGTTCAATGGCTACCTAATCTTTGGCTACTTGATCAATGGCTACCTGATATTCTTTGGCTACTTTTGCCTTTGGGTTTCAATGGCTACCCAGTTTTTTTCTGATTTTCCATCTTTAAAGACACTGATAGTCATTTCCACTCAGTGGGTAATCAGAGTTTATTTTGTGGTTACCCCTTTTTTAAATCAAAATCAAAAGTGGTTTTTTGAAAGAACAAAAATAACAGGATAACAAGAAAATTAAATGAAAACTCAAAAGGAAACGATAACATCATATTCAAAAAATTTTGAACATTCTACAGTGCTGGCCAAAAAGGCATTAATAATCAGTTTTTTCGAGATTACTTGGCTCACAGGTGAAGTGCGGTCATGAAATTTTTTTTGCATGCTTTTGAAGGTAAATCACGTTACCAGAATATTTGATTTCGACAAAAATGTAAATTTTGAAAAATTATAACAATTTATTCGAAAGTTGGAAAAACGAAAAAAATGACACTCTTCACAAAATGAAATAGGGAAGCTCCGATTGGCAAGTCAATGGCCAGGAAATGATTAAAAATGATTTCATATTTTGTGAGAAAGCCTTTTGCATCAATTACTGTTTTTCGAGATTACTTGACAGTAATCTCGAAAAAACTGATTATTAATGCCTTTTTGGCCAGCACTGTAAAATTTTCAAAATTTTTTAAATATGATGTTATCGTTTTCTTTTGAGTTTTCATTTAATTTTTTTGTTATCCTGTTATTTTTGTTCTTTCAAAAAACCACTTTTGATTTTGATTTAAAAAAGGGGTAACCACAAAATAAACTCTGGTTACCCACTTAGTGGAAATAACTATTAATGTCTTTAAAGGTTAAAAATCAGAACAAAACTGGGTAGCCATTGAAACTCGAAGGCAAAAGTTGCCAAAGAATATCAGGTAGCCATTGATTACCAGGTAGCCATTGATCAAGTAGCCAAAGATTAGGTATCCATTGAATATTGGCCCAATACATTCCGGTAGTTGCGCAATTTCAGTTATTTTGAAAACGATCGCTGTCACTGTTGCTGTTATATTCAATATATCCATGAAAAGCTTTAAATTCGACTTACTTTTCGTTTTATTAGCTTCGTTTCTATCATTTTTTGGGCTCATTTTATGCTTTGAGGTTTGCCAGGATATTGTCACTCTATTTTCTTTACCTTGATTACAGGGAGGGGTATTCTACCGTGTAATGATGAAGCGTATCCAGCAAATTACCACAGGTGCTTTTATCACAGTTCTAATGATCGTTGTTATTGAATTTTATGGATTGAAAACTATTTATGAGGATATTTATAATCTAATGGGCCGCCCATCCAAAGAACAATGGAGCTGTATCTATTCATGGTCTTTTTGGAAATGGAGATGGAGAATGGTTCCTGCTTTCTCCATGTTTTATATAATACATCAATTTTACCTTATATATGCTTCTAAAGAGAATGATCTGGTGTACTATTATAGTTATGATGTATCACTTATTTACCTGAAACATCATTTCGCCCATACTTATTTCAGATAATTCTATTTACAGTGCTCTTTTTAATTATCGTGTTTTTATTTGCTTCTGCCTACTATTCGTATCTGAAAATGCTGCATCACTTTGAAGAAAAGGAAAGAAATGTACGATTCAGCGCTAAAGATTATTCTTACAATTTTTCTTTCAGAAACATTTTCGATTCAAGTGCCTAGTCTCCCTCCAACGTCATTTACGTTCCTGGAATTGGATTGCGAATGACAGGAAGTTAATCGACGTACTATGACAAGTCTTCAGCGTTTCTTTCAACTTTTTATGGTTTTCAGGAAGAGTTACCTGACAGCGAACCAGAAGATTCCGATGGATTTTGGAAACGAGAATATCTAAACTTTTTTGATTTCTCAGATGAGGCAAATAATGTAAAGAAAGCAAGGAGAGAAACAAATATCAAAAAACTGATGACTAACAAAGATTAAAGAAATTGCTAATGTAGTACAGATTTTTTAACAATATTATTGAATCAAGATACATATTCTTATTACGAAATATCCATTTCTAAACGTTATAAAAAACTATACTTTTCTATTGCATACTGCATTGTTGTATTCGTACTTCTCTCTTTCTTCGGTTGTGAAAAACGCGCACATTGCAGATGTGGACAGTTGTACTCCGTTCGTTAAGTTGAAAAGTGTGAGCTCACTCTGCTGCATTCTTATTGAAGACCGAGCTCTCCAGCGAGCTAGCAGACAATCTACAGCTCCGATCCATCGATGTTCGTCGTTCTTCCGAAAGTGTCCTGATCGGTCTTTGCTCGTCCTTGAAGAACTTGGAGCATTTCGTCCCGTTTCAAATCGCTCAATTTTCTTTCTTTCTTTCCAAATTTCTAAATCAAGAGAAAGAAAAAGAAGGCGGCGTTCATTAAATTTATGAAAAAAATTTAGTGATATTTCTTTTGAAATAATTAAATCATTTCTACATCAAAAACACCCAATTTCGCGCAAAATTGAATAAAAAGTACTGCAAAAAAAGGAAATCTGCGTGTCTCGATATTACAAAAGTGAAAATAGTATGGACAATACGCGTCAGTGTATTTGAATATAAAACAAATTCGAAACGGGAAGCGCATAATAAAATAGAAAAAAAGGAGAAGTCTGCATTTAATAGTTATATTTTCAATATAAATTCGAAAGCGGAAGATTTATGAGAGAGCGAGCCTTTCATGGGGTTCGCTTCGTTGATTCGATTGGAAGAATTATTTAGAGTTTTTCTTGGTGTTCAGAGTTGTTTTTTCGAACAAAAATACGAATTCTGAGTACAATTGGTTTCCTAGAATTTAATTTACAATAATTTTTATAGAAACAGTGATTCTGCGGTACCAAAATACCGAAATCGGCCGGCAACGCGGTGTTCGCCGCCTCCAATTCGAAAACAGTGTATCTCATTGGAGCGCATTTACCGACGCCACATCATTTAAAAAGTTTCGAAAATAACTTTCCGTGCTGAAAGTGACGCTAACGTAAATAGCCGACACTATTTGGGAGAATGCAAACGCGCCCTATCAAACTTGCAAAAAAAAGCTGGGATTTAAATTATTAAAATTATCCAATCGTTTTTCTTTGTTTTTCAATGAGTTTTCTTCTAGAAAAGATATTTTAATTTAAAAAAAGGCGATATGGTAGTTGGTGGGAGTTAATGGTTTTTAGTCATTTTTGGAGCTTTATTCTTGATTTTTTTTTCTGAAAATGTTATTAGATATAAGTTATTATCGGATCGCGAGTACGTGGTTTGTCGTATAGTGGCGGTGTTTGGGTCTCGTTAGGGGATAGCGCGTTTTAACGCGCCAATTTAAAATTTGTAAGGAAGCGCACACACTGCGTATGTGATTTCTTTTCGAAAATTGAAGCGAAATTTGACAATAAAAATTAATTTTTAAAAAACATGATTTTCGAAGCGAAATATAAATAGAAAAAATTCCTATATTCGCTTCAATTTTCGAAAAGAAATCACATACGCAGTGTGTGCGCTTCCTTACAAATTTTAAATTGGCGCGTTAAAACGCGCTATCCCCTAACGAGACCCAAACACCGCCACTATACGACAAACCACGTACTCGCGATCCGATAATATGATTAACTAATAAGCGATAAAAAAAATCCTTAAAACGCGCCACCCGTGGAAAAAAACAATTTACAAATATTTTAACAAAAGCAACAAACATTTTCAGAAAAAAAAATTAAGAAAAAAGCTCCAAAAGTGACTAAAAACCATTGACCCCCCTCAACTACCATAGCGCCTAAATAAAAATTTATTTCAAAAATAACAGCAAAACCAGAAAAAAAAATTAAAAGTAGTCAAAATAGAATTGGAAGCGTTGAGTCTGTCTTCCACTATAATACGTTTTTCGAAAAATAATTTATTCAATAATAAAGCAGTGAGAAATTGAACCGTCGTGCAAATGATAATCACAAAAAACTGTATAAGGAAAATAAAGCAATCTTCCAATGGCTCTACGAAAAATCACTATTTATATTTCCGAAAAAGAGGATCTAAATTATGTTCTAATCGAGCCGCGAAAATTTAACGTATCATGATTGTTCATGCATTTGAAAAATTCTGAAAATGCATAATAATACGTATTCTTTCCATATTAACTCGAATTTTCATAATTTCTTTTTAAATCTGCCTTTTCTGTGACTAAAACGTTTCATTTCCGATCCAAATGAAAATTTTCATAATTTAAATCGCCTTTTTTTTGCAAGTTCGGTAGAGCGCGTTTGCATTCTCCCAAATAGTGTCGGCTATTTACGTTAGCGTTGTGTTTTTTCGCGCCGCCCGCCCTGAGTCCAAAAACACGTCAGTATCGCGCCCTTGGCGCCAACTGCAACATGTAGATCAAGGAGATCAGCAGGTCAAAAGTGACTTTAGCTTTGAGGATTTTGATGTCTTTGGTCTACAAACCGAGAAATAACCCGACAGAATAACAGAATATACAGTACCGGCCATAAATATATCATATTATGGTTTTTCGACCAGAACTACCTGAAACGTGGATCAATCTTCCTGAAACTTTCAGGGAAGTTGTAGTGCTAGCTGATACGGTAGCACAACAATTATGACGCAATTTGGAAAAAGGCGCCCTAATGCACACCGCATTTTGTAGTCATCAATTTTTTCCGATTTTTTTCATTTTTTTTCGAATATTGTTTCTGTCGAATTTTTCTATGATTATATAGTTTTAAGTGATGGGACGCAATCAGGGAAATAGTAATCTTGACGTTAGAGTCCAAACTGCAATTCTCGCTGGCCGAGTACAAGGCCGTACCCAAGTACAACTATCGAGACAATTCGGTGTTACTCAAGGGTCAATCTCACGTATTCTGAAGCGCTGTCGAACTCAGGTAAGCTGTGAAAAATGGTTCTCAATACAACAACGTGTCCAGGGCGCTGTAATCCCGAAGAAATCCCCTGGAAGACCACGCACAACTACGAGAAACATGGATAGATGTGTTGTTCGCGCGAGCAGAGAAGACCCCCGACGCACTGCCACAGACATCTACAACATCGTATCATCCCCAACTGACCCCGCACCTTCTCACCGAACCATTCGGCGTCGTTTGCAAGCAGCTGGATTGAATGGAAGGAGACCAGCGAAGAAGCCTTTCATCTCGGAGAAGAATCGCACGTTGCGTGTGAACTGGGCTAAAAGTCATCTTCATAGGACCCGCCAGGACTGGGCCAATATCGTCTGGTCGGACGAAAGTAAGTACAACTTGTTCGGAAGTGACGGTGTGAAGTGGATTCGTCGTCCTATGGGCTCTCGCTACGTCCCCAAGTATCAACTACCAACCATCAAGCACGGTGGGGGTTCCTGCATGGTTTGGGGTTGCTTCTCCGCCACGGGAATGGGTCCTCTCAAACGCATCATCGGTAATCTCCACCGCTACAGATATGAGGATATTTTGGAGAACACCATGAGACCCTGGGCACTTTCTAGCGTGGCCGTGCCTCTGTGTATCAGCAGGATAACGACCCCAAACATCGTTCTCATCACGTGCGCGACTGGTTCAACCGCCGCCGTGTCACCCTTTTGGATTGGCCGAGTCAAAGCCCGGACCTGAACATCATTGAGCACCTATGGGAGAAATTGGAGAGGAGATTGTCCGGAAAAACTGCTTCAAACATCGACGAAAAGTTCAAACTTCTCCAGGAGGAGTGAAAGAAGATTCCCCAATCAACCATCGACACTTTGATCGATTCCATGCCCCGTAGGTGCCAGGCAGTAATTGATGCAAATGGTTTTCCCACAAAATATTGAAATCTCGCAGATAGAACAATTTTTAAGAGCACGAAGTTTCATTTAAGAATTATGGGTTTTTTGCTGTTTTCAATCTTTTTCAAATTACTCCTGTATGCATTAGTTTCGCAAATCCAAATGTTGTTAGCTGATAAATTGTTGCTTCATGAACAAACTGTGAAAAAATCAGATTGATTCGTTTTATATCGAATGAGATATGGTCGAAAAACCATAATATGATACCTTTATGGCCGGTACTGTAAGTTTCAGATAATACATATCCCTGAAAATAGTGAATGAGTGAGAAAACGCAATCTCTTCATTTCTATCATACTCTATCTCACTTACCATATGGTACAAATGACGAGAAATTAGTGGAATCCAACAGTTTCCGACGATTGAGGCAGATGAGACGGAAAGTGGAAGACGCGGAACAAAACAAAATGTAATTCTGTGTAAGGCAGAGAGCGATCCCACTATCAATCATTTTAGGAAATTCTACGCTTCCTCTGTATTACTGTAAATGGGGAGAGAAAAGAATCTTCAACATTTTCAATCTCTCTTCATTCCTATTGCATACATGATCCTTAATCATGTATTATCGGATCGCGAGTACGTGGTTTGTCGTATAGTGGCGGTTTTTGGGTCTCGTTAGGGAATAGCGCGTTTTAAAATTTGTAAGAAAGCGCACACACTGCGTTTGTGATTTCTTTTCGAAAATTGAAGCGAAATTTGACAATAAAAATTAATTAAAAAAAAACATGATTTTCGAAGCAAAATATAAATAGAAAAAATTCCTATATTCGCTTCAATTTTCGAAAAGAAATCACAAACGCAGTGTGTGCGCTTTCTTACAAATTTTAAATTGGCGCGTTAAAACGCGCTATCCCCTAACGAGACCCAAACACCGCCACTATACGACAATCCACGTACTCGCGATCCGATAATATGTGATAAGAATTATTTCATTTTTTTGGGACCGTTCTACGTTTTCTGATCTCCACCGTTTTATAGTTATTAATAAAATAAATGAAACAAATTTCAGAAAAACGCTGAAAAATCTCAAATTTCCACTTCGACAAGTTCTGAATCGTCGTAGCACCCAATTTTATGTGTTTTCCTTATATTATTTTCTCCAGAAAATCATTAAATTCACCGCTAATCCAAAACAACGCATAAAATCAGAAACAACAATGGAGAGCTGAAACAAAAATACTTAATTACTGAATCTTCGTTAGGAGTGATGGTAGTCATAGGATCAAATTTAATTTCCTCTCCACTGTCTTCTGAAAATCTAACTGTCACAGGCACTGTTGTTGATAGAGAAGTGGGGTTAATGGGCAGCTTATCTGGAAAACAATACGGCTCACGTTTCTCCGTAAAGATTCGTGAAACACTCACTACAACCATATCCATTGTACTTAATGGAGGAGGATGTGTTCCTTTGGTAAACTAGGCACGCTTTCCGATTTTCGAAAAAAGGATGAGTATTTTCATTAATTTCAAATATTCCCTCGCCGTTTTGAGAGAAGGGAGGAAGCTGAAAACAGAATGGTTCGGCAATTAGCAAATGCATTTGAAGAATACCTTCATTTGCGGCAGATCAATGTTTTGAAGTTTTTTGTTCGACAAGAATCTGATGACTGGGTCGTAACCTGAGTTTAATTGGCATACGTTTCGGCGCTATCTCAGTTGGGGGGTCCAGTGGTTTTTAGTCATTTTGGAGGTTTTTTTTGGGTTTTTTTTCTGAAAATGTTATTAGACATACTCGTGTAAAACTAGCAATTTTTAGAACAATTTTATTGGCAGACAACAAAAGTACGCACAAAAATGAAAATGACTAGGTGACTGGATATTTCTTGGAGATAACTCGTAAAATTTCGCTTCATCATGATACAGCGCCTCAAAGTAATGATCATCCCATAAAATTTCTTTGAGGCCACACTTTGGCATAGGCTTAGGCTTAGTCTTAGGCTTAGGTTTAGGTTTACTTCAAGTCGAGAAGTGCATCAGCTGCGGTCCTATTCATATCTATGATTAACTAAGTTATTATTAACTAATAAGCAAAAAAAAATCCAAAAAAATTGTTGAATCGCGCCACGCGTGAAAAAAAGTGGAATCGTAGTTTTTGTATTAAGAGTAAGCGCCACGCATGAAAAAAAACTTACAGATATTTCAACAATAACAATAAACATTTTCAGAAAAAAAAATTGCAAAAACCTCCAAAATGACTAAAAACTACTGAACCCCCCCCCCCCCAACTAAGATAGCGCCAACGTTTCCTTTTTTCATTGTTTATGACAATTAGTTCCAGAATATGCGCTTCCTTTTTCAAGAAATATCGTAAAAAACTTAATTCAAAGCTAATGCAAACGTGCTACATAATTCGGGCTCGTATACTCTTCTTTACTAATTGAAAATTGACATGGCCGGAGCTTAGGAACAGCATCCACGACAACCCGCCTCGGTCAACTCTGAATGTTCAGCATCTCGGCTTTTTTCAAAAGCTAAATAAAGTAATTTTCTTATTTCTTCTTATGAATACCAACAACGATTAGTTCGTCGTCGTGTCGTGGTTGCCTTAGTTGATCTTCCGACGCGCCGGCCCATCTGAATTTTCATTGAATCTGAACTAGTCTATCTACTTTTATGTATTTTGCGAATGATAAATTACTTTCGGTGCAAGATGCCGGGTCTTACTGAAGCACTCACTTTTATCCAAGGTGGCCACTTGTTTCAGATGTTTCAAAAAGCTCACGTCTTCCAATTTTTCTGTATTCTCAATGATCAATGTTCCATAGATATTGGTCACATTTTCCATTCTCCATACTTCATTCTCATTGCCGTTATTAATAGCAACATCTCCAATAACATGCTGACAAGTTGGCTCCAACGATTCCAACCTCTCATAAATGCACACTTTCTGCCCATCTTTCCGGGTCAAGTCAGCACATATCGAGGCGTCCAGAGCAAAGAATGTAGCATATATTTCAGCGAACATTTGCAATTCGAGTGTGGAAAGACAGAAATCTGGATGATTTCGTTCCAGGCTTATCGTAAATCCACTTGAAGGCTCCAATTTCTGTTTCAAAAAAGTCGATTTATAGATTTTCCAACAGAGCTCAATCGAGATGGCTTCTTTATTTAAGCATGTTAAAGAAGTAACTTTTTCCGATCAATATTTCGCATTTACAAGCTGATAATTCACCAGCCATTACCCGCCAGGATGATACCCAACCCTCAGCTCTCACACGAACATTGGAGGCGTCGGCTTCCTTGTCCACAGAAGCATCGAACACCTCCTCGCCTCAGGCAAGACTATCCGTCCTCGCTTAGCTGTCTTACGTCTACGAATCGACACATAAACGTCAAGTCATGGGCAGTATCGAAGAAGCTGTATGTATATCCAGCAAGAAGATAAGAGCCAAACTGTTCGATTCGACAGTTTTCCTGCGCTCTGCTACGGATCTGAGACCTGGGTCCGATAACAAGACTACTTCTATGATTTTTGCAAGAACCCAACGAGCTCTAGAAAAGACTAATCGAAGAGAACAACGAAAGCAGAATCTAAGAAGCACCGATCTACGGCAAATATCCGGCATCCGAGACGCTGTCGAACTCAAAACAACCGCGAAGTACCTATGGGCAGGTCACGTCGTACGAAGCCAAGGCGATAGATGGACAAACCGGATCACCTTCTAGAATCCAAGGTACGTCAAAAGAACATTAAGCCGTCCCGCAACACGATGGTCCGACGCACTGAAGAAATTCAATATTCCCGATGGTAACTGGTTGGAAGCCGCACAGGACTGAAACAAATGGAAAGAGACGTGTGCCCCCGACGGTGAGAACATCCCCAGCCGACTACCGCTATCCAAGTAAATATCCAAGTATTAGCTCAAAAAGGCCTAGATGCAAGTCGGTTTTTTACCTTAAAAGAATCCCAGCCAAGTCTTGTCATTTTCGGATTATCGTGGATTTTGGTCACATTGAAACCTTGATATACTTCACCGGTTATTGATTTCAGATTTTCCAGAAACGAAAGGTTTCTCAGATCCGTTTCATAAACTTCAATAGTCGATGATACATTTCTTAAAACAGAAAATCTGGACAAATCCGTCGCATCTGTGACTCGAGTGATTTTAAGACCGCCATTTATTCCTCCAGTGATCGTAGTGCAATTTGGATAGTAGGCAAGGGATTCTTGATCAATTCTAATATTTCTACAACCTGAAAATAAGAAAAAATATATATATTCTTCTACTTAAAAGTGTGTTAATTCTTACCACAATCTTTCAGATTACCGTAAACATTGAAATCCACATTATAAATGAAAGTTTGCATGTCACAATATGGCTTGAAATTGAGTTTTGAATTGTTGGTAATGTGCCAAATGCACTCATTAGAGATGTACCAGTTTTGCATAACTTTTACATCTTTTAGCTCCGGATTATGGCTAATTATGAGACCTATAAGGACTTCTAATGCAAGATTTATCAAAAGAATGATTTCCAGCAAAATGGGTGGCATTTTTGTTTATAAAAATGTGGTAGTAAAACTGTAGAAACTCACTTTTATCGCAGTAAAACTCGCTTAAACCAGATAAAAATGAAAGAGAAGTAAAATTAGTGTGTTCAATTTTTAAGAACCCATTCAAATATTTCAGTTTCGAAAAGTACTTCACAAGTGATACGTCCGGCATATCAGTTTCAGCTGAGAAATATAGATTTCCACAAACGACTTCACACGTCGTGGGCCATTGTTTGATTGATTCCGATGTTATCAATGTTCCGTCAAAATGACATTTTTTGTCTGAAAAATAGAAGATGGTTGCCTTTTTTTTAAAGCTTTTCTACTATTTCCCACTTACCGCACTGAAAATAAAATTCCAGTTCCACGAAGCATAAAAAAATATTAACAAATATAAGAAAAT
Organism: Caenorhabditis inopinata; assembly: GCA_003052745.1. Lineage (NCBI taxonomy): Eukaryota > Metazoa > Nematoda > Chromadorea > Rhabditida > Rhabditidae > Caenorhabditis > Caenorhabditis inopinata. Next base: position 14,192,845 of record AP018155.1, on the reverse strand, counting down.
GTTGCACAACCATAACGCTAGAATCAATTGGGATATATAAAGCTTCAGGAAACTTGTCATACATCTGGAATTAATCACAAGGTGCACCCAACAATTACAGTAGTCTAATAAATGTGCTTTGTCGAGCATGTGATCTGGCGCACTTCTGGCGAGTTTATCGCAAAACGAAAATAACATTGAAAATTTGAAAACATTCGAAAAGAACTCACAAACGCAGTGTGTGCGCTTTCTTACAATTTTTAAATTAGCGCATTAAAACGCGCTATCCCCTAACGAGACCCAAACAGCGCCTTTAAACGAAAAATCACGTACTCGCGGATGGATAATATATCACCGTAAAACCTCTAATAGAATTGCCTCCCTAATTGTCTTGCCCCTTCGTGATGACACAATCTGATTTTTTAAATCCAAGTTTGAGGCTTGAGAACTGTAAACCACCCATCCACATGTCAATACTGAAAAGAGAGCAAACCAATTTAGATTTGTTGTTTTTTCCTTATTTCATCTTTTTTAAAATTGTTTTTTCTTCTTTTTGTTTGATGATTTTCTATTTTTAAATGTTTTTCTCGATCACGTATTGGACCTCCAGATGAATACGTCGAAAAATTTGTTGATTTTTGTCTTTATGTTGAAAAACTGATGCTCCAAAATATCTATAACTACGTTTATTCCTGTATTGATACGGCTGATGATTTGGATTCCTCAAATAAATAGTTTGATCATCGATGAATTGGGAGCAAGTCAGGTAGGTCGTTCAACAAAAAATTAAGAAAAAGTTCAGTTCTCCGTAACTACATACAACTGGACGTGACAAGCTTCATATCTCTGTCATGCTTACTGCTCGTTCGGACGGATTCAAGTATCGTTTTTTTTGCTTCCGAAAAAATGTCCTATTGCATCGATTATTAAAAAGTTTGGTTCGTCGATGGAGCTGTCATGGTCAGGGAGAACATTTTTCAATGTTGAGACCACCGAGAATTTCCTTAAATCTATCATCGGAACCACTTTGTTTGGAAAGAGACTGTTAGTCTGGGATTCATATCGTTCATATCGTTACCACATTAACACGGATACAAAGAAAGTGATGGAAATCCTACGTGTTGATATGGTCGTGATCCCTGGAGGGACCACTAAATTCAAGTCGTACACAAACTCAGGAAGCATGCGTCTTCGTTCACAATGGAAATTTATATACAATGAGTTTTAGACGCTTGGAAACAGCTGCCAAAATCTTTGATCAAAAGATCTTTTACCGAATGTGGGTTGAAGAATGTCGTGAGCCGTGTGAAGTTAGTGACGGGGTAGCAGGCCTCAGCGAGTAACGGAGAGAAAAGAGTCGAAGGGATGTCTGTAGCGCGCGCAATAGAGGGATGAGCAATGTGGATAAACGATAAAACAAGGGGATTTACACTTACAAACCAGTTTATTCAAAAATAAACAAGGATTTATCCGTGGTTGGAGAGGTCTGGACGACTTCGGAGACGTGGTGATTAGGTCACGTCTGGAAAAGAGACAGATTTAATCTTTTTTATACAGATTAGGTCTCTTCGATCACGTGGCTACTCGTTTTTGTACGGAAAGCCAGGATCTTTGGGGGAAAATGGGAGGACAAAAGGCGTAAGTCCAGAATCTGGAGATTTTGGAGAATTTACGCCAAAAAAAGACGTGGCGCGGTATAAAAAGACGACGTAATAAATATTAAAAATATATAAAATTGATTCTGACGACGTAACGTGAAGAAAAACGGCGAAACGTTACGTAAAAAGCGCCAAAAACAATCTGCAGAAGTAATCGATTTTTTGGCCTAATTTAAGGTGAGCAACGGGCGCATGCCGCACCGGGTCTCGCCGCGCGCGGCGGACTACGATAGCGGCGGAAAGGGCGCGACGTTTGAATTTTAGGTTTTGAATGAAATGAGTTAGAGGAACGGAATAAACGGTAATAAAAGGGGAAAACCTACAGTTTTTTGTGGTGAAGTAATTTGGATAAATTACAGATTATAAAGCTGTAAGGTTGTGGGTTTTGCGGAGGCATAATCCACAACAAAGAATGTTACGGATGGATCCGAAGATTTCAAAATGCATTGTTTCAAAGACGAAGGCATAATACCAGAAGGATTGGAACTGATGAAACGAAAAAGAGAAGAAGCTGCCCAGTCATTGTCTTTAGGTTCAGTTGGATTTGAGTTCTATTTGAGTTTTTACGGTATGTGAGATTGTTTTCACATATCTCGCGCCGATACCATCACAGTTCCACTGAGTATACAAGTGGATGTGTAATAGTGTTTAATAAGTGTTTGTAAATAGAGGTTTTATTGCGAAAATATTATTTTTATTAAAAAATACCAGAAAGAACAGTTAAAAGCAGTTAATATGAATCAAATAATGTCCGCAAAATAACAGACAGAATCAAAAGGTTCGAAAAGTCAATCAGCCTTGTGCGATCCGCTACCCTATTTCCAGTATCATCAATAGGCATTTCATACTCGACATCTGAAAAATAAAATCTCGAGTCGGATTACGCTGTACTTACCGCATTCTTTTCCATCGAACATTACATTTATAGTGAAAACATCATTCATAAATATACTACAAGAGGAAGAGTTGATGATTCCTTTTCTGTTATTCAGAAAATTGATCTGATGTTCACTCGTTGAAAAGACTCTCTGAAATATGATTTATATTCTTTTGGAACTAAAAAAATAAATATCTTAATATCGGTGAATTCGGTTCTATTAGTTCAATGAGTTGGAAAAACTTTAAAAGTTGCCAAAACTTCTTGTAATAAAGGTGCAGGACCCTAAAATAGCCGGTGTGACTAACTTCGGGAAGAAAATTCATACCTTCAAATTCGGCATATTGACATCAAGCAGCTCTCTGTTTGAGTCTATTTGCATTGGAATTGATGTTTCTGAAACTACGTTGATGTTCAATTATTGTATCGAAAAGTCCCACGATTCAAGTTGACAATATACTTCAGTTCTGCTAGAAAACTAAAGTTCGTCAGGGTGGTGTTCAAAATCGTCAGCGATCCGTATATATTCCGTACGGTTTTGAGCTTATTCACATGCTCTTCGTCTCCAGATGTTACGACAACTTCTCCAAGAATTTCGGTGCAATTAGTCTTCAGATGACTCATGGAATCAAACACGCAAACTGATTTTTCAGTTTCATTTTGACAAAACTTCGCTTCAATTTTCTCGAAAACCACGTTATGTTTTAAAAATAACTTCATTTCCGCTGTTGTCAAACAGAAATCGGCATTGACATATTGGATTAGTATTACAAAATTTGGTTTAATGGATTTGAGAGTCTGAAAGAAATGTCTTTAAATTGATATTTTTATTTTTGGCAATACTTGCAATCCGGTACAGTTTTTCTCAAATTGTGATAAGTTTTATCGGAAAATTTCAAACTATACAGTACAGTGCAATAGTATACGAACCGTAGTGATTTTTACCGAATCTCGACTTCGGATGATCCGATCAACCCCAAAGTTTCAGGAATTGAGGAAAACGCTTAAAAAATCAGTTTTAATAACAAAAGAACACATTTACTCACAAAAAAATTTTTTTTTGAAAACAATTTAAAAAATTGAAAAAATTGATATTTTGATTTTTGATATTCATGGGAAGAAAAAACAAAAATGAAAAGTTAAAAATTGGGGGAAATAATACGAAATAATTAAATTAACTTAATACTTGGTCACCATGCCTTTAGCTTTGATAACGGCCTCACATCTTCTTGGCATCGAGTCGATCAAGTTCATAAGGGTCTGAAGTGGGATTTTGGTCAATTCTTCCTTGAGTTGCTTGAAATTTTCGGTGCAATTTTTTGCTTTTCTGTCTTTCAAACGTCTACCAAAGACCTCCCAGAGATGCTCAATGGAATTCCGGTCGGGAGATTGGCATGGCCAGGTCATAACGTTGACTTGACGCTGTGCGAACCAATCTTTGACGAAGAGGGAAGAGAGTTTCGGATCGTTGTCCAGAGAGGACCTACGCCATTGGCGTGGAAACAGCCCCAAACTATGCCGTTACCACCACCGTGCTTAACAGTCGGAACCTGGTACTTGGGATCGTACCGTTTGTTAACTGAACGTCGTACATGAGTGATTCGTTCTAGCCAATCATCAAATACTTCGATTCGTCGCTCTACAGTACCTTATTCCACTGTTGAGGTGTCCAGTGCAGATGATCCTTCGCTCACTTCAATCGAGCCAGAAGCTTCTTCTCGGAAATCATTGGCCTTTTCACTGGGCGCCTTCCGAAGAGTCCAGAATCACGCACACGTCTTCTGACAGTGTCGCTGGACACCTATAAGACATATCAATTGAAATTATTTGAGAAATGTCCAAAAAACTAACCTCGACTCCAGATAACCGATTTAGAAGTCTTGAACTGCTTTGCGAGGGTGGACATGTCCAGACCCATCTGACGACAACGGATGATAGCCAATCGTTGAGATTCTGAGAAGTTAGGTGAGCCACATGGTCTACCGATTCTAAATAACAATATTCATGCATAAAAGAACGAGAATACTTGAAAAAATATTGAAAAAAAAATGAAAAAACCAAAAAATCGGATTTTACCCATTGTCAAAAAATTCAAAAATAAGTTCGCAATTGTTACTGCTTACCGTAATTTATCATTCAAACTCATTTTTAAGCGTTTTTCTCAATTCCTGAAACTTTGGCGTCGATCAGATCATCCGACGTCGAGTTTCGGACAAAAATCAGCCCGGTTCGTATACTTTTGCACGGTACTGTAGATTTCGGTGTTTTATAATAAAACAGAAAATGTAAATATAGTGAACAAATTGATATTAGAGCAGAATCCGTCAGGAGGGTGGGGGGGGGGGCGATAGAATCCAGGCCGATTTCATGTTCCCGGATCATTGCTACATATGTATTTCAAATTGTATCACTTCATGGAAATCATCGGAGCATAAATTCAATTGACTCGCCCTGATTTTCAGCTTGCAACATTATCCTAACTTTAATTTTCTTTTGGATAAATGTTAGCAACCCGGATTACAAGTATTTCTGTAAAAATTTTCATATTTAATACCTTCAGCGTTGGAATACGTAATCTTGTTAAATTATAGTTATTGGCGATAAATATATCAGCACCATAAATATCATCCGAATTAATATTCTCTAATTTTTTCAAAAATGAGAGATCCTGGAAATCAGTATTGGAAATAACAAATACTCCATCGATATTTTGAATTCCATTCAGTGGAGTCGTATCTACTGGCAAGTTGTCGTTGTTAGTCGTGGAAATATCCTTCAATCTCAGACCACCGGTAATTGCGGTACATTCTTCGAATCGGTTTATTGAAGTAGAAACATCGCTAATAGTATTGCAAGCTGAAAAAAAAAGTTTTAAAGATTATGGAAATATCGATTTTCATCATACCATCACAATTTATGTAGTTCTCGGTAAAGAACAAAAAAGTTATATTCTCATGCTTTATACAAACTTCTCTGGCATCTAGAGCAATATTATGAATTCCATCGAAGATGCATGTAATTTTCGTCAAATTTCCGAATGTAAGATTCTGTAGATAGTTGTTATACGAAATGTGGAAACCTTGCCGAGCTGGAAAACTTTGAAGAATAATTGGGAATGAGTGGGGAGTTTTAAGAAAACTAATCGGGAATTGCAGCATGTGAAGTTTAACATTTTGATACTTTTTCTACTCATCTTCTCAATTCGTCTCAATTTCATTTTCTCTCTCTCTCTCTCTCTCTGGCTCTCTCTTTTTTCTGCACTCACCAACATCACAGTGAACTTCTTCCAAGCCTGCTAAAAATTCGGTGGTCTTATACGGTGAATTCTCCATTTGAAATGCTCCCTTCAAAACTTTCAGATTTTTGAATAAAGTCGTTAGATCAAAAATAGAAACATCCGAGATATTGGTGAATCTCAAAATTCCACAAACTTCGGTGCACTTTACGGGCCACTTTTTAATAGTAGCGGAGTATAGTGAATTTTCAAAAAACCAACAATCAGCGTCTGAACGAGTTATTCAAAAACTTTTTTTTTCTTTCTTGGATTTTTGAACTCACCACAGTTATATGCTTTTTTTATTTTTTCAGCTTCGGTTTTCATGTCCTGCGTTTTTGAGAATTGGAAAAGATAAATAAATGGAAAAATAGCTGAAATCGCTTTCATGAGAGCAAGTGAATTGAAAAATTGTTTATGAAGGACAGCTTTAGTAGTTTCTCAAATGCTAGAATTATCTTGTCATTTGAAAAATAGTGTGTGATATACTTCATCGGTAATTGATTTCAGATTTTCCAGAAACGAAAGGTTTCTCAGATCCGTTTCATAAACTTCAATAGTCGATGATACATTTCTTAAAACAGAAAATCTGGACAAATCCGTCGCATCTGTGACTCGAGTGATTTTAAGACCACCATTTATTCCTCCAGTGATCGTAGTGCAATTTGGATAATAGACAAGGGATTCATGGTCAATTCTCATATTTCTACAATAAGAAAAAAAAATCTATATTCTTCTACTTAAAAGTGTGTTAATTCTTACCACAATCTTTCAGATTACCGTAAACATTGAAATCCACATTATAAATGAAAGTTTGCATGTCACAATACGGCTTGAAATTGAGCTTTGAATTGTTGGTAATGTGCCAAATGCACTCATTAGAAATGTACCAGTTTTGCATAACTTTTACATCTTTTAGCTCCGGATTATGGCTAATTATGAGACCTATATGGACTTCTAAAGCAAGGTTTATCACAGAAACGATTTCCACCAAAATGGGTGGCATTTTTGTTTATAAAAATGTGGTAGTAAAACTGTAGAAACTCACTTTTATCGCAGTAAAACTCGCTTAAACCAGATAAAAATGAAAGAGAAGTAAAATTAGTGTGTTCAATTTTTAAGAACCCATTCAAATATTTCAGTTTCGAAAAGTACTTCACAAGTGATACGTCCGGCATATCAGTTTCAGCTGAGAAATATAGATTTCCACAAACGACTTCACACGTCGTGGGCCATTGTTTGATTGATTCCGATGTTATCAATGTTCCGTCAAAATGACATTTTTTGTCTGAAAAATAGAAGATGGTTGCCTTTTTTTTACAGCTTTTCTACTATTTCCCACTTACCGCACTGAAAATAAAATTCCAGTTCCACGAAGCATAAAAAATATTAACAAATATAAGAAAATGTTGCACAACCATAACGCTAGAATCAATTGGGATATATAAAGCTTCAGGAAACTTGTCATACATCTGGAATTAATCACAAGGTGCACCCAACAATTACAGTAGTCTAATAAATGTGCTTTGTCGAGCATGTGATCTGGCGCACTTCTGGCGAGTTTATCGCAAAACGAAAATAACATTGAAAATTTGAAAACATTCGAAAAGAACTCACAAACGCAGTTTGTGCGCTTTCTTACAATTTTTAAATTAGCGCGTTAAAACACGCTATCCCCTAAGGAGACCCAAACAGCGCCTTTAAACGAAAAATCACGTACTCGCGGATGGATAATATATTACCGTAATAATTGTCTTGCCCCTTCGTGACGACACAATCTGATTTTTTAAATCCAAGTTTGAGGTTTGAGAACTGTAAACCACCCATCCACATTTCAATACTGAAAAGAGAGCAAACCAATTTAGATTTGTTGTTTTTTCCTTATTTCATTTTTTTTAATTGTTTTTTCTTCTTTTTGTTTGATGATTTTCTATTTTTTTAATGTTTTCCTCGATCACGTATCACCTCCAGATGAATACGTCGAAAAATGTGTTGATTTTTGTCTTTATGTTGAAAAACTGATGCTCCAAAATATCTATAACTATGTTTATTCCTGTATTGATACGGCTGATTATTTGGATTCCTCAAATAAATAAAAAAATTAAGAAAAAGTTCAGGTCTCCGTAACTACAACTGGACGTGACAAGCTTCATATCTCTGTCATGCTTACTGCTCGCTCGGACGGATTCAAGTATCGTCCGTTTGTTTTGCTTCCGAAAAAATGTCCTATTGCATCGATTATTAAAACGTTTGGTTCGTCGATGGAGCTGTCATGGTCAGGGAGAACATTTTTCAATGATGAAACCACAGATCATCTCCTTAAATCTATCATCGGAACCACTTTGTTTGGAAAGAGATTGTTAGTCTGGGATTCATATCGTTCATATCGTTACCACATTAACACGGATACAAAGAAAGTGATGGAAATCTTACGTGTTGATATGGTCGTGATCCCTGGAGGGACCACTAAATTCAAGTCGTACACAAACTCAGGAAGCATGCGTCTTCGTTCACAATGGAAATTTATTTACAATGAATTTTAGACGCTTGGAAACAGCTGCCAAAATCTTTGATCAAAAAATCTTTCACCGAATGTGGGTTGAAGAATGTTACGGATGGATCCGAAGATTTCAAAATTCATTGTTTCAAAGACAAAGGCATAATATCAGAAGGATTGGAACTGATGAAACGAAAAAGAGAAGAAGCTGTCCAGTCATTGTCTTTAGGTTCAGTTGGATTTGAGTTCTATTTGAGTTTTTACGGTATGTGAGATTGTTTTCACATATCTTGCGCCGATACCATCACAGTTTCACTGAGTATACAAGTGGATGTTTAATAGTGTTTAATAAGTGTTTGTAAATAGAGGTTTTATTGTGAAAATATTATTTTTATTTAAAAAATACCAGAAAGAACAGTTAAAAGCAGTTAATATGAATCAAATAAAGTCCGCAAAATAACAGACAGAATCAAAAGGATCGAAAAGTCAATCAGCCTTGTGCGAATCGCTGCCCTATTTCCAGTATCATCAATAGGCGTTTCATACTCGACACCTGAAAAATGAAATCTCGAGTCGGATTACGCTGTACTTACCACATTCTTTTCCATCGAACATTACATTTGTAGTGAAAACATCATTCATAAATATACTACAAGAGGAAGAGTTGATGATTCCTTTTCTGTTATTCAGAAAATTGATCTGATGTTCACTCGGTGAAAAGACTCTCTGAAATATGATTTATATTCTTTTGGAACTGAAAAAAAATAAATATCTTAATATCGGTGAATTCGGTTCTATTAGTTCAATGAGTTGGAAAAGCTTTAAAAGTTGCCAAAACTTCTTGTAATAAAGGTGCAGGACCCTAAAATAGCCGGTGTGACTAACTTCGGGCAGAAAATTCATACCTTCAAATTCGGCATATTGACATCAAGCAGCTCTTTGTTTGAGTCTATTTGCATTGGAATTGATGTTTCTGAAACTACGTTGATGTTCAATTATTGTATCGAAAAGTCCCACGATTCAAGTTGACAATATACTTCAGTTCTGCTAGAAAACTAAAGTTCGTCAGGGTGGTGTTCAAAATCGTCAGCGATCCGTATATATTCCGTACGGTTTTGAGCTTATTCACATGCTCTTCGTCTCCAGATGTTACGACAACTTCTCCAAGAATTTCGGTGCAATTAGTCTTCAGATGACTCATGGAATCAAACACGCAAACTGATTTTTCAGTTTCATTTTGACAAAACTTCGCTTCAATTTTCTCGAAAACCACGTTATGTTTTAAAAATAACTTCATTTCCGCTGTTGTCAAACAGAAATCGGCATTGACATATTGGATTAGTATTACAAAATTTGGTTTAATGGATTTGAGAGTCTGAAAGAAATGTCTTTAAATTGATATTTTTATTTTTGGCAATACTTGCAATCCGGTACAGTTTTTCTCAAATTGTGATAAGTTTTATCGGAAAATTTCAAACTATACAGTACAGTGCAAAAGTATACGAACCGTAGTGATTTTTACCGAATCTCGACTTCGGATGATCCGATCAACCCCAAAGTTTCAGGAATTGAGGAAAACGCTTAAAAATCAGTTTTAATAACAAAAGAACAAATTTACTCACAAAAAAATTTTTTTTTGAAAACAATTTAAAAAATTGAAAAAATGGATATTTTGATTTTTGATATTCATGGGAAGAAAAAACAAAAATGAAAAGTTAAAAATTGGGGGAAATAATACGAAATAATTAAATTAACTTAATACTTGGTCACCATGCCTTTAGCTTTGATAACGGCCTCACATCTTCTTGGCATCGAGTCGATCAAGTTCATAAGGGTCTGAAGTGGGATTTTGGTCAATTCTTCCTTGAGTTGCTTGAAATTTTCGGTGCAATTTTTTGCTTTTCTGTCTTTCAAACGTCTACCAAAGACCTCCCAGAGATGCTCAATGGAATTCCGGTCGGGAGATTGGCATGGCCAGGTCATAACGTTGACTTGACGCTGTGCGAACCAATCTTTGACGAAGAGGGAAGAGAGTTTCGGATCGTTGTCCAGAGAGGACCTACGCCATTGGCGTGGAAACAGCACCAAACTATGACGTTACCACCACCGTGCTTAACAGTTGGAACCTGGTACTTGGGATCGTACCGTTTGTTAACTGAACGTCGTACATGAGTGATTCGTTCTAGCCAATCATCAAATACTTCGATTCGTCGCTCTACAGTACCTTATTCCACTGTTGAAGTGTCCAGTGCAGATGATACTTCGCTCACTTCAATCGAGCCAGAAGCTTCTTCTCGGAAATCATTGGCCTTTTCACTGGGCGCCTTCCGAAAAGTCCAGAATCACGCATACGTCTTCTGACAGTGTCGTTGGACACCTATAAGACATATCAATTGAAATTATTTGAGAAATGTCCAAAAAACTAACCTCGACTCCAGATATCCGATTTAGAAGTCTTGAACTGCTTTGCGAGGGTGGACATGTCCAGATCCATGAGACGACCACGGATGATAGCCATTCGCTGAGATTCTGATAAGTTAGGTGAGCCACATGGTCTACCCATTCTAAATGACAATATTCATGCATAAAAGAACGAGAATACTTGAAAAAATATTGAAAAAAAAATGAAAAAACCAAAAAATCGGATTTTACCCATTGTCAAAAAATTCAAAAATAAGTTCGCAATTGTTACTGCTTACCGTAATTTATCATTTAAACTCATTTTTTAAGCGTTTTTCTCAATTCCTGAAACTTTGGCATCGATCAGATCATCCGATGTCGAGTTTCGGACAAAAATCAGCCCGGTTCGTATACTTTTGCACGGTACTGTAGATTTCGGTGTTTTATAATAAAACAGAAAATGTAAATATAGTGAACAAATTGATATTAAAGCAGAATCCGTCAAGAGGGTGGGGGGGCGATAGAATCCAGGCCGATTTCATGTTCCCGGATCCTTGCTACATATGTATTTCAAATTGTATCACTTCATGGAAATCATCGGAGCATAAATTCAATTAACTCGCCCTGATTTTCAGCTTGCAACATTATCCTAACTTTAATTTTCTTTTGGATAAATGTTAGCAACCCGGATTACAAGTATTTCTGTAAAAATTTTCATATTTAATACCTTCAGCGTTGGAATACGTAATCTTGTTAAATTATAGTTATTGGCGATAAATATATCAGCACCATAAATATCATCCGAATTAATATTCTCTAATTTTTTCAAAAATGAGAGATCCTGGAAATCAGTATTGGAAATAACAAATACTCCATCGATATTTTGAATTCCATTCAGTGGAGTCGTATCTACTGGCAAGTTGTCGTTGTTAGTCGTGGAAATATCCTTCAATCTCAGACCACCGGTAATTGCGGTACATTCTTCGAATCGGTTTATTGAAGTAGAAACATCGCTAATAGTATTGCAAGCTGAAAAAAAAAAGTTTTAAAGATTATGGAAATATCGATTTTCATCATACCATCACAATTTATGTAGTTCTCGGTAAAGAACAAAAAAGTTATATTCTCATGCTTTATACAAACTTCTCTGGCATCTAGAGCAATATTATGAATTCCATCGAAGATGCATGTAATTTTCGTCAAATTTCCGAATGTAAGATTCTGTAGATAGTTGTTATACGAAATGTGGAAACCTTGCCGAGCTGGAAAACTTTGAAGAATAATTGGGAATGAGTGGGGAGTTTTAAGAAAACTAATCGGGAATTGCAGCATGTGAAGTTTAACATTTTGATACTTTTTCTACTCATCTTCTCAATTCGTCTCAATTTCATTTTCTCTCTCTCTCTCTCTCTCTGGCTCTCTCTTTTTTCTGCACTCACCAACATCACAGTGAACTTCTTCCAAGCCTGCTAAAAATTCGGTGGTCTTATACGGTGAATTCTCCATTTGAAATGCTCCCTTCAAAACTTTCAGATTTTTGAATAAAGTCGTTAGATCAAAAATAGAAACATCCGAGATATTGGTGAATCTCAAAATTCCACAAACTTCGGTGCACTTTACGGGCCACTTTTTAATAGTAGCGGAGTATAGTGAATTTTCAAAAAACCAACAATCAGCGTCTGAACGAGTTATTCAAAAACTTTTTTTTTCTTTCTTGGATTTTTGAACTCACCACAGTTATATGCTTTTTTTATTTTTTCAGCTTCGGTTTTCATGTCCTGCGTTTTTGAGAATTGGAAAAGATAAATAAATGGAAAAATAGCTGAAATCGCTTTCATGAGAGCAAGTGAATTGAAAAATTGTTTATGAAGGACAGCTTTAGTAGTTTCTCAAATGCTAGAATTATCTTGTCATTTGAAAAATAGTGTGTGATATACTTCACCGGTAATTGATTTCAGATTTTCCAAAAACGAAAGGTTTCTCAGATCCGTTTCATAAACTTCAATAGTCGAAGATACATTTCTTAAAACAGAAAATCTGGACAAATCCGTCGCATCTGTGACTCGAGTGATTTTAAGACCACCATTTATTCCTCCAGTGATCGTAGTGCAATTTGGATAATAGACAAGGGATTCATGGTCAATTCTCATATTTCTACAATAAGAAAAAAAAATCTATATTCTTCTACTTAAAAGTGTGTTAATTCTTACCACAATCTTTCAGATTACCGTAAACATTGAAATCCACATTATAAATGCAAGTTTGCATGTCACAATATGGCTTGAAATTGAGTTTTGAATTGTTGGTAATGTGCCAAATGCACTCATTAGAGATGTACCAGTTTTGCATAACTTTTACATCTTTTAGCTCCGGATTATGGCTAATTATGAGACCTATAAGGACTTCTAAAGCAAGGCTTATCACAGGAACGATTTCCACCAAAATGGGTGGCATTTTTGTTTATAAAAATGTAGTAGTAAAACTGTAGAAACTCACTTCTATCGCAGTAAAACTCGCTTAAACCAGATAAAAATGAAAGCGAAGTAAAATTAGTGTGTTCAATTTTTAAGAACCCATTCAAATATTTCAGTTTCGAAAAGTACTTCACAAGTGATACGTCCGGCATATCAGTTTCAGCTGAGAAATATAGATTTCCACAAACGACTTCACACGTCGTGGGCCATTGTTTGATTGATTCCGATGTTATCAATGTTCCGTCAAAATGACATTTTTTGTCTGAAAAATAGAAGATGGTTGCCTTTTTTTAAAGCTTTTCTACTATTTCCCACTTACCGCACTGAAAATAAAATTCCAGTTCCCCGAAGCATAAAAAAATATTAACAAATATAAGAAAATGTTGCACAACCATAACGCTAGAATCAATTGGGATATATAAAGCTTCAGGAAACTTGTCATACATCTGGAATTAATCACAAGGTGCACCCAACAATTACAGTAGTCTAATAAATGTGCTTTGTTGAGCATGTGATCTGGCGCACTTGGGGAGAGTTTATCGCAAAACGAAAATAACATTGAAAACTTGAAAACATTCGAAAAGAACTCACAAACGCAGTTTGTGCGCTTTCTTACAATTTTTAAATTAGCGCGTTAAAACGCGCTATCCCCTAACGAGACCCAAGCAGCGCCTTTAAACGAAAAATCACGTACTCGCGGATGGATAATATATTACCGTAATAATTGTCTTGCCCCTTCGTGATGACACAATCTGATTTTTTAAATCCAAGTTTGAGGTTTGAGAACTGTAAACCACCCATCCACATTTCAATACTGAAAAGAGAGCAAACCAATTTAGATTTGTTGTTTTTTCCTTATTTCATCTTTTTTAAAATTGTTTTTTCTTCTTTTTGTTTGATGATTTTCTATTTTTAAATGTTTTTCTCGATCGCGTATTTGACCTCCAGATGAATACGTCGAAAAATGTGTTGATTTTTGTCTTTATGTTGAAAAACTGATGCTCCAAAATATCTATAACTACGTTTATTCCTGTATTGATACGGCTGATTATTTGGATTCCTCAAATAAATAGTTTGATCATCGATGAATTGGGAGCAAGTCAGGTAGGTCGTTCAACAAAAAATTAAGATAAAGTTCAGGTCTCCTAGCTACAACTGGACGTGACAAGCTTCATATCTCTGTCATGCTTACTGCTCGCTCGGACGGATTCAAGTATCGTCCGTTTGTTTTGCTTCCGAAAAAATGTCCTATTGCATCGATTATTAAAAAGTTTGGTTCGTCGATGGAGCTGTCATGGTGAGGGAGAACATTTTTCAATGATGAAACCACAGATCATCTCCTTAAATCTATCATCGGAACCACTTTGTTTGGAAAGAGATTGTTAGTCTGGGATTCATATCGTTCATATCGTTACCACATTAACACGGATACAAAGAAAGTGATGGAAATCCTACGTGTTGATATGATCGTGATCCCTGGAGGACCACTAAATTCAAGTCGTACACAAACTCAGGAAGCATGCGTCTTCGTTCACAATGGAAATTTATTTACAATGAATTTTAGACGCTTGGAAACAGCTGCCAACATCTTTGATCAAAAAATCTTTCACCGAATGTGGGTTGAAGAATGTTACGGATGGATCCGAAGATTTCAAAATTCATTGTTTCAAAGACAAAGGCATAATATCAGAAGGATTGGAACTGATGAAACGAAAAAGAGAAGAAGCTGTCCAGTCATTGTCTTTAGGTTCAGTTGGATTTGAGTTCTATTTGAGTTTTTACGGTATGTGAGATTGTTTTCACATATCTCGCGCCGATACCATCACAGTTTCACTGAGTATGCAAGTGGATGTTTAATAGTGTTTAATAAGTGTTTGTAAATAGAGGTTTTATTGTGAAAATATTATTTTTATTAAAAAAATACCAGAAAGAACAGTTAAAAGCAGTTAATATGAATCAAATAAAGTCCGCAAAATAACAGACAGAATCAAAAGGTTCGAAAAGTCAATCAGCCTTGTGCGAATCGCTGCCCTATTTTCAGTATCATCAATAGGCATTTCATACTCGACTCCTGAAAAATGAAATCTCGAGTCGGATTACGCTGTACTTACCACATTCTTTTCCATCGAACATTACATTTATAGTGAAAACATCATTCATAAATATACTACAAGAGGAAGAGTTGATGATTCCTTTTCTGTTATTCAGAAAATTGATCTGATGTTCACTCGGTGAAAAGACTCTCTGAAATATGATTTATATTATTTTGGAACTGAAAAAAAATAAATATCTTAATATCGGTGAATTCGGTTCTATTAGTTCAATGAGTTGGAAAAGCTTTAAAAGTTGCCAAAACTTCTTGTAATAAAGGTGCAGGACCCTAAAATAGGCGGTGTGACTAACTTCGGGCAGAAAATTCATACCTTCAAATTCGGCATATTGACATCAAGCAGCTCTTTGTTTGAGTCTATTTGCATTGGAATTGATGTTTCTGAAACTACGTTGATGTTCAATTATTGTATCGAAAAGTCCCACGATTCAAGTTGACAATATACTTCAGTTCTGCTAGAAAACTAAAGTTCGTCAGGGTGGTGTTCAAAATCGTCAGCGATCCGTATATATTCCGTACGGTTTTGAGCTTATTCACATGCTCTTCGTCTCCAGATGTTACGACAACTTCTCCAAGAATTTCGGTGCAATTAGTCTTCAGATGACTCATGGAATCAAACACGCAAACTGATTTTTCAGTTTCATTTTGACAAAACTTCGCTTCAATTTTCTCGAAAACCACGTTATGTTTTAAAAATAACTTCATTTCCGCTGTTGTCAAACAGAAATCGGCATTGACATATTGGATTAGTATCACAAAATTTGGTTTAATGGATTTGAGAGTCTGAAAGAAATGTCTTTAAATTGATATTTTTATTTTTGGCAATACTTGCAATCCGGTACAGTTTTTCTCAAATTGTGATAAGTTTTATCGGAAATTTTCAAACTATACAGTACAGTGCAAAAGTATACGAACCATAGTGATTTTTACCGAATCTCGACTTCGGATGATCCGATCAACCCCAAAGTTTCAGGAATTGAGGAAAGCGCTTAAAAATCAGGTTTAATAACAAAAAAACACATTTACTCACAAAAAATTTTTTTTTTGAAAACAATTGAAAAAATTGAAAAAATGGATATTTTGATTTTTGATATTCATGGGAAGAAAAAACAAAAATGAAAAGTTAAAAATCGGAGGAAATAATACGAAATGATTAAATTAGCTTAATACTTGGTCACCATGCCTTTAGCTTTGATAACGGCCTCACATCTTCTTGGCATCGAGTCGATCAAGTTCATCAGGGTCGGAAGTGGGATTTTGGTCAATTCTTCCTTGAGTTGCTCGAAATTTTCGGTGCAATTTTTTGCTTTTCTGTCTTTCAAACGTCTACCAAAGACCTCCCAGAGATGCTCAATGGAATTCCTTGGCATGGCCAGGTCATAACGTTGACTTGACGCTGTGCGAACCAATCTTTGACGAAGAGGGAAGAGTGTTTCGGATCGTTGTCCAGAGAGGACCTACGCCATTGGCGTGGAAACAGCCCCAAACTATGCCGTTACCACCACCGTGCTTAAAAGTTGAAACCTTGTACTTGGGATCGTACCGTTTGTTAACTGAACATCGTACATGAATGATTCCTTCTAGCCAATCATCAAATACTTCGATTCGTCACTCTACAGTACCTTATTCCACTGTTGAGGTGTCCAGTGCAGATGATCCTTCGCTCACTTCAATCGAGCCAGAAGCTTCTTCTCGGAAATCATTGGCCTTTTCACTGGGCGCCTTCCGAAAAGTCCAGAATCACGCATACGTCTTCTGACAGTGTCGTTGGACACCTATAAGACATATCAATTGAAATTATTTGAGAAATGTCCAAAAAACTAACCTCGACTCCAGATATCCGATTTAGAAGTCTTGAACTGCTTTGCGAGGGTGGACATGTCCAGATCCATGAGACGACCACGGATGATAGCCATTCGCTGAGATTCTGATAAGTTAGGTGAGCCACATGGTCTACCCATTCTAAATAACAATATTCATGCATAAAAGAACGAGAATACTTGAAAAAATATTGAAAAAAAAATGAAAAAACCAAAAAATCGGATTTTACCCATTGTCAAAAAATTCAAAAATAAGTTCGCAATTGTTACTGCTTACCGTAATTTATCATTCAAACTCATTTTTAAGCGTTTTTCTCAATTCCTGAAACTTTGGCGTCGATCAGATCAACCGACGTCGAGTTTCGGACAAAAATCAGCCCGGTTCGTATACTTTTGCACGGTACTGTAGATTTCGGTGTTTTATAATAAAACAGAAAATGTAAATATAGTGAACAAATTGATATTAGAGCAGAATCCGTCAAGAGGGTGGGGGGGGGTGATAGAATCCAGGCCGATTTCATGTTCCCGGATCTACATTATCATTGCTACATATGTATTTCAAATTGTATCACTTCATGGAAATCATCGGAGCATAAATTCAATTGACTCGCCCTGATTTTCAGCTTGCAACATTATCCTAACTTTAATTTTCTTTTGGATAAATGTTAGCAACCCGGATTACAAGTATTTCTGTAAAAATTTTCATATTTAATACCTTCAGCGTTGGAATACGTAATCTTGTTAAATTATAGTTATTGGCGATAAATATATCAGCACCATAAATATCATCCGAATTAATATTCTCTAATTTTTTCAAAAATGAGAGATCCTGGAAATCAGTATTGGAAATAACAAATACTCCATCGATATTTTGAATTCCATTCAGTGGAGTCGTATCTACTGGCAAGTTGTCGTTGTTAGTCGTGGAAATATTATCCAATCTCAGACCACCGGTAATTGCGGTACATTCTTCGAATCGGTTTATTGAAGTAGAAACATCGCTAATAGTATTGCAAGCTGAAAAAAAAGTTTTAAAGATTATGGAAATATCGATTTTCATCATACCATCACAATTTATGTAGTTCTCGATAAAGAACAAAAAAGTTATATTCTCATGCTTTATACAAACTTCTCTGGCATCTAGAGCAATATTATGAATTCCATCGAAGATGCATGTAATTTTCGTCAAATTTCCGAATGTAAGATTCTGTAGGTAGTTGTTATACGAAATGTGGAAACCTTGCCGAGCTGGAAAACTTTGAAGAATAATTGGGAATGAGTGAGGAGTTTTAAGAAAAAAAAATCGGGATTTGCACCATGTGAAGTTTAACATTTTGATACTTTTTCTACTCATCTTCTCAATTCGTCTCAATTTCATTTTCTCTCTCTCTCTCTCTCTGGCTCTCTCTTTTTTCTGCACTCACCAACATCACAGTGAACTTCTTCCAAGCCTGCTAAAAATTCGGTGGTCTTATACGGTGAATTCTCCATTTGAAATGCTCCCTTCAAAACTTTCAGATTTTTGAATAAAGTCGTTAGATCAAAAATAGAAACATCCGAGATATTGGTGAATCTCAAAATTCCACAAACTTCGGTGCACTTTACGGGCCACTTTTTAATAGTAGCGGAGTATAGTGAATTTTCAAAAAACCAACAATCAGCGTCTGAACGAGTTATTCGAAACATTTTTTCTACTTTCTTGGATTTTTGAACTCACCACAGTTATATGCTTTTTTTATTTTTTCAGCTTCGGTTTTCATGTCCTGCGTTTTTGAGAATTGGAAAAGATAAATAAATGGAAAAATAGCTGAAATCGCTTTCATGAGAGCAAGTGAATTGAAAAATTGTCTATGAAGGACAGCTTTAGTAGTTTTTCAAATGCTAGAATTATCTTGTCATTTGAAAAATAGTGTGTGATATACTTCATCGGTAATTGATTTCAGATTTTCCAGAAACGAAAGGTTTCTCAGATCCGTTTCATAAACTTCAATAGTCGATGATACATTTCTTAAAACAGAAAATCTGGACAAATCCGTCGCATCTGTGACTCGAGTGATTTTAAGACCACCATTTATTCCTCCAGTGATCGTAGTGCAATTTGGATAATAGACAAGGGATTCATGGTCAATTCTCATATTTCTACAATAAGAAAAAAAAATCTATATTCTTCTACTTAAAAGTGTGTTAATTCTTACCACAATCTTTCAGATTACCGTAAACATTGAAATCCACATTATAAATGAAAGTTTGCATGTCACAATACGGCTTGAAATTGAGCTTTGAATTGTTGGTAATGTGCCAAATGCACTCATTAGAAATGTACCAGTTTTGCATAACTTTTACATCTTTTAGCTCCGGATTATGGCTAATTATGAGACCTATAACGACTTCTAAAGCAAGGTTTATCACAGGAACGATTTCCACCAAAATGGGTGGCATTTTTGTTTATAAAAATGTGGTAGTAAAACTGTAGAAACTCACTTTTATCGCAGTAAAACTCGCTTAAACCAGATAAAAATGAAAGCGAAGTAAAATTAGTGTATTCAATTTTTAAGAACCCATTCAAATATTTCAGTTTCGAAAAGTACTTCACAAATGATACGTCCGGCATATCAGTTTCAGCTGAGAAATATAGATTTCCACAAACGACTTCACACGTCGTGGGCCATTGTTTGATTGATTCCGATGTTATCAATGTTCCGTCGAAATGACATTTTTTGTCTGAAAAATAGAAGATGGTTGCCTTTTTTTTAAAGCTTTTCTACTATTTCCCACTTACCGCACTGAAAATAAAATTCCAGTTCCACGAAGCATAAAAAAATATTAACAAATATAAGAAAATGTTGCACAACCATAACGCTAGAATCAATTGGGATATATAAAGCTTCAGGAAACTTGTCATACATCTGGAATTAATCACAAGGTGCACCCAACAATTACAGTAGTCTAATAAATGTGCTTTGTTGAGCATGTGATCTGGCGCACTTCTGGCGAGTTTATCGCAAAACGAAAATAACATTGAAAACTTGAAAACATTCGAAAAGAACTCACAAACGCAGTTTGTGCGCTTTCTTACAATTTTTAAATTAGCGCGTTAAAACGCGCTATCCCCTAACGAGACCCAAACATCGCCTTTAAACGAAAAATCACGTACTCGCAGATGGATAATATATTACCGTAATAATTGTCTTGCCCCTTCGTGATGACACAATCTGATTTTTAAAATCCAAGTTTGAGGTTTGAGAACTGTAAACCACCCATCCACATTTCAATACTGAAAAGAGAGCCAACCAATTTAGATTTGTTGTTTTTTCCTTATTTCATCATTTTTAAAATTGTTTTTTCTTCTTTTTGTTTGATGATTTTCTATTTTTAAATGTTTTTCTCGATCACGTATTTGACCTCCAGATGAATACGTCGAAAAATGTGTTGATTTTTGTCTTTATGTTGAAAAACTGATGCTCCAAAATATCTATAACTACGTTTATTCCTGTATTGATACGGCTGATTATTTGGATTCCTCAAATAAATAGTTTGATCATCGATGAATTGGGAGCACGTCAGGTAGGTCGTTCAACAAAAAATTAAGATAAAGTTCAGGTCTCCTAGCTACAACTGGACGTGACAAGCTTCATATCTCTGTCATGCTTACTGCTCGCTCGGACGAATTCAAGTATCGTCCGTTTGTTTTGTTTCCGAAAAAATGTCCTATTGCATCGATTATTAAAAAGTTTGGTTCGTCGATGGAGCTGTCATGGTGAGGGAGAACATTTTTCAATGATGAAACCACAGATCATCTTTTTAAATCTATCATCGGAACCACTTTGTTTGGAAAGAGATTGTTAGTCTGGGATTCATATCGTTCATATCGTTACCACATTAACACGGATACAAAGAAAGTGATGGAAATCCTACGTGTTGATATGATCGTGATCCCTGGAGGGACCACTAAATTCAAGTCGTACACAAACTCAGGAAGCATGCGTCTTCGTTCACAATGGAAATTTATTTACAATGAATATTAGACGCTTGGAAACAGCTGCCAAAATCTTTGATCAAAAAATCTTTCACCGAATGTGGGTTGAAGAATGTTACGGATGGATCCGAAGATTTCAAAATTCATTGTTTCAAAGACAAAGGCATAATATCAGAAGGATTGGAACTGATGAAGCGAAAAAGAGAAGAAGCTGCCCATTTATTGTCTTTAGGTTCAGTTGGAGTTGAGTTCTATTTGAGTTTTTACGGTATGTGAGATTGTTTTCACATATCTCGCGCCAATACCATCAGTTTCACTGAGTATGCAAGTGGATGTTTAATAGTGTTTAATAAGTGTTTGTAAATAGAGGTTTTATTGCGAAAATATTATTTTTATTACAAATATACCAGAAAGAACAGTTAAAAGCAGTTAATATGAATCAAATAATGTCCTCAAAATAACAGACAGTATCAAAAGGTTCGAAAAGTCAATCAGCCTTGTGCGAATCGCTGCCCTATTTTCAGTATCATCAATAGGCGTTTCATACTCGACACCTGAAAAATGAAATCTCGAGTCGGATTACGCTGTACTTACCACATTCTTTTCCATCGAACATTACATTTGTAGTGAAAACATCATTCATAAATATACTACAAAAGGAAGAGTTGATGATTCCTTTTCTGTTATTCAGAAAATTGATCTGATGTTCACTCGGTGAAAAGACTCTCTGAAATATGATTTATATTCTTTTGGAACTGAAAAAAATAAATATCTTAATATCGGTGAATTCGGTTCTATTAATTCAATGAATTGAAAAAGCTTTAAAAGTTGCCAAAACTTCTTGTAATAAAGGTGCAGGACCCTAAAATAGCCGGTGTGACTAACTTCGGGAAGAAAATTCATACCTTCAAATTCGGCATATTGACATCAAGCAGCTCTCTGTTTGAGTCTATTTGCATTGGAATTGATGTTTCTGAAACTACGTTGATGTTCAATTATTGTATCGAAAAGTCCCACGATTCAAGTTGACAATATACTTCAGTTCTGCTAGAAAACTAAAGTTCGTCAGGGTGGTGTTCAAAATCGTCAGCGATCCGTATATATTCCGTACGGTTTTGAGCTTATTCACATGCTCTTCGTCTCCAGATGTTACGACAATTTCTCCAAGAATTTCAGTGCAATTAGTCTTCAGATGACTCATGGAATCAAACACGCAAACTGATTTTTCCGTTTCATTTTGACAAAATTTCGCTTCAATTTTCTCGAAAACCACGTTATGTTTTAAAAATAACTTCATTTCCGCTGTTGTCAAACAGAAATCGGCATTGACATATTGGATTAGTATCACAAAATTTGGTTTAATGGATTTGAGAGTCTGAAAGAAATGTCTTTAAATTGATATTTTTATTATTGGCAATACTTGCAATCCGGTACAGTTTTTCTCAAATTGTGATAAGGTTTATCGGAAAATTTCAAACTATACAGTACAGTGCAAAAGTATACGAACCGTAGTGATTTTTACCGAATCTCGACTTCGGATGATCCGATGGACCCCAAAGTTTCAGGAATTGAGGAAAACGCTTAAAAATCAGTTTTAATAACAAAAGAACAAATTTACTCACAAAAAAATTTTTTTTTGAAAACAATTTAAAAAATTGAAAAAATGGATATTTTGATTTTTGATATTCATGGGAAGAAAAAACAAAAATGAAAAGTTAAAAATTGGGGGAAATAATACGAAATAATTAAATTAACTTAATACTTGGTCACCATGCCTTTAGCTTTGATAACGGCCTCACATCTTCTTGGCATCGAGTCGATCAAGTTCATAAGGGTCTGAAGTGGGATTTTGGTCAATTCTTCCTTGAGTTGCTTGAAATTTTCGGTGCAATTTTTTGCTTTTCTGTCTTTCAAACGTCTACCAAAGACCTCCCAGAGATGCTCAATGGAATTCCGGTCGGGAGATTGGCATGGCCAGGTCATAACGTTGACTTGACGCTGTGCGAACCAATCTTTGACGAAGAGGGAAGAGAGTTTCGGATCGTTGTCCAGAGAGGACCTACGCCATTGGCGTGGAAACAGCCCCAAACTATGACGTTACCACCACCGTGCTTAACAGTTGGAACCTGGTACTTGGGATCGTACCGTTTGTTAACTGAACGTCGTACATGAGTGATTCGTTCTAGCCAATCATCAAATGCTTCGATTCGTCACTCTACAGTACCTTATTCCACTGTTGAGGTGTCCAGTGCAGAGTATCCTTCGCTCACTTCAATCGAGCCAGAAGCTTCTTCTCGGAAATCATTGGCCTTTTCACTGGGCGCCTTCCGAAGAGTCCAGAATCACGCACACGTCTTCTGACAGTGTCGCTGGACACCTATAAGACATATCGATTGAAATTTTTTGAGAAATGTCCAAAAAACTAACCTCGACTCCAGATAACCGATTTAGAAGTCTTGAACTGCTTTGCGAGGGTGGACATGTCCAGACCCATCTGACGACAACGGATGATAACCAATCGTTGAGATTCTGATAAATTAGGTAGCCACATGGTCTACCGATTCTAAATAACAATATTCATGCATAAAAGAACGAGAATACTTGAAAAAATATTGAAAAAAAATGAAAAAACCAAAAAATCGGATTTTACCCATTGTCAAAAAAATTCAAAAATAAGTTCGCAATTGTTACTGCTTACCGTAATTTATCATTTAAACTCATTTTTTAAGCGTTTTTCTCAATTCCTGAAACTTTGGCGTCGATCAGATCAACCGACGTCGAGTTTCGGACAAAAATCAGCCCGGTTCGTATACTTTTGCACGGTACTGTAGATACCGGTGTTTTATAATAAAACAGAAAATGTAAATATAGTGAACAAATTGATATTAGAGCAGAATCCGTCAAGAGGGTGGGGGGGGGGTGATAGAATCCAGGCCGATTTCATGTTCCCGGATCTACATTATCATTGCTACATATGTATTTCAAATTGTATCACTTCATAGAAATCATCGGAGCATAAATTCAATTAACTCACCCTGATTTTCAGCTTGCAACATTATCCTAACTTTAAATTTCTTTTGGATAAATGTTAGCAACCCGGATTACAAGTATTTCTGTAAAAATTTTCATATTTAATACCTTCAGCGTTGGAATACGTAATCTTGTTAAATTATAGTTATTGGCTATAAATATATCAGCACCATAAATATCATCCGAATTAATATTCTCTAATTTTTTCAAAAATGAGAGATCCTGGAAATCAGTATTGGAAATAACAAATACTCCATCGATATTTTGAATTCCATTCAGTGGAGTCGTATCTACTGGCAAGTTGTCGTTGTTAGTCGTGGAAATATTATCCAATCTCAGACCACCGGTAATTGCGGTACATTCTTCGAATCGGTTTATTGAAGTAGAAACATCGCTAATAGTATTGCAAGCTGAAAAAAAAGTTTTAAAGATTATGGAAATATCGATTTTCATCATACCATCACAATTTATGTAGTTCTCGATAAAGAACAAATTAGTCATATTCTTATGCTTTATACAAACTTCTCTGGCATCTAGAGCAATATTATGAATTCCAACGATGGAGCATGTACTTTTCGTCAAATTTCCGAATGTAAGATTCTGTAGGTAGTTGTTATACGAAATGTAGAAACCTTGCAGAGCTGGAAAACTTTGAAGAATAATTGGGAATGAGTGGGGAGTTTTAAGAAAAATAATCGGGATTTGCAGCATGTGAAGTTTAACATTTTGATACTTTTTCTACTCATCTTCTCAATTCGTCTCAATTTCATTTTCTTTCTCTCTCTCTCTCTCTGGCTCTCTCTTTTTTCTGCACTCACCAACATCACAGTGAACTTCTTCCAAGCCTGCTAAAAATTCGGTGGTCTTATACGGTGAATTCTCCATTTGAAATGCTCCCTTCAAAACTCTCAGATTTTCGAATAAAGTCGTTAGATCAAAAATAGAAACATCCGAGATATTGGTGAGTCTCAAAATTCCACAAACTTCGGTGCACTTTACGGGCCACTTTTTAATAGTAGCGGAGTATAGTGGATTTTCAAAAAACCAACAATCAGCGTCTGAACGAGTTATTCGAAACATTTTTTCTGCTTTCTTGGATTTTTGAACTCACCACAGTTATAAGCTTTTCTTATTTTTTCAGCTTCGGTTTTCATGTCCTGCGTTTTTGAGAATTGGAAAAGATAAATAAATGGAAAAATAGCTGAAATCGCTTTCATGAGAGCAAGTGAATTGAAAAATTGTTTTTGAAGGACAGCTTTAGTAGTTTCTCAAATGCTAGAATTATCTTGTCATTTGAAAAATAGTGTGTGATATACTTCATCGGTAATTGATTTCAGATTTTCCATAAACGAAAGGTTTCTCAGATCCGTTTCATAAACTTCAATAGTGGATGATACAATAGTAGATGATAGACCAATATAAGGACTTCTAAAGCAAGATTTATCAAAAGAGTGATTTCCAGCAAAATGGGTGACATTTTTGTTTATAAAAAAGTGGTAATAAATCGGTAGAAACTCACTTTTATTGCAGTAAAACTCGCTTAAAAATGATAAAAATGAAAGCGAAGTAAAATTAGTGTGTTCAATTTTTAAGAACCCATTCAAATATTTCAGTTTCGAAAAGTACTTCACAAATGATACGTCCGGCATATCAGTTTCAGCTGAGAAATATAGATTTCCACAAACGACTTCACACGTCGTGGGCCATTGTTTGATTGATTCCGATGCACAACCATAACGCTAGAATCAACTGGGATATATAAAGCTTCAGGAAACTTGTCATACATCTGGAATTAATCACAAGGTGCACCCAACAATTACGGTAGTCTAATAAATGTGCTTTGTTAAACATGTGATCTGGTGCACTTCGGGTGAGTTTATCGAAAAACGAAAATAACATTTAATTTCTTTATGAATAGGACTATTAGTAAAGCCCAGCCCTATCTTTTTATTCGTCATTATTTCTTATCAGCGCAGATTTTTTGATTTTTTGAAATTATATTAGGTTGATGGAAAAGTTATTGCATTTTTATGTTGTTTACTTTTGTGAAAGATTTTTGAATAAAATGTTTGGTTATCTGTGGTCGTGTTATATATCATTTTGAAGAGCGTAATTCGTTCTATCTACTTGTCTTTTTGATTTTTCCTTGAAATAATTATGTCACTTTTTATAGCATTTCAAAAAAGCATGGATAAAAGGCAAATTCGAACGATTTTCTTGTTCCAGTTCAAACTAGGCCGAAACTCTGTCGAGACAACTCGCGATATCAACGATGCATTTGGCCAAGAAACCACTAATAAACGTACGGCACAGAAACCCGGACTTTTACGCTACCGGCATAAGAAAACTTGTGTCTCGTTGGCAAAAATGTATTGATTCTAATGGTTTTTATTTCGATTAATAAATTTGATTTTTAAAAAAGTTATGGTCAGTTATGAAGGTTCAAAAACGCAATAACTTTTCCATCAATCTATTATCGCCGTAAAAAAGTTCCGACATTTTTTTGAGCCCGCGAAAATCGGGATTTGAATTTAAAGGCTCCTTATTTTTTCTTCTAAAAACTGGATTAAAAGAACGAAATTGTATTAATCGTGAATTTTTTACACGTTTCTTCGAATGTATAAATATATCAATTTGCGTCATTTATTTTTTTTTTCGTTTCTTCTGATAAAAATATATCGCGCATAGCAAATGCGCTGATGAAATGGGCGGAGCCTCTAAATTCAAATCCCGATTTTCGCTGGCTCGAGAAAATGTCGGAACTTTTTTACGGCGATAATAATACTTTCCTAAAAAATCTGTTTATATTTTATTTTTTGACGCAAAAAAAACGTATGTTTTCAAGATCTTTCAGTGGCATTCGATGTGCGGGTCAGTTTCAGAATTACTGAAATCGCTTCTTTTCAATGGCTTCACAAATTTGATATCCGTATTGCAGATTTTTGATGATATCAGCTAGCTGTTGTTTGTTTCTGGAATAATTTATAATCACATAACTGAACTTTGCAAAGTGTTTATGCTTACTTAATGTCATTCTAAATGTTTCCAGATTATTCTTAATGACCAGAAATGAAGACAGCGTACAAATCGAAGCAGATAAATGAATGATCGAGAATAAAAAGAGATTAATTATATTTACTTTAGAATAATTTCAGTTGAAGAATAGTGTTTCCTTTTGAAATAATGAAAACAAGAAGAAGATGAAACATTAAAAAAAATAATAAAGTATTTTGGAAGTCCTTCAAAGATCACTGATCTGGCAGGAGAGTATAAAAAGAAACAATTTTAAGCCCTGGCTCTCTCATTTACCACATTATTTAAAGCTCACTTTCATTAAATTTGGTCATTTATTCCATATTTTCTTGTTAAATTTCTCTACTTTTTGTAATACATTTCTGTCGCAATGTTCCACGTGGCTTCTGAAATTCACAGCTTTGACTCTGACCTCAACATGAAGAAGTGGTGCGCACATGATGCTCCAACAAAGCCTGTCACTGCGGAGAAAAAGTTGATCGAAAGATCTCTTTTGGAGAAAAGGAGAGGACTTCGCCGAAATAACACGTCTTACATGTGACATTTTTCATTTGAACTTAATGAATATTTTCTGTTTTCGAATAACGATTTTTTCAGAATTTTCCAGCATTTCTTTCGTAGCCGCAATATTATAAAATAGTTAAAGGGTCCTGAGTAGGCGCAAACTGCTCAAACGCTGGGTGTCTTTCCAGCGTTCTAGCAGACCTTATCCGCGCAACTGCAGAGCATTCTGAAGGGCCTATCGCAATAACTGTACACCGTAATCACACCGGAAAAAGAGTAATATTATCAAAATATCAAAATTACTTGAAATTCAACAAAATTCTTAATGAACAATCGGAAATCAATGATATATTGGAGCATTTTGATTCTGAAAGCTCCGAAAACTCTTGATAACAGCTTGGAAGCACATGGAGCATCCGTCGACAACTAAAGTATTCGGTGTCAGAATGAAAGCCACTTAGAAGTTTTATGATTAGCAAATTTTGACGAAAGGAGTACTCCGATGAGTTCGCAGCTTGGAAAATAATTTATGCTAACTTCATGCAATGCTGAATATTCTACACAATAATACAAACGAATTCAGAATGGTTCTAATCGGCGAAAGTGACAAGTAGAACACGGAGTGCCAGGCTTAGACGTTTCTGGGTTTTCGGCCATTTATTTTTTTAGACAAATAAATAGGGTAAAAGTTAATATCTCTTCTTTATGTATGTTACCTATGTGAGATTGTTTTCACATATCTGGTGCCGATACAGTATCTACCATCACAGTTTCACTGAGTATACAAGTGTATGGTTTGTAAATAGAGGTTTTATTGTGAAAATATTATTTTTATTACAAAAATACCAAAAAGAACAGTTAAAAGCAGTTAATATAAATCAAATAAAGTCCGCAAAATAACAGACAGAAACAAAAGGTTCGAAAAGTCAATCAGCCTTGTGCGATCCGCTGCCCTATTTCCAGTATCATCAATAGGCATTTCATACTCGACTCCTGAAAAATGAAATCTCGAGTCGGATTACGCTGTACTTACCACATTCTTTTCCATCGAACATTACATTTGTAGTGAAAACATCATTCATAAATATACTACAAGAGGAAGAGTTGATGATTCCTTTTCTGTTATTCAGAAAATTGATCTGATGTTCACTCGGTGAAAAGACTCTCTGAAATATGATTTATATTCTTTTGGAACTGAAAAAAAATAAATATCTTAATATCGGTGAATTCGGTTCTATTAGTTCAATGAGTTGGAAAAGCTTTAAAAGTTGCCAAAACTTCTTGTAATAAAGGTGCAGGACCCTGAAATAGCCGGTGTGACTAACTTCGGGAAGAAAATTCATACCTTCAAATTCGGCATATTGACATCAAGCAGCTCTTTGTTTGAGTCTATTTGCATTGGAATTGATGTTTCTGAAACTACGTTGATGTTCAATTATTGTATCGAAAAGTCCCACGATTCAAGTTGACAATATACTTCAGTTCTGCTAGAAAACTAAAGTTCGTCAGGGTGGTGTTCAAAATCGTCAGCGATCCGTATATATTCCGTACGGTTTTGAGCTTATTCACATGCTCTTCGTCTCCAGATAAAAATACCAGAAAGAACAGTTAAAAGCAGTTAACATAAATCAAATAAAGTCCGCAAAATAACACGCAGTATCAAAAGGTTCGAAAAGTCAATCAGCCTTGTGCGAACCGCTGCCCTATTTCCAGTATCATCAATAGGCATTTCATACTCGACACCTGAAAAATGAAATCTCGAGTCGGATTACGCTGTACTTACCACATTTATATGTATAAAGTATCTGTCGTCTACCACTTGGAACAGGAAAAGAAGAAAACGCGGCCTAAAACAAGAAGAATTGACTTGAGAGTGTGTACAGTATCGGCCAAAAAGGTATTCGCAAACAGTTTTTCGAGCATAACTTTTCTGAAACTTCCCGGATCGTTTTGATATTTTGAGACAAAATTTAAAACGGTATAAGAAGTTGATTCAACAACAAGAATAATCAAACTTTCAAAAATTTGAAAAAATATCGAAAAATTTATGAAAATGGCGAAAAACCGAAAAATGGAACTTTGACTTTTGAGATCTAGGAAAGACCGGTAAATGAAAAATGACAATAAATTGTGATTAAAATAATTTTAATACTTTGTTGGGTAGCCTTGGCGTCGATGACCGCCTGACATCTTCTTGGCATCGAGTCGAGAAGGATGTCGATAACAGACAAGGGGATGGCCTTCCAGACAGATTGGATTTGATCGAATTTCTGATTGACATTCGATGCACGGACTCCTCTGAGTTGTCTCTCGACATGCTCCCAGAGGTGTTCGATCGGATTCAAATCAGGAGATTGACTGGGCCAGTCCAGAAGAGCCACGTGACGGCGTCGAAACCAGTCCTTGATGTGCTTCGAGGTGTGTTTCGGGTCGTTATCCTGCTGAAAAACGAACGCCCGGCCAACATTAGACCGTGCCCAGGGTCTCATTGTGTTTTCCAAGATGTCTTCATACACAAATCGATCCATGTTGCCCGTAATTTTTCTCAGGGGGCCGATTGAAGTCCCAGAAAAACAGCCCCAAACCATCACGGAACCACCTCCATGTTTGACGTTTTGAAGCTGGTAGCTGGGATCGAACCGACATCCAACCGGACGGCGAATCCATATGATACCGTCAGTACCAAACAGATTAAACTTGGATTCGTCGCTGAACACGTGATTAGCCCAATCCTGGCGTCCCCAGTGGAGATGAGCTCTGGCCCATGCTACGCGGGCGATTCTATTCTTCTTGCTGATCGATGGTTTCTTAGCTGGCCGTCGTCCATGGAGCCCAGCATGCTGGAGACGTCTTCTGACGGTTCTCAGGGATAGTGTGACTTCATTTGGACTCTTCACGATCATCTGTATGTCCGTAGCACTCCTCTGAGGATCCTCTCTTGAAGCTCGAACAATGTTTCGATCCAGGTTCTTCGACGTGATACGAGGTCTTCCTGGCGATTTTCGCTCCACCAAGGCTCCCTAAACATTTTTCTCAATAACTATACTATTTTTGAATATTACCTCATCCCGAAACTGCTTCAAAATTTTCTCGATGGCACGGTTACTACAATTGAACTGCTGCGCCAAGAGGTCCTTGGAGCATCCACTTCTGAAGCCGATGACGATGGCTTTACGGATGTCCTGAGAGATGTTTTTTCTTCCGAGGGGTCTGCCCATGTCTGTAAACATTTTTAAATACATAGGACCCAAAACCAACATTCTTAGAAACTATAATATCCAAAATATAAAAATAGGAAAAAAGTGAAAAAACGAAAAAATTGAAAAAAAAAATTTTTTTCTGGAAACGATGCAAATTCTTTTTACGCAATTTGTCGTCCCCGTGTACGACATGCACAGTAAAATTTTTAGATCAACCCCTTAAATTTCAGAAAAGTTATGCTCGAAAAACTGTTTGCGAATACCTTTTTGGCCGATACTGTACCTTCAACTGCAGGTCTGTAGCATCCAACAACAGACTTGCAGAGCTGCTCGAAGAAACAAAAAGAATAAAGTACGATATTATCGGACTTTCGAAAACTTCGAAAACGAAAACGAAAACGAAAACGAGAACTTTTCGAAAACGAAAACTGAAAACGAAAACGAAAACGAAAAGAATCCAATGGAACCAAGAAACGAAAGTGGCGAACTATTAGAAACCTTTTGTGAATCAAATCGTCTATGTCACATGAACTCGAAATTCTAAAAACCAATGTATAGACGGTGGACACACATCAGCCCGGACGAGAAGCACAAGCATGAAATCGATCATATACTGGGAAATGAAAAGTTTGTGACGGATGTCTCGGTGCTCCCATCATTCACAAATAGTAGTGACCACTGTCTACTTCGCAGTCATCTGCTGTACTCGATTAATCGAGTATTTCATATATATTTTTAATATCGTCAATGCAGTATTTCCCCCCTCCCGGAGTGTGCTCACTTGAGCACTTCGTCA
Source organism: Caenorhabditis inopinata (assembly GCA_003052745.1). Taxonomy (NCBI): domain Eukaryota; kingdom Metazoa; phylum Nematoda; class Chromadorea; order Rhabditida; family Rhabditidae; genus Caenorhabditis; species Caenorhabditis inopinata. The sequence goes on along the minus strand of AP018155.1, from coordinate 14,161,217 downwards.
AATATTTCCTTCCTATGATTAACTCGCAATTTGTTTTTTGTTTTATAACAATTATATTAAGTGCGCGCTAGCACATACGTTTTTGACCTACCCTAAATGTTTGTGACCCGCGAGAGCGGGAATTTATGTATCGTGCCCACCGCATTCATGGCAGTATAAAAGGGGACGCTAGAGTCCCCTTTCACCTTGTTTTTATATTTTTATATTTTTATATTTTTATAAATGGTTTAATTACCCAAGTTTGAGTTTGAGTTTGACTTCACCTGTCTGCAACCAATCTACCGTCTACAAGGATCAGCGACCGTAGCGAAACCAACGAAGAACTTATGGTGCAACGACCTTCACATTCGAACCGAAGCCATTAAACCGTTCAAAAAAGAATTAACCGCGTGGCACGAGGAGCAAATACCTCGAAAGGTGAGCAACAACAACCACACAACCTCGCTAGAAGTCGTTTCTGCAACCATTAGATCACACGATCTAAACTCAATTTCTAGATCACACGATCTAACCTCAAATTACAGATCAACAAGATCAAATCAATCTCAACAAGAGATACTGCAAGGAAGAAACGATTTCTTCCAACTGTGAGCAGCAGACACGTCATCACTGCCCACGCTCATACATTTGAGCAAAGAGACAATCTTATTCTCTCTTCATCACACCATCAATTAAGTGAGAACCATGAGTCTTACATCAGCTAGAACGAAGGTCACATTAGCTATAAAGACACTCAACACACACTGTAAAAACACACAAGAGAAGCTTGATAAATGGAGAAACATAAACAAAGAACTACTCGATTCAGAGAGAGACTCCATAGAAGAAACCAAAGATTCATTGGAAAACAAGATGGACAGACTCAAAGAATATATGGACATCTTGGATTCAATCGTCGACAACATGGAGCTCGAAGTCACAGAGGAGGATAAACACACAGAGTATGCAATCAAATTCTCCGAAGTAATGGACTCAGTCAACCAAGCCTTGGACAGTGTCATCTACCAGATGAAAAGATTACACAAAACTAGTCAATTGTCAAGAAACAACTCGTTCTCCAGTGCCAGAGATGCTCCAATCAAGACAGCACCCACTTATCAACAAGTACATGTGGGACCACCTCAATATGCTGGAATCAAGCTATTAGAATTACCAACCATTCCACAATTTTCTGGCGATGCTTGGGAATTTGACAATTTCCTAAATATCTTCACAGAGGTAGTAGAAAAGTCACAACAAAGCGACTTTTTTAAAATGAATCATCTCCTCAGTGCATTAGGAGGAGACGCATTGAAATTGGTTAGGAAATTCAAGGTAACTGGAGAAAATTATCCAAAAGCCATGGTAGCGAAACCAACGAAGAACTTATGGTGCATCGACCGGGAAACGAACCCGGGCCGCCCGCGTGGCAGGCGAGCATTCTACCACTGAACCACCGATGCGTCTATGTCACATGAACTCGAAATTCTAAAAACCAATGTATAGACGGTGGACACACATCAGCCCGGACGAGAAGCACAAGCATGAAATCGATCATATACTGGGAAATGAAAAGTTTGTGACGGATGTCTCGGTGCTCCCATCATTCACAAATAGTAGTGACCACTGTCTACTTCGCAGTCATCTGCACATCAATACGAATGTCGCAAGAGTAGGTAAAGCGAAGAAAGCTTCGAAAGAGAGAGTTGGACCCGAACACTGTGCACACACAATACCATCCAACCACGCATACAAGAGAATCTCGGAAGCAACTCGCCAGCTTCTAACCAAACGGTGTTTCGCAGACTGAACGGACCCAAGCTTCAACTCACTGTCTAAAGAATTTCGAGAAGTTGTCGAAAAAGACCGCAAAGAATTTGCCAGAACCCGCCTACTGAATGCCGCCAATCAAAAGCCCAGTTCGTCGAGCAATCAGGATGGGGGATCATTCTCAACGATCGACCACATACACTCAGTACAACGCTTGCTCGAGGTTGACCGTGAGTACCAAATCCCTCTCACGCTTGTCTTCACTGACTTCAACAAGGCATTTGGCAGTGTGGAACCGAGAGCCATATGGGAAAGCCTTCGAGCACAAGGAGTAGAAACAGTCTACATAAAGATGCTCAAAGAGTTCTACACAAACTACACAAAGATTCAAATTCTGACATTGATCAAGATTATTAAAATCTAATCGACGTACTCAAGGATCTACAAGACAATACAATAACAAGGATATCCAACCACGCAAACAAGAGAATCTCGGAAGCAACTCGCCAGATTTTAACCAAACGGCGTTTTACAGACAGATCGGACGCAAGCTTCAAGCCACTGTCTCAAGAATGCCGAGAAGCTGTTGAAAAAGACCACGAAGAATTCGTCAGAATCCGCCTACTTAATGCCGCTAATCAACGAAAGAGCCTTAAGAAGGTAGCGAGAGACATTACAGAGTACAAATCTCAAATACCATGCCTCAAGTCTCCAGCGAGCAGCGAAAGAATCACTTCTATGTCGGACAAAGATGGAACAGGAGATCCAGAAATTCTACTCGAAACTATTCAGCAGCAACTTCTCTTCTCCAACATCAACCAATACCTCCATCAGAACGGAAAAACCATCTCCAGAACCACCGTTCCTCCCAGAAGAAGTTCGAACTGCCCTCAAACGGAAAGGCAGCACGCGATGACAAAATCACGGCAGACTTTCTCAAGAGCTGTCATGATAATGTCATCTATTAAAGTTGAATTTTTTTTCTCATAAGAAGCTATTTTTTGATATGTGATACAAGGACATCCCGATTTCTATGTATATCAACAAATTTTCGACTGTTTATATCGTTGTTAAGACAGTTTTGTAGATTGTGGGTGTACGGTTCTACAGTATCCCAAGTACCCTGCGACATCCTAAATATATGGTTGCGAAGCGCTGGAGTGGCCATGACTTCATCCAGCATATCAAAGTAAAAGGCCTACGTTCTTTTGAGTTATTCAAAAATACTTCCTGGACAGACATAAAGACACACAGACGGAACTATTCGCTTAATAGTAAGTAGATTGTTTTAATTAAAGTAAACTTTTGACGTCAAGCACTTTCGATGTTCTGTTTTATTGCCTTCTGAACAGCTGGTTTGGTCTGTGTCTGTGTAATCGGCAAACGCTTTTAATTCACTTTCTTTGTCTTCTACACCAACACATTCGGTTTTTTCGGCATGATTGTTTTCAAATGAACAGTGCCGTCAAGAAGTAGCCCTTTCTCCGATTACACAATGTTCGTTCTTTCAGAGCCACTTTCACAACTTGTTTTCTCTTCATGTTCTTAAATCTATTTTCTAAAACAGATTAAAAACCTGCAATTGAATGTGAATGTGCAAACTCTTAAATTGGTTCTTCTTGTTTTTGGCCGGTTGATTTCGTTTTTCCTAGCCGTTTGGCTGACGAGGGATGCTCCGTGATTTCTTCGTCTCTCCTGGCGTCGCTGATTCAAGAAATACTGAACAAATATTCGGCGGTATTATTCGTTCGGAATCCCGAGGATGAAAAGAATCAACACGTTATTGATGTTTCTTTAACCCGGGAAAATATCGAATTTGAGAAGATACAAGTTAATCAGAATGCATTGATTCGACTTGCTGTAAAGGTGAAGCCGACTTTTGTTCCTTGAAACCCCATTTTTTATAATCAAAGGGTCATTTCAGAATTCAGAGATTTCTGAATAGCACCTATTCCAGATAATTGGTGATTCTCCACTATTTATTCTTCCATTTAAAATTCGGAAAACGGTTTATTGAAGACTTGCATCGAAAAATGCAATGTAAAGTTTAATTAAAAGAAACAGTTATACATCAGATATATTACAATGCGATTTGGGTTGTTTGGGTGGAAAAACGAACGAATAATCCTTTATTTGAGCTGTCTTGCAAATCTTAGAGAGTTCTGAACTTGTTGGAATTTCATTGGGATCTATGTCGGCTTCCAAGGCGGTTAAGAGTGAAAAATGGTTTTCTTCATTCTGAAATGAAGTGAAAAGTAAAAATACTTTTCTGCTATTATATTTGCCAAAGAATAAACATCTTACCTGCAAACTCTCTAGCTCGTCCATAAGGTAACACAGTTTATTAGCCACCGTACTGATCCTCTTCTGAATGACTTTTAAAAATAGTATATCTTCGTATTCGTCGGATAGCAGTGCTAAGCAATCGAATCTATCCACAAGTTCATCGTATGCGATTTGGGTACACTTAAACACAAAAAGCTTGTCTTCCTGCAAAACTTTAAAGTTAATATTTTCATCAGTTTTCCCTCGATAGCTCACTACGTTTTCCTCTTTACTGTTTCGCTGTAAATTATTCTTGAAGTTGAAGAATTGCATCTTTACTCGTTTGATGGGTGCTCGGGCACATTTCAACCAAGCGTCCCATTCCTCTGATTGCTCCTCCCATCGTGCCCTCAACAGAATGCAACTCAAAAGAGCTCTGAGTTTCGCCGCTGATTCTTCTCTTAGTTTTCTCCTTTCGTCTTCCGCTTCTCGATTTTTTCTAGCTCGCTTTTCTTTTAACTTTCGAAGTTGCTCAGCAAATTTTTCATTTGCACTGTTTAACTTTTTTTGGAAACTCTCATCGACTTCTGAATCGCTCTTCGATGTGATGGAAGATGCATTCGATAACATGCTTGTGCGTCTAAAGTTTAGAAATGTTAACAGACAGTTTCAGTGTTATCACCTGTGCACATTGGTATTTTCGAATGTTCCTTCGCGCTCTTCATTCCTATTTATTCCTATTTGTAACTCTTCGACAGCATCGTTGTTTGTGATGATAACTAACGATCTGTTAACACTTCCGTTGCTAATTTTCGTGGTTTGCAACCCAGAATCTTCTAGTGTAGACTTGCTTCCAAAAGAAAACCTCGAACTGGAGCTCAAACGGACGTTTGGTTTTTCGGAATTGTCCTCCAGCTCAACGTTAGGGGTAAACTCATTGTGCGAATTGCGAGAATGCGTTATCTAAAAACAAAATATCTGAAAATCATATAAATTGAAATACCACGAGTTCAGATCCCTCCTTATTAACATTTTGTCCCTCGGCTTCCGTCGGTTCTTTCCGGGAGATGTAACGGAGAAATCTACCCATGAGAGGTACCCGATATCCTTCCATTCCATCATTTTGTTTTTGCACTTTGCACGGATTCATAGCATGAATGGAAAGATTGTCTTTGTGTTCAGATCGACTACGCACCCAGACGTATTCGCTACAAATTGATTGCTTTTCTAGCAATTCGCATGCTTCATGAAACTGTAAAAAAACGAAAATAATGTCAGTTACGTAGTATTTGGGTACATACAGTGCGAACTTTTTTTTTGTTCACTCCTTCCAATCGAATATCCACAATTTTCTGATCACGTGCATATCCTAAAACACTGTCGAAGTAATACTCATACGTGTTGTAAAAGTGGGTCCATCTCTAAAAAGGTACTTATTATTTCAAATTGAAACGATGAAAAAGCATTAAGAAACTAAATATGGAATCGTTTCATACTTACCTTATTTTCATAAGACTTCATCAATTCCTGTATAAATTGTTTTACAGCGGCCTGTAACTGAACTAAAACCACTGAATGATACATTGGCTTACCTTTGAGGTTTCCGCGATTTCGGGTAGCGATTTTATATCAAAAAGAGCAAGAAACCATGTTAATATAAATTCGCACAAATCCTCTCTTATTGTATCACTTCTTGGCACTTTAACTCGCTTTAAAAGTTGAGAAATTCCCTTCAGATATGTTTGATTAGAACATTGCCAGTCTTTCAGATTATTCCAAAAAATGTGGGTCATGAACAAGGAAAATATTCGGTCTTACCATTTTCAGAGCAGAGATGAATTCAGACTGGAGATGCACGCTAATAACATACTTTTTCATTCGAAAAATAAGAATGGAAAGACGTATTTAGTGTCCTGTAAAAAGTAGAAATAAGGGGAATTCCTCATTGTTAATTTTCATCACGACAATAGGGAAGCGGCTGCAGAGAAACATTCAGCGGTGACGCACATTTTCTGATAGACATTGAGACAGAGAAGAATGAGAGACCGTTTAATAAGAGATAGCTTCATGGAAAACAAGCAAATATTGAAAAAATGGGGGAATGAGGAGAAGGAGAAAACTGGAGAATGAATCCTTACTGTTTCATAATAATAGAAGATGAAGAGGGAGTGCAATCGAAGAGCAAATTGCGGCATTCGGCGATAAGATCCCTGATAACTACGAAAGAATATTCCCATTAATTGGAGGGTATTCTTCTATTGAAGTTTATCGAATAATTTAGCCCAATGAGTTGACATGGAGTAAGCAGAATGTGCAGCCGCTTCGATACTGGTACTTACATAGGCAGCTAGTGGGCTAGATGTCGAGCGTTCGTTCAGGCTGTGTCTGCTTATCATCTTCGCAGAAGGAAATGACTTAAATTATTGAATCCGCTTGTTTATTTTTACCGGAAATAAATGCAGTTATCTGTACCATATAAGCTAATCTTTGCTTTCTTTTCGAATACTGCCAGTTGGATATTTCGAACCGGAATTTGGCTCACTCATGAATACAGGAATGCACTTAGGCCTCAGAGAATGAGATTCTACCCACACGCGCGTCTGCGCCACTCTTATCTTTACGCCGCCTAATCATTTCCATTACAGACTGGCTCAACTACAACATCAGCCCACCATTTGCAGAGCCCGTGAGCCCAACTCCGCTCATTTTAACCTCCTCATAATATATTTATAAATACTGTGAACGCGTATATTCTTGGCTCTACTTTTCCAACTTTCGGAATTTAAAGGTCATGGACCTTTTTATTAATTCTTCCAATAAATATGTTATACATGAAACCATCCACCTTTACTATATGAACCGAACCGCATCAAGGAACCATGGGGCTATTTAATGAAAGTGGGCAGCAGGAGGACGTTCAAAACATTCCGATTAGTAATATGAAGACTGTAAAGCCAATGTATTATCTATCCGCGAATACGTGATTTTTCGTTTAAAGGCGGTGTTTGGGTCTCGTTAGGGGATAGCGCGTTTTAACGCGCCAATTTAAAAATTGTAAGAAAGCGCACACACTTCGTTTGTGATTTCTTTTCGAAAATTGAAGCGAATATTGGAATTTTTCTATATTTTGCTTCGAAAATCATGTTTTTTTTTAAATTAACACCAACATTCGCATCAATTTTCGAAAAGAAATCACAAACGCAATGTGTGCGCTTTCTTACAATTTTTAAATTGGCGCGTTAAAACACGCTAACGGAGATTGCAAACGCGCCCTACCGAACTTGCAACAAAAGGCGATTTAAATTATGAAAATTTTCATTTGGATCGGAAATGAAACGTTTTAGTCACAGAAAAGCCAGATTTAAAAAGAAACTATGAAAATTCGAGTTAATATGGAAAGAATACGTATTATTATGCATTTTCAGAATGTTTCAAATGCATGAACAATCATGATACGAGAATTTTTCGCGGCTCGATTAGAACATAATTTAGATCTTTTTCGGAAATATAAATAGTGATTTTTCGTAGAGCCATTGGAAGATTGCTTTATTTTCCTTATAAAGTTTTTTGTGATTATCATTTGCACGAGGTTCAATTTCTCACTGCTTTATTATTGAATAAATTATTTTTTAGAAAAACGTATTATAGTGGAGGACAGACTATCAACGCTTCCAATTCTATTTTGATCCCAAAAAGAAAAATTGGACGCTGTTCTATTTGTGCACAAGTAGAGAACCTTCAATTAACTTTCGGATGTCTTCGTGTATTTTGAGTAACAAGCAATGCAAATGTTCCCCGAATTCTTATTTTACACTTTATCCAGACAATTACGAAATTGAAATTGATTCAGATGAAAATTTCGATTAATTTTGACTACTTTCAATTTTTTTTTTATTTTCGAAATAAATGTTTATTTAGGCGCTATGGTAGCCCATTGAAAAACAAAGAAAAACGATTGGATAATTTTAATAATTTAAATGCCCGCCTTTTTTTGCCAGTTCGGTAGGGCGCGTTTGGATTCTCCCAAATAGTGTCGGCTATTTATGTTAGCGTCGTTAAAACGCGCTATCCCCAAATAAGTAATCTGATATTAATGTTGTTTTCCGAAAATATGATCAAAATTCTTGAATACATACGATGAAATTATGAACACCTGGAAATTTCTAAAGCTCATTTTTAAATTTTGAAAACAAACGGTGGAGTTTTTATGTCAGTGGCATAGTAACAGCAGCAGAGATCAGCAGACTTTAAGTAGACTGTTAAGGAAAAAAAAGAAAATTTATGGGATACAAAACATGATTAACCCCATTTCTAGTGCTCCACAAAAAGATACATCACCTTCTAATTTATTGGAAACTCGATCTCACTAAGAAATTTCCATAATTTTTATTTCGGCTGGTTGATAGTTTACCATTGTTTTAAACTAGATGGATATTAGCTACATTCCAATAAACATAGTTTTATTTCAGTTTTTTTTAATTTCAAAGTACAATTCACGGTCACCATGGAAATCCTACTTCAGTTCTTAAAGAAGTCAAATTTTTGTACAGCAAAAATATTTCAATGTTTTTTAAATTACTGATGTTATAATAATGTTCCAGTTAATAAGGCGACATACGTAACAAAGAAAATTACATATAAAACTGCTTCAGAAATTGTTTTTTACAGTATAAATTGCATCGGGAGCTTTAAGTAAACAAGGAAACGATATGCTATAACTTCTCATTGTAACCAACAAGCAACAGTGAGAAAAGAGGAGTCAAAAAGATAGCGTAGTCAAGGAGTGTATATATCGTAACGCACAATTATGTTGATCCATGTATGCCTAATAAAGAAACGCAAAAGAGTCGGAATCAATGTTTCTACTGTTTTGCGTCTCTATAAACGAAATGCGACTTTCCGTGATACGGAACAACATTTTTATCGAAAAGACATCTGACGTCTATCACCTATCATAACATCTTACATACGTCCTTCAAATACGACCTCTTGAAATCTGAATTCTTCCGCTCGTTTCTAACTTTGGCCGACCACTAATTACTTCTAACTGTCTTATGCAGTTATCTTCTTTCTTTGACGTCTGCAAAACGTGATGAGCAATAGGCGATGGTTTGCTATCTGTGTCTCCGTCTCTTTCTATTTGCCAAGTTTAAGAGTGAGGAAGGTGATTTGCAGTGGTCGACTTTTGACTTGTTTTTTTTTTTGAAAGAAATTTCATAACGATTGGAATTTTACTGATTTTTACTGAACTTATTTCGAAATTCTGAAATTTCTGCGCTTTACTTCACCTGTAAGTGATATTGCTAGCCATGCAGATGAAGAAATTGATATTAACTCAACAGTTACAATCGGATTTTCTGCATTCATTAAAAAATGTGAGTTCCGAAACAATGCATTGCTTGTCGTCAAAATTGTTTTTTCCGCATTTAGAACGAGATTGAGAGCTGGCGCTCGAAATATCACCATCATCTCATACAGATTTCTGACATTGTGAAAACTGCAAGAATTCAGTTTCGGGACAAAAAAGAACAAGCTATTTGCCAATACATATGCTCTCACTTTCTAGATGTACTATCCATTCTGGAAAAACCTGACGACGCACTATTGGTAAAGAAAAATGTAAGTGGTTTCATAAAATAATATGAAACATTGAATAGTTTCGCTTTCTAAAACTTTCAAAATAAACATTTTTTTCAGACTTTCCAGAAACTTAAAGAACTATTAAACAACAATGCAGATAAAGTGAGTGCTTATACTCTGCAAATCTAAAATTTAAAAAGTGAAACAAAATCTTTGAAATTTGAAAAAAAATATTCATGCTACAATTGCAGAATGCTCATTACAGACAATTGAGCAATTTAAACGTGAACTTGTGGAATGCTCAAAAAGTGAAAAAAAGAGAAAGTGTTTCTGGAAGTGTTACGAAAAGTACTTTGATGATCTCATTCGTCAATTGGCATGTATAAATGTGTTGGATATTAAAATTGAAGGAGCGTGTCAGATAAACTATAACAGTGTAGGCTTGCCAGTGGAATGCGATAATATGTAATACGAATTATTTTCAGTTCAAAGATGCAAGAAAACAGAAAAGAAAAATACAACAGAATGGCGGGTCTCTTAAGAAAAAGAATAATGCTCCAGTTTCGGTGGATAATTTTAATGGAATTACTCCGAAATGCAACCTAAAACAGCAAAGCAGCAGTTTAAATTGTGGGCCGAACTTCGTGAGCTGTCCTCTATTACCAGAAGTGATTCAAAGCTCATCTTCAAACCAGTACCATGAACATATAGTAAGTGTGAAGTGGTCCTTATTAAATAATCCGATTTTTTCGTGATGTGTTATCATTTTATTGGGCCTAATTCTCCGGCGCTTCAGCTACAATTTAAGCCATTTTCAAAGGTTTTATTCGATTGTCTAAAAAAAACTAATCGAAATTCTAAAATGAAAATGAGTGATGACGTTGACGAATAATACGTTTCAGAAAAAAAATTGTTTTTCAGTTGTCTTTTAGGAAAACCAAACTCTAGAAAATGGCTTAAATTGTGTAAATTGACGTCGGAGAATTTTGGTCCATTAAAGTTCTCATATATCACAAATAAATCGGATTATGTAAGAAGAAACTCGTAAAAGTTACTACAGTACTGGCCATAAAGGTGTCATATTTTGGTTTTCCGACCATATCTCATTCGATATAGAACGAATCAATGTTTTTTTTTCACAGTTTGTTCATCAAGCAACAATGTATAAGCTAAGAACATTTGGGTTTGTGAGACTAATGAATACTGGAGTAAATTGAAAAAGATCGAAAACAACAAAAACCCATATTTCTTCAATGAAAATTCGTGCTCTTAGAAATTGTTCTATCGGCGAGATTACAATATTCTGTGAGAAAAGAATTTGCGTCAATTACTGCCTGGCATCTACAGGCCATAGAATCGATCATTGTGTCGATGGTTGATTGGGGAATCTTCTTCCATTCCTCCTCGAGAAGTTTGTACTTCTCGTCGATGTTTGAAGCAGTTTTTTCCTGTCAATTTCTTTTCAAATTCCTCCCATAGATGCTCAATGATGTTCTGGTCCTAGCTTTGACACAGAAAATCCAAAAAGATGACACGGCGGCGGTTGAACCAGTTGCGCACGTTATGAGAACGATGCTTGGGATCATTATCCTGCTGATACACAGAGGTACGGCCTACGCTAGAAAGTGCTCAGGGTCTCATGGTGTTCTCCAAAATATCCTCATATCCATAGCGATCGAGACTACCGACGATGCGCTTGAGAGAACCCATTCCCGTGGCGGAGAAGCAATCCCAAACAATGCAGGAACTGTCACCGTGCTTCATGGTTGGCAGTTGATACTTGGGGACGTAGCGAATGCCGGTAGGACGACGAATCCACTTCACATTGTCACTTCCGAACAAGTTGTACTTGCTTTCGTCCGACCAGACGATATTGGCCCAGTCCTGGCGGGTCCAATGAATTCAATTCTGGCCCACATGGTTTGGGGTTGCTTCTCCGCCGCGGGAATGGGTTCTCTCAAGCGCATCGTCGGTAATCTCGATTGCTATGGATATGAGGATATTTTGGAGAACACCATGAAACTCTGGGCACTTTTTAGCGTAGGCCGTACCTCTGTGTATCAGCAGGATAATGATCCCAAGCATCGTTCTCATAACGTGCGCAACTGGTTCAACCGCCGCCGTGTCACCCTTTTGGATTGGCTGTGTCAAAGCTTGGACCAGAACATCATTGAGCACCTATGGGAGGAATTTGAAAAGAAATTGACCGGAAAAAACTGCTTCAAACATCGACGAGAAGTACAAACTTCTCGAGGAGGAGTGGAAGAAAATTCCCTAATCAACGATCGACACAATGATCGATTCTATGCCCCGTAGATGCCAAGCAGTAATTAATGCAAATGATTTCCCCACAAAATATTTTAATCTCGCAGATAGAACAATTTCTAAGAGCACGAATTTTCATTGAAGAAATATGGGTTTTTGTTGTTTTCGTTCTTTTTCAAATTATTCCAATATGCATTAGTCTCACAAACCCAAATGTTCTTAGCTTATACATTGTTGCTTGATAAAGAAACTGTGAAAAAATCAGATTGATTCGTTCTATATCGAATGAGATATGGTCGAAAAACCAAAATATGACACCTTTATGGCCAGTACGTACAAGGTGCGCCAAAAGTATAGTAACATATTCAAAGTGATGTAAGTTTCGCAAAACGACCCGTATCAACAATCCTGTTGAACAGTCCAGACTTGGTTTCCAAAAGGGGATTTGGTCCACGGAAGCACATTTACAAAAATAAGAGGCATCTTGGCATCTGATGCGATTGTAGAAAAACAATGACTTATTGAGGATCTTAAGCTGTTGATCATCCTACCGTGCTTATTAGCTTGCTCAGCTGTCGGGGCAAGAACTCGATGGTTTTTTTATAAGTTGAATTCGGCTTTCGGCTTCCACCGTAAAAAGTCTTCATGTATTAAATTTGGCACGTGAGAGCAAGTAGAGATTTGCACTTCTGGATACGTGCCAGCTTGTTCTTTACCGACAGAATTGCAGCTTTATCAACACGTTATGGGTTCGCGCCGAGCTCACTTTTTACGATTCTTCTGCCTTGATCCTCTCCGGAGTAATCGAAGCGCAAGGCTTTCCGTTTTTTGAACAGTTCTTAAGTGCATTCAACTCATCAAAACGTTTATTGGTTCTCCAATCGGTTATTCGTGACATTCCAAGAACTTTCGATGTTACTTGGGCCCATTCCCCTTGACGATGATGCCTCTGAGTAAAGAATTAGCCATGATACCTGTAAAAATCAACATAGAGACTTGAAAATTTAGAGATATGGTAATTAAAACTTTCTGAAAATAATGGAAATAGTATTGTTGCACAAAGAATGCGCCAGAGCCCACCAGCTTGCGCGAAACGCAGGTTACAATACTTTTGACACACCTTGTACCAAATCACACACCTAAAGCACTAAAAGATGACACTGATAAACACGATTAACACGAACATGAAAATAAAATAATTAAGAGCGAAGACGTTGGAGAACACGAAGAGCATTATAAGAACGGAGACAAGACTTTAAGCAGGTTGGGGAGCGCTCTCTATTTGTATGGTTGTTTTTGCTTCCAGGCAACCTAGTCTGTCGTCAGAAGTTTCTCTCGAGTGGTCTCGCCAATTGAAGAAGATTAACGAACAGTTTCAGCAGAAAATGAATGCCGATAACGCAAAATACGCAGAAGAAATACAAGAAATTCGAGAGAAACGAAAAAGAATGAAAGAAAAAGCCGAATATGAAATGAGGAAAATGAAAGAAGAGCATGCAGTTAAAATGAAGTCTCTTTTGATGTGTATTTATATGAAACAACGATTTGAACAAGAAGAAGAAGCGTGGAGTCATTGGTTGATGTCCGTGAGAACTATTGTAGCGAAGGTTAACATCACTTTCATGGACATCGCAACCAATCGGCGATTAAATGATGAAGAAGATAATAAGGTGAGCAATTTCAAAAGCTTCCGTGATATGTCCTTCATTCATGCTACTTATGAACCTGGATTTATAGGCTGACATGATCTATTTCCGTAATATGGCTCAGAAAGCTTATGATACACTTGTCGACAATTTTTATGCGCTGAATAGCCTGTCAGCAGAGCACGTGGATAAATTATTTCTGAAAGTCATTCAACAGAGAATAAGTCAAATTGCCACAAATCTTAGTTACCTTCTTGATGAAATCGGAGACTACAAGGTGAGTAGAGTTTGTGCCGTTAAATGTTTATGTAGTCACTTATTTTTTGTACGTACTGTGCATTGTTCGGCGCAATCTTAGTTTCACTCGTTTTTAGTCATTTTTGAGTTTTTCTATTTTTTTTTGGACAATTGTTTGTTGTTACTGTTAAATATTTGTGAGTTTTTTTTCACTCGTGCGCTTACCCGTGGCACGAAAACACGATTGATCTGAAAATCTGAGCACGCGCCTTTACTCGCCCTTCATTCACCTTCTTTCTTCTATGCATTCTCAATGTTGAAATAACCAAGCAGCGTGGCCGAGGGGGAAGAGGAGGGATGGGAATTCGGGGTCGTGGTTCGTTCCGCTCCACGTAAGCTTTTTTTGCTTTTCTGATTTTGCTTTTTTTAAAGTTTAATTGGATCATGACAAATAAGGATAAGTTACATTTGAATAAGCGTGGTGCTTTTCAGAAACAAAAATATTCCAAAAAGCGAAAAAACATTGGACCCAACTAAGATAGCGTCATTTTTTTTTGTGCGTATTTTTGTTGTCTGCCATAAAAGTGTTCTAAAATTACTAGATTATTCGTGTACATCTAATAACATTTTCAGAAAAAAAAAATGTTTTTTAAACCTCCAAAAATGACTAAAAACGAGTGGCCCCCCCAACTAAGATTGCGCCCATTGTTCTGCTTTCAGATTGATAAGGAATCATTCGCGAAATTGCAATGCTTGGAGAAAAAAATTGACTCAATGAATATTCCAACTACCAAAAAACTCCAACAGATTTGCGCAACGGCTTCCATGGAAGAATATAGATTTGTTTGTGAACCTAGAAAACCAGATTCTGATTGTGTGATAAATGAACTTCGCTTATAATGGCTTACGTCTTAAGAATAAAATTGTAGTATCTCTTCCCGAAGGCAGTCTTGTTATTCCCTGACCTTTACGGGGTGTTATCTTCGCTTGCCTTCAATATTTCCATCCTTTCTGCCAGCTACCATTTCAGACTAGGAAGCTTGCTATCAGCATCGCCTAAATTTGGCTTTTAAAAATTTAAAACTGCAAATAAATTAGCTGTGAAATCGGAAAAGTTGAGAACACAATTCGAGTGAGATAGATTGTGAAAGAAACGCTTCGTTTCAACTCGGTATTTTCCAGAGCCATTCAAAAAAAAATAAGAATTTTATTAAATAAATTATTTGGAAATGGTATAATGAATGGAACCAATAATTTTAGATAGTTTTACACAGAGTCTAATTCTACAGAAGCTCGCTAATTCTCACTGCAACTCGCCAATTACACAGCAAGTTGCCGTACACCTACACCCAAACGCTCCAGGTGCGTTGCAGAAGAATGCAATTTTGGAAATTTGTCAATTCGTGCTTGTTCGTTTCATGTATTTGACCAAAAAGTGAAGAAAGCTCTCGAAAAGTTTAAAACCGATAGTCCTTTTCCGGATATTGTTGACTTGCATAATATATTTAGTTCAATTTGATACTACAGTGCTCCACATAATCTTACGTTCACCCCCAAAAATCTCAAAATTTCGATTTTCTGTAATTCCTAATTATTTATCATATATGATATGGAAATACCTTTAAAAAGAAATTTATGAGTTCTGGAGAGAAAATAAAATAAAACTGAGCAATCGAGAAATTCGAAATTTTTCGAAAAATGGGTGCTTTTTTCCACATAATGATACGTTCACTTTTATTTTTTTGAAGTTTTTTGAACTTTTAACTTGGTTTTAATCTGTTTACTTATCGTTTTTCTGCTTTTAGAACACATGTCGAAAGGTAAACCTCTATATGAATATGAGAAAAGACTAATTGACGTTAAATTGGCTGAAGCGACTCTCGCACCGTCAAATCTCTAAAGAAATGAAGCGTTCCCTAGATTTAATCAATCGATATGCTGCAAATCCACTTGGTTATGATATAAAGAAGTCTTCTTGTCGTCCATCTCTTCTTTCTGGACGAAACAAGCAAAGAAATATCCGTAGAGCGTCAAATTCTAATGTCACTTGATCAAAGATTAAGAGCGAACTTGGACTTTCCGTATCCGTGGAGATTGTTTGTCGCGTTCTTTCGATGAGCAAATTCATCAGACGCCGAAAAATGAGAAAGGCTCCAAATGTGACCGCCAAACACCGAGAAAATCGGGTTGAATTTGCTATGAAGAACCAAAGAACTGACTGGAAACATGTAAGATTACTGTAGCTTTCTTAAACTGGTACTATATCTTGGCAGCAATCAGTGCCCAAGGCAAAGTCAAACTTTTCTTTGTACCAAAGAAGATAGACGGTTGCCAATATCGATACGTGATAAGAAAAGGTCTCATACCATTTATCCGTCGGAATCGCGCCAAAAGTTTTCACTTATCAGCAAGATGGAGCTCCATACCATCGGGCTCGACGCAAAATCAAATGGATACGGCGGAATCCCGATTCTCGAATAGCCGGCCTGTTCCTCTGACAAAAACATCATCGAAAATACATGGTACTGATAAATGGTACGGAAAATCTACGAAGGAAACAAAATTTATGCGGGCATTCCATCTCTCAAAAAGGCTTGCTCGACAGAATGGTCGTCCCATCGATTATTATTAGGTTGATGGAAAAGTTATTGCGTTTTTGAACCTTCAACTTTAAATGACCATAACTTTTTTTTAAATAAAATTTATTAATCGAAATAAAAAACCAAAAAAAAAAAAAAAAAAAAAAAAAAAATTAATCGAAATAAAAACCATTAGAATCAATACATTTTTGCCAACGAGAAACAAGTTTTCTTATGCCGGTAGCGTAAAAGTCCGGGTTTCTGTGCCGTACGTTTATTAGTGGTTTCTTGGCCAAATGCATCGTTGATATCGCGAGTTGTCTCGACAGCGTTTCCGCCTAGTTTGAACTGGAACAAGAAAATCGTTCGAATTTACCTTTTATCCATGTTTTTTTGAAATGCTATAAAAAGTGACATAATTATTTCAAGGAAAAATCAAAAAGACAAGTAGATAGAGCGAATTGCGCTCTTTAAAATGATATACAACACGACCACAGATATTCAAACATTTTATTCAAAAATCTTTCACAAAAGTAAACAACATAAAAACGCAATAACTTTTCCATCAACCTAATAATAATGATTTGTCTGTTATTTTCGGTTTTTTTTTTACAGTTTTGATCAAATGAATGTATGATTTTGTGGAAATGTTTTTAACCTTTTTTCATAAAATGTTGGTTTTTTCCTGATATGTGAATTTTAAGCCAATTTTAAGTTTCTATCATAAAACACCTACTAAAAGTCCACTGTATAAAATTCAAGCAGACAACCAACCCTATGAATAGTTTTACAAACTCGGAAAGTGGATAATTGTTACCAAATGACGTTAGGTGAGAAGTATAGTGCTCGGTGATTAGGGTGATAGGGTGACTTTCAAGCGCTGTAATTTCTCGTAAACTTGTACATATACATATGTTTGTGAAATTTTCACTTTAGTGTATTGAAACTATGCAAAAACACGGGCTCACAATATTTTTCGGATCTTGCCATGACCAATGACCTTCATTTTTGCAGGTTTGACATTTTTTCGGCTTTTCTTTCTTACATTCTGATACTTCGTATTTTGATTGACCATCCTTGTTTTTCTTCTGATTTCCTTGTTCGAATTGTTTTGATGGCATGAGTGCTGCAAGTTCTTCTTCCATGGATATGACATCCTCCAAGTGTTGGAAAATTGTGTCCGAATTCCATACACTTTGTCCTGTTGTGGATGTATTGGAATGTGTTGATGTTTCATTGTCGGCGTGCCGAATGTATTCCTTTGGAAGCTTTCTTTTGAAGACTGCTTCCTGGATGCGACGATGGAATTTCATTACCAACATATCTTGCATGAATACAGTGTCCAGAGGCTCTTTCACGTCTCACAGCTGTCTGATGATGATTTGTAGTGTCCAAATGATCGCGTTGATCTTTGGTTTTGTCGATTGTGCTCCACATTCCTGGAACTTGCGAACTAATGATGAAGTGGTTTTCCTCGAATCGCCATATTTCTTTTCTAGGAGTTTCATAGCTGTTTCGAAGTTTTCTCCTGTTATGGAGAGTTTGGAGACCAGTTGAAGTGGATCTCCTGAAAGATAATTGAGCAGATGTGTCAATTTGAACAAATTATTTTGTCCTGAGTTTTCCACCATTTCTCTAAAAAGTGTCCGAAATCTGACAAAATGATTTATGTCTCCATCGAATTTGTCGAGTTTTGGAAGTGGTAGAGTCGACTTCTCGATGAAATAACGATTGTCTCCACTGTTTGATGACTCATTTTGCGAAGATGACGAGTTGTGTCTGTTGAACTTGTTTTCAATCACCGAGAGCTCGACCATAGCTTGCTGAGCTTTTACCACTGCTTCCGCAAACTTATCTGCATATGCATCTTGAGATGTGATCTCTTCGTGCGATGGTGCTTGTTTTTCAGCTTTTCTGTCCGAAGCTTCTCCGAATGTGATCATTGCATTTTCTGCTCTTTCGATCACCGCTTTCAATCGTTGATAGTCGGCTTGAACAGAATCGATTATTGCTGCATTTGTATCAGCGGTTTCATAATGGATCAGCTTTGTGCTGATTGTATTGACTAGTTCATCGATTGAATTACAAGTTCGCGTCACTTGTGCCTTGGCGGCTGATATATTCATGATGAAACAGTTGGGTTTCGGTGTTCTGCCACGCGGGACTTTTGTTTCGAACTTCTTTTTCACTATGGTCGATGCACGATATATTTCTGTCCTCCAGCTCCTTGTCCGCCTCGCGAATGTGTAGGAGGTGTCAAGTTGTATGTGGGGAGTGACTTCAAACTTGGGTAATTAAACCAATTTATTTAAGAAGAAAAAAATATAAAAAATCAATAACTATAAAAAACAAGATGAAAGGGGACCCTAGCGTCCCCTTTTATACTGCCATGATGGGCGGTGGGCACGATACATAAACAAACATTTAGGGTAGGTCAAAACGTGTACATATTACACTTAATATAATTGTTATAAAACGAAAAACAAATTGTGAGTTAATCATAGGAAGGAAATATTTGAAGAAGTGCTCAAGCGAGCACACTTGAGCAGAGTTCGGAACCATTCTGGAAGGCATTGACGACGGCACGGAGTACGTCACGTCAGGATCGTTCAATTCCTCCAAAAGCGCTGCAAGCTTTAGTCGAATAAGAGATAAACGTATTTAATTACGTGAAAAACGAAGGAAGAAAATAAAGATAATTTCGGGCATTAAGTCCGAAGGATTTTGCGGGGAAAATCGATAGGTCCGGATTTATAAGGCCGCAAAGTTGTCGATTTTAGTAGAACAACCACACAATCGACAACAATCTACTCGTATCTTGCGATATTGGTATTGGTGTGCAGATGACTGCTAAGTAGACGGTAGTCGCTACCATTTGTGAATGATGGGAGCACCATCCGTCACAAATTTTCCAATTCCCAGTGCGAGTATCCATTAATAAATAGAACAAGTTTTTGGAACGGGTTCAACACTAAAATCGAAGAACTTCTCTCCGTAGAAGATACCGATAATCTGAGTCGTTCATCGTTTTCGAGTCGGAGCATAATTTCACATGGCCGAGAGAAGAAATGGCAGCCCAAACCATGTCACTTCCTCCTTTGTAGTTTCGGCGAGAAAATCACAATTTTTCCTTTCGAATGTCGTGAGAATAACTGGGAAATCCATCCGGCATATCGCAGTATTCACTTTTCTCATCACTGAACACAATGTGAAATGTTTTTCATTGGAAGTTGCAGTTTATTTTTCCTAACAGCTTCCAGTCAGTTTTTGTAATTTTAGAGAACACCAACCGTTTTTCCCGGTGATTTTTGGAGAGATGTGAAGATTTTCACATCTTATGTCTTTTGATGAACATGCCCTTCAAACATTTTCAGAAGACCCTTACAAATAGAGCGTACTTCCGCCCAATTCTTTAACCATTTGTCGGTGTGAGAGACTTTCGATCTAATTTTGCATCGGTTTCGTTTTTTTTTATATACAAGAAGAGGCGGACCTTTTGGCATTAATACTAAAAATAATAATTCGAGTGAAAAAAAGAAAAAGAAGAAAATAATCGAAAAACTCAAAAAAAAAACAAAAAAAGTTGGGTGAGGTTATATTTTTGTGGAGCGCTGTATATTGGTTATGATCATGAGTCCCCCGAGTGCTTCATTACAGTATAGAGCATGGGGTAGTGAACGTTATTGATTGATACAGTAGACCAGCATTTATGCATATTCACAGAGCCCACGGATGTTGAGATGTCGATCATCATACCTGAAACGTTCACGGTATGATGTTCGACATCTCAATATTTTCCGATAAAAATTTGGCCCATCAAAGTAAAGTCAACCAGTCTCATGGATTCCAGAGCACTTAATGACTGTATCAGCTACTCAAATCGCATTTTAATATATCTGATGTATGACAGTTTCTTTTAATTAAACTTTATATTACATGTTTTCGATGCAAATCTTGAATAAATCGTTTTCCGAACTCTAAATGCAAGGATAAACAGTGGAGAATCACCAATTATCTTGAATAGGTTTTATTCTAAAATTGCAAAAAACAAACCGGAAGGGAAACTGAGACACGTCAAACCAACAATTTTATATAATGTTCAACGTTACAATAAAACTGTAAACGATTGCAGAATTTTCTACAAGTTTTCTGTGTCTGAAATGGTCCGATTATATTATTTATTTTTCAAAAAATCTAAGAAATTGTTGTTTCTTGAGACATCCACAAATATTCCATCGATCAGAAGCTGAGGAAAACTCTCACAGCCAGTTTTCTCCTTAAAAAATGGGTTTTCATAAAACGAAAGTCGACTTTACCTTCACTGCAAGTCGAATTAATGCATCCTGATCAACTTGTATTTTCTCAAATTCGATATTTTCCCTGGTTAAAACATCAATAACGTGTTGATTCTTTTCATCCTCTAGATTCTGAACGAATAATACTGTCGAATGTTCGTTCAGTATTCCTTGAATCAGCGACGTGTGAGTTTGGAATCCTCCTCTTGCTCTTTGTTCCATTTCTTCCTGAAACTTAGCAAAAATATGGATATGCTCTAAAAACAAGAATTTCGACTTTCAACATCTGCCTATTAAGCTGTATTCGACGCAGTTCCTTCTCATATTTTTCATTTTGCTTCCGAAGCTTTTCCTCAAATTCCATTTTAAGTTTAGCATCAGTTTCACAATCATCGTCGCAATCAAATCCGTTTGCAGTCTAAAGCATTTGAAAATAACAGAAACTGTAACTGAAATCCATCTTCTCAATCACTCGCCTCTTCATTCTGGAGAGTCTCTCTCGAATTCAGTTTTATATGCGAATATTCCGCTTCTTCATCTGAAAGCTCCCCCCTCTTATCTTCTAAATTTCCAGCATTCTCAATTTCGATATTACATTGCACGGGTAAATCTTCCATTGAATAAAATTCCGATTTCCACGAATTCTGAAATCTTCTTTTTTCACGGTATAATATAATTTTTTAAATTCAAGTAAACTTTAGACGTCAAGCACTTTCGATGTTCTGTTTTATTGCCTTCTGAACAGCTTTTTTGGTTTGTCTCTGTGTTATCGACAAACGCTTTTAATTCACTTTCATTGTCTTCTACACTATCACATTCGGTTTCATAATTTGACTCTTTCTCATTCTTTACCTGAAATACGGCGTGAGGTATAATACAATAATTCCCCCCGCTTGATATAAGAGTGACCCCCCGGTGGAAGACTGTGGAATGACCCCCCACCCCTTCCCATAACGTCAGTTTTTTCCACCAATTTTTAAAATTTTCACAATTGTAAAAATTTGTTTCATAATTTAAAAAAGTTTTTCTTAATTTTTACGTGGCATCATGAACTAGTTTCATTTTCATATTTTCATTTCATTTCGTCTGAATCTCATGGAAATATTGGAAGGGGGGGAATATTGGAAGGGGGGGGTGGGGAATATTGGAAGGGGGGGATCATTCCTGGGTCTTCCGGTGGGGGGGGGATTAGTATTGTTTGTTGGGGGTTGATTATTGTAGATTGCCTAGGATCCAAATATTACCCCCCCATTTCAACTGGCGGGGATTAATATTGGATATCGACTTCGTATAGAAGCCCCACAACATTAATTATCCCCCACATCAATTTTGATAATGAATAACGTTGGTTGGGGGGCTATTATCGATGGTGGGGGGCGGTTGTAGGGTGGGGGGGGGCGATTCTTGGAAATTACCCGGCGTGATTCTTTTCTAATGGATAGTGCTGGGCGTCAAGAAACTGTCCTATCTCCGAATCATAAAATTCATGTACGTCACCTTCATGCGTATTTATACTTTCAAAGCCTATAGTGAACGTTATTGATTGATACAGTAGACCAGCATTTATAAATAAAGGGAACTGAAACTGATGTCCATCTTCACAATCACTCACCTCTTCATTCTGGACAGCCTGGCTTAGATTCAGTTCTATATGCGAATATTCCGCTGCGTTATCTGAAAACTCCACCCTCTTATCTTCTAAATTTCCAGCATTCTCGATTTCGATGTTGCATTGCACGTGTAAATCTTCCATTGAGTAGAATTCCGACTTCCACGAATTCTGAAATCTTTTTAAAGGTAACATATAATTGTTTAAATTAAAGTAAACTTTTGACGTCATGTTCTGTCGATGCTCTGTTTTATTGCCTTCGGAACAGCTGGTTTGGTCTGTGTCTGTGTTATCGACAAACTCTTTTAATTCACTTTCTTTGTCTTCAACACCATCACATTCGGGTTCATAACTTGACTCTTTCTCATTCTTTACCTGAAATACGGCCTGATTATTTTCTAATGGATAGTGCTGGACATCAAGAAACTGCCCTATCTCCGAACAACAATATTCATGTACGTCATGCGTATTCAGGCTTTCAGAGCCATGAAAAGAAGTTGTATTCTCTTTGTGTTCCAAGTTTTTTAAATATATTTTCCAAATATAAAACATCCTTTTCATTGTTTACAGGGTGCGCCAAAATTATGGTGACACATTCAAAGTGCTGTACCTTCTACAAAAATACTCGAATCGACTTGAAAATGCAGTTGTAGTTTATTGAAATGATTATAAAACATACAACATTAAAGTTGTTCGATGCTGGTCCCTTTGTTGTTCACGACATACTTGAGACTATTCGGGAATGCATCCACTGTGGCAGGAAGGTATTCTGGTGATAGCTTGGCCCATTCCACTTCCAAACTTTTCTTCAACGACTCCAAATTACGATGAGAACGTGCTTGAACTCTCGATTGAAGAACTGGCCATTCAGAACTGGTTATGAAACGCGGAAAATTGGCTGAACACCAGGCCTGGACGATCTTTGCTTTGTGAGCCGGAGCAGAATCCTGTTGTGATGTCCAAACCTGGTTTCCAATATGAGATTTTGTCCATGGAAGCACATGCTCCTTCAAAATTTCCTCCAAATAATATTCTTTGTTGATTTTCACTCCAGGATCCACAAAGATGAGTGGCATCTTCCCATCGGAGGTAATGGCTCCAAAAACCATTACTTGCTGGGGATGGGAAGCTCTGTTGATGGCTCTACCGTGTAGAGCGTGGTCTACTCTATGATTCTGGGAATTTAATTCGACTTTGATAGTGAAAAATTTTTGTCAGTGAACAGCATCCTCAAATATTCATTTTGGCGCGTGCCAGCAAGGAGAGCTTTGCACTTGTTCATCCGGGCCATCTTGTTCCTTTCCGATAGAATCGCAGCTTTTCGAACGCGATATGGGGTCATTCCGAGCTCTCTTCTTACAATTCTTCTGATCGAAGAATGACTGATTCTGAGCTCTGTGCTCAACTTTCGCATGCTTCGGTGGGGATTCCGACGTAGACGTTCACGGGCCGTATTGATCCTATCCGGAGTGAAAGCACGTTTTGGTCTTCCGCTTTTGGGACGGTTGTTAAGTGTGTTGAGCTCTCTATACCGTTTAATCGTCCTCCAAACGGTTTGTCGAGCAATCCCAAGAGCTTTGCCGATGGTACTTCCACTCTGCCCTTCTTTCGCCATTTCAATGATGGTGCCTCGGTGTACCAAATTGGATACCATTTCTGTAAAAATTGAGCTAGCGATTAGAAAATTTGGTGAATTAAATTAATTAAACTAATAATTAAAACATACCGCAAAAAATGGGAAACATTTTATGCAAAAAAAAATTGCAGCCGCGCCGCTTCTCAGGTCAAAAGTTTTGTCATCACCATAATTTTGGCACATTTTGTACTGTCGCTTCGAAATAGTTTATAAGAAGAAAGTTTTTTATTGTCAAGCTTATTCGCCTCGGTATTCCGAAAAGCGTAAATTAAGATCAGTGCCGGGTGTTTGAGTGCATTAGGATTGGCGATACGCAAGCACTGATGTCGCAGAAATTTTTGTTATCGTTGTTAAGACAGTTTTGTAGATTTTTTGTGTATAGTTCTACAGTATCCCAAGTACCCAGCGACCTCCTAAAGATGTGGTTGCAAAGCGATCGAGTGACCATGACTTCATCAAGAATATCAAAGTAAAAGGCCCACGTTCTTTTGAGTTATTCAAAGAAACGTCTTGGACAGACTGACAGAAACTATTCGCTTAATAATAAGTAGATTTCAATCGGACTTATGCGTACATTTTTCAGAAAACGTTGTCTAAATGAGTCAGAATTCAACAATCATTCAAAAAGAAACGTCTTGGACAGACAGACGGAAACACAGACGGATCTATTCGATTAATAAGAAGTAGATAAGCAAAGAGCAAAAAAACGAATTTGGTTAGTTTATGGATACATTCGAAAATCGATGTGTAGCAACAACAGTTATAATCTCTTTACTGCTGGAAAAAGAATAATAATTTGGATTAGAATTCTAGTTTACCAGCAAGATGTATTAGATTGAGCGAAAAGTATTCGTAATTTTTTGAATTTTTTTCGTAAAAAAATGTATTCAAAGAAAACGAGATTCAATGTGTAATATATTCACCATTAGTATTTATAACTTCTTGCCAACGCGATGGAAGTTTAGCGATTCGATTCGCCTAGAACTTGGGAGACTGGGAGGCGAGATAGTCGTCCAACCACTTCTCGACATCCTTCCTATCATGGAACTGCTGCCCGCCAATGTGATTCTGCAGGGAACGAAAAAAATTATCCGCATTGACAGTAGCACCATCTGGAATAAACTCTGGAAAGATTACGCCTTTACACTCCCACCAAATCGACAGAATCGTTTTTTTCTAGTGAAGTTATCTTTTGAGGTCCGTTCTGGCATTTTTCTCGGTCGGGACACATTGTCTTTTTTAGTATGACACCTATTTTTTAATACATAATATTCAAAATCCAATCGGTCGTTCGTTTCATAATGAGAAGTCACAACACAATCGTTATTGTGAATCCTTCAAAAAGTGAAAGGCTCTTTTTCAGAATCATGAAGTTGGCTCTCTTTCAGAATCATGTAGACGATAGTTCTTTGAGAATGCTTGACAGTCGCCGCAAGTTCGCGTGACGGTGCTCTTTGTTCTTCTTCCAGCGCTCTCGGGATATCCACATCAATATCCACATGTGGGCAAGAAAAGCTTCACTTCATTTGTGAAAGCTCTTACAGAGAAACATCTCTGATAGCATGGCGATCAGCATGCAAATTCTCGCTTATTTTGAACGCTACGTGTAAGTTTGTCTGGTTTGTTAAGCATGCATAATAAGCACCGAAAGAATAAAAATAAAAAAATCAGAAAAAGTGAAATTAGCACTGAGCAATGAAGAAACAAGAAAAAATTACGAAGACTTTTCGCTCAACCTAATATTATTCTTAGGATTCGAATCGAAGGAAATCCACACTGTCATCTCATTGACAACCGTTTCGTTTTAGAACTGAATAAGCACTTTTGTCAATTGAATTGTACATTTCTGAGTGATAGAGTATTCAGAGTAAAAATAGAAAATAGTTGTTCTTTGAATCAATTCCCGGTATATTCGTGAATGACATCCCCAGTATTCGCCCGCCAGGGGTATGTTTCAAGCAGTATGCGATACTTGATTTAAGGGTTAAAAAAAAGTTTGCCAAAAAACATTTTATTTTCATTTCTATTCGTTTCCATATAAGGATTTAATGATACTTTTTTCTACTACTTCTGTAGTCATTCACTTGTATTTGAATCTGAATTTCAGAAAGAGTGATGGGAAATGAAAAATTAGCAATGTCATACAACTACTGCGGACATTTCCCAATGTCAGTTTTTTAAACGGCAACTCTTTTCTTTCCCACTATTTTCTGATCTATCATAATTGCCGCTTCTCGTTTGCCTACGTTGTTTTACTCGACTGAAGCGGAAAGAATGTCCGTTGTTTCTACAGTACTGGCCATAAAGAATGTCTCCGGGCTTTTTTTTGGGATAACTACGCTGAAAACAGATATTTTGTTGCGAAAATTTCATTGTAGCTGCGGAACACCCTTACGGCAACTTGCAGAAATTGAAATTGCATCATTGCAAAAGTTGTTAATTTTTTCCATTTTTTTCGTTTTTTTCCATTTTTGAGTTTATTTATTTATGTTCAGTTTTTGATTCAGAAGTCTTGTAAATCAGCGAGTATGATTCCCTATTCAGTTTTCTAGTAATGGTAAGACCTATTGGAAGGAAATCCCTCACTGTAGACCTACGAGAAGCCATCATTGTCGACTGGAAACGAGGTGATTCTATAGTTGACTTGGCTCACCAGTTAAACCGATCTCAAAGTCAGATTCGTCGCGTTTTGAAATGATACCGAGAAGATATGAATGCTTTTTAACTTTTGAAAACTATTATTTCATGTTTAGGGACGAGTTGCTGGTCGTGAATCGCCGGAAAGACCCCACATCGCCTCCAAAAACGTTGATCGAAACATCCTGCGCGCTGCTCGAGAGGATCCTAGAAGGACTTCTACGCAGATTCAGGTGATTTTACTTTTCCAATAGAGCCCGTACCTTCAAGGAGAACTATTAGAAGACATCACCAAGAAAATGGACTCCATGGACATCGTCCTTCGAAGAAACCGTTGGTCAGTTCGAAGAATCGAAAAGCACGTGTAGCGTGGGGTCCACAGGAGTGGGCGAAACACGTCTGGAGATACGAATCTAAGTTAAATTTGTTTGGTACGGACGGAATTCAATGGATTCGTCCTGCAGTTGGAGCCAGATACGACCCAAAGTACCATTGCAAAACAATCAAACATGGAAACGGATCGATGGAGGTGTGGGGATGCTTCTCAGACACTGCAATGGGCCCGTTCAGACGTATCAATGGAATCATGGATCAGTTTGTGTAGAAGATATCTTGAAGAATACGATGAGATTATGGACCAGAGCAAAAGTTGGGAGATCGTTCGTTTTTCAACAAGAAAACGACAGAAAGCACACCTCGAAGCATGTTGCAAGCTGGTTTCAACGTCGTCGAATTAATTTGTTGGAGTGGCCAAGTCAATCTCCAGACTTAAATCCGATCGAACACATGTGGGAGGTGCTCGAGAGACAACTTCTAGGTGTCCGGGCCACCAATGCAAACCAGAAGTTCGCTCAACTTGAAGCAGCATGGGCGAGCATCCCAATCACAGTCATTATGGCACTTTTGGAGGCCATGCCACGCCGTTGCCAAGCTGTATCGATGCAAAAGGGTACCTAACGAAGTATTAAACATTTTAAAACCGTATTTTGGTTAGATATTTTGAAGTTTTTTTTTCCAAACATTGTTTTAAAAAGTTTCAAAAATGTGCACTTTTCACGATTTTCTCAAATTTTGGATTTCTTCCAAAGCTATTTATATTCACAAACTACAACTTACTGAATATGTTACTCAGGCCAGTTTTAACACTGCCACAAAAATTTAGACCGATCGGAGCAGTGCCAGCGAAGTTATCCCAAAAAAAAGCCCGCAGGCATTCTTTATGGCCAGTACTGTAGTAATAGAAGGAAAATACGTTTTTTTCTGCTCATGAATAAGCTCGCAATATTTCACAGTGTACTTACAGTTTCAACACTTCTAGATCGCATTCTAGCTACCATTGGAAGAAAGTCCCTTATAGACTTATGTGCCCACTTCAGAGGTTCCATCGCGGATGAAGCCATTGAAAGTAGCGATGAACTCTGTGGCAGTTGATTTTTGCGTTTTCGAGCATCGTCTAACTGTAATCCTTTTCTTGTTTATCAATTGTTTTTCCATTTTTAAACTGACAAATTCATAAATATAGCCACGCCTTCGTATTTGTACATCCACCACTTTCAATCGTCTAGCCAAGTGAATTATACCGTCGAAAACTCGCTCATACTTTTTGTATAGTGTTTTCCAATTCTGAAAGAGCAATTCCTTTAAAAATAATTATGTACGTTCTCCAACTTTTTTCTTCACTGCATTTTCCATATCTTCAAGAAAAGAGTTGGATTCGCGATTCTTCGATTCTTGCTTTGAGCTGCAATGAAACCATGAGTTGTCAAATCTAATCCCGACGAAAACAGCAGCAATATTGAGAAGATTTTGGCAGATGTATTGTATTAACGGATCATCGTAAAATATGTTAATTTTTGACAGGAATTGCGATAATTTCCGAACTTCTTTCTCATGTTTATTCCAGAAGCTAGTGAAATCACTCTGAAAATTGTGCATTTAAAACTACAGTACTCGTAACTTGGCATCTAGGATTCTTGAATAATGTTCGAGTTTGTTAATCATGCTAAAGTTACATTTAACGTAAAGTTGTCGGGTTATTGCCCGGTTTGTAGACCAAAGACATCAAAATCCTCAAAGCCAAAGTCATTTTTGACCTGCCGATCTCCTTGATCTACATGTTGCAGTTGGCGCCAAGGGCGCGATGCTGACGTGTTTTTGGACTCAGGGCGGCGCGAAAAAAACACAAAGGAGGAAGTTTTGTTTTTGATAGGTTAGTTAAGTTTCCATTCTTGGTTTTAGGATTTTTTGAGTTTCCTTGTGTGCTAAATTTTTCTTATTTTTCTCTGCTTGTTAACTGCGTTTCTTTTAATAAATCCTTAAGATTTAAAAAAATGAGAAGTCAATTTACAACTTGGGGGCCGAACCGGGAGCTCATCAATCTTCGGGATGTTGTCAGCACTCAAGAATATTGGCGTGAGGTGTACTCCATGGTAAAAAATAAAGGATGGATGTGGCCAAAATTTGGAGTGATTGAAGACGGAAAAAAACAGCAACGAGGGACAACGTCGGGAGAGCAGTCGAGACTGTCGAGGAGCCGAAGAATGCCAAGTACCTCCTAAGAGACGAAACAAAGTTCCTTAAGTTCCCTCTTCCAATATGTTCTATCCTTTTTCTATATGTTATGATTATGGTTTATTTGTGTATTTGAACCCCCCCCCCCCACTAGGTCTTAATATTTCGGTAGCCTCTTAAGTTTGTAGTCTTTATGTAGTTTTTGTAAAGTTTCTTTAAAAAATTAAGTTGTTTTGCAAATTATTAGGCTCCCCTCCCTTTGATGTCATAAGTGATTGAAGTCCCACCGGGAGAGTCTCAAGATCTTGGAAGGCTGGGCTGGGCTCGAAAAAGAGGAGGATATCGGTTTGTTAACTGCGTTTCTTTTAATAAATCCTTAAGATTAAAAGAAGTGAGAAGTCAATTTACAACTAAGTTAACGTAAAAGAGTCTAGAAAACGTTTTTCTGTTTAAAAGATAACCTATCCGTTTACAGTACAATAATGACGTCAATATTGTCTTGGCTTCCGGAAGAGTGCCCCATATCTCTAAGTCTCCTCATCCATCACTTAGCCATTTGATCTCAGAATAAAAACCAGGATTTGTATCCGAAATTGTAGTTTACCCGTACCCCCAAGCTTTCTGAGACCTCTCGTATTAATCATGAGACTTCGGACTTAGGTCTTACAAGGGAACTGTTTTTAGATAATGTTTGAGAATTTTATGAAAATTGGTACACAGACACTTTCGAGCATCCTGAAAACCATGGCAAACTTTTTTTTTGCCTAAAACTCCAGAAGCTGAATATTCGCATCTGAAGTTTCATCTCATCTGAAATTCTCCCCCCCCCCATCTCGCGACCTCACTCTTCTCTATGCTTCCATATCATCCTTTTCCGGAAGCAGCGGTGGTGTAGTGGCAGTGGGATGGTGTGGAACCCTGGGGGTCGCAAGTTCGAACCCTACTATGGAAAATTTTTTTTGTTTCTTGTAATTTCATTTTCTAGAGCACATTGGTCTCGCATGGAACTTGCAGAAAGTTCGAGACACAGTATGCAAATGAGTATAAAAATAAGATTTTCATACAGTTTATTCATTATTTATTTCAATTTTCTTGTTCTCTCGTATATTTCTCTTTTTTTTTGTTTTCGGTATTTACTGATGACCAAGTTCCGCCGCATTCTTATGTATATCCTTGATCTGGAGAGCAATCCGAAGAGGGTCCCGCTGTCAGAAGATCTCCAACTTGCTGCTCATCTCATCGATTTAGGAGAGTCGATTGACAAGGGTGAATATGTAATCACCACAGAAGAACGTCTTCAATATTCAGACGATGATTTGAAGGATTTGGGTTTGTTTTTATTTCAAAATCCAGATTCAGCACCTTTTTCAGGTTGGACTCCTGAGGACGAGGAGTACCGTAAAATCAAGGAGTATCCAGATGTGGTCAACCTTCCTGGAGCCCCCAACTTGATTCAATTCAGTATTGGAGAATTCGTCGAACTTTTTGGAGCACTTGGAAAGACACGGCAGCAATTGACGCTGTCAAGCCTCCATCGAACAAGCTGAAAATTCTGACGATTCCGGCCGGCTGCACTGGAAACGTCGAACCATGTGATGTTGGCATATTCGGAAACTTCAAAAAAGTTGTGAAGCATTATTGAATAATTGAATTCCAGCTGCTTTCACTCGTGTGGCATCAGATGTGCTCTCCGAAGCTGGAATCTTGGGCTAGGTACGCCTGGCATGCTTCTGGATACGATGTTCGTCGTCCTTCGGCATTCGAAACTCCATCCCAACTTCTCTTCCCATGCGGAGTGGCCAGAGATTACGGTATAAGCGGATGTTCTAGTACTTCGTTCATTAGATATATCCATTGTGAGAAGTATCTTTGCTTCAAGGACTTCGTTTTCAAGTACCATATGTGTTAATTTTTAATGTTTCAATAAATTTCTGTTGTTTTCTAAAGTTTAGAGTCGAAGCCTTTGAGATCAAAAAACAATTAAACACAACTCATATACCCTTTTTCAGCATTCTGCAAGTTCCATTCGAGACCAATGTGCTCTGGAGACCTCTAGAAAATGAAATTACAAGAAACAAAAAAAATTTTCCATAGTAGGGTTCGAACTTGCGACCCCCAGGGTTCCACACCATCCCACTGCCACTACACCACTACCGCTTCCGGAAAAGGATGATATGGAAGCAT
The DNA here is from genome assembly GCA_003052745.1 of Caenorhabditis inopinata. Lineage (NCBI taxonomy): Eukaryota > Metazoa > Nematoda > Chromadorea > Rhabditida > Rhabditidae > Caenorhabditis > Caenorhabditis inopinata. The sequence goes on along the minus strand of AP018155.1, from coordinate 14,130,024 downwards.
AGAGAAGAGTGAGGTCGCGAGATGGGGGGAGAACTTCAGATGCGAATATTCAGCTTCTGGAGAGTTTTAGGCAAAAAAAAAGTTTGCCATGGTTTTCAGCATGCTCGAAAGTGTCTGTGTACCAATTTTCATTAAATTCTCAAACGTTATCTAAAAACAGTTCCCTTGTTAGGACAAGGACTAATGATGAATTTGTTGCAGTTATGATCAAATTTGATATCTCGGTTTCCCCAACATGGCCTGCTAAGCCAAAGTTGCGGCTGTCAGGTCAAAAAGCTTTCCCATCATTGTCATAGGTTGATTTCAGGCTGGAGGCAATATCAAAGTGATTTCGCAAACCGCTCTGTTTTTCAGCCGGATAAGTCAAACAAAACTGCCATTTGCTCATTCTCGGTTCAGCGTCATCATAATTTTGACTCATAACCTATACACCATTTTTCGCACATCCACACGTATTCCATTTTCACCCGCCTATATGTATAAACGCCCGTCACCCTTCCTTTTTCGATTGTGTGTAGTTTGCATGTGTCATGCACAAAAGATAAATGGTTGAACATCAGAAGAAATGCGATTATTCCAGAACTGGAAAAGAAAGGACGATACGTTGGAACAACAGGATGCCTAGCAGGTTATAGTGGTCCGGGATGTGACGGCTTCTTCCCCAGTTCTGCATATCTGTTGTATGCGAGTTATGCGGTCTCTCAAGGTAACGCGACGAATGAGACTTTTAAATATTTACAATGGGACAAAGCGACGAAAGTGAAAATGAGTAAACAGGAACAAATTCAAACTGTTCGACATAACGCTACCACTCAATCTTTCAATTGAAATATGACAATCGAGTTGTGTTTGTAGCGATGTTAACTTCGCAACGCTATTTACAACCGTTGAGAAAGCTCACAACGGCCAATAGCAGAAACCGTTCCGGCAACGATGTACTTCGCAAGTTGGTACAACGAACTGTCAATCGCTTCTCCAGTTCTCCAGTTCTCCAGAGAACTGGCTGTCGAGTGTCCGTGACAACTTTTCCGGTCGTCCATGCCGTCAAAGAGAGAATCAAGCGAAATCCGGGACGGAGCATGAGAAAGCTGGCTACTGAACTGAAGCAATATGTCGAAGAGCATCGTTGTCGTGTGGGTTAAAGGTTGGGTGTTACACGATACAAAATCACCAAAGGTGCCTCTCTGACCGAGCGCAACAATCAGCTAAGATTCCGGAAAGTTTGACACCTCCTTCGCTGCACGCGCTCCGGCACACACTTGAGGACACTGTTTACGGATGAAAAAATCTTCACCGTCGAAGCCAACAAGAACGGTCAAAATCAACGAATCCTTGCCAAAGATATTCAGACCGCCCGGTCGAAAAAATTTTAAACAAAACCTCTCATCCCGCCTCAGTGATGGTATTTGCTGGAATCACCTCAAATGGAAAAACTGCGGTGATTTTCGTGGATCTTTTGACAAAAATGAACAAAGAATACTACAGCATATCTTGGAGAACTAAGTGCTTCCTTGGTTCAAATCACATTTCGGAAACCAACATTGGGAGTTCCAACAAGACTGAGCACCAGCTCATCGTACCAAGGACACTCAGGAGTGGTGCCGACTAAATATCCCAGATTTTATCAGTGGACAAGAGTGGCCGGCCTCGTCCCCAGATTTCAGTCCTATGGATTATTGAGTATGAGAATATAAATTGATGCTTCAGCAAAACGACTGGCCGCTGTCATCAAAACGAAAGGAAGTCGATGTTAGAATTGTTGATTTATAATGAATTTCCCGCGTTTGAAATAAAATATGTTAAAATATCTAAGCATTTTATGCAGTTTCAAAAAAGTTATACTGGCTTGTATCCGGGTCAATATTTCTGGCGCAAGAAAAAATGGGATTAACCATTCCAATGATTGTGCTAGTAGGATTCTTGGCCACGTTCGTGACCGTCTTCAGTTATAGCACAGCTACACTCAAAAAGCTGATAAAGACAACGGTCAAAATGTCGCTCATAATTCCATGCAAACCGATCCAATGTGGAAGCAACGAGAACGATTCAGATGGCACAAATCCCCTTGTCACGTTCTTTAAATGAGTCTACCGTATTTTTGTTTAAAATGTTTTGGTTTAAACAAGTGAATTGAATGCATCTTCCATCAGATCGAAAAGCGACTCAGAAGTGTGTTAATCACGGTAAAGCTGAATTTATGTTAGCGTAAGAGTCTAGAAAACCTTTTTTAAAACGGAGAAAACTAACCTTCTCAAAAGCATTTCTCAAATTTTTTTGAAATTTTTCGCTTATTTCAAAAATGTCAGTAGATTTATTGGTGATTTCCATTTCAAGAAATTGGAAGAGAAAGTAAGTACCGACAAAACGATGAATCGAAATTCCTCATTGAAGATGCTTTGCTCACTGTTAATCTAAACTTTGTTCGAATGAAGGGCGGAGTCTGTGGGAGTTATCACACATTTCTTCCGTAAGCCATTTCAATGTCAACACATATCGACACTAACGATGAGGAAGACGTGGCCATGGTGTCACACTCTCTATCACTTTCATTCTGATCAATTCTACTTACACTTGATTGCACCGTTTGTTACGCGTGTTTATCACGACTATTTTGAGTTTCGAATCAATGGGAACTGCTGGAAGCAGGTCGAAAGAGGCGATCTAATTTCGGAGTACAACTCGTCTACAAATCGGAAAATGAAAATAAAAAAATTCACTAGAAAAAGGAAAAGGTTGCGACAAACTATAGGTCTGTCGTAACCTTAAAGCTATAAACCTCCAACCAAATGGAATCGGTAAGGTTTGCAACAGCAGGTTCTGCTCGTGATCTTGGCCGCTTGACTCACTTTCCTTTAGTCAGCATGAAAACGAAGTGGAACGTCATATTTCCAAGTTTTACATCATGTCTTTCTGAAATCAGTGTACTTTAGACGGTGATTTCTAATCTTTAATATCCCATTCGTGGAGACAGCAGCTAGAACATAAATATCTGTTTATGGAGAAGGCTCGCTTTTTCCTAAATTAGTTTCTGAAAATTTCTCGTTGTGCCCACTGCTTTATTATTAGGACAATAATCGAGTTCCATATTTCTAGAATTGTATAGTTCTTTGTAACAATCTAAATAAATAATGCAATATTTAATTACTTAAGGACAATGAAAAGAAAAAAATATGAATCATATAACATGAATAAAACTTGGGAAAAGAAAGGTTAAATGAGATAACTCGTAGTCTTACATAGAATCGATGATGTTTCATCATGCGGCTGCAGAGCAGGCTTACCCGAGAATGGGGATACGGAATGAAGGAAAACCAAGAAATAAAACTATTAGAAGAAAAATGTTAGACTGATATAATGTTAAAGAATGAAAGTACTTGATTAGTGCCTGAATAGACTAGTTCTAAAATTTGATCAACAACGGTGGAGTTGATTTCAGATGACCGAGTTGATGTGATTGTTCCTTCAGCTAGTTGGAACTCGTTTGCTGTAACAAAAGCAAGACCTTGCCCCCAAGACACTTCCATGTCTTTAATCTTTTTCGCCAGCTGAAAATAAGTCATTTTAAATAGTTTTGAATATATAATTTATAACAGATAATCTTACCACAAGAGGTTGATTATCTTCAAACTGATAGCCGTCCCGAAGAAGAGAGTATATATAGGTTAAATCGAGACATTGCCACGGCATCCAGTGACTTCCGTCGTCGATTTCTGCCTTTCCTCTGTTGCAGGCAACTTCTGCAGCTTCTCGAAATTGGCTTAATTGAATGCGACCTCCTTTGTTCGATTTCACGAGCCCGCTGTTCAAAGCTCTATCAAAAAAGTAAGAAAAGAGGTAAACTGGGGATCCTTTCAATTCTTTCAAATGCATTATTTCGCTGTCTTTTACGAATTTTTTGGTCACATCATAACAGTTTTTGAAGGAGTATTTAGAAGAACCACTGAAAGAATTCTTATATTAGATTTTAAAAATGATGTCCATTATTACTTTATATTCCAGAACGTCAAAGCATATTCCCATTCCGCAAGCTGATATCCCTCTGGCATACAACTTGTGATCAGCTGGTGTGTCGATTCAATATTATTATCAGTTTCAAGTTGCATGATATTCAGTCTTGCTGCGATCAATCCATTACCGAGGAAGCTGTGAGTGAATAGCCGGATATGATGTCCAAAAAAGTCAATATCCCGTTCATATCCAAAATGCTCCGAAAATACGGCTTCATTATTTGGCCAGTAGGTGAGCTGTGTTGATCCTCCACCGAGATCGAAAGCAGCCACGGATCGATGGGCGGCGGGTTTATGGTTAACTGAAGGCTCATCTGTAATTAAATAACTATATAAACAATGACTGAAGAAACACGATGTGTATAAGTTATGTTCTAACAAGGGAACCTCGAATAGAAATCCTCCTAACTTTTTTTAAAAATTTGACCATAGGTACTTTCGACTACGGGAAATTCAGTACACATTGTGCCTATCTGCGCAAACTTCTGGAAATCGAGATATTTCGATCTGAAAATCTGGAGCTCTGCGCCCTATCTTCGCTTCCTTCCTTCCCCATCTTTCCTATATACATTCCACGCTAAATGAAAAACAAGCAGCGGTGGCCGAGGGGTAAAGAGGGGGGCGTGAGTATTTTAAGTGTGGGTTCGGTTTCGCTTCACGGCAAAATTTTTTTTCGCATTTCTGATTTTGCTTTTTTTCAAGTTTTAAAATTTTTACAGGATCATGATAAAAAAGATGAAACAAAACCTATATGATCTGCTTTTCCAGACTCAGAGAAGTTTCTTGTTTTTCCTGTTTATTTTTATTCCTGTCATGATAGATGTTGAGAAAGTTTTTGACTATGTGCCTGTATGTGCATGCTTCCATGCGGACTTCCAAGTCATCGGCGGCTGGTTTGACACTGTCAACGGCACTTTGATCCTTCCAGCTACTCCTCGAGTCCACCAAAAGTAGAGCATCTTTTGGCATCGATAAGTCAAAAACGACTTTTTCAAAGAATACCTTCATCAAATGCTTCGTAATGATGCGAACTGTGACAGGTTATCATCAAATTTGATGCTTTGTAGTGGCTTTTTTTGGGGAACTTTCCACCTTTCTGTTTCAACGTCACGAACAACTTTGAATGAAGTGTCCCATCTGCAGAAATCAACGGAAGCACTGTATAAGAATTCGTCGTGGAAGACACATTCTGGATGACACAATTGGTATCTTTCGATCTTGTGAAGGCCAACGTTCTTGCATTGTTCATCTCCAGCTGAAATCTGCTTTGATTAGCGTTGAAGACGTTGGATTTGGGATACATGGAAAGGACTTGATGGGTCTCTTTGACGAAATACTTGGATGTATTCTCGATTTTGTCTCGATTTCTGTGCCGGACACTCGCTACGAACTTCGTGATTTTCCGGGATGATAGTCCAAATCCTTGTTGCCATTTCCAGATATTTTATTTCGATTGATGATATCCACAATCAGAAATCGAAGTGTGGCATCATGGAGAACCTTTCCTTCTTCCAAGATATGTCTATGCTCATTGGAAATGTCTTCCAAAGAAGCCTTGTCTGGACGGAGAGGATCCCACTTTTGCCGATTTCCTTCCCGAAATTCTGAACTCTGCTGCTGATGAATTTTGTGTCTTCCACGACCAATTCTTATACAGTGCTTCCGTTGATTTCTGCCGATGGGACACTTCATCCAAAGTATTCTTTGAAAAAGTCGTTTTTGACTTATCGATGCCAAAAGATGCTCTACTTTTGGTGGATTCGAGGAGTTGCTGGAAGGATCAAAGTGCCATTGACAGTGTCAAACCAGCAACCAATGACTTGGAAGTCCGCATGGAAGCATAGACATAGTCAAGAACTTTCTCAACATCTATCATGACAGGAATAAAAATAAACAGGAAAAACAAGAAACTTCTCTGAGTCTGGAAAAGCAGATCATATAGGTTTTTTTTCATCTTTTTTATCATGATCCTGTAAAAATTTTAAAACTTGAAAAAAAAGCAAAATCAGAAATGCGAAAAAAAATTTTGCCGTGAAGCGAAACCGAACCCACACTTAAAATACTCACGCCCCCCTCTTTACCCCTCGGCCACCGCTGCTTGTTTTTCATTCAGCGTGGAATGTATATAGGAAAGATGGGGAAGGAAGGAAGCGAAGATAGGGCGCAGAGCTCCGGATTTTCAGATCGAAATATCTCGATTTCCAGAAGTTTGCGCAGATAGCCACTATGTGTACTGAATTTCCCGTAGTCGAAAGTACCTATGGTCAAATTTTTAAAAAAAGTTAGGAGGATTTCTATTCGAGGTTCCCTTGTAAGGATATTGATACACGTGGACTTCAGATAAAGCATATGAAAAGTGGATGCTTACAGTTTACAGCGCGTAATTAATCTAACTCACGCGTGAATCAGTGAACTGACAATTAAACTAGGAAAATTTTAAGCAGAAGTCGTATATTCGGATCAGAAATTAGCAGGGCGTGAGTTTAGTGTGAATTAAAACACATATTTCTATTTAAAAACTTGCATTTTAAATCACACATAAGCACCATTTTCGTTTTGTTTGACGCATTTTAATCATTAACTGCCACTTCTTGCATCTCATAATTTAAGTTTTAAAGGGAAATTTCTGATAATCTAGAAAAAAATCTAGATGTGAGCAATTCATCGAGGAAAAGGAAGCCCTAACTATAAAGTTTTAATCGGGTAAGAATAGAGCATTTCAAATCACTCGACTATTTTTATTCAGGAAGCCCCTAAAGCAAACACAAACAAATCTCACCTGTGAAAAGTGTTTCGAGAAGAATGTTGAGTGTGAACCAGCTATACACACCTTCATCGCTGCCCGGCATAACATTAACAGCATCGGGGAACGCGGCGAAGAATCCACTGTTGAAAATTCGCTCTTCTACTTTTTCTAGAATATCGTCAGCCATGTCTCCAGGAAGAAGACGTAGCCCAGCGGTAGCCTTTAGAGTGATTGGAGTTTTCTCCCACATGAAATGAGGAACTTCTTTTCGGGCTCTTTGGAGAAGCGGCTCTAAAGAATCAGCGGCAGAAGATGGCGATTTAGCAAAAGAAGAAAGTCCTGGTTTGACCTAAAAAAGTATTGGTACAATTTTGTTGCTGAAACTTTTCGAACTTCTTGAAATATTTCCTTTTCAACTTGAAAAGGCATTCCGTGAGAAGCTGTTTTTGGATCATGTATAAATTTGTAGAGATGTAATCGCGTTCCTGTGGAGCCAGCATCGATGACTATCGTGAAGAACCGGCATGTGTGTTGCTGAAAACTGCTTTATGCTTAATTTTTCAGATTATCGAGGTGGCAGAAAAAATAAATCGTTTCTGCAAAATTCAAAATTGCAAATAAATTTTTAGAACATTTTGCAACATTCCCTGTTGAATTTGTTTCAAGGATAAGAAACCCGTATTTCATATATTAAGGTTAAAAACCAGGACCATCAAAAATCAAAGTGAGCACAAAAAATAATTTACTAGTACATAGTATCGATGTTCTTAGCTTCAATATCCATCCTTACTTCCTTACGGATTAACGTTTGATAGATTGAAAAGGGGCGAGTGGGCAAAACATAAACTGTATGAAGCTCGTATATGTTTATTGGGCATAAGACGGCATACATAGCGGGAAGCAAGCGGCGAATACGCCATTCTATGGTGTGGACATATATAATTTTTTTAATTCCGCATTCGGACACATTTTCTATTTTTAGATCAAACTCACATTATTCAGAACACCGTCTCCATGACACCAGTAATGCGTCTTCGTTGTTGTGACCACAGGCAAGATGGAGAAAATCAAGGTAAAGAATACAAAGAAGTGAAATAACATGATGATGGTGTGCAAATAATAACAAGAAGCGAACCCGATGTGAAGAATCACAGATTATCGATTTAAGAATGGTAAGGGAGGGAATGAAATGAAGTTACTTGAAGGTGGAGTTCTTCGTTTTCACATTTCACAAAATAAACGAACTGCCGATGAAAAGGTTCGCAATATAGGGAGCGGAGAAGTCTGCAAAAAAAACCGTTTGCCAGTCAAATAAACAGCTGCGGGGAAAGTCAAAAAACGAGCAAATAAAAAGCACGAATAAAGGGAGATTTTTCAAGAACCTGACTGGTTAAATTCGAAAAAGACAATAGAGTAGAGTGATAAATACAAGAAGAATTGAAGGTTGTGATTTATAGTGTAACATAAAAAAACTGCGTCCGATTTCTTCTTAATGATGACAGAAGCATGTGAAAACTAGTGTATTTTGTGTACCCCCGACGCGTAGCTTATATAGTAGTGAAAAGATAAGAAGTCAAACAGTAGATTACACTTCCTTTATTTTAAGAATCGTCAATCGAAATAGATTCAATCATTAATCAATTTCTCGCTGCTAAATTTTTATTTTTTTTTTCCTTCAAGTCAGTTTTAAGAACTATTTATGAGCTACAAAGATTAGGTCAACCCCGACAATATTGAAGACGAAGCTTCGATACTATAAAATAAAAACAGGAATCATTGAAAGTAGCAGCTGCGTTGGTAGCGCTCCAGGCAAAATTTCAGCCCCGAAATCGCGGAAATGAATCTTATATAACATTTTATAGATTTAACAAGAATGAAAAATTATTAACAGCTTAGAATGAATAAAATGTCAAATAGAGCATTTTTAGAAATGGAGAGCTTAACGGCATTGATAACTGGTTTTTTTCTGATAAGGACTGTGTTTTTCGGCTTTCTTCGTTTTCTTATGTTTATGGTAGATAAATAGTAGATAGAAATTACATAGTAATTAAATGAGAGCACTTACATAAAGAAAACGAGAGGGCAGTTTCAATTTTTTTTATTTGAGTTGTCAGCGACAGACACATATTTATCAAAGCACTTGATACAATTGGTCGACAAAGAGCGAAGAAGCGAGGAGGTTCTAAAGTCAGTCGTTGAGTGGTGTCAAATGTGTATTGCTGGCTTTTGTTGCAGAGAAAATTTGAAAGATATAGGGAAAAATTCGGATTGGACATCTGGCGTAATCAAAAAATAAAAATGGTTGGTGTAAGTGGCAGAGAGAAGTGCAGGGGGAGGCAGTTCTGTGCAAATGCAAGTGCACTCCATTGGAAATGCATTAGAGAAAGGAGACGCAGACAACCCCAATAAAATTGGCTTCCCCCATTTGATCGAATGAAGTTTGTGTTATCAGGTCAATTTTATAGTATTGCATCTTGAAAAACCGATGACCGACTATGAAAAAAGCTACATTGACCAGTATAATTTCAAGAGAATTGCCCCCGGCCAATTTCGACACATTCCGAAAAAGACGCGAAAAGTCATTCGTCGAGTTTCAAATTCCAACAGTTTCGTCTGGTTTTATTCAAAAACGAGTTTATCAAATAAAGAGAAATGCAAAAAGCATCGCCAAAATCAATAAAAGAACGGATTAGAATCGAGCTAATATTAGATTCATTTTTGGATATTTCTGATTTCACATAATCTTCAGCGTTAAAAGGAAAATAAACTGATGAATATTTTGATGGAATGACTGTAGAAAAGAAAAATTGCGTTATTTTCGCCATACCGTCACAGGTTAAGGAGTAATTGGTTAGCGATGTCACCAGCACGCACGGTTGAAATTATGATTTACATCATCCACAAGGTGGTGTTCCATTCCGCAGTTCACATCGCGCAATTCATTAGATGTATAAGTGACAGATTTGGCCCCACAGTTTTTTTGAATAAATTTTGGTTCGAAATAAAATCGAAAAATTACGAAGACTTTTGGCTCAACCTAATATGTCTTTATACTAAACTAGAATGTTAATCCAAATTATTTTTCTTTTTCTGCAGTGAAGAGATAATAACTGTTTTTGCTCGTTTATCACGCAGATGTAGCAACCATATGGCCTAGGGAACTCCGAAAATACTGTGAGATGGAAAACGTTTTTTTCATTCATTCTTTTCCCTCGGAAAACTGAAAAACAACTATTTTTCCTGGCATGAATAGGTCCCTTATTGGACTATTCATAAAAACCGCAAAAAATTGAAAACACACACTGTCACAATGCAGAACGGGGTTCAACCTGTTGCTGGGGAAAACGTAGAAAAACTCAAAAAAAATAATTATATACAGGGTGCGCCAAAATTATGGTGACAAAACGTTGGACCTAGCAGGCGGCGCGGTTTGGTACACCGAGGCACCATCATTGAAATGGCGAAAAAAGGGCAGAGTGCAAGTACCATCGGCAAAGCTCTTGCGATTGCTCGACAAACCGTTTGGAGGACGATTAAACGGTATAGAGAGCTCAAAACACTCAACAACCGTCCCAGAAGCGGAAGACCCAGAAGTTCTGTCACTCCGGATAGGATCAAGACGGTCCGTGAATGTCTACGTCGAAATCCCCACCGAAGCATGCGAAAGTTGAGCACAGAGCTCAGAATCAGTCATTCTTCGATCAGAAGAATTGTAAGAAGAGAGCTCGGAATGATCCCATATCGTGTTCGAAAAGCTGCGATTCTATCGGAAAATAACAAAATGGCCCGGATGAAGAAGTGCAAAGCTTTCCTTGCTGGCACGCGCCAAAATGAATATTTGAGAATGCTGTTCACTGACGAAAAATTGTTCACTATCGAAACCGAATTCAACCCCCAGAATCATAGAGTTTTAGCCAGAACATCCAAGGAAGAAAATAAACACGGTAGAACCATTACCTCTGATGAGAAGATGCCGCTCATCTTTGTGGATCCTGGAGTGAAAATCAACAAAGAATATTATTTGGAGGAAATTTTGAAGGAGCATGTGCTTCCATGGACAAAATCCCATTTTGGAAACCTTTGAACATTTCAAAAAGATTCTGCTCCGGCTCACAAAGCAAAGATCACCCAGGCCTGGTGTTCAGCCACTTTTCCGCGTTTCATGACCAGTTCTGAATGGCCAGCCTCATCCCCAGATCTCAATCCGCTCGACTATTCGGTATGGGGAGATCTTCAATCGAGAGTTCAAGCACGTCCTCATCGCAATTTGGAGTCGTTGAAGAAAAGTTTGGAAGTGGAATGGGCCAAGATATCACCAGAATACACAGTGGATGCATTACCGAAGAAACTCAAGGATGTCGTGAACAACAGAGGGAACCGCATCGAACAACTTTAATTTTATATTTTTTATAATCATTTCAATAAACTATAGCTGCATTTTCAAGTCGATTCGAGTATTTTTGTAGAAGGTACAGCACTTTGAATGTGTCACCATAATTTTGGCGCACCGTGTACATATATATTCATATATTGAAAGAGTGCCCCAAAATTATGGTTAATCAAGTTTGGCAACATATGGGCGCGTACTGGCACATTTCCGGTGTGTATTTATTAAATTTTTATTAATTTGGTAATTTTAATTTAATGTTTTCATTTTTTATTGTGATCAGTTATTTTTCACTCAAATGGTGAGGCCTTGCTTGCACTGTTCTTCGATTATCCGAATATTCAAGCAAGGAGTTAGCTCCGAACAATACAGTCTATATCACCATAAAATGATTCAAAGAGTTTGTAACAACTACTGATCGTAGTGGTCTCAGGGGAACAAGAGAATCTGACAAAATGCTCACAGGAACATCAGAAATATGGCAGTCGATATTAAATTATCAAAAACATCTATAATATGTATTGTTAAAGGGAAATGCGAGAAAGGCAGTTATCCTATCTGAACGGCTGAAGAAGGTACATTTTCTCTTCGCTGGCACAAGGGTTGGCGAACACCTAGTCACGGCCTTCTCTGCTAAGAAATTGATTACGGTGGAGGCAGAGTTCAACTCTCAAAATTACAGAATGTTCGCCAAAACGTCTCAAGAAGCTAACGAGAGAGAGCGGAAGGTTCATCGAGTCTCTCATACAGCCATGACAATCAGATGGCTTTCGGAGCTGTATGCTCAACAGGCAAATTTCCCATGACATTCGTAGAAAAAGGAGCCAAAATCGACAAGACATTTTATATCAAGGAGATTTTGAAACAGAATTTGATGCCGTGTGCTCAACAGCTCTTAGCCTGACAACATTGGATTTCCCAACAAAGCAGAGATCCATGCCACACAGCAAAGATGACTCTGCAGTGGTGTGAGAGTCACCTTCCTGTGTACTTGAAGGCGTTGGAGTTGGACTTCTCCATTTGGTGGCAAAGGTCAACGGTAAATCACACTCAAATGAGAATGATTTGAAGAAGACTCTCTTAGAGGATTGGGACAATTTGTTCCTGGAGTGCCTCCGTGCCACCATTACCATCGTCTAAAGGGTGTCATCAAAGCGAAAGGAGGTCGAATTGAGCAACAATAATTTATAATTATTCATTCGCATCTAAATACAAATGTTGTTAAATCAATCTGAACATTAGTTTTGATTTTGTGATAATTCAAACGATTACCGGTAATTCTGGACTGCCCTGTATACAGATAACCTGATTTTCATATCATGTCGATTCTGTTTTCATCCGGAAACCCTCAAAATTGCTCGAAAATAAGTGGTGATAGGAAATTTCAGTGTCTTTATGATACATTAAGACAAATCAGGAAAAATTTCACTTTAGAAATTAGAAGTTTGGCACAAGGATAAAGAAACTAAATTTTATCAAAAGTTAAAGATAATATATAATGATACGCCGATACTGATACTGTCGTAGCTCTTATAATCTTTTAGAGCTTCACTACCGTTTATTCCGAAACATTTTAGGTGATACTTGAGTCTGAAGAGCACGCTGACTAACCGAGAACTGAGAGAATCGGAGATTTTCTGTCGCCTGTTCACCTGATAGTGCGACGTGCGCAGTGACATCTCGAACGTGCTGGTACGTGTAATTTCTCGATCGGTTTTAACGAATAAACGGTATAAAACCCCTATTATCATGCTTCTCCATTAAGATCCACTCATTTTGTGAACACTTATTGCAGCGGAAACTATTATATTACTCCTCCACAGCTGAAGTTACTACGAGTACAACGCATTTTTTATTTTCTGGAATCCTGCCGGCATTCACGGGATTCATTCAGGACATGACAATTATATAATACTTCTTTGTATTGATGAAGGTTATGTGAAATCAGATCATCAGTTTAACCAAACTACCGTAGACTCTACCTTAGGACTGGTGGCATGATCATGATCGATGGTCAAAGATCTTAAAATGAATATACTGTAATGCTCACCAGACTCCAATCCATTTTTTGGTTATTGTTTTTGGTGGATTTCACGCGGCTTTGACTATGTCTCTTCTGGGGCATGATGAAGTGAAGTTCGCGGAAGTTCAACGAATGCTTTTTTGCATGTTTCTATCCGAACGTCTCTATAGTCGGTCGGAGGTCTTTCCACTTGATAAGCTGCTGAATTCTAGACGAATTACATTGAACGACTCAATTCTCTTGAAATTTGATGAAATGATTCCGCAACAATATTGATCAGACTCCTATTAGTTCTTTGGTTGTTTTTTGGCCTATTTCGCGCGATTTTGGCGATGTTTCTCACTATCAGTTACCATCGCCACTTTTGCATTCTCTTCTTTTGATATACTGGTTTTCCGATGTAGCCCGATGCATTGTGTGTACAGAGATCGTCAAGTTCAGCTCTCTTGATTTTAGGAGCATGTTGCAATGGAATTCGTCGCTCCAATGATCCTTCGCTTCTGACATTCCGAGAGTATTGAGGTCGGTCGAGGGAGACCTCAAAATCCATAATATGCCGGAACTACTAGAGCATATCAACGAATCAAAACTCTAGAACATCTCAAATCTCTCGAATTTTTCCAGATTTGAATGTCCTTGACATTTTTCAAAGTTTCAGTGAAATCAATAAAATAACACAGAATTAAGGTTTAATGTGGAATGTGGAAAAATAGTATTTAAAAAAACAAAAAAGGATGTCGATGTTTCAAAGTTCTAATTTTTCAAAAGAATTTTTTCGCAGCAGGTCTCGTGAATATCACGAAGGGAGTACATGAAATGTGCAGGAAAATGCACTTTTAGATACTGCTCATTTTCGAGTTTTTCAGAATTCATAGGTTTTGTGTGACGGAGCGCCACATACGCAATAAGTGTGGGGCGGTGTATTATTATGTGGAGCACTGTATTTACATACATATAAGCCGCCTAGTAAAGCAGGTTTCCCGAAATAAAACAAAAACGATGATGGCATGAACTGTACCGTTCCAACCAGGAGAAATGAATGCTTTGGCACAGCAATTCACTGGAAATTGTAGTCTTCTGAAATACGCGATGACGTACTGACTAAGAATACGCGTTGAAGATCTCCGTCCGCTGCAAGGAGATTGCTAGCAAAAAACTGGTTTATTTTTCTTCTGTATCTTCTATTTCCTCTAACTCTGCCACTTCGTTCTCATTTCTTTCTTCAGCCAAAGCGATCGCTCATGGCAAAAAGGGAGATGAGAAAAAAAAAGAATGGTTGACGCAGGTGAAACACCGATCGGATGATTTAAAGTCCAAAATACATTTATGTAGTGTCAAAAGGACAGAGAGAAGGTGAGTAATAAAATAAAAAGATTGCGTAAGTAGACGGCGGCAGAATATAACATGATGAAACAGAGTTGAAAGTTTCAGTTATTCACGAGCATTTCTGGCATCTGGGAGATACTTTTGACAGATGGCCAGTGAAAAGGCTTCTACGAAGTTGTATTTTAAAAATAATAAAAAGGAAACAAATCAGGAAATGCTAAATTTGTTTCGGGATTTAGACAGTGTTGGTTCCGAATCAGTTTTCCTGTCGAGAGCCGCGTCGAAGCACGGCATTTTTAGGAAGTCGTCGCTTTCCCCGTCGGCGTATTGTTGCTCGCTGGTGAGGCCGATGTTCGAGGAGGAAGAGCCGCCTTCTCTTCCGTTGACGAGCCTCCGCTCCTAAAACACCGTCATTTAGCTTGATGTGTGGGAGTTGGAAGTTTTAGAACAATATTCCGTATTGTTCGCAAATACATAGAAGAAGATTGAATTGAGATACTAAAAAATATTCTTAATGTCCAAGGAGAGTTTCGAGTTTTTAAGCATGGGTAATGATATAGTTTCAATACATTATTGTCAAGAGTTACTACAAGTCATCATTCCGAAAACAATACGTGGAGCGATACGTGGAGCACGGAAGTAATGTTGCGACCGGAATGCTTATAGTTAGTCTAGAAACTTTGAGTTATTGCATTAGAGACTTCAATCATTACTGGCGGGATCACAATGGCTTCCGGCTCGGGAATCTCGGTGCGTATGTGTGTAGTCTAAGCATGAGCCAAAAAAACGGATCTCAAATAATAGTACATCAGAAAAAGCTGGACATTCAGAATTAAACCCAAAAAAACACAGTAAACCTCTTAAGAACAGGTTTCTAGTCCGAACTTTTTAAACATATTTTAAGATCTTCAGTGATACGACCACCAGAGAAGGGCGGAATTCCGGATTCCGCCGTTTTTTCATTCCGTTTACCGGATTCAGGATTCCGTAAAAAAAATTGTTTCCGTTTTCCGGATTCCGGATTCCGTGAAAATTTTTTTTCCGTATTCCGGATTCCGGATTCCGTGAAAAAACATTTTTTCCGTTTTCCGTTTTCCGGATTCCGAGTTCCCAAAATCCAATTCCGCCCAACTATGAGTTTTAATACTTTATTCTCAATTGTTGTGAAAAGTATACTTTTTTGATCTCCCGCAAAAATTAATGATTAAAAATCCGGATTCCGCCGTTTTTTACATTCCGTATTCCGGATTCCGGATTCCGTGAAAATAATTTTTTTCCCGTTTTCCGGATTCCGGATTCCGTGAAGATAATTTTTTCCGTTTTCCGGATTCCGGATTCCGAGTTCCTAAAATCCAATTCCGCCCAACTCTGACGACCACTGCTTTTTGATTTTCACAGGATTACGGTAGATTACACTTTAATTCATCTAGTTTTGTTTAAAATGAAGAGCGTATAAAATTTGTTCATCTTAAAAATCATTTATCATTTATGCCCACTTCGAACCATTTTAAGAAAAATCAAGAGTATTCTTTTAGTGTGAACGGTTAAGAAATGCACACACCTGCTTACCTGCGCCTCTGGTAAGGCGTGGAATATGGGTTCCGTGGCTCTGTGAACGAACTTTTTCCGCATATTCTGAAGTAAATCAGTGGCGCTGTTCTTCTTATCGACCTTCCGGAAATCTTCTGGAAGCTTGGACAGCTTGTCCGTCGATGAGTTTGATGATGTGCTGTCTCGACCGTTTAGGTTATCGGATGACTCAACCTGGAAATTGAAACTTATTCATTTGACTTGAGGTGATATAACAACTACCAGTATCTTCCGTTTGCCATACCTTTTTCAGAGTCTTGATGAAATCGGTGACACTGATCTGCTCATCAAGATTGTCGCAATTGTTGATATACTGCCCAAAGTTTCCGTTCATACCTTCAATTCTTGCTCCACCTGCTGCTCACTGACTCACTTAAAAACAAGTTAACGGTTGTCAGCATCAATTTAATTTCCAAAAGATTTTGGAATAGAAAGGATGTTTTGAAACAAAGATCAAAAAATTCATAAGAAACCATAATTTTAAGTGAAAAAAATGAATAACCATCATACCAATTGAGAATTAAGGCTAAAATCCATCATCTATTATTTAAAAATCATATTCACATCGATAAGACACCAAAAGGGGGAAATCCAACAAGAAATGTAACATTTTCTCATACTCTTCTTCATAAATGAATATGGGTTAACTGACGTAAGTCTCACAAGAACGCTCGTGAGAATAAAGTGATGCGGGTTTGATGTATATTTGAGTTTGATGAGAAAATTCTGGAAATCGGTAGCTCGAAGTGTTAAGTGTGATTGAAAAGCCATCTGATTAGACACCCTAAATAAATAGGCACCCTAAGTAGTGGCTGTGACAAGTGATTCCCATAGAAATACAATTATTCAAACACGGAAGTCATATTTTCGAATTTGTGTGAGATCAGTCAATCAAAATCGAGTGTTCTTCTTCCTACAAATATTAAACCTCACCATTACGTTTCCTAATTTTTCTAAGAAAAGAAAAAGAAGAAAAATAGTCTTCAAAGAAACCATAAATGTGACAATTGAATCGTTGCTCACATCCAAAGAATTCTAGTCAACTATGCCACAAATTGTGGAAGTTTGCGTAAATAACTATATGGTAGAGCAAGGAATCTGTGGGAAAATCGAAGAAATATTAGCCAAGCATGAAGAACGAACACCATTTTCAACACGCTAAACCTGGACAGCGTTCTGCAACGTCAAAAACACCACTGACGCTCTTATCTGCTACTTCAAGCTCAACTCTTCGGCACCATCGTGCTTCCAACGCTTACAGACGGATCTGAAGTCTGCATCCTTAAACAGTATCTTGCTGAAACGATTCCTCATGAAATTATTCGTACATCAAGGAAATCAACTGATTATTTCATGGATCACCATTGCTAAAGATCGCAAGACACGGTTTGCTACGAATCCATGCTCACACGACCGAATGTCGGATCTAATAAGTCTGTATTCGTAAGCTCTGATAACTCTCGATTCGAAACTTGATTTTTGATTGACTGATCTCACACTTAGTTACTTATTCGATCCGGTATTCGGTCTTGTGAGTATGGATCACAGCAAACCGTGTCTTGCGATCTTTAGCAATGGTGATCCATGAAATAATCAGTGTATTTCTTTTCTCAATGAAACGAATAATTTCATGAGGAATCGTTTCAGCAAGGTACTGTTTAAGGATGCAGACTTCAGATCCGTCTGTAAGCGTGGGAAGCACGATGGTGCCGAAGAGTTGAGATACGGGGTACGACGCAGCCTGTTAACATTTATTCGCCGAACCAAAGCATATCAACAAGATGCGCTATCAAACAGACAGGCGACAGTGGAATTCAAGTGTTCGATTGGCAGTCTGCTCTCCAGACATGAAAATCACCGAGAATGTTCTGAGATTCATGCCGAATGAAATTAACAACGGAATCAAGAGCTACGGAAGTATTCCAGCCCTCTAATAGACGATCATCGTTGTAGGGCAACTGAAGGACCGAAAATTGCTGAACAACATTTATCTTTCCACGGATTTCCACATTTTTTAAATTATTAGAATTAATGGTCCCTTCATTGATTATTAAATATCTTTAAGACACAACTTTTGGCGTAACATTATGTTTTTTTTTTAATATTCTTTATTTTTTGTTATCTTATTACTCAAATATAATCCATATATAATCATATTTGAGCCAGATCGGTTTCAGAATCTGCAACCAGCATGAATTTGGCCCGTAAAAATTTCCAGAAATCTGATACCAGATGGGGAAAAGTGAATGACCACATACCGTCGAGTTTCATGTTCTAGATCAAGCCCAAATAGACCGATTTGGCTGAACAATTGTTCGTAGGTTTTATGGCACACCTGATCGTATAAGGTCATTCACATCTCACCATTTGATACCGAAATTCTGGAAACGTTGAGATTGAGAAGTGGAGGATCTATATTCTCACACTGGAACAATCATCCTTCCCTGCGCCAACGTGTCGCTTATTTTTAAGAGAAAAAAGGCGATATTTAATAAATAGTTCGCAATGAACTATGAATTTATGAATCCATTTCATTATGGATTATTCAAGCACATTTCCTCTAACAAAAACAGCATATTTTCAGATGGAATTTTCTCGACTTCTAGAAATTTGTGCAGAAAACCAAATACACCACGAGAAAGCCCGTATTCGAAACTATAAATGAGCGAATTTAGAAAAAATTCTGAAATGAAGACTAAACATGGTTCCCTTGTAAGTAATCCAGCAAAAGTAACAGTTTATGCGTTTTATGGGAATAGGTATTTTTCCGGAGTAATGGGGTTATTCATGATGCATTTTTATGCAAAAAATGCCACTTTAATCTTATTCACGATTGCATTTTAATTCAAAAAATGCATCGTAGTTCAGTGCTATTTTCATTCAAAAAATAATTTTACTATTTTCTCACTATTGCCATAGTAGTTTTACGCTTTTTCGCCTCTTCATCGTTCATTTTTGGCTGTAAAATATTAATTTTATCAAATTAATTTAAATTTTTCCGAAAATGTGAATTTTTCGCACAATAGGAGTTCTTCTGGAAAAAAAATTGAGGGCCTCGTAAATCGACACATTAAAGGCGCATAGACTTTCTCGGTGACGATATCCGACACCACCTTGCATTTTGAATGAAAATAGCACTGAACTACGATGCATTTTTTTGAATTAAAATGCAATCGTGAATAAGATTGTGGCATTTTTTGCATTTTTTGGCATTTTTGGCATTAAGTGGCATTTTTTGCATAAAAATGCATCATGAATAACCCCATAAGGGGTTCGTAACACAAGATGCTGCGATGCAAAACCATTACTACTGTATTCCTGTATATCCGCTTACTCTGAAGTGAGATTTTGTGAGATAATTTGTACTTTGTGTTTTTGTTTTATGCGGCTTATCTGCCTACACCGAATCGTAAAATGAAGGTTTCCTAGACTGGAAGGGCTCGGCCACTGAACTTCAGGAGACTCCGGCAGTCATCAAGGGTTCACGTTCATCATTAAGCAACAGCATTCAGACATCGGCTCAGCAAAACTTCAAAAGTCTCCCACAAGTTTATTCCAAGACTTGTGGGAGACTTGTAGAGTCTAGCTGAGTGGCAGTTGATATCATTTCTGACCGTCGCAGTAGGCAAAATTAACATTGAAATACTCGAAAACCATCCATGTGGCAATATGAAAAACACTGAAATCCGTTTCATCGTCTTGCAAAAGGAAAATATATAATAAATCTGGATTGATTGTCGGGATTACTTTTCTAAAACTTGGGCACTCCACCATTAAGAGGTAGTTGTAACTGCATCGTCTAAACAAGAAGGGCTTATTGCGAATTGGAAAATTTCCGATGTGCTGGAGAGCTCAAAATGAACAAACAATAAGCAGAAGACACTCAAGGGATTTTGCCATCTAACAGTAGAAACAGTTTCGATCAACTGAACTATTAAAAAAAAAAGCACATACATATGACCTCTAGCCAGCACCTTACAATTTTTACAGGCTCGAACAGAGACGAACTCCAAGGCAACTCACTAAGTGAGTGGGAACGAGTTCGGACCTCTTCACTTCCTCCGAGGTTAAATCGATCGCTTTGTGTACAAAAAGTCCTTGGAAAATCTAATGCACCCGCTTGCTCGCGCCTCTTCAATGGTTCGTTACTTGTTTCAACAAATAAGCGACGAACCGTATCGCCTCAAAACACACCTCTAACCTCATGAATGTGAGTTAAATGACTCAAACAATTAATATGGGATCCAGAGGACTTCGGCGGCGCTCATCCTATGTAGTGTTGAGATCGTTTTCTCGCATTACTTGATGGCAGAAAAGATGGAAATGACTTCTGAAGAATTTGACTCGAATCTCGCTGAAGGAGGCCTATTGTAGACCAATAATCAGTGCCCTTTATGCCAGAATGCTAGAAAAAGAATGAAACAAAAAAGCAGCACCGGTTAGTGGTACTAGAATTGTTATTTTCGTTGCTTGTTGGCGATTCGTCGAAAATGAAAATGAAAATGAAGTGCCATAAACGTGCTTGGCGATCTCATGCAAAGTCGGCTATCTCGAATGCAATTTGTTCCTCGCCATGATTTTTTGTTAATAAAAAATGTCTTCAAATTGCTGGTGTTAATGGAAAAATTTTTCAGAAAGAAAACCATGCCAAAAACATGAAACCCCCAACAAGGAAGATAAATACATTAAACTAGTAAATGAAGATATGGATGATACCTGACGTAAACCAAGGTATGAAACTCGGCAAGAGAAGGAATGACACCTTTTTAATGAAATAACGATAATGCGGCAAAGATGGAGAAATTTAAGGGGAATTATTAAATTTCAGAAACGAGTATTGGATTTGTAAAGTAGGACATAAAATTTAGCTGTAGTTCGAAGAACGGGCGTATTGGTTGTGGCGGCATTACATATAGCATGGAACAATCGGAGAAAAAAATCCTAACAGATTGCTTATCACATATTAGAGTTATGTCTTCTTTCGAAACATTGAAGTCTGACAGGGGATCGTAGTTGTGAAAGTATATATTGGAGTTGTTTTAAGTTCTGAGCTACTAAGGAATCGTGGAAAATCGGTTGAGCACTATGTTCGGAGTTTTTGCTTTTTGAGCGAGAGCTGAATCCTGTTTTCAATTCCCAAATACAATTATTTTAAATATGATTTGGTTAAAGGAGTCTCGTCCTTCTTCAATATCTTTTTCAAATAGTATAATTTTTTAGCTTTGAATTTTAGAAGTCAATGAAATCCTGCCGTTTGAAGTAATTGTCTTGAAGCAAACTCCATTCGTTGCTCGAGATAAGAAGCTCGAATTAGCCTTCCTTGTGATCCGTATAAGATCAGATGAATTTCTTTACTTCCAGATTCTACTTCCACGGTGAAGAGTAAAATGACCTTCAAGCGCTCACATTGTCGCGCGTCAGCTTTACAATTCTACATTCGGTAAATCTTGCTTTTTCCTGATAGAATGGCAGCCTTTCGTGCACAATAATAGGTCAAGCCAAGGTCACTTCTTACGAATCTTTTCACAACGAAAATTTTCAATT
This sequence comes from Caenorhabditis inopinata, assembly GCA_003052745.1. Lineage (NCBI taxonomy): Eukaryota > Metazoa > Nematoda > Chromadorea > Rhabditida > Rhabditidae > Caenorhabditis > Caenorhabditis inopinata. The sequence goes on along the minus strand of AP018155.1, from coordinate 14,108,401 downwards.
TTTTCGTGCAATTATCATCTTCTTTTAAGCAATTGAAATGAGAGGTTTTTCCGCTTTTTCGACGGAGCTCGGGTGTTTTCAGCTTCTCGAATCGTTTAATGGTTTTCCAGGAAGTCGTACCAAGAGATTAGTGAACTTTTTTAATGGATCACGCTCTTTTTCCTGTTTTCGAAGAATTATGTTTTAGTTAAAAAAAATTAGATTCCTTTTCTGTAAAAAGGAAGTTAGCTATTACAAACTTGTATTATCCATCCGCGAGGACGTGATTTTTCGTTTAAAGGCGCTGTTTGGGTCTCGTTAGATGATAGCGCCTTTGAACGCGCTAATTTAAAAATTGTAAGTAAGCGCACACATTGCGTTTGTGATTTATTCAGTTTAATAAACAGTTTAAGAAATTTGACAATAAAAATTAATTAAAATTGTTTCTATTTTCGAAGCAAAATATAGAAAAATTCCAATATTCGCTTAAATGTTTCTTAAAATTTTTAAATTAGCGCGTTAAAACGCGCTATCCCCTAACGAGACCCAAACAGCGCCTTTAAACGAAAAATCACGTACTCGCAGATGGATACAATAGGGTATTTAAAGTCTGCTTTAAAATTGAAAAAATATATATTTGTGCACGATAAAAGGGTCAGCGGTCACTTGTTCGCGCGCTTTTTGGGTTACCATTCCGTTGGCGTAGTATGTAGAAATTTAAAAGCAAAAAAATCTGTCGAATTATCTGGGTTTTTCTTTGTTTTTCCATGAATTTGCTTTAGATCGTTGACCAATAGAATACGTCAAAATATTAGTGCATGCCTGAAAATATTTTCAGAAAATTATCCAAAGTTCAAATACACTGATTCAGCAGTCATTCTAACACCAAAGACATCTGCTACTTATCCTTGAAGCAGCAGCATTTTTCAGTTTTAAACGTTTAATAAAACATAACTTTTCAAAATTGTATGCAGACTTTCTTATTTTTAATAAAAAATAGCCCACTGATGGATAAATTGTAATTTTAATTGATATCCTTGTTTTGAGAATAAAATAATTGTTTCTCCAGGAACGCTGCTGACTCCAATTAAGAGGGAAAAACCAATCACTCGGAAATCTCGGTCAGGCGAGAAACCCGAAAAAATGCATAAAATACGATTACAAGATGGAAAAATGAGGTGCTGGGTGGAGCAAGGAAAGCAAGTGAAATGAAATCCCGAAACAAGGAAGGCAAAGAAAATTGACTCCACCCTCTCTGTGTCTTGGTTGCCAGGGTGAAACGAGTCGAGAAGGAAAGCAATCGGAATCGGTCGCCCGAAGGTTGCGTGGCTACGGAAAAAGGAGTGCACGAAATACGGGTTGGTGTAGAGTAAAGCTAGAATTCGGGCACAGTTGTGAACAACTTATTAATTTTTTAAATAATACTAGTAATCAAAAAACTTCTTTAACAGGCAAATCATCTAAATAACTGGCCTTTATTTAGCTAGAAATTGATACTTAGTGACCGCCATAGTGGAGAATATATAAAACAAATTTTGTAAATGCTGACACCGACAAAATATCGAAAGTAAAAAATCCAGTTAGGCTAAATTCAGTAGTACGATACATGTAGCTCTCCAGGATCTCTGTGTTTATTTACTAAACTTACGAAAAATTTAAAACAACACATGAGGAAGAAAATTCTGGAAGACGTAAATAGTAGTGGATCACTCTTTTCGCACAGCAGGGTTTGAGGGGTTATTCAGATGGAGCTCCATAGAATTGATTAAAATGTAGATTGTTAAAAATCTCCGAGAACGATCATTCCACCCTGTTCCCAATCATACGGATGCTCCGGCTGTGAATTTCGACGAATTGCACGACGAAGAATCTGAAAAATAACGAGTGACATAGTATGTTGTCTTCAGAAGCATAATACGAAAATGTGTAGTATAGAGTATAAAAATTGAGCGAAAATGATTCCTACTGACGCAAATAAATTACATTTTACAAAGGAAACTATAAAAAAAGATTAGTCGATTTTTAGAGTTCTAAGACAAATTGAGTCATGCTTAGAAATTCTAAATATAGAACGTTGGCGTGTATTACAAAAAAAAAGATACTTTAAAAATAATTAAATTATCGGTAATGGCTAAATTCCATTAAAAAAACACTTAATATAAATCATTGCGAGCAACAGAAAAAAAGAGAAAATGATCTTAATCTGTTTGTAAACTGGAAACTGAATCAACAACGCGAAAACAACAACTTACACTGTAAATTTGGTTATAATCCGGAGTCGAGTAGTAAGAGTAGGAGTCAATTAGAGTCATAACTTCTCGGAGCTCTTCCATCGGGCATGCACCTCTCAGAAACTGGTGGATTGAAGGAGGGTAACGACATTGTTGCTTGATTCGTGCAACCGTGACTACGTCCGGTTGTCCTTTCCATGGCAGCTGTCCAGTGATCATTTCTACAAGGACATACAATGTGGACTCTAAATCATCTTTTCTGCACAGCTCCTGGAGTTGATGACAGTTCATAGAAGCGTATCGAACTGTTCCTCGAAACTCAACCTGCTCACGTGGTTTTCGCGGTTGGTTCTACAATATTTAACCTGATTATTGACTACCATTTCTATTTTCAAGGATTCACCTTCGAGTCCACATATCGTCTAGAAATTCCAAAGCTCAGCAGGAACATTTTGCCGAGTTCATTACGATCTTTTCTCCCAAAACAGATATTCGAAGGTTTCATGTCACGATGAATATATCCATAGTTGTGAAGATCCTCAAGTGCTTCGAACATCTGAATTCCGACACTCAGGGCACAGTTCACAGTGATTACTCCCGATGGTGAGGCTTTCATGTAATCCTAAAAAGAAAGTTTATTGAAGCTGAAAACACGAATGTTTGCCAAATAGCAGATACAAATAAAATATAATGAGCCTCGCTTTTTAAAAATGGAAAAAAATCGTTGTCATAATTTCTGAAAATGAAAAGATAAAGTTAAAATTTAGATATTGGGCTACTCTTTTTTCTAATTTTCTCAAATCTAAACCTACCACTAAAGCTCTTCCAACCAGATGCATGACGATGTAATGAATGCCTTGGAATTTTCCAATATCCTCGACATCACAAAAATGACGGGAATTTCTCTTGGAAATTTTTTGCAGAATGTACGCTTCCAGCTTCAGCATCTGAAAATTCGCTTTCATTTCGCAGCTTTATTTCTTTTTTCACCTGCATCGGGCTCTGCGCACTTTCACATTTCAAGGCGAACTGTTTGTAAGAGGACATGCTGCTAGATCCGCTGCACGCATAAATATGACTGAAATCTCCAAGAGCGATTTTCTTCTCGATAGTCCATTTGTACACCTGAAATTTGTTAAGGTGTTGCATTCCACACGATTGAATTACTACCGGAGTACCAGAAGATAAGCTTGTAACGTCGAGAGTTGTATCCATTTATTTTAGCCTCTCACTTTTTGATGTAAATTTGAATGTGCTAATAAATAATATGAGAACAGAAAAACAGTTTGAAGAGTTACGAAAAAAAAGGAAAGGAGCAGAACACGCAAAATATTAGGCGCGAATTTATTCTAAAACTTCGCGAGTTTGCTGAAGTGAAAAAAGTTGTCAGAGCTTTCAGGTACACCAATGCAACAATAATCCTGGATGTTCTGTTAATCAGCTCAGCTAGTAAAGGTCACACAGGCTCATGGAGCATCACGCGGCGCAATAAAGTAATGAGTTTCCATTTCAGTTCATAATTACCGATAATCTCGTTTCCTTGCCCCTGCTATTATCAGAATTTGCAGCGGTTTTGTTGAGAATGAGAACTAGCGAAACAAGTTCTGTCCTCGTACGATACATAATATATCACTGCTTCACCAAACGTCTTCTCCTCAACCATACCCACGTGCAACGCACTTTCGGTCATGCTTCTCATCCCAACACCCTTTATTATTTATTGTTTTTTTTTTTAATTTTACTGAATTGTTACAAAAGTTTTTTTCTTTCATTACAGATATTCTAATTTTCTTTCTTTTCAGAATGAAGGTAGTCTCAATAGAATGTCAAAAAAACATTTATAGTGCACCTCGTCTAACTCGGCGCCTTCTAGGAGCTTCGATAATTTCCACATTTGCTGGCGGATTTCACTTTGGATACCTGATATCAGCAGTTAATCCGTTGTCAGAGGTTCTTCAGCAGTTCATAGTCGAAAATCTTCAGACGTACGTCTTACTGTGCTTAGTAAAGCAATCTTTCGATTACTTTTTTATTTTTTGGGAAACATTTTTTTTTAATATATAATATTTTGGGTTCTGCAATTATAACTATATATTTTTATTAAAATTTTTGGTTTTTGAAAAACGGAAACTAAGCCTAACTCGGGATTTTTGATTGCATGATTTCAAAAATATTAAACATATCAGAAATCTATAATACAAAAAAGGTTAATGATATCTGGCTTTTAAGATTACAGCAAAAACTTCAATTGCTTTTAGAAATGTGGCAAATTCACTCGCTCACGAAACGTAAAAATTTGAAAATTTGAAAAAGTTAAATCTTAAATTTACTTCGCAAGTTTGTCATCCAGACGCTACTCCTTCACCATTTCATCTTCTCAATTGGCCTTAGTGTGGTCCTCTCTTGCTGGATGTTTGTTTGTCGGTGCAATGATTGGATCATATCTTTCCGTTTACCTACTTTTATCAATAGGTCCCAGAAAGACTTTGCTCTTGGCAGCTGTTATTCTTCTTTTCTCTACTCCAATATTCGGTATTGCCTACACTCTAAGCTTGGCGGAGCTTTTGCCAGTTTCAAGAATTTTATCGGGAGTTGGATTTGCAATTGGAATATCGGCCCAAGGAGTTTTTCTAACGGAAATCAGTCCAGGTAGCTTAGAAATTTAGACAAAAATAAACGAGTATTTCCAGCGATATGCCGCGGTCTGACCAATTCCCTTGGTGGACTTATCGGTAATTGTGCCTTCCTTTTAGCTGCTGCGTTAGGAACACCGTTTATTCTGGGTACAGTTACCCATTGGAAATATATTTTCTTCATTGAAACAATTCCATGCTTAGTACATATTTTCTTGAACATTTCCACGTTTCACGATAGTCCAACTTATCTGCTGTCAGTTGGGAAGAGCTCTGAAGCAGAATACTCTTTGAGGGCATATTACGGAGAACAATGCCATATAAAAAAGATTCTGAAAGATTTAAGGAGGAGTCATAGTGATGTGAAGGAGAAAAGTCTTCGAGAGATTTTTAAGGATAAAGCATGCTCGCAAGCGTTGTCACTCTCCATGGCCATTAATTTTTCGGTAGCGTTCAGGTAAATTGATCTTACTACTAAAAATGGGATAACTTCTTCCTTTCAGCGGCGTTGTGGCTATATCATTCTTTGGAACATTCATCTTACAAAGTGTCGGGTTTTCTCTTGAAGGATCAGCTATAGCTAATAGTATGTGCAGTCTTGCCTCTATTATTTCAGCTTCGCTTGCGGCAGTTGCGATGGACAAAGTTGTTGAAGTCCCATTTATCAAAAACAATATTTCATTTCAGGTCGGTCGTCGTCCGTTGTTAATATCTTCTCTGCTAGTTCTTGTTCTCATCAACATCTTAATGATGTCTCTGGTATTTTTATATGACTCAACGAAAGACGCATTCCTCGCTTGGCCGTTCTTGGCACTGTTCATTTTTTTCACTTTTGTTTTTAGTATTGGAATCGGACCAGCTGCGGTTTTCATTGGAGCTGAACTCGCTCCGCCTGGGACTATTTCAAAGATGCAGTGTTACAGTACTTCCGTACAGTGAGTCCGTGATTCTATCAGTTTCAGTTCCACGGCTTCAGATTTATGGGATCTTTTATTTGTCCAGTGCTCTATCTCACATTGGTCGAGTCTGTAGGTGGATTGGCATTTCTGCTTTTCATTATCCCGCTTACAATAACAGCCTTCTATTTTTACATGTCAGTGAGCGATATTTTTGAGAGAAAATTCAGAATCTTTTCAAGGTACCTTCCGGAGACAAAAGGGAAAACCCCCGTGGAAATTAACGAACTTCTACGAAAATAGTTTTGTTATTTCTCCTTATCCCCCTGCTTTAGATATTATTACTTTGATACCGGTTTTCATTAATGAACAACCATAATAAAAACGTTAAAAATTACATACATCAATCATTAATTTTCAAATAAACTACTTTGGTTGAATCTGAATATGAAATTTGACGGAAGGTACACTTTCGATTGTTGGAGTAACCACGGCCTGTAACAAACTTTTTTGAGATGAATTGGCCTCGTTCAAGCTTACTCTAATATTGAGGCCAGCAAGTGCTCCACGGAGCAATCCGCAGGGAAAAGCAAGAAAATATCCGCTTTCTTTTACGTATTGATCGCCTTCCGGAAAGCTTCTCAATGTCGTGAAGCGACCATCTTGTACAACATAGACTCCCTACAAATCATAGAAGTTTCACTGAGAAATGAAAGAGAAAATTGATAATGCCTGATGATTTGTTCGCAAATTATCAACTTGCTTGCCGAATACAGATGACCAGAAATCTTTGCATATGAACTTCACAATCTAAAAAAAAACAATAAATTAGAAAACTCTCGAAACATACTTCAAGCTCGGTGACTAACTTCGGAGCTTCTTTGGACACCTTTTCTACCAACTGTCTTCCAACTCGATATCCGATTGTCTCTAGCTTTGTTTCGGCGTTAGCCTGAAAAAAAAATTACAAAACGGCTTCAGAATCGTTAGATGAGACACATACATGAAGAAACGCTTTTCGTATTAAGCTGTCGTACTTTTCAATGTCTGAAGGCCCATTTAAATTATCAACAATCTGCAAAAACCACTTAATTCTTAATTATATTGTTTTTCCTTATTAAGTCTTACAGTTCCAAATGTTTCCTTGGCTTCACATCTTATTTTTTCTCCTTCCAGTGCTGTCCTGATGATTTCCGAATGTAGAAAATCAAAAGGGAATGCCATCGAGAATGGAACTTGCCTAGAAAATAAATCAATTTTCGAAACTATTCAATATGGGGCCAATTGGGAAACTGAAGAAGTTGAAGAGGAGCATGAATACTTTTCGGGAAGTAGAATTAAATGCCTACAAATGAAACTGCGGCGGGATGGTCAGGGTTTGCACGGGACGGTCTCAATTAAAAACAAAATCTCAAGCCATAAGCTAGGCTCGATTTATTAAACCAGACGATGTCCGGGCCGGACCGGAAGCCCTATTGTTTTCGTGGCAAACTAACCTAGAACTATCAATATGTTTAATATTAGTCATGCCAGAAAATGACAACTGTTTTGTGATTTGAGCTAACACCGCTCCGGATTCCGAATAATCGCGGGAACTTGGCAATTGTAATGTTTTCAGTGAAAAGGATTGAAATGACGGAGGAAACATTTTAACAGATCGACGTTGAACCAGGTATTTCCTCGCGATATCCCCCGCCGTTTCACGGACAGCAACGACAATAATTCACTATTTCTAAAATGACATGCGACGGAGGAAACGAAATGTAAATATGCAGAAGCGGAAGATTAGAAAGTTACTTTGAATGTGGTTGTTTTCTCTAATTAGAAATTCTAATTCTAAGAAGGAAAATTGGAATTTTTCGGCATATTGTATAGAAAATTTTTAAAAAATTCCAAGTTTGATTAAAAACTTAACGCTTTTTTAATAGGAAAATTATAATAGGGTAGCTGTAGATCTATTAACATTTTTCCAGTGCCACACGATTTTAGCGCTCTACTCATATCTCCTCGGGTTTTTGTTTTTTTCGATATCCAGTGTTTTCTGAAATCACAAAAAAAAAAGAATGCACCGGGGCGACGCAAACACCATTGCGTGTAAACACGGCCAACACATTTTAATTGAGACACGTCAAAAACGGAATCCAACCTGTGACGGGTTACACGAAAAGGGGTTACATGAAGGCGGGATATTTAAAAAAAACGGGACTCGCGCAATTGCGCTCCACCAATTGCGCTCGAGTTGAAATCTATACTATTAGATGTTTGAAATCTATACTATTAAAAAATAATTTAAGTGACTGCTGTAGCATTGGCTCCTCCTGAACAACAGTTTTTAATTGTGAAAAGTAATTTTCGCTACATACCCGGGTTGGTCTTCAGTTGAAGACATATTGAAGATAATCGAAGGTCTTCGACAAATACAGCATCTGCTTTCGTATTTGCTGCTCCATTTTCAGAGACAATGAACTCCTTGGATGCAGGTTTGGTGGTTGCATCAAATCAAGGACTGTATTCATTTTCCGGCTAATGAGTTCTCAGTTTGTGGCAATTAGTCCTGCGTACGAAGTCGATTAATAACTAGTTTAAAATGATTTCTGATTCCCCTTCTTTCTCTTCATTTTTAGGAGTAGTCGTCGAAAGTTGTTTTGCGGATAGAATGGTGATGATAGCAGGTAGCGAATAGTGCTTCCTTGAGCACTTATTGTTTCTAAAAGAAGAAGATGTTGGTTTTATATTATTATTTTCCTATCTTACTTCTATCTTCTTTTAGCTTACATTGTACAAGTTTATGGAACACTTTTGTGCAACCTTGTGTAGAAGCTGTCGCCGCCCTTGTTACAACAACGACCGTCTCTTGCGCTGGACCATATGGCTAGCTTGCGGTCACCTTTTTTTTGCACATAGTGTAAAGCTTTTTCATCATTTTCGCTCCCATACAAGCTGTTTATTCTCATACCAGACGGTTTATGATGCCATTCGGCAGCGAGTTTTTTTTTACTAGAAACAATTGTAGAATGATTTGGAATGTACTGGAGTGTTTTAGAACTTTCTAGTAAATTTCGGAATGTTCCAGAAACTTTGGAAAACAAGTAAATTAAAGTTGCAGTTTTGCACATATCAAGCGGATTTTTCCATGTGATACACGGACATCCAGATTGTTATATCATCAAAATGTTGACTGTTTTTATCGTTGTTAAGACAGTTTTGTAGATTTTGTGTGTACAGTTCTACAGTATTCCAAGTACCCTGCGACCTTCTAAATACATATGGTTGCAAAGCGCTCGAGTGACCACCACGAATATCAAAGTAAAAAGCCAACGTTCTTTTGAGTTGAATTATTCGCTTAATAATAAGTCTAATACCTTAAAGTATCGATTAAAGTATTAATACTTTTACGATTAAATTGCTGTATAAGTTTATATATAAATAAAGGTTGCATTACCTAAGATTTAAGAGACAATGTCTGAGAGATTCGACCATAGCTCAACTGCCCATAGTCACAGTTTGAAAAAGTTGTTTCGATTGGTCTGATTTTTTATATAGTGGGTACATGTGATGCCCTAAGTACAAAACCGTATTCAGAATTAGGCTCCGCCCCTTCGAGTTGAGATACGGTAGGGGTGTTTCGAAAAAAAATTTTTTTTCTTTTTTGAGATAACTTCGATTTCTTTTCTGGAATCGATAACCGGTCACTTATGAAGTATTTTTGTAGTGGAGAACATTTTTGTAGCTTTTCTCCTTCCAACCGAAAGATTGAATTTTCGGAAAAAAATTGTTTCATTTCCGTATTGTGGAAAAAAAAATATATTACGGGAAATGAGATCTCATCTGAACTTTATACTTCAGAGTATGGGTTACAAGAATTCATAACTGGTTGGCTGCAGTCCTGCTGCCACCAGTCTTCTTTTTTCACGATTTTTGTCATTTTTCTACTGTTTTGGTATCTTTTTCCAATTTTTTGGAAAAAATATATATTACGGGAAATTTGACGAGTCATTTAAGGATGACTCTTATATTTTTTCCAAAAAAAAAAGATACCAAAACAGTAGAAAAATGGCAAAAATCGTGAAAAAAGAAGACTGGTGGCAGCAGGACTGCAGCCAATCAGTTATGAATTCTTGTAACCCATACTCTGAAGTATAAAGTTCAGATGAGATCTCATTTCCCGTAATATATTTTTTTTTCCACAATACGGAAATGAAACAATTTTTTTCCGAAAATTCAATCTTTCGGTTGGAAGGAGAAAAGCTACAAAAATGTTCTCCACTACAAAAATACTTCATAAGTGACCGGTTATCGATTCCAGAAAAGAAATCGAAGTTATCTCAAAAAAGAAAAAAAAATTTTTTTCGAAACACCCCTACCGTATCTCAACTCGAAGGGGGCGGAGCCTAATTCTGAATACGGTTTTGTACTTAGGGCATCACATGTACCCACTATATAAAAAATCAGACCAATCGAAACAACTTTTTCAAACTGTGACTATGGGCAGTTGAGCTATGGTCGAATCTCTCAGACATTGTCTCTTAAATCTTAGGTAATGCAACCTTTATTTATATATAAACTTATACAGCAATTTAATCGTAAAAGTATTAATACTTTAATCGATACTTTAAGGTATTAGACTTATTATTAAGCGAATAATTCAACTCAAAAGAACGTTGGCTTTTTACTTTGATATTCGTGGTGGTCACTCGAGCGCTTTGCAACCATATGTATTTAGAAGGTCGCAGGGTACTAGGGATACTGTAGAACCGTACACTCTAAATCTACAAAACTGTCTTAACAACGATAAAAACAGTCAACATTTTGATGATATAACAATCTGGATGTCCGTGTATCACATGGAAAAATCCGCTTGATATGTGCAAAACTGCAACTTTAATTTACTTGTTTTCCAAAGTTTCTGGAACATTCCGAAATTTACTAGAAAGTTCTAAAACACTCCAGTACATTCCAAATCATTCTACAATTGTTTCTAGTAAAAAAACTCGCTGCCGAATGGCATCATAAACCGTCTGGTATGAGAATAAACAGCTTGTATGACTGATGGGAGCGAAAATTTTTTCGAAACACCCCTACCGTATCTCAACTCGAAGGGGGCGGAGCCTAATTCTGAATACGGTTTTGTACTTAGGGCATCACATGTACCCACTATATAAAAAATCTGACCAATTGAAACAACTTTTTCAAACTGTGACTACTGGTGGTCGAATCTCTCAGACATTGTCTCTTAAGCACTATCTCACATCCAAAATAAAAAAAAAACTTCCTCCATGTTTTTCATTCCTTCGATGCCTCAGTGTCGTGTAGTGTGCTAATCATTGAGTAACAGAGAGAATATCCGGTAACCATGCATTAGGAATAAACTTTAAAAAAATTATAACTTTAATGGTTCGAATCGGAACATTTCTACTTGGTCATTGTATTGTAGATCTATTATCTGTCAGATTATAACTTTTTTTATCGGCAAATTTTTAGGTGACAATTTCATTAGACAAACAGCGGATTGCCCCGGAAACCATATAATTGCAAAATGTATTGCGCACTGATTTAGTGATTCACCGATTTTGTAATGCTGAATATGAAAAATTTATGCGGCGCACTGTTTTAGGGAGTGTTTTTTTCCGTTTCTTAACGTTGTATTTAAAAATTGGGGGAAAAAAAGAATGAGACTTATTATTAAGCGAATAGTTCTGTCTGTGTGTCGGTCTTTCTGTTCCAGCAGAAGCTTTTTCTTGATTAACTCAAAAGAACGTGGGCCTCCTACTTTGGTATGCGGGATGGTGTCATGGCCGCCTGAGCGCTTCGCAACCATATCTTTAGGAGGTCGCGGGGTACTTGGGATACTGTAGAACTGTACACACAAAATCTGCAAAACTGTCTTAACAACGATAAAAACAGTCAACATTTTGATGATATAGCAATCGGGATGTCCGTGTATCACATGGAAAAATCTGCTTTATATGTGAAAAACTACCATTAATAGACATTGGTTTCCAACGTTTCTAAAATTCAAGAATGTTCCCGAAAGTTTAGAACACTTCTACTGATAGTTCTAGAACAGCGGCGTAGCCGGGTACTTTCCACTTGTGAGAGAGTACGCAAACACCACGTGTGCGTGTACAACATTTAAATTTACGACAGTTTCCTGGTATGTTTCCTGGTAAAGGAAAACTTCGATAAGCAGATAAACGAAAGACTTAGAATAGGCTACACTTTAAAAGCGTTTAGCACATTGTTAGTTTACTTATTTAGCCTTTCGAAATCTAAAAAAAAGTAATAGTGAGAGAACTTTTGCAATGTCATCAGCTTGCCGTGCGAGGTTTCGAGTGTTGTCTACTATTTTCTTCTCTTTTCGTTTTTATACATTTCGTTTTTACTGTTTTCGCAATTTTTTTTTCGTTTTTTAGTGGTAAATAAGTAGTAGGTAGACAGAAAGTGAAAAAGAACTTTCTTCATATTTGTTATTCAGGCACGCAAGAAAAACAACCTAAATGTCTGATATTGCCTTTTGCAAGCGCTCATTTGCTTCGCCCAATCCTGCAACATACTTCTATCGTGTTTTCGAGAAGAACAAATAAAACTAGTAAACGGTGTTCAAAAATCCTTCCCCTTTCGATGTTAGAAAAATTCAAATACACCGATGTCTCATATTTTTGATTGACTCCATTACTGTAATCCTTCTCACTGAATCTCACATTTCTTGTTCAAAAACTAGAGTCTCTTTGTATTTATCGGATCCTGAAATTACGTCGAATATCGGCGGTTTTTCTGTCATTTTTTTACTCATATCAGTACGAGTCTCGTCTTGTCTCGTAATCTCTCGTGAATCAATGCAAAAGTTGAATGCGCGCTCAGTTTCCAGCTTGAATTTTCCGTAACGGGGTTTTCTCTACATAATTTAAATATAAATGCTTCTCTCCCTTGCATACTTAAATTAAAAAAAATCGTAGCTTAAAAAATAATTGTGAATTGTTTTTCTGTGAATAAATTACTAATTTTTGGTTTTTTTCTTTGCACAGATTAATTACGCATACTCAATTTTCGTTCTCTTTTTTTCATTAAAAATTTAATCCTGGTTTCTCATTTGCCATTTGTTTAGTCTCGTGTTATTCTATAATGCGAAATGAAGCATGGCCACCAATGTATCAACATAGTCCTTGCTCGAAATTTGCCTATCTAACGAATACTAATTTGCGAAACTTGAAAATCCTGAAAATATTCGAAAATTCTTGAAATAACTTTCAAATTAGCGAATTTTTGCGCCACATTATTCTTTATATACGCGAGGACCTGAAAAGCACTGAAAAACCCGATTAACGCAAAATTTCACTGCGGCATTCTAAAAACGTTCTTCACAAATATTTGTGCTATTGTTTTCAGCTGCAAACTCCACAATCATGACGCAAGTAATGAAAGGCTCATATAGTTTAAACATCGACCCAGTAAGTTCAACATGATTTATCAGTAAACATATGTTATTTTTCTGAGTATGAAATGGTTCAACCGACCACAATTAAAGTGCAGTAGCGAATATTACGAGAGGAAAGTTCTGCTTCTGGTAAACTGGTTCAAATTCAAAGATAACATTTACGAAAGAGAATACTATGAATATGATGTACAAATGCACAAAGTTAAAGAATATTTGAATAAAAGATCTGGAAGAATGGAAAAAAAACGAACAGTTATTGCTATGTAAGTTAATTTTGATAATAAAACTTGTACTACTCCTTTTCCCTCTGTTTCAGTCCTGACCGGCCAGCTCTATTCTGGGAACATTTGAGGCAACAACAACAGGAAACCCGTTTTCATATTGAAGATTACGTGTTTGACGGGAAAGATACTGTTTACAGCGTGAATAAACATCATGAAATTGAAACTACGATGAAAGATCCAAAAAATCCCAAAATCAATTATCTTTTAATTATTTCTTTTCGAAACAAATTTCGGCTGAATTTTAGTCGAGAAGATCCGCTCAAAGCTGAAGAAGCCAATCGGAGCTACAAGTTCTTAAAAGTTTGTCCTTAATAGTAATTTAAAAAACTTACACAGTTTTCAGGACGTCATTACGCAGAAAGTACGCTACGAACCACGCAGAGATAAAGAGAAAGTGGAAATGTATCATACTGATTTGAAAATTAAAAACATCTATAATATTTCAGTGAATTCACTAAAAACTTCGTTTACGATCAAAGTTCTATATTACGAGTACCTGAATCATTTTACGATTCCAAATTCGATTATTCACTTGAAATCGCGCCAAGAATTGAAGCTTGGTTTGGAATTTATATTGGTGTCAAAGAGCTTTTTGATGGAGAACCAGCTCTCAATTTTGCCAGTACGAAATTATATTTAATTTTCAATATTAAAATCTGAAACGAGTATTTTCCAGTCGTCGATAAACTGTTCTATAATGCTCCAAAAATGTCTTTGCTCGATTATATCCTACTCGTTGTTGATCCCAATACGCACTTGGATGAAAATAGAAAAGAGCGGAAAATAACGTTGCGGAATAGCAATTTATCGATTAACGAGAAAATGAAATCCAGAGTCAGGCAGTTGTTAGAGGGATTGAAGTTGAAATCCGAGGAAATATGGGATCACACAGCGTGAGTTATTTCTATACATTTCTTCTAAATAAATATATATTTGAAGATCGAGAATGGTAGAACGTCATGTGAATTTTCTTGATCTATGTGATTTCAATGCTCATGAACATCATGTTACAGTTCAAATAGGACGGGGGAGAGATGCATGCAAGAAAAAAGTTCCACTCTACAGAATCTACGAGGAAAATAAGAAGTTTATTGAATTCCCATTTTTGCAGTTAATTAAAGTCAAAAGTGGAGCTACAGAATATGTGGTTCCCATGGAACGCTTGTATGTTCATGAGAAACCGCAGCGATACAAGAATCGCATTGACTTTGTCATGCAAGAAAAGTTTTTGAAAAAAGCTACAAGGAAACCGCATCATTATAAAGAAGAAACAATAGAAATGTTGAAAGATCTGGATTTTTCATCAAATAATCTCAATTTTGTAAAAAATTTTGGGCTTTGTTCTGACCTCGAAATGATTACATGTCCTGGAAAAGTTCTCAGAGAGCCCATGCTCGTTAACAAGGATAGCATCAAAATTAAAATGACGCCTGTGGTTCGAGGATTTCAAGAAAAGCAATTGAATGTAGTTCCTGAAAAAGAGTTGTGTTGTGCTTTATTCGTTTTGAGAGACGAAGAAGAAAAGAATACGAGTTTGGAAGAAGCTGAATTATAGTAAGTTCACCTTGTTTTGATTATTGATTTCTAAATTTAGCTCTCAGTAAAAAGAGGTAAATGTTCGAAATTTTATTGACGTTTTTGCTCTCTGGTTATTCAGTTCATAGAGATTCAAATGTAAGGATAAGCAGTTATTTGAACGGCCGGTCGACAAGTCTGGCGTTTATTGGGCATACACACTTTGCCCAATATCATTTGAAAGATGTCATGCCAGTTCCCAAACAGTGAGCGCTGGGGTTTTTCCAGGTCCACTCCGCCATGACACTAAAACGGCTTTTCGAAAACATGTCGATAGGCTTTTCTCTATTATTATACGGCTTAAGACCGTACTTCTAGTAGTATTAATAAGAACAAAACATTTGCGGCTCAAGTCCAGAAAACCAGTTTGAAAATTGATTGCCATGCTCTCTAATACTACCACGCCATTACCGTTTTTACCTATTTTAAAACATCTACTAGTGCCGTATTATTCAAAGAGAAATTGCCACGATAGTATTCAATGGCTCGACATGCTGAAAACAATTTTCTCAATAAGTTTGGCTGTTGAATTGAAAGTGGTCGAATTCATAGTAGGCATTACGAAGTTAGTGAATTGTTCCAGTATTGAAAATTCAGAGCAGTCCCATCAAAGGATATTTTTAAATATTTATATAAAAATATTGGATAGGGAAAGGAACATCTCCAGAAGAAAAGCTTTAGAAGCAATATATATCCAAAGTTTTATTTATTTTGAACGTGAAAGATATTCTAATCTGTATATTAGAATATTATATTCTGAGCCAATCAAAGAAACAATCAGTGACCTCGTAGTGGGGTATGCCCCTTCGGGAAACTAACTCTTTCCTAACCGCATCATAGTGTTTGTTTTCTTATAGATAATTAAAAAAAACTTGAAATCAATTCAAAATTACTAGATGAATTTTGCACCGAAATCACAAATAAAATATCGCTCTTCTTCCATGCATATACCTCATGTATCTGTTGGTCTTAAAAACTCATTTATCAGTGAATTCTACAAAGCCCTAATTGATGGTTGCGAGTTTCGAGGCATGCGGATCGGACAACATGAGAATGTACAAGCCAAATCCATTCTTTATAATCCAGAGAACCATAAATATGGAGTGAGTATCCAATTGCATTCAATATTAACAAAAATGCTTTCAGTTTTATAATAACGTGACTCTTCTGCATGGAACTTACAATTTCAAGGCTGCTGCAAGGGATGCTAAAACTATGTTCGAGAGTCTTCCCGATAAAAACGACAAAATTCTTTTATTCATCATCATTTCCGAACGACTTTTAAATGCTTATGGCTATGTTAAATACTATTGCGACATTGAAATTGGTGTCGCCAGTCAGCATATCACCGTGAATACTGTGAAAAAAGCCCTCAAGTCTTTGGCATATGAGGGAAACAAAGGATCGAAGCGAATTTTCTTTCAGATTGCTCTGAAAATCAATGCAAAGTTGGGCGGCGTAAATCAGGAGTTGGATTGGTCGGAAAGTGGAGAAATCTCACCAGAAGAAAAAGAAAGAAGAAAAAAGATGCCATTGACTATGTACGTTGGAATTGACGTAACCCATCCTACATCCGGTAGTGGACTCGATTTTTCGATCGCTGCGCTAGTAGCAAGTGTTAACCCAGGAGGAACTAGATATCGCAACGTGATTGTAACTCAACAGGAGTGTCGTCCCGGAGAGCGTCCAGTGGCCCACGGTCGAGAAAGAACTGACATTCTCGAAGGAAAATTCATCAAGCTTCTGGAAGAGTTTGCCGATGTAAAATAGTGTTTTCTTATTCAAATTCTTTCGAGGGCTTTCTTTTCAGTTTTGTTTTGCAGAAAAATAATAATCGTATGCCGTCACATATTGTTGTCTATCGGGATGGTGTGAGTGATTCTGAAATGCTTCGTGTTAGTCACGATGAACTACGATCGTTGAAAAGTGAAGTCAAAACATTCAAGGATAAGCGAGGAGGTCAAGACGATGAGCCGAATTATACATTCATTGTGATTCAGAAAAAACACAAGACACGAATTCTTAGAAAGATAGATGATATCCAGCCTACAGATATAGATGCTGCGAAGGAATGGGATGAAGATATGAAAACAAGTAATGACACTGGAATTCTGAATCCTTCATCTGGAACTACTGTCGATAAGAAAATTGTTTCAAAGTACAAGTTTGATTTCTACCTGGCGTCTCATCATGGTGCCCTTGGAACTTCTCGACCAGGTTATTACACAGTTATGTACGATGACAAGAATATGAGCCAAGATGAAATTTACGTAAGTTAACTTTATGCGAGCTTTTTTTTCTTGTTTTGGTGCATCTGCCGCGTTTTAAAACCCGTATTGTTTAAAGTCGAGGTCCTTAATAAGTAATAATAATAATTTTTTTTAAATAAACAGTTTAAAAATGTTGATAATAAAAACTAATTTAAAAAACATGATTTTCGAAGCAAAATATAGAAAAAATTCCAATATTCGCTTCAATTTTCGAAAAGAAATCACAAACGCAGTGTGTGCGCTTTCTTAAAATTTTTAAATTGGCGCGTTAAAACGCGCTATCCCCTAACGAGACCCAAACACCGCCTCTAAACGAAAAATCACGTACTGGCGGATAGATAATATCTAAACTGGATTTTTGGTTTCTACTTTAATTTAAACACCCAACAATAGTGGCTTATTCATGTTTTCGGTGTTTGTTTGTTTTTGCTTTCGTGAAAGGCAAATGCAAGAACTCGATAGACTTTGAATCATTTCTAAATGTTTGATTCGAAATTCAATTGCGTGTTTGCTTCCAAAATAGTGAAAAACACGGTGAAAACGAAATTGGCGGTATGTTCCTATCTTTTGTTTTCCCCTCTCATTTTTTCCATTGATGGGTAACCGATGATAAATTTAATTTCTTCAGAAAATGTCGTACGAACTTGCCTTTCTATCTGCTAGGTGCCGGAAACCGATTTCTCTTCCCGCTCCTGTACATTATGCTCATCTCTCGTGTGAAAAAGCAAAAGAGCTTTACCGAACATATAAAGAACACTACAGTGGAGAACTACCGCGTCCACCTACGCGACAAGAGATGGAAAAATTCCTTCAAACAAGTGCTAACTATCCTGGAATGTCCTTTGCTTGAGCACGGGTTAGATTCTTGTAATAATTCATATTTTGCATCATCTTTTGTAATTATTGCTTTAAAAAACTGAATAAATTTTATCCAATCGTGGCGATTTTGCTAATGGTATTTTTTGTCTAGATCATTTATCAATATATTTTAAATCGGCTCTTTTCGTTTAATTTAACTTTATATTAAGCAGGTGATTACACGAATTCTCAATCAATTCTGTCACAAGATGACACCACTTATTGGCACTCATTCCGGTAAATTTCATTGTGATGAGGCTTTTGCTTGTTTCATGCTCAAGCAGTTGCCAGAATTCAAGGATTATTCAATTTTAAGGTCTCCATATTTTCTCCCAAAACTGTTTAAATTTATTTGCAAGACAGTTGATTTATAAGAAATAAATGTTAATGATTTTTTCAGAACTCGGGACTCAGATCAGCTTGAAGAGTGTGAAATAGTAGTCGATGTGGGCGGAGTCTTCGATCATTCCAAAAAGCGATATGATCACCATCAGCGCGGATTCACCGAGACAATGCGTTCTCTGAATAATCTGAACTTTGACACGAAGCTCAGCTCGGCGGGTTTAATATATGCTCATTATGGGAAAAAAGTCATAGCCCAGGTGTTAATATCCTCTTCGAACCTTTGAAGTTACGTTGGTATTAATTGTAGATTCTTGGTGAAAACGTTGACCCATCCATGCTCGGTATTTTCTACCAACTTCTATATGAGCAGTTCGTCGAATCCATCGACGCCATTGACAACGGAATCTCACAATACGATGGAGTCCCTCGTTATCACTCACCAGGAAATCTTTCGTCGAGAACTGGACAATTCAATGCTCATTGGAATGAGCCTGAAACCAACGTAGATGAGAGATTTCAACAAGCTATGCAGTTCATCGGAGGAGAATTCGTTAATCGTGTGAAATATTTGAAGAATGTTTGGTGGCCGGCTAGAAGCATCATCGAGACTGCCGTAGAAAAAAGATTTGAAATCGATGGTTCTGGAAGAATCATTTTGATTGAAAATGGCGCATGCCCGTGGAAGGAGCACTTTTTCAATATTGAAATAGAAAAAAATCTTGCTGACGACAAGATTTCGTATATTCTATACCAAGGTACTTTTTGGGTGTTGAAAAAAATTAGAAATGAAAAAAAAACTGTTTTCCTGTAAATAACAAAATTGAAACGAGATAATGAGCAATGAGGGCAGAGACAGAACTGTCTATTTATTTCTATTGTTGGCACTGTCTCAATTTCGTTTTCAGATTTTGTTTTTAAATTGAATTTTAAGGTTCCAATCAAGTTTTCAGACCGGTTCTGTATTTTTAAAATGAAAATAACGGCATATCAGAACGCTGGGTTAATCTGTCTGTGATGGGTTATTTCTCTTTTAGCCTGCTGGAAAAAATGCAGTTCAAAGTCTCAAAGTCTCTAGTTTCTAAACTTATGATTAAAAAAATTTTTTCTGCAAAATTTGGAATTGGCACTACTCAAAATCATCGATGAAATTTGATGTTAAAGGTGACGCAACACCGTGAAATCCAATTTCTCTTTATTTCTTATTTTATAGAAATAATAGCAGATTCTGAAATAAGATAATTTTAATTAAATTCGTACTTTTAATATGTAAGTGCTTTAATTGTGACGTTCGTGGCGACGCCACTGTTCTAGAACGTTCTGGAATGTCTTAGAAACTTCGGAAAACAATGCCTATTATAGTTGTAGTTTTGCACTTATGAAGCTGATTTTTGACATGTAATACACGGACATCCAGATTGATATACCAGCAAAATTTTGACTCTTTTTGTCGTTGTTAAGACAGTTTTGTAGATTTTGGGTGTACGGTTCTACAGTATCCCAAGTACTCTGGGACCTTCTAAAGATATGAAGTGAAGTGTTCGAGTGACCATGACTCCGTCCCGCATGTCAAAGTAGAGGCCCACGTTCTTTAAGTCCGGGACACAGAGAGACACACAGACTATTCGCTTAATAAGAAGTAGATATTATAATAGTATCAACTCTGCATCTCTCTATGATAAACTGTTAATTGTCTAAACAAAATTTACAAAAAAATGGCTGTCATTTTTCAATATTGTTTCGAAAACAAAACACTGTTGTGAAAATGTTTGCCGGCCAGATACATTATAATATACTGCGAATATATTTTTTCTTATAAATCAGATACTACCAACAACAATTGGCGGGTTCAATCTATTCCTGTGGACAAAACCTCTTCGTTTGAAAACCGTATGCCTCTCCCCGCAGCATGGCGAGGCCTCCGTAACGAAGATCTATCAAAGGAAAGTGGAATCCCTGGAGGAATTTTCGTCCACATTTCTGGATTCATTGGAGGAAATCTGACACGCGAAGGAGCTATTTCCATGGCACGCAAAGCTCTGCAAATCGGGGAAGAAAATCCTGCTAAAAAAGCTAAACTGTGTAATTAATTAACATGATGACTAGTTATTTGTTGACCTTATTCTGTTGAAACTGATTGGCTTTCCATTTCTGCGAAAAACGTTTGGTTGCCGCGCTTCGACTTTTTACCGACTGTTTATCCGGTGAGCTTAAAGCGTAGTCACGAGGTGATAATTTTCGATTAAACATTTCTAATTTCAAGTTTCCGTAACTCCTTAACCTTTGTAAATGAGAATGATTATTAATGGGTTTGTTCGCGAAAAGAAACAAAGCTCAGTAAAAATGTTGAAAGTAGATCAACAAGCTGTAAATTTTCTGAAGCATTCAAAAACTTAAAATGAGTTCAAGTTCGGTTTTAATATGACGTTTGAAACGTTTCAAGCATCTTCCGCAAAAATTTTAAGCTTCATATTTTGTGACCGAAATTCAGTTAAAATGTTCGTCTGATTGTTTGTCTACTCTCGCATAAATGTCGGTTTCGTATTTTGCAAGTTTTTGTGGACAACCAGAAAAACGAGATGGTAGTTCAGCGTTTTCGCTAAATGGAAAGCCTAGACTTTTTCTTGCTCTCGATAAATCTCCTCTTTGTTGTTCTTCTATTCATGATCCCCGTGTCTATTCATTTAGTCACATATACGAATATTTGCGGTTCCCTGACTTTACATTGGGGTTTTTAGTATTATATATCTATGAAGTTCAAACTTACTTATTTCACACCTAGATGGCGACTCCTAGCCCAAGTTTTGGAAATGCATGGAGGTGTGTGGGAATAGCAGCTGCTACAAGTGCCGCAATTGGCCTGTATCTGTATTTTGCTAGAAAAAGCGATAAAAATCTTATGGAAATTGAACGAGTTCAGATGATGATCGAAATGTTGGAGTATGTTTTTGTAATCTCGTGCTCATGCTTTGTTTATGCATGCGTTTTTAGGTTTGAATGCTCTTTAAAAGTTTAAGGATCCGGCGCGTTGCCAAATAGTAAATTAGAGGGAAAAATAAAGTGCGGAGAACTCGCGAGTCGCGACCTCATCTATGTAGTTTTATCTTCCTTAGTTTGGCGGTGTTATATTCTATTTTACGTAGTTTTTTGTTTGAAACTATTATCTTATATTGGTGTTTTTTTTATTTTCTATTTTAAATTCTAGAAAATTTAATTTTAAAAACTTAAGTGAAATGAGAAAATGCAACTTATTTAAAAGAAAATTATGACCTGTTTTAGGTCGTAGTAAGGTAGATTTCGGTAAGCAGCAGAAGATCGGAACGAAGGAAGGATTAGTAATGTGTTGTGTTATTCAGGTTTCATTAGAATTTGATAAAAAATGTTTATTTCATTTCTCTCTAATCTTTAATCACTTCCTTGAGAACGCTTCTTTCTTAATTGTTATTGTTGCTCTAACAATAACAATTGTAACAATTGTAAGTGTTTTTTTTTCTGAAATTTTGACAAATTCTGTCGTCTTTTTTTTCTTTAAAAAATTATTCCTTTCTCAGGTTTATGTAAGTCAAGACACTAAAAAAGTTATATAAAATTTCATTAACTCCGGTTTTGAAGGGAGCGATGTTTTATTGCAACGGAGTGGTATTGCAGTCTTTGGATAACCCAGGATCCCGTTTGGACAATGCTATTGTTCTCAAATAAATGTACATTTTCAGCGAAAAAGTTGATTATATTCAAAGTTTGCTAAATACCATCAATGAAGATATGAAACATCGGAAAAGTTTGGCGTCTGGAGCAGCTTTGAAAACCGTTTCGTTTAAACTAGGTAAATTGTGATTCTATGAAACTTGACCCCCAGAGAGTACTCTACTATTGTGCGTTATAAAACATAATTTCCAATAAAGTTCCCTGTCAGAAGCTAGTGGTGCTCCTTCAACGAGCGTCAAGCGAATTGCTCGAACAAGAAGCTTCTCATCAATCACCTCAGATTCAGAGTATGGAGACGCAGAAGACTGGTATGAGTCATTTTATCTGAAGATGTTATCGATCGTGATCAATTGATCAGTAATATTTCCATATCTGAGCATATTTAAAAATTAGATAAAGGCATTGAAAAGATAAGTTCTTTGAAAAGTAGAAGCGATAAGATAAATCTCTATATAAAATGACGTTAGCAGACATTATACTGCCATCATTTGATCTTGTGAGCTGATAGACCAAGTCTCTCTTTACACTTCTGATTTCCGAGGGAAAGAAAGCGTCTCCCTTTATTTTCGCTTAGTTCCGCAATGTACTTCTTTATTCTTTTGCCTGTGGTAGTTATTCAGCTTCTACATTTTTCTGATGGCAGGTGAGCAGACTTTTTTAAAAGCTGATCACAAACAGAAGAGTACATCGAAACACAAAACGCATAAAATTAGTTAATATCAATATATTGTAGGTTCACGAACAGTCCCAATTATGGGGACGCCGTACCGGCCACCAATTACACTTTGCAGGTCAGTAGTCTCGTTTTTTTTTCCATTGCTGAATCCTCGGAATACAAGAGCAAGGTTTTCACATTCGTATTTAAGTATACTGAGTATACTTGCTACATTAGTGCGCACTACGCAGTGCTAATAATTGCCTAATCTTTAACATTTTTCAAATTTTCTGAAAAACAATAATTTAGTCAGTAAATTTAGAAGTGTCCAATTAACGGTTGATATCTTGTTTTTAAACTGAAGACATAAATTCAAGATTAAAACAAATTCTTGCAGTTTAATAACTTTAATAATTTAAGAGCTAAAAGTATTTTTGTATTCTGCTACAGGGGACACCGTTTATTTTTATGTGGATTCATGATTGAACGAGTTGAGATCCGGGACAGCTCTCATAAATTGCTTTCTCAATGGCCAATGTTCTTCGCAAGTGTGTCAAGAAAGTGTTTTCAATGTTACATTTTTTCTTTGAACTAGAAATGTGCTCTATTTAAAATCACTCATTTTCTGAATTTTTAAATTTTTTGAACACTAGACGTCGAAAAAGGGAACACCTCGGAAAAAAATTCGGCACGACAATGTTTAAATGTTTGAACAATTATTATCGGTTCGCGAGTACGCAAGAAACCGCTTAGAGATGGGGTCTGGGTCTCGTTAGGAAATTGGCGCGTTAAAACGCGCCAATTTAAAAATTGAAAGAAAGCGCACACACTGCGTTTGTTTTTCTTTTCGAAAATTGAAATCGAATATTGGAATTTTTTTCTATTTATATTTTGCTTCGAAAATCATGTTTTTTTTTAAATTAATTTTTATTGTCAATTTTCTTAAACTGCTTATTAAACTGAATAAAGTATTATTTACCGGAATTTAAATGGTTTTTTTTCAATATTAGAAGTTTATATTCTTCAAATTAGTATCTTTTCACTTGCAGCTAATTGTTTCAACAGAAGTGGTGAAGTTTATGGTAAGGAATCCCTGTCAAATAAAATTTATAAATATTAATTTTCAGGTTTTTCGTGAGAAGAGGTTTTTTATGGTTAGACACGCGAGGTCGCTGAATGATCCGGACGTTTTAGAATCTGGAGAATCAGCTGGTCAACCATCCGGGGAAGGATCGAGAGAGGATTCTGGAGAGAAAGTCATCGAAGGTAACTGAATCTTCTCCTTTTTCTCTTTTTTCAAATCATCTTCTCTTTCAGAAAATCTTCTCTTCGACGAAACGAACGTCTTCAGTTAAAAACAATGTTAAATATACTCTTCACGTCAGTCAGTGAATATACTTTTTTTATTTGAAAAATTGGAAAAGTCTATAAATAATTTGTAATTTATATGTTTAACTGTTGAATGATGTGTCATCTGCGCCAAAATGTAAAACTTTGGAGAATTTATAGAAAGAATGTGGAACTAAAAGCCATGCGTTTCTGTGTTCAATGTAGAAAAGAATAAACAATTGTTGTTTCTCAGTTATGTCGTCCTCGCCGCTGGAGCCTAAGTTCGCCAAAGTGCGAATCGAAGGGAGAGTTCATCTGATGAGAAGAAGCTTGTTGAATTGACAATAAAAATTAATTTAAAAAAAAACATGATTTTCGAAGCAAAATATAAATAGAAAAAATTCCAATATTCGATTTCAATTTTCGAAAAGAAAAACAAACGCAGTGTGTGCGCTTTCTTTCAATTTTTAAATTGGCGCGTTTTAACGCGCCAATTTCCTAACGAGACCCAAACCCCATCTCTAAGCGGTTTCTTGCGTACTCGCGAACCGATAATACCAGGATCTTGTTGAATTTTATAAAATGCCATTACTTTAATTTCGAATTAGATTTCTATATTGTCCAATCAGATGCATCATTTTTAGTTGGATTAAAAACGAGTTGCTTAAAAAGATTTAAAAAAATTTTTTTATCAGAATTAAAAAATGCTTATTTTTCAATATAAATTTTATCTGTTTTTGCTTAAAGCTGCATAGAATACAGCTGAAATTAGCTGATTGGAATTCGTTGTATTTTTTCCTGAATTATTGAACAAGTAGAAGAGAAGAGCATCATTTTATACCCTTATCAACATTTTTAAGACAGAAATTAACGTTTTCTTGATTATTTTTCGTTATTTGGTTTTGCTTGCGTGTATCCTACGAAGAACATGTCTGCCCGTCTCGTCTCTCTTTCAAGTCACTTTGTTCATCTTCTCGCTCAATGCCCATGAATCAGTACGCAATGCTACTTAAATTGTTCTCCTCCATTTCTTTTTTCTGTGATAATATAGTGCTCATTTCACCTAAAAATAGGAATATTGTAAAAATGTTGTAAAACTATATCACTCTATGTATCTACTTATAAAATTCCCATATTTAAAGAGAATATTCTCGAATGTCAACTTTCATATTTTATATATTAAAAATATATCTGTGTTTTCGTATTTTCGTATTATAAACGCTGTACACTCTTTAAAAGGTGCGCGCGGGAAAATGAGCGTGTCTTGCAGCTCCAAAAATATGCAAGAACAGCGAAAAAAATCAATTCATCAATAGAAAATAAGCATTTCTCTTGATTAGGCTTTCCAGAAAATTACTCTATCGTTTTTTTTTCAGATCAGCTCTCAATCATCAACAATGTCGTTCGACGAAGTTGATGTTCTTTTCGGAACAGACCGCGTTCAGGAAGGCTATAATGCCCTGAAAAAGGTTTTTTATTAAAAAAAAATGCTAAATGAGAATTATTTCTTTGTAGAGATACGACAGCGGAGAGAAGTCCATCGATATTCTGTGGCGCTTGGCAAAATTTTGCAATGAAATTGGAAACAGTGTCGAGAAAGATAAGCGTAAGGCTATCATCATAGAAGGAAAGAAGTACGCTATCGAGGCATGGAATGTTGATCCGAATAATTTTTTGGCTGCGCGATGGGCTGCTTTGATGTCAGGAAAGGTCACTGAGTATCTCGGAACTAAGGACAAGATTGAGGAGGGCAAACACTGTAAAGAGTACCTTGATCGCGCGATCTCGATTCAGCCCAAAGAAGATGCCCTCCTCCATCTTCGTGGCCGTTGGGCGCTTTCAGTTGCCAATCTTTCATGGCTTGAAAGAAAGGCAGCAGCTCTCCTGTATTCGGAGCCACCAACCGCTACCGTTGACGAAGCGATCGCAGATTTCCAAGCGGCTCACGCCATCAACCCAGACTGGATCGAGAATACCGTTTATCTAGGAAAAGCACTGTTCCAAAAGGGAGAAAAGGCTGCTGCCAAACCATACTTCGAACAAGCTCTGGCTATTGCACCAGAAAACGACAATGAGAAAGAACTTCTTTCTGAAGCGAAGACATTGTGCTCCAAGTGCTAATTTATCAATTTTATATCTGATGTATCGGCGTAATATATTATTTTGCTCGTTAATTTCACTTTATTTTGTTAATTTCTATTGGCACGCTTACAGCCGGATGTTCATTTTGCAAAATATGAAGTTTTCAATTATATTTCTGGTTGTTAAGGCTATTTTCAGATATCAATCAGTTGGCTTATAAGCGAAGTCAATATTAGTCCGTGAAGCCGAGATCTTGTTCCAGAATAGTGCCAGTTTTTCCTTCACAACGCCTAAAGCCTTCTCCATATCATCTTTTGAAATTTGATAAATTTCGGCAGGATTTCCATCTTCTTTCAAGCTGACCAATAGTCCTCTTGTCACCTGAAAAACATGTAGACTAACTTCAGACTGACTATGCGTTGCCTCTCACAATTGGAGACGTTTCAAATCGAATATCATAATTGAACGCAGAAGCGTATGCGGCTAGTTGAAGAACATAGCGGGCATACGAGAGGCTATCTTCTCCTTGCTTACTTAAAGATGACCTCGCAGGAGCAGTCTTCCAATCCAAAATGCACCAGTGATCGCTGCAGTTTAAAAATAATTTTACAAACAATTTTGCAACAACTAACTTGTATTTTACAAGAGCATCGAATCGTCCCTGATAAGCTAGGGTGGGATGTCTCACCTTTTCTTCACAGATCGCTGACTCTGGATCCTGTATTGCCAAGATTATCGGAATTGCGCTTTTCATAAAATTTCGTACGGCAGTATTTTTCTCGGAGTCAACCTAAAGTAAATTGAATGGCAAAAGGCTACCAGAAGATTTAAGATGCTGAAATAACCTCCAACATGAGCTTTTGAGTCACTTACTTTCTTTTGTTTCATTGTGTTTATATTTATCTTACAGAGCAAGCTTTCATAGAAAGGATCAATCACCAATTCCAATTTGTGTTCCAGTTTCAAAATTAAGAGAAATGGCGTTATAGGTGTCATTATATTAAATTGGATCAAGCTCTAAGAGGTAAGATTTTGTAAAAACCTTTTCGATAAAAAAAATTATTAAATAATTTTTCGAAGAGTGGAGGATTGTATTAGACGCCCGTAAACAGTCGGGCCGAATTTGTCCGCATAGTAATTTACTAAATATGTTATCACAGCTACACTCTGAAAATGTTTCTATTATTATATATTTATATACATATTGAGAACTTTCTAATTAAATAATTTAAATTTTGACAAAGGTTATACTCCTTTGTCTAGGATCTACGGATGTTTTGGGCTTGGCTTTACTCGATTCACAATTGCGATAATAGGTTATATTTATAATTCTGAATTAACTTCCCCCACGCTAAAACAACGCTTCAACGAATATATCCACTTTCCCTGTGGATATATTCGTTTAATTTAGATTGGATTGGGCCGTTTCGCTAGGGATACAGGGGCGAATCCGCTTAAAGTTAATAAAAGCGAACAGAATCTACTTATGTCATGTCACACGCATGTATAAAGTATAACGAAATCGGTTGATAGTTGTGGAAAGGATAAATCACGCACAATTTGGTATAATTTAGCTTCATCATGCCCAATGTTGAGCATTTCCTCAACTTTTGTGTGAGTTCTAATTCCGAGAACTTTTCTTTCAGTCATACTGGCTTTGAAAGCACTCAGACCCATCTCATCGACTTTAGCTTTTTGCCATAAATACAATCCTTTCTGATCACTGATAGCAGACAAAATCACTGATAGTGACGGACGGCAGAGAGTTGAGTATTCAGGATTTTCAGATAATCGCTTTTCTGGATTTAGAATGGAATGGGCAAATTCAGCTTCGCTGGGTGGTGCGACATCAATATTCTTAACAAAAGCAGGCATGATTGAAGTACCATACCGGATTACACACTTCCGGAAAGACATCTTAATATTTTAAAATGTTTTCGTGAACGAAGTGTAAAGTTAAAAAAAGATATAAATAAAGCAGCAGAATGCGACATTGAAAATCAAAAAGATCGACTGAAACTAGAAACTTTAACAGATTTACGTATGGTAAAAGAATATTCAAAGGAATTAAACTGTCTTGTTCCAGGAACATACAAATGATAACTTTAATGAGCACAATCATGCTATTAAAAAGACAATTTTGCTTCTCAAGGGTGCAAGATAATACAAAAAAGGCCAGGAATGTCTTTTCAAAATTCATGAATAGGCAAAATAAAATGGACATCATAAATTAATGCATTGGTCGGTTTATTAATTATACGAATAACTTAATTGAAAAAATCACATAGATGATTGCAAGTGATAAGTTTGGCTGCGGAGTTGCTTGACGCGGATGACAATAAGAAATTTACCTTCTAATCCTTCGATTGGTACAAATTGGACATCGATAGCGTCGAGAATGTTTTCAATTGGAGGCACAAATTCAGTTTGAATTGCAGTATCTAAAGCCAAACGCAGGTTGTCTTGCTTGCAAGGGTTTAACTGACATCCAGTGACAGTTCCATTTTTTTCGACACCAAATAGAAGAACAGCAAGACGTCTGGAATTGAAGGCTTCTCGAATAATATGCTGGATATCGAGGGTTTCCATTTCAACCATTTCTTTTGCACTACGGAAATGTACGTCGGTGAATTTAACCGTTTCATAGTTAATCTTAATTCCTTGTTTGACAGTAGGAACTGCTCTTCCTACTGTGAGAAGCTCATTCAACGACTTTTCTTTATCATAAGTCATGGCTTTGCAAGAATCGATCCAGCCATCATCACGGCGAGCAAACTCGAAGCGAGGTGGGCGAAAAATGTTACCGGTACGCACATTGAAACTGGTTCCATACACATTCCTAAAACTAAAAATGGATTTATTTATTAATATCGCTTACTTTTTAGAAGCAAAATCTGGAATGTCATAAATGGAAACGGAATGCTCCTCTTCCTTCATAAACTGCAAATACTTTTCAATCGGCAAATTTTCAAAAAAATTCCTTGTGTTTTCGGAGCTCTGAGTTTCAATAGAGGCGGAGTGACTGGCCTGGGAGCAGAATCCGCTGTCGTCATGGTCTATTCGGTTGGAGTCAATTACGTCGACTTCCTCTTCGAATAAGTCAAACTTATCAAAACAACCGTCTACTGGAGGATTCACTTCCTCTCCAGACAAAACTTCTCCCAGAAGTGAATCCAACAGAGATATACCATTATCATTTAGATGACTGTTCTGCGGAATTTCTGTAATTTGTTAAAATAAATTTTTATAAATGAACAAACCTATATCAAAAGGGTGATTAACAACTTCTGCTTTTTTAAGATGAATGGATGCTTCATTTATGTTTTCATCCTCGGTATCACTGAGAAACTGTGAAAAGTCTTCTTCTCTATCAGAATCCTGAACATTAGTTTAACTTATCAGACACACTTTTTATCCGAACTCACTGAATAAAAATCGGCTTCTTCCAGGTATCGGATATGCGCCATTTTTAGACAAAGATAAAATAGTTGAACGTTCGAAAACACTAATGTAAGCCTTGCTACCGTATTTCAAAGGAACATAACATGAATTATCGATTTGGTTTAACAAGGAAACTGACAATTTTCGGTAAATTCCAAAATTTTTGAGAAGCGGTGCGAAAAATGATCTCTACCGATTCGCCTCTGAAAGACCTTCTTCCACATTTTTGCGATGCTGCTCTTCAGACTTCAGAAATTTCAATAGATTATAAAAGATTTTCAACGGATCTTCGCATCTGCTGCTTCAAAGTTGAGCTGCAACTAATTTTGAAAAATATGAAAATCTATATTGCCTCTATATCGTTTCCTGATTTTAACAAACTAACGTTACTTTTTTCTAATAATAAATTTACGAGTACGATAAAACAAAAAAGAAGCATCTAAGTGACCATTAACATTTTTTGCGCTCGTATTTTTCAATCACAGGAGAAAGTACAGTATAAAAAAAAGGCACAGAAAGGTCTTACAGAAGAAAAAAAAACAAGTTGAAAAATAGCTTGGAGCTCCTTGGCTTCAGCATTTTTTCTACATAGACTTAAATTCGAAAAGTATGAAGCTGCCACCTAAATTCGTCCTCAAATTTCAAGTAATATTGGGCGCTATCTTAGTTGGGGGGGGGGGCAGTGGCTTTTAGTAATTTTTGGAGGCTTTTGCAATTTTTCGCGATTCAACGATGAGCAATTTTTGCATTTTTTTTGTTTTTTTTTCGCTTATTAGTTAGTAATAACTTAGTTAATCATAGATATGACTATTCACCGCAGCTAATGCACTTCTCGACTTGAAGTAAGCCTAAGCCTAAGCCTAAGCATAAGCATAAGCCAAAGTGTGGCCTCAAAGAAAATTTATGGGATGATCATTTCTTTGAAGCGCTGTAGCATTTCATATATCACGATAAAGCGAAATTTTACGAGTTATGGGCCGGAATCGCCAAGAAATATCCAGTCACCTAGTCATTTTCTTTTGTTTTGCGTATTTTTGTGGTCTGCCAATAAAATTGTTCTAAAAATTGCTAGTGTTATTCGAGTATATCTAATAACATTTTCAAAAAAAAACACCTCCAAATTGACTAAAAACCACTGCCCACCCCCCAACTTAGATAGCGCCTAATATTGTTGATTATATATTGTTGTTTGTAAAATCGATTTTTCAGTTCATTTATGTTTATTGTATCACTTCGACTTTAATTGTTAACTATTCTATTTTATTGAACTTCTACTTACAAAATCAATAATAATTTATTACTTACAAAACATAAATTGTAAAATATGGAAAACTTAGTTTCAGTCCGGAAATTGAGGAAAATTCGTTTAATGCATTGACAAGCATATAAGCGATTGCATCGCGCTCTATGGCTATTACCCATCTAAAGTTCTCTGTCGCCTGCTGCGCTTTGATGCAAAGATTCTAGAGTGTCGACTGTTTTTCCCATATCGATTTCATTCTCATTGTTTTCTTTTTCGTTTCTTTTCTTTTAAAAATGGCCCATTCCGTTTGTAGGAACTTTATGACTCCGCGCTATTTTTAAATTCTGCAGTTGCGCGTGAAATTAAATGAGTGCACACATTTTCGAATTCCGAGTTTCTTGCCTAAAATACATAGTTTCAGTTTAGAAATTTGTATATCGGCGTGCATCTTGTTTCTGTGCATGATGGAAATGGAAATAGATGAGCAAACTTCGGGAACGTCTTCCTCGCGTCTGGCACCGATTGAAGAGGTATTATTAAAAATATAACTATAGATTGATTACCAATTTCTTTGAATTGTCAATCTCTTTAAAGGTTAAGCCAACTACTAAGCAAATTAAACGTATTGCTGCTCACAGTCACGTGAAAGGTCTTGGAATTGATCCAGAAACGCAGACAGCGCATCATGAGGTAAGTATTTTCTTTTAAAATGCTATTTCCTCAAGTCACTTATTAAACACTATTTTAAAGCAATCTTCGAATATTTAAAAACCAGCGAAAAGTTTGCGGCTACGCCGCGACTTCCACTGGCTTCCACTGGCTTTCGTTTAGAAATAATTGTAGGCAATCTGTTTTTTCCACTTGTAAGTAAAACAATTTATTAGCAGATCGTCAAAAACCAAATAAGATTTACATCCCGTGCCGTATTCCTACAACCTCCTAAATAAATGAATGTGAAGCGCTCAGGTGGTCATGACTCCATCCCGAATATCAGAGTAAAATACCCACGATCTGTTGAGTTATTCAAAGAAACGTCTTGGACAGAGTCACATACAGACAGATCTATTCGCTTAATAATAAGTAGATATAGATGTTCCCAAAACGTTGGAAAACAATGTCCATAACAGTTGTAGTTCTGCACATATCAAGCTGATTTTTTACATGTGATATATGGACATCCCATTGATATGTCAGCAAATTTTTGGCTGTTTTTATCGTTTTTAAGACAGTTTTGTAGATTTTGGGTGTACGGTTCTACAGTATCCCTAGGACCCTGCAACCTCTTAAATATATGAATGTGAAGCGCTCGGGTGGTCATGACTCCATCCCGAATATCAAAGTAAAATACCCACGATATTTTGAGTTATTCAAAGAAGCGTCTTGGACAGAGTCACAGACAGACAGAACTATTCGTTTAATAATAAGTAGACATTCGTTTTCCAGGCTGCTGGATTTGTTGGACAAACTTCTGCCAGAACAGCGGCTTCTATCATTGTTGATATGATTCGAATGAAGTGCATGGCTGGAAGAGCCGTTTTAATTGCCGGCCCTCCTGCCACTGGAAAGACAGCGATCGCTCTGGCAATGGCTCAAGAATTGGGAGACGGAGTGCCTTTTGTTCCACTTGTTGCCAGCGAGGTGTTCTCGAGTGAAGTGAAAAAAACGGAAGTACTCATGAGAAACTTCAGAAGAGCTCTCGGTTTGCGCGTAAAAGAGACGAAGGATGTATATGAAGGAGAAGTTACTGAATTGAATCCTGTTGAAGCATGTGATGGTTCTGGTCTGGGAAAAACAATCTCTCACCTTATTCTTTCTCTGAAAACGGCTAAAGGAAGCAAACAACTCAAATTGGACCCTAGCATATACGATTCCATATTAAAGCAACGCGTTGAGATAGGAGATGTTATCTATATTGAAGCCAATTCCGGAATCGTCAAAAGAGTCGGACGTTGTGATACATACGCATCAGAATTTGACCTAGAAGCTGATGAGTTCGTGCCTATGCCCAAAGGGGATGTCAGAAAGTCGAAGGATATCGTGCAGAACGTTTCATTGCATGACCTGGATATTGCTAATGCTCGGCCGCAAGGACGTCAAGGAGATGTGGCTAATATCGTCTCACAGTTAATGGCGCCCAGGAAAACTGAAGTAACAGGTGAGAGGAAAATCAGACTATAAATATAAATATAAATACACTGATTCCAACAGAAAATTAGGCCACATTCGGCTTATGACTAAGTTTACACGTTTGTAAACTCGATAAGCCTAATATATACTATGTTTTCCACTTGATATTTAAAATCAGCAAGAAAATTCAGACCGTCTTCGTTCTGAAATCAACAAGGTTGTGAATGAGTATATTGAAAGTGGTGTTGCTGAGCTCATGCCAGGAGTTCTTTTCATCGACGAGGTTCACATGCTTGATGTCGAATGTTTCACATATCTTTACCGTGCACTCGAATCACCAATGGCTCCTGTCGTCGTCTTTGCTACCAATAGGGGTACTACCACAGTCCGTGGGCTTGAAGACAAAGCACCGCATGGAATACCCCCAGAGATGCTTGATCGACTAATGATCATTCCTACAATGAAGTATAATGAAAATGATATTCGAAAGATTCTGAAACATCGGACCGAAGCGGAAAGTGTTGCATTCGATGAAAAAGCATTCGACTTTTTAAGCAAAGTTGGATCGGAAAAATCTTTGCGATATGCATTGCAATTAATTGCGCCTGCTCGCCTTTGCGCGGAAACTTGTGGAAGAGATATAATTGAGGTAAGTGCTACCTCTTTCATTTTTTTCAACGTTTTCAATGCTTTTTAGTTCGAGGACGTGGATCGGTGCACGAAGTTGTTCATGGATCGTAGTGAGTCACTGAAGAAGGCGGAAGAAACACAAAAGAAAATGGCAGATAACAAGAGAAAGATATAGATTTTATTCCCTCATTTAAATTCTTCGAGGCGCTTATACCTCACAGTTTGTTCTGACTACTCGCTCTCAATCACTGTTAATTTTTATTTTTCTTCACATCTTTTGTTCCGTTGCTCTCCTATTCTTTTTATGAGATTGTTTCCCAAGGCCCACCATAGATCCTCATTATTGTTCATTTGTTGTTATATTTCACTTTTATTTAAACACTTCAAAGCTAATTCAGTCAAAAAATTTACCAATGCAAAGAATAGAGTTTTTCTCTCACAGAGGGACCTCGTCAATTCGTAATACGTCTTCTCCACGTCTCCGTCGCCGTCCTGGCTTTCCCATTTTTCCTGCTTCTCTATCGATTCCAACATCGCATAGTCTCCGGCCGTCGTTTCGTTTCTTTCTCACTCCATCCCCCTATTGAAGAGAAGACGAAGAAGGGAAAGGAAACAAGAGGGTGAAAGGAGAAGACAAACGTCTTCTGGGAGCGCTTTTGCTCGAGCCTTCGTTGTAAGTCCAAGAAGCTTGAATTCAGCTTGAAAACTTGGCAAACCTTCTGTTTTTATCGTACCGTTTACTTTCATGCGACGTATGGGCAATGCAATATACTTAAATGATCCTGTTGAAAAGAAATTCTCAAATGTTTCCTATATTTAAGTATTGTTATTGGTACAAAACAGTAGTTGTAGATTACTATAGTAATGATTTTCCATCTTTTCTTTCCTTGAAGTTCTACACCTCTTTATTAGAAGAAACCTCGGGAGTTTCAAGGAAGACGTGGTTTTGAAGTACTGTTAGGTATAAAGTAGGACCCTTAGTTGTTTAGGTTTGATAAATGATATGAACCGCGGATAATATATTTATTGATATGCCATAAGTAACCGTACATTTTTGTATTCTAGTTCACTGATGAGGGATCGCTGTTAAAATCTGAAATTTCCAGGAGAAAAGGTGAGAATTATTTAGAGCTCCTATAGTTTTGGCTCGCTTATTTCAATTCTCCCATTATTTCAGTCGATTAGATGAATTTCTCCCGTCAAAAACAGATGGAGAAAAAAGCGAGATTCAGCTAATTCGTCGTTTCTCTCCGTTTCCGTGCCTCACCCACCAGTTTTGCTGTTTTGCCCATAATTGAATGTGCTAGTCCCTACTAGCAATCGGTGTTGTTTGCAGAGGCGACCTCACAAAGAATTCCGTTTTCCTGGGATGGACTAGGTATGGAACCAATATTTTTGCGCATCAGCTTTTCAGATTGGAGAGCTTTCAGAATAATTGTGAGAGAAAACAATCAATGTAAGGCACAAAATGTTATTGAGGATCACGGAAGACGTTATTTTGAAAATGGACTAGCTGGAAGCAATCATGTACAAGCAATGTATTTTGAAATTTGTACAGTTGAGAACCGGTAGCTGAAAGAGACTCATATATTACAGAGTGGGATATAATTCCAAACTGTTGAAAAATATCGATATTCAACAGGACGAAACATCCTCCAAAATTTTTGAATTTTTTACTCAGATAACGCTTCTAAATTAAAATTCTTTTTCGTTTTGTTCTGAACTCTGAATTGAATTACTTGCAATGCGATCTTTCGTTCATCATTATTTTGAAATATTCGCTCTATTTTGTGTTTGCAAAAAGCATCATCATAAAATAAGTGACTTCTTCTTCTTCTTCTTCTTGTTTTGAAATCTTTCGTAAAACGTACTTCTCATTCCACTTCTTCTCTTTTTTCCAAAATTCCCCACCCCTTTTTATCCTTTCTTTTCCATAATCGTGGCCGTCTCTTTATCTGCGTTTTTCTCTTTTTCCAAATTCCTCATTTTTCTTTACTTTATATGCATAGTAGGTCATATAACCAGGAGCAATAGCGGAAAAGGCGAGACAGCGCAGATTGATGGGAAGATTTCATGAGCGAGTCTCCTTGAAGGAAAAGAAAAATGTGGAATGGGTGACTAATCTGAAAATCAATACGTTCTTCGATTGTTTCTTTTTAGCTTGACGACAATAGGTTAATACTGACGGGTATATCAAATTTCTAGATGTTGACATTCCAAGTGTTGCCGGTCTTCTTCTGTTACTTCTGGCTCTTTTTTGCTGGAAAAAATGACGTCGATTTTCGAATTCTTGTTTACGAATCTAGAAAAGCAATACAGCTTTGACGGCCACTTATATATAATAAATGCGAATGACTTGATGCTGTTCTATCAAACATTTGGCCCTTTTCGCAACAGTAACAAAGAATGTATCCGGCGTTTTTATTGATAAAGCAGTATGATCTTATTTTTGAAAAAAAAATCAATTTTTTTTAATCATTTACGATTCTGTGAAAAAACTGGATTATAACACATTTGATTGTTTTATCACCAGAATGAGAGCTTCTCTTAGTCTGTGAATATTTGAAATTGAGATAAAATAGAGTTCTCAAGTGGAAACGCTGTTGATCTCCTCTTATAATAAATATTGTATTTCCTTAAATGTCTATTTCGTAGCTTTCTGTTTCCCATTTGCTCATCTAATTCTCTTCCTACCAGATCGCATGTCGTGGCGAGACGGCGACTTCGACCCTCATGGCGGTCGAAACGCCTTTCGTCTTACAGACGAATCAAAACAATCGTCGTCGGAACGAGCTGCTTCAATGAGAGCGATGCGCTCATTCACCCAGTCCATCGAAGACGTAGGACCGCCCGAGCTACCCGCTTCATTGGATATTGATATGATTGAAGGTGTCAGCATGAAGACATCCGATACGAATGACACCATCATCGAAGTGAAACCGGGAAAAGTTGACCCTCAGTTGGGAGAGACACAAAAATACAAAATGGCAGTTCCCGGTCCTGGACATTCTGAACAGGAGCAGGAATTGCATAAAAGTTTGATTAGAGATGATGAGGACGACGCAGAAGTCGAGCAAGTGTTTGCTGCATCCGCTGAGCCTGTGGTGACACCTCCAAAAAGTTTGAATTTCGCGGAAGCCGCCGAAGAACTAAGGCATGCTTATGATCAGAAAATTCGAAAGAGGCCAACAACACCGACATCATCATGCGTTCTAGACGGAATCGCATTCTTCGCTGGAAATGCCGATGACACCAATGAAGCAGTGCCATCAGAATCGGACAAGAAAATAAAAGTGTCAATTCCAAGTGGTAGGAGACGGAAAACCGAGAATATGTCATATTCCGAATTTTATGAATCAATGGCCAATCAAATACCTGGTGGAAGAAGGATGAGTCAGTCGGGGAGGACAACGCCTCTTCATGACTACGAAGGAGACATTCTCGATGAAAATCCACAATACAAGGATAAGGTGAGTTGTTTCGCATTTGATTTCAATCGGAAACCAAATCTAAAATGTTTCAAAAGCCAAAAGCAACGATTAAAAACGCGCAATTACTTTGAAAATTTTGAACTAGAGTGCATTTTTTCAGAAAACTTAAAGAGTCGCATTGTGCCATTGGGCAAAAGAGCTTGTCAGAGTTTGAATCATCAATAATTAACGTTTCTTCCGAAAACCTTCCTCTGTATTCCAAAATTTCAGGCTCCACCAGCTCCAGTTGTTCACAGGAGGTCTAGTATCGAGTGGGAAAACTTTGGTGACATGGAAGGCGAGTCTGCGCGCTTTTTTCAATTATTTGGTCCCTCAGAATTCTTTAATTTTTTTCTAAAAAGAAAAACGAAAAAAAGCGTGAAAACCCATCTTACTGCTAAGAGACGATTCTAAGAATAGTGAAATGTGCCGTGAAACTGATGAGATTCTCAACGAGAATCGTTCTGGTTGAAAAGGGAAACGACGAGTGGTGCAGATATTGAAGAGTGACGTTGAGAAATTGAGAATGACAGCGAATTAGAAGGAGGAGCAACATGGAAATATTGAGCTTATTCATCCAAAACTGAGCGCTTTTACTCCTCCAGTTTTTGTTGAATTCCAGCCAAGACTCAATGAAAATTGCACATAAGTGTATCAGAACTGAAAAACCGAAATGCTTTGTGAAATAACTAAAAGAAAAAAACATTAAAATGCCTAAAATTTACAATTCTTTGACGCTAGCAACCTTTCTTTCATTGCTCATTTTGCTAAATTTTTGTCTGTAATAAACGAGGCTAATCGCGAGTGAACTGGTCCATTAAAAAATGGATAAATCAATTTTTTATTGAACAATCTAGAGCTCAAGGGCACCACCCACCAGCACTAATTTCGCTTTACAGTAATTGCTTTCTGAAGTAAACAAACTCTTCACAAATATTTTCAATAAGCAGAAGTCGGTAGCGCGAATACATGAGCCTGAGCGCCAAAGGATCGCTCTGCGACTCAAAAACCATCAATTAGTATTCACTTTTCACTCAATCGAAATTTCCATAAATGAAGGTCCGTTGCAGCTGTTATTGCCGCCTGTTACCCCTTAAAAACACGCTCACCCATCACTAATCCACCGCCGTCCTTCGCGCCCCTCCCCTGCTTTATATACTTGTTCGCTTCCATGCTCTCTCACGCTGCCGGCCGCCCCGTCGCATAAAAACTGAAGTTATCATAGAGAAGGGTCGAGAGGGTATGGGAGGCAGAGGGAACTCTTCATTCCTTTTCTTTTCGCGTCTTTTATTTTCACACTTTCTTGCGCATCCGAAACGGAAGAAATGCGCCGTCGGCATAGAAGAGGAGGAAGCCGTCGGTGAATTGAAACAGCAACGATTTAGGACGAGGAGAGAAGTGGAGTTGGCTGGAGTTTTGGCGATGCTTGTGGTGGCGATGCTGGTGGCTCTTTCACTTTCACTTCTGCATACTTTATACTTTTGTTTTTTTGCGGGCAGGTTTAGAATGCACACTGAAATCTATATATTGAGCTTGCTTGTGTTCAACAGACGTTCTGATTTCCAACGAATCTTCTTGGAAACATTGCGATAAATGTCATTTTAAGCTTCGCTGTCTGAATTTCTAAGAAAATTGAAAAGAAAGCGTATAGGATTTTGAGCACTTTTCAGCATTATCTGTATTTAATTTCTGTTGCAATTCAAAATTCTGAAATAATGCTTCCGAAATAGTCATTATTTTGCACCAAACTGCTAAACATCAGCTCTGTCAAACAATGCTCCACATAATTATACGACAATCTCGAAATTTTCTAAAATCTCTAAAACTTGACTATATCGGAAAACGATGTCTATTATGAAAATGTGTATTCTTATCGTAAGTTTCAAGTTGATTATTCAGAGCTGTAATAGAATCAGTTTAAAACCAAGTTTATAAGGATTAATTGAAAATCAACGAAAAATCACGACGATCCTTCGCCTATCTCGCCCATAAATAAGCGGTGGACATCCGGAAGACTTCTTGGCACCATAAATAGCCGGCTAGAAAGTGTGAGGATTGGTTTTTGAATGATAGGTTGTGATCTCTAGCGATTTGTATCCGCGAGAGACCTAGCGCCATGATCTATGGCAACTTGACCTTCTCATTATCGGTAAAGCGTGTTAAGTTACGAAAAATGCCAAGAATTTCGCTTGTAATATAAAAAAAATTTAGAAAAAAACAGAAAAATTTATTTTTAAAAAATTAACGAATCGTATCATTTTGTGGGACGTTTCTTCGTTAATTTTTGATAAACCTTTGCAAACTTTGAAAAAAAAAATCTGAAACGTACACTAAAAATACATATTTTCACAAAAGACGTCGTTATCCGATTGTGCCACGTGGTTTGTGATTTGCGAGTGGAGCACTGTATTTGCATCAATCTCAAGAGTTCAACGTTCATTTTTCGCTATAATCTCGCCTGTAAATATTCAGTGAATTGTTCCCGTGTCCGGAGATAAATTGTAATACCGCGGTTGGTCGCCCCCCCCCCCTTCTTGTAAGACATTCTCAGCATCTCGATGACACACCGAGCTCATTATAAATCAAGGATTATTTATTCTATTCCTCTTTTTACTCGCTAAAAATAATTATCATGCTCAATGAGCAAGCCTCGTCTTCTTACTTCTTGAGAGAACTCAGTTTTCTTTTTTTCTACTTTTCCTTCTGTTGTCCGAGCTCTGCTTTCATAACAATTCCATTCTCATCGTCGGTAGCTGTATAGTAAGAAGCGGAAGAGCATATTATATCGTGTGTCGATTAGAAGTCTCAAATGATGTCATTTGTAGCCGGGTGACGGGAAGTCGAGGAAGCGGAGCCCTCGTAATTTGTGCATCAAGTACACCTAGACTCTCACATTATTCACATCCTCTTTTCTATTGCTTCTTTATTTCTTGCCAAAGTACTATTTTAAGCTTTTCAAAAACCAATTATGCGCATTCAAAAGAAAACAAATCTCAAACCAGTCACGATGCTGGCTTCCATTCATATTGTTTTCAGAAAAAATGGAACATGCGGAAGAGGAAAGAAAGGAAAGAGAGGAAACGGAAGAAGCTGCTGCTCAACATTACGATGATGTCATAAGCAAGAATCAGGAAAAAGAAACAGAAATGGCGAAAAAGAAGTTGGCATTCCATGCAAAAGTAAGGCCAAAGTCTAGTAAATTCTGTAATTCATTATGTAAACAAATATGTCACGATACACAAATATCTGAAAACCGCAAGAACTTTGAAGCTTGCAATTCTATATCTGAGGTGCTAATGAAATAAGATGCATGATTGTACAGTTCTAACAGAACCCAATTCAAGTTAAGAATCTCATTTAAAAATCTGAAATATAAATCAGAAAAATAAATTTTATTGTATGTATTATATGTAGATTTCTGATCGAAACCCATAATTGAAGAAAATAAGATTACGACTGAATTTTCAATAACATTAGGATTCTTTCCATCTATGACGCAATACTTATAACTTAAACACATTATTAATTTTTTCAGCCTCCTACTGTGGAAATAACATCTCCCGACGCGCCGCATCAAGGGGTTAGTCCGCTTATTTCTTTCGTTTTCAACTATTCTCCCTTCACGAAATCGGAGCCGATCGGATTACAACTCTTTCACGCCTTCCAACTTCCTTCATCCGGTTTTTTAGGCTTTCCACGACGTCACTCCCAAAGAGCCGAAGGTGGTGGAAGAAGAAGAAGAAGAAGGAGAAGAAGACGACGATGTGCCTACTTTCTCCGAAGATATGGACGAAGCCAGGCAGCAGATAAAGGCAGAATCCATGGTGAAGACTGGAAACATGGATGAGGTAAAGGAAGAGGTGGCTCCCGAATCTGGAGGTTTTATTTCTCAAGATGCTTCTGCTACAGACACCAATTATCATGAAGAAACCCAAGAAGCTTCTTACGATCCAAATGCTTATCCCGGTAAATTTGAAATTTGTTTTATTTCAATGGCTTCTCATGAAGAATAATTTTAGGTTACATCTGGAATTATGAAACCCAGGAATGGGAATATGATCCGAATTATTCTGCTCCAGAAGGTGCCTATGACCTTGCGGGATACGAAGCTCAAGTAGCAGCCTACGCCGAATACGATCAAAATGCTACGGCTACTGCTTATGAACAGGAACATGCTGGATATGATCAGAACGAGTATCGATCTTATCATGACGCTTCATATCCAGCTGAAGCATACGCCGAAAAAGTTGAAGGGTATCATGATCAACAAGCGTATGGTACAGAAACAACTGCAGATCCATCACAGGAGTACGACTATTCCGCATATGGAGGATATGAAGGATACTTGGCGGCATGCAAAGCTTATGAGGAATCTAATGGATCACAACCGTATGACACCGCATCGACAACTGCAGAGGCCTACTCACAAGGATATGGATATGAACAACAAGGCGATTATCACCATGAAGGTGTTGGAGTAGCCGATGAAAACACGGTATCAGGGAACTCGGCTTATGAACAGAACGGCGAGAGTACTCATGCAGGATATGGAGATGCTTATCAAGGATACGGTGGATACGACCAGAACACGGAGCAATATCAGGAGCAAGGCTACCAACAGCACGACTATCAAGGTCAACAGTATGATTATTCTCAATACCATACGCAACAGAGCATAACGGCCACTACCGAAAGCGCCCTACCAGTCGTGCCAATAGAGCCACTTTTCAAGCAGCGCCCTCAACAACCTGATCCGTTTGGATGGGATTCGTCTGGTCACTCACATGAATCTATACCCCCAGTTGCTTCAATATCTCCCGTTCAAGAGCTATCAGTAGCATCAGAAGGACCAAAGTCATCTGAAAGTGCAGCACCAGCGAGACCACCTCCAGCAAGACCACCAGCTGTTAAGAAAACAGAAGAAGTGGCATCAGATGCATCAGGTTAGATATTGAAGTGGACATCGATGCGATTTATTTTTTTTCCTAGAAATGTCGTCAAATCTCGCAATTATTCCTTTCAGCACCTGCGAGACCCCCTCCAGTAGCTCGTCCACCTCCACCGCGACCAGTTCCTGCCAAAAAAGAAGAACCGAAAGAATCAGAACCTGAAGAAGATGCTTGGGCGCAGTTCAAACGAATGACGGAGAAGGTTAGTTGTTTGAGAAACAATGAATAGAAGAGGGTTTTCCCAACGCTCACTTACATATCTAGACTCTCTCGGAGTGCCCACAGCAGTCTTTTGGTGGCGCAGCAGGGGGAGGGCTGCCTGTCGTTCTCCTCCTTGCGTGTTCGAGCCCCCACCGCTGCAGGCAATGAAATTGTTGCACAGACCTGTACCTATTAGTCACTGAGGATAACAGCAATCATGAGCCGTTTTTGTTTTATTTGCAGGTGAACACAGCTGTTAAGAAAACGGAAAGTACGTTGAAAAATCTGGAAGAGACATCAGCGGCAAATGATATTAAGGACGAAAGTTATCTGGCTAATGTCGGAGGTTCTCAAGGATTTGTGAACGAGTCTACTCTGAAAGAAATTCAAAGGTTGACGGAAGAAAAGAAGATGGAGAAACTTCAAAAAAAGAAGCTGAAACAACAAGGAAAGAAAGCCGCATCACCAACATTGGATCCAGACGAGGAGGATGCAATGGACAGAGCCGCCCAAGAATTGGCAATGAAAATAGCGAGTATGCGAACGGATATTGGCGATTGGAAAGCGCCAGAAATAATTCCTATAAAGGAAATAAAAAAAAGTCCCGAAATTAAAAGAGTCGATTCAGCGTCTGCAATTCCACCAAGAAAACGAAGCTCTATTAAAGATGTACAACAAGATTCAGGTGGTTCTCTGGAACTTCCACCACATCTTGGTGGACAGGATTCAATTGCGCCAAACCCAAAAGGAGATCATGCTCCAGATGATCCAATCCTTTCAGCTCCGGCATGGGCCGATTTTGAGAGTTCTGAACCAATGCTGCCACCGAGCGAATCCGGCTTTTTCTCTAACAAGGACGTTTCAAATGAAGGTGGAGTGGCACGAGATGTATCGGATGATCCGTTTGTGACAAACGTTCCGAGTAACGAGAAAAGAGCTAGTTTTGTAGCTGATCCATTTGCTCCACAACAGTCTGCATTGATTGACGAGGTGACCTAATCAAATTCCTATGTTTTTTCATATATGTTATGTTTCAGAGCTACGATCCGTTTGCTGTAGTAGCCGTTGAGGAAGTCGTTGCGATGGCTAAAGCAAAAGCAGAGCAAGCAGCAGCTAATGCAGAAAATGAAGATGACTTTTACAATGGGAGACAGTCCCCAACTCTTTCTACACCCACACCTGAAGGCGGTAGTCCGCTCAGTCAGCGGCCACATGCTTTTGAAGACGATTTCAAATGCGCAGAGCTCACCGGTCTTGATACACCAACTCCTTTGTATGACGAGGATGACTCTCAGCCACTTGCTGATTTCATTCCGAAGTTCGACGGAGATGGATGGGATCTAATGGTGAGGCATCCAATCAAAAAGAAGTCGTTTATGGCTGAGAGATGCTGGAAGCCTTGCTACGCTCGTCTTCATGGTCTCACATTGTACGTCTATAACGATAAAAAAGATGCTCAGCCAATCCAAGAACTCCTTCTTCAAGCCACCTACTCATTATCGGACACGACATTGCAGGCTTACGATGTTTATGGGAAGATTCATACAGTGAAATTGCAATTCGTCGTTTACAAAGAAAAAGTTGGAATTCGACCTGGTCAAATAAGTCGATTGGTTGACGGTCACCTCACAAAATACGGACTGCCTCTAGAACATTCTGCTCAGTGCACTGTACTACTGAAATTTGGATCGTTGAATGCTTCTCACCTTCAAAGCTTCGTTACAACTGTCGAGGATCTTCTTTTCAAATGCAAAATTGCTCGAACAGGAAAACCAATCTACAAGCAAGACGAAGTGCAGATTCATTGTTACGATGAGTACTCTGCATTCGTAGACAAGGAAGGAATGCTATCCGATCAGAGAGCAAGAGTCCGTTTATTCTGCCTTGCCTTTCTCACTGGCTCGCCGCTTCTTGAAGTGGGCTTGAATGATAGGAGGCGACAAGGAAAGGAGATTGTGAGAAGGAAAGACATCCTGCCAATGTATACAGAACGATGGATTCGCTTTGAAGCTTTGGAGTTTCATTCAATTGTGAACAAGCCCGAGTTTGACAAGGAACAAGTGATCTCTTTCAGTCCTCCAGATGGGTGCTTTTTTGAGGTTGGCCAATTTTCTTGTTAATTTGTCTTTAAGCCTGCAAAATTATACAATTTAAAGAGGAACTTTTATACTCTTTCTGTCTGTTTTAAACCATATGAGCTTTTTCAGATAATGCGCTTCCGAGTTCGTCCTCCACGCAATCGCGAGAAGGCGATGACTGTTAAAGCTATAATGAAAATCGCTGGATCAAAAGTGGAAATCAGAATTGAAGCCATGGCAGCTGCTCAAATTCAACGAACCCGTGGTTCAGATGAAAGACGGAACATTCCTTGTGAGGACATTGCGATCCGATTCCCGATTCCAGAAGCATGGATTTATTTGTTCCGTGAAGAACGTCACTGGGGAGTCGGCTCAATTCACTCAAAAAAACTGCGACCTGGAAAAGTGAAAAACCTGAAAGACCGACTCCTTGGAGCCGTGCAAGCGAGTGAACCAAATCTTATAGAATGTGCCATCGGAGAGGCGAAATACGAGCATGTCTATCGATCTTTGGTCTGGAGAATTCCGAGACTCCCAGAAAAGCATCACGCCGCGTATAAGTCT
This sequence comes from Caenorhabditis inopinata, assembly GCA_003052745.1. Lineage (NCBI taxonomy): Eukaryota > Metazoa > Nematoda > Chromadorea > Rhabditida > Rhabditidae > Caenorhabditis > Caenorhabditis inopinata. The sequence goes on along the minus strand of AP018155.1, from coordinate 14,063,424 downwards.
CATCTGTTGAAGTGCCGTTTTGAACTGTCTTCGTTCGATTTGATGCCAGAAGAATTCCTTCCCAGATGCGAAGTTGACTTCACAATGCCATTGGCTACTGTATCAAATACGGTAGTTCGATCAGTATCTGTGGAACAACACGAAGACAGCGATCGAGTTGAAAAGTTTGTCAGATACGTTGCTAAATATCAATATAAGGTTAGTTCTTCAAGTTGAAAGTGGCTTTCACAATGACAGTGAACTATAGTTGTTGAATTTTGTCACTCGAAACCCCAAAGTTCGCAAAGCAGTGAACGCGAAAAATGAATACGTTTCAGGTAGAAATCGACTATGTTCAATGCGCCGATCTTGATATAGACATGGCTGATCCCTCGGTCAACCCAGAAGCCGCCTCTGCTCCAGTACCAGAGCTCCATCAACCTGCCTTCCTTCCAACAACACAAGCTCCTGAAGCTCAGCAAGGGTAATAAAATAGACCATTTTGTTGAAATCCATGCCCATTCTCTAATTTACAGCTACCGCATCGACTTTAACGAAACCGAAATGGGCGGTTCCAACCGACGCGACGACTCGAGCTCTGATGACGAGCCCGATAGTCATAAGATGCCAATAATACAAATTGATATGAAAAATTATGGATATTAATTTATTGATTCGCTACGTTTTGTTTGACAAATAGCCTTAAAATTTTTAGCAAATTTTTGCCTTTTAAAATTTCCGAAAACAAAGTCTTCCAATGCCTCGTTTCACTTCAGATTTTCCCCCGAATAGCTTAAAATTGTGATCTCACTCATTCTTCTTTGCAATAATTTATGAACCAATAATTACAATGTTTTTCATTTGTAGTAGATAATTTGAATACATAATTTATAAACTTTTAAAACGATTTAAGTGTTACCATGCTGCTTCATCGAATCGTCCACCTGGAGTACGTTAATGAGAATTTGTATCAAATGAAATGTAAGAAAAATACAAGGTATTGACTACACGAACTCTTTGAACACTTTTCTCAGCGTAGGCAATAAGCAATATGTAGTCATTGAAGGCAAGCAAATAGGTTCCTATTTGTTACATATAATTGCACTTTCCATTAACGATAAGAGTATCTAAAGCAAGGTTCATTCCCATTGGCTCAGAGGGATGGCTCGTTTTATTGGGGGTCTTTCAGAAAGGAGGCCACAAAGGGTTTATTAAACATTTGAGTGTTCCTATTATAGATGTTTTGATACCGTGTCTGTCGTTTCGTCGCTTTGCCAGAAGCCCATATGCTCCTAACAAAATATCTGAAATCAAGCTATCATAAGGATAGACTGATTCTGAAAGTGATGCGCTTATCACTTGAAAAAGATTGCCAATTGTAGATCTCGGTGCATTCTAAGAGTCATTTTGAATTGTATTAGCCATGACCTTAAACAGCAGTTCTGGCAGATGTTGTCGACCAGGTCGCTAGTTTAACTTGCTCTGCTTCAAAATATATTTTGCAGCATTTTTCCATTATTAATTTGGTTTTTAAAATGAAATTTAAGATCTAGCCGGTTCTAGCATGGTCATAAGTATAATTTTTTCTTATTCGAGTCTGTTTTTGTTTTCGCAAAGCTGAAATCCCGAAGGTTTTCTTTTCATGTTCGAGTGACGTCTTCTCGAAAATCCAAATGCAATCTAAGCAGTACCATGTTCTTCTTCAGCTCTTTACACATCCCATAACTCTCATTTTACCACACAATTTGCTTTCGAGTGTTGTTTGTGACCAAGTGAGCCTCCGTGTCTCAGTGCACGCATTGCACGCCCGCGAAAAAACGAAAGCGTACACCTCATCGGCTCATTCATGCGTCGTCGTCGTCGTCGTGTCCACCGCCGCCGGCTGGCCCAACGATTTCATTTGGCTCTGCGGCTGCCTGCGCGTGCGCTCACATTGACGCATACACAAAACACGTCTCGAAAACGACCACAGAGCAGGAGCAGCGGCTCAAATGCATGCTGGTTTGCAGACGACGTGGCGCCGAAGCCAGTCACGTATCGAACGGATATACCGACGAGAATGTCGTTGTGGTGGAGACTTCGGAAAAGAAAGAAAACAGGATGAAGAAACGACTTTTCGTACGGCTTGTTTAATAGCTAGTGATCCAGAATAGGAATCATTGGAGTGAATGGGGAACGATATTCAGGCTTAATCCGGCGAGCCGATTTCCCTCCTTCTGACTCGAAAACTTATAATCACTACGGCCCATTTACTGGTAAAACAGAATTTTTCAATGAACCGCAATTTGCATTTTTTATATTTGTTCTTAAAAAACGAATAATGAGAGACAAGGGACCAAAACGCGTGAGGGGAATTGAGTGGATTGCCCCGTCCTGTTATTGGTTTTTTTGTGGTACTCTGCGAGCAAATACCCGATCCATCATTTATACTTCCGAACTTCCGTCTTCAGCTCCATTGTGACTTTATCAGAGCTCTAGATCCTTTATTCTTGAAGAAGAGCTCTTTTTCTTTGAGCGTCCGAGCGGAGGAAATTGTCTTTATTGAGAAAGATCCAAACTAAACGTTAAACATTCGGAATTCTGAAAATCATTGAAGGAAACCTGGAATATCATCGGTAAAGGCAAAACCTGGGGTGAATACAGTTTGGCATCTTTCAGCCGAATGATAGCAATTTTTTCCTCATCCAACTAGGATAATCCTCAGCCTTAAATCTTCTTTCGTGTCGTTAGTCATAACTCTTCAGCGCACTCAACGTTCCTCCGTCGGCTGAAAACACGAGAGTGTGTGCATGTGTGTGGCGTCGTTGAGGCGTCGCAAGAATGGCAAATCGAGAAGAGGAAAAAGGAGCTCGAGCAAGAATATTGCGTCTGCCTCGCTACGGGTCTCTCCTCATCGCGGATAGCCGCCTTCGCGAAAATATGTTTGCGTCGATGTTGAATGACGATGTCGGCGGCGGCGGCGACGACGGCGACGAGGACGACGAAGCAGACACAGTCACTTTCTTTTTTGGCTAGTCTTTCCAATTATTGTGACAACGGATGGCTCGAGACAGAATTGGCTCGGCGTCTTGTTGATACAGAAACGCGATATTCGCTTTTTTTGAGTGAGCCTCGTATTTTTTTATATACATAGAATCTGCTAAAGACCAACAGCCAAGCATTTTGGAAATCATTTAGCTGGTTAATACTGAAGTATAGTAAAATGAGTTTCTCTAGGCTGGCATTCAGGTGAAATTCGAATAAACGAATGCTGTCATCGTGTGCTCATTTAGTAGGCAACTATGATGCATTGGCAACGTGCCCTATTCTCTGAAACTGGTGTCAATTTCAGATTGAGGGAAATCTGGTCAATATTTCACCAGATTTCTCTATGATGTTTCACAATTTGGCTATAAGGCTTCTGTTTTCTGACCTCGCACGCCTATTAAAGTAAATGTTATCATATTCACTAGTTTTGCATGATATTACAAACATGAAGAACCTGTGAAGTATCTAATATTTCATGCTTCACTCATCAATGATAAATAATAAAAAAAACAAGAAAGATTTGAAAGCGACATGCTCTCTTTGTAAGCGGACAATATGAAAGTACTGATTGTATTTATTTCGTTCGTTTCTACATTAATATTCCATGGTATGGAGTCACTAATGAGCAGGGCCAAAACCGATTAAAGCTCTGCAAAACCACTGAAAATGCTTCAGTAGGCTTGAAATTTTGGGGACCAGATTTGTGTGAAAATAGAGGTTTTTGAAAGTTTTCAGAGATTTTTAGCCCCAGTTTGCAAACTTCATATTGTTTTCACCAAACTTGTTTAATTCAGCTTTTGACAAATTCTCGTAGAATTTTAAGCCGCCTGCACAACTTTCAAAGTTATTACTTAGTTTTTGACCATTTTTCACTCTTTTCGCTGTTTTTTTTTTGAAATATTGGTTACCCATTTGATAATTCCATTGAAGCATTCCAGAAACTTTTTAGTATGTCGTCGTGCCTTTACAAGTGTTGGCTCTCTACACGGCCTCCGTTTTGCAGTAGAGATGGCGACGACATAATGTTTTCAACTAAGTTCCTCTCCTCGTAAGATGATTTGCACGCTTTTCCGGTGGAAGGCTTATTGATATATTTAATAAAAACTGAAACACGCTGTCAACCGTTCACTGCACATGAGAACAGCATTACTAAGGTTACTGTAGATTTTAAGACGTTTATTTCGCAGTGACGGTTGTCACTGGGAAACTTTAAATAATCCATAAAGGATTCTTTGAGCACGGCACGTAAACTGGATAAAAGGAGCAAAGACTTCTAAATTCTAAATTGTCAACCTAATTTTCCTAATTCCAGATGATCTTCTCGTGGACTCTCCGATGAAATAGTGTTTCTTGTCGCATTTAGTTGCGTCGTTTTTTACCCTATTCTCGTGCTATCGTGTGTGAGTGCGTGAGTGTGCAGCTATTGCTGCTGCGGCGGCGAAGACTGCGACTGCGGCAACAACATCGTGGCGGCGTCTCCTCGCCTCCATTTTGTGTCTCCATCAGCTAGGCCAACGCACGCGCACATACACACCACCACACAAATTTTCCATTTTTTCAGTCTCATTCGGGGCACGACAGCCCACCTCTCCTTCTTTTTCTCTCCCGACGTCGTCGTCGTGAACGAAGCGCCGCTCTTCCAGTTACCAGTTGTTGATATGTGTTCACGCCGTTCGATTTTGATTGTGTTGCGTTTGATTGATATATAGATTGATGACCGAACGTAATCACTGGGGGGGGGGGACGGATGCAAAACGTTGTAACTGTAAGATTCTTTGTGTCGCTGAAGCATAGCCCTGTTCCGATTTCGAGGTGCGTTTCTGGAAACTTATTAATGGCTCAGTGGTTGGATTCTTCTTAATTTATAATTGTTTCTTAATCAATGTGACGTGAATCATCAAATCCACTTTTTGTGGAATTATTATTCTACGTGTATTTCTTTTAAAAAACATAACATTGATCAACGGAACAATATCATAATGCTAAATGTTATAATATTCGTATAGGCCAACCAAAATTCTAAGAAAACCATAGAAGGATTCGATAAATGTGCGCTTTTTCTAGTCACGCAGAGCATTGAAAATTGCTAAAGGTCTGTTAGAAAATGGGTGGTTGAATCACAGAGTACTCATGCTTTTTATCAATGCTCAAAATATTCCGATTATCAATTATTCTGCATTTGAACGAATCATGAAACGAGGGGAGGCTACTATAATGCACATATTGAACGAATTCCTTCATTAGCGGTGTGCAATCGGGGAACGCATGTTGCTGAAACTCAGAATGCACCACATTATCGATAATCTACAGTAACTCAGTTCACTTTTCTGAAAATCATGCGTAAGTCAGATAGAGATGAGAATCTGTATCCTTCATTTTTTCATTTGTTAGGAGCCATCATTTATTTTAGATCAAATACGTATTATTCTAGCCATAATCTGAAAGAAAGAGTTAATAGCGGCTGAAAGGAACTTTTTCTAAAATGTGTTGTGTTCAGTGTACTTTCAGCGTTCAAATCTCCGCATTGAACATCTTACAATTCTGTTACAGTGTCCACCGTAGTCTTCATTGTTTCGCCATTCTCAGTTGGCCCCTGTGTCGCCATATCTCATGCATGTTACAACTTTCTTTTCTATCTTTCCTGCAGCCCAATGCAGCGCTTTTTTCGTCATCGTTCGTTCGCCGCCCCTCACGCAAAAGTCTCCTTCAACGGCGGCGCCGTCGTAAACAAAGACATCGCAGCCGTCGGGAGGTTGGGGGGGGGGGGGCAGAGGGCGCGCACCTCCCGCGGTAACAACGTAAGGCTGCACACCAGTCGTTTAAAATTTTTTGTGTTTCTATACCGCGCTCAGTCGGCGTATGGTTGGAGCGCTGACGGCGACCTTGATTTACCGTTGCGCCTCTCTCCTTTTTCATCAGAGAGTTTTTGAATATGTTTTTGAATGGATTTATTTCGCATTAGTGTTACTCTTCTCGTTGAAACACGTATTTCCAATCTCTGTTTCTTGCATAGCCTCGAAGAGTTTCCAAATTTTCAACTACCTGAATGAGCCGAGGACATATTCAGACGGCTTTCAAACGATCCCTGCACTCTTTTCATTCAAAACAGACAATAGTGCACAGAGCCTTTGTACAATCCTTTTTTTCTCTTATTTTCAGATAATTTTTTCGATAATTTCAAAAAACTTTTTGATATTCAATTGTACCCATAACAACTGTTTTTTCAATATCACTGATTACATCTCTTTGAATTTTTCTTCAGATTATTGTTTTGTATTAGTAATGCAACTTTTGCCAGGTAATTCCCGTCAATAATCATTAACAATGAACGACATGAGAGCTGAATCTCCAAACCACGACCCTCTTGAGGACGACTTCACATTGGCTCTCATTGACTCTGTGCAGCGCAACCCTTGCGTATATAACCGTTATGATCCGTTGCACAAAATCACTGACTATAAACACGAGATCTGGAAGATGATTAGCCTTGAGATAGGCTACGATGGACAGCCTGTTGAGCTAGAGAGGAAGTGGAAGCATATGAGAGACAAGTATGTCCGTCTGCGGAAGCAAGATAAGCAGAAGGCGCCGATTAAAAAAAACAATAAATGGTGAGTTTTCGAGATAAATCGAACAATTCATATGTGTTTCATCACCTTCATTTAAATTTTTTCGCGTATTTCAGGTACAATTATTACCATAAAATGTCATTTTTGGACCCTTATGTTGAGCATCGAAACCGTAAACGGCAAAAAGAGTATATGAGCAGCTCTCCAGAAATTCTGGACGATGAGATGATGTATCTGGACGACCTCTCAGTGAGGGAAATATTGAAGCCAGAAATAATAGGAAATGATCTGGGCCATGGCTCTCCGCCTACTTCGTCTTGCTCATCGTCTGGCGGCAACATCAATGGGATTTTCAATGACTCTGTGATGGACGAAATGGACGAGGAGAAAAAAAATCTTGTACTTCTCTACGATAAGATTATGGCGGAGCAAGCAGAGAATGGAAATAACAATGTAAGTGACAATGATAAGATGAGACTAAAAGCAGTGGGTTTCCAGAACCGTTCCATGCTCACTGCAATTTCTTCCGTTGCGCCCACGTCGATCACTGCAGTGCAAGGATCCTCTCGCAAGCGAAAACCAATTCCAGTGCAGATTCGTGCGGATTCTCCTCCACTTGAGAAGGTGAAAGCTGAGGCACTGGAAGACCTTCTAAAAGAACCTGATGAAGATCAAGTAAGAATTTTCCCCTAAGATTTGTGATCGCATGTTTAGGAGCCCCTTTGAGCCTTCACTATTATATATGTTAAAAGTCTAATTGAAGTACAGCTACACAGTGAAGAGAATTGAAAGGTTGAGTGAGAAGGAGAGTGATCGTCATGGGAGAAGCAATGCATTTAGCACATGATAGAGTTCAATGTAATGCCAAAGATGCACTTAGTTTATTCTTAAATAGGGAATTGAAAAAAGGTGCTCGATGTAGTGCACTGAAGTACATCAAATAGAGTATTATATTATGCTTCATATCACGCTAAACTATAGGCAACAATTTGATTTTCCAGTGCATATTTCATTTTTTTTAGTATTTGAATGATGTAAAAGTAATGGATAATTAGACAAACTGTTTCTGGTCCAAATAGTCTCAAACCAGATTGAGTAATCTTAATGATCTTCAGATAATGGCCACGAAGGAGAAAAGCTCGTTTAGAATACTCTGGGCTCCGGTGTTCTGCTTTATTTTAGTGTTTAAGCACTTTAAGGACAAAAAGCTAATCATAAGCGATATGAAGAAATCGAATCTTGTGGAGCGATAACAACTTATCTGTAATGAACCGAATTCTTTCCAGTTTATTAATTATTTCGAAGGGTCTCCATACATTTTATGAATGAAAGTCACCGAAACTTCTAGAAACCACATAAAATGTATTGTAAACTTCAATATTGGAGATTCTGAAATGAAAAAAAAAACGTGGGCCGATTTTCCTGAATATAATAGCAAATAAGAACAATGAAAAAACGTAAAGAAACACTTTTATTTACCTCTGGATCTGGAGCCATTTGACACATTTCAAAATGAAAATAACGATAATACGTAGTTATTGGAATAACCTGAGGCCATAATTGCGTTCAAGTTTTTATGGAAACGACAAACAAAAAAACGTGAATTTCGGCACCTTTTGAAAAGAAAACGCTGAACTGTAGATTTAGCATTTGATTCCTTTTTTATTCCTCATTCCAGCCAAAAAAAAAATGCGACCCAGCTTTGCACAATAGTTCAGAGAATACGTTGCATTCAAAACAATACCCATAAAGCAATGAACACCAGTTTTGGTGCCTCTACTTCTTCAAGCACTGTGAAAATCTAACAGAGCGGTTTACGGATGCTTACAAGAACACCATATGGAATTTTGTCTATGTTCAGAGGGTCCACATTAATACAATTATTGTGAAGTACTGTAATATAATATGTCAAACATAAATTGAAGAATGCTATAATGTAGGCATTAAATTAGAGGATTCTTCCAATTAAGGTGCTCTCAGCAATAACTGAAAATGTTTCAGGTGACTCTCTTCATCCGTTCGATCGCAAGAACGATGAATGAGATGGATCGGAAGAAGTTCGCAATGGCACGCGTCGAAATCTCCAAGGTCTTGTACAAAATTGAATTCGGAAAAATTCAATACAATGAATCCAGTGCCATGTAAATATCTGAACGATCATTGCCCTCCAATCATTTGTGATCTCTGCTCCATTTCGTTAGTCTCTGTCCATTCTGTCTTAGATACCCTAATTTCTCTTTTTGTTTCATTTTTTTTCTTAAAAATTGAAATATCCGATTAAAAAATAATAGAAAATGGAAAAAAATGGAAGCTTACCGGATATTTCGTCTATATTCAAAGAAAAAAATATGAAAAATAAATAGAAAATGCTTCTTTTTCTCCTTTGTTCAATTTTCTTTGCTATTTCCGATGCGGATACAACAAAACTCGTATCATTACTTTCTTCGAAGTTAAAATTAAAAAAATCCTAACTTGAAGAAATGTGTGTTCAGATGACTGCAATCAAATGGCACAGTTTTAAAGGGAGACACCGGAAGACACAACGACTTCTGCGAAATATGCAATATTATCGACTGCGCCAAAATTACAGCGCCGCTACTTTGCGTAAGCTCTGGCGCATGCGAAACGCTTTTTGTAGCGCACAGTATTATTTTTTTGATAAATTATTTTGTTTTTAACTATTCCTGAAAATTTCAGCAAATTATATTATCTTTGAAGGTAATGGTGGCTGCTTCTCCATTCCGATCTGCAATCGTAGAGTGTGAGAAGAAAGAATTGACTTCTTCGGAGATTGTAAAAAAGCTAGGAGTTGGCAAATCGGTGGTGAATCGTACTCTCGCTGGCTTCAGGGAGCTGGGAACGAAAGAAAGCATGAGAAACATGTCCACAGAGCTTGGAATGAGTGCCAAATCTATGAGAAGAATTGTCGGAAACAAGCTGAATACGATCCCGTTCATGACTGACCGAAACAAAGCTTTACGCTTGAAAAAAGTCAGAGACCTCCTGAGAGACACGCGCGTTGGGCGATGGATTTCGCTGTTTGGGGATATTTGACCCAACAAATGTCCACGAAAAATTATCGGAATTTGGGAGCCCTGAAGACCTCCTTGACAGCTGCATTGGACAATTTAGACGCCTCATACCTCCGTGCCGTCATCGACTCCTACCCGAAGAGACTTCGAGCAGTCATTAAAGCGAAAGGAGGAAGATTCGAAAATTGTTAATGCTATCTTTTTTGTTATGTTTTTATAAACATTTTGGTTGATTTTCAGAAAAAAATCTTTCGATTTGAAGTTTAGTTTTCATTTTAACCAAAGCCAGTTCGTTTTCTGGCCGGGTGGGGCCACAAGTCACGGCGCTACATAATTAGTGTAGAGCAGTGATTTTAATATCGAGGAAAGTAGTGCACAGGCTTCAGTGGGCTTTTTTCTTTTGGATTTCGAGTATGCCTTGAAAAAAAAGCAAATATGCCGATAGTATGATGCAGAGATCATTAAGCTGCAGAGAATATAAGAATGATCAATCAACTGATCGTTTCCGGTGTTGCAGAGATCATAGATCAGCTTCATTGTAATAGTAGAAAAAACAGGTGGCGGAATTCAAAAGTACTTCAGAAATTGCGATAGTGGAAGCGAGTTTAAGATTTTGAAAAAAATGGTGGGCGATTCAGATGCACTAGAAATTGAACTTTTCTGTATTTAGCATCTGCAAAAACGAATAAAAGGGAAGTGCCCATCATTTCACCAATACTTTGATACAAAAAATCTGAAGCAATGTTGGCAATTAGAAGGAAACTCAACTCACGAAATGAGTTGGAACCAGAGCTCAAAACCAAAAGACGGGCTGCCTGGGTAGTTTTCAACAATATAGAAAAACACCACCATCGGTGTCACCTGCCAGAGCTCAACTCTTCGACATCATAGTTCTTCCCACGCGAAAATAAGCCTCAATTTATCAATGAAATTGACTGATTACTTCATGGACCAACGCCCAAGATTGTAAGGCATGGTTATCTGAGGTCCGCGCCTCCACAAGCGAATAACTGATCGACAAGTAACTAAGTAAGTAGGCATGTAACTTGGTCGATTTTCAAGACATGCCTACTTTTTTGAACGCATTTCATTCTGAATCTCTAGATATATGTCATTGGAATATACATACAGTACTGGCCAAAAAGGTATTCGCAAACAGTTTTTCGAGCATAACTTTTCTGAAACTTCCCGGATCGATCTGATATTTTAAGACAAAATTTATAACGGTAAAAGAAATTGAATCAACAAAAAGAATTGTCAAATTTTCGAAAATTTGAAAAAGTATCGAAAAATTTATGAAAATGGCGAAAAACCGAAAAATGGAACTTTGACTTTTGAGATTTAGGAAAGACCGGTGGATGAAAAATAATTATAAAACATGATTAAAATAGTTTTATTACTTTGTTGGGTAGCCTTTGGCGTCGATGACCGCCTGAAATCTTCTTGGCATCGAGTCGAAAAAAAATCAGAAATTCGATCAACTCCAATCTGTCTGGCAGGCCATGACCCTGTCTGTGATCGACACCCTTTTCGACTCGATGCCAAGAAGATTTCAGGCGGTCATCGACGCCAAAGGCTACCAACAAGGTATTAAAACTATTTTAATCATGTTTTATAATTATTTTTCATCCACCGGTCTTTCCTAGATCTCAAAAGTCAAAGTTCCATTTTTCGGTTTTTCGCCATTTTCATAAATTTTTCGATACTTTTTCAAATGTTCGAAAATTTGACAATTCTTTTTGTTGATTCAATTTCTTTTATCGTTATGAATTTCGTCTTAAAATATCAAATTGATTCGGGAAGTTTCAGAAAAGTTATGCTCGAAAAACTGTTTGCGAATACCTTTTTGGCCAGTACTGTACATACATGCTTACACGTATGCCTGGCTGGAATCGTCAGTGTTCAATCTTTTTCAAATCTTCAATTTTTATTATATTTTCATTTCGATCGACCCGGAATGCAAAACAGTGCCTCATTTTTTTTGAAATCAGAAAGCTTGAAAGTAAAAAAATGAAGCAGCAGGTTTTTCAGCTCTCAAAGTTTTTTTAAAGTGTTCTTTCAAAGATTGAACTCTGAAAATTTTGTTATTTGTACGTGTACTACTCTCTCTGGATGAACGCATTTTTTCATTGTTAGGATTTTCAGAAATTGTGCATTAGTTTTCGCAAAATTCGGAAATCCTTCTTGTCATAGTGTGAGTTCATTCTATTTGGAAGTACTCTCTCCGGCAACGGTTCGTTTTTAAAGAATACGTAAAAGGCAGGGATTAGGGAAATGCTCATTGAACTCGTCCTCTTCTTCATTCTGTTCCTAGCCACCGTTGTGGGCTGCAGAAAGAAAAACGAAGCTGCCAAGTTGAAGCCGCGTGATCTCGATGCTAATGTATCGTCAGGAGCGAGCCCAATAAGTAAGAGTGCCGGCAAAAAGAAATCGGGAGAGGTTATCGCTCCAAGAAATGAGAGAAGTGGGTTGAAAGTGACCATTGTTTATTTTCGGATTCTTCTTTTTGTAGGCGAGGGGAAAATGATCGAACGTTCTGCGGATGACAATGAGACCATCAACGATGCAAAATCTAACTGGGGAGTTGTTACTTAAAAGAATTCTCTTTAAAGTTTTTAATAAATTGATTGAACATGGTGCATCTTCCACAAAAAGGATACATAGCTTTCTAAAACAATGCCGACGTTTTTCCATCGGACAGCGCAAAGAGTGATTCTCGGGATGCTTGAGTTCAGTTTTCCTGGAAGCAGACACTGTGTCTGATTGTGGCGGATGTTTTATCGAGTACGAATTTTGTCGGTAAAAGCAATTCGGCGCTATGGTATTGGGGGGGGGCACTCCTTTTTTATATTGCGCGATCTTTTTTGGTTAAAGTTTACTTTCACCCCCCATGCCCGTATGATATTTCCCCCCACCTGTAGGGTAGGAAATCTACCCCCCTCAGCATCTGAACTTATGGGGGCCTGATCTGAATTTATTGTGGGACTGATCTGAACTTATGGGGGGGGGGTCAGTTCACTATTGGCCCCATTTAAGTCTGTGGGGGGCCATAGTATGCTCCACAACTAAAAAAAAACAAAAGTACCATTTTCGCGATTGAAATACAGGGCAGTGGTGTGGGGGGTTACTTGGGGGCCCCTTCCCCACTTTGGGGGGTGATACTGTAGTGGGGGGTGATTCCATACTTATACCTTCGTCTGGTATAATGTTATTTCTGCAACTTTGCGTTCCGTGATTGTGAGAAAATACTTATTTTCGAAAAACGTATTCTTCAAAAATCCAAAATTTCATTTCTCTTTTATAGAACTATGTTCATAGAACTTTATTTTGCATCCATCTCCTTATAAAGCACGGTAAAACAGTAAGAATTTCAAAATTTTTCTGAAACTTTCCGAAAGCTTTCCATAAAAACGTGTGGCACCACCCTTCCCGGCGCTATCTTAGTTTGGGGGGGGGGGGGTCCACTCGTTTTAAATCATTTTTGGAGCTTTTTTCTTGATTTTTTTTCGGAAATTGTTATTAGATATACTCGAAGCAATTTTTAGAACAATTGTATTGGCAGACAACAAGAATACGCCCATAACTCCCATAACTCGTAAAATTTCGCTTCATCGTGATATTTCAAATGCTACAGCGCCTCCAAGTAATGATCATCCCATAAATCCCTTCCCCCCCCCTCAACTTCCATAGCGCCAACGCAATAGCGCTATTAGGATATCCTTATAAAACCACGTATTTGTTCCTCTTTCTCTTGTGGTGCGATTTTTTTGAGGAAACTGAGCGCACGTTGGTCTGAAGAGTTACTCTCAAGTAAAGTATTTATCGAGGGTTAAGCTGCAGCGACCAACCTCTCCTTTGCACTTAGCTGGAGAAAAAAAAACGCAAAAAAAGAACCAGGTACTCTCCTTAAACCTGTGGCCGGCCATCTATTCGATAAAAATAGATGGGGGTCTGGAAAAGTAAAGCGAGAGAGTAGAGGGTCGTTGCGCCACCTCAGGGCGCCTTCAATTAAAAACGTGGATGTGATATTTCACTTTGGCAACTCTTTGAACTATCCCTCTAATATGAATAATTTGAAAATATTCACGATATATAAATATGGTTTTTTCCATGGGTTAGATGTAAGGCTTCCGCGAAAGACGAAAACAAAAAGGTTTTTTTCGTCTTTCAGTTCGTCTTATTCATATTATCACTCAAAGAGAGTCATTTATTGATTCTTCATTTAAGAGAATCTTCCTGGAACGATTGAGCAACGATACGATGATTCTGAAACCGGAAAAAATGGGTAACTGGTGCTCTCCATATTGTATTCTGTGGAGGAGACGCTTTGATCCATGTAACCGCTTCAGGTAATTTGTGAAATAAAATCTAAGACTACAGCTTTTCTTACACTATATGGCATTTTGACTTAGGCTTTCACGAAAGACGAAAATAAAAAGTCGTCTTTCGTCTCCCCGTTTTTCGTCTCGTCTTCGTTCGTCTTTCAGTTCGTCTTGCATTCGTATTACGCAATAAAAAAGGTGTGTACTATGTACATAATGTATTTTATAATACTTGACCAACACAATGTCTAACTCTGCGTCTGACAAATTCAAAACGAAGAAGAAGACGAGACGAGACGGTCTTATTTCGTCTTTCGTGGAAGCCTCAGTTAGATGCATCGCCCCTCGCTATATCATACGCCGCGTTATTTCTTTTGTCTTTTAGGAAATAACGTTTTAATAAATAAACAACTCTCCGCTTAATTAGTTTATTATTTATTCGTTTATGTGAAAATATTTAAAACAGAAAAAACATTTTATTGCGTGGAAGTCTGGGCAAAAATAGAGATACGGGGTCTTCACAACTGTATTGTGCCCAGAAATTAGTTCAGAAAACTAATTTTTAAGTGGGCTTCTCAAAAAGTGTTGGCTTAGCACTAGAAATCGCCGGAAAGTGATCTTAACATCCGTATAGGATAACAAGAATGACCCTCGTTCACATGAACCTTTAGATACTATCTTAGATGCTACGCGTTCTTGTAGGAAAAAGGAGGTTCGTGGAGGATGAAATTCAAATATCTCAGACGATTCTAGGCGTGCATCGATCCGTTTCAGCCGCGCAGTTGTACTTCCCGAAAGCAGATCGCTTCTCGCAGCAAATGAGACATTGCCTGGCAAGCTTCCAAGGCTATGAAATCGAGGAACGACATCAAAATCAATCTGAAATTAATGTTAGAAAGCACACCATCGACCTGGTTTGAGAACTCATAAAGGCGACATGTCGAATCTGAAGCGACTCGCCGCTTGGAGCGCGCATTAGAACCAAAACCATTAATCCCGTTTCGGAATAGTTTCATTACTGTAGACATCCACATGGAAAAAAAATTGTTAACAAATAGAACAACGCATTTCCGACTTGCTGGAAGGCTACAATTATTACTGCCATCATTGGCCTTGTTCTTGATTTCTCATTTCTAGTTGTACATAACTCCAGACGGAAGGCGTTATGGCGCCTTCTCACCGTCTGCACTGCTGGAATTGGCATTCACATTATTTTGCATGAATTCTTTCGAATATGAGGGTTGCGTGAGGGCCGACTTCTTCAATTTCGTCGACTAATAATTTTTCAGCGTAACACTCTCAGGATCCACGACATCCGCTCCACTGGTCCATGAGCGACATTTTCTACATATTAGAAGAATTCAACGGAGAATGTCTTGAGAGAACCTATGCGTCGTGTTCATTTTAGGAGACAGCAATATAACAAACCGTCAATGAGCTCAAGCGTGCCATCCTCACTGAGTGAAGGAATCTCGAGCAAATGTTTGGTAATTATGACTATTTAAGATTGTGTCCTCATAATTACGCCTTCACATCAGCAATTGGATCCGGTAAGTGAAAAGAAAAGAATAAAAATAATAAATAACTTTAAAATTTTAACGAAAAAAGAGCATTCAGTTGCCAAACCATGGCGCGAAAAGTGTATCCGCCAATGTTTTCAAGACGGCTCTGAAGACAATAACCCACTTATTCAAGCCTAAAACTTCCTAAAACTAAAACAAACTCTATCGAACCTTTCACCTTGGGCTCTTCTCCACGGTTTCCCTCGATTAGCAATCAGCCAATAGCACTTGTCACCCCACCCTGCGGTTGTTAAGATGCTCGACAAGGCAAGCGCACAAGATATGTTTGTTTCTTCTCCTTTATCACATCGCTTACTTTCTTCTCAACAAGTCTTTCAGAAATGTTTCTCAAGAAGAATGGGCTCGCGGGTGTATTGTTCTGTACGCAACCACCTCGTTGACAGTCAACAAACAGAACGGAAGCGTCTGGCTTCGAGAGGTCAACTAGAAAACAAACTAGACTTGTTTGCGAAACGAGGAGAGCCGATTTTTGCAAATTGCAGAAACTATTTTGTGCTTTTGCAGAAACGGAATCCATAGCGATAGACTCAATAATCTCACGGTGCACGAAAAGTATAGTAGCATATTCAAAGTGATGTAAATTTCGCAAAATGACCCGTATCAACAAATAAATTGAACAATGGTTTCATGAAACCTTTCTAAAAGTTAAATTATCAAAATTGATTGATGTGGTTGCCTTTGTACTTCACAATACCCACGAGTCTTTTCGGAAACGCCTCTACTGTGGCACGAAGGTATTCTGGGGATAACTTGACCCATTCTGCTTCTAAACTTCTTTTCAACGATTCCAAATTGGGATGAGGAAGTGCTTGGACCCTCCACAGAAGAACACCCTATACGGAATTATCAATTCAAGTCTGGCGAAAACGCTTGCCTTGGCGATGAATCGAGAAAAGTTGGCTGTGCACCATGCATGAACGATTTTTTCCTTGAGAGCGGGTGCAGAATCTTGTTGAAAGGTCCAAACTTGGTTTCCAATACGATATGGGTTCAGTCCGAGTTCACTTTTTACAATTCATCATACTGATGTATTTTGCTCATGCGAAGCTTCAGATTCATTTTTCACATGCTTCGGTGTGGACGAATTCGTTCTCTGACTGCCTTGATTCACTCCGGAATAATCGAAGTGCGAAGTCTTTCGCTTTTTGAACGGTTCTTGAGCGTATTCAAAAACAAAACGCTTAATGGTTCTCCAAGCGCATGTTTGTGAGATTCCAAGAGCTTATCCTTGATCCCATCCCCCTAGACGATGATGCCTCTGTGTATAGAATTAGCCACCAAACCTCTAAAAATGAACTTAGAGTATATAAAATTTGGAAATAAGGTGATAAAAGCATGCTGAAAATAACAGAAATACAATTATTGCACGGAAAATACACCAACACCCACCAGCTTGCGCGAAACTAGTGTCACCATACTTTTGGTGCACCTTGTAGATTCACAGAATAGCAGGGACACAATGAACCTAGGAATTGAATGAAATTGAGCTTGAAACTTGCGAGCCACGACATGCCGCTTAATTACCGGACTATTATCTGTGGACTATCACTTTCATTAAAAAATAATTTATAATTTTAATTGGAATTTTTTCATTCGAAGAATGTTAATTTTATCTTTTACTAAAAAAAATTGATTGCACTTCTGCCACAATATTTGTAGTGAAGTGAGATAAAGCAGCATTATTCAAGATGGGCCATTTCCCTTTTATCCGCTTTTGCTAGGTGCTAAAGGTGCACCATTTTTTCAAAACATTAAACTCACCTTCAAAATGGCGCTACTTCACTTTGGATACTGCTATCATCGGAATTGCTGAAGTACTTTTCAATTCCGCCACCTGTCTTTCCTACTATTACAATGAAGCAATACTCAGATCTCTGCTACACTGAAAACGATCAGTTGATCTTTCTTATGCCAGCTGCTTAATGATCTCTGTATCGTGCTATCGGCATATTTGCTTTTCGAGCCATACTCGAAATCCAAATCGAAACGGCCCACTGGAGCCTCGGATCTCGGCGAGTTTTGTGAGGTTATCTTCTGATAATTGCTATCAAGCAATTAAGATTTTTTCAGGGTTGATAAAGATGTCATGAATCTGTCAACTCGGCTACTTAACTGCTTCTGGTTATGGAACGATGGATCATGGGAGTTTGCCGATTTGCACGTATGCACCAGAATTCTCAAGAATATGAAGATGTTCCTCGAAATTCATTGGAATAGTCGATGATATTACATAGATCTCGCAGAAGTCGTTGTGTAGCCGGGAAATATTGATTTTCTTCGGTGCCCCTCCCTTCAAAACTGTACCATTTGTTAGCAGTCATTAGAATAGTCATCAAAAAGAATAGTTATATTTATTAAAGTGATTTGCAACTACAAACCAGTATGCTGCAAAACGTACAGGAATCTACAACTCGCATTATTTTTCCAGCAGTGACCGATGTGGGGCGCCAGATAGCGTGATTGTCTGTTTGCAAATATGCACTGCTACCAGGATACCAGATACCAGGGTTCTCAATAAAGAAAGGAAAAAATCATATATTTTTGAATTCGTATCTATCTCCAGAAATCGTTTAATTTCGGCTTATTCTTCCGATTACATTTCCAAAAACCACAATTCGCAAAGCTTAAAAATCGCATCTCTTCTTTGCTGGGTACTATTGTAAAGTGCTCCGTCTTCTCAAATTTCTTTAAACTACTTGTTGACGGCATGCTGCTATCACGCAAGAATCAGAAGTGGACACATGACAACAGCTTATTCTTCTTATAATTGTAGACAGATCTGCCAGTAAACGAGATGCTAACCTTTGTGCTTTTTCCATGACGTCCAATGACTTCTCTCAAATTGAAAAAAAGACAATGATCAGAGGAATAGAGAGGAGAGCAAATGAAGGGAAGACGCAAACAACAAGTGACGCGTCGGATAGACGCCGAGATCGAGAGCATATCGAGGACCTTTTGCAAAAAAAAAAAGAAAACGACTGTGCGGAGCAATGGATCACTCTCGTGTCTATCTCTCCATCCTCTCATATTTCTTCGACTAGTGTCATCGCCCAGTCGCCGATTAGTTCCCGAGATCATCGGAGTTGTGTCCTGGCAAATTTGTTTTGAGCCCCTAACCGTGTTTAAACGATTTTCATTTCTCTAGTTCTTTGGTTTTAGAACCGATTGACAGGTTTCACCTTTACTGTGATGCGAGGTGCCATAACGCAACTTACAATTATCTCAAAATCATTAACAATAAATGATTTTTTTCAGAGACACCTTCAAAGCGCCCAATCCTTCCAAAATGACAGTGACTACTGAATATCAGGTGAAATTCTTCAAAATACTCTTGTTGTAATAGTAATACGCCTTCAGACCAATGCTGCTGACGAATCATTGCCGCACATTGAACATGTTCCGACAGAAGTGGTTCGCGAATTGAATGGAGAGAAGCTTCTTGACCGCACCACCTTTTCCACTGAATTCTCGACAAAAGCGTATCTCGAAGATTTCTACACCAACGTTGAGGATCCGGCTATGCAGATGGTGCTCATGTTCCTGCCCAACATCGTGGCTCGTCTTGGAAAAGTGGAGAAAATTCTGGATTTTGGAGCCGGACCAACCATCCACGTGTCAGCTTGCTTCCGTGAGGCGGCAAACGAGGTGAGTGGTGACGGCAGTAATTAGATCAAATTGCAAACAGAAGCGCAAAGAGATTGGAAATGAGCAACACATGTTTCAGATCTACCTGGCCGATTATTTGCCGCAAAACCGCGAAGAGCTCTACAGATGGGTGAACAACAAAAGCCAATTCAATTGGAGTATTCCATTGAAAATGATTTTGACGAGAGAGGGAAAAAGTTGGGACAAACTGGCAATGGTGGAACCCGAGACGAGAGATAAGGTAAACAGCCTGAGAATACAAATAACGAGCAATCTCTCAAAAAGGGCATGCTTAACTATTTTTCAGAAGCTCAAAAGCGAAGAAAATAACTGTAGAACCAATAGTTGCCGGCGGGGCTCCGTCCTGCCTAACCACGGCCAATATTTTCACTTAATCAAACTCGCGGCTTGTAAATCTCGAAGTTTCTATGATCTCCCATGTCTTGATGCTCGCTAAACGCTGTATTAAAGAAAACAAAGCCAGCCATCTGGCCCACGGCGTTTCGGGTACACCTGCTCCCCGATATTTTTCAAAAATCACACCGAGATATTGCAATTCGGGGGAAATATATCAAGGCTCACTCTGAGGACGGTGCGATCATGTCACCAATTATACATATACTGTAATGCCACTAACTTTCAGCCAACGGTTATTTTGAATAAGTCTAAGACGTCTCTAGATATCAAAAGATATCAATAGAAGTTGGAAGATTATCAAGGAATATCAAAGATAGTGATCTTTTTTCAGATTGTCGACATCTACCACTGCGACGTTTTCAAAACTCCTTCTGTCGACTGCCCAGACGAGATCTACGGGAAATTTAACGTATGATCTGATTATTACTTCCAATTCGATTTCTATGCAAAATTGTTCAGGTCGTCGTCACCATTTTCTGTATTGAGTATTGCTGCAACACTCTTGCCGAATACTATGACTCCATCAAGAACATTGCTGAAGCGGTGGCACCCGGCGGCTATCTGATCTATGGCGGAATCTTTGAGGAAACCTGGTGCAGTTTCGGAGGCCGCAAATTCACCTGTCTCTACATTACTAAAGAAATAATGCTGGACGCGCTGGCAAAGGCAGGGCTGTTTGTCGATGAAAATGAGCGCGGGTGCGTTCTTTATGAAATCAACGGAATGTTCATGGTGTCTGCCAAGAAGCGGCTGTAAATATTCTTCAAATACCTTTCCCATTTTCTGTGTATAATACATCGTTTACAGTGAAACGTATAGTACTCATTTTATGTATTTCCCTAAATATTCGCTTCTAAAGGGAGAGTTTTTCAGCTCTCTAACAAACAACTACATGCAAAACTGACTGCCCTTCCTCACTGAGTATTTTATTTGTGTCTCCTTCCATTTTTTGTGTTCATTTCTCCGATTTTAATTCGATTCAAAATACATTTTCTCGTTTATAAAATTCTTTCAGTTACATTTTTATCGTTTTTCTTTCTGATTTTCTAAATTTATTGTATTCATAAATAGCACAATTGATTATCAGCAAGATAGCGAAGTGGTTCCAAACCGATTCAAAAGTTGGATGTTGTCCAGACCAATGGCGTAGTTGTTGTGGAGGCCTTCAGCAACAAAATGCAAAATGTGTTGCCCTGGCCCTATCTCGAAGTAATAGTTTTTCCACTTTTGTGCATTTACTTCAATTTCTCTGCAATATTAGGCAAATAAGTGAAAGTTCGGAGTACCCAACAATGTATTAAAACTATTTTAATCATGTTTCCTATATCTCCAAAATCCAAGTTCCATTTGTCGGGCTTTTGCCATTTTCATAATTTTTTCGATTTTTTTTTTTCAAATTTTCGAAAATTTGACTATTCTTGTTGTTGAATCAATTTCTTTTACCGTTTTAACTATGTTTTAAAATATCAGATCGATCCGGGAAGTTTCAGAAAAATTATGCTCGAAAAACTGTTTGCGAATACCCTTTTGGCCAGTACTGTAGATTCCAGGATTTTTGGCAGAATCTCCGCTGCTCGCTCCAATTTACATTTCTCCATATTCACTCAACTCATGCTCAGAGAGCTTAGACCACAGGGGGACAAAAATTCTCAAAATGTTTCGAAACTCTGAAACTCACTTCCCATCCAGCACAACTGGACAATCTTCATTATCATCAACACAGACTCGGAACTGGCCTCGAATTCCAGCCTGGTATACAAAAAAGTCGACTCTTGCTTGTTCGGAAATCGTCACAGGATGATTGGAAGTCAAAATAAACGTGTCTCCAGGTGAAGCAGTCGGGCCACCAGCAAAAAGAAAATATCCCCCTAAAAATGGAAACCGAATTGCCATCATAAAAACTTTCAAATAATTACAGTACCTTTCGAGATATCGGATGGTATTCCGGTGAGTGAATTCAGAACACTCCTATTTGAAAGTGCCCATTTCTTCAAAGAACTTCCGTCTTCCGCAGTCGCATTTGTAGAGCTGGTCAGGTAGTTGCACAATGTCTGTTAATATAATTTCTAGTTAAAGTCGTGTGAGTTATAACCGACATTATCATTAAAATCACAATCGACGTTGGCACATATTTGTGCGAACATTGGCCCAGTTCTGGGTCCTCCCAAGTCATTGCTTTTTCTCTTTTCATCCTTGCTCGGATTGCTGATCTTCTGACTAGTCGGTGCTCCGTAATGAACAGCACGAGTTGGAATAGGATCTGGGGCACTTTCGAATTGATTTATTGTCACATCATTTCCATCGAAATCCAGTAGTTGAGTTGGTGACCTTTCTGGTATGCCGACGTCGTCAAATGTTCCTCCAGCACCTTCTGATGCCCCACCATTTGAGGATTCTGCAAATGTTAGTAGGCATCGGGTGATTAGTGGAAAAGATATGAAATGAGGTCTTAAAACCGTTGATATATAACAAGAGCAAACAATTGGAACGTCCTGGAGAACAATTCATTTAACCCGTAATAAGAAGCCATGCACAGAATTAAGCTCATTCTGGAACTTTAAAAATCAGTTCATTCTCCGTCTAGCTGCCTTCCTCTTCATCATTTCGGCCATCATTTTTCTCGTCACTTTCATTGGTACGATTGGGGGAGGTAGAAGCTTTACATCATCGCCTTCCATCGGTAATCCCAAAGTTCGCCTCATCAATCTCTCCATGAATTGCTTCTTCAATCTTCCAAATCCTCCAGGCTTTCGAATATCTGACAAATCCATTCCTTTTGTCAATCCATCTAAATCGGGTATGTTCCGCAAAGAAGTCAAATCCTGAACGGCTCCTGAGGGCAACAATTTCGCGATGCCTGCTAATTTATCGGCTACTTCCGCCTCGCCGGATGTTGGTTGTTTGAAGATGATTAGCTCTGTAGAAGAAGGGGCAAGTGGAGGGGGAGTCGTCGTGCTCACTTTGAAAAGATTCTTGTGGTATTCTTCAATGTTTTCAACTGGTGGAGAAATAGACAGAGGAATCTTTTTAATGGGATTCATTGTGATTTTTTTTCTATTCATCAATCTTGGTGGATATATTGACTCTTCCCTGAGCTTGCTAGGCAATCCAAATGTGTTTGCGCTGTCAGTATTTCTTGTGAACATCGGCATTACCGTTGTTGAAGATGGTGAGTTATCTTCCCATATTCCGAGTTTCTTAGCCAATTCCATGAAAGTCTGCTGGTTATCTGGAGTGATCTCATTAACAAGAGTGGGTTGGTTGGTATTATAAAAATGCGAAGACACCACTGGGCTTCTTCGTAGGTCGTTAGGAGCCGCTGGAGGCAGGCGATCTTCAGAAGGAGATCTTGGATCCAATGCTGTAAGAGATCGCACCAAGCTTGGGATATAAGGAATCACAGGTGCTGTTTGTTTCAAGAAGTTCACAAAGTTTGCAAACTGCTGCTCATTTGAAATCGAAGAAGAGCTCATGTTGTTATTAGAAGTTGTCGCCGTTGAAGAATGTGATGTGTGGGTTGTTGGTTCAGTGGTGGTTGTGGAAGATACGGAACTTGTTGTCGATGCTGTTTCCGTTAGTGGCTTTGCGGTAGAGGTTGTTGTGGGAGTACTAGTACTACTCAATATCAAAATTTTGGCTTCGAGTTCCGAAGTTGAGGCCACTGGGGTAGTAGGAATAGTTGTAGTACTACTACTGATCTTATCAGCGACATCTTGTGCAACAATTAGCATCAACTCTCCGTTGTACAAATTTGAAGAGCGATACGATTGCCAGTCGTGGTATCCAATTCGTCGGATTTCGCGCCGATTTCGACCGTATCCTAAAGAGGTGGCAGCACAGAAATGGTTAGTATAAAAAGAAAAGAGGGGAGAGAGGGATTCAAAAACTAACCACAAAGAGTTGCCTCAAAGATAATATTATCCAAAGCAATGACGGAGCTAGGAGGGGTATAAATTGTTTTGAAGACAATCTCGAATGGTTGAGCAATAGGCGGCAGTTCGACTGCGCGGAAAATCCATTGTTTGCCAAACGTCGAGACACCATCATAGCATCTGTAAGCTTTGTCATTCTTTAGATGATTAAGCGAAATTTCAGTTTCGAACAGGACGTGTTGAATTTAAAAGTCTATCATGAAAGTGCAATTTGAGAGCAAACTGCTCCAATGATCTGATCAAAAGTTGATATAAAGTTTGCACACCACTTATTATTAGAACCAGATCACCTGTTTTAAGAAGCAGAGTTCAAACTATCAGAGTAAAGTTATAGGTTGAAAACAAACAGAGAATAATGGGAAAATCTAAAAGAAAATATTAACTACAAACATATCAACTTTGAGGAATTTGAGTACATTTACGACATGGGGGAACACGCAGACCGGGCCGACTACGTACCCTAACCTTCTTCAAAACTGAAATGATGGCTTGAAAAAGGTGCAAACTGAAGGAGGGTTTCAGAGAGTTTAATTAGAAAACGACTTGAATAGTAAATAGTGACCACATGGGTCATGGAACTAGAAGCCATTCGCTTCAAAGCTGTATTTTTTGAATTTGAGCAGTAAGTTTGACGTTGAAGACTCGTGTTCGTTCCGGATCACAAGAATGACATACCTCAATTGATTCAAGTCTTTATTCCCGGGCGGTTGTCGAATACAAACCTCCAATTGTGAATCCTGGCCAGTTTTGTAATACCAGTATTTGATATTTGCACCACCAAGTTGGCAAGTGATAACCTTAAATATAGTTTTTCAGTTGCTGATTATTGATGGAATTGGGCCAGATTTAAAGTTTAAGAGTAGTGCCGAAGATACCGTATCATCTTAATAGAAACACATTGGAGAAAGTACAGGAATTTGGCGCGATTTTCGAAATAATTCCATTTGATGAACAATTATTTGCAAACCAATGAATCATAGGTATCTTTAAAGACTCATTGCGTCCTTTTAACCTAAATCTGACACACACAAATGCTATGACCAAATGCACCTCCGAAACCAGAAGAGCCATCATTCGTCCCATGAATCCAGCTGTATACGCAAACGGTTTTTCTGAAAATCGACGAAATAAAAGAGACGAATTAAAAAAAAAAAACAACTCACGATTGTTTTCATCCATTGGCATTATTCTATTCTGCGCATCAGCTTCCAGAAGAGAAGTGGTTTCGAAGTGACCACCAACATCTGATGAATTCCTCCAACGACACGTGGATGTGAAGTCGCAATTCAAATCAGAAGAAGTAGAGATTTCAGCAATGACTGAAAATGGTTTTCTACGATAAATCTGTTGAAATCTAGTTCCAAAGTGTTTGTATTTCAATTACTCGAAAATGTTGGGCTATTTTTCTAATATCTTACCCCAATTTGAGGTCTGAGTTGCCGATAATGTCAGGAATATAGCCAGAAGATACATAACCGGGCAGCTAGTTTATTGGAGGTAGTAGTATATTAGCTGTAGCTGTCCGGACGAGAGATCGATGACCTACTATAAGAAAGTGGACAAACTGGAATCGCATCGTCCCGTGGACTCAAATTATCCGAAAGGTAGAGAACCGCAGGAGAAAGTTGAGCGGAGAGAAGGTAATTTAGAGAAGGTGACAGAATGAAACGATGGGCATATCCAAAGGGAAAGTGGGTATGACAATTAGGTAAGCGAAGAACTCTCGTCTACGTGTGTACATCTCATAGTGCGGTTCGATTGAAAGCGATTGGAACGCTAAAGTGCCAAACATAAAGGTGATACCAATGCCATTGCACCAGAAGTTATGATCGTATTCAACATTTAAGTGTACATCAAAGCTTCAAAGATGATCGAGTCACAAGTTTTAGAAACTTCATCTTCTCACCTTATCGAAACAAAATTGAAATTTGCGTTCATCTCTTATTCGCTTTCAAATTACATAAAATTGCTTAGTTACTTAGTCGATCGATTCGATTCACAACTAACTATTCATTGCGATCTTGAGCGCAAGGCATGGTTGATCTTAGACTCATGAAATCTCATGAGAGGGGTCGTTCGACAGATCGTTTTTGATCTCGCTCGAGGAATCCATTTTTTATCAGTTTTGTCCACCTTCCGTTAGTTCTTCGGATAATGTCCTCGGCCCATCCGAATTCTTTCTTTTTGATGTACAGGGTGGCCGCTAATTACCCGCACACGAGTTCCGCGCCAAGCACGCAAAAATTGACGCATCAGTGGGGCGGATAAATTTAATAAATTTATTTATTATGTATTTCCCAAGTTTCAGCTTCATAAGTCTTGTTTTAGCCAAATGGCACGTGCTTCTCCCCACCGTGCTACCATTATCCATATGTTCAAGTCCGGAATCAGTGGAGGAACGATTGCTAAACAGCTCGGAATCTTCGCCAGATCTGAATCCCTTGGACTACTCCGTGTGGGGGGTCTTGCAGAGCAAGGTGAATGCTCAACCCCATTCAAGTGTAGCTGCTCTGAAGAAGACTTTGCTCAAGGAATGCTACAAATTGTCAGCCGATTACCTGCGTGCCACAGTTGATGCTTACCCGCGACGTCTTCGGGCTGTCATTCGCAAGCGAGCTGACATAATGGAACAAGATTAATTTATGTTTTTTGTTATCATTTCAATAAACTTTTTGTCAATTCCCAAGTCTCTTTGATTTTTGGTTCCGGTTTTATAGCCGTAGCCGTTCTATCGTGTGCGGGTAATTAGCGGCCACCCTGTACATATCATAGTTGAATCCATGACTTGTGAGATTTTTCGGATTTCTTCGCGGTGTAAGTCTCGTTGGCGTTGTTCCGTGAGGGTCATTCTCACCAATCTTCGTTCTAGTATTGCATGCACCACCCGTAACGGTCTAGGCTTTACATCTGAACTTAATCGTGGGAAAAACGATAGTGCCAAAGAGTTTAGACCATTTATCTGCTGCAGCAATCTTATTAACTTTAC
The DNA here is from genome assembly GCA_003052745.1 of Caenorhabditis inopinata. Classification (NCBI taxonomy): domain Eukaryota; kingdom Metazoa; phylum Nematoda; class Chromadorea; order Rhabditida; family Rhabditidae; genus Caenorhabditis; species Caenorhabditis inopinata. The sequence continues at coordinate 14,036,932 of AP018155.1, read as the reverse complement.
CATCCGATACCTCCATCGCGTTATTTAGATGGTGCGCCAAAATTGTTTCACAAGAGTTACAGTGTGAGGCGCAATTACCCGGGATGAAGTTTCGCGCCATAGCGCGAGACACTGACGCATTTTCGGCGCGTACATATTTCAAATATTTGTTTATTTATATGTTTTTAACTATTTTGTCAAGTATGTTGCTTATATATCTGATAAACATTTTATTAAATCTCGCTGTATTCTGAATTCTGGTCTTTGAATTAGATGACGTCAAGTCATCCCGGGTAAATGCGCCCAACCCTGTATATACCAACTTAATTCCTTTTTACTCCTCACATTAAATTGATGTGCCATTGTATAATTTCGCTATTTTTTCTACATATTTCCGTGTGCTCGATAAATCAATTTCGAATTTCAATGAAGTACACGGTTATTTATTTCAACAGGAAATCCCCAGAATTTGAGCACCGCGATAATCAGATTTCTATTTGTTCCTCGGATTTTTCAGCGGATTATGTAAAGATTTCAGCAGTGATAAATGGGTGTGCCCCGTAATCTCAGCTGAATGGATGGAGAACACGGATTACAATTGAAACTCGTCAGAAATCAAGGTACATTCATGCTTGACATCGGGTGGAGCCTAATCGCATTTTATATCCATTGAAATTGTTATTCGATTATTAAGAGCTGAGCTTTTTGCTATGTATAATCAAAATGGAACTATACTTTCGTGGAATCGACAGCCATTCTAAGACGAAAACATATTCTGGAGCACGCAGCAAATATCTGAAACTCCACTTCCAATTAGATTTGGTTGTGTCAGTTGACGACTATTTTCTTAACATTTCAAAGTGAAGCAGTGCTATTATTATTAGGAGGCAATGATCATAATAAACTTATAAATAGTAGCTATTTCTCAATTACCGTATTCCTTTCAATTCCAAAAATCTATTTAAAAGCTCAGCGAAGTTCTGTTTGACTGTTATCTGTACGGCTCCATCAAAACAAATAATATCCTTAAAACCAATTTAAAAAAATAGTTTTTATGTTGTTTCCTAATGAATGCAAATTAGTGTTCAATTGCTTTAAAAATATTAAGCATCCGATGATTTCTTCTTATTTTCCGACTTCTCGGTGTCCTGGCGATCCTCCTTGCTCGATGCATCTGGATCCATGTAATCAGCGTTGAATCCCTCACGACGGCGTCTTGACACCACAAGCTCTCGCTCTTCTTTAGCGAAAACTATTTCTAAGTTGAGCACTCCTGAAAAAATGTGGCATGCGAGAGCACTCATCCGTGCTCTTTTTGCTTTCGGGCACTGTGACACCACTTTTTCACTAACCGATGTCAAACGTTTTCTTCGCCACTTTTCCGCTGGTGATGTAGTTTTTCGGAAGTGCGAACTTGATTTTGCGAGCTCCTGGCTGCAAAAATGCTATACACTTGTACGGACCAAAAACTCTTCCCCCCCCCTATTCTTTTGCTTTACCACTCGGACACTCACTTTCAGTTTTGAGTCGCCACACTTGGTATACACCTTGAACACTGGGTCAATTGTAGTCAACTCGGAAGTTCCTCCCTGAAGCGAGAAATCTCCGTTGCCATCAGTGTATCCCTGGTCGAGAAGATCATCTGGGTCTGGTCCTGAAATTAAGCTACTGTAGCACAAAAATGAAGACTTTTGAAGTGTTTGTGATAATGGAAAGTTGGTTAACTAGAACATTTTATCAAGTGATAAATAGAGGTTTCATTAATGTCTTTACTTTTCAAAAGGAAAAACTCTGTTGCTTAGACATCATCATTTTATTACGATAAGATGTTGAAACATCAAACAACGAAGTAAATCTGACAAGACCCTATCATACTTTCGAAGTACGCAAACGAGTAATTGAAAAACTCAAATTTAGTTTTTTATGGCTGAAAATTATGAATTCAGCGCGTACTCTTTTACAATACTAACCAGTGTCCTCCTCCCACAGCTTGACTCGCACATTTCGAGCTGGCTCATTCCCACACAAAAGACGCCCTTTTACAGCAATCGACTGGTCACGCAAGGCGGCAACGAGCCCAACAAGGGCGAGAAGCAAGGCAAATGTCTTGTTCATCTGAAAATCAAAAGCCTCCGAAAGAAAAATAACTTAAAAATTGAGTAAAACTGAAAAGTTGTGTAAAAGGAAAGGAGGCAGCGCAACTCTGTTGACATGTTAGCTCTTATCATCCGCGTGAAAAACCGTGTAACTCTTATCAATTGCACATTCAATAAACTGAAGTTTGATGCACCGCTTCATTTTTATAAACAGTTCATTTCTCCGCCCATTTAGTTTTCAAAACAAAATCAGGTACGGTTCAGCGAGTATCAAAAGTGATAACAGACAAATGGGATAACAGTTTTTGTTGTTTTATGAGTCACACATATTCGATGCTGAAATTTTATTAAAGTATTCAGTTTGAAAATTGTGGTATGATGATGAAACATAGAATCATAAAAAATCGAAGGTTCTAACAGCCAGCTTTCTCCATGCAACATCGAGTCTTTAAGGGGAGAAAAAGTCGTTGGGAATATCTTAGTGGGAGGGCTGGGAAACTCAAAGTACATAGATGAAAGAGTTTCAGTGAGTAAGTGACTCTGAAAATTCTAGAATTTGTCTGTAATCTGTTCTGCTAAACAATTGTCTACGGAAAACAGTAAAACGTCTTGAATCGGATAAAGATTCGCGAAATAAAGAGTTTCCAGCGAAAATTTCAGGTTGCTCAGGTGCTTAGTTGGTACGTTTATCGCGCGGACCACAGGTAGGCATGCTTTGTGATCTTGGGCGATGAAGTGGTCAGTCGATTTCTTCGATATATTGATACTCCCTTTCACAGTGAGTAGGACCATGCCATGGGAGTGGTCCGACTGGTCGCTGTTTGTCTGACATATAGATGAAAATCCAAATGCGTGAGAATTGAATCAATGTTCAATGTGATCTGTGAATGTATTGACGGAGGGAGTGCAAGCAATGTGAAACACTCTATTTTTCTAGAATCAAAGATACGCTTTCATGAATAGCTCGTTGAGCCAGGCTGATTTGTCACGGAATACGGCTTGGAAGAGCACACCCTGACTTCATTGACCTTCGTTGTCAATAAATCTATGTGCTTTCTCTCACTCTATCTGAATATCAAGACACCTATTTCAAATGATAATTATTTTTTTTTACGTCTTGTCCTTTCATTTATTCTCCCCCTTTTGTTCTTCGATCTATGATACTTTTCTGACATGCACTCCACCCTTTTCCCACGTTACCACTGGCCACCTCCAAAGTCGTGCGTCGCCTTCAACCTTTGCGTTATGCCGCAAGTTCTGCGTAATAAGGGTGTTCGAAGTGACAGAACCTTCGCTTTGCGTTTTGTTTTTGTAGTTCGCGGTGAGACCCTCGCATATTGAACGGCTATGATGTCGCGACATTAAAAAAACGCTTTCAATAACTTTCCGATCATCTACATTTCGTGCCACAGTGGCCGTTAGATACGCCAGGGTCTCGTTACTACAGACGAAAATGCAGGTTGAACACGTTTTCCGCGAGAAGACGCTGCATCAAAATTATTGTAGTTCCTTCTCATTGAAAGAGAATTTGCCATGCAATAATTGGTTCGCAGGGTATGAGCTTAGCTGATATTGAGAGAGAGAGAGAGAGAGCACGGAGATTTATTGACAACGAAGGTCAATGAAGTCAGGGTGTGCTCTTCCTAGCCGTATTCCGTGACAAATCAGCCTGGCTCAACGAGCTATTCATGAAAACGTATCTTTGATTCTAGAAAAATAGAGTGTTTCACATTGCTTGCACTCCCTCCGTCAATACAATCGCAGATCACATTGAACATTGATTCAATTGATTCAATTGAGCAAAATCCTGTGAAGACTCTTTTCTCATCAAAAAACAAACAAACTTTGATTCAAAACTACTCTAGAAACTCTTAATACTAGAAACGTTCTTAATCAGGACTCTCGTATTACGGAGTATTCGCTTTTCTCTGAAACTAAAAGCGAACGTATGATTTTGAGAAGGACACCATTAACCCAGCTGATAATTAGCGGAAAAATAGCAAGCCCCCGCCCCCCTCACATTTTTTTCAAATTTCCTGATTGTCTTTTTCTAAGTTTCTCACATCTTCTCTGAGCCTCGCCATTAGAAAACATCTCAAAAAAGTGGGCGGAGACGTGTGGTGTGAGTTCTTCTCCGTGGCCTGTGGCCTCTTCTCCGTCTTCTCACCATTCATCGACGTCGTCTTGCAGCCTGACGTCTCCTTCATTCTTCGTCCATCATGATCGCCAACTGTTCTGTGATGGGACTTCTCTTGCTCTTGTTCGCTGCCATCACATCAGCTCAATTCGAAATAAACTTTGATGAAGACGTGAGTTCTTGGAAATCGGTTCGAGGGTTCCGAATAGAGAAATGATGTCAAGTCTTTTGGGATTGCCAGAGCTGCAATCGTTTGCAATAAATGCCTAAACCACGTTTCTCTTCGCAATCTTGAAATTTGATTTATCAACTATTTCAACAGCGTAGACGGTGTATGCATGGAGAATCAGAAGCAATTTATCGTCTGACGAGGTCCGCGAGAAATGCTTTTTGGTCTTAAAGAGCCGGAGTCACTATGACAAAGTGTAGATTTGATTCCAATGAGTAATAAGAGCAAAACGCAAGAAAATGCAAAGTGATTAAAGATAGAATGTAATTGAGAGAAATAAGGGCATAAAGTGTTGTTAAGACACTTGAGCAACAATTATTTATAATGAAGATACAGTTAATGTCAAAAGAAAAGAGTTTTAAGACAATAAACTGGATGCCAGACCCAGAAATTCGAGTGCAGCAGTAGTTATGGCGTTCCAGGGGCAAAAAATGTAGTCATTATCTTCAGAATTAACATGTATACTCACCTAGTTTATAGGGCAGATGTCTGGCGTTACTAGTCGGGCCACTGGTCAGAGGCAAATAGTCTGTCCAATGATGGTGGAGGAGTAGGGGGTGTCTCTAGCATTGCACATAATGTTGATCAGTTTCGGAATCACTCTACGAACCAATATTACTCCATCTCTGGAATATTTCGTGATTTCGCGAATAAGAACGATGGGAATTTCAAGCTTTCAAGACGATTTACAATTTGGGGGACGTTACAAAAAGTACGGAGGAACATATTCATCATAGATTAACAAGTCTAGCTCAAGTCTCGCACAATTTTTTCATTAAACTTGTGGAAATCTTTGCTTAGTCTTGCAAAAATTCAACGTTTGGTCCAGACTTGTGGAATTTTGCTAAGGTAGCGTTAATCGGTGAGCAAGACTACAGAAGTGTTTTGTTCACTTTTTTCAAGCGAGTTTTGCTTTTTGCTTATATGCGGAGAAAATTTGAGAATGTTATCTGTGAAAAGTTCGAGATGACAAACATCACCAGAGAACGTCATCTGGAACATGGGCAGAGAAGTTGGAATTAGCAGCTTTGCCCAAAAGTGGCGCACCCAACGAATCTTGAGGTAGGACGGCGTCTATGATAGAAGCGTAGTAATTTTAGCAGAAAAAGTCAACGTCCATTAACCAGAATGTCGGGGAACAGCATTTTGAGTTTACAAAGAAACAATTTGCGACGGACTTCGTTGAACGCATTTCTTAATTGAAAAACGGTAACATCGATGTGCATTCTTTAACAATGTTATTTTTGACAATTTTCCGACAGTTTCAGCCAAATTCTCGATTTTTTTTTAAATTTCTTAAAGTTTCAAGCCGGATGAAACAAGTTCAGAATTCATGGCAAGATGCGCGGAATTTGTGAGTAGACGGGAACTTTGTCTGTTTCCTATATAAAATCGGTTATTTTAAATGTTCAATTGATTGACATTTTCTTGGGAATTTAGCAAAATTATTCACTTTTTAATAATTAATATACGACGGAATTGGACTACCGTAATGTTTCCTTTCGCACCGTCCCAGGATTACTTTTCTTTACCGTTACCTACTTCATAACACAGAGTTTTCTGTGTGCAATATCCTTTATCGCTTCCAGTATTCTAGAGCAATCACACGAAACAGTAAAGGTTCCAAGGAAGAATTGATTCGCCTAGATTTCATTACATTGATTCCATTTTGTTCTATTCGACTCAATGTGTAATGGGAAACATCGAAAGAAGGCCACGTCTTTAGATAGAAGGCAAATTCAAAAGCTGTGACTACACAAAACTTAATTTTTTCTCAGTATTCGTAGTTTTTATTATTCCGTAACCTGTTGGATGTATACCTATAATTGAAAAGAACTCTCCAATGGATGCAAGCTTCCTCAGGTGCGAATTTCAATTAACGAATTGCCGTTTTTCTGAACGATTACTGAGATGCTCTGACAATGCTTGTCTAACAGTTCTGGCACTTCTGGCATTGCTTGTTGCAAAATGAAACAGTCGTGTTTTTGGCCATTTTCATTGGACACCACATTTCTGCTGTAACAAGCTGAATTGTATTTATGATTTGTTCCCATTCTTTTATTTCTTCCATCGGATTTTCCCGAGAGACCAAAAAATTAAACAAAGTGCGATTGGTTTTGTAGGTGCACATAGCCTGAACCGGATATTCTAACGGCAAATTCACGCTCCATCTGTCAAATGTGTAAATGTCTCTTTTTTATGTTGGGAAGCACGCAAATCTTAAGGTTTGACACCTTTTCTACTGGAAGGAGAGGGGTTGGAAGGAGCCACCGTCATTTGAAGAGCGCTGTTCATGACATCATGTCAGAAATCGAAATAATAACGATAATTGATTGAAAAAAGGGAAATTTTGAAGCATTAATCATTATAGAAGAAGCTATATTGCTGTAAAACTTAAATATTGGAAAAACCCTTTTATATTGTTAAAATCGACATCATTTCCTAATTTCATGTTAATAACGGTTATTTTTCCCATAATTTAAGAGTGCGATGCTCAGAACAGGCGAATAAGGCTACCACGAAAAACCAAATAAGACCGTCTAGTCTCGTCTTTGTCATCGTCTAGTATTCGTCTGACGAGACAAGACGAAAGACGGCTGACTTGTTTCGTTTTTCTTGTAAGCCTTTCAGGCGAAAGCCACCCAAGCGATGAGCACCTAGCTCACTAGCTGGCCATCTCCGCCCTCTACCCATTCCGTGCGCTGAATTATGCAAGTTATATACAAGCGTTGAACGTATCTGAAGAATCAGTTTAAAAAATACGATTAGCTGATGGAAAGCAGAGAAATAAAGGATAACGTGCAAAAAAATAGACTAAACAGTGAAAAGGAGGATGAGCTAATTAAAATAAGGCAAAGATTCACTCGACTTTTGCTTTTTGTTCTTTCTACTATTAAACTACAAACTACTGCAACAAAAAAAAGCGTGTAAAACGAAGTAGAAACCATTTTTGGAAAATCTATTTACTTTAAAATGCATGATTAAATCAGTGAAGCCTATAAAATAATGATAGACGACTAAGTGACTAAGCACTTCTCATAACAGAACACTTCTATGGACTCGTTGAAGCCAATTTTTCTTAATTTGTTTTGTTGTTAGTTTTTCATAATAAAAACAATATTTTTTTTTAGTATTTGAGGAATAAGGCTACCAAGAAAGACGAAATAAGACCGTCTCGTCTCGTCTTCGTCAGCGTCTAGAATTCGTCTGACGCAGAGATAGACATTGTGTCACAACTTTTTTAAGACGAACGATGACGAGACGAAAGGATTCCAAGAAAGACGACCGATTTTTTTCGTCTTTCGTGGAAGCCTTAGTGAGAAATATGGGGAATATTACATAAAAAATCAATACATTGCTGAATTACTGAATTCAAGTATTGTTCATTCTGACGGAATTTTTCTTTTGAATTAAAGACCACCAATTACAATTTATTTCTCAGTTGTCGTCACTTTTTGTATGTTGTTCAAAAACCTTTCTTGCTTTTAAGGTTATAGGTAATATATGTTGTTTTTCATCAGAAACAAAGCAAAAAACCAAAAAACAAGCTGGAAATATTGTTTATATTATGAAGAAATAACAAGGGATTTTAAGAAATTGGAGAAAATCAGGTGGCTGTGGTTGATTTTTCAAAACTCCCCCCCCCCACCGCTTCTGAATTTTGATTAGTTTAGTGCGACGGAGTAATCCAGCTTTCTACATTTCTAATAGAATTATTCTCCAAGCGTTAGCTGTTAGTTTTTGAATTTTTATTTCTGAAATATTTATTTTAGAAACAAATGAAAGACTACGGTCTTCTATGTCATTTTTTATATCGCTTAACTGTAAAAAGTCTAATCTAGTAATTCGACTCCCTTATTGTGTCTTTAGATTTGATAAAAATACTGCGAAAGTTTCAGGATCACGTATATTGGCCATCTCAATACAAGCGTAGTCCCCCAGCAGCGGGATACGAAGGTGAAATGTTCGCATTCCCAGGACTTCGCGGCCTTCGAGGAAAGCGAGATCCGATGCACCATAAACGTGTTCCGCTGATGTCACTGAAGGGTCTTCGAGGGAAACGTAATCAAATCTTTGCCGGAAAAGAAGAGCAGTGAGAGCAATTCATAAGAACAATAAAAAAGAGTGAACTTGATTTGGTGTTTGTGGTGAGTTTATCTGGTTAGATCTGCTTCTATTGAAATTTACATCTCTGAATCGCCGTTACCATTTTTTTAAAGTTCAATAAAAATTCAATACAATAAAAGGGCAGAAATATAATTTAATATTGCTTTCAACATTACTGATGGCATCTTGTTTCTGCGTAAACCGTTTTCAATCGATGAAAATACCGCTCTGAAAGCTTTTGAAGCTAAATTTTAATACAATTTTTTTCGGTCAATTTTGAGCTTTGAAAAAATAAAAGTGTTACTAGAAGTTTCAGGGCAATTAACTTTAATTCATTAATTTTAAACAGCGTTTCAGAACTTCCCAACACCGTTGCTTGTGTTTGAGTGCTTTATTTTCAACCATCGACATTCCTCTTCATCGCCTTGCTTCCCTTTTTGTCTTGTTTTATTTCTTCTTTCAGTTCTAGTTACTGTACGCTCGAATCATATTCATTCTGCCACACACCCTCGATTCATTTAAATTCTGAAAATAAAGCCATCTGAGTTGTTTGACGTTTCTATATATAATACAACAAGTTCGTTGTAAAGGCGTCACTTATGCAAATGGTTCTCTTGAAATTCAAAAAAAAGCTAAAAGTGTGGAAAACGTACCAAAACAAGCAGACGGGTGTAATGCACAGAGCAAATTGTTTTCTTTGTTCTTTAATAGGAAGCTGTTTTCGCTGCTTTGTCTCACAACAATGCAATTCAAAATATGCACAACCGAAAAAGGTATTTTTAGGGACATCTTCGTCGGAGAAGAAGCTAAAAACTCGGAATGATTCAAAAAACTTTTCAGTATACCTCACAGTGAAAAATACTATAGAAAAATAGGGAGCGTCAGCATTTATTTCAATATTCTGAAATATGCTAACCGTGTCAAATTGTGTAAATGTGTATAATACATGTAGATCATAGGTATTTATGATTGCCGTCATTGTGGTCCATATTCACACTTGCAGGGGCCAAGGCATATGCTTTGGTTGAATGAATGTGTTATATAAAGAGTCTTGTTCAAACCAGATTTAATACAAAATATCAAATACCGACCGTCAATTATGGTGGCGGGAACATAATGACCTGGCCCTGTTTCATCCTTCAAACTGCCGGTCCTTTTCGTCGTATCACTAGGACTAAGTGACCAGTTCGTGTACGAATAAATCTTGGAACAATCGGTCGCACTTTTTTTTTGATCTATTCGAGCTCGCTTCGTATTCCAGTAAGATAACTGTCCGAAACACTCATCTAATAACATAAATGTGAGCCCAAAAAATAGGATCAGCTTATCCCTTCCGCTTAGAATTGGTTCGCAAAGCACCGCGTGAGAGCCATAGAGTGGCCCAGTCAGAGTCTGCAAACCAAGAAGCTTGGGTTCAGATCGCACTTTCTGTTTTGGACCGTCTCCTTAACTCCATGCAAAGATGTCAGGTTCTCATGAATGCCAGATGCGTTGCAATAAAACATTAATGTTTTTATTTTGTATTCGGTTTTCATTCATGTGTCTTATCTCTAGAATGTTACAAACAGAAAACCCACAAGGGATACTTCACTTGCCGTTGATACACGCCTGTCTATTCTCTCGTTCTATGTAGAACTATCGAAAGAAACAGCTTGGAAGACTAACCTGAACAGGTAGTAGAGACCTCAGTCATCATCTTGCTAATCGGTCTTGTATACTGCAAGCTGGGAGTTACTTCCTAAGCATGGTGGCACAGACAGGAATAGTATTTTCAATGTATTTGAAAATGTTTAAAAGTAAATAAACACGTAAGATAATTATGAACACAGCAGTAAACATTCTCATATTGCTGACGTGGATTGCTGATTTTTTGTCATGTCATCTTTTAGCGACTTACTCCTGCTTCTGGTTTGTCGACCACTATAAACGACGTCTTTGAACACAGGCTTTTCGGTAACTGGATTCCCGATTGGTGGCAATGCTGTAAATTAAGTTGGTCTGCGAATTGGGTCTTTAACACTTACTAAGTAAAACACCCATGATAATGCCAACTTCCCGCTCTCTTTTCTTTTTTTCTGCGATTAGATCTGTGAAGAAGTCTATAAATCGACTTTTAGCATAATAGTATTTGTCTTCATGCTGGGTTTCGTTCATTGAACTCTCTGCTTCAAATTCGTCAAGGATTTGAGCCATTTTCAGCTCATATGTGGCTTGGTTGATCTGTAAAAATTAAATACAATTTCTACTTTTAATAAATAAATAAAACGGTGCAAAACTGATTGAGAACTTACATCATTTTTTCTGGCAAGCTTTTTTTCCGCAGCTCGTTTTCCTTTCAGATATTCGGGACATTTTCTGAGTGATATCTTCTCTCTAAACTCTCTTACTTCTCTGATTCTGTTTTCTCGCAGCTGACTTCGTAGCTTAACATATTGAGCTTCCGCTAGAACGGCACGTCGAAGAATATCTGATTTCCTGAAAAATGAAAAGTTTATTTCAGACGAATAGAGCTCATTCGAAAGTACTGCTGATAATAGAAAAAAAGCTTACTTTTTTTCGTATTCTTCTTTGGTAATATGATCTTCTGGTTCCGGTTCTTCGGAGGGTTCCTGTCGGATCGAAACTTTTGGCAAAGCACGATCGCGTTTACCTCCTCTTTTTCGTTTTCCCAAAGCTTCTGACATATTTTCAATTCTGCAGTACTCCTCTTGTTTCAAATCAAATAAATAAAAATTGGAATGACTTTTCGAGCAAAAGAAAAATTCTAAATATACAGAAAAAAATTCACCGCATAGGGATGGGCGGAGCTTCGTAAATGTACAGCGCAATAGCCGCTTGCAGTTTTTGCAATTGCGCCGCATGCTTTTTTTTTCACCGCTAAAAACATAATTTTGAAAACTTTTCGCTCCATGAGCTCGAGATGCGCGTTATTGCTTCAATACTTTGGCGAGCGCCATATTTTGTTAAAAGATGATTGGCTAAATGCTGCTATCGACTTCCTACACTCACGTATTCCTCAATCGAAAAGATTTGTAAGTTAAAATTTAAAAAATAATATAACTCGATGCCGCTATATATTTAAAATATTGAACATTTAATAACTCATATATCATATTGTAACCCATTTGCGAATTTTGGTAAGTTCCAAAGAAAAATAAAATTTAAGCGAATTCAGACCGATTATGAAAAAGCTCTAAAAGTATTATTTCTTTATTTTATTTTCACAATCCCATAGTGTTTGCAATAAAAAGGAATAAAAGGAAGCAATTGAGTCGAGTCTTAACAAAATGGCGTTTAAGAATAATATTTATCTAACCTCGCATTACATGGTAAATATGGGCAACTTCCTAGATATTGTCCTTGCTACTAGCACCGAAAAAGACAGATGAATACCGAGAAATGAGTCATAGCATTTTGAAACCTGGGGCTATTGGGAAAATTGACAGGCCTGTATAAAATGATATTAAAACCCGCAAGAGCTCGAAATCAAGTTCAATTTAACTTACTTGTTAAAATGACCAAGGATGACTGAATCGCATTTCCATCCGTATTCTATGACTGGATGAACGTACATGCCATATTGGCGGAAATAGAACAATGGAATTTTAGAATGAAAGGCTTCTATAATCTGACGTTGCGTTTCAATGAATTCATGCCAACCTTTGTACTATAACATAGACCGGGATCTGCAATTGGCAATCGCTTTGAGTAATACGATTTAATTTTAATATTTAATCTTCAGCGCGCACGGATCCGTCTCGTTCCTTATAGCTAAAAGGTTTTTCAGTGATGAAAAATTATTTGTACTGAAAGGCCCGACAAATGCCCGGGCCAGAATTCGAGTTCGGGCGCGGCCCGTGGCAATTGTTGCAATGCTCTCTTCTGTAATTAATCCGGACACCATTGTTTTCCCGTCTATACTTGTAATAGCGTCTAATAAAAGAGCGATTGGCCTCGCCACATTTTCATGAGAAAGACTTCTTAGGACTATGTTTCAACGATTCTCTTCAAGATTCGTTTGAGGTGTGACTACTTCATTTGTTGTTCCGAGTTACTGTAAATAAAGGGTTGAGAGGCAACCAGAAAGTTGGTTTAAGATAGACCTTATCCCAGACACTGCAAAAAAGAGTAAGTATTCTTTTTACCTACAAGTATGCGCGTGTCTAAGCTATGAAAATGGATGCATGCTTCACAAACCTATTCAAAAACACTATACAAATCAATCATAATATCAGGGAAACGCAGCGTCTGTCAGCAGAATTCAGGTGAAGGTTCGAAGCATTTTTTTTTCAAACTTTTAGCCAAATTTAAAAATATTAAGTAATAAAGAATTAAAAAAAATAGAGTACATAACCGTAAGACATAACAGCCGCAGTCTTGTAAAAATATAGAGTTTCTGGTTCCTGCGAATTTTTAATTCCCTGAGCTCGCTTCATTTGGTCTCCCAACTGTAATATTAAATATTCAGAGCGATGAAAAATTTGCTAGTGTCGTCTTGGATCAATGGACATGTTCCAATTTTCCATCCTCATCATTTCCTGTTTTTGCTAGCTACGGCATATCTAAAGACATAGAAAGCCAGAATCTACAGATACCTATTGTTTGCCAGGTACCTATTCAAAAACTTCAAAGTTTTGCAATGCTTTGTTATTTAGATTAATGGCCTTATTGATGTTGGTAGTCCGTATTATCAGCAGTACTGTCATTTAAGTGGAAACGGAAACAAGGAGGATAATTCTGGGTTCGATAAAGTGTTTCACGAGAAGGAAGATGATATCGATCAAGTAAGATTTTTTTCATTTATCGCGTAATTAAATAATACAGTACGCAGAAGCCTTCCCGCCTTCTGAAACTCACATTAATTGATGGAGAAAATACGTTGCATGCAATTGAGTTCTGGAAATGCCCTCAACTATCGATTTACATAAAACCGGGTGCAAAGATTCTTATTGAACCGCCGTGTGCTATCCGAAAAGGCACTTTTCTTCTGAAGCCAAACAATTGTAAAATTCTTGGAGGTGAAGTTCTACCACTCTTGAATTCTTGCTTCCCTGTAGAGCAATATTCACGAATACTTAATATCAAAAAATCTGAAGAGCCTTTATCCGCTACTAAAGAAAAAGCCGTGGCTGAAAGTGTAGCTGTAGATGCTTCAAATTCACATAATGCTACGTTGCCTGGCCCTTCCTATTCTTGTCTTGCGGTGCCTCCTGCTGTTCCAGGTCCATCCGTAACGATAAGACGGTATTTCCAAAAGAAGCCTCACCCACTCACGTAAGTATTTATTTAACTAAATTACAATACTTATTTCAATATTGTTCTAAAAACGAGGCTTTATAGTTCCTCGATAACGAAAGATCCAGAAACAAGAGATGCTTCTCCGGATCTTTTTGATCGCGATGAGGAAAATGATCAATTTGGTTTGATGATATATATTAATGTTATCCTATTTGTTGGACTCTTTTAGAAGATGATCATCGGTATTCAACTTCAAGAAAGCTTATTAATGACACTGTCCTTGTTTCTACACTTTTAAGCAGAAAACAAAATGATACAGAAGATTTTGAAATGAGTCGTCGGCTGCCAAGCAGGTCACCGAGAAAGCGGCATTCTATAATCACATCGTCTTCAGAAGCTGTGAGTTATATACCTTTGCAATTTTTGAAGTCTTTCATAAACTGTTGTTTGAGTGTTATTTACCAGACCCGCCGCTCTACTGGGTTGCTGACATCCCGGCGAGCCGATCCAATGGATGAAATACTGGAGAATATGATTGAAAAGGGCGAGGAACCTGTCAATTTTCCGAAAAATTCCACAAAATATATGTTTGAAAAAGCGTCAGAGCCCCCTAAAAAGAAAATAAAGCCCGAACCAGAGAGTGATGATGAAATTGAAATAATAGAGCTTGTCACTCCACCTGCTTCTACAAAAAGTAAAGAACGGCCTAACAGGAAAACAGAAGAATTGAGAAGCACAAATTCAGAAGAAAGAGAAGATAATGAAAACCAAGTTTCGATGACATCTGATGAACGAGCTGCTCTTAGTGCATTCTCACAGTTGAAACTTTCTTCAATATCCGAGTGTACAAAGAAGATGAAGTATTCAATTGGATCACGACGTTTCTACCTTCTCGCTTTCATTGAAGATATTTCTGAACCGTTACGAGTCGTTGATAATATGTGGACAATGAAAGTGACATTGAAAGATGAGACGGGAGGAACAGAAGCCTTCATTGATAATCAAACTCTTCAATGTCTGATTGGTTACACGTGTGAAGAAGCTATCGTAAGTTCTGGTGATGTTTGTTTCTTTTCAAATTTATAAATTACAGGCCGTTAGAAAGTCAAGTGATTTAGAGAAGCGGAAAGATGGAAAAAGGAGGCTGGAAGCTTTAGAATTACAGCTACAGAGATTGGATCTAATATTTGAGGTCAGAAACATCAAAGTCACTAAATGCATTTGTTACATTTAATGCATAATCGAAAAAATATGTATTTTATTCGTAAAATGTTCTTTCTCAAATTATCTTTACCTAAAAATACGATTGTTTTCTTCCACTGTTCTCTTATCTTTATTTGCTTTAATATTCCGTGTAACTTTTCATGTGACCCTTTAGTGAAACTCAAAAAAACAGAACATGGCGTTGACATTTACGATTTTTTGACATGAAAAAATGGTAAAGGTACTTGAATTTTTTCAAATTTCCATTTTCAGATCGAGTTCTTTGCTGGCGGAACAAATTCCTACCCTGTGATTAGATCGATGAAAACATTGGCAGAACAAATTGATATTTATTAAGCAGGTTATGTCAGTTTGAATGTTCTTCAGAATTGATTTATTAGAAATACATATTATGTTATATATTATCCATTCATTCTTCTCCTTAGTCATTTAAGGCTGGTATATTTGTATTGATGATAATATATTCACAGAATTCAGTATAGACACAAAAAAGAGTTTCTCATCGGAAGTTAGATCTACACTGTAAAACTACAACCACTGTACATAATGTAACGGCGAAGATTCCAAAAGCCCAAGCAGTCAATGTGTGTTTTCGTTCCTTAATGTATTCTATGACTTTGTTTGGTGGCTTCTTTGATAAAATTTGTCCTGAAAATGAACAGAAGTAAATACTGCTTATTCAATGACTAGCATACTTTCATGTGGTGGAATTACGCGGTAAATATACACTGGGGGAGGTTCGTTAAAAATTTCGGACGTCGAAAGAGCAGGTGGTCTGATAGTCTGAAGCTCGTAGTTCTGCATTGTCAGAGTTTCAGGACTCAAAAACTGGAAATCGTTGAGAGTCCGAGGAGTATGATTAGTCAGGCGACGTTCACCTTCCTAAAGATACTGCTATTTTTCGAAAACTGAAAAAGTGAATGGAATACCAACTGCAATGTCGCAACGCAAACACTTGAGGATTTCACTCGGTGAGACTTCGAACGGATCATATCTTCTTCACGTGCTGCACTTGTTTGAAATTCTGTGGCTGCCGAAGTTGCTGATCGAGCCTGCATATTCAAGTGTTAGATAACCCTGTTAATATTCCTTATACCCCTTAAATGTATTAAAGCTATGTCAAATCTTTGATCGGATCTAGTCATGAGGCTCACTGGTTATCTCATGAATAGAGGAAACTCTGGGTGCCACCTTTTCCGCGATGGGATAGAAAGCAAATTCCGGGAAATTGAAATTATCAAGAAAATTTTGTTCTTCAGTAATCAACTAGATACGCAAGTTGCTTATGATCAAAGGAAACATTCTGGAAGTTAATCGGCGAAAGCGGAACCGGTTCAGTGATTCTTTCGTCTGTTGTAAATAAATTTACCTTTTGATGTTCACTTTTGTAAAACCCACTACAAGACGATCTTCGTTTGTAATACAAATGACGGTGTTCAATTTCTGTACGAGCTGTCATCTAAAAAAAGGATCGTCATAAACGGAAGTTTCCGCAAAGTTTCAGAATTCCCCAAAAATGAAAATAAAAATTCGACTTCAAATTGCTTTGTAATTAAACGAGCTGATAATGATTCAGATGAAATGATCAAACAACCAACGATACATTTTTGGAGATCACACTTTAATTTATCCATATCATACTATTTAAAGATCTCACACCGTCCTTGAATTTTCAGAGATTATTTGCTTAAACACTTCATTTACTTGTAAACAGAATTCGAAAAACAATAAAAACGTTTCGTTCGACAGAGAAGTTTTGGAAAATGAAATGGAAACAATTGAAAAATTGGAAATGAGGGAGCAGCTCCGCCCCGAACCTTCCCTCAAATGGAAACTCGATAAGAGAAGAGACAAGAAAAGAGAGAAGTGAAACAGCTAAATTTCATCGGCTGAAGTAATTCGATAACATTATCAGAGAAATAATAATAGTAACTTCTGGAGGCTCTCTTATCACCAATACACATTTCTGCTTTAAAAGTGTTTAACCTTCGCAGATAACGCAGCAAGCAGCGACCTTTCGGAGAAGGAGACGCACACCAATGGTGTTTTTACTTCTGAATGTGTATCTGAGTAAAGCTTATCCTGAGTATATTTATCAGTAGAGGAAAGATAGTTTCATAAAAGTCGGTTCAGAATCACCTTCAAAACATGGAAAAACTGGCCTAACTTTCTCCAAATTCAAAGCTCTTCCAATGAATCTACTCAATTTTAAACTATTAATAACTTTTCACGCTCTTTTTTCTTTTGTAATCTTTTTGTTTTAGGAATTCGTGCTTTATGTAAAAATCCCGCTATTTTTTTTAGGTAAAAAGCAAAGCAAAGGCTATTTTTAAAGTACCGTCTCCTGCTAATATATTCGGTTTTCATGTTCCGACACGATTAAGAAACAAGTCTCAGGATCCTTCGATTTACTTTCTCAAAACGATTCAAAGTCTCAAACAACGCGAAGAAGGAAGCGTAGGTGTGTACATAGTTTTCGCTGTTCAGAAAAGTGATGCCATAATTTTCTGATAAAGCGGTAACATTCCGCGAATTAGGTGATATCAGTAATGTGTGAAACCGACCGTCACATTGTCTGAACCTTTCCAACCACCCAAAAGCGAAAGAAATTAAATACTCATTTTATTGTGACATATTAGAGATATTTTCAACATTTTTGTATAATTTTAAACCAAAAAATAGATTTAACTATTATCTATCCGCGAGTACGTGATTTTTCGTTTGAAGGCGGTGCTTGGGTCTCGTTAGGGGATAGCGCGTTTTAACGCGCCAATTTAAAAATTGTAAGAAAGCACACACACTGCGTTTGTGATTTATTCAGTTTAATAAACAGTTTAAGAAATTTGGCAATAAAAATTAATTTAAAAAACATGATTTTCGAAGCAAAATATAGAAAAAATTTCAATATTCGCTTCAATTTTCGAAAAGAAATCACAAACGCAGTGTGTGCGCTTTCTTACAATTTTTAAATTGGCGCGTTAAAACGCGCTATCTCCTAACGAGACCCAAACACCACCTTTAAACGAAAAATCACGTACTCGCGGATAGATAATATTTACCGATTTTCAACTGCGCTATCTTTATCTTTAGATCTACTATCTTTAGACTTTTTTCCCTTTATTTATTAATTTAAAGTTATTTTAAGAAGTATGAAAACACCCAGGAAAAATGCTTAACATTTCAAAAGGCGTACATTTTTATCGAGCTTCAAAGTGTTCTGATTGCTATGCACTCATTTTCATCAGTTTTCGTGACGATTTCGCGTGCTCTAACTTTGCCTTTTTCAATCTTGAAGAGTGATTATACATAAGAGGAACGAAAAACGATAGTTTTCTCTTCACTCTTTAAATAATTTTAAATTCCTCAAAGTGTAGTCCATGATAAATGATTATTTTTTAATATGGCATCCGATTAACTTGCTTGCTGTAAAACCGTATACATCAGAATTAAAATAATTTGTGCAGACTAATTCGTCGTCTAAAGTACAATGCTCCGACGTCACACCTTTAAATTTCGAATCATTCGAAAATAGCGAGGAGGTTTGAAATTCATTTTTCCGGTGCATAAAACACTTCTGGCCTCCACTGAGATCAGTTTATATCAAGAAAACAGTTCTTTAAGTGAAAAATAATGCGGAAAGCACCGTGATCACTTGCAAAAATTGCCCAAATTCCGGGAAATTCGCCAAAATCTACCAAGTAACACTTTAGAATCGGGCGAAGATCGCGGTAGATTCGTTTATCTAATTTTTTGATTCCCAATGAATAAAAGTTCATTTGTTATGCCCTAATTTGAGAATTTAGAAGATGTAATGGTTTGTGCTGCCATCAGTGCTCAATATTCCACAGAAAAGGTATATCTGAATCCAAAAAGTGATAAATCCTAAATCCAACTGTCAGCCTGCGCTCATTCTTCACAATTCAAGCTTCGGTATCCTTGAAGAGGTTCGTAAAATCGTAAATAATAACCGGAACATCTGATAACAACCGACTGCATTTGCCACAGGATCGCCTTTTGTGAGCAAGTTGTTTTGTGCACGTTGGTAGTTCTGAAATTCACTTAATTAACTCAAAAATCGCAATAAAATCTTGTTTTCAGTCACGCTAATTTCTTATTTTGACTTTTTCTGAAATCACATCTGAAATTCTGACTTTTATTGACCATTGAGAATTTCCCTGAACAAAACTGAAGGCATATGTTTGAAGACAAAAGGAATTGGGTAAAAATGAGACTGGATATAGGTATAAAGCGTTAAATCGCAAGGCTGGAAAGCCTTGAAAAATAAGAGGAAATGGAAAATTTTATTTTCCTTGCACACAAGAATCAAAGAAACGTCGAAGGCACATAAATCGATAGGAAAATTCTGAAAACATAGAAAAGAGGTTGCTACAATAAGTGTGGTTTTTAATCCCTGTAGGCCTGGAGAATTCTTGAGAATTGGAAAATAAAAGATGAAATCACTTGCAAAAAATTACGATGTGAGACATTAAGAGTGTCAGGAAGGTGATATATCGAGGCGAAGACTTCATTTCATTCTTTGCTTTCCGTTACCATTATGAAATATGAACTTGAGTTCTCAAACCACGTGAAGAGAATAGCTGAAAATCGGAAGGAAATACCTTTCACTTTGATAAATTCAAAATGAAAAGAGAAATTGGGATTATATTTTTTAAAAGAAACTGATAAAATAAGAGGAGCCTTACAGGGAAATGCTTTTACCACCCGCCTCTACCAGTTATGTTGGAATTCGAAGGTTGCGACGAGGTGGACGGCAACGACGACGAGGATGCTGTTAATCGAGATGTAGCTGCTTCGATCTGCAAAAATGAATGTTATTGCATGTTAAATGCTCTCTCTCATGTATATCGGGAGAATTCAGCAATAGTCGAAGACTCTTCCATTAAACTGACGATGTTTAAAAGGGGGGGGGGTTTCAGCTTCATTTAAATCAAACAACAATTTAGTGAAGCAACATGGAACAGTAATCGTTTGGAATATTTCTCGAGCTTTCGTATTTTAATTGTCACAAAGGCTTTATGCATTTTAATCGAGCACGACATTCTAGTTGCTAGAAGTCTTGTTACTTCATTTTTTGGAAGGTCCAAATACGAACACCTAAAAGGGATTTAGGCGAGTGAGGAGCTATCAACTTCAGCAAGTTCGAAGGAGAGAGAATTTTCATTGTTGGTTCCGGATTTTTTTATTCCTCGAGACAAAAAGCGACACTTCGGACGATCGCCGATGAGATAATTTGTCTTACTGCGAAAAGAAATCTCAATATACACATCGAGGAAAATAAATGATCACTTCTTGGACCACCATCGCCCAAGATCGGAACGCTTGGGAAGCTTTGATCCGCACCCTCACAAGCGATTAATGGATCGACTAACTATCCTAAATAAGTATGTAAATTCCGGATTTCTCTCTCTGACCGCGTAAACATATGAAGCTAAAACAAAATTTGGGTGAAATCAATTTCTGTTTCGCAATGTTTGCTGATGAGATGGAGCATGGAGCATAGCCCAGCAGCATTCTTTTCTGATCTTCCTATCTGGATCCACGGATATGAGCTGCGTCTTACAGTCGTAGGTGATTGCTCCCGAAACCATAACTTGTTGTGGATGCGCTTCATTAGCGTAACAAGAAACCGAAGGTTTTGCGAACGAGGGTGACAATTTTTTACGCATTCGGTGCCGTTTCGGTGCGTGACAGCAAAGGGACACTTCTGCATTCGAGTCAGCTAGTTACTTGCGGATAGAATTGCGGTCGTTGGAACAAGAAACAGGGCCAGTCGAAACTCTTTTTTCACGATTCTTCTCGTAGAGTAATTGCTCATTTTGAGTTCCGAACTCGGTGGATTTCTACGAACTCATTTTCTCATGGTCTTGATTTTATCCGAGTGATGAAAGTGCGATGTATTTCACTTTTTTGGACGATTTTCGAGGGTGTTGAGCTCTTAATTTTCCTCAAGCTGTTGTTTGAGAGGTTCCGAGAGTCGTTCCGATGGTACGTGGGTCTATTCCCTCATAACCATCTCAATAGTCGTATCACTAAATACAAAATTGGCTACCATATCTATAAAAATGAAGCGAGCAACTAGAAGAAGGGGACAAGGCAACTATAATAAAACATGCTGAAAACACAAGTACCACAAGAAATGCGCCAGCGCTCTCCGGTTTGCGCGGAAACTTGTCTTATCATACTTTTGCCGGACCCTGTTTCCGCACGGCAGCATTTCATAATCGCATCAGGAGGAAAACGGATCAGGAGGAAAGCATCACAATGTAAGCGTCACCCTGTTGAAGAAATAGGTGATGCGATTTTTTTTTTGATCGCATCGAGTTTTTTTTAAAGGAAATTCTGCAAATGACAATCAAAAATAGTTTCTAAAACATCTAGAAATAGCTGATCTTCGGAAATAATTGAATCTTATGAAAAACTGTCCAATATTTCATATTTTTATTTAATTTGCACACTTTCCATCACAGCCAACACGACAGAAAAACTCACTCTTTTTAACAAAGTCGCGGATGGGAGCAAATAGACTGGCAGGGCTGTTTTCCGTGTGCATGATTCGGTGGAATAGATCTGAAAAACAATTGGCACAGAAATTGGAGCATTTCATCTAAATCATCTAAAACTATAGCATAGAGCTCACTCTGTTTGGAATCAAAATACTGATGTGAGCATCGATGAGCTGGTCGAAAGCTTCTAGAAAGTACCAGAAGAACGAAGTGCAGAATGTAGTCATAAATAAGATGTGATGGTCGATCTTCAAATACTTAAATTTAATCAATTAAATTTTAAACTAGCATCGTTGCCTGCTGAAACAAACCCCTACGGGAAAAAAGATAGCTTGAACGAGCGCACTTAAGAATGAAAAATCCTCAAAGCTTTCTTTCTCACGCTCAGATAACTTTAACTTCACAATTTCAGAAGTTTCCATGAACATTTTAAACGCTTCCAAATCGATATGAATATCCTTGATGGCTGGAACAGACGTGGCGATATGCTGAATTTGTTTCTCAATTGCCGGAAGGCTCTGAATTTAAAAATGAAGGAACCAATAGTGATAGAATGATTTTACATTTGAGCTGAGGACTTTCTCCATCAGTTTCTTGAATATGACCTCAAAATTGACGATTCTTGTGGAGGATTGTTGCGATTCTGCCACCACAGTCTTGAGAGTAGCCACCAGGACTCCAAATCTCTTCTTAAACTATGACAACTTATTTTCAAAGAGCTTCAGCTAAAAGTGTGCCAAAACTGCTAAAGGCGACCTCGAAGCTCACCTCATTCGAGAGCGCTGGCAACTTTGAAGTTTCCATTCTTGGCCGTAACGTCCATTTGATAGCTTCTTCTATTATCTTTCGAAGAGTCTCATTCATATCGAAAATCCAGTTGTGCGTTGGATCCATCATTCCGAATAAGACAAGCTTCAGAAAGAATCGAGAAAGTTTGCGCCCATATCAGAATAGGAAAGAAGTATTTGAAAAATTAGAACACGGAGACAGTAAAGTTTTAGTCTATAAATAGGTTTTCACAATGCATAAAATATACGAGAACCACTTTCAAAATCAACTGCATCAGACTATAATGTTGTAGAGGAAGTAGGAGAAGTAAGTAGTTAAAGCTCCTATAATGTTGTCTATCTTGCTTTTAAGTGATATTTTTTTAAATCTGATTCTACTTTCATTTGGCTCAAAATGTTCACTGGCTGCCCACCAAAATGGAATGCAAATAAAGTGACGGCTGCAAGCGCCTGGCTCTACGGAATGGCAAATACTGAAATCCCGAAACAAAACCTAACCATAATACGCACATGCCTGTTTTCATTGATGCCCAAACTGCCACAAATATCAGCGCTAATCGATATTGAGTTGAAAGGCAACATAAAGAACTCCACAGACACGCTGATATAGCGCTAGTGCGCTTGACAAGTAGCTCCACCAAAATATGGGCTAGAAATGCGAATATTTCGCTGACAACTTTGGAATTAACTATTTTCAATACATGTGACAATTCCAGATCGATGCTGGTCAGTCATTTTCTGTGTTCCTATTTTTTTGAGCGGGAAAACCGGAAATTTATTAGAAAACAATGAAAAAAAGCACATGAAAACCGAAATAGAAAGAAGTAAACGAGATCGACATCGCCCGCCGGGAGAACAAATGTGGGCGGTCTTCCGTATCAGTACACCGTCTTATTGGTGGGCAAAAGTTTAGGGAAAATGGGAAATGGGAAAGAAAAAAAGAGATAGAAAAGAAGAAGTTAAGATCGATGACCGGAGAGTAAATATGCATCAGCGTTAGCGATTGTTGAGACAGAGCGAAGGCGAATATGAAACGAACATTTGAATTTGAAACGAAAGAGACGTTAAGGATACGGTAGCTCTGGGAAAACCAAAAAAAAAATATCGGAAAAGTAGATGAAGGATTCCGAATTGCTTACTGCTTCGTTTTCTTGTATGACCTCGGCGGAATTCTCTTCTGTCTGAAATGTGTAAATTCAGCTTTCAATTTCTTGTCGATGAATTACAGACCTTCTAAGTTTCGTTATGTAAGACCAAAGATAACTCCTGACTCTCTGCACAGTAGTTCCATGCTTGGCAGCAATTTGACTCAACTGTTGCGCAGTGAGCTTCGTTTGCCCAGAATAGCAGATGCATCTCAGTTCTTCGTAGAAATCACTCTGAAAATCGCTTCATGGTAAATATATACCGACTAAGATTTCCGCTTACCGCAAGTTTACCGCTGTTTTTTCGTCTGCTTTGAGTTACCATAAAACCCGCCACTTGCTGAAACTGAAGACGTTAACTATTGATAATAACGATGATAATATTGGGATAAGACTTCCAGTAAAAGTAAAATGACTCGCTTACTGACCTTGGTCTGCTGTTTTCCTTTCGTTAAAGAAGTTCCCAACGTCATGAAAACTTCGAAAAAAAGAAGACAGAAACTGGAGAGAAGCTGAGACCATTTCTCTCCTGTAATGGGATGGGGAAGCTGCAACGGAAGCTTGCAATTCAGAATTTTGAATTTTCGTTATTCTTACTGAAATTAGCACTCTCTCCAGCACAGCGCTCATCAATGCCATGCGACTCCATTCTGCTTTTTTCCGTTTATGAACACCGTCTTTGTAGTCTAGAGACTTCCGATAACTTGATGAGACGTCAGAGATACTGATCGTCTTGTTGTTGTACCAGCAATCAATGTTAGTGCACATTTCAATGTCGGTCTCTTCGATGTCGATTCCCTGAAAAATGGGGCCAATATTCAATGGCTACCTAATCTTTGGCTACTTGATCAATGGCTACCTGGTAATCAATGGCTACCTGATATTCTTTGGCTACTTTTTCCTTTGATTATCAATGGCTACCTATTTTCAATGGCTACCTAGTTTGTAGCCATTGATTTAGTAAATACGATTTCCACGCAAAAATGATCTAAAAGTTGAAAACTATTCAGAAAATGAGCAAAATTTAATTTAATTTTCAAAATTTTCAAAAAATTCAAAAAGTAGCCATTGATCAAGTAGCCAAAGATTAGGTAGCCATTGAATATTGGCCGAAAAATGGAGCGTTTCCAATGTTCTCGGAAGTCGCTCACTTGATATTCTACAAGTCTCAAAAGCATATGCTTGGTAATGTCGAGCAGTCTGATTGGATATAATCCTTTTTTTCTGCAGTCCAAGAATCCTCTTTGGAAGAAAATTAAAAGATTTAGAAGACTATCCTGTAAAAAAAAACAAGTTGTAGCTGGACGGACGGACATAAAGGAAATGGAAAGCTCACTTCGGATTCATCCTTCTTGAGCCAAGAGCATTTATCAATGCTATACCTCAGGTGATATTTCAAGCTGCTGACACAATTCAGATAGTCAATAATACCGAGGCTCAGAAACGGGGTTAATTGAGTTTCCATGTTCCGTTTTTGTCGTCCCCAAATTGCTTCAAAAAAGGAAACAATCAATGAGTGGAAGTTAGGACAGACGCGAGGTGGGCGGTACAGTAGTGCGTATGTTTAAGCGAAATGAAGGTCATTCACTGGCAATGTTTTCTTCGTGTGTGCCATGACACATTTCGTAATCTATGTTGGAAACCGAGGCGTCAAGCGAGAATTTGAATGATTTTTTGTTTTTTTTTTGTTGAGGAGTCAATACTTCAGGAGAGCAGCATCTTTACTGAAATACGCTGCATGAATGCCACACATCGTCGCTGTGCGATGACGGAATCGATTTTAGGCGAACGATTTTTGAATTGGAGATTTATACCAAACAATTATTAACGTCGAAGTGCATCAGAGTATATCTGAAATTGTATTATAGCTGAATAGAGCCCACCAGAGAAGGGCGGAATTCCGCATTCCGCATTCCGCATTTCGGTTTCCGCCGTTTTTTTCATTCCGTCTTCCGGATTCCAGATTCCGTGAAAAAATTTGTTTCCGTTTTCCGGATTAAAATTCTGTGAAAAAATATTTTTTTTCCGTTTCCCGCATTCCGGATTCCGCGATATGGCGTTTTTTTCAGAGAAGGGCGGAATTCCGGATTCCGCCGTTTTTTTTTCATTCCGTCGTCCGAATTCCAGATTCCGTGAAAAAATTTTTTTTCCGTTTTCCGTTTTCCGGATTCCGAGTTCCCGAAATCCAATTCCGCCGTACTCTGGAGCCCACTGTCGAATAGTTCAAGGGTATTTGATTAAAACTGTCAGTTAAAAACGTTTTGAATTTTGATTATAATAATTTATTGAAATTTTTAGACTAAAATAAAAATGAATCTTTATGAATTTGAGTTGTATTTATGACCACACTTTGGAGCATTGCAAAACAAAATCCTTGCTTCTTCAAATCACATCGCATGCCAGGATGGGTGAGCGCTCTGAAAAAGAAGCGTCGTTCCTTAATCGTTTTTTGAAAGGAAATATTGATGACGTTACTCACCGCTGGAACTTGATATGGAGAGTAATTCCACGACGAGTATGGAGAACTGTACCACGCATGATACGGGTTATTCGTATAATCCCAGTACCATTGTGCATGAGACGTTTGGCTATTCTCTACGGGAATTTGAGGAGGAGGCATCGAATCGAGCAGCGCTGGACCAGCTGCTGGCTGACTTTCAGTTTTAGCGACTTCTCCAGAATACTCTTTTGGGATCTTTTTGGTTTTCTTTAGTTTTTTATTTTTTGATCGTCTTTTCTTTTCTTTACCCTTTAGCCTAGCATCCGGTTCAACAACCGCATATGATGAAGGAGCCAATAATTTGGCCAAGAGAGTTGGAGCTTCGTATACATCTTTTACACTTTGAACAACTTGACCAGCTGAATACATTGCAGTCGCATGAGTAATAGGAGTAGAATACGATGGATGTACTTGGTTGTAGTAGTTTGGATGCACGTTAAGGCCCCAGTAATTGTTACACATTTGTGAATAGTGTGAGTAACTATGCTGATTCCACAGAACTTCCATCGTTTGACTCTTCTGAGCTGGAGCAACGGGAAGCCCATTTGGCGAATCGTCTTCTTTCTTCACACTAACGCTGTGCACTGTAATCTTCTCAATTTGAACTGCTTCTTGATTAATGTAAAGAGACATCTGAAAAAAAAAGAAGTACTGACAAGGGAACCTCGAATAGAAATCCTCCTAACTTTTTTTAAAAATTTGACCACAGGTACTTTCGACTACGGGAAATTCAGTACACATAGTGGCTATCTGCGCAAACTTCTGGAAATCGAGATATTTCGATCTGAAAATCCGGAGCTCTGCGCCCTTTCCTCGCCTCCTTCGTTCCCCTTCTTTCCTATATGCATTCCACGCTGTAGGAAAAACAAGCAGCGGTGGCCGAGGGGTAAAGAGGTGGATGCGAGTATTTTAAGTGTGGGTTCGGTTTCGCTTCACGGCAAATTTTTTTATCGCATTTCTGATTTTGCTTTTTTTTCAAGTTTTAAAATTTTTACAGGATCATGATAAAAAAGATGAAACAAAACCTTTGTGATCTGCCTTTCCAGATTCAGAAAAGTTTCTTGTTTTTCCTGTTTATTTTTATTCCTGTCATGATAGATGTTGAGAAAGTTTTTGACTATGTCTATGCTTCCGTGCGGACTTCCAAGTCATCGGCGGCTGGTTTGACACTGTCAATGGCACTTTGATCCTTCCAGCTACTCCTCGAGTCTACCAAAAGTAGAGCATCTTTTGGCATCGATAAGTCAAAAATGACTTTTTCAAAGAATACCTTCATCAAATGTTTCGTCATGATGTGCGAACTGTGACAGGTTACCATCAAATTTGATGCCTTTTTTGGGGAACTTTCCACCTTTCTGTTTCAACGTCACGAATAACTTTGGATGAAGTGTCCCATCGGCAGAAATCAACGGAAGCACTCAAAATCAAAATCCATCAGCAGCAGAGTTCAGAATTTCGAGAAGGAAATCGGCAAAAGTGGAATCCTCTCCGTCCAGACAAGGCTTCTTTGGAAGACATTTCCAATGAGCATAGACATATCTTGGAAGAAGGAAAGGTTCTCCATGATGCCACACTTCGATTTCTGATTGTGGATATCATCAATCGAAATAAGATGAATATCAAATTTGTTTCTCCGGATGATTGGTTTGGAAATGACAACAAGGATTTGGACTATCATCCCGGAAAATCACGAAGTTCATAGCGAGTGTCCGGCACAGAAATCGAGACAAAATCGAGAATACATCCAAGTATTTCGTCAAAGAGACCAATCAAATCCTTTCCACGTATCCCAAATCCAACGTCTTCAACGCTGATCGAAGCGAATTTCAGCTGGAGATGAACAATGCCAGAACTTTGGCCTTCACAGGATCGAAAGATATTAATTGTGTCGTCCAGAATGTGTCTTCCACGACCAATTCTTATACAGTGCTTCCGTTGATTTCTGCCGATGGGACACTTCATCCAAAGTTGTTCGTGACGTTGAAACAGAAAGGTGGAAAGTTCCCCAAAAAAGGCCACTACAAAGCATCAAATTTGATGGTAACCTGTCACAGTTCGCACATCATGACGAAACATTTGATGAAGGTATTCTTTGAAAAAGTCGTTTTTGACTTATCCATGCCAAAAGATGCTCTACTTTTGGTGGACTCGAAGAGTAGCTGGAAGGATCAAAGTGCCGTTGACAGTGTCAAACCAGCCGCCGATGACTTGGAAGTCCGCATGGAAGCATAGACATAGTCAAAAACTTTCTCAACATCTATCATGACAGGAATAAAAATAAACAGGAAAAACAAGAAACTTTTCTGAATCTGGAAAGGCAGATCACAAAGGTTTTGTTTCATCTTTTTTATCATGATCCTGTAAAAATTTTAAAACTTGAAAAAAAAGCAAAATCAGAAATGCGAAAAAAAAAAAAGAATCGAAACCGAACCCACACTTAAAATACTCACATCCCCCTCTTTACCCCTCGGCCACCGCTGCTTGTTTTTCCCACAGCGTGGAATGCATATAGGAAAGAAGGGAAAGGTAGGAGGAGAAGAGAGGGCGCAGAGCTCTGGATTTTCAGATCGAAATATCTCGATTTCCAGAAGTTTGCGCAGATAGCCACTATGTGTACTGAATTTCCCTTAGTCGAAAGTACCTGTGGTCAAATTTTTAAAAAAAGTTAGGAGGATTTCTATTCGAGGTTCCCTTGTGAGATGCTAGAAGTTGGCGATGGGCACCTTGAAATGAAGAACAATAATTATATTATATGGTTTGGAGCACGGAAATTATGAAAGATTAGGTCCTCTTCAGAAGAGAAGGGCGGGCTTTGCAGTAACGTGGGTGGAGACACAGACTCCCTGTACTGAAAAGGTGACATAAGACAAGGGGAGGGGTCAAAATGCTTTGAAAAGAAGAATTGCCTAACAGATCTGAAAGAGATTAGGAGCAGAGGATATGGTTGGACCGGTGTAAAAAGACAAGATTACAGATTGGTTGTCCCCATACGTCGAACATCTAACAGATGCTCCAAATGCTCATTTGAGCGTGGAAATCCCAAAAGGGTAATAGAATCACAAAGTGTTATTTTACTTGGACACCAGCTGTTTATAACTATGCACATTCGTGATATTTTTTCAGTGTATGTACTTTGTGAAGCGTAAAACGTATCGAATACATAGAGCATTTCTCCGATAACTGTTTTGGAGATGGGCAATGAGTGACTGTTGTTCGTTCTGTCTGGGCTCCTTTAAGCTTCCGATTCTTCTTTAATTTCCACAGTAAAAAGAAAATGAGCACAAAATTTGGAACTTACGAGCACATATTCCAGATTGCTGTCTAAGCTAGTTGACCCCTTTTCACAATCTGCATAAATACTAACAGTCAACAGTCATCCGTTGTTTCCGTTAAAAGTCCATGTTCTTACGCAATCCCGCCGACTCGGAGAAACTATCTGCTAACTGAGTGCCTGGCTGCCTTTATGCGATCCTCGCACTATCTAGCAATTTTAGTGCCCCAATACGCAACGAATGATGCTCCGACATGGATGTGCGGGTCACCAGGTGTTCACTTCGACAGAATTACGTCACTCACATGCTAGAGCCAATTGGCTTCTGCTAACGGGATACGGTAAAACTCGGAAAATGAAGAAAAGTAAAAATAGTGCAAAGTATTGACAGGAACAGGCCAAAAGCGTTGGGCAGAAAATGGTGATTGGCGCGAACCGAGGTCAACATGAAGAGTACTAATGATACAGTTTGTGGTTTTAAGAACAGATGGAGTCAAGGCTCCATGAGGTCTTGAATTAAAGCTCTCCAATTTGTGAAAACATTTCAGCTAACCTTAAAACTTTAAATCACTATTTTTCACATTTTTGACGAGAAAATTGATCAGTTGCTCAATTCACAACTTTATAATTAAATAATACAACTGAAGATATGTGATGCCTTTTGGAAGCTGAAGCCGGTCTTGCCCTGCCCCGACAGGAGAAAAAATCTTAGATCTCTAAGCTTTGAAATCCAAAGAATTCCAGAGCTGCAACCGATCATCGGAAATGCGACTGATTAAACCATCAACTTTCGAAGCGGCATGCGCAGTCGCTAAATTCCTCTTCTTCTTCTCTTGACGCAGAAGTCTCCTGGAAACAAAATGTGAATTGCAGAGTTTCGACGTTTCTTTTTCAAAAACCTTTGTCTAACTCGTTTTAAGTTTCTGAAATATTCCCTGACTCGAGTTGCCGATAGACTGTGTTTTGCCGCAACCGCCCTCACTTGATCAGCAGTGAAAATTCCGTCATTCTTCTCAAATTCTTGAGTGAGTTTAAAGCGGATATGGTCCTGAAAATAAACTGGAAAATTCAGTATTTCTTTTTCACTAATTGTAAGACATACTTGTAGATAAGTCCTTTTGGACGATTGATAAACTGGAATCGTTTGCATCTGTGGCGGAGACTCCTCAATCTTTTGCGCTGGAATATCACAAAGAAGAGACCACGGGAAGCTCACAACATTTTCATTTGAAGTAAGTTGAGCAGGCGGAGGAGGATCAATTCCCTGAGGTACTCTAATATAAGGTATGCATGTCTTTATCCTGCTCTACTCGCAGGCTAAGGAAACAATAATAAATGATGGACTAAATATTGAATAGGGTACTGTAGGTCCCTAACATCAACATGTATAGCTTTGCTATAATAAACAAGCTCTTTTCTGGAAGCTTGTGCTAATCTTGCTAAAACCAGCGCTCACTTTCCCGTTAACTGATTTTGTCCCATTTACTCCCCGCCCAATGCTATCCATCCCCATACAGATCGGCAGTTAGGCGCGTGAAAACAATTTGGGAAAAAGAAGACATTTTGAGATTTTTCAGTCATATGCATCGAAATGTTTCGAAAAATCAGCGAGCGAGTATGCTTCCATTTCCTCTTCTCTATTGCAATGATAAATAATTTCAATATGCTGTGGGTCCTTGAAAATAAAATCTCGCCAGACGCTGTTCCATCTTTAAACACGCTATGAGTCATCATTGTTTTCAATTACAGTGGGAGATCACATGTGTCCAATTCCATGGATAGATCATTGACCGAGTAAGCTGCACTTTCCATGAAACCTACACCTACAAGTTTTATCAGTTCCCTATCGACGTCCATGTGGTTCACAGCGCATTTGATCATGGAATTGACCGAGTGCAAGTCTTCCTCGGGTACTTCGAGATTCGATGTCATTTCAAGAACATCTTCCGGCCTTCCTTCTCTCAACGCAATACCCATTTCGCATTTCAGCCGAAACAGATTAGTGTATGGCATATGAGCGCACAAATGCTTGATTCCATCAAGTGGAGTTCGGCCATCAAGAACTGCAGAGAGCACCAGAGACTGAGCAATCTTCTTCAGTCTACCAATAAGGAGGAGTGTTTGACGCGAGTCGAGTGTTTTCCAAACTTACTCCGACATATTCAATAGAAGGGACGGTCAGAAATACAAAAAAGATGAAATCAATTATGGAAAATGAAACGAAAGCAAGAGGGACAAGCAAATGGACAGATGAGTGATTGTCTGCGTCGTTGCTTTTCCGTTACTGTTTTCTTTAACATTTGGGACTTGCCGGAGAGAGAGGAGAAGTACGGCACGTGATTGTAAACCCTCTGCCGCTCTAGCTTTGTCCTTTGATGTTGTTGAGCAGAAGCAGAAGGAGAAGCAGCAGAAATCGGGTAGAGTAGTAAAACACCAAACAGTAATAATTGAATAGCCTTCCAGTAGGTACTGGCTCTTAATAAAATGCGCTTTTAATATTAGGGAACTCAGTGTTTCCACTTTCCCATTTGTTTAGTGATTTCTCATTTGTGGGGGATACAACGGCAAAAAAAAGTTAAAGAACTCTGAAATAATATGAAAATGGCTTATTTAAAAAAATAGTCAACAACTTTCAAGCGAAAGTTCGAACTCGATTTGGCTGAAAATGTCAGAAAAATTTCATATTTCATATTTTTACACGTATCTTGAATCAAAATGTTCGTTTGCAGTTTTTTCTATTTTCTGAAAAAGGAGTCCATTTCAATATTTTTATAGACTTTCAGCAAAACTCCACAATTCTAGGCACCAAACTTTGAAGGTTCACAAGTCATGGCCAAGTTTACCACAAGTTTATTAAATAAGACTCGTTGCTGAGCAGCCTTGCTGAAAATTTCAGAAAACATTTTGAAGGTTCGCGTGTCTAGGGCAAGTTTCCCACGATTCTAGCACAAGTTTAACACAAGTTTAGGACAAGTTTTACTCAAAACTTGTGCGAGAATTGCATTATATAATACTTGTGGAGTTTTGCTGAGCGAATTATTTTCTTATTTTTTCCTTTTTTTGTCGATTTTGTGAATAACTCGAATAGTTTTTCAGCGTGTTTACTGATTTTCATTAAACATTTTCAGGCTTTGCTGTAATATACATATAATCGCGGCAGTTGTCTCATCTTTTCTCCTCTGAAATGAAATGTTCCACGAGGCTTCAGAACATTCTATGGTCAGCCCTCCGTTTCGAGGTGTGCATTGAAACCAGCGGGCATATTCATTTTTTTTTCGGAGCGTTTCAGAAGTTATTGTTATAAGCTACATCATGGAGACAAATGTTCAGCAATTTACAAGAAGGCAAGTCGGGAAATATACAGGAAAATTGCAACAACTCCCAAATATTAACACTGGGCAAGCATCAGATGGCAATTTTAGCATCCTTCTGTTAAATTTTCAGAGAACCCGCCTCTTTCATTCTGAAATTAACGACTTCTAACATTTTTTTCGTATTGTGCCATCAAGTAACTCTTCACCCTCCCCAACATGCACCGAACTGCTAGCTGAAATGCCCTCACGTCTCTTCTCCCCCTCCCCTCCGATAAAGAATATCCGCTATTTTTCTCAGCGGGGTTCTTTTCAGTAGCCTTTTAGATGTATATACATATATACATTTATAAATGTCTTTTTAGAATACCGCCTAAAATGTGTGACGACTGGTGTAATAGAGCGTTCAACAACATGGCAATCTGAAACAGAAAGACCGTTTGACGGTCACAAGGATTAGTGGTGACCTTCAAAATTGTTGAAGTCATGGTCACACCCGATATTCCTTTACATTTCTAAAATAATATTTGAAATCTAATTGAACAATTCAATACATATGAATGCAAGTGATAATGTCTGCAGCATTGGAATTCCTAAATTTGAGCGTGGTTTCAGTTATTCGCTCTAATTGTGTTTTGTTATAAATCCACAATATTCATACATTTTCAGATCTAAACAGTTTGATACAATAATCTTTTATAATTGAAAATTAACATGTTTCTATGCTAGGACATAGCGTTTTCTTTACAGCAATCTCTAGTCAAATGATTATGAATTTGCAAGCATGGTACAATGGAGAAATAGCAGGAATCATCCTCGTTTTCGACTTCAATTGAAAGCTGCTGGTTAAACGGAACTCCAGCGAAAGGAATGCCGGTACTGCTCATTGCGAATAATGGGAAGAGGTCGGCATCCGGAGTGCAGAGCAACCGCTCAGAGTTCTCCTTCCCAACTATGCACCGGTAGTTCGCGCAGCGTTTGGCCACTGTTTTCGGCGCGTTCGCTCTGGCGTTCTCGTCTCGAAACTCCTTGAATAATTCGGTGACAATATTTATATGTAGTCCTGTATTCTCTGCAGCTTTCTCGATTTTCAGCGCTTTCTTCTCTTGGCGTTTCTTTTCATAGTAGTTTCTCAGAGCGTTTGCCAAACTTTCTGGAACATTCTTGTCGTCTTTTGGATCGATTGATGACGGGTAGTCGAAGAAGTCGAAGAGCCCAACGCCGAAGTGCTGAATAACAAATAACTCAAAGTGTTTAATATCAAACCAGCTTCAAAACGAAATCTCACTTTTCCAGTAAGTCTACGCTCGGCTTCCTTGTAGATGGTTCGCAGAAATTCGTGGTGAACTCTGTCATAGAATCCGAATTTGATGATGCCCTGTGCTTCGGCACAATGCCCATCAAGCAAGTTCAATACTGCTTGAACTTTTCCAAGGAGCTGCACGTGTCCAAAGCTAACGAGTTTAGCTAGTTCATTGTGAATACTTCGCTGAAAATGAAGAATTGAACTAGCTGAAAGATTTACCGAGCAAAGTGCTACCAAATTCCGTTTTGCAATTTCCGAATTTTGGTGCAAGCATTCCATGCTCAACGCTTCAATTATTGTAGAGAGCTGTGTGACATTGAACCTGCAAGCAATACCGAAAGTTTTCTGAATATGGTTGGAAGTAATTTTTGAATATGTAGTCTGGAAACTGCATTAGAAGAACATCATATGAGCTTTCAAAGTTCAAATCAACTTTTTCCTTTGATTGTTATATCAATTTCTAATAAAATAAAGTTAGTTATCTGTAATTTTCAGACACCCATATTGCATCAATTTCTACCTTGATTGAGATATTTAAAGCAACTGTAAAATGATGGAACGACGTATTAAAAATTCAGAATATTCTACCAGTTGATAACTAATTTGAATTCTGCGTTTCTGATCAGAACCGAGAAAAATCTATTAAAAGGATCGGAGTGAATCGATTAGATACCCTACAACAACTCACTCATCATTGATTTCTATGGTCTTTTCGTTTGAATTGTCACAGCACACGAGCTGATCACTTTGCACTATCTCTTCGTCATTGGTGAGAGCGTGATTAGCATTTGTGGCTAGAAACTGCGCATTCATGTCGGTCTCTTCGATTTCATCACAACGGAACTCGCCACTTGCCGGCATTTCTGGAAAACCGGTCGAGCCGATTACAGTAAGACACAATAGTAGTGAGCACACAGCACTCAGAGGGTCGAGTGTACGCTAATGGTTGCTAACGTTATGCGGTAGCTTAGTATATTACAACAGCAGACGAAAGAAGAAAGAAGGCGTGACACATGTGGGTTGCAATGATGATCCGCTTAAGCTGCTAGAGCACTTGCTGTGTCATTATGACATTGGCTGCGCAGATTTAAGATATTTTTAGAACCAAACTTTTCTTTAAAAAAAATGAAGAAAAATACGAAATTCTGAAATGATAAGGTTTTATTGGAATGTAAAAGCTATTTTTTTAGCAAATAAATGTAAAAAAATAAGTAACGAAAACGGTAAGAGGTAGGAAAATTAAGAGATAGAAATCATAGAATGCATCAAAAAACATTCGGATGTAACATGACATTCAGAAGTTTGGGGACTGAGGGAATTGAGCTGTAAATGGCTGTCTGAAGAGGGGAGGGTGTAGTCGACAGGCTTCCTCTACTTTTTGGTTTTTTTTTTCGAATTCTGAAAGCTATGAGCCTTCTGTCACCTCATTTCAGATTTTCTGGGAGCCTGCCATGTTGCTATGATTGCAGATTTGATGAACTTCTTCATGTTGCACGATAGTTCTTGTTGATAAAGCGGGCCGACGCAGGCATCGATCTTAATACCGATCATTTTAGTAATGTAAAAGCCGAACAGGAGCATAGTGGCTCGCCATTTCTGATACCGCTTAATGGGCGGTTACAGAAGAAATTAATGGGCAAATAGTAGACAGTAGTTATTTGGAGCGCATGTCTGAAAGAAAGGCAATTCGAATAGAGTAGTCAAGTCTAAATAACAACCATTTTTTGGAACTTTCTGGATGTCTAAGTGATTGGAAGCATCACAGAAAGCACAAGGCATCTTGGCTCTTGCCAAGTAGCTACACCTCTGACAAGTGTTCCAGTTCCTAAAGTCTGTTCTCTAATGTTTTCTGAAATTGAGGAAATCAGAGATTATATGTATTCGAGTCATGAAAAAATGCCAACTTGTTCTTTCCAGACTTTACTTTTTCATTCATAGCGTCGTGAGACAGCTATTCGATGAAAGCGGACAATTCGATTATGTCTAAAAAAGTTAAAAAAAAACATAGGTTTCTTATAGAAGAGACGGAGCTGAAATTAGAGCAGCACAAAGGTCGATGGCGTTCCGCTTAAATTCAATTGATTATTCCGATATCTGTATAGAAGAAGCCAGAGTAAGGCGGAATTGGATTTTGGGAACTCGGGATCCGGAAAACGGAAAACGGACCAAAAAACATTTTTCACGGAATCTGGAATCCGGAATTCCGCCCTTCTCTGGAAGAAGCAATTTATATGAAGAGATTTTATGGTCATAGTGATTGCATTGCGATTATTTTTGGTTTTCAGCAAAAAAAAATAATTCTTCTGGAGATCAAGAAAACCGACGAACACACGTATGTCTAATACGCGAGAAATCGGATAAAATGATCGTTCGTTACATTATAAATTAAAGATATTGGGCGAGGCGAGTCAAGCATGTTTTCTTGATGTATAAAAGAAATTCGCGCCGTAGGCACTCCAGCGTAGATTGGAGCCTGGCAATAGATCGCAAACTTTGTACTATGCCACCAATTTTCCTTGAAATCTATTTAGAAAGCTTTCCAAAAAAAAGGTCAACATTTATATTTTTTTTTTCCCTACGTTGTCTTCATTTATTTTAGATATTATTGAAGTATAGAGTTGCATATTTGGCGTATTTCAAGATTCAAGATTTTAAGGCTAAAGAGTACGCAGATATGCTCTCGATAACAGACAATATTCGCTCTATAAATTTGTATTTAAAGTGATCGCGCTAGAGTAGGGGTTGAACAGTTGGTCACGGCTGGTTCACGGGCAGAACCATTTTTATTCGTAATCTCGGAGCCGCCGTCTGAAAAATCGATCAAGGCAGCGGACATTGCTGATGTTTAATGTACTGTAAAGAAATATTTTTCACTGGAAAACTTTCCTGAAGGGAGCAGAGACACTATTTCTGAAACGGAAATTGATGAAACGTGACTTGTTGAAAAGTTAACTGCTATGTCGCTTTTTTTCTTGATTTTGGAGCAATTTTAAATGTAAATTCCGCAGGTTATAATTGACACTTACCTAACATATCAATTATCGACGTAAAACGGATTTAGTAGTCTTTATCCGTGTACTTTTGACATGAAATTGACTAGTTGTCATATCGTTTTTTAATAGTAAACTGGGTTTGGCATGCGTTTGGCGCGTGTTTGGCATCGATGTACCCAGTGAACCTGGTGTTTATACAGGGTGGCTTTTAAATATTGCAACGCAAGTTTGGTGCCATGGCGCAGATTGATGACACATTTTGCGCGCACAATTAATTCAAAATTTTGTTCATTATTTCATCATTATTCGTTTTGCCAAGTTTCCACATTGATTTTTGTTTTTTTTTTATTTTTTGAGATACGATCATTTCAATGCGTTGCAATATTTAAAGCCACCCTGTATACACGGCGCGCATCGGGCTGCCGGCAGTTCAAAATGGCATTCTTTTTTGATGGTTGCTTCGTAGAATTTTACATTTTTCATATCAACATGCAGGAATGGCGTTCTGGGATCCTCGCTCGGAGGATGTGAGTAACTAAGTAACTAACCAGCACCGGAATCCACCGTAAATCGCTATGAGTGCAAAGTACACATTTATATTTTAGCTTCGAGTTGTGCACACTCATGAAATTAATTTCTTACCTAATTAGAAGTATTTAAATTTGTAATGGTGCCCGGAATCTGTCCGAAAGAGTTTCAATATGATCTCTGAAATATCCGAGTTGACTTTAACATTTCCTAACATTAGTTTGCTGATTCATAAAATGTAATAAGATTCCAATGTTTCTTATTAACAATTTCCAATTTTTAAAAAATAAAACTAAAGATAATAAGGAAATATCAACAAAAGAAATGAGTCACTTCTCCACTATCTTTCAAATATTCGTATAATACGGGCAACTCTCTGCGAAAAATTCATATTCTATCAAAATTAATTTACTATGGCTATTGATAGCTTTCGATCACTATCTTATAATTGCCCATTGATTCTCATTCATGTGATCCGTCTGAAATAGGACAGAGGCGAGCACGAGGCCGGATGGCTTATACCTTTCTTCAAAATCTAAATTATGGCTTGAAAACAATCGCAAATTGAAGATCTCGGCGAGATTTACAATTTTGTATTAATAGAAAATGATTCAGATGAATAAGTCTTGAAACAGAATCTTTAAAGCGACGACGGATTTTAGTTGGCTGTCTGCTTAACGCTTCATTGTTAGAATTCCATGCTTTTCTTATAAAATTCTTGAGAATGTTAAGATCAATTCTTTGTGTTATTCAGAATAATTTCCAAAAACTATAAATAACCTCTGAAATACTTCAAAAGTCTCCCACAGGTTTTGGGTGAAATCAACTGCCCTAAACTTGTTGAAAGCCGTACTTTGACTTGTGGAGTTTTCTTGAGGCCCTTTGTTGATTTCCATTCAAATTCTTTGAAAACTTTGGAATGTTCCGGAATGAAACATAACAGAGTTTAATCAAATTTACATTTTTTCATTGAGGGACAGGCATATTACTACTACTGATTTACCAGCGGAAAGTTCGCGGCTACACCGCGACTTCCACTGGCTTCCACTGGCTTTCGTTTAGAAATAATTGTAGGCGTTCTGTTTTTTCTCTTGTTAGTAAAACAATTTATTAGCAGAACGTCAAAAACCAAATAAGATTAACATCCCGTGCCGTATCCCAACTACCCTACAACCTCCTAAATATATGAATGTGAATCGCTCCTGGTGGTCATGACTCCATCCCGAAAATCAAAGTAAAAGACCCACGATCTTTTGAGTTATTCAATGAAACGTCTTGGACAGAGTCACATACAGACAGAACTATTCGCTTAATAATAAGTAGATATGAAAAATTAGCGATTCCCAACGAATTTGTGTTTTCTGAAAGTGGAATAAAGGTCAATGCTCAGCCACTACGGACAAAGTTTCTCGAAAAGAAAAGCGAATGAAATTGGGGGAAAATGAAGAGGTATGCGTCAGTTACAACTGAAGAAGAATCCCTGAAACGCGCGCGCTCTCTCTCTCTCTTTCTCTCTCTCTCTCTCTCTCTCTCTCTCTCTCTCTCTCTCTATCTCTCTCTCACTTTCTCTAATTACAGATTGCTGAAATACATTTTTATTCTCTGAGAAAAAAAAACAAAGTTTGAGAGCTTATTAGTGATGAAATCTGACTCTACATTATAAACCGTGTGTTATTTCTCGTTGAGTCACAAGTTTTTTTTGAATTCAAAATAGCAAAGACATAAATGTTTCTTTGTCATTTTTGTTTCTCAAAACACGATTTTTGCTTCCTGATGTTTTCAATTTTCTTTTCCTTTGTCTTCAAACAGAAGCAGCAAATAAGGAGAGGCGTTTGGAATCAGAAGCGAAGTACACCTCACCTCAAACTTCAATTGTCGACGACAGAGCAAGACGCGTTGTTCCCATGGTGATTGCGTAACGTGTTCATCGAAAGAAAAAGTTCAAAAATATATTTCGAATGGGAAGAGAAAGGCGGCACACTTCAGAGAGGAATACTGTCGAAGGCGGATGCAACACAGCGAGAACACAACATTCGTTGAGAAAACACAACGGGCCTTTGCCAAATCGACAACTAGTTGTAGAATTTTCCAGAAGAATATAACAATTTGAAACTACTGAAACTAGACAACATCATTGCTGGTCCAAAATAGTTTGAGAAGGAGCAATAATAAATGATTTTTGTGTAGCTGTGAGCAACATAAATTAGCTTGAGTCCCACATGGATTAACTCGAGAAACAGGAAAAACGCTGATTTCTTAAATAATAATGACCAGCTATCATGAATGTGTATGAGAGAGTGAGACACTTCAATTCTCTTATTGCACTCTCACTAGCTCACGTATCCCTAAAATCATTGTTAGAATGGCTCACCCCAAACATTGGTTAAGATGATTAAGGATTGTCTTTTGATCACAGTTCATTTTTTTGGCCAATTCACGACTTGTTTGGCAACCATCTTCCTTCAATAGTGCCTTCAGATGCTCTTCGTCTAATTCTGCAGGTCGTCCGCTTCGAGGCGTGTCTTCAAGATTAAAGTCGCCATTTTTGAACTTTGCGAACCAATTTTGTGCAGTAGACACGCCTAAGACACCTTCTCCATACACGCTGCATATTTCCCGAGCGGCTTCGGCTGCTTTTTGCTCTTGAAAGTGAAGAAGCGAAGAAGAGCAGATGTCGAAAATGCTGATTTTTGCCTCCTGGATAGTTCATTTCTAAGCCTGAAAAATGATGAAAAATTAAAATTTCAGAACAAACTAAAACACTGTTTTGTAGAGCAGAAAAAGCGCTATCAGATAAATATATACACTTTGCCAAACAACAAGAAAATTGTAGTGAAACGAAAGATAATATAAAAACTCTACGAACTTATTCCTCAACTCAATAGAAGAACACTGTCATGTTTCAGGAATATGATATACCTGTACATAGAGTTTCATTTTCAAAGAAGACTTTTTAGTTTCAGCAGCTCATACTTTTTTTTCCATTTTATCATTTGAGCAATCAGATGCAGATGGGCAATGCTTCGGAATAGTGCTTTTGCAGTTTAGAGATGTACGAGCATGTATGTAGTATGCAAGATGATGAGAATGCTTGCAATACAAAACACTCTGTAGTAAGCCGAGAAAGAGTTACAACCATACGAAATTCAGCTTCTCAGAAAAACGCCGATTCATATATCAATATAGCTGTTCACACATGAAGTTCTCTTTGGTGATCTCTCGAAGAGTTTCAAGACACCGAATCGCTCAACTGCTGAACCGCTGAAATTCTATTAATAATAATACGAGAGCTGCGAGAGTCTTGTTTGCTTGCCAAGAGCAGCCCATGAAGAATGATTGCTAGAGCAAAGTTCATACTCGTTTCAGCTAGCCAACTCGTGCTAGAAATGGTGTGCTACCCTATAGAGTAATGGGGTTACTCACGAAAACGACGAAAAACTCTCGAAAATGTTGAAAAACTCTCACTTGGCTTGAAATGTTGGGAAAATAGCTGAAAATGGAAACGAACACTGTAGTCCAAATATAAAGTTATATTTATTAGGTTGAACACAAGGTTATGTCGTTTTTTAACCTTCAACTTTAAATGACCTTAACTTTTTTTAAAATCAAATTTATTAATCGAAATAAAAACCATTAGAATCAATACATTTTTGCCAACGAGAAACAAGTTTCTTTATGCCGGTAGCGTTAAAGTCCGGGTTTCTGGAAGCGACGAACTCATTGAAGGCATTTTCGGCATCGTCTTGGCTTTTGAAGCATTTCTCACGAAGGAAGTTGTCGAGGAGCTTGAAAAAGTGGCAATCGGTGGGCGAGAGGTTCGGTGAGTATGGTGGATGAGGCAGAGTCCCATAGCCTAATTCGTTCAGCTTTTGCAAGGTCGGTTTGTCCGAGCATTATTTTGGAGATGAATTGGTCCCTCTTTGTTGATCCATGCTGGGCACATACGTCGTAACTTCTGATGCATTTGGTCAATTTGGTGACAGCACTTTTCTGCTGTAATTGTTTCACCCGAATTTAGGAAGCTGTGGTGAATGAGACCGGCTGCAGACCACCAAACAGTCACCATAACCTTTTTTTGGTGGATTTTCGGCTTCGGAAAGTGTTTGAGAGTCTCATCACGATCCAACCACTGCGCGGAACGTTGTTGGTTGTCGTAGAGGATCCACTTTTCATGAACCGTTACGATCCGGTCAAGAAACGGATCATTTTTATTGCGTAAAAGAGGAGCGGACGACACCTCAAAACGACGATATTTTTTGATTTTCGTCTAATTCGTGTGGCACCCATTTGTCGAGCTTTTTTGATTTGCCTATTTGCTTCAGATGAACAACGACTGTTGATTGGTCAACGTCGAGTTCTTCGGCAACTTCTCGTGTTGATTTGAGAAGATCGGCTTCGATTAAGGCTCTCAATTGATCGTTATCAATCACAGACTGCCGGCCGTCACGATCTTCATCTTCGAACGCTATCGTCACCGCTACGGAATTTTTTGAACCACCGTTGTGCCGTACGTTTATTAGTGGTTTCTTGGCCAAATGCATCGTTGATATCGCGAGTTGTCTCGACAGAGTTTCGGCCTAGTTTGAACTGGAACAAGAAAATCGTTCGAATTTGCCTTTTATCCATGCTTTTTTGAAATGCTATAAAAAGTGACATAATTATTTCAAGGAAAAATAAATAAGACGAGTAGATAGAACGAATTACGCTCTTCAAAATGATATATAACACGACCACAGATAACCAAACATTTTATTCAAAAATCTTTCACAAAAGTAAACAACATAAAAACGACATAACTTTGTGTTCAACCTAATATATCCCCCCCCCCTCCCGTTGCCAATTATACAGAGTGGGGAATAAATATAGCGCCGCATTTAAATCGGAAGATTTTTTTCTGAAAATCAGCCAAAGTGTTTATCAAACAACAACACAATTTATAGCTTTAACAGTTTTCGAATATTTCTCCTTTCAGCATTTGACAGTGTGGAACCAAAAGCGATATGGGAAAGCCTTCGAGCACAAGGAGTAGATGCAGTCTATATTAACCTGCTCAAAGAGTGCTATACAAACTGCACAATCACCTTCACAACATTCCATAGACAAGTTGAGGTACCCATCACAAGAGGTGTACGCCAAGGTGATCCAATATCACCAAACCTCTTCTCAGCTTGTCTAGAGCTCGTTCTCGGAAAATTGTCTTGGAATCACCTCAAAGGACAAGACGACGACTACGCTCACGTGCCAGGAATAAGGATCAATGGCAGAAATCTCACCCATTTGAGATTCGCAGACGACATCATTCTCGTCGCAAACGACCCACGAACTGCCAGCCAGATGATCCAAGAATTCACAGAAAGGTGCAAAAAAGTAGGCCTTCAAATCAATACTAACAAAACCAAAGTGTTGAGAAACACATACGCCACCACACATCCGGTGATCATCAGTAATAATACAACCATCACAACAATCGAAGACGTGGATGAGTATGTCTACCTTGGCAGGCTACTCAACTCACGAAATGAGCTAGAACCTGAACTCCACAGAAGAAGACGGGCAGCCTGG
The DNA here is from genome assembly GCA_003052745.1 of Caenorhabditis inopinata. Taxonomy (NCBI): domain Eukaryota; kingdom Metazoa; phylum Nematoda; class Chromadorea; order Rhabditida; family Rhabditidae; genus Caenorhabditis; species Caenorhabditis inopinata. Next base: position 13,993,994 of record AP018155.1, on the reverse strand, counting down.
GCCGCGTTCAACAACATCAAAAACACCACCGACGCTCTCACCTGCCCACGAATTCGAGCTCAACTTTTCGACACCATCGTTCTTCCCGCGCTCACATATGGATCAGAAACCTGGACCTTCTCACAGAACCTCGCTGAACGGATCCGTGTGACGCATGCATCACTAGAAAGAAGATTAATTGGAATGACCCTCACGGAACAACGCCAACGAGACTTACACCGTGAAGACATCCGAAAAATCTCCCAAGTCACGGACCCACTCAAACACATCAAAAAGAAAAAATTAGGATGGGCCGGGCACATTATGCGAAGAACTGACGGAAGATGGACAAAACTGATACAAGAATGGATTCCTCGAGATCAAAAACGACCTGTCGGACGACCCCCCATGAGATGGTCCGACTCTTTACGAAAAGAAATCTCAATATACCGAGGAAATCGACTAACCACTTCATGGACAACCATCACCCAAGACCGCAAGGCATGGTTAGCTGTGATCCGCGCTCACACAAGCGAATGACGGATCGACTAAGTAACTAAGTAAGTAAGTAAGTAACAGTTTTCGAATATTTCTCCTTTCGCTTTCATGACTACCTGACGTCTCTTCTGGTAAGAGTCCACGACGGCACGGAAGTAGTCAACGTTGACTTTGGATACAAATACTACATCGAGAAGATTCTTGAGGCAGAGGTGTTGCCGTAGTCCAAATCCACCTTCGTGGGTGGCGATTGAACATAACAGCCGGACGGAGCGCCGGCTCACACCGCGAACTCACTCAGCAGTGGTGTGAAGCCAATTTCCCCGATTTTATCACTAAGGATCAATAGCCAGCTTCGAGCCCAGACCTCAATCCAATGGATTTTGCCGCGTGGGGATATTTGACCCAACAAGTATCCACAAAAAATTATGCGAATTTGGGGGCCCTGAAGGTCACTCTATCAGCTGCATGGGACAATTTAGACGTTGACTACCTCCGTCGATTCTTACACAAAGAGACTTCAGGCAGTCATCAAAGTGAAAAGAGGAAGATTCGAAAACTGTTAATCCTATAAATTGTGTTGTTGTTTAATAAACATTTTGGTTGATTTTCAGAAAAAAACCTTTCGATTTGAAGATATTACACCGTTTCGAATGCGGCGCTATATTTATTCCCCACCCAATTCAACTAACAAGTTCATTGCTCTCAATTTGTTTCCACTTTCAGCAATTTCACCAAAATTTATGTGATTTTGTGTGTTTTCACCATATTACCAGAAGAATATTTCTGTTCAATTATAAGTGAAAATAGGTAATGAAATCCAACTTTACTGTGATTGAGTAGTTATTAGGTTGTAACATAAAAAACCGCGGTTTGATCCAAAAACAAAATTTATTATAAAAACAAAATTACAAAACTTTAATCCAAAAGGTATTCGCCATTATTATCGGCTATTTGTCGCCAACGTCCACGCAAAGAATGGATGCCCTTCTCGAAGAATTCGGCCGGCTGCGACTCGAAGAAGTTAGACACCCAAATTTGGACCTCGTCGCGGTTTTTGAACTTTTTCTCGGCCAGAGAGTGCTGCATCGACCGGAACAGATGGTAGTCGGATGGCGCCAGGTCAGGGCTGTATGGCGGGTGAGGCAGGACTTCCCAGCCCAATTCCTCGATTTTCCGTGCAGTGATCTTTGCAACATGCGGCCGGGCGTTGTCGTGAAGAAATTTTGTTGACGCCGTATCCACACCTTGACGTCGCAGCGCTTGATCCACACGGTCCAATTGATGTTGATAGAGGTCCGCCGTAACTGTTTGACCCGAATCCAGAAGCTCAAAATACACAAGACCTTTGCTGTTCCACCAAACACAAAGCATCACCTTTTTTCCGTGGATGCCCGGTTTTGGAGTCGGTTTTGGGGCCTCACCGGGGTTCAACCACTGCCCTTTTCTTGTTGTGTTGTCGTAGCAGATCCACTTTTCATCTGACGTAACAATGGAGTCGAAAAAACCGCCAGTTTTTGCACGATGAGTGAGAATTCCGGCCATTGTCACTCGGGTCGCCTAGTTTGCATTGCTCAACTGGTGTGGCACCCACTTTCCGCACCTGTTCGTCTTGCCGATTTTATGCAAGTGACGCTCAATTGTCATGTGAGAGCAGCCAAACTGTTCTGAAAGCTCTCGAGTTGTTTGGCACGGATCCGACTCTATTGCTTCCTTCAACAGGTCATTGTCGACGACTTCAGCTCGATGTTCATGTTCATGATCCTCCAAGCTTTCGTCACCACTTCGGAATCGTTTAAACCACTCCTGGCATTGACTTTCAGACAGGGCCTCCTCGCCAAATACTTTAAAGAGCGCACGATGAGATTCAGCAGCCGATTTGCCGTGCTTAAAGTCGTAACACATGCAAACTCGCATTCGAAATTTTTGATCAGACATTTTCTAAACACTTTTTCTTGTGGAAAAATAAAGTGAACATAGACAAATTATATATCAAACGATGCGCAATAAAACGCTCTTTCTAATAGACAAAACCGCATTCAAAAATATTTTATTACAAAAAAAATATGGATGAACTAAGACAACCGCGGTTTCTTATGTTACAACCTAATATATAAATGCGTCAGATTTTTCATTTTGAACATTACAGTCCTCCAAATAAGCATAGGTCCATACACATTTTTTGAATTATCTCGTTTTAGATTGAGTTTAAAAGAATTCTGAAAATGAAAAACAGTTGCACTTTTAACATTTTGAAAAAAAAAGTTTGAAAAAAATACCGGTATTTATTTGAAAAACACCTTGAAAAATTTCCAAGAAAAGATAGGTTCACTATAAAAAAAAGAACAAAAAACAATAAGCCTTTGGTCCACAGTCAGCCACGCCGCAACAATCGCCATCTTCAACTGTGGAACATTGTTGGGACTTTTATTTTCTTTGTAAACTTTGTAAAACATGTATCCCCACAGTTTTTCGTTCATATCAATAAAACAGGCTGGCCATTTCAGAATTGGGATTCTTCTGTCTTCCAACAACTGGGTTGTGCGTTGAGCTTTGGTGAATGTAAAGACGCCAAAAGCGAGTAAGACCACGTTTCAAACAAATCTTGAACTCCGTTCCGTTATTATTGCAATTATTATCACAATGTTTTTCCACAAAAAATATTATATTTAACAAAAAAACAGAAAAGAAAAAAAAATAGTGGTGAACCTATATTTTTTTGGAATGCTTCCAACTTTGTTTTTCCAATAAATACCGTTATTTTTTTCAAACTTTTTTTTCTGTATTTCACTTATGTGTATTCAAATGTATTCAAAATACGACTTTTTTTTTCAATACCAAAACCTTTTTTAAACTTAACATAAAATGAGATAATTCAAAAAAATGTTGGTGAACCTATGTTTATTTGGGGGGACTGACAATGAAGTGTTTTAAATTAAATTAAATTTAGTAATTTCAAAACATAAAATGTGAAATTTGCTGAACAGATACTTGACCTTAACAGTTTTTGCCCATTAACAGGATTTTGCTTAGACGATGTTTGGTGAATATCTGTTCCACGTGTTTCTTGTGTTTCCATCTACGAGCTGATGAGCTCTCGAATCCCGTCATCTTCAGGAACCTGAAGCATGATTTTCAGCACTTTTCAGCATAGCAACAGTTTATTCCTCTTAATCTGGTGCATAAAAAGCAGAAAAGTTTAATCCTTATAAATGAAGATGGGCTCACAGAGTGCAAAGAAATTCATATGAAACTGATGGGAATTCGGACAGAGAGCACACCAGGAGCTAGGTGAGAGAGAGGGAGAGAGAAAGAGCAAAAACTATATTTTGAAAGGACAAGCGAGGGAGGAAGATATGAATATAATACAATGTTTATAAATGGCATGTAACTTGAAAAAAGTAAGCGGGAGACTAGGAGGGTGAGTGAGTTAATTAAATATTTAAATTCAAACTTAGAAGGAGGCAAAACTGAAGAGCATTTTGTGAAGAGCCGGATGGAGTTCAAATTGTTCCAAATAACGAAGAAACATCCATGTGAAAACACGGCTGTGCGAGATGACGTGCTGAATCTGATAATTGAGATTGGGAAAGTGTTAAACGCCGGAAATTGAACGGCTCAAAAACAGTGGTTGGGAGGATTTAAAACGCCGCTTTCGGAAATAAGACAAACTACGAAGTTCTGAACGTTGGGAATAGGAAGCGAAGGATGTGCTCCATCTCTGAAGAACAATTTTGTGCTAAGAATGAAAAGGCCAATCAAGTTTAATGAAAAAATTATACATTTATTTATTGGGTTGAGGAATAAGTTCGTAGAGTTTTTATGTTATCTTTTGTTTCACAACAATTTTCTTGTTGTTTGGCAAAGTGTATATATTTATCTGATAGCGCTTTTTCTGCTCTACAAAACAGTGTTTTTAGTTTGTTCTGAAATTTTAATTTTTCATCATTTTTCTTAGAAATGAACTATCCAGAAGGCAAAAATCAGCATTTTCGACATCTGCCCTTCTTCGCTTTTCATCGAAAGCAAAAAGCAGCCGAAGCCGCTCGGGAAATATTCAGTGTGTATGGAGAAGGTGTCTTATCCGTGTCTACTGCACAAAAATGGTTCGCAAAGTTCAAAAATGGCGATTTTAATCTTGAAGACACGCTTCGAAGTGGACGACCTGCAGAATTAGACGAAGAGCATCTGAAGGCACTATTGAAGGAAGATGGTCGCCAAACAAGTCGTGAATTGGCCGAAAAAATGAACTTTGATCAAAAGACAATCCTTAATCATCAAGATTCGATGGGATTTAAATGTTCAATGTTTGTGAAAAAACTCTACGAACTTATTCCTCAACCTAATATTTTTGAGGAAAAATAGATTGTTGGCGGTTTCCTAGTAGGCTCTCCGGTCGTTTCGCAGTAGTCCAATTCGTAAAAAGAGTTTTTCCAATATGTTTAGTTATGAAATAGTTGGTACTGAAGTCACTTTTCTGAAAATACTGCAAATTATTATAAAAGAATGAACTGCCATCCGCGAGATTCAACGAGGCTCTTACTATTACCCGATTTCAGCGAGAAGAGCTCGCACGAAAACATTGCTCCTGCCAGCACTCATCACAAATTCACGCACTAAACATCCTTAAAAATGAGGGAGCAAGAAAATCGTCTATAAACGTCCAAAAAACCGTATTAATACATAGAAACCTCATGCATTGTTTAGCGATCTGGTCCTTGAATGCCACAACTTCTTTTAGTCACACTGCACTCTGTCCAAAAATGGTTCAACCGACTACTACTCTATCTGGATTCTTTCTTTTTTTCTTGACTTTTGTCAATTCGAAGGAAGAGCCACTTTTTGCCAATAGTCAGTTAGCGTAAAAATCCAAAAAACGTATCACTCCATTTTTTATCGCTTCAGACAACGCGGATATTTGCCTGGAAGATGTGGATGCCGGGCCGTGCCAATACTATCAAATACAATGGTTCTGGGATGCAGCAGATGAGGAGTGCAAAGAATTTCACTATGGAGGATGTATGGGCACAAAAAACCGATTCTCCTCAAAACAGCAATGTGTGAAGCAATGCAAGTATAAGATGTTCAACCCAGTGGCAGTGCCAGGTAAAGATTTTCGGGGGGTATGTGAAAACGGAACAAAATGAGAATAGAACTCGTAGGAAATCGGAACATGATGAAAATAAACAATTTAAAAAGAAAACTGTATTGAACTGGAACTGATAGGGAATTAGAACTGTTTTGAAGTAAAACCGCATGGAAGCGGAACTGTATGGAATTGGAACTTTGTTCAATGGAGCGCGTTTGCTTTACACGAGTACTTTTCTCAGCGTTAAATCAACTAAAATTACTCGTGTAAAGCAAACGCGCTCCATTGATCAAAGTTCCAATTCCATACAGTTCCGCTTCCATGCGGTTTTACTTTAACAGTTCTAATTCCCTATCAGTTCCAATTCAATACAGTTTTCTTTTTAAACAGTTTTATATCCATCGTGTTCCGATTTCCTACGAGTTCTATTCTCATTTTGTTCCGATTTCACATACCCCCGATTTTCGTCGCGGGATTCGAAATAATTTCAAAGAAAAACGCGTTGTGGTGCTTTTAGTTGCTGTGAAGTCATTTGTATTGAATTTCTTGCGAATTGAATGCAATAAGCTAATTTTCTTCAAGGATCAGAATAAAAAAATTCTTCTAAAAAAGCTCATTCAATTAGAAATTTAGAAATTCAAACTTTTGAATATCCATTGGAATTCATTTTGATTACCTTGAAAACGCTCAAAAATTAGTTAACTTGTCGAGATGGACTAAATCCAACATTTGAAGTTCCGAGTCATCCATTCTCTATAACTTTGACGCAGTTGCCTTCAAGATCCACCCCCCCCCCCTCGAAAATGACAAATACGAATAAAGAAAGCGTATCTATGAAAAAGAGCAACTTTTTTTCTGATAGAGTCCATCAACTGAGCCAAAGTAGGAAGGAATATATGAACGAGTGGGTACTGATCGTTCTGCCCGGAAAGGCCTTCTGATCATCGATAGAATAAATATATAAAGTAGACAAAGCTATAATTCCAGATCTATGCTTGCTGGATGCTGATCAAGGACATTGTGGAGACGAGCGGAACGGCCACTGGTGGTATTTCTTCAATCAAGAGTCTGGAGAATGCGAAAAGTTCTTCTACTATGGGTGCGGGGGCAACGATAACAAGTTTTACAGTCTTCACATGTGCAGGAAAGTTTGTGCTGAAAGACTCTCTCCTCAAATTGGTTTGCAAAAGTAATCACAATTACGGGACGACGCCGTTCGTATTTCAGCGTGCGATCAGTGTGACTTGCGAACTTCTTTCTGTAAATCCCATTCTAAATTCAACTACACATGCGAGTGTCGCAGCGGATATGAGAAAAATCAACATGGAGAGTGCATTGGTAGCAATGCATCTTATTTTCATACGAAACACTTTAATTTCAGATATCGACGAATGTCGCGGATATAAAGCAGTATGCGATCGAAATGCTTGGTGTGTCAATCAAATCGGATCTTACCTATGCGAATGTATGGCTTCGTATCGCGGAGATGGAAAACATTGTGTTTATGTTGGACTGGGTGACAAACTAGTACACCGAGATCCAAGCAAACCGTTGAATTCGTTTCAGGAAGATCTTCAATTGACTGCAAAGATTGCTCAATGCAGTCGACGTGCAATAATGGAGTGTGTCAGTGCAAAGAGGGATACGAAGGAGATGGCTTTAACTGTACAGGTAGCAATTAATCTGAGCACGCTACTCTTTCTACAAGCCAACCAATTTATAGACGTGAACGAATGCCTACGACAACCAGAAATATGTGACAAAAACGCAGAGTGCATTAACAGAGAAGGCAGTTTTATATGCTCTTGCTTGCCAGGATACGCTGGAAATGGATACAACTGCACTGCGTCTAAGAGTGAGTATTCTAAAGTTTAAATAAACTTTTTCAGTCATAATGTCAAACAAAAACCGATTATTTTGGCGAGGTGAGTTTCTGAAAATGCATGGTAATCGATTACTTTCAGATTCCTGCCTGGACAAGTTCGATTATGATTACAAGGACACTTGTAGTAATGAGAATTGGAGACCACATTTCTTTTTCAACCATCAAACAAGAATGTGAGTTTGTATAGGGCACTTCCGAAAAAAAATAGTTTCTTTAAAATACCTGAAAATAGAGAATACGAATGCTCTTCTTCGGCACTGAGTCCTTGTGCATGATACAATTTTAAAAATTCCTCATTTCATGTTTGCAATTCGGAAAGTAATAAGATCACGTTTTTTTTTCTGTTATATTTTAAAGGGATGTTTGAGGTGAGAACTTGGTTGTGAAGCTTTATCCTTCTACTGCATTCTCACTTTTCACTAATTTTTCCAGGTGCGAACAATTTTGGTATGACGGCTGCCGGGGTCGATCTCGTAACATTTTCTCCGAATATGACACCTGTACATCGATGTGCGAGGAAACCAACATTCTTACAAGAGCGGGTAACTCTTACAATTAAAACTGCATATCGTCAAGTTCCTGTCAAAGTCTTCAAACTTTTGAAAACATTTCAAACCTTTGTTCAATTTTAGCGAAAAGTGGATCGTAAAGGTTCTCCATTTCACACGCATTCGCTTCCGATTTCTCATCCGCTTCTCAGAGTTTTTTTTAGATGGAAAGTAAAGTGGCACGTCAGATTAGCGTCACTTTTCGGCTATAAAGCGTTCAGAGCTTCTGCCTTTCTGGGAATCTTGCCATCCGGACATGAATGGCGGTTCAACCCTTTATATATATAATTGGCATTCACCGTTTAGTTCTATAGAAGAGCCACTCTCCTCCTTCAAAATGTTGTTGACGTCTATAGAGCATCATTTCCGGTACTGCTCGTTGTTATGGGAAACTATTTGTGGCCAACTCGTTCGGCTTGAGAAGAGTTTCAATATTTTTCTGATGTTTTATTTGGCTACGCATTTTCAACGTCAATTTTGAAATAATGATTTTGTTGTTGAGTTCTTTTTTGTGTTGCAGTCTTTCTGAAAACAAATATTTAAGCGCATTTTCAAAAGCAATTATGAATTTATTAGGTACAGTAGAAATGTGAAATTCCATCATTTCAATGATCCTTCATTGTATTCTTTTCTGCATCTCAAAATCCCATCTCGAATTGCAGAGCATAGAATTTAACATTTCAAGTATTCTCAAATTCATACTTCTGCCCATCCATAGATTTTATTGTTTGTCTTCTTCGGTCACATAAGAAATTGACAGTTAAAGGCATAAATTAAATCTTCTCTATGGATGGAATATCATGCTAGAACAAGGCAACTCAAAACAGAAGTTGTTGTAAAGAGTTGTAAATTGTAAAGTTGCAAAGTTCTTGAAGCGAATAGAAAGTTTTGGTGAAATAGCCAAAACCTCAAGTTAACATTTCAGTTCAAGTTACATATAAGAACATATAAGGAATAGGCTTCATATAAGCAATCATCATTGAAGTGATTCGAGCTTTTTATTTATATTTTAACAAAAATGATATGTAGCTAATTTGCGTAATTCCATCTACTCGTTTTAAGAATTTTAAATAGTAAAGCCTTCCTCTCTACTGAGGAATGTAAGGTGAACATTGGGTAAATGCAGATTAAAAAACTTCTAATTTGCAGCATTTGTTATTTCTTAATTTTAGCATAACGTTATAAATTTGCGCTCATTTTGTATATTTTCTATAATAAATAGGAAGTTAACTGAGAGTTTAAAAATAGCCTACTTATTCCTATTTGAAAATTATCCATTCCTACAATTTTTTTTGAAAATTCAATTGTTAAATCCATGATGAAGGTTACGTATGAGTCACTCAAGCAGAAATAATTCGATTTTTGATTTCATGTCAAGATAATAAAGAAGTGGGGTGGGGGTTGGGTGGTTGGTCGCGAGAAAGTAGAGAGAGAAAGGAAAGGAAGCTTATAAACTGCCTGGAGCCCATTTTCCCTCTTTCTGGAAGGGGTCTTTTTATTCTTCATCGTCTTTTTGAGCATTGAGAGAACGAGTTTGTGGTCCCTCCGGAGGCTTCATAGAGATGCACAAACAGAAGGCGGAAAACGTCGTCAGAAGAGCAGGGGGGGGGGAATGGAAAGAAGGCCTATATTTCGTGTCAACTTTTGGTTTCCCCCAGCTCTTTTCTCTTTCTTTGCTCTGTACGAGAAATCTTCCAAAGAAATCCACCAAACACATATACAAAACATTCTCAGGCTTCTCTTTTTAGAAAAAAAAACGGGAGACGGCAGCGGCGGTTTTGATCAATTTATTGATGCCGTCTGTCACATCTCGAGTGTCACAGACGTTCTTTCTATTGCTTATTTTTGAATGAAATCTGAGAAATATTTTTTGAATGGTCATCCTTTTTGTTAGGTTTAAACAATATTTATACGCATTCCGATAAATATTTAAAATTAGTGGCAAGAAAAAAATAATAAAAGTGCATAGAGGGTTCCTTAGGGGATACAGTCAAACAATTAAGTGGCACAAGGAATAGCAAAAAGCCCAATCGGTAGTTCTATATAAGAAAAAGAGAACCAGTTAATATTATGCAATATTGTTTTTTAGGGACAGTTCTATTAGGAGGTAGTTTTTTCAACATAATTTGTATTACCTTCGTTTCTATTTTCTATTAAATTTACGATTTTTCAAGACTTTTTCAAAAATTCATACCACTATTTTAAATGGAGCATTCTTTGAAATTGTTCGCCATAAAATAGAGATAATTCAGAAAATCCGAATGATGTTACAGAAAAACATTAATAACTCCGCGTAGTTTATAATTATTTTCTTTTTTTCGACTTTGTTGAATACCTAAAACGCAGGTTTCTTTCTATATTGCCTGCCTGTTTATACGCGTTTTTTTTAATTTGTAAAACGGTTATATTCCTTGATAATATCCTATCACTTCAGGAAAATAGTCTTTGCGGTGTTTTCCCGTATCATCCTTCGCAAGATGCGATGATTACACGTGGACTCATCATCCCCTTACATTATAATACAAAATTCAAACACCCACCAAAAAAACGAAGACGGAAACGACATGACGGCAGAAAATGGTCATTAGACTTCAGGATATCCTTTATTGTTTTCACACAACTTATTCCACTTATACATTGTCATTCAGAGGTGTGCTGGGACAAATTTGACATGAATTACCGGAATCAGTGCCTGAATGGTGAGATTTTTCATTTTTCTTAGACTTAAAATGTTGAATTCCGAGATCATACAACTATTTAAAAAGTAGCTTGTTTTGTTAACAATTTATTTTTAAGTAAAAATTCGATGTTGTTTTGTTCTTAAGTTTTTGTTGGTCAATTTTTCGACTTTTTCAAGAAAAAATACCTGAAACCATACTAACACTTATAATTATACAAATTCATATAAACTTTTGAAAAAGTAAAAGGAAAATAAAGTAGGAATCATTATTAAGATTTAAAGAACTATATCAGTGAATATTCATCAAATTGTATAGAAGCAGATTTCTGCTATGGATCGTTGAGCGGTGTAGAAATAAATGACACATTGATTAAGTTACGTTAACACTTCAAACAATTACCAGAATTACCAGAAAAAAAATAAAATTTTTCAAATAAAATTTATATCTTGAAAATAGCAGAAAACGGGTCAGCAAGTACTTGTGATGCGTAAATTATTGATCATGCAAATCAGAATCTTTGGCTTTCTGCTTGATATTATTGGTAAAATAGGCCTAAAAAGAGATTTGTCGTACTATATTGCTCTATTTCGTAAAATTTTGAGATACGACATTGAAATAACTGTTTGAAATACCAAGGCTGTATGTGCTCCTCAATAAATTAAAATGATATTTTTTAAAATAGAATTTATTGAGGAGCACACCAAAAGGACGTCTGATATTATTTATTTCAAACAAAATAACCCAATTTTTGTGAATACTGAGCAAAAATCACAGAAACCTTCAGGAATATTTAAATTTTTTATTTCTTTACCTAGAGCAATTTGCTGACGCGCTTTAAGATTTTGACGCATTTGACATGACAGAGTGACAATAACGGCTGCGGCCTCCGGCTCCTCAAATTCACCCTTTCTCAAAAAAACCTTTACCGGTAGAATTTCCTGAGTACTTTTAGCAAGACATGCTTAGCCCCCCCCTATTCCAGGAGCTAATTTCTTTTTGATTTCACCCTATCCAATTTTTTAAAAATTAATTTTTCTATAATAATTAAATAACGATTTTCAGGTCAATGGCAACAGCGCTACTATTTTGATCATGCCTCTCTGACGTGTCGCCAGTTTTGGTTTGATGGATGTCGCTCGGATTCTAGAAATATATTCGATGACCAGCTTACTTGTCAATGGCTTTGTGAAACCCAACCAATGTATAAATCAAGTTAGTTCCTATTCTACACCTTGTTAAAAGAAATCGGCAATATTTGGATGTTTTAATGTTGTCTGTTCTCCTTATGCGTCTTCATCCCACCCTCAACTACGATTTACAAACACAACTTTTGTCTTTTTTCTTTTCAAAAAAAAAACACCAGAGAAAAAAAAGCAAGAAAGACGCGAACAGAAGCGTCACACTCACAAGAATGATGAACTGTCAATTCATCTTCTCCCAAAAATGTCTCATTTTTCCTTCATGGATAAAAGTTCAACAGAACAAAACACAAACGTTTTATCTTTGAAGGAGCGTGCCTTGAACATTTCGACGAAGGACTCAAAAAAGAATGTAATGGAGGAAGGTGGCGTCAGCAATGGTATTTTGATAGAAATTCAAAGGTGAGGCTCCGTGAAGCTGCAGAAGAATCTCGAATAAAAGAACAACTCGTTATTAAAGGTGTTACGATTGACAGCCCTAATTTAATACGATACATTTTGAATACTTGTGTAAAAAGCTCATCAAGTACCCAAAAATAATATTTTTTTTTTCGAAAATAGGAAAAAATAGAAAATAGACTGACATTTTTAGATTGCCAGCTTTTTTTTTCTGAATTTTTACATTTATAAAATTTCAGAAATGTTTTTCATTCTGGTACGATGGTTGTAAAGGAGAAAATGAGAACATCTTTCAAGACGAGCTAAGCTGCTTGCATACTTGCGAGAATCCTGCAAAGAAAGACCGTAATATTCTTTGTCAAAAAATTAAAAATATGAATATTGATGTTTCAGCAAAGAAACCATGGCATAATAACGACAAGTTCAAAATGAAGGAAATAATAGGAGATATTTATAGTGAGTAATATGTGTAATAATGTTCAGAAACGAATCTTGACCCGGTATTTTTCGAATTTCAATAAACCGCTGAAAAATCATTAGTTTCCCTAATAATTTCAAAAACTGGAAAAAAATATATAAGAAATATGAGCCAAATGTGTTCTTTTTAACACTGTAAAGTACCTTCGTATACATCCTTTGCATCCTGTTTCTAAAAAATTTTTAGAACCCAACGTTACCGACACCTGCCTTGCAAAAAATCTTTGTAAAAATAACGGAACATGCATTTTCAATTGGCAAAAGGACAGTCACTACTGTAAATGCCAACCCGGTTTCCATGGAAACGACTGTGGGAAGGCTGTAGGTGCGTTTATTTATCTAATTGCTTTATGATAACTAAATTATGTTCTTGATTCACGTTTTTTTATATTTTAGAATTCAATCCCTGCGCAGAAAAACCATGCTTGAATGGGGCAACATGCCAAATCAAATACAATGATGATGACATCGATGAAAAGCCCACTTATGAATGTTTCTGTACTGCAGGATTTGGAGGTCCAAAGTGCGACCAAAGTAATTTGTTAGGCAATATTCTCAATATTCTCACTTTATCCTTTTAGAACCATGTGTAACAAATCCCTGTTTGAACAATGGAACGTGCCGGACAACCAAAGGATACAGTGCATATTTTTGCGAATGCGCTAGTGGATTTGGAGGAAAAAATTGCGACGTTTGTAAGCACTAATAACAGTTTCCTATTTTAAAACACTGATATAAGCTAAAATCCTTCAGCTATTGGTAGCACTCCGCCCGAAGAGAAATTTGGGAAGAATGTAGAGCAAATTTCAAGTGGAAAGGAAGAATGGATTGCTCAGATGCGACAAAGATTGAAAGATACTGGCGGTGGCATTGGTGGCGCATCCGGATCTGGATTGAAGACTAGAAACGGGACTATGGATGAATCAGTGGAGAAAGGAGGTTCTTCGGGAGAGAAAAAATCAGGAAAAAATAAGAAGAGTAAAGCGACACAAATAGCAGATGAACCATATAAAGGTAAATTAGCCTTATACCAGACGGTTTACGCCGTTTTTTTAGCTAGTTTTTTATATAAAAGAATTTAACACCTTGCACCTTGAGGCCACTGAAAATTATTCTAATTAGAAGCCCCGAGCTTTATTAGACAATGATCCAATCTAGATTAGGTATAATTGGAGAAACTCACCACGTTCGTGTCTTTAATTAATAACTCTAATTACGTTAATTAGTATGTATGTTCTAAGTGTTTTGTTGTTCTAAAACTTTATGGAACATTCTGGAATGTTTTAAAAATTTTGAAAAAACAATGTCTACTAAAATGGCAGTTTTGAACATATGAAGCTAGTTTCTATATGTGATACACGGACATGCATATGGCTAGATTTAGACTGTTTATATCGTTGCTAACACAGTCTTGTAGATTCTGTGTGTATAGTTCAAAAAAATCCGGGACACACAGAAAAGCACACAGAAAAAACTATTCGCTTAGTAAGAATAGTAGATATTTAAAACATCAATGAAAAGCTCAAAAAATTCAACTGTTTTAGTAACTTTTATTAAAAATACATAACCGTTACTTTAAACTTCCCCGAATGAGTGAATCAGTCAATGTTTTCCCTCCTTTTAGTGTTTCTAGTCCACTGACGCCTTGCCCTTTGGATACAATAATAAAATATCTTATCTTTTATAAAACATACCGAGAGACATTTTGATTCCTAGTAAAATTATGAGCCGGCCCGAATCACAAGCTATATTATACACTAATTTTAAAATGTAGTAATTCTATTTTCATCGAGACAAAAAGAAAAAGTTACTGCAGAGAGTATACAGTATTTTTCACCTCAGGAACCTTTTAGTTCCAAAAGTTTCTGCACCCTTTAACAAATATAACTCTTCTCAGATCCTGCAACCCGAAAACAGGAACGTGAAGAACGAGAAAAAAAGGAAACTGAAATTAAAGCGGTGGAGGACGAAGAGAAACAGCGAAAAGAATACGAAGAACAAATTAAATTAAAGAAAGCCGAAAAAGAGGAACTGGAAGCATTAAAAGCACTGGAGGTAGCAAATTTGGTATTGTCGAAAGATTATTTTCTACATGTAGCAATATTATCCGTAGCTCTCATTTTGATGCAATTTTGACCATCATCCACAGTTTCATTTCTTTATAATTCATTAACTTTAGGCTTATCATTCACAATTTCTTTGAAAATTCTAAGCAAACTGCCTTCAAACTTTCAACATCAAGATCCCCTTATTATCAACTCTTCCACGTGTAAATCCCCACATATTTGGATTTTTCAAAACATTTTTCTCTCGCACTTTAGCTTTTCACATGCGCAGTATTTGTTTCAGAACTGTTTCAGAATAATACATATTTTGCTACAAGCAGTATTTATTTTTTATTGTTACTGAGATCAAATTGAAAAAAAAAACCGGTTGAATGTCAAACTGGGATGAAGAAAAGACCTGATGGGTTATAGTTTGCTAGAGAGAATTGTGAAGAAAATGTCTACAACGCTGGCAATCAAACTGGAGAAATAGTTGAAGAAGTAGTGTTGAAAACTGCTAAGGCGGCTATATACGGAGGATTCTGCACCATATCATCCTTGAATCGGAATAATAGTAGAGAGTATGTAACTATTACCGATATTAGCTGAAACGGTTTGGCCTAAAATTAGTCTCAAATTCGGTAACATACGGTGAAAAAAGTGGTTCTTTCCAGTGGGAAAGCTCTCCACACTGTCATCCCCCACATGAATTGAGTTGTCATTTTGTGAACAAAACATGAAATCTGGAAGCGATCCAAATCGGCGTTAGCGTCGGGAACAATGCGAAGAACGGCGTTGACGATTTGTCGGGTCTGAAAATATAAGTTTTTTTTGCATGTTCTTAACTAGATGTCCAAGGAGATTTCAGAAATTGGAAAGTTTGGGGATGCCCTCAATTTTCTGAATTTGTTCCTTAAAACAGTTTGTTATAGTGAATTGTTTGGTTGTGAAAACTGGAAATGTGATGAAGAATTTGTAGTGGCGCTTTAGTGCAATATTTGTCGATGTCCTTACCGAGCTATACTACAATAATTATTATAAAAAAAAGATCGCACGATAAACCAGGAAATAAATTTAAAATTCTAGGAGGAGCCGGGGTGAAAGCTAGCAAAAAGCCGTCAAAATCGTCAAGTTGCTGTGTAATTTTTTGCTGCTTGCCGATTATCATCAGTAAATTGTCCGAAATTCGTTGAGTTTGATAACTTCATTCTAAAGTATGGGCCTGAACCAGGCTTCTAACTAAAATTAAAAATGAATAATTCAGAAGGTTCTTATGCAAAACATTATCTGCATATATGTGAAGGATGAAAAGTTTCATTTCTATAATTGTGGAACTTTGCTGACTTAAAATGGCTGCATATGATTCTATGTCTTGATGTCCTCAAAACGTTTATATGAGAAGTAATTTTAAGTTAGCAATTAACATATTGACTTCATTTCATATAGGCCTTCATTTTTTTCATTTCCTTCATAAAAGTTATAACCTCTGAAACTCGTTTGAGAGTACATTGTCATTAGACCTCTAATGCTGCTGAAATCTCTAAGGACCAAGCTCCGTAGTATTGGCGTTTCATACAGTAAACTTTGAGAGACTATAGTCTCCTTTTGAGTACATTGTCTTCAGTTAAAGCGTTGAGCTTATCTCTGCAAAACTGCATGTACAAGCCTGGGCCATAGCCCGTCGTGCAGGTTAATGCTTCCACGAAAGACAACAAATCGGTCGTGATTTGTGGAAGCCTTTCGTCTCGTCTTCGTTGGTCTTTCAGTTCGTCTTGCATTCGTCTTACGTCGTCAATTAAAATGCATGTGAACCAACACAATATTTATCTCTGCGTCAGACGGATTCTAGACGAAGACGAAGACGAGACTAGACGGTCTTATTTCGTCTTTCGTGGAAGCACAAGTTTAAGGAAAGATGTAGCCAAAACTTATTTGGAGATTTCTGCAATATTTGTGCATTTTTTCCTATAAAATATGGGAAATGCTTCTTTTCGGCTTCACATGTGCGCATGTTGGTTACCGTTTATTTTGTACTGATAACTAATATTTTAGGTGGCTGAATCAAAATTTTGAAATGATTTGCCTTCTATTATCTCTAAATTTCAATATGAATTTACAAATAAACAATGGCTTCCCAGTTGTTTATAATTTCAACAATCATCCTCATATCATTTGATAGGTTACCAACAGTGGGTCGTTTCGAAAGCATTTTGAGAAATTTTTCGAGAAATTTTTTCGAAAATTCTCGAAAAATTTCTCGAGAAAATTCAGAAAAATTTTTCGAGAAATTCTCGAAAAAAAACAATTTCGATTAAAAAAAATAATTAACTAGTTCGAACGACACTCCGAAATAACGCAAATCGCGTTGTTTATCGTATTTCCATTCAAATCATTTTTTCCGAAAAATTTTTCCAGAAATTCTCGAAAAATTCTCGAGAATTTTTCGGAAATTTTTCGAAAAACGCATTTTTCGAGATATCATTTTTCGAAACGACACCCTGGTTACCAAGAGCTAGACTTACCGTTTCATTAGTCATCATTCCCGTAGAGCAAATGATCACAATATGAAGAACCGCCATAATGACCTGAAATGCAGCCCAACAAATGGAAACATGAACAGTAATAATCAGCTTTTCTCGAATCTTCTTATTTGTAACTTGCTCTGGGGTAATTGGGACCAGTAACCTGAAACCGTCGTAAATCAAACAATGCTAGAAAATTAGAAATCCCTTACGTCGATGTGGGCTCCGATAGAAAATAGATAGTGAGACAAAGCACCAGAAGACTCCATGCCAGCGAAAATAGAAGAAGTGGGTTGAAGACCTCGCCGACGGCTTCTTGAACGTTCGTAATCCGGGTGAACTGCTCATAATAAAACTTTAGACTGAAATGACGTTTCTTGTGCTCCCGATTCATCGACTTGATGAGAGTTCGACAGTAGAAACGGACGAGCACGTTATAAAGATGATAATATAGTAGCGGAATTATATTCCAAAGGCTCAGCACTGGAACCAAAACGAAGCTGCTATCCGTTAAAATGTGATCCCCAAATACTTGCTCCGTTCCAATGAACTCAACAATCTTCAAGATCAGTGCCGAGGAAAATGTGAGAGCCAATGTGAAGAAAAAGATAATTTTATAGTTTCGAAGAGGCGGAGATACTCCAAACGCACTTCGGAAGCATACATCGACCATGTCAATTGTCTTAAAATTTACAAAAATAAGGAACATTAAGTTTGTTCTCTGAACGCTCTCTCTCTCTCTGAGTAAACCAGTTCCCATGATCCACTTTTGACACATTTAGCGGCTGTAAGTCATTTGCTCAATGTGCAGAGCACCAAATAATAAAAACCTTGAGCAAACAGAGCCTCAGTGGTATAAAAACGAACATTAGAGTCATTGGAACCATGAACCGACTTATTCTTCAACCAATTTCTAATTTCAAAATGAACTCCAAATTGTAAGCTCTCATTTTCAGAGTCTTTAGCTTAGAAAATGGAAAACTATTTCAGCCTCCTCTGCGTCTTGGCTCTTTTCATGTGCTCTATCGTTCAAGAAGCGGCTGGTCAGTATTATGGCTATGGATACTCCTCTTATTATCCATCGTACTACGGAGGAGTCTACAATGGGTACTACGGTGGAGCCTATGGAGGATATGGATTGTATGGAAAGAGAGAAGCTGGATTCGGCTCATCCCATCGAGCGAATTGATTTACAGATATTTCAAAACCTAACAACCGCTTATATAACCAATAGTATTCGAATAAATGTGTGCGGATTCTATAGATTCTACACACCTTCAAAAGTCTCTGATGAGATCTGAACTTGATCGCAGAGAGTGCGATTACAAAAACATTTATCACTGGTTTTGTAGCCGTTATCATTGAGGACACTGTCCCGGTGTGCATTAGACCGAATTTATGCTGAAAAAGAGCAGAATTAGTTCACTGTTTCGTACAGTAATATACAAATAACAACCTTATATAACATGAGAACTCTGAAATTCATTTTGATGAGAAATGAATTCAGAAGAACAGCCAACACAATGTAATTTAAATAGAGGATACATTTCTGAAGGAATAAAAACGATCATTTTGAGACATCCTACACTATACAGCTGCTCTTACGATGATTGTTTTGTGATTCCGTTTCCGTCTAGATCTCTTATCTGTGGAAGCAGGGAATATTGCCAGTAGTCGGAACAGGAATAAAATGGATCGCAGTGAGTTGGAGACAGTGTGCACACCTCTGAAATATCAATTTCGCAAAGTGAAGTGGCTTGACTCGATCACACAATTCACTTCGTTTTCGTCATTTATAACGTGTTGGCGCTCTCTTATTCGCACTCGATTATTTTCAATTTTCCAATTTATCTCATCCATTTCAATTCCCCCTTTTCTCTTGCAACTATTACCTCCTGCCAGCGTGCGATAATTGGTCGTTTGAGTTGATATGACTATCCAAATTGCCCGGGATCAACGCGTTTTCCACATCACCACTCACCAGCAGTTCACTGGGATGATGGCCCACTTCGGTGTTTTGAGGACTACCGTTTGAACAAGACGGCATCTGATCACAAATGAAATGATTTAAAAGGAGGCGATCAATCAAAATAGATCATACAAATGTGAGGAATATAGTCATAAACCGGAGATCAAAGAAAATTATATGCAGAGCTACTCAGAGATGTTAAATCGAAGGAAAAATCTCCAATGTAATCGCTATACACTCTAATATAAGCACACTTCTAGTTGCGAGACATTTTTAATGAATATATAAAACTTTGGGCATGTCGCTTAGCAGGGAAAACTTTTTTTCTCTCTCGAAAACAAGGTTAGTTTCTATTTAAAGAGCAAAGGGGTTAGCTTTGAAAATTATGGAAAATGTAGAAATCATAAGAACACACTGTTGAGGTGCGTTTATATTAGAAGTTTTAATGCGCAATACATTTCAAAACCCTTCTGGAATCTCAAGCGATATGAATGAACTTTCTTTTTTTTTCAATTTTTTGTTCGTTTTCAGGGAAATCAGAGAAATGCAATTAGTTCGAGACGGCAGGTGTTTATTTGATTATTAAATCTCCAGCTGTTTTCCGAACGTCTCACATTTTGATGCCTCATTTGGCACCCACTGTGCTCTATTGGAAGCTACATCTATGTACAAAGCAGGTAGCTCACTATTTTTGTAGCACGTGATCTACAGTTTCAAGAGAAAACTGTGATGACTTTTGATCTCAATGACACATTTCAAATTAGCGGCGGATTCTACAAGAATTAATTCGCTGAAAATTCGGTACGGAAATGCTGTGAAATGCAGCGCTAACATATCCGGCTTAAATATGTTCCGGCAAAGCAAATGGAGCTAATAAACAACAATGAGCACAAATGAAAAAGGAGCTGAATGCAGCAAGCGGGCGGTGGAGGAGCACAAATTAAACGGCGAAAAATGAGGGGAAAGACGAAGAGGAGGAGGAGGAGTTGAAGGCCATTGGTGGAACGACAAAATACGAGTTTTTGTTTCGGAGATATTCGAGCTTTTGATACTTATCCTGCTCTCAGTGGTACACAAAGGAAATCGAAAAAAATGACGTTAAAAGTTTAATGAAATGAGCAAGAATGGCATGTACATAGAAGCTCACTGGAAGAAAAAAAAGAATAGAAAAAAGATATATTCTTGAAAATAAATTCCAGACCGAATACAAAATTTTGTCACGTGTCATTTGTATACGGATGAAATAGCCAAAAGAGCAGCTCAAAACCAATTCCAGTAACTAATAACGGATTTTGGAATTTCGAGAAAGCAACCTGTTGTTCTAAGACAACAGAAAACACATAACCAATGTGCTCTTTGTCTGCCAATGTGCCCTTTGTCACGCTGCCAGACCATTTTGATCAATAAAACAAATTAATCTCATAAATTTTCTAGCAAAACTGCACAATACTAGGACAAGCGTGCGCCAATGCTATTACAAACTTTGGTATTGATTGATCTCCTACATTAATCGCTATCAGTATGGCACTTGAATCCAATCGAACATTTGTGGGAAGAGCTGGAGAGAAGATCGGCAGGAAAAAAAGCGAAAAATGTGGACGAGAAGTACCAACAACTGGAAGAGGAATGGAAGACGATCCCACAGTCCGTAATCGACACTTTGATCGACTCTATGCAGCGCAGATTCCAGGCTGTTATTAATTCTCGTGGCTTTGTAACAAAGTACTAGACCCAATTTGTTAGTTTTTAGATGTTATGTGTTGAATGAAAAAGTTTTTCGAAAGTTATGATTTTTTGAAAAATTAAGGTCAAAATTGGATTTTTTTCGAAAATTCAATTTTTTAACCTAAAAATTTTATTTTTTTATATTTCTTTATGAAATTTGGCCACAATCCGTCAAACCTTTTTAGAAACAGCTGGTAAAAATTTTGGCTCCATATCGGTACTCGAAAAATAGTTATGCTCGAAAACCACAGAGTGGACAACCTTTCGCACGGTACTGTAGCTAGTGGATCGGATGCCCAGCAATCGGGCAGGTTGCACCTGATTTCGTCATCTTTCACTTCAATCTAATTTTGAATCTTTAGTTTCCAAATTTTTAGTGTTTTAGTGTTTTTGCGGATATCCATGAAGGTACTGTAGAAATTTTCAAGGAAGAATGGATCGATATAAGTATTGTTTGGTGAAAAAATTCTCTGAAATTGACCGCTTTTCGCACTACAAATGAAGAATAGCGTCAATAAAATTGGGTCTACTCAGTCGAATGTTGAGGGCGATATAGTAGAAGACGTCATGAAAATGTATGAAATTCTCAGTTTTGCACAGAACTTGTGCTATACTTATGGAGTTTTGCTGAGTTAATTTATTGAGCATCTATAAAGTTGAGCTAACAGTCTTCGTTAATGTTTTTCTTCATCATTGCTCATTGTTAATTTTATTTTTATTGAATCTGATTTTTTATTTTTTTAGTGCTTATAATGCCTGATTAACACACTTGGTAAACTTACAGATAGCGTTCAGAATAAGCGAGAATTTGCTTGCTGATCGCCATGCTTTAAGAAGTGCATTTCTGTACGGCGAAGTTGTTCTGTATATGCAGCGAAGCTTGTCGTAACTTATATGCCGTTTTCGACGAGAACTCTGTCTCCTACACTACCAGGTTCGAAAGGTTGCCGGAGAGAACTACGATCTTGAAGATAAACCAAGATCCGGTCGTCCACATATGGATATTGACGCGGATATCTCGTGAGCGCTGGAAAAAGAACAAAAAGCAACGTCACGCGAATTTGCGGCGACTCTTAAACATCCTCAAAGAACTATAATTGATCATCTTTATGAGTCTGGAAGATTGCCAAAGTTTGGTCGAATCCTTCGTCACGTTTTGAAGGATTCACAACAGAGAAGAACCGAGTTCCGGATTCCGCCGTTTTTTTTTCATTCCGTCTTCCGGATTCCAGATTCCGAGTTCCCAAAATCCAATTCCGCCCTATTCTGATACACAAAAACAACTGTGTTGTGACTTGACCCTTTCTCTGCTCACTATAAAACGAACAACCGATTGGATTATGAATATTATCACTGTTGACGAGAAATGGGTGTTTCATGTCAATCATACTAGAAAAAGACAATGTGTCCCGGCCGAGGAAACCGCGAAAACGGGCCTCAAAGGAGAGCTTCACGAGAAAAAAGTGGCGCTTTCGATTTGGTAGGACAGTAAAATAGATGACCCAGGCATATCTATGCAAAACCCATTCTAGAATGGAACTTCATAGTACTGGACCACCACTGAGTGGCGCATGCTGGACAACTCGGTTATCAACGTAGACTGCTCTAGAAGAGTCTCTCCTAGGAGATCAATTTAAAACTCGTATCATACAGTGGCCGAACAACTGGATTCAATAAGATATCCACTTATCGCATAGGAATTTTCTTTGAATTTCTTCAGATGGCTTTAGCCAACGAGCGTCGTTTCCCATTTTCGTTCATTGCCATGCCTTCACGTTCGTTCCGAAGTCAGCCGATGCTCTGATAACCTGTCATCGCACGGATTTCGAAATGCTTTCGTGTAATATCTGTTCCAGAAGAATCCCAAACAGAACTGATTACGTGACATTGAGTGGTTATCGCTCCCGGCCACCTACCCACTCACTCAGATGGGACGGACGTCCGCTGCTCTTTCACTTCTTTTATCCCTACACCGACTAAATCTCACTTTTATATCTTGCCCATGGTTAATAGTTAAAGAATAGTTGAACAGTTAAAGTCCATAAATATACGAAAAATTGCTGAAATTCAACGAGTATCAGATAGAAAGGATAATAAATTAGCATATAACCTAAAATTGTCGGTAACAATGAAATTTACCATGTATTTCTCAAATTTCTCAGAATTTTCCAAAAACAGTTCTACTACAAACTACAGTATTCTCATGGTTCTGTTTTAATTTGAATACACATTTGGAAACTTAAAACCTAGACTGGAGTATGATATTCAAAAAAAATAGCACAACGCTTCATAGAAAACACGTTTTAAACCGACCAAACTCATTCTGCGAGAGCAGATCCGAAAAAAAATAAAGATGTTGGTACAAGAAGCCTTTCAAACACCAGACGGATTCCAATCTGCTCAATAAACTACAAGTTGCACCAGCCGACTCTGGCTGAATGTTTCAATAGAAATAAAATTTGAAATAAAAAGAAGAAGAACAAAGGAATGCATAAATCCCTTTTCATGTTTCCCGAAAGGTATTTCAAAAATCTCATGGGAAGAGGTTTGGTGTCTCGGATTGAGAAATGCAGAGCACAAAAAGGTGAGCATTCTGAATGTTTTTTGAAAGAATGCCAGAGAATTTCCTTTGTATAATGAAAATGATTGAAGTTAAAACAAAATAAAACTAGCAAACGCAAGCCGATTCTAAGAGCAAAGATTGATACGTTAGGAAAGAGCCCTAGGGCAACTTTTAGAGGGGGGGGGTCAAATAATGAATGCATAATAACTTCGGGAACGGGAAAAATGAAGATCTTCGAGCATTGTAGGAAAATAGCACAAGAAGGGCAGGAACTAGTCTTCACGGAGCAGACAAAAGTGTAGCACTGGCTATTTTCAATCGGTGACGGTCTTAAACTTCGCGGTTTCAGAATATTGCAGGAAAATTAACATTGATGTTCAAAAAATGAGATGAAATCACTAAAAAAATTGAATCTGAAGACTTTAAAAATGGGTACAAAACGAGCAACTTTTCAACGGGGATTTGGAAATTATCTGGAAATTGAAACTGTAATAAAACTTGGTGAAAACAGTTATATTTACAAGTAATAAGAAAATAAATATTTGAAGAAAATTGTGAAATTTGGAGTCATCTTTTTTCCAGATCTTAAAAATCCATAATTTAAATGACCATAACTTTTTTTGTTTTTCATTATTTGAAATGTTAAAATATTAAATCTTGTTCTACAAGGTTTATGAAAGGTTTTCAAGTTCCGAAAAAAGTTCTGAAAGTTGCTGAAATTCTCCAATGTGAAATGGTTAAAATTCAATATCCTGTGGCTAAGGCTTCCACGAAAGGTGAAGACAAAAAGTCGTCTTCCCTCTCGTCGTTCGTCTCCTCGTCTTTCGACTCGCCTTCGTTCGTCTTTCAGTTCGTGTAGCGTTCGTCTTACGCAAGTCAGACGAATTCAAGACGAAGACGATACGAGACGAGATGGTCATATTTCGTCTATCGTGGAAGCCTTACCTGTGGGGGGTATTCACAAAAACTGGAAAAAAGGGCTGAAACAGGGAACATTCTGTGAAATTGTTGAAAAATGGATCAAAAACTCAAATGAAAAAAACTTCAGTTCACATGCGGAATCAAAATATCAAGCTTGGCAAAATATCAAGCAAAGCTTGGCTAAAAATGACTGAAATTATTAAACACTACTTTTTTACATCGAACTGGAACAAAAATGCCATCATGAGATAGAGAAAAGACTCATTCTGAAGGCTTGGCTGCAGTCACGCCACCAATTTTGGCAGTTTATTTGAATATATGTACAGCAACTCCACAAAATCATAACCTCACTCTGATTTTTTTTTGAATATTAATTCTTTTTTCACAAGCATTTTGAGTGAGCTAGATTCATTCAAATTGTGTATTTTCCGGTTAAAATGTGCACGAACCAGTAATGGAAACGGGTAGTGTAGAAAATGTGTGTTTTATTTGGAAAAAAAAAGCATTTTATCTGGAAGTCGGCCTTTCGACTTACCACAAAAGTATAACCTCATTTGAGGAAAAATTGGAAAAACGACAGAAATCAATCCAATAACTGCGAAAAACAAGTTTAATAGTGAACTGAGCCACTGTTGTTCGTTATACTTTGAATAACGCTGGTGTCCATTGATAGGCACAAATTGTCAAAGGATGTCTGGTCGACAGTACTCCAGGCATCGACAGTGGTCTCTTTCAAGTCAATAAAATTGTCGAAAATCTTGGATCCAATCGATTATTTTTTATGAAATGTGCGGCTTTTTGCGTCTTACGTCTTTTGATAACTATGCTCTTCATGATCACTCTCCGAACAGTCTCGGGAGACGCTTTCAAGTTGAGCTCTACCTTGATTATGGAATAAGGAGCCCCGCTATTGGACGCTTTACAAATGACCATTCGTTTTTCACGGCTTTTGAGGATTGAAGAATGTCTCCATTAAAATTTTTTTTTGACTCGCGGAAGGATATACTACGAATTGTGCAGCGCTTTAACCTATTCACCAATAAATTCCACCAATATTTGGCTCAGAAGTATAATACAATAACTCTCCCCCGTTTAATATAAGAGTGACCCCCCAGTGGAAGAGTGTGGAATGACCCCCCACCCCTTCCCCTAACGTCAGTTTTTTCCACCAATTTTTACAATTTTCATAATTATTTTCGATTTTTACGTGGCATCATGAACTAGTTTCATTTTCATTTTTTCATTTCATTTCGTCTGAATCTCATGAAAATATTGGAAGGGGGGGGGGAAATATTGGAAGGGCGATTCTTGGAAATTACCGGCTCAGATTTGGGGAAGAACTTGCCTGGATTTGTGTATTTACAGTTTCGGGGCTCACTCCATTTTTCACGAAATTTTACACTTTTTTTGTCGTTTTTTTTTGCGTTTTCGGTGCTTTGAAATTTCGATCTAAAAAAAATTTTTTCAATTGAAAACTGGCTGAAAGAATCAATGGGAATTCTCCGTTTCACACCGACTTGAAACATGAAAAACGGACTGCAATACCTGGCGAAAGATTATTATCATGAGTAACATTTAGTACAGAGTCAAAAATTGGTGAATACACGAGCTCCAAAACATTTTCGAGTGTAATCTTTGAAATCAAAAGGGATAGAACTTCATCTGTTAGTTGACAGCTTTCTTGAACGACTTCTTGCAAGAAGAAGGCTTCTCACGAGAGGGAAACCTTTCGGTTTTCAGTGCAAAATTAATCTATTTTAGACGGAGGTGTCATGCCTGACCCATAAAACAGCAGCAGCGAGCAGTTGCACAGAAAAGTTGTCAACTATGTAGAAAGAAGGAAGGTTTACTTGTGCAGATTTGTTTCATTCGGCTGTTTTAAATACGAAAAAAAAACAATTTAGATGGCCAATGAGTGATGAACAACTACTCATTCGGAAGAGCACCGCTCTCCAAAAAGAGCATTCTTCAAAGTTTCAAAATCTGGAATCCATAGTGGAATTGGCACAACGGAATCGATGAAAGGATTGGCTAAGCAACCAATGAAAGTAAGCATTTGGCTGGTGCAGTATGCCTTATTACGAATTTTATTAAGAGAGATTATAATTGATTTCTGAGAACAATTGGCAAAAAAAGCTAAAACTGATTATATATCAATTGAAAAATGCTTCATACAAGCTCCACGGAAGTGGTGAATGAAAATGGAAACTGGTTCAGTCGACATTTCCAAAAAGTATAGTGTATAAAGTATTAAGTTTATAAAGTACGTTGCAGTTTTATAGATTCCCCTTTATTTTGGACTTCCTAGTAGCAACCGTTGATGATAAGAGTTTGGCTGTTCAAAAATCGGATTCAGAGTAAAAAAAATAACCCATGCCTATCAAATTTCAGAATGATATATGAAAAACTACTCGAGTTAAGAAGTGTCATTCGGAAATGTTCACATCATTAAAAAATAGAATGAAAACAGAGAAAAAGAAGAATATTAATATTTGGCTTATCCACCTTCGGCAGTAATAACGTAATAAATACGATTAGACGTCGAACTGAGGATATTTGGGATGTACTTGGTGGCCTTGTACTGAAACCCCTTCTCCAAAATGCTCCATTCGTCGATAATCGCATCATCTTTGAATTCCCTCGCGGTGTTGTACTTCTTGCCATTGCGGTAAATACGGCGCGCAAGCTCTCTGAGACGTTTCCCATCAGACTCAATTCCGAAGAGCGGACTGGCTACGGCAGAACGTTGATGAATGACAACATTGTCATTCTGGAAAATGAGCTGACGGAGGATTGGAAGCAGGTGGTTCTAGATCATTTCTTGATAGGTCAGAGAGATTATACGGCAAGTCACTAATGCTAGTTTGGGATATCCAGCCGAGGAGAAAGCCGTCCACACCCTAAGGATGCGACCTCTGATGTTCACTTTGGAGATTGGATTCTTGCGCAAGTTGTGTCGGTAGGACTTGCATTTGTCTGGTCCGTCAAGATTGAATTCGTTTTCATTTGAAAATAAATTCTGACAAAAATTAGATGTTTTGGATTGATAAATTCCGCTTACCGCAGCTTTCCCAAATCCATTTCAATGTTGATCTGAGCGAAGCAAATACGGAGCACTTTGTGGACGTCGGCGGGGTTTCATGCTGCGATCATTTTTAGAACCTTTTAAACCGTACATTCGCTCACTCCAAACTTGAGCTCTTTGTTGATGTCGTTGCAAGACTTTATTGAGTTGGAAGCGACTCGGACGATTGATCACTTGGCTTATTCATCAAGTTTTTGAGTAGACCCGGTCTTACTCTGTTCGAATTCGGATTGGACACAAACCGATTGATCTATTTGTGAGAGCGCTTCAGAAGATTTGCGATTGCACGATTGATCCATTCTGCCATTTTTAAGATCTTGATTGAGGATTTTTCAGCAGCAGTCAAAAAAGTAACAAGAGGTACAGCTAATGAGCGGATAAAATTAAATGAAACAAAATGAAATAAAACAAAAACAGTTTCTACAGTTTCCTTAAAGGCACAGAGAACAATTTATACCTTTATGTCTTACCTAGAAATTTCTAAACTGCCTTATTTTCTAAATATGAAATTTGATAGACATAGGTAATTTTTAACTCTAAATCCGATTTTTAAACAACCAAACTCCTACCATCAACGGTTGCTATGTGGCAGTCAAAGATAAGGGTGGACCTATAAACCTGCAACGCACTCTATTCTACCAATTAAGGTGGTGATCAATGAGATCACAAATCTCTTCGCTAGATTATCGAGTTTTGTCGTCAGAAAGAAAGAAACACGACTACCTTATTATCGTCGTAAAAAAGTTCCGACATTTTTACGAGTCGGGATTTGAATTTAGAGGCTCCGCCCATTCATCATCGTTGCAGCGCATTTGCTATGCGCGATATATGGGCGGAGCCTCTAAATTCAAATCCCGATGTTCGCGGGCTCGAAAAAATGTCGGAACTTTTTTACGGCGATAATAGATGGATGCCAATTTATTTTCAAAACATCGGTTGTATTCAGTATGGAGGAACAAAGGCTATTTAAGAAGCTGTTGTCGTGTCAGAGAAGAGAGAAATACTGAAGTCACCCAAAACAAAACTGTTTTTTAAAGCACGAAAGCAGAGAAAACATTGGAAGATGGGCAGGAGATCAAATGACGGCACTCGCCGAAAATCCCATTTTGCCAATGTTCTAAAGAAGATTTTCGGCATTCGGCACCACACGGGTCTTTCTAAAAACAACGAGACTGCTTAGAACAATGCAATTAAATACAAAAGAATTTGAATAAATGTTCAATAATCTGGAAAAAAAGGCGTTGTCGTGTGCCACTCTATCGCATTAAAGACGGTGGGCTCGTTTAGGAGCTGACGTATGATGTTGAGTAGGATATTGGACGAAGGGTGTATGCATACAACGCGTCAAATATGACGGCAGTTCCGTCGAACTCGTTTCTTTGAAATTGCATATTAGAAAAGTCAAGAGCAAAATAGAGAGAAGAATACAATTTGATTTTGAAATTCCTCCTCTCCTTCAACTTTAATTTAAAGGAAAACTAAAGAAATTAAGACGTTTTTTTTCCTGTCTTCAATTGGTTATACAGTGCGGGTCAGAATGATAGGACACCCCCCTAAAATGAGGATTCTGGAAAAACAAGAAATTTTCGAAAAGAAAACTATTAATACCATTCGATTTCACGTCCAAGAAAACCTATATGGACAAATTTTCATACCCGTACCTAAAAAATAGCATCAGTGGCACGCAAAAGTCTGAAAATTGGCCGGGTCAAAATGATAGGACACTCCCCTAAAAATGGAGGAGTTGTCAACTTCAAGTTTTTTTCATTTTTTTCTTTTTTTTTTGTTTCTTTTATACTTCCAAACCTTTTTATTTTTTTTCGCATCTGTTTTAATGATAATTCATTACTTTCTAAACAAGCTTGAGGTCTCCATATCTGAATTTGTGATATTTTCATCTTAAATTAACAGAAAAGAATTTATTTAAAAAAATCAAAATCAAAAACATTTAAAATCAACAAAAAACAGCCGATAATTAATAAGTTGTCGATCCTCCAAAGTTTTGAATCACTCGGCAGAGTCTGTTGCTCATGCTTCTGGTCAAGTTCTCCAGATAGGACGGTTGAAGTTTGTGTCATTCTTCTGTGACCTTGTCTTTCAGCTCAGTAACCGTCTGAAACTGATTACCGTGTCTGTAAACAGCTCTGGCGAGTACTCCCCAAACGTTTTCAATCAGATTAAGATCCGGAGTGTTGGCTGGCCAGTCCATAACCTTGATCTTCTTTGTGGAGAACCATGCCATTTTTCCTTGAAGTTCGTGACCTGCAAGATGAACTCGATGGACTATCAGCAGACTCTGCAGTCGGGAATCGTTCCATTCTTTAGCCGTTCCAACCACAAAAAGACGCATATGTTCCAACAAGATAACGCGGCGATCCATAGAAGCACTTCCACAATGGCATGGTTCTCCACAAAGAAGATCAAGGTTATGGACTGGCCAGCCAACTCTCCGGATCTTAATCGATAATCAGTTTCAGACGGTTGCTGAGCTGAAAGACCAGGTCACAGAAGAATGGCACAAACTTCAACCGTCCTATCTGGAGAACTTGACCAGAAGCATGAGCAACAGACTCTGCCGAGTGATTCAAAACTTCGGAGGATCGACAACTTATTAATTATCGGCTGTTTTTTGTTGATTTTAATGGGGTTATTCATGAAAAGCATTTTAATGCAAAAAGTGCCTTTTTTTGTATTAAAATGCAATCGTCAATAAGATTAAAGTGGCATTGTTTGCATTAAAATGAATCATGAATAACCCCATAAGTGTTTTTGATTTTGTTTTTTTTTTTATAAATTCTTTTCTGTTAATTTAAGATGAAAATATCACAAATTCAGATATGGAGACCTCAAGCTTGTTTAGAAAGTAATGAATTACCATTAAAACAGATGCGAAAAAAAATAAAAAGGTTTGGAAGTATAAAAGAAACAAAAAAAAAAAAAGAAAAAAATGAAAAAAACTTGAAGTTGACAACTCCTCCATTTTTAGGGGAGTGTCCTATCATTTTGACCCGGCCGATTTTCAGACTTTTGCGTGCCACTGATGCTATTTTTTAGGTACGGATATGAAAATTTGTCCATATACAGTATCGGCCAAAAAGGTATTCGCAAACAGTTTTTCGAGCATAACTTTTCTGAAACTTCCCGGATCGTTTTGATATTTTGAGACACAATTTAAAACGGTATAAGAAGTTGATTCAACAACAAGAATAATCAAATTTTCAAAAATTTGAAAAAATATCGAAAAATTTATGAAAATGGCAAAAAACTGTAAAATGGAACTTTGACTTTTGAGATCTAGGAAAGACCGGTAAATGAAAAACTACAATAAAACATGATGAAAACAGTTTTAATACTTCGTTGGGTAGCCTTTGGCGTCGATGACCGCCTGACATCTTCTTGGCATCGAGTCGAGAAGGGTGTCGATAACAGACGGGGGGATGGCCTTCCAGACAGATTGGAGTTGATCGAATTTCTGATTGGCATTCGATGTACGGACCCCTCTAAGTTGTCTCTCGACATGCTCCCAGATGTGTTCGATCGGATTCAAGTCAAGAGAATGATTGGGAAAGTCCAGAAGATCCACGTGGCGGCGTCGGAACCAGTCCTTGATGTGCTTCGAGGTGTGTTTCGGGTCGTTATTCTGCTGAAAAACGAACGCCCGGCCCACATTAAACCGTGCCCAGGGTCTCATTGTGTTTTAAAAGATGTCTTCTTACACAAATCGATCCATGATGCCCGTAATTCTTCTCAGGGGGCCGATTGAAGTCCCAGAGAAACAGCTCCAAACCACCTCGGTTTGGAGCTGGTAGCTGGGATTGAACCGACATTCAACCGGACGGCGAATCCATTTGATACCGTCAGTACCAAACAGATTATACTTGGATTCGTCACCGAACACGTGATTAGCCCAATCCTGGCGTCCCCAGTGAAGATGAGCTCTGGCCCATGCTACGCTACGTTTCTCGGGGACTTCAATCAGCCTCCTGAGAAGAATTACAGGCATCATGGATTGATTTGTGTAAGAAGACATCTTTTAAAACACAATGAGACCCTGGGCACGGTTTAATGTGGGCCGGGCGTTCGTTTTTCAGCAGAATAACGACCCGAAACACACCTCGAAGCACATCAAGGACTGGTTCCGACGCCGCCACGTGGATCTTCTGGACTTTCCCAATCATTCTCTTGACTTGAATCCGATCGAACACCTCTGGGAGCATGTCGAGAGACAACTCAGAGGAGTCCGTGCATCGAATGTCAATCAGAAATTCGATCAACTCCAATCTGTCTGGAAGGCCATTTCCCTGTCTGTTATCGACACCCTTCTCGACTCGATGCCAAAAAGATGTCAGGCGGTCATCGACGCCAAAGGCTACCCAACGAAGTATTAAAACTATTTTAATCATGTTTTATTGTTATTTTTCATTTACCGGTCTTTCCTAGATCTCAAAAGTCAAAGTTCCATTTTTCGGTTTTTCCCCATTTTCATAAATTTTTCGATATTTTTTCAAATTTTTGAAAATTTGATTATTCTTGTTGTTGAATCAACTTCTTATACCGTTTTAAATTTTGTCTCAAAATATCAAAACGATCCGGGAAGTTTCAGAAAAGTTATGCTCGAAAAACTGTTTGCGAATACCTTTTTGGCCGATACTGTAGGTTTTTTTTGGACGTGAAATCGAATGGTATTCATAGTTTTTTTTCGAAAATTTCTCGTTTTTCCAGAATCCTCATTTTAGGGGGGTGTCCTATCATTATGACCCGCACTGTATAGCATCAGAGCATCTAAGAACCACAACAAAATACAGTGTCGTGCAAAATTATACGAACCGGGGTGATTTTTACCGAAACTCGACTTCAGATGATCCGATCGACCCCAAACTCTCAGGGATTGAGAAAAACGCTTAAAAAATGAGTTTGAATAATAAATTACGGTAAGCAGTAACAGTTGCGAACTTATTTTTGAATTTTTCGAAAATCGGTAAAATCCGATTTTTTGGTTTTTTCCATTTTTTAAAAGTATTATCGTTCTTTTATGCATGAATGTTGTTATTTAAAATGGATAGACCACGTGGTTTACCTAATTTATCAGAATCTCAGTGAATGGCTATCATCCGTGATCGTTAGATGGGTCTGGACATGCCCACCCTCGCGAAGCAGTTCAAGACTTCTAAATCGGTTATCTGGGGAACTTTGAACACTCGAAACCGATCGAAAGGTACTGGAAGACCTTCGAAAACATCACCAGGAACCGACAGAATCTTTGTCAGGATGTGCTAGAAAAATCCGCGGCTGAGAAGTACGGACATCAACTCGGAACTTAATTGCCAAATTGGAGTCGATGTTAGTTTTTTGGACATTTCTCAAAAAATTTCAATTGATATGGCTTATAGGTGTCCAGCGACACTGTCAAAAGACGTGTGCGTGATTCCGGACTCTTCGGAAGGCGCCCAGTGAAAAAGCAAATGATTTACGAGAAGAACCGTCTGGCTCGATTGAAGTGGGAGAAGGATCATCTGCCCTGGACACCTCAGCAGTGGAATAAGGTACTGTAAAGCGACGAATCGAAGTATTTGATGATTGGCTAGAAGAAATCACTCATGTACGACGTTCAGTTAACAAACGGTACGATCCCAAGTACCAGGTTCCGACTGTTAAGAACGGTGGTGGTAACGTCATGGTTTGGGGCTGCTTCCACGCCAAGTATAAGGACAAGTACGAAGTACAAGTACAGGGTACATGTACAAGGACATTTTGGAGAAGGAAATGTTGCCATATGGAAGGTCTCAGATAGGTCGTGGTTGGTTGTTCCAACAAGACAACGATCCGAAACACTCTTCCCTCTTTTTCAAGGATTGGTTCGCACAGCGTCAAGTCAACCTGGCTAAGCCAATCCGAATCCCATTGACTTGAATTCCATTGAGCATCTCTGGGAGGTCCTTGGCAGACGTTTGAAAGCCAGAAAAGCAAAAAAATGTACCGAAAAATTCGAGAAACTCAAGGAAGAATGGACCAAAATCCCACTTCAGACCCTGATGAACTTGATCGACTCGATGCCAAGAAGATGTGAGGCGGTTAACAAAGCCAAAGGTATGGCGACCAAGTATTAAGTTAATTTAATCATTTCGTATCATTTCCCCTGATTTTTAACATGTCATTTTTGTTTTTTCATTCCATGAATATCAAAAATCAAAATATCCATTTTTTTCAATTTTTAACATTTTCTTCAAAAAAACTTTTTTTTTTGAGTAAATTTGTTCTTTTGTTATTCAAACTGATTTTTAAAGCGTTTTCCTCAATTCCTGAAACTTTGGGGTCAATCGGATCATCAGAAGTCGAGTTTCGGTAAAAATCACCCCGGTTCGTATAATTTTGCACGGTACTGTATGTGGGAATATTTGATGCAAAAATGCATTTATTAAATGGAGTACATAAACTGAGAGGCGACCTTGAACGCTATGAAGGTTTGCATAACTTGGTTCAAAATAAAAATTAAAGAACTGTGCATCTGGAAAGAGAAAAGCAGAACGGCAAATTTCTGCAAAGTAGCTGCATATTATTAGGTTGATGGAAAAGTTATGTCGTTTTTATGTTGTTTACTTTTGTGAAAGATTTTTGAATAAAATTTTTGGTTATCTGTGGTCGTGTTATATATCATTTTAAAGAGCGTAATTCGCTCTATCTACTTGTCTTTTTGATTTTTCCTTGAAATAATTATGTCACTTTTTATAGCACTTCAAAAAAGCATGGATAAAAGGCAAATTCGAACGATTTTCTTGTTCCAGTTCAAACTAGGCCGAAACTCTGTCGAGACAACTCGCGATATCAACGATGCATTTGGCCAAGAAACCACTAATAAACGTACGGCACAACGGTGGTTCAAAAAATTCCGCAGCGGTGACGAGAGCATTGAAGATGAAGAGCGTACCGGCCGCGAGTCTGTGATTAATAACGATCAATTGAGAGCCTTAATCGAAGCCGATCCTCTCAAATCAACACGAGAAGTTGCCGAAGAACTCGACGTTTGCCAATTAACAGTCGTTGTTCATCTGAAGCAAATAGGCAAATCAAAAAAGCTCGACAAATGGGTGCCACGCGAATTAAACGAAAATCAAAAAAATCGTCGTTTTGAGGTGTCGTCCGCTCTTCTTTTACGCAACAAAAATGAGCCGTTTCTTGACCGGATCGTAACTTGTGATGAAAAGTGGATCCTCCACGACAACCGACAACGTTCCGCGCAGTGGTTGGATCGTGATGAGGCTCTCAAACACTTTCCGAAGCCGAAAATCCACCAAAAAAAGGTTATGGTGACTGTTTGGTGGTCTGCAGCCGGCCTCATTCACCACATCTTCTTAAATTCGGCTGAAACAATTACAGCAGAGAAGTACTGCCAGCAAATTGACAAAATGCATCAGAAGTTACGACGTATGTGCCCGGCATTGATCAACAGAAAGGGACCAATTCTTCTCCACGATAATGCTCGGCCACATGTTGCACAACCGACCCTGCAAAAGCTGAACGAATTAGGCTATGAGACTCCGCCTCATCCACCATACTCACCGAACCTCTCGCCCACCGATTACCACTTTTTCAAGCACCTCGACAACTTCCTTCGTGAGAAATGCTTCAAAAGCCAAGACGATGCCGAAAATGCCTTCAATGAGTTCGTCCCTTCCAGAAACCCGGACTTTAATGCTACCGGCATAAGAAAACTTGTTTCTCGTTGGCAAAAATGTATTGATTCTGATGGTTTTTATTTCGATTAATAAATTTGATTTTAAAAAAAGTTATGGTCATTTAAAGTTGAAGGTTCAAAAACGACATAACTTTTCCATCAACCTAATACTTAAGTGCTCCACATAATATTACGTTCACCACCAAAATTCTCAAAATTTTTTGGGTGAACGTAAAATTATGTGGAGCACTGTATGCAAAATGGTAAATTTCTATGCTGAGCAAGTGCGCGCTTTTTCCTTTTTATTGCAACTCGCGACTGATCGAATAGGTCGTACATTGATTAGCGCCCGTTATGGATTACATAGCGACAAAAGCGCTTTGGTCAAAATTGGTCAACAATTTGCCAATAATTCGTCAGGAATTGATCAAATAATTCCAGTGCCATATCAGAATTGAAATTTGATTATTTTCAGCCATTTTCAGACAATATTTCAATATTTATATTTTAGTTGAACACTTTTCTTCATTTTTATAGATTGTTTTCCCTTCATCGCATTTTTCTAATTATTTTACTTAATTAAAGAAAACGAAACAAGGACTGCTTTTCCAGATTCCAATTTTTTAGAGCATCCAGTGCCGTTTTGAGCCATTGAGATTTTCCAATTTAACACTGTAAAAGTCAATAATTTTCTACAGTTTTCAAGTGAGTTTTATGGCTTTCTTAATCTTTTAAAGTTATTTTAAGACATTGTAATCATACATAGAGACTATAAAAGGCCGGAAAAATCTGGTGAAGCCATGATAAAACTTAAAATGTCGGATAAAGGGATACGCGTTCAGAGAACAAGTATGGGAATATTATCATTTCGCCACTTTCGCCACTTTTCCAGAAACGAAAGAACTATTTTGTTTTTTAAACCAAAATGTAGGTAGTTGTTTTTTCTGCAACATTCACCAAGATAATTACCTCCATGAGCACTCGAAAAGAGATTTTCTCCGTTTTTTCTCCTCCTTGCCTGCCCCGGGAGCGGCCAACGTCCTCACCCACTTTGTATTGACATTCGACATTTCCAGAATCGTGGCAAGTATTGTTTTATCGAGCGGAGAATCGGGCGAAATTCGTTGAACCACTTCAGAGTTTGTCTGAAAATGAACTGGTTAGAGAACAACGCAAAAGAACCCAATTGAAAAAGAAATTAGAGTGGGTCATCGCTCTTTTCGATTCCTTTTCTGAGCAGCCTTTGGTTTTAGGGTTCATCTGACAATGAGCAAGAGCTTATTTGCCGAAAACCAATAACGTAAAAGAGCCAAACGAGATCGACTCTTTTTGCGTTTTATGCTGTAAGCCGAAGCCTTTCAGTATGCTTTACAGCTTATTGCAATGATATTTCTGTGATCACGAAGTTAACTGATCAGCCCTTTTCTACGGAAATTGCTTGTTGAAATCAATACTATTAATGGAATATTTTATGAATCTGGCAAATGGAATAGAAAAAATCTAAAAATTCCTACAAACTACAAACCACAAACTACAACATTCGAATTTGAAAAGAAATTCAGCAATGTTATTATCGCCGTAAAAAAGTTTCGACATTTTTTCGAGCCCGCGAAAATCGGGATTTGAATTTAGAGGCTCCGCCCATTTCATCATCAGAGCGCATTTGCTATGCGTGATATATTTTTATCAGAAGAAACCAAAAAAAAAATAAATACATGACGCAAATTGATATATTTAAACATTCGAAGAAACGTGTAAAAAAATTCACGATTAATACAATTTCGTTCTTTTAATCCAGTTTAATTTTGAAAATTCAGAAGAAAAAATAAAAATGCAAAAAATATATCGCGCATAGCAAATGCGCTGAAATGATGATGAATGAGCGGAGCCTCTAAATTCAAATCCCGACTCGAAAAAATGTCGGAACTTTTTTACGGCGATAATACACCAATTCAAAATTTGTTAAAACAGAAAAAAAGAAAGCAAACTTTCATTTCGTCGCTAAAAAGAGAATATAACTCGTGAAGAACCTCGAAAGCCTCAACATTCTGTAGTTTTCCGAAAAAAACTATGGTGCTCCGGAAACGCATTTAATGTTTACCATTCTGGAAGGAGGCAGAGCTGCAGATATATATTTTCTCTCAATCTTAAAATTAACTTCTGGGACGAATACAGTTGGTCCCGTAAGAATCTTTCGGTTGCCGGCTCCTCAGTCTGCTTTTCAGAGGACCAATGATATTTTTGGTGGTAGAGCAAATCGGTCATTGGCTCATTTATCTATTGTCTTCAATTGCAGTTGGTTTATTTCAGCTTTGTTTTCAATTTTCGAGTCCATCTGGAGTTTGCTCCGATGAAGCTCTTTATGTTTTTAGGTGAGACTAAAAAATACTATTAAAAGCTCTTTCGGGCTCTTTTATGCTTAACGTAACGCTTCGATTCCAGAGATAGCTGTGAACATTGGTATTTTGATTGGTAAAATCATTATAAAAAATGCTGATTTTTCTGTTTTTTTTTTTCACATGAGAACTTTACTAGCTTAGGTAACCCCCCCCTCCAAGTTCTGACCTGCTACAAATATTGATGCAATACGATGGAAAATGCGAGCAATATTGAAAATAAAAGTGGCTTAGGCAATTACAATTTGAACAAGTAGATTAGTTAAGCTCATTTTGTGAATGATCGAATAGATATCCCTCCGAAAACCATGCATAGTCAAATATTATTTTTGAAGAAGGCGCGACAGTTTGAAGTTTTATTTTCATTTTGGCTTCTTTAATATTTATTTTTTTTCAGCCATGCCAAATGACTTATTTTGATCCAAAAAGACTCGAGTCTTGCTGCATGGCAATTCTCTTTCGAATTGACGGGAAATTTGTGAAATACGTGAGCAGTGAGATGTCCCGCGCTCAGTCATAGAGGGGCTTTATCATTGTTTCAGTCATTTTGAATGTATCCAATTCTTCTAAATAGTTAACAAATAAAATCAGGCAGCAGCTGCACTTGGTCAAAACTGAAGGGAGCTGAACCGAACCTCACACCAAACTGCTTATAACTTTCTTCAAAATCAAATCTGCAATCGAAAAGAGAAAGCGACAAGGACATTAGGACCCTTCTTAAATTTCAAAGAGTTTCTTATAATTATGCATTTATGATACACCAGCGGAAAGTTCGCGGCTACGCCGCGACTTACACTAGCTTCCACTGGCTTTCGTTTAGAAATAATTGTAGGCGTCCTGTTTTTCCACTTGTTAGTAAAACAATTTATTAGCAGATCGTCAACAACCAAATAAGATTTACAACCCGTGCCGTATCCCTACAACCTCTTAAATAAATGATTGTGAAGCGCTCGGGTGATCATGACTCCATCCCGAATATCAAAGTAAAAGACCCACGATCGTTTGAGTTATTCAATGAAACGTTTTGGACAGAGTCACATACAGACAGAACTATTCGCTTAATAATAAGTAGATTTTCAATTCTGAAAGGTGTAAAGAAGGCTTGGAGAGGTTCCGCTCCTGCCGAATCACAAGCACGATCACAATTACAACGTGCGACTTAAATAATAAGATGAGATTTTATTACAGAGAATGCATTTTGGAGGTTGATGTACTTCCCTGGATCAGAATTCACTTTGGTGTACAATCTTGGATCTCCCAACCGCACTCAGCTCCAGCTCATCGCGCCAAAGCAACACAATTGTGGTGCGAGGACAATTTCCCCGAGTTCATCACTTCTGCAGAATGGCCTGCTTCTTCGCGGATTTGAATCCAATGGACTATGCCGTTAGGATATACATACGTTAGGAGATACTCGCCCTATACATTTCTCGATTCAATGTATAGGGTGCGGAATAAAAAATAGGATGAGATTTTGCGTCAGGTTTGGCGCCGGTACACCGCGCCCGGCGTACACAGTGATTTTTATTTATTTTTATTACACCTTTTTGTTTATGTTTTTCAAGTTTTTCCTTAATTTTTCCGAATTTCAGTCAATGGTGGCTGCATGTCCGTATAGACTCCCCGATTGCAAAAAAGCTGAAAGTGCATCATTCTCTAGTCTATTGGCTCGTTACCAACGTCTTGGGACTTTGGAAGACAAGCCTAGATGTGGTCGTCCCGGTCGTCCTACTGAAGCTCTCAGAAATGTGCGTTCGAGGATTCGCAGAAATGCAGCAATGAGCATGAGAAAGATGACTAATAAGATGGATTTGAGTGAAAAGTATATGAGAAGAATCGTCAAAAACAAGCTGAAGATGACCCCTTATCGTATCCAAAAAGATGCTTTCTTGGCTGAGAAGAAGAAGGCTCTCTGCCTGCAAAAAGCACATCACCTTCTGACTGGCACTCGCACCTGCACGCACCTCCGCACTGTCTCCACAGATGAGAAGTTGTTCACGGTGGAGGCTAACAAAAATGGTCAAAACCATCGAATCATCGCCACAAACTTTGAGTCGGTCTGTCAAAATGTGCAAACGGCAAAACTCCGATCATTTTTGTGGATCCAGGAGTCAAAGTGAACCAAATTTATTACAAAGAACGCATTTTGCAGACTGCTGTTCTTCTCTGGGCCAGAAATGATGGATTTTCCAACAGGACTCAGCTCCAGCTCATCGCGCCAAAGCCACACCACTGTGGTGCAAGGACAATTTCCCCGAGTTCATCACTTGCGCTTCTGAAGGCCTGGGACGATCTTGACTAGTGTGTCGTGTCGATTTTGGAATTGATCGATTGAATCGAATAAAATCGACAATTTTTGAATCGATTCAATCGATTCAACATGATTCGAATCGCGATTGAATAAAAATCGAATCGTTCGATTCGATTCGATTTGATTCGAATGGAATTGATTCGATTCGATTCAATTCGATTCAAGTCGATTCATTCGCGAAATCGAATCAATTCAAATCGATTTGCCCGTTCAATAAATCGAATCAAAATTGATCGATTTTTGAATCGACACGATACACTAATCTTGACGTCAACTACCAGTGTGCCTTGGCCGACAACTACCCGAACAGATTGAAAGCTGTGGTGAAGGTGAAAGGAGGAAGATTCGAAAATTGTTAATTTTGTTTATTTTTATATTGTTTGAGTAAGCTTTTGTCCAAGTGTCATATCGATTCCACTTTTTTTGCAAAAGTTATGACGTTTGAAACTCATCCTATTATTTATTCCGCACCCTATCTGGTACAATGCTCAGGAATTTAAAACTGTTTTTTTTTATTTCTATCGTTGATTTCGGATATCGATTTCCCCCGTAGAAAAAAGCGAACCAGTAAATTCCTGTTCGAGTGAAATGCTCCGTTGCATCGAGCAACTTCCTCTCCTTCATCTTCATCGCTCAGCTTGCCGAAATGCCGACTTGCACTTTCAGCATGAATAGATGCTGTCCTATTGAACGGATACATGTCCTCTGCAAATCAATTTTTGGAGATCACCATAAAAATCGTGTAAATGTGCATAAAAGAGAAAAACCAAGAAAACAACTGCGGAAAACTGAGAAATTCAATTAATTTTAATACACTTTTACTGATATTGATAAGAAATTTGATACGAACGAAGAAGAATAAAAACGAAAATTTGTGATTTATTTTCTGGAATTGAAAAAGCTGAAAGCTGAAAATTGAAATCATTGGAAAAAGGATATATTTTTTGGGAAAGTTTAATTTATGAGAATAGAAAAGCAAACCTGGAAGCTTTATAAGTCTGCCAAATCATAAATTTCAACAAAAAAATGTTAATAAAACATGAAACTAAATTTAATGTCTGCATATTTCCTAAAAACAAGAAAACATTAAAAAGTACGCAAGTTGTGATGTAGAGGGCTTTACTTGTCTGAAACTTTCGTTTTCCAGATTTCTGATATATTCCAAAAATCGTCGACGGATTCCGGAATGCGGAATACGGAAAAATATTTTTTCACGCAATCTGGGATCCGACGGAATGAAAAAAAAACGGCGGAATCCGGAATTCCGCCCGTCTCTGATAAACCCCCCCAGTTCAAAACAACAACAAGAATCCTAGCATTCCCTGTTTATGAATTTTCAAAAACCCGACACCAGGTTAGCTGTAAATAATGAAAATACTATTTGAAGCCTGAAAAAATTAATTGATTTCTGCACTTTCCGTCTGCGAATGATATTAATCTCACAGATAAATGATAAATAAGAAGGACCCGTTAGCATTAAAAATTAATGTAAAAAGTTGGTGGAGAGGCGATTTTTGGTTATTGGGGGGCAGCGTTATTGGATATTGAGGGCTTCGTTACTAGAGGGAGGGGGGGGGGGAGCATTTTTTGAAACTCATTTGGGTGATTGTCAGAGCATACCTACTCTCGTACCAAAGAACAAAATTCAAATGTTTGTGGGGGTCGATTTTTGTATAGTGGGGGGGGGGGAGATTTATTTATTAAATGTTGAGGTAAACCCCCTCTTGCATCTTCTAGTGGGGGGGGGAGTGACTAATTTAAGATTTCATAAGGGTGATTGTTGGAGGATATCTACTTTCTTACAATCACGCAAGCCCCCCCCCCCCTCCCCTCAAGAAAAGAACGGGAATCCGGAATCCGTAATACGGAAAAAACATTTTTCACGGAATCTGGAATCCGGAATACGGAATGTAAAAAACGGCGGAATCCGGAATGCGGAATGCGGAAAACGGAATTTCAACCATTAATGAGGGAATCAAATGATGTAAATGCGCTCTGTTCGCAACAATTTTTGCGGGAGTTCAAAAAAGTATACTTTTCACAACAATTGAGAATAAAGTATTAAAACTCATAGTTGGGCGGAATTGGATTTTGGGAATTCGGAATCCGGAAAACGGAAAACGAAAAAAAAATTTTTCATGGAATCTGGAATCCGGAATACGGAATGTAAAAAACGGCGGAATTTTAACCATTAATGAGGGAATTAAATGATGTAAATGCGCTCTGTTCTCAAAAATTTTTGCGGGAGTTCAAAAAAGTATACTTTTCACAACAATTGAGAATAAAGTATTAAAACTCATAGTTGGGCGGAATTGGATTTTGGGAACTCGGAATCCGGAAAACGGAAAACAATTTTTCCACGGAATTCGGAAAACGGAAAACGGAAAAAAAAATTTTCACGGAATCTGGAATCCGGAAAACGGAATGAAAAAAACGGCGGAATCCGGAATTCCGCCCTTCTTTCCTCTGTACTATTGAGAATTTCATATCGAAGGGTAATAGAAAGTAATAGAGTAATAGAAATAGGTAATAGAAAGTAATATAGAAAGTAATCAGTGAGGCAAGATATTCTTTAAGGTGTTCGCGTCAGAGAACGAAATTGAGAAAAATAAATGAAAATCCAGTTGATATGGAAAATAAGGAAAACTTAATTTTATTTATGACACTCTCGGAAAACCAAAATCTCATTTAAAGTTGGTCATTACATTGGAATTGGTAGATATTTTGTTCAATAGAGTTAAACAATGTGGTAGGCTTTCAGCGTGGGGAAGTAGGGGAGCCCCAACGGCACCCCCCCCCACTCCTTTGTCTAGAAAATGCATTTCTCATAAGTTTGTGTGTGAAACCAGACGTTTCGGAGATAATGCGATTGATGACAACAATTTTAATCTTCTTCCGAAGAAAAAAAAAATCAAAAGATCAAAAGTTATCCAGATGAAAATGTGTCAGTATGAACTCCGATTTGCCCAGATGTATGCTTCTCTTCTTCGTAAGTGAGATTTTGGCGCTTCACTAATGGGGTTATTCATGAAACGCACGAAAAGAATTTTAATGCAAAAAATGCCACTTTAATGTTATTCACGATTGCATTTTAATGCAAAAATGTGCATTTTTTGCATTAAAATGATTTTCGTGCTTTTCATGAATAACCCCATAAGTCCCAATACTGGTTCCGTTCAAAAAGAGGAACGGACTCCCAACATCTTTCGAATTTTTCCAAACTAATTTTAAATTTTGTTTCAAAATTCACAACGCATGGTATTTATTTTTAGAATTTCAAAAACGCATTTGATATCAACGAATGGTTGCTCGTCGCGACTATCTGAGCATCACCTCTTCAATTCTCTATGCATTTGCAAGTTTTCCATCAAATCATACGATTATCTAATAATGTTTTCAATGTGTCGTGTCGATTTTGGAATTGATCGATTGAATCGAATTGGATCGACAATTTTTGAATCGATTCAATCGATTCAACTTGATTCGAATCGCGATTGAATAAAAATCGAATCGATTCGATTTTCAATCGAATTCGATTCGATGAAATCGAATCAACAAAAATATTGCAAATGCGCTCTACCGAACAATGCCTTTGGCGGCGGCTTAAAATCGTATTTTTAACTGTTTTTAGTGAAGACAAAAACAACACGTGAAAAATCGTAGAAAAGTGTAAAAACTCATAATTGCTTTAAAAACGCAATCTGAATGAAAGCGATAAAAAAATACGATTTCAAACCGCCGCCGAAGGCATTGGTCGGTAGAGCGCATTTGCACTATTTTTGTTGATTTAATTTTATCGAATCGAATCGATTCGATTCGATTCAAGTATCTATCCATTTCGAATCGAATCGATTCAAATCGATTTGCTCATTCAACAAATCGAATCAAAATTTATCGATTGTTGAATCGACTCGACACACTAAATGTTTTATAGAAAAACGTGGAAAAATTGTAAATGTCGTGGTGTATGACGTTATCTCCGCAATCACCGAGTGCGCACAAAACGACGACAGATTCAAATTTATTGTTTTTTTTTTCAAAACGAAAACGACAACCTATAATATAAAACAATAAAGAGAAGGAGTCATACACAGATAAAATGTGCTTGGGCATACAGACGAGCTCACGATCAGGATGCATTAGAACAAGGCGCATATTTACCAGAGTAGGGCGGAATTGGATTTTGGGAACTCGGAATCTGGAAAACGGAAAACGGAAAAAATGTTTTCACGGAATCTAGAATCCGGAAGACGGAATGAAGAAAACGGCGGAATCCGGAATTCCGCCCTTCTCTGCAGAGCAAGGCGGAGTTGGATTTTGGGAACTCGGAATCCGTAAAACGGAAAACGGAAAAAAATTGTTTTCACGGAATCTGGATCCGGAAGACGGAATGAAAAAAACGGCGGAATCCGGAATTCCGCCCTTCTCTGATTTTTACAATATGAAAGGTTACGGTTAAGGATAGAGATCCTTGAAATGCAGACATATCGCTAATAAAAAAGCTCAATCTGGCAACCTCAAACCGATGAGACCTGAAAGACTGCTCCAGGTTATAGTTTACCAAAAGCGCAAAATTAGAGAGGAAACTGGGGTATCCGCAAACCAAAGTTTTTGTCTTCATAGTGGCCGATTTTCGGTATGAACGTCGCCTCTCGTGTTCAATCTCCTGTTGCAAATGTGCAATTTGTTTGTGAATTAGACGGGCAAAACTGCAGAATCCAAATGGCGCATCAAGGTGGCGTAAAAACGTAACTATGAATGCCCTTTTAGAATTCAGCAATTCTGATGAGAAGCATTTTCTAGAGAATTCGTCACAATTTTCTTCGCAGGCGCATGAAGAATGATGATACAAATTGAGGATTCGGAGCACGTTTTCTGAGCCGTCCATCCCAGTGTGAACTTCGTTTATCAATGTATGAACATCAACGTTTTTTGAAGCCGAAATATCGGAGCTCAGACTAATGCTCTTTCAAAAAAAGTCAGTGACTATACTCCCCAAACTCC
The DNA here is from genome assembly GCA_003052745.1 of Caenorhabditis inopinata. NCBI lineage: Eukaryota > Metazoa > Nematoda > Chromadorea > Rhabditida > Rhabditidae > Caenorhabditis > Caenorhabditis inopinata. The sequence continues at coordinate 13,949,026 of AP018155.1, read as the reverse complement.
TGACTCCTTAGATGACAATCTAGAAATTTGGTCCGGCCCAATTCAGCATCTTCAGATGCCATTTGAGTTCAACTTCGTTCAGTGTAAAAATACAGAAATCTTTGAAAACTTTTCAGACTTTCAGATTTTCTGCAAAATTATTATATTAAACGCCATATTTTCCAACAAACTGGAAATGAAATGTTACCCTGGCTGGCTTAAAATGATTGAAGCTCTAAACTTAGCATGTAACTCAGTGAGCTTCAGAAGAGCGTTATCTTGCTACCAAAAAGTAAATCCTGAGATGCCTCTGCTCTGGCTCACATGCATTGAGAGCTTGGGCAACAGGTGCTTGCGCGGAGCCGAATAGTTAATGCTCGGAGTTGGACAGCTAGAATGTTAAATGCTCAGCTTTCTGGCATCTGGTCCTTAAATTATTTGGGGAGACAAATTAGCGTCTACTAAGATGCGACTGAGGCTTCATAGATAGACGCCGACCGCCAATCTCCGCCGTTTCAGCTAGAGAAAACACAATTAGAGAAGCTCACTAATGCTCATGCATCACGGAATTTCAATGACGTTATTGTTGATTAATTCCAGATTAAAAGACGACGTTAGCTACATTAATCAAAAGGGAATTTTACTATTATTGTGTATTATCATGAGAATTTCAAACAAAAATTAAAAATTCCAAGAAGCCAAATCTATTGATTTTCTAAAAAGAAGATTCAGAGCGAACAATTCTGTGAAAGAACAAATAGGATGAGGCGGTAGAACTTTAATCTGAAATTCTTGTTAGATTTTAATACATTTATGGTTCTATAAACAGATAATTTGAGTCAAAAATTCTGAGAGCACACAACCGGCGTTTACACTCTCGATTTTAGAACAATGATGCAGACCGACATCATAACAACGAGTGAATGCGCCGACTTGTCTGAAATTATCAGCGCTAAAATTCATTGGCATCAAGAGAGGAATATGCACTTGCATCTAATAAATATATAAAAAAAAATGAAAGAGCCGACATCAGCCCGCATGCAGTCCGCATCTTGCCCATAAAACGTTATGGATTACGGATCATATAGGGGCCGTGAACCACGAGAATTTCAGGGGCATGCCATCTTCTGGCAATTTCGCATCTCTTTATCGTTTTACTCCGTTTTTTAGCTTGACAGCGGAGCAGCAAAGAGTAATGCTCAACGTAGACTCTTTTTTCCTTACATTTTTTCGGTCACCAGATGAAAAACTAATTTGCGCTCCCCACCAATACTCTGCTTTTGTTGCTTCCACTACTCTCATTTTCCTTGTTTTTTTTCATTTCATTTTTCTGAAAGCGCTCTAATTTGACATATTTTAAGGATATTGGTTGTTTTGTAGTAGTTTAGGTAGTAGTAAAGCGCCTAAACGTGGACTAGGGGCCGAAAAAAGCGAAGGAAACCCAAAATTTGGAATGTTTAAGGCAAATGGAAGATGAGTTCCGAAAAGAACCAATTACTTCTCATTTAGCATCGCTGGAAAGTTTCGAAAATGAAGTTTGTTACTTAGTTATTTAGATAATTAGTATATCCCTTATACGCTTTCGTTTCCGTGGATCACAGCTAACCATGCATTGCGATCTCAGACGCAAGGCATCTCATGGGAGGTAGCCCGACAGCTTCTCTTTTTGGTCTCAAGGAATCCATTCATGTATCAGTTTTTTTTTCCATCATCCGCTTGTTCATCGCATTATATGTCTGGCATATTCGATTTGTTTTTTTTTTTGATGTAGTGGATTTGGTCCATGTCTTTATAGATCTGTGGGATGTCTTCGCGATGTAAGGCTCGTTGACGCTGTTCCGTGAGGGTCTCTCCTATTAATCTTCTTTCTAGTGATGCATGCGTCTCCAAGAGTCCAGTATTCAGATTCATATGTGAGCGCGGTTAGAGCGATGGAGTCGGAGAATTGAGCTCAAATTCGTTTGGCAGATGAGAGCATCGGTTGTGTTTATTATGTTGTTGAACGACGCTGCTCAGGTTGCCGGTATTCTACATTTGGAAATCGAAAATTCTACAAAGTCCCTTACTACATTCTTAAGATAATAGTCAGTCAGACTCACTGCGAAAAGAAGTCTCAATATATCGAGGAAATCAACTGATTACTTCACGAACCACCTTAGCCCAAGGCCATAAGGTAATGTTAGCACGTTTGTAATTCCCCTGTAATCCGTGCCCACAGAAGCGAATAATGGTTTGACTAATTGTACAGGGTGGCAGCCATGTAGTGTTACACAACTTTGCGTGGATTCTGGCGCATGAGCACAAGTCTCTACTGTATCAATTTTACTTTTTATTAATTATTACATTTATTACTATGTTTTCCAATTTTCTGGTTGCAACTTCCATTTTTAAGGAAATGACGGCTGCTTCACCCCATCGTGGTTCTATTATTAAACTGATGCAGCAGGGTGTGTCGAATTAGGAGATCGCTAAGCGGTTGAACGTCAACCGAATGCTTGTTCATCGGACTGTTACTCGCTTCCACCGTCTTCGTACACTTGATGACTATCCAAGATCGGGTCGTCCTGTCACTTTGACGACGCCAAAAGCGTTCGGGAAGGAATCCGAAGAAATCCGGAGCGAAGCAGGAGAAAGCTTGCTAAAGACTTCGAAAAGTGCCGATATTCTATGGGAATCATTGTCAAAGAGAAGCTGAAGATGACTCCGTATCGTATGCAAAATAGCGCATTCCTGAACGAGAATATCAAAGTTCTCCGAATGCCAAAATCACGAAAGCTTTTTCAAGGCACGCGCTCAGGCACACTGTTCGCAGACGAGAAATTTTTCACCGTTGAAGCTAATAAGAATGGCCAAAGCCATTGGGTTTTTGCAAAAGACTTTCAAACTGCCTGTAGGAACGGAAAAATTCTCAATAAGACATCTCATCCGTCTTCAGTCATGGTTTTTGGTGGAATTTGCTCCGATGGCAAAAGCCCGCTGATTTTTGTTGATTTGGGAGCCAAGGTGAACCAAACCTACTACAGAAAACACATTTTAGAGGCTGCAGTTCTTCCGTGGTCCAAACCGCATTACGGAAACCGACCCTGGTGCTTCCAACAAGACGGCGCACCGGCTCATCGCGCCAAGGCCACTCAGCAATGGTGCAAGAAGAATTTTCCTGAGTTCATCTCCTCGTCAGAATGGCCAGCGTCGTCACCCGACCTGAAGCCTATGGACTACGCCGTTTGGGGATATTTGACCCAGAAGGTTTCCACCAAAAACTACGCTAGTTTGAGCGCTCTGAAGGTCGCACTTATGAAAGCCTGGGACGAAATGGATGCCAACGACCTGCGTGCCGTGGTGGACGCTTACTCGAAGAGATTGAGAGCGGTGGTGAAGGCGAAAAGACGGCGATTTGAAAACAATCGTTAAAACTTGTTTTTGTATCATTTCAATAAACTTCTGTCCAATTCTGGTGAAAATTGAACTTGTTTGAAGACATTTATAGCGTTTCAAGCGTGTAACGGTATTTGGCTGCCACCCTGTAAGTATCGTAAGCGTTCATTTTTCAAAATTGTGTTTATTTATATGTTTTTAACTATTTTGCCAAGTTTTAGATCATTTGCTCAAGTTTCAGCTAAATGGTACGAGTTAGCAATCACCGTACCTCCATTGTGACCCTTTTCAAGCAAGGCTTATCCGGGATAGAGATTGCAAAAAAAGGCCACTGTCATCACCCCCAAACGTGTGAAGGCCGTGAGGGAGAGGATCAGACGAAATGCCATGCCCACAGATGCATCAGCAGATCAGCCATCTGCTCCACAGGCAAAGTCCCTCTGGTTTTCATTGATCAGGGAGTGAAAATCAACAAGGAGCTGTACACCAGGGACATTTTGGAGAAGCAGGTGTTGCCTTGGGCTCAGAATCAATTCGCAGGACGACATTAGGTGTTTCAACAAGATGGAGCACCGGCTCACACCGCCAAGATCACTCAGGAGTGGTGAGCAACGCATTTTCCTGCATTCGGTCGCAAGGAAGAATGGCCCGCCTCATCTCCGGATTTGAATCCGTTAGACTATTCTGTGTGGGGGGTTTTGCAGAGCAAGGTCAACGCTCGCCCTCACCGAAATGTGGAGTCTCTCAAGAAAACTCTCGTCAAGGAATGGAACGAATTGACCTGCGTGCCACCATCATGGCCTATCCACGACGTCTTCGGGCTGTCATCAACGAACATGGAGGTCGAGTGGAACAACAGTAGTTGATATTTGTTGCTAATATATCTGATAAACATTTTATTAAATCTCGTTGTATTCTGAATTCTGGTCTTTGAAATAGATGACGTCAAGTCATCCCGGGTAATTGCGCCCAACCCTGTATCTCTCTCCTTCTCTCTCTCTCTCTCTCTCTCTCTCTCTCTCTCTCTCTCTCTCTCTCTCTCTCTTTCTCTCTCTTTCTCTCACTCTCACTGATTACACCCTCTGGAAAATAGAATCTGGAGCAATTGCGTTGATGATTAAAGTCACTCAGCAACCATATATAGATGCTGGTCCAAATAAGGTACAACACTTAAAGATGTGTAATCCCAAATACTGTACCGATCCGATGGCCTAGAAAACGCTGGAAAAAATCATGACAGCGGCCACAGTTGTTTTCCTTTCTTTTACCTTCGTGAATAGAGAAAAAAGAGGCAAAAAAATATAGGAAACCAAAATAATTAAGCCATATTTATTGGAAAACGAAAATTTCTCTATGGGGATCATCGAGAAAATACGGCTCGTATTGATTGACCCGCAACCGAGAAGACACTGGTGAATAGAAACATGTAAATTGTGCGAAAACCAACGGAAAAAACGCTAGCACACCGACTGATTATTATAATTGAAAAGAGCAGTCGGAAACTACGAGAAGCGGTATTGCCGGTGTTGATTTTCGACGACTCCTTGCGGATTCTGAAGGCATAATCAGATTTTTTGCATTTGTCGAAGAGTTGTGAGAAAATGTGTTTGAAAAGAGCGAAGATGCGTTGCTGGTTAGAGAGACACGTTCGTTTTGATCACGCTGAAATTAAGACATTTAGTTGAAAAAAAGTTGAGCAATTGAGTCTTCATCAGATAAAAAAGCTACATTTTTATTAAAGGTGTTTAGGTATTTATACAGTGCTCCACATAATCTTATGTTCACCTTCAAAAATCTCAAAATTTCGATTTTCTGTAATTCCTAATTATTTATCATATATGATATGGAAATACCTTTAAAAAAGAAAATTATGGGTCCTGGATCAAAAATAAAATAAAACTGAGCAATCGAGAAATTCGAAATTTTTCGAAAAGCATACCGATCCAACTGAAGAGGCAAAAGATCCTCTACCAGAATCAGCTGATCCTTCTTGTCTCCTTCCAAGGGCCAGAATTCTATTCAAGGACGTCCTAAGTTTCCTTCTCGGATGTGGCACATGCTCATGATGGCTCTCACTGGAATGCTCGGAGAGATCTGATACTTCTGGTATAGAGGAAACTATTCTTTTCAGTAGAGATATCCGATTTTTCTGATCAGAACGTTGGGTAGTTGGAGAAATTGGAATGTCAAAAGAGACTCGTGGTGATGAGCTTAACCTTCTATCATAATCGAAAATCATGTAATCGGAAGCTCGAGACACGTTTGATCCACGAGGGGTGCTGTTCAACGACGTTGTCTGAAAGTACAGTCTATTAGGAGAAATTCCAATACCGTCTCGGCGTTTTTCATATACCTGGCGTACCTGTGTTACTGCCAAATGCATTCCAGAAGGGCTTTGTGGTTCATCTCGGCTTCTTCGTTGGAACCCGGGTGGTTGAGAATGATAGAAATTGGACAGGGAGCTCGCCGCATTCAGAGGGCCGGTAGTGATTCTTCTTATCACTGGCATCGTTTTACTCCGTACGCGATGCTGGATGACTTCCGTGAAGAAAACGTACAAAAATGGATTAGCAAATGCGTTGATCGGGAAGAAGAACACAAGAACGAATTTCGCAGACGATAGAGACAGAAGTGGAAACCCAATCGTCGCAGTGAATCCAAAGAATAGAGTAGGGAACCAACAGATCAAGTCGGTCACCACTAGCACGGTCATTTTGGTGATCAGTGCACGATCCTCTTCTCGGCTTTCATTTTCCTAAACCTTCACGATGAAGTGGCGTTTTCGATGTATGCCTTACTTTCAACATTTTCACTATAAATCCATAAGACAGTGCCATTGCTGCAAATGCCAAAAAGTTGAAGCCGAGACCAAATATCAGATAGCTTTTGTCGAAAATAGACGTGGCTTTCAGGGGTAGACAGACACTACTTTCAGAATAAGAGGATACTCCAAACCATGGAAGAATTGCCATTCCAATTGCAAAAAGCCATCCGCCAATCATCAGTAGTACTCCCACTTTTGGACCCAAACGCCTTCCGCGGAAGGATTGTCTGCAATTGTCATCGGAAATTCAGTTTCAGATAACTAAAAAAATTGTCACCTGGTATTATATGACATCTCAAACGCAATGAGAAACATTGAAATGATTCCCAATTCTGACGCGAACACAGCGAGAAAACCAGCGGTTCGGCACCCCCATCCAGTTTGCCACCACACTGCATGACGATAGTACTCATCTGACATTTTTGCGTCAGCAATTGCGAGGACAGCAAGGTAGACTCCTTAAAGGTCAATGGTATCAGTTTCTCTTTTCAAAAATTGAAGCAAACCGGTGAACATGTCAGCGACCGACATATTGATCATGAACAGATAATGCATTCTCATTCGTTTTTCATATACGATTCCAAGCAGCACCCACACAATTATGTTCCCCACAATGGCAGCAAGACAGACGACCCAAATCGCAATGCGTAGAAATGGGTATCCGACAATGTTCTCACACGGATTCAGAGCATCCGGTTGCGGGTAGCATGAGATGTTTGAGTAGTACTTCTGCACTTCTTCGCCGATGGTTTGGCACGGCTCGGCGCCGATTTCGGTGAACGCTGAAAAACACGCGTCACTTTAATGGAAACGACCAATGTAATTCCAGTTTATTTTTGCAGACTTCTACCCAAAACTAACGTGGAAGCTCATCTTCGTCACTGTCATCTGGGCCGCTGTAAGAGCTGTTATCCGACCATTCCTTCAACAACATTTCCAGAAAATCCACTCCAGAAGTTTCCCGTTTTTTCCTTCTAGCCAGCTTTTGCTGCTGTTTTTTTTCGCATATTCGTTTGTGAATCTCTTTTGCATTTTTCTGATACTTGCCGTTATCGTTCATAGTTACATCGTCAACGTACTGAAATCGTATATTGAATAGAAGAGCGTTTCCTAATAGATTCACCTTGAACAAACAACAGTGGTGTGGGTAAGTGAAATGAGCAGTTTCCAAATCGGTAAAACTGAGCACACTCGGCAGACTCTTCAATGTCGGAACGTTGTTTAAGACTAATGTTTTCAACTTTTTCAGCCCATTTATTGGCAGTGTGCTGATAGCTGTATGGGAGAGATCTCTGAAAAAATATTGGGAAATCAATCATTATTATTTGTTTCTCTTAGGAATAACTTACAGTGTCTGTAGTCCGACCATATTTTTGAAGGCGTCTACTGAAAGACTCTTCAAATTCGGATTGTTGTTCAGTTTTCTGAAAGTTGCGATGAAGATTTCCTGTTTGAATCACTACAACTACTACAAAATATGTACATACAATTTGAGAAATTGGCTTTCCGTAAATGCATATCCAGATATTTCCAAGAGGTTATTTTCACTCAGTACAACGGTTCTTGCTTTCACTTGACAGACTTTGGAGTCACCGATGAACCGAATCTTGTTTCCCGACAAATCAATTCTATCAATAGTGACGTGGTGAGCCTCGGTCATTCGCAGTGATGGCATTGTGAAGAGCCCATTGTTTTTGAGCACTCTAAACAGACCAAATTCACTAGTAGTGAGATTAGTTGATGATTAACATACACTGTCTGAATTCTGGTGTTGTTCACCAATAGTTTTCCAGAGATCTCACGAAGGTTGGGACATCTGACTACCGAAAGTTTTCGAAGTTTCGGGAGAACTGTGAACGAAGATCCGTCAATATGTTCCAAATGGACAGAATTGTCAATTTCTCTGAAAAAATGATGGAGTAACTCAAAATTCTGTTTTATTGAGCACAATAAATACGGCTTACAGTTCCCGGATGGAAGGGTATGCATCAAAAAATGTTGGGGTGATTTCAGAGATGGAAGTGTTATGGAAGTATCTGAAAACTCGAGCATCTGAATACACTAACAGAAAGTGGGTACTCGAATGATAAAGCGATTAGTTTAAACAACTCACAAGTATCCAACATCAGCCGTCAAATTGCCTGGCAACTGTGAAACTTCCAATCCCATACAGCAGCATTCTGGCTGTCCGTATCGCTTCGTCTGCTTACAAATGCATCCCTGCCCGGGTTCAGCTTTCAATGCCATACACGAATGCTTGGTTTCCGCCAGACTCAACGCATTCACGCATTCGATGCAAGATATCCATAGTGTAATTGCAATGAAAATGAGATGCGGATTCGACAAATTCGGAATCGATCGATTACTTAAGCATGCCATTTGTGCAGGAGCGTCGTCGACTCGCGACTACATTCGATCATCGGCTGATAAGGAGTGAACGCGCCGTAGCAGGCAATCGGCGAAGACGCAGAGAATCAGAATTGAGAAAAAGGGAATCTGAAACGAGTTGTTGTTCATAAACGAGCCGAAAAGTTAAGAGGAGTGTAAAGTTGTATAGTAGTGATTTAAAGGAAAGTCAAATAGGCCACGTGGCCTTTTATGCCGTATGCCGAGAGTACTGTAGCATGCGGAAGCTTCGATAATGGTTTAGAGTATTAAATATCATACATGAAACGTGACAGTTCTCTTAAAACTGTAAACCGGGTAAATTAAAGGCAGAGTAGGGCGGAATTGGATTTTGGGAACTCGGAATCCGGAAAACGGAAAACGGAAAAAATTTTTTTCACGGAATCTGGAATCCGGAAGACGGAATGAAGAAAACGTCGGAATCCGGAATGCGGAATGCGGAATTCCGACCTTCTCTGATTAAAGGAGGAAGAGGTACAGTAGCGAGCCATGAAATACCGAAATTTGTTTTTTTTTCTGATGAGAAACAACGAATGGCTGATTACAGGGTGCGCCATAAATATAGCGCCGCTACTTTGCGTAAGCTCTGGCGCATGCGGAACGCTTTTTGTAGCGCACAGTACTATTTTTTAATTAATTATTTAATCTTTCGATTTGAAGTTTTTACACCGTCTTAAATGCGGCGCTGTATTTATGGCGCACCCTGTATAATAAAATGATGAGCGAATTCTACAAAAATAGAACTTCATTTTTGTAGTTTTGCAGTCTGGCAGTTTTGTAGTTTGTGGTATTTGTAGTTGAAAAAATCTAACATTTTTCACTATATGGTGAGTACCGGAAGGTGGTCCTTTTCCAATGATCAATTTGACACGGCCATGTTACTAGAAAATTGGGTTTCCATTGTTGAAACTTCTATTAGTTCTATTAGTGCGAGACAAAAATAAATGAAATCTCGAAAACTGGAAAATTTAGCTTTCAGAATTGTTAGACTTTCCTCACAATTCTCCGTTCACTTTGAACCCATCTAATGCAATTCTCCAAAAATGAGCTTCTCGTCGGAGAGAAGTGCGCCTCTAATAGGGTTTGCAAGGAATATGAAATAGGAACATAAAAGTTGTCAGATTTCGAAACGACAAATCAATTTCGAACGTCACTGTTCCTCCGTTGGGTCTTCTTTCCTCTCCATAATTATGACTAAACCAATTATAAGGCTGAATTATGAGGCTACACTGTCCACAGTGACGTCGGTGTGCCGCACTTCATTATTGTTTCCTTTTCATTTTGTAGCTTTCATTGTAACCTCGCATAGGAGTCATGAAAACAGTTAGAATCACCAACGTATTTTGCCGATTAAGACTTTTTAAATATCAGCAATGAGCTCTCATTATCCCAATTTTTTAAGCGAAACGTGTTTTTTGCTGTAATAAACGCCGAAGCTCGAACGAGAATCTACTTGAAGAGCACACCATTCTCAAGTATACATTTCTGCAGAGCAATTTTTCATTTCCGACATAGCCTACCACTTTTGCTCTTGAGACTGTCGACTTTTTTTATATGTGCTGTTCTCTTATAGTACTAGACGAGTCTTAGTCAGAATCATGGTCTCTAATCATCTATAGAAAGTGAAACTTTCTGAACTCTGTTTTTAGAGGTGTTGAAGTACGGTTGACGAGTAGGAAGTCAAGTAGTAAGTTTAAGAAAAAATAATGATTTTTCTGGAATGTCAAAGAGTTCATGTAAACGAACAGAAATCCGTAAAAACAGAGGGGAATGAAGAAAATAGGAAATGCATAGAAATGTTGTATTACTCGATCAGGCACACTTTTTTTGTCACTATGAGCTTAGCAATGGCGGGGAATATTGTCGTTTGTTCGTAGTGTCGATAGTCATATTGGCATGATTGAGGCGTCATGGCTCAGGCTCAATGAACTTTCGGTGGGGAATTTCCTTTTGCTTCGGTTCATTGTCAGGCTGAGAAGTGACCGTAGGACCAATCTGTAGACCGGCAAATGGTCTCACATGATTTTCCAGAATCCTTTCATTTTAGAATCGGTTCATTGATATATACCAGAGAGTCGATTCCGGTAGTCGATAAGAATCCCCAGATGCCGATCAAGCGACGATCATGCTTCACTGGTAATGTCTGTTGCTCGTTGAGCACATGGTGCGTTCCACTTGACACGTCCCCATGCTTTGCACACTCAACATGAATGTTTCGGGTTTTTTTTTCTACCAGTTTCCTTTGTATAGTCCAGAATTGGCTCAACGACGCCCCGTTTTTCTGACATGTTGCATGTGGGCGTGTCCCAGGACAGGTTGGACAACACAAGCGATTTAATGGAGAGAATCGAAATATGGTACAAATTGATGGGTGAATGAATGATGTTTAAAAATTCGAAAACATAATGAAATATGTCCTCAAAAACCTTTTTTAAAGAAATATAGTTTTCCGTTTCATACAGTACCGTACAGTACCGTACTTCAGGCCCTTCGTTAGCTGTAAGGCTTCCATTTTGACGAAGTTTCGGCAGTCATCTTCGTCTGTGTCCCGTTTTTTTCTTCGTCTTGATATCGTCTGACGCAGTGTGCTGACAACTTTTTTATTGCGTGAGACGATGGCAAGATGAACTGAAAGACGAACGAAGACGACTCGACTTTTTGTCTTCGTCTTTCTTGGAAGCCTTAAGTCTTGGTTTTATTGATTGTAGAAACCGGTTGCCAACTACAAAAATGTAGTTACAAATGTGCAGAATGTACTTTTAAATTATCACAATATTTCAACATTCAATATCTCATTAACTCATTTACAGTCTCAAAATTCGGTGAGATATGAAGTTCATATACTAAGCAGGTCATCTGAGATGTGAATGAGTATGTCTACTTTGACAGGCTACTCAACTCACGAAATGAGCTAGTACCAGAACTCCGCAGAAGAAGACGGGCAGCCTGGACTGCGCTAAGCAACATCAAAAACACCACAGAAGTTCTCACCTGCCCCCGAATTCGAGCTCACCATAGCTCTTCCCACGCTCCAAAACGGATCTGAAACCTGGACCATTACACAGAACCTCGCTTACAGAATCCCGATGACGCAAGCATCATTAGAAAGAAGATGAATTGGAATGACCCTTACGGAACAACGCCAACTAGACTTACACCGCGAAGACATCCGAAAAATCTCCCAAGTCACGGACCCACTCAAATACATCAAAAAGAAAAAATTCGGATTGGCCGGGCACATTACGTGAAAAGCTGACGGAAGATGGACAAAACTGATACAAGAATGGATTCCTCGAGATCAAAAACGACCTGTCGGACGACCCCTCAGCAGATGGTCCGACTCACTACGAAAAGAAGTTGCAATATATCGAGGAAATCGACTGACTACTTCATGGACAAACATCGCCCAAGATCGCAAGGCATGGTTAGCTGTGATCCGCGCCCACACAAGCGATTAACGGATCGACAAAGGAAGTATGATGTTAATATGCGTCGTTTGGTACTTTCGAGACATCTCTGCGAATAAATGAATCGGAAAGTATTCGCTCAACAGTACATACAACTATCAATTTTATAAGTTCCCAGGGATAATTTATTCGTGCTCACATACATAGTTTTTAGCCACTAGCGTACATCAAAGCTTTTCACCAGATTTCTGATGGAGTGACTACTTGAATCTACCGTCATTTCAGCATTCTAAGTATTATGGTGCTTACGAACTGAAATTTCAGCGTTTTTCTGTGTTCGAAGAACAAATACTATACCTCGCGGCAAGCAGATGAGCAACCCTTCCGGCCCAACTGTACGGTTCAGAACTCTTCAAAAAATTCTAACTCCTTTCATCATTTCTTTGTAAATTATGTATTTATCAAGAAACTATCATCATTTGGATCTATATTCAATATAAAATAAATAATCGGAGCATTGTGAACACCCTTAAGGTTAGCGAGACCAGTGGTGGCTATTTGTTAATAGTGAAGATATGTTTCAACGTCTTAAAAAAATGCATTTGTGGAGAGATTGGATGTATTTTTTTAATGCAAATTATAATGTTTTTGTTCGAAAAACATTAAAAAGACAGTCAGAACTTAATCGAAGTTTTTCGGATATAGAAATATCTATAATAGCTTTGAAAGAGAAAACGTTTTGTTTAGAACTTCTATTTTCATTGAGGAAGCAAACTACACACATACGACGAACAAAAGCAGATAAAATAAGAAACGAATCCATTGAAACAGCCAAAAGTCAAATATAATTCGAGACAGTTCACTGGGACATCTACAATGAAGTGAACGTGAACAATTATGATGGTAATAAGAAGAAAGATGACATGGGAGAAGATGGAGAACAAGGAAATTTCTGAGAAACACAAAGTGTCAATTTCCATCGAAAGTCGTTGTCAAGTACCCGCCGCTCTTCTTATGGTTTTTTTCTTCCAACCATCGTGGAAAAGTTGGCATTTCGCCACTTTTTCTGAATATTCGTCTTTTCGTCTGTCTCCTTCTTTTGTCGATTGATTGATACCGTGTCATCACAGGGCGACTAAAAATAGAACCGTTTGGGTGATGTGCTTGAAAAGAAAAAGAAAGAAAAATCGTTTATTTGAATAGCTGAAAGGGGGAAACATGGTAAAATGCATGGAACGACGATGTCACAGAGAACTTTTGAACTCAACTTACGCATTTTGATTCGGTTGTACAGATTTAGTGGAAATCTGCTAGTATAGAATTGTTTTCAGAGTGAATAATAGAGGGACGGATTGCAAATTGGAACACTGCAATGACAAAGATGTAAAGATTCTTCTAAACATCTTCAGCATGCTTGCATTCAGGGCCTAGAAGAGACTGAAAGGGGTCTGTGCATATCATTATTCAAATTGAAAATATGCAAATGATCAACGGCTCAACGATGCATTCATGGCGCGAGTGGAGCATGCCGTTTCAAGAAGCGTGGTGTCGAACTTTGAAAGTTATAGATCTCGGTCAATTTCATATAAAAAACTGTAGATGTGAATCTGAATCGTTAAGTAGTCGGGAGAACAGAGTCCGGGCCGGCTTACTTTATCGACACTATCTCAAAACTGAACGACCCACCTGGTAGCTATCATGGAAACATGACTTCACCGAAATATTAGAGATCTTCCACTTGTGGCTGCCTCCAGAAATTTTGAAGAAATTTACTCTTGGCTCAATTGCCGATCCCAATTGAAGTCTAATCAAAAGGTGCCGACTGAAAAGATGTAATGATCCATATTTGACATAGGATAGTCAAGATGAAGTGAGCACCAGAATCAAGCATTTTTGTCACCTCAAACAGCACATCCGCGGAATACAGAAGGGTGGCACATGTGTCATCTCAAGATGTACCGTGTTGCCGATTCGAAATCAGAACTCCATGAGTTCTTAATTAGATTTGTGTTGGACACCTCATTTGTTTGCTTCCACTTGATTCTGACTCATACTGACTCATACTGAAGCACGTTTTGTTCACCTGGTTCTACGAAATTTCCTTTTTTTTTTCTCTTTTCTCGATTCCTCCTGCATTCCCTCGGTCGTTTTCAAGTGACTATTTCTATGTATTCGGTTTGCCGCTTACATGCGTGTTATTATGAAATGGCCTCTGTTTGCATAACATCCCTCTTCCATCTCCTCCATCTCATCTATCTCAGCCTCAGAACGCTCCTCTCTCTTTTTTCATTTCCCCGTTTTGTATACTTCTGCTCTGACGAATATTGTGAATGCGCCATTCGCTTTATTAAATTCAAAATATCTATCCGGTTTTTTTCGAAGAGTATTTCTCAAAAATGGCCTAGGTTCCACATATTCTTGTGAATTCTTCTTGAACTAGTCCGCCGAAAATATATGGTAAAAAGAGAGAATGCAGACGAAATACGAACTTTCTTGCGCACTTTTTTGCGTGTGATGCTGATACTGCGCTGGCTTCCGAATAAAGATTCGAAGGACACTATTTGCAATTCTTTTTCTGTTTTTTGCTTGTCATTACTTGAAGATTTTTACCCAAAGCTTCATAAAGTAATAAAAAGCTGAAGTCACGTGCCCCTCGAACTCGATTCCACACGATTCCATTTTCATTGCATTTCTACTTTTACAGATTAATTATTAAATGTCATCATGGAGCTGTATGTACTGCACACTTATCAACGACTGCTCACTTGCGATATGTGAAGGATGTGGCTCTCAGAGACCTGAGAGCAAAAAAACAGTAAAATTGGGAGACGCCTTGCCTAAGATCATCACTGATGCAGGTGACCGTTTCGAAATGACACGCGGAGAGTATTGAATGTTTAGTCCGCGATGTTTCCAACGCGATTACCGAATTGGTCACCAATAAAAGCAGGAAGCCGGCTCATAATTTTGTGAGAATATCACAGATCAGGTAAGATTTTGAAATTCACTGAAATCCCTCAAGGCTGGTAAACTATTTTATAAGAGTTCTCGCTGCTTAAATATATTTAATATATTATAATTGTATCCAATTCAAAGTTATAGCTCGATAAGTCACCAGTGCCCTCCAGATAGCACGGAACTGGTTTTACCATATTTTTGGCTCACCCTGTAGTTATACCTCAATGTACTCCCCCATAACTTACTCTAAGAAGTGCAATTTGCGATGGTATGTTTAAAGAAGCCGTGTTTTCCAATTTTAAGACAGTATTGGGCCGGTCAGATCACAATAATGATTGCTAAATACCTATTTAAAAAAGGAGAAAATGTGTTCTTTTTCAGAACACCGTTACCTACTGGGCCGTTTGTTAATGGGCAGAGTAACGACCCAAGAGGTTGGTTCACTATTCTGTTGAAAATTATTTGCTTCTTTATTTCACTGTTAACTTTTCTCTGTGAAAAACTACCATTGTGCACTCATGGACTCCAAGTGCTCATTTCAAAACGAGGAAAATTACTGATTGCGTGACAAGTTATGACATTTTAATGATTACTCGCAATTTGGTTCCTTCGGAGGTCAATATATCAAGAGGAAAACGGAAATATCAACAAAAAAATTGCATTTTTAGGTTGTCATTACGATTCGACACTCTAAAACAAATAGTCCTATCTTCTGTCTAGTGCTGCTTTATCATAAAGCATTAAAAAAACGTAGAGCCCATTTATTAAATGATTTCATTTCCGTTGTATTCTAATTTGAGATGTTCATCTTTCAGCCATCCAGCATCCGTCCACCTCCGCATTTTTTGCCGACACTTCTCCTCAAACGGTCAGTTGTTTCCACTTTTCACTCCAACAAAGTTATCTGCTACCATATAAGGCATTTGATGGTTTTTTTTGTTTCGATGGGGGGAGACAGAAACTATGTAGAGTGGAATCCCTTTCCTTTCTCTTGTTTCTTTCGAGCTCTATATATTCCAATTTTTTTTTGGTTCTTTTAAAAAAATTATTGAACTTTAAATCAGGGCTATTAAAGCAAATTTAATTGAAAACGGCTCATCAATTTTGAATGGAGAGCCAAGAGAAAAAAAACTCACAAATATTTTAGCAGTAACAACAAACAATTTTACAAAAAAATTAGAAAAACCTCCAAAAATGACTAAAAACGAGTGGACCCCCCCCCAACTAAGATTGCGCCAAGAAAAGTAGTACACCATTTAGCAAGATTTTGAGCCGACAGTTCAATTTTTAGCTCGCGGAGCCGATGAGTCATGCAATTTTTTCTCAGGCCCCACATCGTTGTTAGTTTCATATTCAATTATTTAGGAGATAGCTCTGCTAACACTTTTTAGTGATGTTAAACAGTCCAAAAAGCGGTAGCAAATTTTATAAATTTGGCATCGTGCCATCTTCCCCCTTTTCGTAATCGGCTGTGGTCATTTTCCTTATCATTCAACACATTCGTGTTTAGAAAACGATTTTCCAGCGCTTTTCATTGCAACAAACTGACCAGTATTTCCAGTTTAAGAATTTTTTATTGAAGAGCCGTCCGAACCAAAAAAAATAGTCTAAAACACCTACTTGTGATACGTAACTTTCTTTAAAAATGAATTATGACTCGAAAAAGAAAATTGTAGATCTCGGTGTATATAAGGAACGTATTGGATTACAACTATGAAGCAAGCGGCTCACGAACTAGAGGTTCTTCAACTGTCTGCCCGTGCCACTTTATAAAGTCTCTTGATCAGATCCCATTGATCTCACCAAGGTCCATAAATTGCGATATTTTCCGAGGCATGCCTCTAACTCTGCAGTCAGTTGTTCAAAACTTTATTTTCTGCATTTTGATATTCTAGAATAGCATTTAATTTTGTGGAAATTATTCATATTGAGAATGCTAGTGAGTACTTGAATAAATAGAAAAAGGGTATACTTTTTTCAAAATTTATTCACTTTCCACTCTCTCTGATTAATCACTGCTTGTCAAGCATAGAAACGCGAAATGTGATAAGCGCTTCCCAAATCAGCCGTCAAGTTTAGCTCAGAGTGTGCTTACACTCTTGACCCAATATTGTACGCAAGACCTCGTGTAGGTTCATGCGAGCCCCTGAGAGAAAAGCTTCTTTAATAATAGTTCTAGATATCAAGAGCTATATTGGAAATTTCAGTTTTAAACGATGAGAGTTGTATTCTAAGTAACGTGTATACTTCTTAATTCTTAAGAAAGGTTCTGAGTCACTATTAGGAAATGCGCGCGTCTTTTTAATATGTGAAAAAGTATAAGTATTATTACTCATTGGCTGGCGTCTATATGAATGTACCGTTCCTTATGTTATGCTCTTCTATGAGGATGAAGCTTTTCGAAATCTCTTGTATTACTTTCTCTTTTTCTTCCTCAGTGTTGTCATTATTTACACTATTTTTCCATAGAAACCGGCGAGGCAGACATGCACACATTTTGTCTTGAGAGTCGTTATTTTGGTGTTGTGTCGATACACCCTTGCATCTGTACTAGTCTTCAGCAAAGTTGCTCTAAAAACTTCACTCTTTGAAGCCTTCCGACCGGTACGAAAACGTAGACGAGAGCAGCTCAGAACTCCATCAGCCGCCGTCGATGTGCTCCAGTATCACCTCAAATCTGAAAAGAGAAGCGCAGAAGAAGAGCGACATCGTCTACAACAATATCATAAAATATTGCACGTGAGTGTTTTCAGCATTTCACGCATCTTTTGTTTCGGAAAACCCTGTATTCTGCGCTTTTTGCGTATCGCGTCACGTTATTGCCCTTATCTCTCTTCTATAATCGTTCCCCATTTTTCCGATAACCCTTGCCATGAAGCTGAAATTAAGAAGGGTTTCTCCGTAAGCGATTACTCTATTTTGCAGCATTGTTTTCCTTTATCAAGAACTTTACTAAGTTCAAAAGAAAGTAAAAGTGAAGCTAACAATCAGAAAATAGATCTTGTGGACGCTTTTCGGCTTAAACTGCCATAATGTGATAGCTGAAGTGTTCTTTTAAGTTTTCATTCCTGATTGGTTTGCTATGCGAATACTGAAAAATAGCGAAAAGGCGAAAACCTGTAATTGAATGAACTGGTTAGTGAAAAATTAATTTTCACGTTTCCAATGCGGTGAGGTGTGATTTTTGGGGGCGGGGGTTAAAGTTTAAGGAGAAAATGCTGTATATATTCAGTCTCCACCTGTTGTTTGGGAATGACTAGGGGTAGGGACGATTGTACGAGAGTAGGTATAATCCAAATAATCCTCCATGAGACTTAAAATTGGCCCCTCACAACTCTTTTTTTTTTATTTCTTTATTTTCATTAAAGTACAAATAACCTGGGGGGGGGCGAGTTTTTGAAAATTTATAAACTGGGGATGCTAGGATTCTTGTTGTTGTTCTGAAAGGGGGGGGGGATATACCATAGACTTCCCGTGCGTGGTTGTACCTGAATTCTATGGAGTGTAATTTTTGGATTATAGCTCGAAATCAAATGACGCCATCGTCGTCATTGCCGAATGTCAAATTAGCGTTTTAAAGTTTTAAAAGAGACTGGTAACTTTCAAAACTATTCGCATTTTACTTACTGGCGAATCAATTTCCTAATAGCAAAATTCAACGCGCAGTGTTTCATTGAGCTACCGTCAAGTTTAGCACGCAGTATGCGCACGCCATTTGCCCAATATATTACGGAAACCCTCATGCCGGCCACCGTGGCGAAGTTCTGCACAATGAAATTCCAGTCATTTTTTGTTTTTTTTCAAACAAAGTTTCTGAAATGCAGAAGAGCATAGTGTTCTGAAATGCCAGTTTTTGCAGATCCTCTGACTCGCCTTTCATCGACGATCAGTTTCTTCATAACAAAAAATCAATCGGAACTCTTAATTTCACAAAAAACGGCGTCAAACGTAATGAGGAGCCAGATTTTCTTCACTGGCTTCGTCCATCACAGATGTCCACAAAAGACGGACGTTCGTTTCCATGGTCGGTACTCAATAATCCAAGACCGTCGGACATTGAGCAGGGAACATTGGTAGGAGACTGTTGGCTGATGTCAGCAATGGCATTAATAGCTGAGAGGCCGGATGTTCTCGATGAGATCATTCCCCGCAAACAATATTCTCATTACGGCGTCTATCAGATAAAGTGAGACAATGTTTCATTTGTTTAATTTATTTCATTTATCAGACTCTGTATCGAAGGGAAGTGGAAAGTAATACTAGTTGATGATTTCTTGCCATGTTACCGACATACAAATTACATCGCTATGGCTGTAGGTCGGAGGAACCAACTCTGGGTCTCTTTGATTGAAAAAGCAATAGCAAAGGTTCTCGGAAGCTATTCGAAACTTCATGGTGCCTCGTTGACTCAAGGGCTTTCCATGCTCACCGGAGCACCGTGTGTCAATTATGATTGCCCACGTTCCGCTTATGATGTCGACACTTTTTGGGCTCAGCTAGTTAGTGCAAAGTAGGCCCATTTGCTTTATGAACCACAACAATGCTAAAAATGGTAATTTCAGAGAGTCGGGATTCCTGATGTGTTGCCACTGTGGTGCATTTGAGAACTCTGTCGCGGAGGCGGAATTCAAGGCAATGGGACTTCTGACAAACCACGCGTACTCAATTCTCGATGTTGTGCACGAGCATGGTCACCGATTGCTCCGCATCAGAAATCCGTGGGGCCAGTTTGTTTGGAATGGCAAATGGTCAGATGGATGGCCAGGATGGCCGCTTGACATGAAACAGCGACTTGTACACCAGAGAAGTGATGAGACTGGTGCATTTTGGATGGACTTACAAGACTTCGTCGCCAGATTTGCTTCTGTGACAGTTTGCAAACTACGAACGGATTGGAATGAACTGAGTGTGACACAAGAAGTTGGGGCGAGAGCAGATAAAGCATTGCGAATTAGTGTCTATGGCACATGTGAAGTTTCGGTCGCTGCATTTCAAAAGGGAGCTTTCAATAAGAAGCACAACCTTGTAAGCTAAATCTATACGCATTTCAAATAAACTTATAATTCATTTGCCTCTTTTCAGAACGATTTGATGGTTTGCATCCATGAAGTCAATCGTGACGGAAGCATCGGCGAACTCATGGCAATATCATCTCGAATTGCTGAAAACCACTTCACCATTGATGAGTTCTTCTTGCCTCCAGGGAAGTATACTGTCGTTTGCCACAGTCAGAGGTCACTTTTGCTTGGAAAAAAAGGAACCGTGAACATTGTTGTGCACACGCGCTTCCCTATTTCTGCTAAACCGGTTGCAGTGTCGCCTCGAACAGTGATGGAGTCGCTTCATCAAGTTATTATCAAAGAGGGAGACATTATTAAGAATGTGAATGACGGAGTGGTGATACGAACATTGACGAAAAACTTCCGAGGAATGATTATTATGGCGGATAATTGTATGGAGAATAAATATCTGCATGTAGCGTTAGTTTCTGATGGAGCAGCTCAGGCACCCTTCTAGCTCTTTTATTTTCAGAGTTGACTGCTCGCAGTCAATGAATATTCAGTCGTCTCGTGGAATGCTTCAGGTAGTTGATGTCATACCTCCGCTTTCCCGTCAAGTGTTAATAGTCCTCTTGACTATCGATGATTCAGCTCAATACAAAGTTTGCAATAGTCTGAAGGTAATTCGCTTTAATATCAGTTATACCTTTATCTCTTACCCATATATGTATGTTTTTTCCCATCAGACCCTTGTCCATCGTCAAAAATGTCTGATGAGTGAGATGTGGTACGAGGCGGCCATTTCAGCTCCGAACGCTCAACATTATCCTCTTATCAATACGACGTCTTTTGATCAAATTCATTCAACTGCTTCTGTCTTTTGATTTCAAATATTCTGATTCAGCTAACCACATCGCGCAGTCCAACCAAACAATGGAGGAAACTAAGGCATTTATTGAATAATGCACGCATCTGAATTATTATTACTCATCTTCTAACTTATCTTGCTATAGAATTTATAACACCATTTTTTTTGACGAAAATTGAATTTGAATTTTGAATTTTGAATTTTGTATTTCATTGCACGGGTTTTATTTCACTTGCATTATGTTTCGAAAGCAATAAACTGTTCTTCTATCAAGCGTTATTTCGATATTCGGCAGGATCATTACAGGACAGCGTTCCTCAATATTCACGTCAGCAGTATAAACTTCTGGAGTCCGTGGAATGGTGCCTTTGGAATTGCATTTCATTGCACGGAGTTCATTTCATCTAAATTTTGTTTTGAAATCAAATATTACTTTTTATCAAATATTATTACTCAAAAATGAAGATCGCACACTTCGTTTCAACAGAATCATCACAGAGGCGTGCTCCTTCACATTCCCATCGGCAGAGCACACTTTTCAAGTCTGTGGGATGGCGCGGATGGTAATTTATTTCATATTTTCAGGAAATCAGAATGTTTTCAGAGATTGACTGAAATTATTATTTGCAGAAAAGGCGTTTTTTCTCTCATTTCTCTCTACTCTCCATTAGTTTCGTTTTTTTCAATATTCTCATAGAAACAACACTTTACGAAGAAAATTAATTTTTATACTAATCATACATAGTTCCTGGTTAGAAGTTTAACAAAATTGGAAACAACAAAAATTAGACAAAATCGAATAAATACAATGAGATACGCTTCTAAAATTCGGATTCCTTGCTGAAAACAGAGGCAAACGGAGCAGCAGTGTATCGTGATTCCTCCATTCGAAATCGTTCGCTTTTATCGAGTCGTTTTTCTTCGCACCCTTTGGTTCTACCTTCCTTAATCTCGAATTCTAGTGGTTTCACATTACAGCTCGTGTGGCTTTTCGCGTGACTCGACGAAATAAGTAGATATGCAAAAATTATGATTAGAATGAGAAGGCTGATTGTGACGATGAGCAGAATGACGATGAGCACACTGAAAATTGAAGAATCAGAAAAAGGCGAGGTTTGATGGAGGAGTTCTATTTATGATTTAAAAAGAATGAGTTCGAAAGAAGAGAATTTCAGTTTATTTCTCTTTTAATAAATGTAATTCTTTTTTCATTTAATTTCAGTGAATACCAACAAAAATCTTGCCTGTTATAGTATTTTAAGTCCAACGTCACTGCTGAAGAGTTCGTCTTAATTATAGTTGAACTTGGAGTTGGTTTCACCTTCTCTGACTTCATTGTAGCTGTTGTTGTAGTAGTTCTAGTCGAAATGGCAGGAGTAAAGATGCTTTTTGGAATACTTGATGGAGTAGTACGGTGTTCTTCTAGAAGGTGGCATCTGGAGCCATAAAATCCTTTGTTACACTCAAAAAATGATTGAATGAGCACAATTGTATCAGTTTCCTCGAAGATCTGACGGAGTTGCTGGCCAGCATTCTTCAAGTGGAAGTCGTAGAAAACCGGCTCGCCATTAAGAGTAGCAAGGCCAACTCGTATACGCTGCTCTCCTTTCGTCGGATGAAAGCTAGAAGTTCTCTTTTCTCCCATCAGCAACTGAATAACCTCTTGACTGTAATCAGTTATCAGTCTGATATGGCAATTGTTGGAAGAGGTGAGCTCAATTCGAAGGTGTCCATCAGCAGAGGCCACAGAAGAGAGTGAAAAAATGAGAATAGCAGTGAGAGTATTGAAGAAGGGCATTCTGAGAAATGGATGAATGATGAGGGTAGACTGTCTCAAATGACTAACACGAATAGTCCTTCCGGTTGCATAGCCCATCGATACACGCCCACATGGTCCCACAGTGTGATCCCGCCCTTCTCTACTCGATTACAATCTGCAGAGATTTTTGTAGATGAACTACCATTGTCTGAATTGCACATTCATAAAAAGTATACGAAAAATGAAGATAAAAGATTCTTTTCAGATGTAAACGAAACCTATACCCTATACTTGGCACCTTCATTATTGACTGGAAAAGTAACAGATTTTTAAGCGTTTATGCTTCGTGGCACATCCATTTACAACCCCTTGTAAAGATTTATTTTGCTACATATTTCCAATCTTAACAGTTACAATTTCCTGCAGAATGATTTGCAAAAATCAAAAATGATGTTTCAGTTGAACATGCTGAAATTCGAGATTGTGTAAGGCATCTAGTTAGCGTTGAATTGTTCTGAAACGTTCTGTCTGAAATTTCCACCGCTGAAAATACAAATACAGTCTTGTAGTCGGCAACTTTCTTTTAAATTGTTCGTCAAGACTGGTACATCTAGTTCTCAATTCGCTACGGGCACTGTATTTCTTGAGTAGCCTTCACTTTATTCATTTTTGACGGACACTCTAGAAGAAAGTTGTCAACTACGAAACTGCATTTTCAGCATTGAAAAAAAATTCAGAAAAAAATTTTCAGAATTTTAAAGCTTATACCAGCTCATTAAGTGTATCTCAAAGTTGTTTTTTTAGTTATTATTTTTCACTATAATATCTCTTTTTTGAACTATATTACTCCAAACTTTATTCTTCAGAATTGAGTTAAAATGAATTATGAGCATGTGCATTGCACAAGATGCCGACTAAATGACATTAAAGAAAGCGGAAGAGTCATGCGAGGGGTCATAAAACATTTGGTCTGCTAGCCCCAACAGATGTGTTACGACAGTATAAACGAGAATGGCTCTCTCAGATTCGATATAGCAATCAGATATCCTACAAATGGTCTCTTTTCTTTAGCCGGTGGCAAAAAACAGCAGGAAGTGCTGACCGATAGGTGAAGAACTACTAAAGGATTTCCTTAAGCTCCATTTTATCTTTCCATAACACCGATGTCTAGAGTGTACTCTCTTATAGGAAACTCCCGATTTTTCATAGTGTTCACGGCTATTGCATACTTAATTCCTCGCTTACAACATTGGTGCGATCCACCGCATCACAACTATTATTGACCGCCACGTCTACAAGGATATCATAGAATCCACAATGCTGCCGCATTATAAAGCCATGGATCGTGGGATCATTTTCCAACACGATAATGATCCAAAACACACCTCCAAATTTGTCAAGGTACATTAGATTCCAATTTTATCGAATTTTTTGGATTTTAGGATTGGTTCTTGAGCCGTAGAATTCGCGTTATGGACTGGCCCAGCCATTCCCCTGACTTGAATCCAATCGAACATTTGTGGGAAGAGCTGGAGAAAAGATTGGCAGGAAAAAAAGCAAAAAATGTGGACAAGAAGTATCAACAACTGGAAGAGGAATGGAAGAAGATCCCACAGTCCGTAATCGACACTTTGATCGACTCTATGCAGCGCAGATTCCAGGCTGTTATTAATTCTCGTGGCTTTGCAACAAAGTACTAGACCCATTTTGTTAGTTTTTAGATGTTATGTGTTGAATGAAAAAGTTTTTCGAAAGTTATGATTTTTTGAAAAATTAAGGTCAAAATTGGATTTTTTTTCTAAAATTCAATTTTTGTCACTAAAAAATTTATTTTTTCATATTTTTGTATGAAATTTGGCCAAATTCCGTCAAACATTCTTAGAAACATCTGCTAAAAATTTTGACTCGATACCGGCTCTCGAAAAATAGTTATGCCTAAAAAACCTATCGTTTACAACTTTTTAAACGGTACTGTATATAAATCATACATGCAGGACAGTAAGCACCCGAACACTTTGAAACCGGTTCACTCCAGAACAATGGAATGAAAACGGTAGAAATTTCACAGCATTTGTATATATACTAAGGATAATGAATAATTATCAATTAAAACGTCTCGAATCAGCTGCACTAAGACGACATGGATATCAGATACAGCACCATTTCATGGATGAGAAGCTGTTCGCTGTGCAGGCGGAATTGAATCCCCGAAATCATGGCAAAGGCTCCATCGGGTTCCTCATCTCAACGGCGTTTTTGGGCAATCTGTGTTATTGGCAAGTGTCCGTGTATTTTCGTGGAAAAAGGTGGGAAACTGAACAAAAACAAATGGGTCGAAGAAAGAATCCATCCTGACATATTGAATTAAATTTGAGTTCTTATGCCATATTAATTATTTACTCCATTCTCTCTTTCTTGTATTTATTGATATACATATTTCCGAGTTATTTCGTTTCTGTGTTTAAAAAAAATCCCCGGTTTATTTTTCTCTTTTGAAGCTCCCAATCCATTAGGTTAGCCTCGTGATGGGCCCTATCTAATCCTACTGTCACCAAATATTGTTTTAATTCTGAATAAATAAATTCAAATTCAAATCTTGCCCTTGACCCATCAAAACCACCGACAAAATTGGGTTCTACTACGAAACAGAGCTCAATCCTTACGCAGAACTTGTGCAGAACCAGAATTCCTCACTTCTTCAGCAAAGACACAAGGTCTGCTTCTTCGTCTGGTCTGAATCCTCCGACCTTCTTGGTATGGAGTATTTTTAGTCCACGGAGCACTCCATGAAGGAATCATCAAAAGAACACGTATTCCTCATTGAACGAATCAATAGAATTATCCCTCCATGTTTTTGTTT
Organism: Caenorhabditis inopinata; assembly: GCA_003052745.1. Lineage (NCBI taxonomy): Eukaryota > Metazoa > Nematoda > Chromadorea > Rhabditida > Rhabditidae > Caenorhabditis > Caenorhabditis inopinata. Next base: position 13,923,590 of record AP018155.1, on the reverse strand, counting down.
AGTGACACTCATTTACAAATCTGAGCTCATTTGATCTGAAAAAAAATGCGAATGGTAGTTCTCACACTATCAGTTGCACGTTGAAAATAACAAACCAATATTCTGATTTTGTTTTTTTCTTACATGGGAAAATGATTGAAGACTAGAAAATTGTGTGCGAGCTTGCCACTTTTCTGTGAAGGCTGGCCGATTTCGCCGGAGAAACGGGCTGAAATTGACGAACGTTCGCTCTGAAGTTTCTATCAAGTCACGCAATGTACTTGAAAGACAGCCTTCGGTTCATTCAGAATTTTATCCAGTGCCGTTCAATTATCGCACATGGGCAAACTTTTGCACAAATGTTACCAGCAAATGTCGTGATATCATGCGAAAGAGGGATGAAAGTTTTGCCGTTTCAGCCCGTATCACAAGCGAATCCGCTCAACACGACCAAAAAAGTGCCAGCGAATGGCAATTAGAATCCAAATGTCTTGGATGTAGTCTTTCATCTGTAATGATTTTTTGTCTAATTCTTCAAATATCCCTATCGTTTTGCGGATTACCGATCCCTCCAACCTCAATCTACCGTATTCTCTTTTATTTTTCTTTAATGTAACAAGCCTAATTGTCGAGCATTCCGCATGTTTCTCAGGCACTGCAGCCTCATCTCGCACATCGCCGCTCTGTTTTCTAACGATTCCACGATGTACCGAGCTCCACATTAAGATAGGCCACCACCCAAAATTTAGAAATACTCAAAGATGAGTGACTATAGAAATTTTGAGTCTCTCGAGGAAATAAGATAAATTGTCATTTGTTTTAGGTTATCCACCGGAAATTGAAAAAAAGAAAAAAAATCAATTTTATCGAAAATTAAAAAAGCAAAATTAAATAAATGATATTGTGATTGAGTCCCAATGATCAATGATGATATGATTAATAATCAAACATCGAGAGACTATTAATGCGAGTTGCATCATGATTACAAGAATCGATGGAAGAATAAAGGATGTCCAGAAACGTTTGGTCCACCAGTAGATATGAGCCGAAGATCATATGCTTGAGGGCATAAGTTCCTGTCGTAGCTCCTTTTTCCGTCGTAAATTTCTCTCACGATGAATCTCGAAACATGACGTTTATGTCTGGGAGCAAGCTATCCTGATCTGCAATTCAAAGTTCACCTGTTCAATGTATCAATGATGTGCTCGTTGGCATACAGCTGCAGTGCTCCAGTATACTGAGGTATACTGAAGTTCATGTTGCCATGTGCATTTTTTATGTTTCGAATAAGTATGTAGTAGCACACTTCGTCTTATCATGTATCTGTATTCAAAAGCGTCCATTTTTTCGAAACAAAAGCTGCCACAACTGACAACTGAATTTCTTTGCAACGCTGAAATTGATCTGTAATAAGAAAGTTTTCTTTCGATGAATCCGTCGACCGCAATCGGATTTTGGTTGTTTTTCTTAGTAACCGTCGGTGCCTTTCTCATTTTTCTTCTTTTGATAATCTGGTTTTTGAATAAAATCGATGAAGAGTCACTACGGAGACGCATGGTTGCTACTCGATGAGTTTCATATACCGTTCCGAATGAGTTTTCAACATCTCGCATTTTCGATTTTTTTCGAAATTTTTATAGGGTGGAGTATTTTTATGTGGAATAGTATACAGAGTGCGCCAAAAGTAAGGTAACATATTCAAAGTGAAGCAAGTTTTGTGAAATGACCCGTATCAACAAGAAAATTGAACAATGGTTTATTGAAACTTTTCTAGAAATGAAATTATCAAAATTGTTCGATGTGGTTACCTTTGTTCTTCACAACATCAATGAGTCTCTTTGGAAGCGCCTCTACTCGGGGGTATTCTGGGCATAACATGGACCATTCTGCTTCCAATCTTCTCTTCAACGACTACAAATTGGGACGCGGACGTGCTAGAATCCTTGACTAAAAAACACCCGGAATTGTCAAGTCTGGCCATGAGGCTGGCCATTCGGAACTGGCGAAGAATCGAGAGAAGGTGGCCGTGCACAATTCTTGAAGGATTTTTGCATGGTGAGCGGGAGCAGAATCCTGTTGAAAAGTCCAGAATAGGTTTCCAAAAGGGGATTTGGTCCACGGAAGCACATACTTCTTCAACTTCCCCCCCCCCAAATAGTACTTTTTTGTTGATTTTCACCCCAGGATCAACGAAAATGATAGGCGTCTTGCCACCTGAGGCGATTGCACCAAAAACAATCAATTTTTGAGGATGTGAAGCTCTGTTAATCATCCTACCATGCTTATTAGCTTGCTCAGCTAGCTTATTAGCTATTTTTCAAAATTTGTCAATGCTGAAAACACGTTGAAAATAATGGAAATGTAATTATTGCACGAAAAAAGCCCTAGCACCCACCTGCGAGAAACTCGTGTTGCCATACTTTTGGAGCACTCTGTACTTGTTTATCGCGACACGTGCGATCACGATAAATTTTTCGATGTTTGATTCTAGAAATGTCAAAAAATGAAGTTATTAATCATATTTTGCTTATTTATTATATTCCCACTCGCTTGAACTTGTTTATGAACGATTTTTATATTGCTGATTATAGCTTTCAGTCGGACACGTGGCAATCTAAAGTTTTTATATTTTCTATAGCTTTGAATGACGATTCATGTGTTCTAAAAATGATCATACATTTTTCAAGAGAGGTTTTCCATTTGCCGTACAGCCAGGAGTTTCAGTTGACCGGGGAAAATTTTCTTATTTGATTTTAGAATTTAGAATTATATTTGAAAATTTCAAAAAATTGGAATAAAATATGAGAAATCAAATATTTTAATTGAAAATTATCGCACTATGACCACCATGCCGCAAGATTCAACGGCTAGGCGGTCAGTTCACCAAAGTTGTTTTTTTTTTCTAAATGATAACTACTGAGTTAGAAAACTATAATCTCAACTCATCACTTCAACTCAGACGGTCGCAATTGTAGTCAAAAAGACGAAGCTACGGATGCACTAGGACGAGCGATTTAAAAATATTTTTCAAAAAATTTCTACTCGAAAAATGCTATAAATTCAAAATGTCGGTACGTTTTATAACAAAGGTATAAATGTTAATTCATTGAAAAACTAATTCTCATGAGACCAGAGTTCGTTAATTCGAGGGGGCTGGCAGATTCCGGGACGATTTCGTAGGATCGACTACATTTTTGATGCTATTTCAAAATTTATCCAGTTTATGGCTCTATTTGCCATTAAACTTAATGGAGCTCGCCGAGATATTTAATTAAACATTTTAAACACTAATTTTCACATTGAAGAAAATTGTAAGCCGATCTGTGGTTTGCCCGGGTATATACATATTACAAGAAATAGTCAATCAATAATGGAAGGATGCCTCTAATAGCTCGCAATTAATAATAAATGGAATGTAATTTATTTATTTGAAGGGTTTAGCACTTTGGCTACAAGATTTATCAAGATTTTAAGAGACAATGTCTGAGAGATTCGACCACAGCTCAACTGCCCATAGTCACAGTCTAAAAAAGTTGTTTCAATTGATCTGATTTTTTATACAATGGGTACTTGTGATGCCCTAAGTACAAAACCGTATTCAGAATTAGGCTCCGCCCCCTTTGAGTTGAGATACGGTAGGGGTGTTTCGAAAAAAATTTTTTTTTTCTTTTTTGAGATAACTTCGATTTCTTTTCTGGAATCGATAACCGGTCACTTATGAAGCATTTTTGTAGTGAAAAACATTTTTCTAGCTCTTTTCCTTCCGACCAAAAAATTGAATTTTCGGAAAAAAATGGTTTCATTTCCGTATTGTCGAAAAAAAATTTATTACGGCACGTGACTTCTCATCAGAATTTTATATTTCAGTGTATGGGTTACAAGAATTCATAACTGATTGGCCGCGGTTCAGGCGCCTTTTTTCCAAAAAATGGGAAAAAGTACTAAAACAGTAGTAAAATGACAAAAATCGTTAAAAAAATGACTTGTGCACCCAAACCGCGGCCAACCAGTTATGAGTTCTTGTAACCCATACTCTGAAGTATAAAGTTCTGATGAGATCTCACTTCCCGTAATATATGTTTTTTCCACAATACGGAAATGAAACCATTTTTTTTTCAATTTTTTGGTCGGAAGGAGAAAAGCTAAAAAAATGTTCCCCACTACAAAAATGCTTCATAAGTGACCGGTTATCGATTCCAGAAAAGAAATCGAAGTTATCTCAAAAAAGAAAAAAAATTTTTTTCGAAACACCCCTACCGTATCTCAACTCGAAGGGGCGGAGCCTAATTCTGAATACGGTTTTGTACTTAGGGCATCACAAATACCCATTATATAAAAAATCAGACCAATTGAAACAACTTTTTCAAACTGTGACTACTGGTGGTCGAATCTCTCAGACATTGTCTCTTAAATATTTATTAAGATAATTGGCGATAAGGTAGTTGGGGGGGGGTCAATGGTTTTTAGTCATTTTTGGAGCTTTTTTCTTGATTTTTTTTCTGAAAATGTTTGTTGCTATTGTTAAAATATTTGTAAGTTGTTTTTTTTTTCATGCGTGACGCTTACTCTTGGCACGAAAACTACGATTCCACTTTTTTCACGCGTGGCGCGCTTCAACGATGAGCAATTTTTGCAATTTTTTTTGAATGTTTTTTTCGCTTATTAGTTAATAATAACTTAGTTAATCATAGATATTAATAGACCCGCAGCTGATGTACTTCTCGACTTGAAGTAAGCCTAAGACTAAGCCTAAGCCTAAGCCTAAGACTAAGCCTAAGCCTAAGCCTAAGCCTAAGCCAAAGTGTGGCCTCATAGAAAATTTATGGAATGATCATTACTTTGAGGCGCTGTGGCATTTCAAATATCATGATTGAGCGAAATTTTACGAGTTATGGGCCAGAATCGCCAAGAAATATCCAGTCACCTAGTCATTTTCTTTTTTGTGTGTATTTTTGTTGTCTGCCAATAAAATTGTTCTAAAAATTTCTAGTTTTATTCTAGTATATCTAATAAAATTTCCAGAAAAAAAATCAAGAAAAAAGCTCCAAAAATTACGAAAAACCATTGACCCCCCCCCAACTACCTTAGCGCCGATAATTTTTTTTTCAGTTTTTGTCATTTTCTTGTTTTTTTTTTCAACATGCTTCTGTGAATTTTTTATTGATACTAAAATAAAAAAGCCAGAATTGTCATTCAGCTTTGGAAAGGTCAGAAGACCAACATTAAAAATGTTTCCTAATTAACTCGACTTTTCATGTTTCTTGTTTATAAATTATCATCAAAGTAACATTTTCTAATTTTACCACTGATTTTTCAATATGAAATTATACAATGACGTCGACCTTCATGATTCTGACAGAAATTTATCGAAAAATTTGTCAGACGACGAATATCTAAGCAACACCCCTTTCTAGATAAGGAATAATTTGAGGCTTTATGCTTTAAAAAATACCACTTCAATATAAATAGATTACTTTTATTCGCTCCCCATTTAGGAAATGCTTTCATCATTTAATTATTTTTCGTTCATAAAAACACCTCCATTCCTTTCACCACATTGTGCTTTATTGTTACTATGTATTCCCTTGATTGCCGCTAAATAATATGTTTTACTTTTTCAAAAGATTTAAGAATACCTAAGATTACAGCAAAAGAAAAATGAATTTTTAGAGAGTTTATCGGCAAAAAAAATGTTAATTTTTCTGGACAATTTGTCGCGATTTTTATCATATTTCAAAAAATTTGCTGACGGAAAATGGGCAGAACGTTTTTGCCGACATATTTTTTGAAATTTGCTGTTGTGACACATTAACCTCAATGGTTGAATGTGACTCGACGAAGATTTCGATTTTGAGGGTTTCTGCACTTCTCGTTGGTCAATAATCAAATAAACGTACTTTATCAGTTGCGCTTCACATGTTAGCAGAATATTTAAAAAGAGAGCCATCTCTTATTTCGGTTTCGCATCTTGTACTGCTCTCCTCGTGTGTATTTATTATTTTCAATAATACATTTCCATAGCCATATTCCAATTTTCAAGTTTTCGGAAAAGAAACGAAATACCTAATAATTACTATTTATGCTCAAAGTTTTCACCTACTTTCATAAAAATTATGTTTAATGGAAAGACATTTGAAAAAATCACGGAGCCCTTATGTTCCATGTTTAGAAATATCCAAACATCTTCATCAAACTCACTTCGGCTTCTTTTATTTGAAGTTCAAAACGAACTGAAACTATTATCCATCCGCGAGGACGTGATCTTTCGTTTAAAGGCGCTGTTTGGGTCTCGTTGGGGGATAGCGCGTTCAATTGTAAGAAAACAATTTAACAATTAAGAAAACAATTTTTCTTACAATTTAACGCGCTATCCCCTAACGAGACTCAAACAGCGCCTTTAAACGAAAGATCACGTCCTCGCGGATGAATAATACCTGAAACTTGTTTGAGGTGTCACGCTTTTAGTGTTTTTCAGGCGGAAGGCGGAATAGTACTTGTCATCTGAAAGAATTTCCAGCGAAAATGCCAAGAAAACGTCTTTTTTTCCGAACCTTCGATTCGTCGATGTTTTTAAAAAACACAACGTTAACTTTGAAATTGAACGTGCGCAAGAGTAAAATCATCGAGAAGAACGTTTTTTGCTCTTTCAGAGCCCATTTCAAACAACAACAACGATCTCTAGACAGAAGAGCATTTTCATCTCTTCTTTAGAAAAAAACGTTTTTATTTAAAAACCCGTATCTTTGTAATGTATTTTTGCTGGAAGCTCTTTCAAATTTTTATTTTCGCGCCAATTTCAAATATTGGAGGAACATTTGTCGCTTTGTGGCTGTAGACAATCTACGTAACGCATTAAAGATACGGATGCGGACCCAGTTTCCCAGTGTGAAATATCTGTACATGCAAACAAATGCCACGCTGTAATTCTTTGTGAGTTTTGCAGAAAATTGTATATCTCGAAGTGTCTTCAACATCTTTTTCCGTGCCAGAAGCGAACATACCTCTGGGTGGGTATGCGAGAAGGACGGAATTCCGGATTCCGCCTTTTTTTTCATTCCCTCTTCCGGATTCCAGATTCCGTGAACAATTTTTTTCCGTTTTCCGTTTTCCGGATTCCGAGTTCCCAAAATCCAATTCCGCCCTACTCTGGTGAGTATGTTGCGCGCGCTCAAAAAATTTCCGGCAGACATACGGCAGCAAGATGTGCAATTAGAAAATTGCCGTGAAAATTGCAGTAAGACACTAGAAAATTAATACGCAAATGGCAAGTTGCCGTACAAAAAAATGCAGAAATCCTGCCTCGAATTAAAGTTTTTCAGAAGGTATGCTCGCTTTTGAAAAATTTCTAAGGAAGAAAATTTGAAAGAAGTAAAACAGAAGAAGTAAAATTCCAGCCACATTAGTTCGGCACCAATAAATTAACAAAGGCTCTGAAACTTCCGGAACCGATGAATGAAACCCAACTTTATTTAACTAAATTAGGTAGCTCTATGCTTCTGATGACACATTTCCTTGTCCGTCTACTAGAAGCCAGGACGCTGTAATTGGCTGCTTAGAACTATCAGAAAGAGCATGACACAGTGTTAATTCCGTCTACAACTTTTGTAATTTTGAATAGCATTATCTGTGTGCCCGAAAGAAAACGGTAGACTGACATATGGCTATAATTTTGGTTCTAGAAACCCAACGTACTTTCTTTTTGACTCAAATTTATATAAATCATAAAAACTAAAGTTTTTTTCATTAACCAGATGGAATGGTTTCAGTACTGAAAAGGACTATACAGTGCTCGTCAAAAGAATAGCGTCCCAACTTCCCTTCATTTTAGTTTTTTTTTCTAGAATTCCGGTATGAGTTGTTGAGTAGTGAATGAGCTCATACGTATCAGTCGTAGGCGTCAGGCATTAGGCATCAGGCGTCAGGCGTATAAAAAAAAAACCAACAAAAACACATTTTTACACAGATCGGTCAGCTTTGACTGGGTCTAGTACAAACAGGGTGGCCGCTAATTACCCGCACACGAGTTCCGCACCAAGCACGCAAAAATTGACGCATCAATGGGGCGGATAAATTTAATAAATTTATTTATTTATGTATTTTTCACTATTTTCCCAAGTTTTAGCTTCATAAGTTATGTTTTAGCCAAATGGCACGTGCTTCTCCCCACCGTGCTACCATTATCCATATATTCAAGTCCGGAATCAGTGGAGGAACGATTGCTAAACAGCTCGGAATCTTCGCCAGATCTGAATCCCTTGGACTACTCCGTGTGGGAGGTCTTGCAGAGCAAGGTCAATGCTCAACCCCATTCAAGTGTGGCTGCTCTGAAGAAGACTTTGCTCAAGGAATGGGACAAATCGTCAGCCGATTACTTGCGTGCCGATTACTGTTATCATTTCAATAAACTTTTTGTTAATTCCCAAGTCTCTTTGATTTTTGGTTCCGGTTTTATAGCCGTAGCCGTTCTATCGTGTGCGGGTAATTAGCGGCCACCCTGTACATCTCAAAAATGGATCGAGACAAAAGTATAGCGCGCTATCAGTTTTTGTTAATTAGGCTGCTAGCAATTTGTATAAAAAGCAGATATTCTCATTATTTTAAGTCATTACTCCATTTCCTTCTTTTCCTCCCTGCATGCCATGTAGATCACACTTATCTACCGGCTACTGCGCTGGTTTTCCGTCAAAAAGATCGATGTGATGGAGTGGCCCGTCTGCATTCCGGATCTGAACCCCATCGAGAATATCTGGGGATACTTGGTTCGACGTGTGTACCACAACGGCCGTCAATACAACACTGTACACGAGCTAAAGAGAGCTTTGAAATCGGAGTGGGACCTCATCAACAGCGATGTCCTCAAGAATATGGCCGTCGGCGTGCCGAATCGTTTTATTGAAGTGATCCAGAACAATGGAGGAGAAACCAGTTATTAAATTTTTGTTCGTTCTTGATGTTTTTCTGGCCATTCCTTTCCAGTTTTCAATAAACTATGTTTGCTAATGTGTAATTTAGTGGATTTGGGCTGTTTCAAAAAACCGGGAAGTCTCTACAAAAGTAATGTTACTGTATAAAATTGGAAAACGTGTGATAAAATAAAAAAAGATGAAAAAAAACCAATGTTACTGAGGACCTCCTATCTGCAAACAACAGAAAAGAGGGAGGGGTCCCATAGATATTGACCGCTTGCAGATGCACCTTTTTGTTGGTACAGGGTCCGGGAAACTCCTGGAAAATGAAATTTTCGCCGGGGACTTTCGCTGGCGCTTACAGATGTTTCATATCACATTCTGTTCTCCGGATAGACCCCAATTAGAGAGGGGTCCTATAGATATTGACCGCACTGTATTAAGTCGCTCACTTCTCACCAACTCATATCGGAATCTGGAAAAAAAAACTTAAATCAAGGGGGAGTGATACTTTTGACGAGCACATATTCCCAACTTCTCTCTTCCAGAATTCTGGAAACGCTAAAATTGATTGGTACGCTATACTCTTGGCGAGCACTTAATATTTCACCTCGCTCTCTTTGCTTTCCACTTTTCTGTCACGTTTCATTCTTTGGTCTGTTATTTCCTTGTCCTTTTTTTGATACGTTGTTACTAGATCAAAGAATCAAAATAAGTCACTTGTGTATCAATAATTGTGGTATTTAAAAGTTCAACGTATATTCAACTTATATTCATCAAGAAACACACAATTCTTATTTCTCCAAAGACCCCAAGAGAAGAACGAAATGCTAGAACCGAATTTGCACATTCACATTTAATGTATTATGACGTACACATTCATGCGTGTCAACATTACAACAGCTCACTTTCTTTGAAGTGTTTTGAAGCTTTGAATTTGAAAGAAGAGTTTTGTACCGAAGCTTGAACGGGATGAGCCTACTCATTTTGTCAGAAAGCATTTCGGTTTCTATCTATTTTTCAAATGTTTTTATTAAAAAATTTTATATTCTCTTTCTGGAAATTTCCGCAATTGAAACGAATGCGGAGATACTCATAACACACCACATTACACAAGTTTGGGGGCTGAAGTTCACTAATAAATTCAGTTGCTTTTGAACTCACCTGATTATACTTGAGCGCTTTCTTTCTTCCGCTCTAATACGATTGTCTATATATTCATACTTTTTTGCATTCAAAAAGTTGCAGATTTCTTCCCCTTCTTCGCCCCCCCCCATCCAAAATGGCAACTATTGACTGCAAATTAATGGCAACCATCGCGAATTCGGTGCTTCTACGATGCTCATTGGCTTTCAACCTAATCATTGCCATTTGCGTAATTCCAGTTTTGGTTTGGGCCACATGGCAACTGTGGTCGATGAAAACTTCAAGACTGTTTCATAATAATTTTAAAATTTTAATTCAAATTCACTTATTTGGGTTCTTCCTACATTGTTCCGGAAGGTGTGGGTGAAGCAATTATGATTCTCAGACGCTCATTATTTCAGAATAAGCCTGCATTCAATAGATTTATTCAATTACACCGTCAGAGACAACCCATGTGATATGGTCCCGAACATATATCGGTATCCATCACTGATCAGTGTTTTTTTTCAGTGAATTCAATTTTCAGATGCTTCGTTCTCCGGTTGATATACAACACGGGCCTGTGGATCACCAATTCTACAGCATTATTGCTGCTAATCGAACGCTGGCTAGCAACAAGCAAAAGTGCCACATATGAGCAAGAGCCTGCCAGAATGGGCGTCTGGCTGGCAATTTTACATGTGAATACTTTATCTGCGCTATCTGATCGTCGTAATTGAGCAATTATCCGTTCTCTTATGTTTTCAATTGAGTATTATAGAAGCTCCAAAAGAACTGAGCACTGATTCAAGTGTGCACTAGCTAAAAACCGATGGTCTCGCCACAAAAACTGTGTCGGTCTATAATATTATACATGAGCGATTTTTATTGGTGGCTGCTCGTCGAATTTCTCAAAACTTCCGAATTTGCCCCTCGTTTCTTATTGCTTTTTATCGTTTATATTCTTAAATTTCTCAGAAAATTTTGTTTAAATGAGAAAAGATGGCAATTATTCACTTGTACTAATTAGTTTTCAAATAGGAAATCGCGGCGAGACCATCATTTTTTAGATAGAGCTTAAATGAATGTATATGTGTTCCGAATGTTTGCCGCCTCTATAATATAAGAGATTTAAATGAGCTCACGTAATACGCCTACGAAGGTTTATTTTCGAGAAAAACCTATCGCTTTAAGACTGAAAATTATCTGAACTTGGAACCTGTGTACTCTCTCAAAGTACGCTCAATGGAGTCATGTTTTTAGAAATTGGAATAGTGGTAACATTGACTTGAAATTTGCAAACTGCAACTCAGCTGTTGCTGAAGAGCACTTTTTGAACTCAGAGAGTGATGTGGTTTTTGAAAAAAACATGTGTGAATCTCCAAAGAATTACTAGACCGACTAGTATTTTTCAGTTCGTCATCGCCGCTATCCCATTAGCAGTTCTCTACTCAAAATTTAAATTCGAAGGAGGCGTCATGTATTATTGTGTGGTCAGGGTCATCTGAATAGAAAACTGTTTCAGTTCATTCCATTTTCAGACAGCCCAAGCCTCTCTTCCGTACGTCGGCCAAATAAGTGTAGTCGTCAGTTTAATTTTCCAGTTTTCCGCGTTTCTCTCATTCAGCTACTTGCACCGGCATAACAAAGTACGCACGGCTCTTGCTTTCGCTGATGACTAATTGAGGGTCTTTTTCAGCTTATTCGAAAGTCCAATATTCACAATTCCACACTTTCAGATCGATATCAACTTGAGCAGAACATCAGGTAAGACTTGATGGCCGATAGCTCTGAAGCTCTCAAGTTCTAAGTATTTCAGTTCGATCGCTTGTCTGAAGCATTTCGCCAATATTTCCACAATATTTCTGGGTCTTTTCAGTTCATCTTACATTGCATTGATGTACTATGCTTCTTCCTTAGAGCCGTATCAATACTTTGCTCTACTAGAAAGTAGGCATTACAGTTTGGTTTCGAGTTGCTCAGAGAATAACTTTCAGTGAACGTGGCATTCCCTTCCTATGCACTAGTCTCTATAATCATGCTGTCACGAACTTTGAAAAAAGTAGGCGCATTCTTCCCGATGAAATTCGGATGAAACCAGAAATCCTCTGCATAGCATTTTCAGAACCGTGAGCAAATAGAAGTGAACCTGGCACACCATATGAACACACCAAATCACTTCTATCTCGACTATTTTAAGCAGCAGATTGCCTAATTTTGTTTAATTTTGCCAATTCGTTCATTTTTCTTTTATACACCTCGTTATTATTATCATTTGACTGCCTCAAAAACTTTAAAACTACACTGAAATTGCGTTATTTCATTACATTGAAAATATTTCATATATTTTTTCCGATTTAAATGTTCAGATAATGACTATTTCCTTTATATTTTCAATTCTACTCGCATTTTTCGACTACCACAATCTCTTTTAGGCGACTCTGTCGTGAGTACTTTCTATATGTGTTGTTCACCTCGGTGTCTCCCTATCCTCACAATTTGGCCTTAGATACAAACTTTGAATCCTGATCTGACATTATGTGGTATATTGTGTCTGGTGCTGATACTTGAAGATGTTTCTGAACTATTTGTAATCATATGTTGGTAGATTTTTTTTGGGAAATCTTATGATCAAATGAATATGTTATTAATGTTTCAGAATGGCTCGGTCGTCGTTGGGGCAGCTGCTGTTGTGCGAAACTCCTGCCCCCATCCCAACTTAGAGCAGTAAAGTCGCGCGAGCGCTTGGGCATCTCACTCGTGAATTATGTGAGTTTGCTACCCAGGAAACTTTTGATGAATGAAAAAATAGCATTCTGAACTAAGAACTTTCCAACGAACTCGGAAATGCTCCACCAACGGACCCACTTTTTCTTTATTTTCACAATTTCAATTACTTCCTGAATTTAGTGAATTGAAAAGCAAAATTGGATTTAAATATTCTGATTCTGAAAATAAATGCCAAAATCTCGAGTAAGTACACGATGATTTTGGGAATTGAATTCCGCTTCCATGTTGAATAGCTTCTCATCGGTGAAACACCTACCAGTTGTCTTTCCTTGCTTTAGCAGACCGATAATTGAATATCGGTTCATAGAAGGATTACTGTAAAAAATGACATAGAAACATGAAACAGGGGAAAGAATTTAAACAAATAACACAGCACGAAAAGTGCGCAAACGCGCACCAGCCATCTTCAAAGTTGGGTTACAGTACTTATGCTGAACCCTGTATGTATATTGTTAAATATTGATTTGCACTACTTCCCATAAAAACAACTACACCATGTTTCCAGCTTCTTTTCACGGCGCTGTCTTACTTAACTTTAAAAAAAGCAAAATCAGAAAAGCAAAAAATTTTCCATGGAGGCGGAATCGAACCCAGACACTCGTGACGTGACTCTAACAAAGTAGACATCATGCTTCCAACAACAGCTGCAAAATACCATCATGACGCTTCAAGTTGCCCATAATATTTATCAAGCTGTGCTTTAGAGGATTCCCCGACCATCTTCAAGCGCTGCACCAAATCAATATTAATTGTACAGTTAACGACGGACCGAGTAACAGCGCATTGAATTTCGAATGCTATGATATTCAGGAACAAGACTGGTTTTCTGGGCTCTTCAATATCATCGCCGTGCTCCTAGTTTCTCTCAAGAGAATTGCCCCTCATCGAAAACTGGCCTTGAGAACTTGAGAACTGATTTTCTCCCATATATCCGAACGAAAGAAATCGGAATTCCGACAGTCTTAATTGGTTATGTTTGTCGGAGCACCGGTAGTATATCATTCGGAAAAGAAAGAGAAAACAAGACAGAAAACATGAAGAATCGATTTGCGAGTGCACCAGAGCACACAATCCAATCGCAATTACAATTCGAGATTGGACCGCGATTTACTTAGGATCTCAGAACAGTAATACCGTGTCAGGAGTAGAGTGACGCGTCGACTCGACTTTCGACGAATTTGGAATCGACTACCGATTAAAAGTGGTCGACTAAAGTCGACTGTAATTCGACTCTCAGTCGACTCAAGTCGACTTTCAAGTCGAGTCGACTTTAGTCGACTTGACTCGAAGTCGACTTTAGTCGACTTGACTTAAGTCGACTTTGACTCGAAGTCGACTAAAATCGACTCGACTTCAAAGTTGCAAGCGCGCTTTATTGCACAGTTTTCTGGAGGGAAATTGAAAATTAAATTTCCACACATTTATTGTTAAATGAGTGCTTTTCGTTAATTTTTAATTTGAATTTACTTTTTTGATTAATATTTTGAAACATAACTGTTGTTTTATTTTTTTGAGAATGTATTTTCCTGTTTGTTTTACATCAAAAAAAATTTTCTTAGAATTTCCGCTAAACGCTAGTTTTATGCGTCTATATAAATATGTAGTTGAATTTTTTTCGGCGCTATGGTAGTTGGGGGAATCAATCGTTTTTAGTCATTTTTGGAGCTTTCTTCTTGATTTTTTTTCTGAAAATGTTTGTACGAAAGTGTTCCTTTAACTTGTTATGTAAGCTACCATAAGATTGAGGAATATATGTGAAATATATTTTGAAGGTATATTACAGAGTAGGGCGGAATCGGATTTTGGGAACTCGGAATCCGGAATCCGGAATCCGGAAAATTTTTTTTTCACGGAATCCGGAATCCGGAAAACGGAATGAAAAAAACGGCGGAATCCGGAATTCCGCCCTTCTCTGGTATATTATGAGGGGGAACAATATATTGAAACGGTTGAGTTGAAAATTCCAACACGTGGCGCGCTTCAACGATGAGCAATTTTTGCAATTTTTTTCGCTTAGTTAATTTTCAGAAAAAAAAATCAAGAAAAAAGCTCCAAAATTTTTTCGAGAAATCACCAGATGGATCTCAAGTGAAATGCATCAAGTGCAAAAATTTGAAATTTTAAAAAAAATTTTTTTTGAGAAAAAAAAGAAAATTTTTTTTTAAATTTGAATCCCCTCTAAAAAGCAGTTCAATAGAGCGAATTTGCAACTTGAAGCGTGGTCGACTTTCAAGTCGAAGTCGACTATGGTCAAGTCGACTATAGTCGACTCGATTTTTTCGACTTTCGTCGACTTTGTCGACTCGACTCATCATCGACGCGTTACTCTAGTCAGGAGGAATCGGCTTTATTGTTAAGGACACCCTCCTGGTTATGATATGTGTCCACATAAGTGAATAAAACGGTTCGACTCAGTAAGTAGGTAAGTTATTTATTTATACGCTGGAAAGGGGAAAAATTAGAGAATAAAATATGGTCTCATCGTTGGAAAACTGGTATGAAGTTTTGCGTAAGATATTAAGCAAAGGATGTATGCACACTTTGCGCTATACTTGACGGCAGTTTAGTTCACACGCTTATTCTTGATTTTGCTTGCGTGGAAAAACGAATTAAATCTAAAATATCTCCTCTCCTTAGAAAGAATCTCCCGTTTATTCTACAATAGGTCTCCAAAATAACTCTAATTACTTTAGATTTTCAATTCTCCGCTTGATATGATGGGTAAACTTCTTAGGATCAAACATTATCATTTTTGTGTCGCACATGCAATATCTTTCTTCCATTTCTCTTCTCTCCAATATTAAAATATTTAAAGTTCATTAACTGTGAAATAAGTTTGTATAATGATTCCAATTTACCACAATGTCTCCATGTGCGTGACACGTTATCCGCCTCCCTGATGCTTATGCAGTAAATCTTCCGCATGGAGAAATGTGAAGATTCGCACCCGATTTTCAGCTAAAAAGATATTTACAAGCAAAATTTGTCTTATGATCATCTAAATTTTCTCCTACTTTTTGCTATTTTTGTTTTATTTATTCACACTTCATATATTATACTTATTTTATAACTCTGTCATCCGTAAACGATACGAGTGTCACCTCTTTTCATCAAACTTCTTTCTTAACCCTCCCTCTCTCATCTTTCGTTTGACTAGAACGTATAAAACTTTCATTATATACTACAAAATGACTATTAAATAGTGTTACGCATCTTTACGTAAAATTTGATGCAAACCCTCTGACTAAAACAACATCATTTGTTTTTCTCATTAAATACTGAGTAGGGTTTTCACCTAGAAAAAGCTTCTGATCTTAAATTTCATTGTTGAAGATTCCCTGTATTGTAAAGCAATTATTGACCGCATTCAGAACCCTATGAGAAATTACGGTATTGCTGGAAAACTGCAAGTGAACAAAGTGCAGGTGTGAGCAGTTCGGAATTCCTGGAGCACTAGATGATACACGTCCAATGACTGGCACTACGGGAGTCGTTATAAGTCGTTATAACAGTTAGGAAACTAATAAGATGTAATCCTGGGAGAAATTTGATAAGGATAGAAGCGGGGATGGAAATGGTTATCAACGACAAACTGAAGATGGCCCCATAACGATTTTGAAATGGGGCGTTTCTTACAGAAAACAACGAAGACCTCTGTGTAGAAACACAAAGAATATTTGTTTTTACACGAGCACTTGCAGGAATTTGACAACCCTGTTTGCGGGCGATTTTTTTCCTAATGAAACAAATGAAAACGGCCACAGCAATCGAATTATCGCCGAGGACTATTTTTCTGCTACTCAGAATGGAACGGTCCTGAATAAGGCTTCTAACCAGCTTCAGTGATAATGTTTACTTATTTTCGTGGACCCAGGCGCCAAAGTTAATCAGATTTGCTTCAGAGAATAAATTTTGGAGCCCGGTGCGTTTCCATGGGCACAAACCCATTTTAAAATTAGATCTTCCACAAGTATGGTACTCTAGTCCATCAAGCCCAGACTACTCAAGTTTGGTGCAAAACACATTTCCCACAGTTCTTCTCGTGTTTAGAATGACCTGCCAGCTCGACGGATTTGAATACACTCGATTATGCCGGGTGCCACTATTACGACGCCACTGCGCAATTACAGTACTGGCCATAAAGAATGTCGCCGGGCTTTTTTTTGGTATTTTGATTAGATATTTTGAAGTTTTTTTTTCCTAACATTGTTTTTAAAAGTTTCAAAAAAGTGAATTTTTCACGATTTTCTCAAATTTTGGATTTTTTCCAAAACTATCTATATTTACAAGCTAAAACTTACTGAATATGTTACTCAGGCCAGTTTTAACACTGTCACAAAAATTTAGACCGATCGGAGCAGTGCCAGCAAAATTATCCCAAAAAAAAAGCCCGGTGACATTCTTTATGGCCAGTACTGTACATGTACCGTAGTGGGCCTCTGAAGAAGACATGAAGAGACTTCGTGTTGCCATAGAAGCCGAAAGCGGAAGATTCGTAGATATTTCCTTAGTTCTTTTAAAATATATTCAATATAAGAGACTTTTGTTAAAGTTTCATATCATTTCAATGATTTTTCAAATTGATAACATTGTGTATTAGCAACCCTGTACTTCCTATAATTATTCCGTGCACGTACAAGAATATAACAAAACCGCCATGCCATACAGTTCATCCGGCAAAGAAATGTCTATCTGGCTAAAGCCGATAGATATGTCAGATATTTGATAAGTATAACAAACTCCACTGATCTTCGGGGATAATATTTGTCTAGCCATGCTGAACGAAGTCTTGCCTTTTTTCTAAAAATTTATTGTGTGCTTACATCATTACATTATAGATTCTAAGCTTCAAAAAGCACATTTCCTCTTCTCATTCCTCATAAAGCCTAGTTTTTACTTCTCCCAGTTTTTGGCGTTGCATTTATTCCAGATATTCAACTTTGAAAAAGCTAAAATGAGTACTGTAAACTGTACCATAATGGCAGAGTTGTCAAATTCCCTGTTTCTCCGTGCATCTTTGGCAATCAACCTGGTGATTTGTGTAGTTGGGGTTCCAGTTTTCTGGTGGGCAACCTGGAAAATATGGTCAATGAAGTACACAAAGCTATTTCATACAAACTTCAAAATTGTAATTCAACTTCATATTTTCGGATTTCTGCTTCATTGTACCGGAAGGTGAACATTTCTAAAAAGGGAGGGTCTTCTTAGCACTGAAGTTGTATTTATACCATTTTCAGAATAATACTTCACGGACTGGACTTGCTGAACTACACCAAGGATAACCCGTGTGATATGATTCCGAACATCTACAGGTATTTGATTTCATTTTTTTTTTCTAACGCTCTTTTTGTCGATCTCCTTTTTCTTCAGATGCTTCATTTTCCGATTAATGTATAATTCTGGCTTATGGATCACAATGTCCACTGCCATTACTCTAATAATCGAGCGGTGGATAGCCACGAAGCGTAGTGTGTCATATGAAGAAGATTCTGTGCTAATTGGAGTATTTTTGGTGTTGGTTCAGGTACGCCCAGCCATATCTGTTTGTTAGTCAGGCAACTCAATTCAGATCTACACGGTGCAGTAAAAGTAGTGTAACCCATTCCAAAATTTTGCTTTTTCCAAATTTGACTTTTTGGTTAGCTCAATATTTGGACCGCACTGATGATCATCCCATTAAATTAAAAAATAATGCAAAAAATATAGCATAGCTGATTTGACACCGGCTTGTATTCTATGCTTCGAAGAGCAGGATTTTGAATTTCAACTTTCCCTTCTTCTTCTTCTTTTTTAGTATTCTGTGAATGCACTTTTTTAAGATCGGTGCATAGAAGGACTCGTCATTACAGTAAAAAACTGGGATAGAAACATGCAACTTAGCAAAAGACAAATGAAAAACAGGGAAACAAATTTTTTAAAAATTGCGCAGCACGAAAAGTGCGCCAACACGCGCCAGGCTGCGTCAAAGTTGGGTTACAGTACTTTTGTCGCACCCTGTAATTCGAGTTGACATAATTGTGTAGGGGATTACCCATAGATCCGACTCTAGCTTTATTAAAGCAAAATTAAGAAGCGGAGCGTCATAGTGCTCCTTAACTACTCTTCTGCTTCGTGTATTAGACATTTTAGAAGAAGATTCTGATTTCAAAAACCGGTAAAAATGCCTAAAACATGAAAGACAAGACGCAAAATAAAGAAATTCCATAGAATCCATAAGTCCTTTTTAAATTTGGCAGAAAATTACAGCGCTGGTTTGTGAGAAAATTGTATTCAATATGAAATATATAAACAGATCATAAATATTGAATATTGATTTATTTGATCGGTCAGCAAAATTCCATATTTCTACGCCAAACTTCATCGAAACCAAAAGTCAAGGTCAAACTTTAATGGTACCCGAGTTGGTTACGTGGTTCACAAGTCTAGCACAAACTCGCCACAAGTTTAGAGCAAGATAGAGGAGAAGATTGCGCAGTTTTATTGAGTGTGAGGTGCTCCACTATCAAAAGTTAAATGTCTTCAAAAAGGAACAATGTTGGAAGTATTGGCCATCAAGCAAGCTTGAAAAAACTTTGACAATATAACTCATTTTCCAGCTATTTTGTGCCGGATGCTCACTTAGTTTACTGTACTGTCAAACCACTTTTGAAGGAGTTACAATGTATTATTGTACGGTGAGCCTTGTTTCCAATGAGTTCACTATTTATCAAACGACTCAGACTACTGTGAGCTCTGCTCCATATTTTGCTCAATTGGGTGCTGCCACGAGCATTTTATTTCAAGTCATCGCCAGAATTTCGTTTCAAATTTTGCTTCGTATTAATAAAGTACAATTGTAGAAACACATTCGGTTGATCAACTAATTTTTCTTCAGAGACATCGAGAATTGGATGTTCATACTTCATTTTCAAATCGGTACCAACTGGAACAAAACATCAGGTAGTCACAGCATTACCGGAATCTTTAAACATTTTCACAAATTTTACAGCTCAATCACTTGTCTGAAAACCTTTGCCAATTTGTCAAGTTTCTACGTTATTTTTCAAAACCTTGGTTTTCTAACGCTTTTGCGGTTTGCCGATAAGTTGGAGAAGTATCAGTTTTATGCTATTCTTGAGTGTAGGAGGAAGTGATAATCAATATTTTCAAATTCATTTAATTTCATAGTGATTGGAAGCTGGCCAACCTACGGAATTGTTTCAATAGCCATTTTAGGGGGCACATTGAAAAAGGTAAAGAAAAAGGAACCTTTATAAAAGAATATTTTCAATCATTCCATTAAAAACGTGACACTGCTCTGATTTTTTGGAAGAATAAATGAGCAACCCAAACACAATTTAACATGAATTCGAGGGGCTCCGGGACCCAGGGGTGGCGCGGGGCAACGTACGGGAACCAACAATGCCCTTTATGTAGCGGTAAATATACTAGTATCCGGTTATATTTTATTTCGAAAAACATAAAAGTTATTGAATTCTCTTGGTATCATAATGTATGTATTTTACCATAATTTAAGAGCACGCTCACGCAGAAAGACGAAGAGAGAAAGTCGTCTTTCGTCTCGTCTTCGTTCGTCTTTCAGTTTGTCTTGCATTTGTCTTACGCAATAAAAAAGCTGTGTACTGTGTACACAGTGTATTTTGCTTGTCCTACACACTTTCTATCTCTGCGTCAGAAGAATTCAAAAGGAAGACGAAGACGAGACGAGACGGTCTTATTTCGTCTTTCGTGGAAGCCTTATTTTCGTAAAGCCAAAGATTTTCATTTGAATTGTACAAAACCAAATCTTCATTTTTGCTGCTATCGACTTTTTTTTTAGTTATCACAAGATAACTCCCTTTGAAATCAGCGAAAATTTCACTTTTTCGGTCAAAGGAGCTCTCTTTTAAAGGCAGAAAATGCAGTGATCGCTTGCACTTTAATATGAAAAGTGTGTCATAACGGTGTCTTCTGAGCGACGCCTATGCATCTATTGAGCCATTGAGCTGTGGCGGTCTTGCATGATTTCGATATTGTCTGCATGTATACATGATTCATTCGAAAAAAAAAACGGAAAACTATAAAAAGAAGGGCTTTGAGGAACGCCTCTCTTAAATTAATGCCAACACCGTTATGATTTTTTCAGATCAGAGCTGAAATCGAGAAGACACTCAAAGTACACATCGAACTACCAAATCAAGCGTATTTGGATAACTTCATAAAACAAATTTCTTGATTCCTGAGTACTTGCCACTTAAGTTCTACAGTGAATAAATGGATTCAAATTGAAACTTCCAATAATCATCGTAGAAGCATTTGGTACCGTGGAAGTGGAAGTCGTGAAAGCATCGTGGAAGCATTTGTTCAGTGGCTGGAATAGACTATCAGCATCCCGTCTCCTCGCTCTAGAACTTTCTTGCTTCCTATTATAGTTTTTTTTTAGCATTTGCTTCACTTCAATTAGTGATGTTGGTAGGCATCATTTTGTGATATTGTCAGAATACATACATCATAAATTGGAAGAACTCTTTTGTTGACCTTTTTTTATGTAATAATCTTAGAGCACTTTTAGGAAACTGATTGATTGTTAAATCTAACGTTTCGGCTTGCGCCATCTTCAGGATTAGTTCGGGGCACTTATGAATGTACGCAGAATAAGCAGAAAAATTACTAATTTTGGTAATCCTAAAGACGGCTAACAAATAAAAATAATAAATCACGAACAACGGAAGCATAAAGAGAGAGGTAATTTACCAAGAAAACCAATTTAAGATTCACTTGTCAATGCACCAATAAGGAGACAATCAATGTGTTTGAAAAGCAAAACCGAATGTAATAAAAATCGATATGTTATGAATGTGATGGATGTAGTTGAAGAGAAATTAAAGAAAATGAGAAAACATAAAAAACTTTTAAAAAAATTAAAGTATAAACTAAAAGCTGAATATGGCGGTGTGGAAATGATAAGAATGCGTTTATGCATGTAGTATGAATAAGTGTGGAAATTCCTCGTAGACGTTCGTAGACTTCATTTAAAAAACCCCCAATGTTCGAAATCAACTCATTAAGCTCTTCCTTGACGTTTGAAGATGGTTTAAGTGTTTTTATGCAAGTCGCCTCTAGAGCTCTATAGAATCCTGATTGAAAGCTACAAAAGTGTACACCTTGTGTTCATTTTTAAAAAGCTTTGACCAAGCTGTGCAAGAGTAGGATTTTAAATCCGACTTTGATGCTGCGCCTGAGTGTTCGTTAAACCTGTCAGCTAGTGGTCTGCCTGTCTCGCTTATTCTCCACGCGTGCGCATAATTTTGTAGATGCCACAATTTCTTTTGGTAGAGGAGCCGGCGCCTAGAAAGGGGGAACACTTTGCACTGTCTTCTTTCACATGTTGTGCCGGAAATCGGACTGTGGACTAAGAGGTCCTGTAAGTCTTTAGTTCTACAATAGTAACTTCGTTTTCTAAACCTGCTTCTTAAACGGAATGCCAAGCCATTCTAGGTGTTTCGTAATATATGAATGGAATAGGTAGAACGTTCTCGATAATCGTTGCACCTTCTTTTCTTTTATAGGAACACGCCTTATTTTTTTATTGGTTTGTTTTCGAAGCTATAATATAATCTTTTTCCTGTATATTGTTTTGTCACAGAAACTGAATAATTCTTATTTTCCGGCATTGAGGTTTGGGCAGCTATGAGCAGCGTTGTATTCATTTCTTATCTGTTTTGCGTGGTGGCTGTCCATACTTATCAAGATATTCTTGTCTGCCGGTTTACGGTACCACATAGTTCCGAATTTGTTGCTTTTGTATTGAATTTCACTATTTAGGAATGCTAACCAACTGCTTTTCGGTGTAATCTTGTTTCGAAGATATTGTAACAGTAGGACTGGCCTTATCAATGTAACATTCGGACTCGCCTTATCACCCCGCGCACATGAAGAACATACAGAACACTCTAGGCTCAGTGGTTGTAACCATAACTATGACCACGCCTACTGACCCCGTGTAGCAGGAGGACATACAGAGGAGGATTTGGAGAGTTGGTGGTTGAGACTCGCAGGAGGATGGTGAGGCCTTGGTGTGGCTAGGTTGATCTTCCCCCCATTTATTCCATTTTATTATATTCTTATTATTCTTCATCTTATGCCTATCATATCCTATAATAAACTCTGATATAGAAACTACTACTAATATTATTAACACCATGGAACCCCTCTCTATTAAGATCTAGAGAGAAGAACTCCAAGAAGAGCACGGGAGTTATAATATTGAGAAATAAGGGTTTTAAAGATAGCGTCAAAGGTATCTTTTGTTTTCACAATTATCAAAATACCTCTTAAATGTAGAACTGGGTATAGACAAGTCTACTTACCATGGCCAATCTTTTATGCTGTCTATAAATACTTCCATCAAACTGAAATAAGTTGAAATCTATATAGACATGCTGGGAGGAGTTTTTACTTCTGTGAATCTGACTCCATTCCAGCCAATTTCTGTGGCGTTTTTCCAGTTTTTCCAGAACAATTCGAAGAACCGCTGTGTTGTTTATGTTTCTATAAAGAGAGGTTACGTCAAAACTTTCATAAATTACTTATTTTCAGTACAGAAATTTTGTTTAACTGTTTTCGGATGTGTTCTTCACTGAGACTAATGATAGAACGTACTACCCATGGGGATCTGTCAGTTGAGCCGTCCACACCCAAAACATTTGAAAGTATTCACAGCTGAAATGGATCTTCTTCTTCCCATTTAACCGCGCTCATCTCTCAGCGGAAATCGATTGCATTGCATGTCGAAACTGAATATTTTGTGCTTTTTTTTCTCATTTACGAAAAGATTCCCAAATAATAAAATGAGAAGATAAATAGAAAAAAAGCGGGAATGCACATAATGTTCTTTTTTGGAACAGCAAAGATGAATGAATGAACGGAAAACTGAATCCAATGAATCGCTCTTCGAATTCCTCCTCTACTTATAGAAGAGAGCCGGGCTCCTCGATCCAATTTTATTAACAGGTGGAGCCAACATTTAGATAAGTGGATTACGAGACACTCGTTGAGAGAAATATCTGGAAATGCGTCTTCGGCGCTCTCCTCATAATCCGTGTCATGATGGCTGCTTTCTAATGGAGTATGACTATTTAAAAAGCTGGAAATCCTACATTTTTGCACGGAGAAACTCTGTTAGTTTCATACTTCGTTCAACTCGAATCAATTTTATTAAACAGAAAAGTTCACAATATGCACAACAGTATTCAATTCTGTCAGCGAAATTAAGGCACAATATATGCGAGCCAAACCGGTAATAAAAAGTATTTCTGAGAATGATGGTTACTGGATTATCTGTTGAGAGGTGTGATACATTTGGGGGAAGTGAAAGAAAAATATATATTAATTTGAAACAGAAAGAAAATGAATGGGATGGAATGAGGAGATCTTTCAAATAAGTGCTTCGGTAGAGCAGTAGATAAATGGTTTTCAAATATGAATGTGAGGGCTATTCTCTGATGTGGCATCAGGATCAGGATGATAAGAAATATTATGAAACAAGAAAGAGAAATACGGTGAATAAATTGATTTAGTTTATAAAAATTTTAGAAAAGCTTATATTTGGCAGCCTATTATTCCATTCTTTGGTGTTTCTCACCTCCTTCTGAATCGAATTGAGCGGCTCTCTTGGCATCACTCTCATTTCTGCGGTCGTCCCCTTCCCGTTCTCCGTCATAAAAATCTCCATCATCTTGAATCATACGGTCGGTAACCTCAGCTGGCAGTCGTTTGTCTGGATTGGCTTGATCTATCAGAACAGATTCGTCATTAATTCCTGATAGGGCATCATCTGGGATCGCTGAAAACATAAAGAATAACCACCTAGTCGACCTGTTTTCACGATGTTTCACGACGAGATGGCTGCTTACTTAATCACGCAAACACGGTTATCAACGAAGAAATTGATTACTCATAAACCACAGGAATCAAAACATTTTACAATTATTTGGATTCCTGAGATTCTGCTCGCAAAACGCTCATGGAATGTAATACTTTGTATATACGAAAACTTACGTCTCATTTGAACGCTTGGTACAAAAGCGAGTTTTTCCAGATTGGCAATGACGTCAGTCTGCAGTTTAGCGAGCATGTCTGGATTGTTTTCATTGGTAGCATTGGAGGCTTCAATGTTAAGGCGAAAGTAGGGTCCAAAGTATTCAAAGTAGTCATTGTATGGCAACTCATTTGGAACTTCTCTGTCGACGGCGATGGAAGTCTCGTATGTCCAACACCTGGCAACGTTACGTGGAGTATATCCTCCACCCCCCACCATCATTAGGGGAACATTGTAACTTCGAAAGAAACGTACACATTCTCCGTGACCTTTCAAAGTTAGGTTGAACGGTCCTAGTCTGTCACCGTTAAGAGAATCTGCTCCACATTGCAGAACGACGGCGCAAGGGTCAAAGCGCTCCATAACTTTGGTCATGATTGGCTTGAAAATGCTTTGATAGGTCACATCGGTGATACCGGCACGAAGTGGAACATTGACAGAATATAGTTTTCCTTTACCAGCTCCAATATCTTTCAGATCTCCGGTTCCGGGGAAGAAGTCACCAAACTTGTGGAATGAGACCGTCATGACTCGATCAGTAGTATAGAAAGCTTCCTCAACACCGTCTCCGTGATGAACGTCAATATCGACGTAGAGCACGCGTTTGTGGTACTTGAGTAGTTCAAGAATTCCCAAAACGATGTCGTTGGTATAACAGAAACCAGAGGCTTCGCTTTTCTTCGCGTGGTGAAGACCACCCATCCAATTGATAGCAATATCCACTTTCTGCTTGTTAAGCTTGGTGGCAGCGGCAAGGGAACCTCCGGCACTAAGCTGGCAAAATTCGAAGAGTCCATCGAATAAAGGGCAATCTTCTCCGACGTTGACTGAAAAATAATTATTTTTTTTTTAATTTATGAGTGAACCGAGAGCAGGGATGTTCGACGAAGGCTCTCGATCGTCTCTTCAATTGACATCACTCGTTTCAACGAATGCGATAAGGAAGTGGTGCGTGCATTGAAAAGTAGAGGGTCCGAAGGACCAAATGATTCGATGCTCTGCACAGTAATTTCGAATTTTCATTTTCCAGCGGAAAAAAAGAAAAGCTTAATACTGAACTGAAGTGTCTTTCAATTGAATTCTATCGACGCCTCGGTGCTGGACACTCTCTAATTTCCTAATTTTCGTTGCAGAGCCGGCGAAAGCCATTCGGCAAATATCCCAAGCTTAAATTGTTGCTTAATGCAGGTTTTGTATTATTTCAAGACGAAGGTAAAAGTAATTTCAATGCATTTCAAGCACCTTAAGAGAATAAAACATACATTTCAACATATGCTTGTTGAACGACTTGAGATTTTCCGGGTTTACGCTCTTCAAGAACGTTATATACTCGTCGCTATGAAACCGCGTCATATCTTCAAAAGACGCCGGGAATGGACGCTGAAAAAAACATCGTACATTGAAAATTTCAGTACTGTGAATCTGTCCAGTGAAACGTTTTGTGAAGTGAAACGAAATTTGTTTATTAATCTTTAATTTCATTTGCTGCGTTTGGAACTGTAACCTTTAATTACAGAATGCGCGCACCGAACGGTGAAACTATAGAAAGCGGGAAGCTTGAATACACAGAGCGAGGATATACTCTGCTCACTTTTCCTGCGTTTAGTACCTGATCCTTTTCTACAGTCTGTGTGATAGCCAGTTTTAGAAGAAAATATTTGATATATTCAAAACCTACGAAGATTTCCAGATTTCTGTAGAGGCCGTAGTTCAGAACAAGATGGTGTGTCATACGGATACGATGTGGTTTCATGACATGTCCTTGGCCGTAGTAGTAGTTACCAATGTTTTGGTCGTAATAATAGGCAACTCTACGCTTGCCGTGCTCTTGCAATGGACCGTTCGAATTCATGTTTGATTCTTTCTGAAAGAAAATATTTATTAAATTAGAGTAGGTGCTTAGGAATAAGAACTTTATAATTATGGAAACGAAACGGCGGTTAATAGAGAATTATTTAAAGACCGGGACAAGCAAAAACGGCGCGGTAGACAGTTTCAACGCGGAGTGCAAGCGGGAAGACGGCGTGGAAGAAACAAGTAACAGAGTAGATTTATTTATACAGAAACGCACCATCACAAGGGGCACAGTATAAACCTTGCACAGTTGGGAAAATCGCATTAGCACAGTATAAAAGTGAGAGACGCAGATAGTGTGTCGTGTCGATTCAACAATCGATCAATTTTGATTCGATTTGTTGAATGGGCAAATCGATTTGAATCGATTCGATTTTGAGTCGATTCAGTTCGATTCGATTCGATAAATCGAATCAACCGAAATAGTTCAAATGCGCTCTACCGATCAATGCCTTCGGCGGCGGTTTGAAATCGTATTTTTTTTATCGCTTTCATTCAGATTGCGTTTTTTAAAGCAATTATGAGTTTTTTTTAACACTTTTCTACGATTTTTCGGCGCTATCTTAGTTGGGGGGGGGGGCGCTATGGTAGTTGGGAGATTAATGATTTTCAGTCATTTTTGGAGATTTTTTCTTAATTTTTTTTCTTGATTTTTTTTTCTGAAAATGTTTATTATTATTGTTAAAATATTTGTTAGTTGTTAGAAAAGAAAATACAAGATATGTAATTTGTTGGCTTCGACGAATATTTTGTACACTAAATTTAAAAAATATAATTGTTAAAATGTAGTGTAACAAAAATTATTCGGCGGTATATAGTTTAAGACGTAATTGAACTGGGCGCTATCTTATTTGGGGGAGGGGGTGTCAATGGCTTTTAGTCATTTTTGGAGGTTTTTGCAAAAACTTTTTTCTGAAAATGTTTTTTGTTATTGTTAAAATATTTGTAAGTTGTTTTTTTTGGCGCTTACTCTTGGCACGAAAACTACGATTCCACTTTTTTTCGCGCTTGGCGCGATTCAACGATGAGCAATTTTGCAATTTTTTTTGGTGTTTTTTTCGCTTATTAGTTAGTAATAACTTAGTTAATCATAGATATGAATAGGACCGCAGCTGATGCACTTCTCGACTTGAAGTCATTTACAGTTTTCAATGGATGGCCCGGTGTCGCGAGAATGTCGTCTAAAGACTTTGCAAGCATTGGGTTTTTTATTTATTTTTTTTTGCAAGCATTGGGTTTCGACCATCAGAGTGAATAACTCTTTCAAATATCATGATGAAGCGAAATTTTACGAGATATGGGCCGGAATCGTCAAGAAATATCCATTTACCTAGTCATTTTCTTTTTTGTGCGTATTTTTGTTGTCTGCCAATAATATTGTTCTAAAAATTACTAGTGTTATTCGAGTATTATCTATCCGCGAGTACGCGATTTTTCGTTTAGAGGCGATGTTTGGGTCTCGTTAAAGGATAGCGCGTTTTAACTCGCCAATTTAAAAATTGTAAGAAGGTGCACATACTGCGTTTGTGATTTATTCAGTTTAATAAACAGTTTAAAAATTTTGGCAATAAAAATTAATTGAAAAAAACATGATTTTCGAAGCAAAATATAGAAAAAATTATAATATTCGCTTCAATTTTTGAAAAGAAATCACAAACACAGTGTATGCGCTTTCCCACAATTTTTAAATTGGCGCGTTAAAACGCGCCATCCCCTAACGAGACCAAAACACCGCCTCTAAACGAGAAATCACGTACTCGCGAATAGATAATATGTCTAATAAGATTTTAAGAAAAAAATCCAAAAAAACCTTCAGAAATGACTAAAAACCGTTGACCCCCCCCCCCACTAAGATAGCGCCGATTTTTCACATTTTGTTTTCGTTTTTTCTTCAATTATTCGTTGTTTTTTCTCGTTAAAAAAATAAATCGTTAGTTCTCATCATTTTAATAAAATTTTGCAATATTATACTCCATTTTAATCGGAAAAGCATTTTCGGAGTTTTTTGTTGTTTACTCTTGAGTCGAAACGCTTTTCTCTAGAAATATCGATAAAATTTCGACAAAGTTGAAAATGAAACGAAAGAAGCGAAAGTGAAACGATTCCATAAACATTATCAACTGAATTTTAAATTCGTTTACATTTTCTATTTAATTTTTAAAAAATTTATATTGTTTTTTGTTATTACACTGGCAGCTGGCTGCATTGGGGATCAATCAATTCCTTCTCGAAACGATGATCCTTTTGTTAAAATTGTTATTTATCTTGTTATTAACAGATAAAAATTTTAAAAATTATAGAGAAATCGAAGAAATCCTTTGAAGAATGCAATTCACTAAAAAACAGTTAAAAATACGATCTTAAGCCGCCGCCAAAAGCATTGTTCGGTAGAGCGCATTTGCACTTTTTTTGTTGATTCGATTTTATCGAATCAACTCTAGTCCATCAAGCCCAGACTATTCAAAATTCTGAAAATCTTTTTTTTTCACAATTATCAAAATACCTCCTAAATGCAGAACTGGGCATAGACATACTTGGAAGCTCGATTAGGTCATAAAGATCCGCCAAGGCTGGGACAAGTCTACTTACCATGGCCAATCTTTTATGCTGTCTATAAATACTTCCATCAAACTGAAATAAGTTGAAATCTATGTAGACATGCTGGGAGGAGTTTTTACTTCTGTGAATCTGACTCTATTCCAGCTAATTTCTGTGGTGTTTTTCCAGTTTTTCCAGAACGATTCGAAGAGCCATTGTGTTGTTTATGTTTCTATAGAGAGAGGTTTCATCAAAACTTTCATAAATCACTTATTTTCAGTACAGAAATTTTGTTTAACTGATTTCGGATGTGTTCTTCATTGAGACTAATGATGGAACGTACTATCCATGGGGATCTGTCAGTTGAGCCGTCCACACCCGAGAATATTAGTCGGATTTTGACCTTTTTTCAGTTGAAATATTCATACCTCTTTTTTGGAATCATTGGGCTTTGAACACACCATAAAACGTGTTAACTGTTGGGTGGCAGTCGCAGCCAGTAAGTCTCTTTGCGGTATGTTTTTCCCATGATAAAAAAATGGTTTCTTCTTCTGACCATCTTCGGAAATAGTGAAGTGAAGTATTTTATCTGCCTTCAGTTTTTTATGGGCCAACCAATCCGTATTGTAAGATTTTTTTCAATCTTGTTTTTTTTGTTTCTAGTTTGGTTGCTTGTGATTTTTTACACTCTACTCAGGTAATTTTTGGCACATGTGCCCCATGTTGGGGCGCGGTTGCCGGTGCTACGCGGTAAGCTTTTTCAACGTGAACGCTTACTGCGTAGCACCGGCAACCGCGCCCCAACCTGGGGCACATGTGCCAAAAATTACCTGAGTAGTTGTAAGCATAGCTGATGCTGTCGCGGAAAGTTTGTCTGTATCTGTATCCATTAAGAAGGAGAAGTTTGTCTTTCAGAAAGGAGGATGAATCTTTTCCCTCACAATCAGTTTTGCCCTTCTTCTCAAAACATATTCCTGCATTCAGCACACCATTTTTGTCGTCGAATAACTTCATTTTATCACTGATGAATCTCGGCATAATATTGCTTCTTGAGCATCGCTTAAGAAACTTAATCTCCTCGTTTTATCATTGCGATTCCTTTCCATAGTTTTCAGCCTTTTTCTCAATATAATACGTAATATTATCGCTTCTTGAAAAATTGCAAAAGTTGAAAGTTGAAAAGTTGAAAAGTATGCAAAAATCTCTGAAATTTAGAATAAAGTAAGCGCGTTTGAATAGAAAACTCTCCTTAAATGAACTGCTCACAGCAATTCCTTGCGTAAATAACTGCCTTGAAAATATAAGAGGCTAATTTAGTCTTTTTTCAATAAAATATATATAAATAAGAAAATTAAAAAGAAAACACAACAATTCTAACAAAGAATACAATTTGAATGAGCCTATTCAAAATTGTTTTGGAGGATTTTTATTGCATTTTTTTTCTGAAAATGTTATTAGACATAGTCGAATAACACTAGCAATTTTTAGAACAATTTTATTGGAAGACAACAAAAATACGCACAAAAAAGAGAATGACTAGGTGAATGGATATTTCTTGACGATTCCGGCCCATATCTCGTAAAATTTCGCTTCAACATAATATTTGAAAGAATGATTCACTGTCTGATGGTCGAAACCCAATGCTTGCAAAGTCTTCAGACGACATTCTCGCGACACCTGGCCATCCATTGAAAACTGTAAATGACTTCAAGTCGAGAAGTGCATCAGCTGCGGTCCTATTCATATCTATGATTAACTAAGCTATTATTAACTAATAAGCGAAAAAAACACCAAAAAAAAATTGCAAAATTGCTCATCGTCGAATCGCGCCAAGCGCGAAAAAAAGCGGAATCGTAGTGTTCGGGACGCCGTGCGTGAAAAAAAACAACTTACAAATATTTTAACAATAACAACAAACATTTTCAGAAAAAAATTTTGCAAAAACCTCCAAAAATGACCAAAAGCCATTGACACCCCCCCCCCCAACTAAGATAGCGCCCAGTTCAATTACGTCTTAAACTATCTACTTATTATTAAGGGAATAGTTCTGTCTGTCTGTGACTCTGTCCAAGACGTTTCTTTGAATAACTCAAAAGATCGTGGATCTTTTACTTTGATATTCGGGATGGAGTTATGGCCACCCGAGCGCTTCACATTCATATATTTAGGAGGTCGCAGGGTACTAGGGATACTGTAGAACCGTACACCCAAATTGTACAAAACTGTCTTAAAATTGATTAAAAAAGCCAAAATTTTGCTGAAATATCAATTGGCATGTCCGTATATCACATGTAAAAAATCAGCTTGATATGTGCAAAACTACAATTTTTATGGGCATTGTTTTCCAACGTTTTTGGAACATCACTATCTACTTATTATTAAGCGAATAGTTCTGTCTGTCTGTTACTCTGTCCAAGACGTTTCTTTGAATAACTCAAAAGATCGTGGGTCTTTTACTTTGATTTTCGGGATGGAGTCATGACCATCCGAGCGCTTCACATTCATATATTTAGGAAGTCGCAGGGTAGTTGGGATACGGGACGGGATGTAAATTTATTTTGGTTTTTGGCGTTCTGCTAATAAATTGTTTTACTAATAACAGAAAAACAGAACGCCTACAAATATTACAAATAAAGCCAGTGGAAGCCAGTGGAAGTCGCGGCGTAGCCGCGAACTTTCCGCTGGTATATGATTAACCAATAAGCGAAAAATAAATCAAAAAATAAATCCAAAAAAATTGCAAAAATTGCTCATCGTTGAATCGCGCCATGTGTGAAATAAAGTGGAATTGTAGTTTTCGTGCCAAGAGTAAACGCCACGCGTGAAAAAAACAACTTACAAATATTTTAACGGTATAATACAATAACTCCCCCCCCGTTTGATATACGAGTAACCCCCCGGTTGAAGATTGTGGAATGATCCCCCACCCCTTCCCCTAACGTCAGTTTTTTCCACCAATTTTTACAATTTTCCTAATTGTAAAAATTGGTTTCATAATTAAAAAAAAAAGTTTCATAATTTTTACGTGGCATCATGAACTAGTTTCATTTTCATTTTTTCATTTCATTTCGTCTGAATCTCAAGGAAATATTGGAAGGGGGGAAATATTGGAAGGGGGGACCATTCCTAGATCTTCCGGTGGGGGTGATTAGTACTGTTTGTTGGGGGTTGATTATTGTAGATTACCTAGGATCCAAATGTTCCCCCCCCCATTCCAACTGGCGGGGGATTAATATTGGATAAAGACTTCGTATAGAAGCCCCCTACAGTAATTATCCCCTACATCAATTTTTATAATGAATAACGTTGGTTGGGGGGCTATTATCGATGGTGGGGGGCGATTCTTGGAAATTACCATTTTAACAATAGCAACAAACATTTTCAGAAAAAAAATTTTGCAAAAACCTCCAAAAATGACTAAAAGCCATTGACCCCCCCAACTAAGATAGCGCCCAGTTCAATTACGTCTTAAACTATATACCGCCGAATAATTTTTGTTACACAATACATTTTAATAATTATATTTTTTTAATTTAGTGTACAAAATATTCGTCGAAGCCAACAAATCCTATATCTTGTATTTTCTTTTCTTTATTATAATTTTATAAGCTCAATTCGAAACTTCTCTCTCACATCCTTCTTATACATCCTCATTGTACTATTTGGTCATTGAAGGTGTAAAATTTCACAATTTCTTTCATTAAACAAGCAGAAATTGTGAATTTAAAAAGAACTCTTTCAAAGCGGATCGATGCTCTTCCGCGTCATCATATCGATCAGCGCAGTCGACGACTTCCGGAAGATCATCATCATGGTTTAAAACTAAAATTAATTTAGGTTTTGAGGATCCCAAAAAAAACTGGTCTCTCTTTGATTTTAGCTATCGAAAAAAAATGTTGTCGTCATCATACTGAAATTAAACAATTTGGCATAATTCATTATATACTCCACCTATTATGATCACCAACATTATTTTTTCTCTTCATTCTTTTCTCATTTTTTGACTCG
The DNA here is from genome assembly GCA_003052745.1 of Caenorhabditis inopinata. NCBI lineage: Eukaryota > Metazoa > Nematoda > Chromadorea > Rhabditida > Rhabditidae > Caenorhabditis > Caenorhabditis inopinata. The sequence goes on along the minus strand of AP018155.1, from coordinate 13,890,311 downwards.
GCGCCATATCTTCTTATTTTCCTTCTGATTTCGAACTAGACAACGATTGTTATTCTTTTCGTGTGGTAACCACCATGACACCATTCCCAAATAATTTATATCATTTTCTGGCATTTAATTTTCGCTGTATTCGTTCAGGTCGCTATCCAAACATCAGTGAGCTTTTTGGTGAATATTCGTCGTCAACTAGTGACAATACAGTGAAAATCATTCAAAAATACTTCACAATTATGATAATCAAAAAACAGGCATAGCGTATAATACCCAAAATGTTCAAAGGCGCACCGATTTATACAAGTGGGCTTTACAAAGACCCAATCAACAACCGTAGGAAGCCTTTGCTAACAATGATGGGTAAGTGGTTTTTAAAAAATTCATTTTTCGACCAGTCCTTAATAGAAAAAAAACAATTTGAATACACTCATAATATTGAGATTTTGATAATCTTTTTCATAAACCCCTACCTGACTAATGCTAAATTTGGCAGCAATTACCTTTTATCTATGTGCAACGGAAATATTCAAGAGAAGGTCATCAAGTGGTGCACACGTCTTCCCTTTCTACTCAGTCGCGGTAATGTCCAGGGAGGTTTCATTTAATAAAACATATTTTCTATAAGAGACCACAAGCTTAAATCGCAATTTGTCTTTCTTCACAACTGGATAAGCAATGTGACGACTCCGTACTTTATCAGAATTACCGATTCCTGGAGAAGACTTCCTAAAGAAGACCAGTGGCTGTAATATGGACTAGACCGCATAATGATGCTTGATTGTTTCCATCTGGATTGACATCACTGCCAAATCGATAATAGGAAAGCTTGTTTTTTTTTTTGGTTTCAACCCGTCTCACACTATCTGAACTGTTCATTACTCAGCTGGCTCTTTTGCTCACCTGAAGGTAGCTTAAAATCACGTTTGAAAATCAAAGATTCGTTGGATTCTCAATAAAATACTTGAATTCGTAGTTTAGCAGATAAAGTATTTACAAACCCCGCAATCTCCTATTAAAGTTTCAATTAACCATGTTCATTCAGGGAAAAGCAACTGCCAATTATCAAAATGTCGTTGTGAATATTTCTCGGAAATACACAAAACCAAAATAATTAATAATTACCTAGCAAACATTTCATTTCTAATCTTTTGACTGAAATTTTACGTCTGGAAAAAGTGAAAACACTAAACACTATTATGGTCTATCCATGTTGGTTTGCGATGGTTGTTCGTTTGTTGTTCAGGCTAAACAGCCCACCCGTTTTCAGACGCTTTTCTTGAGCTTTCCAATAATTTATTCCATCAGAAAATTGCTTTACAGAAAAATAAATTTTTTCAAATTTTGTCATACTGAAAATTGTTTTTCTTGAAAACTGTAAAGACTTCCAAGAATTCCAGCTTCTTCAGAACTTATTTTTCTATAAGTTTTCTTTTTTTTTTTATATTTTTCGGAATTCAATTTGTCCCTTATACATACATAAAAGAAAATTTTTTTGCAAATTTCCAAGCTCTATTATCTTGGAAATTTCCTAAATTTGTTATCCCTCACCTGGCTTACCTAGCAATTACTCCCTCAAAAATGCATGTTTGCGTCTGTTTTATTTTCAGCTATTTCGCCAAATTTGCCTGTTTCTCCATCCCACGGTCAACAAATTGTCCGTTGGCCAGAAGCTTTATTGGTTAATTGGCATTGTGCGGACTAGCAACAATCGTCTCCGCCAACCATCTCTGATTCTTGCACAATGTTCTCATACTTTACATTGCAAATCATATATTGTTGACTTCCCCTTTCGTCCGTTTTCTTTTTTTTTTCATCCCGCCCCATGCCTTCTCATCTTCCTTTTCATTGCCTTCAAAATTTTGCATCGAAAATGAAAGATTGAAGGGTACGTCTAACCCTCACTCCAATCCCTAATCTGACTAAATGCGGAGGTTGGAAGGCAAAGCTTTCCCTCTGCTCCCCTTTCCCTTCTTCTTCTCTCTCTCTCTATTTCTCTCTATAAATAAATAAATAAATAAATTTATGTATATATAAATATATATTTCTTATTTTATTTTTCTCTTTCTGTCCTACTCAATCAATGTGAAACTGGGCGCCGGGCGCGAACTGCAACGTCGACAGGAATCATCGCAGAGGAGGCTCCGCTGGCTGAAAGAAGAGGGTCAAAATAATGGTGATGTCTTCTCTCGAGACGCAGACATCGGTCCTTCTTCTTCTCAGTGCATTTGGCCGCCGTGTTTCCCCTTTTTTGCCCTGTTGGTCGTCGAGGCGTCCGTGTGCTGGGTGACTGGTGCGGCGACCGCTTCTTCGACGTGTTTCATATCTATATGTTTTTGTTGTCTCTGCACTATGCCCTCGCTGATTGGGCACATTTCCTCTTTATTCTTCCGTGGCGTTCAAGGAAAAAAGCGTCATCGTGGGTGGTCGGCAAGCAACTTTCTAAAGGTCATCTGCGTTGTTTCGAGCCTAGTATTGCGGGGCTTCTTGCCGTTTCATCTTCTGCTCTGTGGCTTGTCAATTTGCGTAATATCACATTTCCAACTTTAAACACCTAATAAAAGAGTATCTCTAGTTGATAAACATCTCTAATATAGGGGTATGATATCAGTAATAACAGGGTAAAGGTTGATAAAATTGAAATTTAAAAGTGCTGACTATGAGCTCAATTAGTAGATTTAATGCTCCTAGATATTCGATATCAATGTAGCCAGAGGCTTGCCGGGCTCTAGGGTGAGACACATGGTCGATGGATGTCAGTCAAGCCGAACTACTGCAACAAAATTCTAGATCTCTTTCATCTTTTCGTGGGCATCAAAATTTGGTTTATGGGTTCTTAAATATATCAGAAATATTGCTCGCGTGGCTCTCTGTCAGCGGTAGTGTTTTACTTATCAGGGTTGCATTGGGCTCTTTATCAAATAGCATACTTCTATGTACATACATTCCCATTTTCCCAGAGCTTAGCAATTGCCCTATACTCTTTAGATATGCAATATGCAAAGAGATTTGTGGCAAATACATTTAGAAAAGTGGTTTCTGAAAGACAACAAATATTACTTTTCGAATTTCAACTTCAGCTTCAGCGAGAAGTGTCGCTCTTCCTACGCTTTTTGATTGTATCCTATGATAAACCATCTATGTTCTATGTTTCCTCCCACTTTTTTCATAGCATCTCTGAATTCAAAAAAAAATTTTATTTCAATAAGGATGACCAATTTTAGTATTCGCCTTTCCTTCCAACACTAGCTCTTTTTAAAGAACGAGGAACATTTCTGGGCCAATATTCAATGGCTACCTAATCTTTGGCTACCTTTTGAATTTTTTGAATCTTTTGAATTTTTTTGAAATTTTGAAAATTAAATTGAATTTTGCTCATTTTCTGAATAGTTTTCGACTTTTAGATCATTTTTGCGTGGAAATCGTATTTACTAAATCAGTTGCCGGTGGCAGAACTCCCTACCGTCCTACACGCTGCCACAATATTCACGTGTACTTCGCCACGACGCTCCACCAAACGGGACACGCATTAAGCAGCTAAAGCGTGGCGGAACATTTTTGAAGAGAGTTCGGATTTAAGAAAGATCTCCCGCGAGTGAGTTTTAGTTTTGTTTTGAACTGTTTGGCTTGGATACTTGTTGTTTGGTCGTTTTCCTGTAATTTCCTCTAACACCGAGTAAATATCATTTATTTTATTTGATTCCAAAGTTAATTTGGAATAAAGTTCTTCTTTGGTGTGTATATTTTCTTCTTTTTTTATTTGTGGACCTAATACCCCGTACTATACGTGGGCAACTTGGGGGCCGAACCAAACCGTTTCGTATCGTATAATTTTTTTCCCTTTTGCCGTTTTCTTGCCCTTCTTGTGTCTCCCCTGGTCGATTGAATAATTTGCCAGGGTGAAAGGAGAATTTGTCGATTGAATAATCGTCAAATACGTGAGGAGCAATCTCTGGTCGATTGAATAATTGGCCAGGGTGAAGAAGAATTTGTCGATTGAATAATCGTCAAATACGTGGGGAGAAATCTCTGGTCGATTGAATAATTGGCCAGGGTAAAAGAAAATTTTGTCGATTGAATAATCGGCAAAAACGATACGAGAAATCTCTGGACGATTGAATAATTGTCCAGAGTAAAAGAAGAGTTTTCGATTGAATAATCGTTAAAAAAAATATACTTTTGAATAAAAGTATTGTATACGCACACCGGGCAATGGAAGAATTTGGTGTTAGGAGCGGAAAGGAAGAGTGCGATGAGGGGGTTGAGAGCCGCGCAGAAGGACCATCGCGAAAAAAAAAGTCGACCAATGGATCGACGAAAGCCGAAGAAATTGAAGTAGAAGAGGTGTGTATTAAGGAGCAGAGGAAACGAACGTTAGGGTTCGGGCGGTTCCTCTACACTGTCACCGCGGTAGAGGAAGAAATGTCGAAACAGTTCGAAAAGGTCACAAAATGTAGTGAGCGGCAAAAAGATGTCGTTATGGCGCCCATAAAACAGTTCCACGCAGAGTTGGTGGAAAGATATGAAGAAATGGGCGGGGACAAATGGCCGAGAAGGGTGATCCGAGTAATGAAGGAATGCGGGATCTGCACAGTAGAGGAGTTGAAGAATGTGTGCAGTGGCGCGCTAGGTGGTGAACAAGAAGAAGGAATAGGCAGTTTGGGGAAAATGCGATTGGACACGCTGAGTAATGAATATAATTTGTTACAGAAGCAGTGGGATGCAGAAAAGGATACTCTGCAGTGGGAGATCGAGCGGCTCCAAAAGGAAAAGAGAGAAAGCGAGCAGAAAGTAAGAATGTTGGAAAAGAGGTTAAAAGAAGAGAAGAAAGTATCGGAAGCTTTGAAAGGAAACCTGAATCATGCATCAGGTAAGGCAAGAGAAAGAGGTGACAGAAATAGTCCAAGCAAAATTCAGGGGCACTTGCGGAATGCCGAGCATTCGTCGAGCAGCTCAAGCCACGGAAGCAAGAGCAATGGAAGACTAAGGCAGATGCAAGGTGAGCGGGAAAAGTTAGTAGAAGGTGAGAGATGGCGCGCGAAGGTTGACGACTGGGACATGGACCGAACCGACGTAGATGTAAAGTCATGGGAAAAGAGATCGCAGTGGGGCAGTAAGAAAAGTTCGGCAGGGTATAGAAGTTCGGCGGGAAGTAGGATTACGCAGATAGTGGACTGCATGACCAGAATGATGAAAGCGAACGCCCTGCCAGAACCAAAACCTTTTGATGGCACTGGCGAGTTCAAGGATTTCAAAAGATCATTTCTTTTGAAATACAACAACGTCGCGGATGGTGATGAGGAGTTAGTGGCAATTCTAGAAGAGAAGTTTCTCAGAGGAGAAGCAAAGTCGCTGTTCAAGTCATTGCCAAGAAGAGATGCACGAACCATCAAAGATTTGTTTGATGAATTCGAACGGAAGCTGAAGAAAAGAAGAGAGGATGGTCAAGCCGAAGCTTTGACAGTGTTCGAAGAATTAAGAAGGCGGCCACACCAGAAACTGTGGGAATACTTGGGATTGGTAGAGCAATGGTCCCGGAAAGCCTACCCGGAGGTAAGAGAAAAGACGTTGTCTCAGATGCGCGTAACCAAGTTAATGATAGCAGTAAGGGAAGATGTGACGCTGCATCGAATGCTGGTCATGAAGAGATTCGATTTGACGCCGGAGGAACAGTATGAAGGGCTGAAAGACATTGCTCTTCAGCAGGAAAACGAAAAATACCGGGATAACTTCAGAAAAGTCAATGTAACCGGATACAAGGGGAATGATGAAGGAGAAGGAAGACATAGAACGGCTGAAATAGAAGATCGCAAAAGCATGGGAGGAGGCTCGACGAAGTCAGAAGGAAGCCAAGAAAAGCGATTTGACCGGCAAAGATGTTTCCGATGTGGAGGTACTGGACACATGGCACGACAATGTACGTCTAGGCCAGTTCAAAATATCGAAGCCAAGAACAAAATAAAAGAAGCCAGGGAAGAAGTGGTTGAAACGGTAGAGATGCTAGGCCAGAAGCGTAGAGTAGTCATTGATAGTGGAGCGGTAGTGTCGGTCGTGTCGACGGGCGCTTGGGAAAGATTGAAGAAAGGGTGTCCAAGTTGGGAACATGTGGTGAAGGTGTTGGGTACACCGAAATTCCCAATTGTTGATGCCTCGAAAAGAATAATACCAGTGAAGACACAGTTGCAAATTCCAATCATAGTGAGAGAAAGGGATGCGGTAGTGGTATTCCAGTTAGTGGAAAACGAAGCTGAAGTTTTCTTGCTAGGAACAAATGCATTCCAAAATATTGGCGTTCAATTGAAATGGAAGGCGAGAAAGAAGATTGATAAGAAGGTCGGAGTAGACAGGAAGGATCTTCCAGTTGTTGGGAAGAGAGTGCTCATAAAAATTCCAGCAGAGAAACTTGGGGCAAGAAATCCAAAAATGGTGAATAATTGGCAAGTTAGAGCAAGTTGGAGCAGGGAACAAGTTAGAAGAGTCCCAAAAGGAGTTCCAGAAATAGAAATCAAGACAAAGGCGAAGCGCAGCAAACGAGGGGTGAAGAGCGTAACGGTACAGGGACTTGCTGAAAAATGTCGCGTGGAAGGCTGGAAGAACGTGATGAAGGAGGTGAAGAACCAAGTGACGAAACGTAATGAGACAAGAAAAATAGTGGTAAAAGAGAAGAAAGTCATTGTGACGCCGAGGTTGGGGTTGGCGAGCCGAGTCATTTACGAGTGGAGAGAAAATAGTGCAGAAGGCTGGGCGGAAAAATTTCAATGGTCCGAGGTAGAGACGGTGATATTTTTGTTGAGGTTGTCAAAAAATAAGAATTACAACCACAAAATGGAAAAAATCCTGAGAGAAGTGGCTAAGGAAGCTAAAGAAGTGACAATTGTACCGTTTTGCATGAACTGCACTTACTTTGAAGTGCAGGACGTTTCGGAAGAATGGCGACAAAGATTGCAAACGGCGGTTAACGTGAAGTGGATCGATCCATCAACGCCGGTGGGAACTAAGCAAATGCCCCTGATCGTTATGGGATGCGAAAAGTTTACGTCTAACGAGCAACTGTTGGAGTTCCTGAAGCTGGCTTTGGACAATCACCCGATTTTGGACGTGTTGCACGCAGAAAAGGACAGCGGAGAGCCGAGGCCCAAGCGGCGAATGTAACGGCAAGATTAAACATTTTCTTTAAATTTATAATTGTGTTATGCTTGCCCCCCCCCCCCCAGTAATGTAGGTCTAGAAAAGACAAGGTATTATGTTTTACGTAGTTAAGGTCTAATAGAGACGTTGGTAGATTTTGTACCCGTTAGCTGAAGCGGCTAGAGTTTTGCTGTCGCCATAGGGGAGACGAATGTAAGTCGAGGTTGGTGATGCTCTTGGCACCGGTCGGAGCCCGGTTTGGTGTAAGGGGGGGAAGTTGCCGGTGGCAGAACTCCCTACCGTCCTACACGCTGCCACAATATTCACGTGTACTTCGCCACGACGCTCCACCAAACGGGACACGCATTAAGCAGCTAAAGCGTGGCGGAACATTTTTGAAGAGAGTTCGGATTTAAGAAAGATCTCCCGCGAGTGAGTTTTAGTTTTGTTTTGAACTGTTTGGCTTGGATACTTGTTGTTTGGTCGTTTTCCTGTAATTTCCTCTAACACCGAGTAAATATCATTTATTTTATTTGATTCCAAAGTTAATTTGGAATAAAGTTCTTCTTTGGTGTGTATATTTTCTTCTTTTTTTATTTGTGGACCTAATACCCCGTACTATACGTGGGCAACTAATCAATGGCCACAAACTAGGTAGCCATTGAAAATAGGTAGCCATTGATCAAGTAGCCAAAGATTAGGTAGCCATTGAATATTGGCCACATTTCTGCCGTGCACTGTTTTGCTGTTCAGTTTAAAAAAACACACACACACCCCATAAAGATAGGACGTGAAGCGACGTGAGCTTCTGATTCTGACATGTGCTCTGAAATGATAAGTTTAAGTTCCGGCTCCCACTTCCTGCGTAAATCTTCTTTCTTACAAACTTTGCCACAGTTCCTCGTGAGGTAATGTGACGATTCACAGTCAGCAACCCGCATTGTGGCCAGCTCTAATAGAAGAATACGTGGCGAGCAAATGCCATATTATTCAAGTCTATTTATACGTTTCCATCTTGAACGAGAATTTTATTATTCCTCATGTTGCTCATTGAGCAAGATCAAAGGGAATACGGTAGGTCGAGGTTTGAGTGCTGGATGAGGTCTAGTATATGCACATTAACATTTTTTATTACGAGGTTTTGAGGAAATGAATTCACTTTTTCAAAAAAAAAGAACAATTTTGTTCTCATTGAGATTCCTTCATTGTATATTTTCAATCTTCCTAGCAGTAATTATTATATTTCGCGGTTTTGATTTTCTTGGCGATGTTCATAGATGTGGATGCTTACACCCCTTTCTTCTGCTCAATTTGACATCCTCGCTGTCCTTCACTGATGGTCGTAAACTTCGAGAGGCCATAAACGCTTTAGTGGATCGTATAGTCTGCTCTCATCGGCTTGCAAAACTCCGCGACTGCTGGACGACGAAACGTAATCATGTTCTAGTTAGGCCTGAAGTGCAAAGATGTGGAGAAGGGGGCGAGACAATCATATTGCAAAGGAGGTTCTGATTGTAGAGTTATGTCGCCGCTTTTCTTTAGGATATATAGGCCCCAACAAATAGTCTGTTTTGGAGTCGATGAGCCACTTGCCTGCTTCAATCTGAAAGCTTAGACTGCAAGTAGCAATTTATTCTGCTCAGCAGGTCGGTGTTGACATTTTTAGAAATGCTCAATTTCGCTTGAGAATGTTTCCATACCAAAACTGCATTTCCTCGTCAATTACCATTTGTCCCCTCCGTTCCGCCGACACCGCGTCCATTTTTTTCGATGGTGTCAAAATGCGAATACACTCATCTTTTTATATCCTTTTATGTACACCTATTTTCACCAATTTCATCCTGTCTTCTGGCCGTTTCAGTTGACTAGTGGAGGGGGGGTGGTGGTGGTGTTCTTTCTCCTTCTTTTTTATCCGTTTTGTTCCATCTCATCCCCTTTCTTGCTGTCGAGGTGGCGTCGAATACGTCGTGCTCAACGCACTCTACTATTAGCACCCGTCCGCCGATTTTTATTCATTCTGCAGAACACATAGAAACATTAAAAAAAGACAAGGGGAGCGGTTGGAGTGTTTAAGAAGGCAACGAAGAAAAGGAAGAGAAATAGTGCTCGCAATTTTAGCATCTTTTCAGTTCTTCTTTTTCTTGAAGGAATGCTCCCCTATATATATATTCAGATTTTATAGGTACACAGAGGCATCAATTTATTATCAGTTCTTCTGCACTTATTGCACTCGGTTGTTCCATCTCAATCCGCGAGCACGGCAGATTTAAAGAGAAAGGTATCTTTGGTGGGTCGTGAAATAAGAAGAAGGAAGGAAGGATGTCAACCGAGTAATAAGGTGAGGTTTTATCAAAATCAGTGGGGTAGTTGTGGTGTTGGGGTGGGGCAAAAAACATCCGAAAAATAAATATAACGGAAACTAAATGCAAAGCTATTAGAGTTTTCAAAACATTTTAAAATGTCGAAACTTTATTTTAAAGTTTTCGAAATGCATTTCATTTATTAGAAAGCCAGTGACTTTTGCTGGTTTTTAATTTTTTTTTTTTTTGATGTTGGCAACACATTAACCTGATAGAAAAGCGAGAATCGCCGCAAACAACTTGAGAAAAAAATTAAATTTTATAAAACGAAATACAAAATAAATAAATTCCACTCGAGAAGCAATACATCATTTTGTAATGCACCTTTAAGAAATACAGTAGTTCTCGATATCCTTTTCTGAATCCTCCTATTTCATAATTTTTGACTCGAAATCTCATTCGTAAAATGGATTTCCGAGTTTCGAAAAAAAAAACGCTTTTTTATAAATTTTATTTAAAATTGTAATTCAAAATTTCACTCTAATTCTAATTTTTAGATTTATTTGTCTATTCATGAAGCCGAAAATCAATCGCTGAAATATTTGGGTTATTCCAGTTTCAATATCTTCCTAACATCCATCCAAATAACAGAACAATGCCATAGTGTATCCCTTTTTTATGCAATAATTTGTACAAATTGCTACGTAAAAAAAACCGAAAAATGAAAACCTCTCTAGTGCATTCGCCAGACAAGTCCTCTCATTATTCATTTTACTTTTCAATACGCAAACTGACAATTGACATTGTGAACCTCATTTCTCTTCTAACCCTCTCTATATTTCTGTTTCCACACTTCGTCCATCGTGCTTTTCTTCAATGCTCTGCATAATTTCCCTCTTCATTTTCTGCTCATTTATTTCTCATTCAGTTATATTTTCTTCATTTTACTGACTGACGCCTGATCGGAAAATGATATTCTCACTTCATTCGCTGTAGAATAAGAGCAAGGATGAATCAAAGAAAACAAATTTCGTCGGCGAAATTTCTGAGCCAGAAACAAGAAGGCGGATGACCCTATCGTCCAAAGGGCTACTAATACTTCTTGTCAAGCACCTTTGAATGGCTTGACTGATGTGATATTATAGTGTATATGTGGTGATAGCTATTCAAAATGGCAGTTACATATATAGCGATTCAGCGTCTATTTAGAAGTTCACTCGGCATGACGTTGTTGTTTAGACGAAGCTCTATCCACTGGCGTATTGATGGGTTGTATTCGGCTCTTTATCAGAATGCTCCAGTATGTGTTTGTAGTAAAAGACAGCACACATTTCGTTTTTTTTTTGTTGCTTCTTGTTTTCCTTCTACTTAATTCCCTTAAGAATTCAGCATCAAATAATATCGTAGCAACATTGTTCTTCGACGTTGCAGCTCCTGCTGAAATGGAATCGAACGCGATCACATAAAAATTTAAAATACCTTATTTTTTGCCGAAATAAAAAGAAACACATGAATCTGAGGCAATTGTGTAATGGAAAATGAGAACTTTAATGCAATAGTCACGTTTTCAGATCATGTCAGTCAACATTCGGAACTATAAATCTGAAATTATTAAAAAGTATTTGTAAGATCCATACATTCCATGTTATCTTAGTAACTGCTTGATAAAGTGAAACGACGAGGGATTTTTATTCATTTTGTTTCATCGATGAAACAACTCGAATGGAGGTTATGCAGTGCTTTCGTATAAGCATACACCGCGGTCGGTCACCTTGAGTTTTCGAGGGTGTCATGTGATTTGACTTGATAATTTTGTATTTCCTCTTCCGTTTCCTACGCAAATCTTGCACGTATCTTTTTTTCATTGTTCCTAATGGATTTTAAGACGAATGGTGTTCATCCTGCCCCTGAAGAGCAGCGAAGTTTGAAGCAGAAATTGTTTTTTGATATCGCGGCAACGCCGCTCAGTATCTAGCTAGAGTTCCCTTAAACCTTGCCACAATCATGTTTCTTATTTATTTGTAATCTTTTCTTATCGGCAATGGTTATTAAAACACGAGATTGGCGTGCGTGCAGCTCTTGTTTGGGGCTAACAAACCGATGATGCGACATCTGTTCGACGCTCATCACGCGCATTATTGGCTTGAAGCTTCGCGCATTTTCTTTGTTTTATGCCTACTTTCTGATCACACTAATACAGATGTATTTCATTGCAAGTGCTGTAAGTTCTCTGTCAGTTTTGCAGTAAATTTTGCGGGGAAAATTAAATTTCTAAAAGTCCATTTATTTTATTTGGTTCATTTATTTTTTTGTACGGGAACCTACAAACACAACCAAGTTCTACAGCTTATCAGACTGCTGGAAGTACCAATATAAAAAGTACAATCCGACTACAAAAACACAGTGCTACTATAAAAGCAGTTTTGGCGTTGGTTGAATAACTTGGATGTTAAGCAGAATACCGAGATTGGATGCCGAGGAGGATATTTTGAAATGCGGCGTGTGGTCCCGATACGAGTCCGACCCGCACACCCGCGTATGTATACGGTCCGCACCCGTATCTGGATCACGCGTATTTCGCCTGTGTAGTTACGGAAGACGCACACATGCCAGTTTTATTTTCAAATTATTCGCGCTTTTTTTCATCAGCAGCGGTTAAAATATTAAAAAAAAAGCTTCTTCTAGCATTGTGAAAGTATCATGAAACCACAAAGGCGAAATGTCGTGTCCCATATATGGGGGGGCGGCCTGCGTCCTTTATATGCTCCATGCGGTCCGAGCATTTCACCTGTGCACAATTTCAAGCTGAATTCCCACGTTCGACAGTAAAAAAAAACTCTCAATTGTGTTAGTCATTCTCTTCAAAGTGCATTTCATTCCACGATCTTGCCTAGCACTATGAGCACAGTACAACCACCTCGAACTTTAAAGAAACGTGAATAATCTGAAGAGGTGAAGCAAGAATCGTCGAACAGAGCAGCTACCAACAGAGAACGGAGTCGCATCACAGAAACCGCTTGAAAAAGCCAGTTTCGTTCTATGCTTATAATTATTAAACAGATTAATAAGAGAAAATGCTATAGAAAAAACAAATATGATGAAATGGAACTGGCACTTTGCGAGCCTTCAGAGGCAATTATAAGAATACTTTAGTCTAAAGTTCAATATTTCATTTGAAATCAAAAATGACTCTATGCCAAAGTTATGCGACCAGAGCTCCCCAATTATTTTGTTCAACTGCAATCTATTCAACTATTCATCATTTCCCTGTTCTGCTGTGTTCTTGAAAGGGCAGCCAGCACCCGTGTAGAAAATAGAGGTTATGCTGAAATTTAACTGTTTGCGTGCAATGTGTTCGCTGCCAGGGTTAATTTGCTTGACAAGTCTTCTTTTGCTCCCTTTGGGAGCTCCTTCATTGCATATTTTTAATAGTTCAATTATATTTAATATCAAAGTCAGATGTACTTTATAAGCGAGTGAACTATAAATAATCACTATTTTAGAGATTAATGCATTACCTTTCTTTTGGAACTCTTTTAACCATTTATACAATCTTGAGAGCAAAATCCATTGAAAAGAATACATTTTTAATGAGAATATAGTATTTGAAGACGTTCGAATGCACTCTTCTGTCTTCGCATTTGTGTATACACTATTTCTATTTTCGATTTTTATTATAATCTGAATGACCTCAATATCTTTAATAAAATCGGATTACGAAAAAATGCGAGTGGCGGTATTACTAACGAAGGTGCTAGGCTTTCGGTTTTCAAAAAATTGGAAAAAATGGGCGGTGAATAGTAAAGTGAATCACCTAAAAATGAGCCCATTCAAACTCATTGCACGGCTGGCTCCGCACATTGAGTTCTTCATTTGTGTGCTCTCTTTTAGGCCTTCATAATCTGAACCGTCCCGTCCCTATCATCTGCTCACTTCTCATATACTTCTCTAAAAAAGTTTCGAAATTTCGGGTTTTCTCCTGATTGACTTTTTCGTCCATTGTGTGTTGTTTTAAAGAGTATTCTCTAATTTTTCAATTTCAGCTTAAGCCTCATAAGCGAGAAAGCCTCTTTCGTTTTTTTCTGCTCGCAGAATCTATTAAGTTGATGAAAAAGTTATTGCGTTTTTTAACCTTCAACTTTAAATGACCATAACTTTTTTTAAAATCAAATTTATTAATCGAAATAAAAACCATTAGAATCAATACATGTTTGCCATTAAAATGATATATAACACGACCACAGATATCCAAATATTTTATTTAAAAAATCTTTCACAAAAGTAAACAAATACCTTTTTCATCAACCTAATATTTTTCCAAAAATTACGATATATCATAAAGCTCGCATCCGAATCGTCTATCTCAACTACTCTTCTTCATCTAAGATTCAAATCAACACGTGTCTTTTGGTAGAAAATAGAAGAAGGTAGCGGCGCAGTCTGTTTCTCAAAACGGTAAAAATATTCGCAAGACTCTCTGGCCATGTTGTGAAATAAAGTGAAATGTGCCAGTCTGATTCAAGTTTCCTAACCACCTCCTTTGCAACTATATCTGGAATCTTAGTTGTGGTCTTCTGAAAAAGTATAAATTTCTCATTTCGCTATTAAAGTAAGAAAGAGAGAGAGAGAGAGATAGAAATAGAGAGGCAGATAGATAGATAATTTGAAAAGTGCCACTTTGTTTTATTTATTGGCTCCGTGCCGGTTTCCATCTTTTCCTTCGGTATTGTTTGTTTTGACAAGGGGCGGTCTTGGTTAGTGTGTCGTATCGATTCAAAAATCGATCAATTTTGATTCGATTTGTTGAACGGGCAAATCGATTTGAATCGATTCGATTTCGCGAAGGAATCGATTTTAATCGATTCGATTCGATTCGATTCGATTTGAAAATCGATTTTAATCGATTCGATTCGATTCGATTCGATTTGAAAATCGATTTTAATCGATTCGATTCGATTCGATTCGATTTGAAAATCGATTTTAATCGATTCGATTCGATTTGAAAATCGATTTTAATCGATTCGATTCGATAAAATCGAATCAAAAAAAAAATTTTTTTCCGTTTTCCGGATTCCGCGAAAAAAAAATTTTTCCGTTTTCCGGATTCCGCAAAAAAAAAATGTTTTTCCGGATTCCGGATTCCGCGAATAAAAATTTTTTTTCCGGATTCCGGATTCCGGAAAAAAATTTTTTTTTCCGTTTTCCGGATCCGGTTTTTCTTCTCCAAAAAAATTTTTTCCGGAAAAAAAAATTTTTTTTTCCGGATTCCGGATTCCGGAAAAAATTTTTTTTCCGTTTTCCGGATCCGGTTTTTCGGAAAAAAAAATTTTTTTTTTCCGGAAAAAAATTTTTTGGAGAAGAAAAACCGGATCCGGAAAACGGAAAAAAATTTTTTTTCCGGAATCCGGAATCCGGAAAAACATTTTTTTTTTGCGGAATCCGGAAAACGGAAAAAAATTTTTTTTTGATTCGATTTTATCGAATCGAATCGATTAAAATCGATTTTCAAATCGAATCGAATCGAATCGAATCGATTAAAATCGATTTTCAAATCGAATCGAATCGAATCGAATCGATTAAAATCGATTTTCAAATCGAATCGAATCGATTAAAATCGATTTTCAAATCGAATCGAATCATGTTGAATCGATTCAATCGATCCAAAAATCGTCGATTTAATTCGATTCAATCGATCAACTCCAAAATCGATACGACACACTAGTCTTGGTTGGTGCCTGGCAGGTTCGTTTAAAACAAAACGCTGCTATTTTACAAGGCCATTTCCCATGTACTCCGCCCAGCACGTTATGCAACTAGCACCTGCCAGCAACCCACCGATTCAAACTTTGGATGGGGCATGATAGTTAACACGGACAAAATGGGCATCGGAGGGAAAGCGGGAGAGAGAGAGAGAGAGCACACACGCGCGCTCATCCTGTACCATAGCTCTGATGCCTGCAGAGAAACTGACCAAGTGTCGTTCGAAAGGTTAATGTTTCGACGCTTCCCATGAACAAACCGACAATTCGGGTTGATTTCCAACATTTGTTCATCAATTTTCTTTCATAAAAATCGTGTGTGAGAGAGAGAGAGAGAGACAGAGATTGATAGAGTGAAAGAGTGGGCCAACCATCAAGGGACGGCACGGCTCCTCCTCTTCCCAACTATCAACACTCTTATCGATCCTCGGCGCAACTCGTTCATACCATTCGTGCGTACGTGGAAATCAGCGATTTCGTTGAAAGCCAGTCAGCGTCGGCAAATCAGAAAGCAACGGTTCGACCATGCCTCACATCTCAAGGCTAAATGATCTGCGTGCGACAAGCTTTAAAAGAGAACGTCGAGAATTCTCTGATTTTGCAAAACTTAGCGTAGTAAATTTTAGTTTCAATGTTGTTCCTTTTCGTGTTTATTCGTGACTCCGGTGTGCTTCAGTAGCTTCCAGGAGTGCAACCAGTGTGAGAGCTTCTAGGTTCTCCATTTTTTTTAAATTTTCAATATTAAAAGTGTGATCTAAATTGCAACATTTTGCTATGTGTTCCGTAAAAAAATTATATTAAGCTGTGAGCAATTTTAAAGAGAATCAACGGGTATACGGTAGTCTAAACCTGGAGAATAAGTGAAAGCAAACTTTTTTTTTAAAATAGAAATTCCTGTTCCTGGAAAAACGGGATACCAATTAACTATTTATTAATGTTTACAGTTTGAAAACTTAAAATTCGGGCCATCTGTTTCCCATTGGTGTTCCTTTAACTAGATGCTTTCCAGAAGATTCTTCAATTCATGCTAAGTAATATCCATAAAAATCAACAGAGCAACATTTTTTGTGAAGATGCCTCAGTGTCTTTGATGCTAAGATACCCATCCATCTCCAATTTATCTTCGAACTCTCATTATCAATTAAAATTAAGTGTCAACTGATTAGTTCACCTTGTCGAATCTCAATTCAGTTCAAAATTTCCTATTTTTGAAAGCGTTTTGATGTGCACTGGTAGGTTTTCACGGGACTCCTCACTCCGCAAGAATCCCGGCGACACCAAACTCAAATGGACGATTGGGAGACGTCGACGATTCGTTGCGTCCGCCCATTCAATCGTTCGCTTCGGGACGCTCTGCGCACGTTCATTTGACCTCGCACAAAAGCACGCACTCTCCATAAAAACGTTTTCGGACACATTTAAAAGTTTCCAGTTCACAAAATGCATATACATATTCGGGATAGAACATGTGCATATTTCTCCATTCCTTTTTTGCTTTTTCCACTGTTTTCAATGGAAAAATGACTAACTTCTCTCAAATTTTTAAATTTCAGATGGCCAAAAAAAGAAAAGTGACTACGCCAGAATCGTGTGATGCTGAAGATGTGCCATCAACGTCGTTGCGCCGTATTCGCAGCGCTCGTCCGACTGCAGAAGCTAGACGGGAGAACGCCGACATCCAGGAAGCAGTTCAAAAATCTCTGATGAGCTCTGAAGTGCACCGACGTTTGGTATCTGAGCGAATTTACAAAATCTGATATGTTGAATTTAAAAAATAATAAAATAGATGGCACAAACTGAAAAAATACGAAGTTCGTTCTTTCAGAAATCTGTAAAAGAGAGATAGCTGCATTCTAGAAACGTTTTCTTATTGATTATTTACCTATATGCCCCAAAAATGATTTTAAAAAAACTTCGGCTCTATCTAAAAATGATTTTCAAGAGACAATCTATCTATAGAAATGTTCCATTTTTAAACTTCCAGATGCGAATCAAGCAGGAAGTACCGGACGATGAGGACAGAAAACTAACCGAGCATAATTCCACCACATACCAGCTGACGGCTCACACAAACTGGAAGTTGAAACAAGAGCCGCACGATCCGGATGAGGATCAATATGGCATAGATCCTAGTCAAAACGGGGAAAGATCTGATGATTTCGTGGTCTCTCCCAACCAGCGTGTATTAAAAAAAAGAAGATGTCGTCCGAGCGTTGCTCAATTGGAATGCGATCCGAATCAAGAACATGGCACACCCGCCCGAGGCACATCAACCCATGCTGAAGAAAACGATTGTTTTAAAAAGCAGTTACCTGTCAAAGTGGAACTTCATGAAAATGCTGAAAAAAGGAAAATTAGATTTCTCAATCAGCAGATTGATGAAGAGATTTCTAGAATTGGCGATCCTACCATCAATAACCTTCATGAGATAAACGAGGTTGTCGATGAAGAAATGACGATCCTGAAAGAAACGAAGTGAGTTCTCACACTTTTGTAAAAAAACTCGAATTAATGTTTGTTTGGACAACAGCTTTGAAAATTTCTTAACTTGAAACTGTAACTGGAAACAGGCTGAATATTTTTTCTTTCAGAAAGATAACCGTCAAGAGGTTGAAGAAGAAAGAGCACGAGCAGCTATTGGATGGGATGACAGCTACGGAAATCATCATCTGTCAGTTAGGTGGACGAACGTTGCGTTCTGGTAGGAAGCTCTATGGGTCTGCTTCTCATGTGCTTACGCTTCTTCAAACAGACAGCGAAAATGCTCCGCATCAGTTTGGTCATCTGAATCTTAATAGACTAGGAGAGCCTCAAACGAGAAACCAGGAAAAGAATCATATCACTTCAAGCCAAAAGGACTTTAAAGCATACGAACGTGGAGATAATTACAGAGATCTGAATCAACAAGAAGAGCGCCAGAATTTAGATTCAAATTCTCCATTTAATGTTCAAAATAATCCAAACAGAGAGATGGGTATGTTGTTCAGTTTCCAGTTCTCGCTTTGTTTTCTTTCCCCTTATTGCTTTATCCACAAGCAGCACATTCTGCAGATGAATGCGAGACTGCCGTTGGCCCCTTCGCTTCCATGACAATGGGACGGTTTGGTGAGAACGTTGATCAAGCTCCCAAGGAATTGCTCAACGGAGATATCACTGTTGAGAGAAGAGAGCAAAAAGTTGTGCACCTGCTGAATGGGCGGCAACTTGTGGAAGGTTCGAAATATAATGCGGGTATGAAAAACTGAAACACAATTTATTTCAGGATCATGCCGAGAAGCTGCTGAAAATTACAATGAAATTCAAGTTAGGCACCAAAAAGAATCACGGGAGTTCAGTAAAAACTTCGAAGAAAATGGAACTTCACATGATGAATTCCCCATGATGAGAATGCTCAATGGAGATCGCTACCATGACGGTAAAAATAAACAGAAATAATCCATTTACTATTAGCTGCTTGATTATTCTCCAAAAAATGTTTTTATGTGGAACTAAAACTTTCTGGAAATAATCTGGAACAACGTCTCCCTTTATTCAGAGTACTTCGATGGAAACGGTGACAACTTTGACGACGTTCCTATGGAAGTTTCCTATGATGAGATTGAGCATGAAGTCGGAGAAGTTTACATTTCAAATTCGGATTTCGAAAATGATCAAATGGAAATGTCAGATAATGAAGAAGATGAGCTATCTGCAACTGACGACACTGGTGATGCAGCGCAACAAGAGGAAAGTGATGAGCAACATGTCTCTAGCGCATCTGATGGAGACTTCTCTGATAATGGTAAGCAATTACGACAAACTGAATAGATTTTAAAAAAGTAAGTAAATAAAACAAGTATTTCATAATTTCATAACACTTACGAAACTTTAAGAGAAGAAAATAAAATTTTCATAAATAACAAAAATATTGATTCTTTCTTGCAGTGTCAAAATTAGCAATATTCTAGTAGTCTCTCAATATCAAAACTCTCTGAATATCAAATAATATACATATTTAAGATACCAAACCGGGAAGCATGTTTATTAGTTCCAGTTTTGTCTGATTATTAATTCCAGAAAGGAGTTCCTGCCGGAAGAATCGAAGAAAGCGTTAAACTTCCGGGTTCTAATCCATGATTCCAAGGAGAGAATTTCTGAAATCAACTTGTCTGGGAGTATTAAAATTTTCTAAAGTTCGCAGAGTATATTTCGTATTCAAATGCTTCACACATAGCTCTATCTTCATCACATTTTTAAGAGACAACAGGAAAAAGGTGGAGATTTAGTGATCATTTTCGAAAAGTAGCACATCTCAAAGAACTTCTTCATTTCCCGTAGCTTATTTAGTCAATGAACTTTAGTCAATTCGACAGATATATATTTTTTTCGGCAACCTGACAAAGTAAAAGCAGCAGCACCCCCTATTGTTGTTCTCTCGCAATTCCCACCAACCATGTCCCTTTTTTTGGCCGGCCTTCCTCTTTCCAGCTTGTTTTCGAAAACATGACGCGTCACATTGTTCATCTCTTTTTTCTCCACCTGATCATATTTTTATCTGAAAAAAGCATGTCTAGTCAAGATTGTTTTGCTAATATTCTCGGTGGAACTCCTACCACAATTAGCGATAGATTTGGCGGTAAACCCACAAATAATATATTGTTTTAGAAATCAATAAAACAGTTTTGTTCTTTAAATTCCGATATTTCCTTTTTAATTCGAAAGCAATGAAGTAGACTTAATCTTGCCGGCCTGCCAATATTTTTCCGAAAATTAAGAGCAGTAAATCAGCTTTTCGGTTGAAATGCGCATTTTCATACAGCGAAATACAGAAATATGAAAAATATTTAAGAATTTTGCAAACTTTCGTTGGTATGACCAGTCAGAACTGTTCGAAATAGAACTACCCCCAAATACGACTCATCGCAAAACCCAACTTGCACTGATTAAAGCTTCGCCGAACTGGAGAGAATAGAACTCGCTGTGCGAACACTCCTTGGTTAGCCGAATGCCAGCTGTTTGGTAAATAATTTAAATAGTTTGCCAGTATATTTGCTGTAGTTGTGCGGGAGTCAAAGCAAAAAAGAACACAAATAGAACATTTTATTTTGTAAATTAAACTGTTTATACTAAAGCAAGTGAAGAAATAACAATTCAGTTTAAGCAAGAACGCGTTTAACAAATAACGAGTTCCATTTTGGATAGTTCCGACTCGCCAGCCATACCACCAAAAGTTCTGCCCATGAATTCGGAAGGTTATCAAGTTATAGATTTTTTTCTAGGTGTTCAAGCAAAATTTTTGGAATACACTGCGCATTTTGCGGGACATTGAATACGTTTTTTTACTTCTTGCTTTTTGCAATATTCAATTCGTTTCTTTCCCCTATTATTTTTTTACATAGAGAAATTGTCTCCGTATTTCCGCCTAATATAATAATAATGTTTTTTTTTTGGCCGTCACATAGCAAAAAATGCGTTCGTCTTGTAAATATCTAAAATTTGCCGAACTACTATAAAAATTGGGGGAAATGCGGAAGTAAAGAATCGTAATCACTTGTGTAGTAATGGGTTCACCCAATAAGTAAATTTAAAATAACGTTTAAATGTTGGGAGGACATCGCTATTCTTACTTGCTAAAATATTTCACACAATATCTCTTAACTCTTACTGCTTTCGACTGCTGAAGAGTTGAAAGCATTTCAGATAGTTAACACTAAAAAGTATCAGCAGTCTTCGCTAACGAATGAATTTTTCAGCTCTTAAAGTATTTTGGCCATTTTTAGAACTTCACTTCCATGACTTTCAATTTCTCAGGAAACCTTGTATGCATTAATAGATCTGAATGATGTAGTATCATGGTGACGACATGCACCGATATGCTGAGTGTTGCGCATTGTATTCAGTCCCCTTCTCCCCCCCCCCCCCTTCTTTTCCTCCTTCTTTATTTTTCTCTTCACATTGATCACTGCAGAGACTGTGATCGGCTGGTCCTCGTCCTAGTCTTTCCTTCCATTCTTTTTATCTCTGTACCCTCTCCAAATTGCCTACTGTTTCATTAAAGCACGCCTGTCCTTTTCGTACGTTTTCTCCGCAGTTCGTACACTATCTATTGCGTCGCCGCCAAAAAGTACCTTCATCGGCGCCCAATACAATCGACACATACAACAAAGACATGCATAGACATTCCTTTTCCTCAAACAAAAATATTAAAATCGGTTTTAGAGTTCCTCACGGTTTAAGCAGTATCAGTTTTTCGCCCTCAATTCCTTGCCGTTCTATTGTTTTTTCATTGTTCCCATTAACTGTAATTTCACAAATCAATATACCATAGATTGTGGTTGACTGTCAGCAAGCTGCGACCTGTACGTATCAAGTGCGCTCTTCCGCAAAAAACCTTTAAAATTCAGCATTGCTTGCAAGTGTGCTCTATTTCAATTATACTAAATTATCAATTTCTTGATGGGAGTTTTAAAATTTCTCGAGAATTTTTAAATATGTTATTAAGAGCAAAATCTGGCGCAGCATTTTAAAAATAAACGTGTTATTTTGTATGTTATATAAAAATTCTGTCTTTCTTGACTTTTTAGCAACCTCCTTCAATTGTTAAAACTGTCTATAATCTGCAAGCACCGCTAATACATTTTTTTGATAGAATAATTCGCTTTAAAAAAACTGGCATATATATTTTGCTTATTGAATTTTTTGTGGCGATTTTTATTAAATTCATCTTCTATGAATGCTGCCTGTCTTGACCCAACACCTTTTTTTCTATCAAGGTGATTTTACTAGGAATGTGCTAAATATAAAAAGGAAGCTTGAAGTATCTACTATGCCCTTATATCTATAATAATGCCTAGACGGATGCAAGATGCGTATATATATATATATATATTATATCCAACTCCTGCCCTCGTAATCCTTCTGAGTAAATGCCGTCATCCACTTCTTCGTCATATTCTCAAAAATTCTCTTCTTCAACCAGAAAACACGACGAAAACATTGGAACTGCTCCATTCTAGCTCTTCTTTTCTATGTTGGGACGAAATTCTCTCATTTTTCTCCCCTCTCTTCGTTTTTCCTTTTCCGGGCACCCCTTCTCCATCCCATCGATTCCTCACCCTTTTCCTTTGTTGACTCAATCGTCTTCTAAGTATTTAGTTATTCTCATTAATCACCTAGGTAGTCGCCACGTATTATCATTTTTTAGTTTTGCAATATGTGAAGCGCTTTCGAAATGTTAAAATCCAACTGCAGGAGTCATTTATATGCCATTTTTCATATTGGAATCGCTCGAAACGTTCTAAAAGTAGAAGATTCCCTCATTTTTCTTCTTGACATACGCGTAGTTGAACCTGTCACACATTTTTTTACATTTTGAGACAGTTTTTATTTTGATGACTCGACTAATTTAAATTAATTTCGAGGTTACTATACATAACACTGTCTTTATTTAGAATACAAAAACCTAATCCGGATTATCCCTGCCCCTACACTTCTGCATATCTATAATATTCAGATCTTATACTAAACAAAACATTTTTAGCGTCATATTTTTACCTTCATTCTGTTGTTTATGTAAGCGAAGTCTTGAAGTATGGGATTTTTAAAAATAAAACATTGCGAGTCTGAAAACGAATTAAACGACGAAGCGGTCACTCTCCCTCTCCAAAACCAGGCTTCCTAGTTATAAAACATGCACACACTCTTTTCTGCCATCCATACTCTGTGTTTTTCTCCTCTCTGTCTCTCTCAAAATGCCCCACTTCCTTCATCTCTTGGTTTTTTTTCTCTTTTGCCAACCTTTGGCATTGAACGAAAATAAAAAATGGAGAAGTAGAGAAAAAATGGAAAAATAAAAGTCTTGAGTCTAAACTTCATGTGACTTGTTCAACCGGCTTTATATAAATGAATGGAAAGTTTACCGAAGCTAAACAATAATCGTTTATATTTTAGAATCACAACGGCCGGAACTGAGAAGCTGGGGTTTCAATCCCACCCGGATTCAAAATATACCTCCAGCGGCTCTCCGCTCTGAAGGCGACCAGAAAGATCTACCAGTGAGCATTTCATTTCTCAAAATATTAAAAAATTCAAATCAAATAAATTCTTCATGAGTAAGAGGCCATCGTGTCCTTCATCGAATAAGCTATATATATATATTCCATAAAAAACCTAACCCTGTGTTGCTAAAATTCCTAAACCATGTGTTCTGTTCTCAAGATGTCGTCGACCTCATCGAAGCGCCGAAATACAATTAATTCTCGATGTGCAAGTCTTCTATCAGTCCCGATTCGTCCAGAAGCAGTAGCAAAAACTTCAACAGACCCTCCGGAGCCTCTCGATTCAGACGATGACGATGTAGGTGTCTTACCCGTGTGAACTGTCTTCTCATACTTATGTTGATGAAAATTAAACAATTATCGTGGTATCTGCTCCGCGTTTTCCTTAAAAAATACTTGCCGGCATATTTGAAATGATAGTCTAGTGGACTAATTCATTTAATTAAAAATGTAACACTGCTATTCACAGTTGCTAAAAAGTGGTCTCCAAAGATTAATTTTTCTTTCGAAAAGTATATAACAACTAAAAAACACGTTTTTATGTTTATAAACTTAGGAACAGGATCAGTAAAATCTGACGCTGTGCTTGCAATACCCGCCCAGATACCCTCTTTCGATTTAATATCGATTTTTCGAAAAATAAACATCGTATTTTCACGAGATTTCAAACCTAACACAAAACTAACTAAACCTACTCACAACAATTACTGATAGTTGGCCTTGTTTTAATAGATTGTTTTCATTCCTGCAAAACTTTTATATTGCCTTTTCCAGAAAACAATTGACTTACACGAAATCAAAGAGAAACCATAATTTCGGGTACAAATTAATTTTCAAAAAATTGAGAAAGGAGACGGTGTAAGCAGGTGCGCCCCTTTGACATACTGTCACTCAGGGCTGTTCTTTTTTCCGGCCGGCCCGGCCTCAAAAGTCGCTTTCCGCGGCTTTTGCAAAAGCGCTCTATTGCAAAAAAGCCGGGCCCGGCTTGGCCGGGCCCCCGGCTAGCCGGAGTTTGCGCGTGAAATATTGCGTTTTTTCCGCATTTGCACAATTTGCACCAGATTTAACGACAATTCTCGGTTTTTCATGCCGTTTTTATTAGGAATTCGTTAAATTATTATGATTTTTTTTTGAATACGGCTCTAAAGATTTATTTTTCTATAAAACATTAATTTTTTAGTAGGACAGAACGTTTGATCTTCATTTAAAAAAATTTATCCACAAAAATCTGTTTTTATTATATCTAGTTGAACATAGCTTTTTGCGTTAATTTCAGTCATTGAAAGCGATATTTCAACAGTTGCGGACAAACTTCAACACGAAATCGTTTTCAAATCGTGTTGTCAGGTTAGTTTTCAGCCGAAACTATTGTTTTTCTCTCCGTCAATAATTTTTCAGATTATTGTTTTCTCGCGAAGAAGGCCCTCAATCCGTCAATGTTTTCGGCAAGAAAAAATCAAAAAAACATACTTTCTGTAAGTATTATTCTGCATAAACTAAAGCTATATTTTACAATTAATAGAATTAACAAAGTAAAAAAGTTAACAAAATTCGCAAATCAACAAATGATCGCTGCGAGTCATCGAGTTTTGTCACTTTCATTGTACGCTCTCTGCTTCAGTATGAGAATCCATGTTCTTTCTGTAAGTATTATACTTATTATCTCTTTCTTACAGGCCTAAAGATGAACCCATGCTGTATTATGGCAGCAAACAAGTTCCGATACGTTTCAAGTTCCATTCGATATAGAGGTGCTCCTGATATAGCGAAAAACTTTGCTATAGATTCTGTCACATTCTTCTTGGCTGTGGGGTGATAGTTGAAGATCTGCCACGTCATTATCATTTTTGTTCAATAAATGTGTCGCCTGCTTGTATGTTTAGATTTCGTATTCAATAATTGAATTAATAAATGATTCTATATGCTACTCTTTCTCAAAAAAACTTACGTAATGTGTCCTCCATTGTCATTCAAGAGGTGTCCACATGCGATGCATTTGATATATGCCGCATTAGTTGAACATTTGGATAAGTCGTGAATAATCGCGACAGAGTAAAACTCTTTCTTATTGTTACAGATATTCTAAATTTGTTTAAAAACGAATACAATTATTTTCATCCAATTTCACAAAAACTAACTAATACGGCAGTGTATCCCGGCCTCTTCTTTTCTAAAACTGCTACGACGTCGTTTCTTTGAGGGGCTGAGAACCACTCAGGGAGAATACTCTCCTGAGTTTCCTTTTTGTTCGATGAATCTTGTCTTTTTGACATTTTTTTGAGAACCTGAAAGATATAGATTGCCCAATATTCCAGTTGTAAACTATTTAATAATAGAGTAAAAATGAAAATAATGATTGAATTAAAAAGAGAATAAAAAATTCCTTTGAAGTTCATCATTCTGTCATAATAATTGGAGATAAGATTGGACTGTTGAGAGCGATGCAAATTATTGAACGAGAGTTGCAAAACCCTGTTTTGTACGTTGTTTATTGAATTATTGCTCAGCGTTGTAAAAAACACCATGTCTGCAATGTCTTCGTCCCTCGGAAGTGAATTGCCGTTAATTATAATAAAAAATGAGCAGAAACCCCAATGTTTCATTATTTATTTCACACGCAAACTCCGGCTAGCCGGGGCCCGGCCAAGCCCGGCCCGGCTTTTTTGCAATAGAGCGCATTTGCAAAAGCCGCATCCCGGCTTTCTCCCGGCCGGCCGTAGGGCCGGCCCGCCGGCCGTTTGAACAGCCCTGCTGTCACTTCATTCTAGAACCGTTCGCCGTGAATTTAAGTGTCTAATTTTTGAATGAGCCTCACTCACTCCGCTGTGTTATAACATACATAGTTTTTTTTTGCAAAACGAAAGTATTTTTTGAACAGCTTGAATAGAACACAATTTTATGTATGCAGAATATTCCATTTTGGTTACGTAAATGAGACTATTTCCGCTGTTTTATTTCTTAATAGAAGTATGACTTTAAAACTTTTTAAAACTTTATAATTTACAAGAGAAAGTGAATATTGATTTCTATGATTAACGAGCGATTTCGAATCAGAACAATTATATACTTGAATAGATTCCATGCTATTCGATGATTTTCTTATTAGAGGTTCAAAGCTTCTAATTATATTCCGGATTCCTAATTGAAATCAAAAATGCCTTAACCGGACCATTTAATTTTATTTCAAAATCGGAAATTTTCAAGAATTTAATGACACCCGTTTTAGATTCATAAATTTCCTTATCAGAGGACGAAATTCTAGATAAACTAGGTAGTAAAAAATAATTGTTTCATTTGATTTCCGAATTTTATTAAATCCGAATTTCTAATTAGACCAGAAATTATTTATGTCAGATCTATTAGGCTAAACAAATAGACTAATAGTTTGCAAAACAGGCGCATAAAGAAAATAATAATTTAGATGTTTGTTCCTCCCAATATCCTCCGCCGTATTACTTACCTAGAAATGACTATGTTGTTCATGGCATGAAAAAGCTTAACTGCTCTGAATGCTCATTTTCCGGAATATGGTGCGACATTTCGAAACTCTTTCATTTGGTGAATATTTGGAGAAGTCGTTATAATATGAAAATAAACAAAAAGTTTAGTTTAGTACCAGTTTTGCTTTTCAGAATTTTAGCTTTTTTTGTACGCACCAAAATATTTTTTTGCATTTAAAACAGTTAATTTACGTTTTACTCCTATAACTTCTAATTTCTCAATTTTGCCCTTCTCTACCATTTTAAAATGGTTTGTATTTGTCGGTGACAAAAATAAATGGTAGAATTCAATTCCAGAGACTTTTCTGTAATTATTTCATTGTTATTAAACTAAAATTCTTTTCAGATGTCGTCGACCGGCAGACTGTCGGAAAACTCGAAGCGGCCCCGAACACCACGAGGCAGGTTTTCACCAGAGGCTCCGCGAAAAGCGTTTTCAAGGCTAAGCGTCTTATCTGTCGAGGTTCCACAAAACGCAGATCTCAATGTAGATGGATCTGGTCCGAGTAGTAGTAGTGCAGTTTCCTGTGGCCAGGTGATAGTGTTCAATATCATCACATTTTATCATATGTTCTATTCCAGCCAACACCAGATTCAGATCGTTTATCACAGAATTCGCACAGAAAGAAAATAAGCCAGTCTTCCTCAACTTCTCGAAAAAAAAGGAAAAGTCTGTCGCCACGATTGTCTCAGGACAACGAAGTTATTGACTCAGACGACAGTGACGACGATTTAAATAAACTGCCTATCGTCAGTAATGATCCGAGCTACATAGTATGTTTCTTTTTTTAATTATATACCATCCATTCATTTGCAAGAGCCCAAAGAAGACAGTACGAAAACTGAAAAAAAATTGTTTTGATATTAAAAATTTTGCTTATGGTTTCTCAGTAAACTTCTGAAATCATTCCTAATGAGAATATTGTTCAAGTATTCCAGTTCAACAACCGATGTGACCCTGTAATTGTTTGTGTCGAATATTAATTGAGCTGCATCAAAATTTTCTGATAAACTTATAGAGTTCTCATTAAAAAAAAAAAAAGTAAATTTTTCATGTTCCTCAAATTATAATGGAATTTTCAATTAATAATTTTTTCTAATTAATTATTGTTAAACAAGAAACTAGTTGCCTGATTGTGAGGAATTTAATCCCTCCAACTGTTACTTATTTCAGCTCACACAAATTCATAAAGATCGATTCAGTGCAGTCAAAAAGAAAGTTTCCGAAGAATTAGAATTTTCCCCTTCGCAGCTTGCCGAAATCTATAAAGTTTCGAAAGGTGAACAAGCTCGGTTACCAGAGAGTATTTATTTCGGGAAGTTTATCATGAAGACTTGGTACGGATCGCCTTTTCCTGCCGAATACATCAACGTGGAAATGTTGTACATTTGCGAGTTTTGCTTCTTTTATGCCCGGTCCGATCCAATCATGCAGTATCACGCGAAGAAATGTACACTTCGAGCTCCGCCTGGTATTGAAATATATCGAAAAGGAGACATTTCAGTGTTTGAAGTGGACGGTCGCATACAAAAGTGAGTATTTGTCTCGAGGTTCCATAAAGTTTATTCAACTTACTTTGTTACTTACTATTAGTCGATCAGTTTCGCCTGTGTGGGCGCGGATCACAGCTAGCTATGCCTTGAAGTTTTGGGCAATGGTTGTTCATTATACTTTAAATCTGCTTGTATTTGAAATATTTGTTACCTCACAACTTTACACAGATTCGGAACTTATTTCGAGATTCTGATGTGTAAGAGAACATTTTCTATACATCGCATGATAAAAAGAAACCAGCGGAAAGTTCGCGCCTACGCCACGACTTCCACTGGCTTCCACTGGCTTTCGTTTAGAAATATTTGTAGTCGTTCTGTTTTTCTCTTATTAGTAAAACAATTTATTAGCAGAACATCAAAAACCAAATAAAATTTACATCCCGTCCCGTATCCCAACTACCCTGCGACTTCCTAAATATATGAATGTGAAGCGCTCGGGTGGTCATGACTCCATCCCGAATATCAAAGTAAAAGACCCACGATCTTTTGAGTTATTCAAAGAAACGTCTTGGACAGAGTAACTGACAGACAGAACTATTCGTTTAATAATAAGTAGATAGCGATGTTCCAAAAACCGTGGAAAACAATGCCCATAAAAATTGTAGTTTTAAAGATATCAAGCTGATTTTTTACATGTGATATACGGACATGTCAATAGATATTTCAGCGAAATTTTGGCTTTTTTTTATCGATTTCGAGACAGTTTTGTGCAATTTGGGTGTACGGTTCTACAGTATCCCTAGTACCCTGCGACCTCCAAAATAAATGAATGTGAAGCGCTCGGGTGGTCATGACTCCATCCCGAATATCAAAGTAAAAGACCCACGATCTTTTGAGTTATTCAAAGAAACGTCTTGGACAGAGTAACAGACAGACAGAACTATTCGCTTAATAATAAGTAGATCAGGAACAAAATTCAAAAAAAAATGTTTTCGGGAAACATTTTGAAATTTTGAGGCTAAGCGAGTTTTTCGGGCCGACGAAACAGTTATCGACTCATCCCGAGTCGATTTTTGACATGTAGGTCTGCAGCGAGTTAGAAATGGCTTCCATTTAATTTTACCTTGATTTTTAAAGGAATTATCTGTTTTGATGGAAAGTCTTTTATGTAACTACGCGAATTAATGGTGCGCTGCGATAGAAAAATTGTCGCTATCAAATTATATCAATTTAAATATCAGATAAATTTTGTTTTGTTTTTGCATAGAAGCAGAGGAAATCTGTTGAATTCTATTTTTAATTTCCGTGTTTTTTTCTGCTTCTTACTTTGTTTTTATTGATCCTCTGTGTATAGCTCAATTCTAGCTCTATAATTTTTTCAGGGAATACTGTCAAACCCTCTGCCTCGTTTCTCGAATGTTTCTGGAAAGTAAAACTGTCTTCTATGACACCGAACCATTCTTCTTCTATGTGGCAACTATCAACGATGAAATCGGCTGTCATTTTGCGGGTTATTTCAGCAAAGAAAAATACGAGCCTGATGTCAACAATCTGTCTTGTATAATGACTTTGCCCTGTTATCAAGAGAGGGGTCTTGGCCGATTCTTGATCGACGTCAGCTACGCTTTATCTCGAAAAGAAAAATGGTTCGGTGGTCCAGAGCAACCCCTCTCTGATCTCGGAAAGAAAGCTTATGGTGGTTATTGGAGGACCGTCATAGCTCTCTGCCTTGAAGGCTTAAAAGATGAACTTGAATACGGACCAGGAATTTCTATAAAAAGTTTGTTCGAATTTATTAATTATATCTTCATTTAATCGATGATTTTAAGTGATTGCCGACATAACAGGCGTGAATTGCCACGACATTCTGGAGGTTGTCTGTTCCCTTGGATGGGCTAGGCCCGTTGATCCCGACGAGAAAAATCACTAGTGAGTTTTCAATTTGAAATATCCTGGTAACTGACGATATTATTTTCTCTTTTATTGCAAAACACTGTTAAGTTTAAGCTTTTTAAAAATTTCTCAGTAAACATTTATATTATTTTAAGTTCCGGAACGGTGTAAATAATATGCACTTACCATAAATACAAAGAAAAAGTAATTGACTTCCTGTCTTTCTATTTTAACTTTTAGAGCGTTTTGAATAGTTTATTTATTATTTATAAGAAAATAGTTTATTTATAATGGAATTTTATATTTTTTTACTATCTCGTATTTTTATTTAATTTAAATATTTTAGCTGGATTCTTAATTTTTTAAAATAATTCAAGTTTTATTTTAAAGAGAACGTTCTAACTAATTTTTAGTGCCCTCGAGTGGGACGTTGACTGGGACATGGTTTCTATCATTCGACGTGAGAGCGATGCTTGTCAGGAGACAAAAATACAATATGACGAAACGTGTCTTGATGTAATCGTTCCAACACTATTCGTGAGACAGCTTAATAATAATCTCGTTTTTAGTGGTCTCCTCGAAAAATGAAACCGTCAATGGACGGTTATCACGAACTATCAAAAGAGGAGATAGAGCAAGACGAGCTGAAGAGAAAGAGTGTTCAAAAGACCCCTATTCCTGCATCAATGGAGAAAGCGACGCCAACAAGTACCACTAGCATGCCGGTTGGATCAGTGAAAAAAGTTCGTAAGATTTGGGAATTTCTCGGTGGAAAACTTGAAAATGATAGACAAACTGATTGAGTCAATATTTTACATTTATTCTTTCTGTTTTTGAAGTGATCTTCCGCCCACTTTGTTTTATGTCCCGTTGCTTATATTTTCCGAATGATTTATTTTCTTTTTTTTGTATTCGGTCCAAAAAACAAATGTATTGCAAACTGCTCATATTTTTTGTACTTCGAAAAAAAAATTATGTTCTACTCTAACTGTCAATTGCACGCTTTTATATCTGTTGCATGTCCCATTCTCTAATGGGTTCCAAATGTTATATTATTTGAATTCCAGGAACTGAGAAGTCGCGGACACAATCGGTCGGTTGGAAGAAACTTGAAACTAGAATTAACGCGGAAAGTTAAAGTTCCTGAGTGGGCAGAAGCTAAGGAGGTTACTGACGAAGAATCCAGAGAAGATAATAAGAAAAATGCTAAGAAAAAAATTAAAAAAAGTTTCACAGGATGCGCAGGTTTGTTGTTTTAATAAATACAATATTTTTTTCCGAAAAATCGACTCGTTTTGTTATAAACCGAATTTTAAAAATGCAAAAAAAATATATTTTTCTAGTTTTTATTTAGTTATTTCAGACTCTGCTCATAAAACGCTTGACAATCGCGAGGATTCTCCTGAAGATGATACTCCTGGACCATCTAACAAGCCACCAGTTAAACGTCGACGTGGAAGTGCAATTCGCGAAAAACAGTCACAATCTGTGGCATCTTCTGAAAACAAAAATGCTTCAACATCTACTGGAAAAGGGAGAAAACGGAACCAAAGTGTGGGTGAGGTATCGGGAAAGGAAGAAGACGAAGAAGAAGAAGAACCGGAACATACCGATGCGGAGCCAATCACTTCCGATGATGACCGCCCATTTGGTATAACTGTCCAGAAAGAAAAAAGCGAAAAACCACGAAAAGGAAGACGTAGTTCAAGAAAACGAAGACAAGTTGGTGGCAAACAATTTCCGCCAAACTTCGGTGTTATAGAACGAGATGACAATGGGAAAAAGAAAGATGATGATCATGAACAAAAGAATCACAAGGGCCCATTGTCACAATCACCAGATGAATCGATGCGTTCCGAAATTTTGTGTGAACCTGACAAGCCAGTCGATTCTGAAGCTCTAGAAGATTCTGTTGTAAAAACTGACAGTATCATGGAGGCAGCAGAAGCTAAAAAATCGAAAATTGACAAACAATTAGATGAGTCTCAGGAAGAACCCGATGATCAGATAGCAGACGAATTGCAAGAGGTAAGCTATGAATACAAAACAGCTGAACATACATTAATAATCTAAATATTAATTTAATTAAAACATTTTAATAATCCCGTGTTGTAATTGAGTTTATCTAGTGTTAATCAGTAAGGTTCTACAGACAGCTGAGTCTAGCCACCCACAAAACGAAAGTCATTTAGTAATTTAAATGCTGATCGCTCGTTTGGATATCTTTAAATTCTGCATTTGTGGTAGCGTTTCAAAAAATAAACAAGCCACCAAAGAAAAAAAAACAAAAATTGCATTTCGGATTTTTCCTCGTAATTGCAGTTTAAGCTCTTAATTTCCAAATTTGTGAACGCAATACAAATTAATTTTATTTAACGAGCTGACATTGAAACTGCTAATGTGGGAAAATACGAAACAAGCTAAAAATTTGAATTTAGTAACCATGGTTTGTTTCCCATGCTAATTTAATAATATTGCACTGGCGATTTCGTAAATGCCGTTTTATGTATAAAGAACAACATTCTGTAAAATTTTAGGACTACATCATCGGGACTCCTGAATCCTACCATTCGTCTCCCCCTCTCTCTCCACAACCTCTAATGGATATTCCCCATCAACATCTATTTGGAACCGCTCACAATCAATTTGAAGAAAATGACGGCGCTCCACCCCTGCTCGTCTCAGAAGTAAATAACCTTTCGGTGTCAGAACCAGCCGAACCGCTCGATGAAGGACCATCGGCCGCCCCAGCTCTCGGTCAAAATCTTACAAACGGGGATGGGTACTCCACAGAAGATGACGATGCACCGCCAAGATTGTCCCCTCAATTTGGGAAGAATGAAGATCATGAAGAAGAGATTCAATCTGGTGCACCTCTCATCCAACACAATGGTGTGAATCAGCTTGAAGATCCTTCTCAACAGTACCATGATACAATAAATTCGGCGCCGTCTTCGTCAATGCACATAACGCCTCAACTAATACCCAACAGTCAGCAAAATATGATGACTTCAACTCCACAGCAACCCCCGTACTCTCATCCTAATTCTCATCAGCAGACAACTCCAGGATCTGGTGGAATCCCGTCGTGTGGACCTGTCTACAACCATAACACTCCTGAACAACAGAATCAACAGTTCATGAGTCCTCAAATGGCTGGAATGCCTGCATCAGTTTCATCAGTCCACTCTGTGCACAATAACAACTCAATGGAAATGGTTGGAGGCCCATCATCCCTTCAGCCCGCTCCACAACAGCAGTACGATATTGGCCATTCTATGGGACAGGTAAAAATAATTTTTTTTTAATTTTGTAGCTCAAATCATATATTTCTAGATGCCTCAAGATAATGGAATTGTCAGCAATACTGTTTCTACTATTGAGCAACAGAATCAGATGATGATGCAGCAGCATGGTTTCAACAGTCCTCCCCGACCACCAGTAGTTCCTACTCAACAAGCACCCCAGCAAGTTCAGCAACCTTCTCAAGTTGCCCCTGTCGTGGCTGCAACTGCAACAACTAATGGAAGAAGACGTTCAGAGTCTGCCGCAACTCAAAGAAAACAACGACAGCAACGCTCTGCTGCGTCTGGTGCTCATCCCGCGATTCCATCGCAAATGACTCAACCTATGCACATGATGCCACAAATGCAACCAATGTCAGGATACCCTTTCTACCAAGCGTACCCAGCATATCCAGCAGTGCCAAGCATGTGGCAAGGCCCTCCGTTCTATCCAAATACTTCATATCAGTTCGGCTATATGAATCACATGAGTCAAATGGATCCAGCTTATCAACAGTGGGTTTTCAACAATACTCAAATGCCGGATAGCAATGGAATAGCTGGTCCAGGGAACGGTCAGTTTCCACCAGGTGCTAGTCATATGCCTTATTTTCAAAATAACATGCGTCAATAACATGAGTTGTAATTTTATTCGTGTTTTAATAATACAGGGTCTACAACCTATATGATTCTAAGCTTGTACTTTACATGATCTATTGAATGATGATTTCCAAATATAACAATCATTTTGAATGCTCTCGATTTCATCCTTTTTCTTATTTCCCTCCCGCTAGATTCTCTGAACGGCCAACGTTATGAATTGATTTTCTAGTGCCAATGACTCGGTCCTCCTCGTGTTGCCTTAACTCAATGTAGCTTTAGTTGTTTTCACTTGTTAAAAATAAAACAACATTTTCCTCTCTCATGCATATTTCTCTTCCTCTCACCCGATTCCGTTTTGATTTGAACATCTCATGTGCCTCTCATTGACCATTCTCTATTCATTGTTTTGTGAATGTTTCTAATCATATTTATTTTCTGTGTGGAAATTGTTATGAATTACTGTATTTTATATGTAATATAGGTCAAATAATGAACTCGATTAATTTACTTGTTTGTCGTTGGAGTCTGAACCTTCCGTTGAGATATAGATGAGTGGATGGCAGTGACTGCGACTGAACCACCTCGATTTTTGAATACAGGATGGGTTATATAGAATATCCATGGAACGATTACCGTCTCTAAGTCATTGCCAAACGGCCGAATTATCATCATGTAATACGTATAATCCGGAACTTGGAGATACAGGATCTTTAAAATATTCGAGATTTGGATAGTCATTTATTGAAAAAAAGCAATAGCCAGCAGTTCAAATTCTTACCGTAAAAATGCAATACGTCAAATAAGGCATAATCATTGCTACAGTAGTTGCCGTCAATGAAATCTCCGATTTCCGGCTTCTTGAGCTCTTCGATGTGCCCTGTGAGGCTGCTATAATTGCACTTCTCAATTTGAAAAACAAAACGATATTCACGAAAAGGCATGCAGACATCCAGAATACTGTATTGATTAAATGAAAAATCGAGTTCCGCAACTGAAAACGTTTCTAAATATCAACCCTGCTATTATCAGCAGTGGGTTTTCAACAATACTCAAATGCCGGATAGCAATGGAATAGCTGGTCCAGGGAACGGTCAGTTTCCA
The DNA here is from genome assembly GCA_003052745.1 of Caenorhabditis inopinata. Taxonomy (NCBI): domain Eukaryota; kingdom Metazoa; phylum Nematoda; class Chromadorea; order Rhabditida; family Rhabditidae; genus Caenorhabditis; species Caenorhabditis inopinata. Next base: position 13,855,222 of record AP018155.1, on the reverse strand, counting down.
CCAGGTGCTAGTCATATGCCTTATTATTTTGAAAATATTATTTTGAAAATAAGGCATATGACTAGCACCTGGTGGAAACTGACCGTTCCCTGGACCAGCTATTCCATTGCTATCCGGCATTTGAGTATTGTTGAAAACCCACTGCTGATAAGCTGGATCCATTTGACTCATGTGATTCATATAGCCGAACTATGACTATTGAAAATACTCTCAAACACACCCCAAACGCGGCACCTGCATAGTAAATCGACACGGAGCCAAACGGATATGGGCCACCCAGTTGTCTACAGTAGCCAACTGCAGGGATCAAAAAGAAAGTGAAGCAAATCGGATATATTAGTGCTGCAGGTATGACGCCTGCAAGGAGACGACCATTGATCTAGAAATAGAAGATTTGAAAAAAAGCCGGATTGTAATAATTGCTATGCTCTTGATGCTAGATTTTCTATCTCTCTTACTGTGAAATTGTCAACGTTTGCTCAAAGGAATTCTGGAGCGATAGCACCAGTGACTTGTCGGTGCAGGTCTAAGAAATCCAGAAGAAATTTGCGTATTTTTATGACCTTCTTTTCTTATTTCATATTTTCAAATATTATCTGACCCAAAGGTAAATCTATCCGAAAATACGTATGTTTCTTGCTGAATTATCAATTTCTTTCATTCCCGTTTATATTTTTAATGCAAGTGTTTTCAGAAATGAGGAATTCTTCTTTAGGCGGGTGAAAAATCCGCAATTTCTGCTGAAGAATAACGGAAAGAAACCCTGTAATGTCTAAAAACTGCAATTTTTTGCTAATTCAAGAACGAACATTTTCTCTTTATCCAATCCAATAAAGAATTGTCCAGAGAGTTCGTTTTCTCGAAATTGTATTTTATTGATACAAATATTTTAGAGAGAATTCTGAGAAACGAAGAAAGTAAATGGACTGGAATCGGAAAAACTGAAAACAGCTGAAAATAATCCGGAAAAAGAGTGAGGAGAGTGTATAATAAAACAAATTAATAATAGTATTGTAGTAGGTGCTTCGTTCTAATCTTAAATCCTATTTTACTGTTTTTAATTTTTTTTTTTTGGTCACAAATAAAGCAAATATTCCAGAAAATTGAAATTTCTAGCGATATTTGGAGCTCTTACCGCTGTTAATTACATAGTGCTAATATAATTAAGAAATCTTTAAACCCGTACGAAGATGAATTTAATTATTTTCTACTTCTACTTTTGATCATGATTTCTGAGATTTCCATCATTTCTCGGTAGTTTTGTCTAAATTTAGCATGGGTGTTACTTTTTCTATTGATTACCTCGTCAAATGAAAAGTAATTTATGAAATTCATTCAAATAAAAATATGGACCTACATTTTCTATAACGACGCCATTAGAATTATTTTTTCGCTAAAACCAATTTTATTCTGCGCCAACACTTCAGAGTTTCCACTAACTACTGACCAATTGTACTCCAAAAACCGCTCAAAATTAAAAAAAAATATTGATGAAAATAGCCGGAAGAATACTTAAAATTCTATAAATTGTCCTGTGTGTTCAAAGGCACACAAATTGAAGTAAGTTGCCACCGCCACTCGCACAGACCGCATCGCTAATTTCAAATGCTCTCTGAGTTCTTTTTTTTTTCAGAATTTCTGTTTCACATTATCTGAACCTGTATAAGAGCTGGAAATCTGACCATGATCTTTCTGCTCTAGTATTATAATTTAATAGGGAAACATTCTCTTCCAGAAAATAAGAAAATGGCGTAAGCTATTTGTTAATATAACTTTAATGCTATTGAGCTGTTTAATGCTTATTCTTCGTCTTGAATTCGTATGACGCAGTGTGTTGACAACTTTTTCAAGACGAAGGCAAGGCGAACTGAAAGAAGAACGTAGGCGACTTTTTGTCTGTCTTTCGTGAAGCCTTATATTTTTCACGAAAACTGCAAGATATCTTTTTAAAAAAAGTAAGAATTGTGCAAGTTGTTCAACAGGCTTGAAATTTTTTAGGGAAATTAGTAAAATTTAAAGTAAACATTCCAATTCATGTTCGGGGAAAAATACGTAGTGCGGACATAAGAAGTTGACAGAGAGCATCTGATAATGCCGAAACTTCATAGCTTTACACCAAACCTATTTATAAAGTTGTTTCCTCCTTTTACTTATTTTTATTTCTTTCCACGTAAAAAGAAAAATGAAATTAATTTTTACTGAAAATTTATTAGTAACGTACCTTATGATGAGTGCTCGGAAAAATAATTAGCATCAGGCGAAGAAGGCAAAATAATAAGGGAAACACCATTGCAGAGTAGTTGAAATAAAAAGTAAAAAAGAAAATTAATTTTATATATTGATTTGGGTATACAGTGGCGCAATAAGCGGTAAAAAATCCAGTGGCAGGGAGGCGAACCATCATGTAATCAGCGACGAAATAGAGAAAACTCTGTAACTACTTTGAATTTCAATCTGCAGCCATTTTTCTGAAATTCTAGCTTCAATCATTTTCATATTTAAAAATAGATGTGATCGTGTGATAAATATACGACGAAAAGTTCAACTTTTCTTGGGAAAATTATTGAATTATTCGCTGAAATTGCAGATTTCCCGAGGCTACAATCCACTGCGTAGGAGTCACAGAAACACGAGCAACAGGATGGTCTCTCCCATTTTTCCTTACCCGTCACATTTTTAGCTTTGTATGGAAAATATGACTGAAGAATTCCGCTTTTGCGAATTATCGCCCACATGTGCATTAATGAAGAACAGAGCAGCCTACGCGGGGGTTTCTGCTTAACAGAATAGATTACCGCCTGTTGAGTTTTTATAATAAATAAAATTAATTTTCCCAACTTCCTAACTCCTAACTGATTTTAATATAGATTTGATCAATTTTCCAGGTGAAAAGGCTAAAGTTCGGAAGGCTTGGTTGGGGGGGGGTGGCAAAAGCTTATTATCGTCACTGGTCTGACAACCCATAGAAAAGGCATGAAACACCCATTTGTGTGAGGTCGTTGTCGGGAATAAATAGGGAACATCACAGAAATACATAGAGTGAGTTTCTTCCAACCAAAATTGCAAAAAAAATTAAATTTTGGAGAAATACTAAAATCTTGAATTGGCAAAAAAGTATTATTTTTAGTCGAGAATCTTTTTCAAAATTTCGAATAAATGCCCACAATTCGATATTACCGTAACTTCGGCTAACAATATAACCACGAAGATATGTTGATTAATGAACACACTTTCAGAAGAAATACACGATTTCCAGAGAACTTGAGCGATTCGGACGATGACAAATAAGGTTGGTACCATATAAACAATGGGGATGGCTGCCACCAAAACCGTCCATGTGTCCCAGGTAGGAGAGTATTCTTGGTAAGACTGATTACCATAAACGGCTTGTGGAAAGATGGATGATGGTAATGTTGTGCCGTTGGACATGCTTTGCTAAAAACTAAAAATAAATATTCCTTCCTACCAAATCCATGAGCTTGGGGGAGGCGGGTGGAAATTTGGGCGTGGTTTTGGCTACTATGTTTGACGATGTGACAATTTCCCTTCTCAACAAAGTTCTCGGTTGCTAATTTGTGATTTAAACGGATACCTGCCCGCCAGGTTTCCACAGAATTACTGCAAATTGTTCGCGCTCTTTCTCTTTCTCTCCAGATATGGAAACACATAAAAACTAGAATATGCGCGTGTTTTCCGAGCGATCCCAGTGAACTCAGTGAGCAGAACTTCGAGTAAAAATTATGCGTTTCAACATTTATTTCGGTTGTTTGAGGATGTCATGTCACACGTATATTAAATATTAATTGTAAGCCATGATTTATTGAAAGTCGTTTGTTTTTTTTTCAGTTTTTCAAGCTACTTTAACCACATTTGTGAGTGTGTGTTACAAATAGCCGAACTCCTCCAAAAACCACCTAAGCTATATACGTTGTGGGTATGTAGAGCCCCATTATTTTTTTCATTTTTAAAATTCTAGGGTTCTGAAAGATCCAGCGCCGAAAAAAAAACGCATAAATATAGGGTGAATATTATTCGATTCAACACAGGATATATCCGTGCATGCTCACATATGACTTTACTCCCGTGCGCTGCTAAAGAAGCGGTTTTAGGTCAAAAGATCGGACCAACTGACAATTTTGGGAAATTTGCGTGTTTTTTTCCTGGAATCGTTGTTAATTTCTGTAATTTTTATTAGTATTAGTTTGCCTGTTTTAGGGGTTCTACGTTGTTTCCGTAAAATTTCGCAATTTTTAAAGTTACTTTTGCAACGAGTTTATTTGTTCCAACTGCTGTGCTTGAGTTTCCTATTTCCTTATTGGTTTTGCTCAATAGTTCAATTAGTTTCGAGACTCCATTCTTGTATCCGTTTTGCCCGTCTTCGCATGGAGCCCCCTGCTCATCCTAATTTTTCCTTTTTGATTCAGTTAAGTGGGGCCGTGATTTGGGATTCTTTCGGCGAAATTTAAATTTTTACACATTTTACATGCGAGTTCATGAGCCATAAACGATTTGATTCACAGTTTGCCATTATCGTTTCGTGGTTTCATTGAGTGTGTGCCAACGGTTCGTGTGCTCAATTAATTTAGAGAGTCAGATGTGTTGATGCTAGTTTTTCGGTTGTAACTGCTTAGTCTTGAGACCAGATTTCCTCTCATGGATAACGAGTGGATAGTGTCTGAAGGATTCCACATCGCCTGTATTATATATATATATATATATTAAGGCTGCCGCGAAAGACGAAGACAAGTCGTCTTTCCTCTCGTCGTTCGTCTGATTGTCTTTCGACTCGTCTTCGTTTGTCTTTCAGTTCGTCTTGCATTCGTCTTAAGCAATGCACGCAAGTATAAACGCAAGACTTTCGCAAATCAGACGAATTGGAGACAAAGACGAGAAGGTCATATTTCGTCTTTCGTGGAAGCCTTAATGTATATAAATCATCTTAACTGCATTCATCAGCAGTGAAGAGGGTTAAATGGAGTGACGAAAGCGCGTACATGTTCCTCGGGTTATATGGTATTTCATTTGCCAGGCGTTCTGTTGGATCCTGATTTGATAACGATGCATGATTGTCTGGCTCCGACTCTACCTTCAATATGTCGCTCCTTTCCATCCATCGGATCATGGAACTATGTGAGTATGTACAAATCTTTGAGCGAATGATGTTTCCTTTTTCTTTTCCTCTGGTTCGCTTCTTATTACAACAAGATGGTTCGGAACACATCAATGTGAGGCTGCTGAATACGTTCATCATCAGAATCGGCTCGCGAAGAGCCATGTGGCCGTCATGGAGCGGCCAAGCTAAAGTTGGGGCCTTGATCCCATCGTACATATTTGGGAAGAACTCGAGAGTCAAGTTTCTCGAGAAAGAGCAGCTCGCATAGTTGCTAGCTGCTATGGTTCCCACTTTCGGTTTTGGGCCAGGGGTGACATCAATTCTTTCAGATTATACAGAACATGCATTTGGGTATACTATAATACGAATGTCACGAGAACCTTCAGTTTGAAAACCGTGAAGGCTCTCTCTCTCAGTTATCCAACAGGCACAAAAAATAAAAACTCCTAAAGTTTGCCTAAAAAGCTTATGTTCTCCTCGAAGATTGTTGCACTCTTTAATCGATATCACACGCGACGTTCATACCTTGGTGAAGCTTAACTTGAGATTGCTGAAACTTCTACATTATAGAATAAGACGTGATGTTCGGAATGAGGAGGTTTCTGTGGATTTAATTTCAGCCAGATTTTGATTAGATGACCAAAAATTCAAAAAGGCAGGAATCTCTCATTCATTTAATAAATTCCGTGCATTCCGTGTAATGCCGAACTTGAGAATTCACAAGTGCGCAAAAAGAAAGTAAAATTCATTAAAACTTGTAATTGAAATTATGGTTAATAGGCGGAATCTCACCGAAAATCATTGCAAGGAGTACAACCAAATATAATATATCAATTTTAAACACCTGTGATAAATGTAATATTATTTATCTTTTTATGCATCCAAAGAGGAAAATATTCTGCCATTTATGAAAGAGTCTATAGAAAAACAGAAACAGGAAAAGATCCTAATCCCGCTAACACATGTGTTCATTGAATTCCACAAGGCATTTGACAGTGTGGAACCGAGAGCCATATGGGAAAGCGTTTGAGCACAAAAAGTGGAAATAGTCTATATAAACCTGCTCAAAGAGTGGTATACAAACTGCACTACCACCTTTACACCATTCTATAGACAAGTTGAGGTACCCGTCACAAGAGGTGTACGCCAAGGCGATCCAATATCACCAAACCTCTTCTCAGCTTGTTTAGAGTCCGTCTTCGGTCAATGGTCCTGGAACCATCTGAAATTACACCATGGCACCAGGAATCTCACCCACTTGATATTCGCAGATGATATCATTCTGATCGCAAACTACTCACGAACTGCAAGTCGAATGATGGAGGAATTCACAGGAAGGTGCAAAAATGTAGGCTTCCAAATAAGCACTAACAAAACCAAAATGTTGAGAAACACACACCACCTAGAATATCAGATGATTACCAGAAATAGCACAATCATCACAAAAATCGAAGACGTGGGATTTCTCAACACCCGAAATGAGTTGGAACCAGAACTACTCCATCGTTCTTGCCGCGCTCACATACGGATCTGAAGCTTGGATCTTTACACAGGGCATCACTGAAAGATTATGGTTGATGAACTCCCATGAGATGCGAAAAACAATCTCAATATATCGAAGAAATCAACTGATTACTTCATAGACCACCATTCTCGCGCCCACATAGGCGAATAACGGATCGAATAAATAATTAAGAAAGTTATAGAAATCGTGGTCAAATATTATACAATACTGGCCAAAAAGGTATTCGCAAACAGTTTTTCTAGCATAACTTTTCTGAAACTTCCCGGATCGATCTGATATTTTAAGACAAAGTTTAAAACGATAAGAGAATCTTATTCAACAACAAGAATAGTCAAATTTTCGAAAAATTGAAGAAAAATCATGCTCCCAGAGGTGTTCGATCGGATTCAAGTCAGGAGATTGACTGGGCCAGTCCAGAAGATTCATGTGGCGGCGTCGGAACCAGTCCTTGATGTGCTTCGAAGTGTGCTTTGTGTCGTTATCCTGTTGGAAAACGAACGTCGGCCCTACATTAGGCCGTGCCCAGGGTCTCATTGTGTTTTCCAAGATTTCTTCTTACACAAATCGATCCATGATGCCCGTAATTCTTCTCAGGGGGTCGATTGAAATCCCAGAGAAACGTAGCGTAGCATGCAGCAGAGCTCATCTCCACTGGGGACGCCAGGACTGGGCTAATCACGTGTTCGGCGACGAATCCAAGTATAATCTGTTTGGTACTGACGGTATCAAATGGATTCGCCGTCCGGTTGGATGTCGACCGGTTGGATGACTTCAATCGCCCCCCTGAGAAGAATTACGGGCATCATGGATCGATTTGTGTATGAAGACATCTTGGAAAACACAATGAGACCCTGAGCACGGTCTAATGTGGACCGGGCGTTCGTTTTCCAACAGGATAACGTCCCGAAGCACACCTCGAAACACATCAAGGACTGGTTCCGACGCCGCCACGTGGATCTTCTGGACTGGCCCAGTCAATCTCCTGACTTGAGTCCGATCGAACACCTCTGGGAGCATGTCGAGAGACAACTCAGAGGGGTCCGTGCATCGAATGCCAATCAGAAATTTGATCAACCCCAATCTGTCTGGCAGGCCATCCCGATGTCTGTGATCGACACCCTTCTCGACTCGATGCCAAGAAGATGTCAGGCAGTCATCGATTCCAAAGGCTTCCCAACAAAGTATTAAAACTATTTTAATCATGTTTTATTGTTATTTTTAATTTACCGGTCATTTTTAGATCTCAAAAGTCAAAGTTCCATTTTTCGGTTTTTCGCCATTTTCATACATTTTTCGATATTTTTTCAAATTTTCGAAAAATTGTTTATTCTTGTTATTGATTCAATTGCTTTCACCGTTCTAAATATTGCCTTAAAATATCAAATCGATCCGGGAAGTTTCAGAAAAGTTATGCTCGAAAAACTGTTTGCGAATACCTTTTTGGCCAGTACTGTAAGTATCAATTCGGTATAGAAACCACTTCGTTATTTCTGAAGGACAGTGCTCCGCGTTCAAGAAATGTCAGTGAAGAACGGATCAATTTATTTCCAATATTCGAGTGGCAGCAATCTGAATGGAATGTTGCAGAAGTTAAAAGCTTTCAATAAATTTAGGCCTTCTCCACTCTATTATGGGAGTGATCCAAAAGACACCTTGCCCACCTTACCCTTTTGGAAGTTATCGGAGATTCGATAAGCTATCAACAATCGGTGAATATCATTCAATTCAGATTTTAAAATAACGCCAACTGTCAAAGTTACAATTGCGTAAATTGTTTTAGCCCCATCTACCACTTTTCCGACAACCCAAAAAATGTAGGATCCCTGACAATTTGGATGAGCTCGCTTCCATGCGGAATTCCTTGGGGAATTCCATCATTAATTTCAGACATTCAGAACTAACATCATTCAATGAAATCTTTCACCACACCTCACATTAATTTCTGGGAAATTCTAACATTATCTCATGTATACATATCTCTAACTTAATATTAATTAGTATCCAATCTTTTCATGTATTATAACCTTGAAAATATAAGAGGCAAATCTAGTCCTTTTTCAATGAATAAATACTCTAGGTAATAATAGAGTAAGCAGGCACACAATCATTGCTGCAAACAGCAACCAAAACTGTCTCAGTCTTATCGCAAAGCATGGTTAACTGTGATCCGCGCCCACACAAGCGATTAACGGATTGACTAAGTAACTAAGTAAGTAACCACCTAATGCATCAATTTTAAACACCTGTAATCCTGAATGTAATCGTACAGTGTGGCTGACAAATAGTGTTACGTAACTTTGAGTGGATTCTGGCGCATGAACACAAGTCGCTACCGTATAAGTTTTATTTTTATTGATTATTATATATTTATTACTATGTTTTTCAAATTTCTGGTCGCAACTTTCTTTTTTAAGGTAATGACGGCTGCTTCACCCCATCGTGGTTCTATTATTCAACTGATGCAGCAGGGTGTGTCGAATTGGGAGATCGCTAAGCGGTGGAATGTCAACCGAATGCTTGTTCATTTCATCATTTGGGGATATTTGACCCAGAAGGTTTTCACCAAAAATTACACTAGCTTGAGCGCTCTGAAGGTCGCACTTGTGATAGCCTGACAGCCAGCCTTGTGAGACGAAATAGATGCCAACTACTTGCGTGGAGGGCGATTTGAAAACTATTGAACACTTGCTTTTGTATCATTTCAATAAACTTTTGTCCAATTCTGGTGAAAATTGAACTTGTTTGAAGACATTTATAACGTTTCAAACGTGTAACACTATTTGGCAGCCACCCTGTATCTTTATTATGCATCCAATGAGTAGATATTCTGCTATTTATGAATGAGTCCATAGAAAAAAAGAAACAGAAACAGGGAGAGATCCTTATCCCGCTAACACTTGTGTTCATTGAAGCAGGTTAGTTGTTCGTTTTAAAGCCGGAGGATTGGAGATTGATGCGATTGTGGCCATTTTATCCCGAGAGGTCACCAATTTTCCGCAGAATAGTTGCTTGATAAACACATTTCGATAATCGGTACTGCGCCAGAAGTAAACATAAAAGTTACACGAATAAGATATCAAACCTGAAAATGATTTGGTTGAAAGCATGCCAACTATTGAGCACCGTAGAATCTCTAACAGAAGGGCGTATCCTGCCGTTCTCCAATTATTTCGTTGTGGGAAAAGGGTTTCATGACTTTTTTGTGTTAATAATGGCAAAAAGAAGAAAGCAGAAAAACAGCGGAAAACGCATATACTCCTCGTGCCCTTCTGTTAAAAGTAAGGCTTCCAATTTGGTGAAATTTCGGCCGTCTCGTCTTTTTCTTCGTCTGACGCAGTGTGTTGATAAATTTTTATTGCGTAAGACGAATGCAAGACGAACTGAAATACGAACGAAGACGACTTTTTGTCTTCGTCTTTCGTGGAAACCTTAGTTTAAAGTGTTACGAGATCTTCGAAATGTTGAGTCAGGTGTATCGATCATCGTTTACTTCTCTCACCCACCCGGAATAACTGCGTACGTGGACACTGTGTCGGGGTCCAATGGAGGGCTCTCCATATTACTAGTGATTGCAATTAATGATGAGGATAAGACGGAAGAGATTGAAAATAAGGCGGCGCCAACAACCACTGTGTTGAGAATGGATTTCTGGATCACAGTATTCCTCTCAGTTTTTTTGAAAGCTGCAAATTCACTAACTTGTTTTCTATTTTCAGTTGAAAGTTCAGTCTAATATGAAACATTTAGTTTTTCGGTAAGAAATTTTAATTTTCAATACGATTTTCTTGTTTTTTCACCCGACTTGCCACTTCCCACAGATTAAACCATATTTTCCGCCTGTTTTCTATATATTTTCCCACAGATTCTTTACCAATTCAACAAGAAAACACGCTATTATGAAGAGCGAAGGGCAAATATTAACCCATTCTTGATCCTCCTGCTCTTCATATTTTCCGTGCAGTTTTCCTTATTTTTAAAAAATACTTTATTCCTTTGCTTACGTACGGGAAACGAAAAAGTCCAAAAATTCTGTGAGAATCGCAAAAAAAGTGAATAAAAACGTGATAAATTTCACAAGCGTGGTATCCCTAGCTGCTGAAATTTTGACGAAGCCTATACTATTTCTATGGCGTTTCCCCTGATTTCAACAACTCATATCACCATATTCACATGGCATGTGTTTTGTTTTGAAGCCTCCATACTTCTGAATCTGGCACGAAGACTCGTTTCCCGGCTGCTCCAGAAGTGCCCGCTTTTAATGTAGCAATTCAGTGATTTCTTCATCTCATATTTAGTTTTTCTCATTGAACATTTGCAGATTTTTTTTGCAATTTTATCAAAGAAAAAACAGAAGTTCTCTGAATTTTTGAACAAAATACTATTATCCATCCGCGAGGACGTGAGCCTTCGTTTAAAGGCGGAACAAATTAACTGTTTGGCTCTCGTTAGGGGATAGCGCGTTAAATTGTAAGAAAGCGCACACACTATCCGCTATTTAACGCTATTTAACGCGCTATCCCTTAATAAGACCCAAACAGTTAATTCGTTGCGCCTTTAAACGAAGGCTCACGTCCTCGCGGATGGATAATATTATATTTGAAAATTTAATACAAAATGTACTGCACACAAGCTAAATGCGCGTGCTCCATATACGGTGGCGGCTCATATGCACTCCGTATTCTGATATATGATCCATATATGATCCGTATTTGATACTTCGCTTCTTATGGGCAATACACGGACTGCATGCGCGTCTTCATTTCACCTATGCAGTCAGTTTGACAACACTGATTTCATTTGAATTCTGGGATCTCTTCTCATCATTTCCATTGCAAGATGACCAAAATGGTTCATTTTTTAGTTTATATAAGGAAACTTTCCAGCATAAAACATGCGGAAAATGAGAACTTTTGAATTCGATCATCGCCTTTTTACTTTCATATTTTGCTTCTTCACATTCGTGTTTTTCAGCTATTCAAAGCGAAAGTGTGCGAAATTGGAACTACCCTACTTGCATTATAAAGCAAACTGTGAAACAATACAATTTTTTTAAATGAACACTCCGAGTGTAAAATGAATTAGCCATGGCACATTCATGATTTCGAAACCCAAACTACATTTGTCTCTAGTTTTTGCGGGCATTTTCCGTGATTTTTGTCAGTTCTTTGCTTCTAAAATCAGTGAAATCTGTAAATCCAGATAAAAAAAGCTGAACCCACTGCAGCAATAAACAACAATATAGGTGTAGAAGTAAACCAGTAGAGTCGCCACTGCGCCAAACAGATTAAACTTATTCCAGATTGCTGACACCTGAAAAGCTCTGTATCTCAGCACATCTTCAGGCGTTTCACGCCTACGTGAACAGGCATTGCATTGGGCAGAATGCAAGGCTCCACTTCTGACTCATCAAGATTGCTCATGGTAACAATCTGCAATCTCGCCGTCGTACAAATTAAAGGAACACGGCGACAGATGAACATACCAAGAAGATGAATCCAATAACCACGCCAGGCGTCACTAGAGTCAATACATACTTTTTCCTGCTCACTGTTCGATAGAGCACCACAAAATTCAATGCGAAGAGTCGATCCAGCGCGAGGACAAGTATCATGTATACTTCGAACGGCTCAATGAAAACATATGAGGCATTTGCAGAAAAGCAGCGTCTGAAATTAATTAAAGGTGAGCGGAAATGTCGAAACTCAACGACAACAACAAACTTCAAAGTAGTTCCTCCTAGTTTAAGAGTCATTCGAAGGAATGACTGAAATTCGTTGAGTAGGCAAAGTGTATCGCAGAACGCCAATATAGCAAGCATTATTCCTGAAAATAAGCGTTCGAACCTTTGTTTTAGTATTACAATTCCTATAAATATACCACATTTATGCTGCAATATTTTATTCTGCCACGTGGCGCAAATAATATTTGCATTTCCAAAGACACCAATGACAGCAAATATGAGAAGACATGTTTTAATTATTTCAATATCAACTTCCGTAGTCATAAGATGCAAAATAAAGGAGAAGAAGATCTGAAATCCCATAAAATTATCCTCGTCCACAATTCAATCTGTAAGAGTTTTTTGAGCACGAAAAAATCGTCTGTCAAGTTAAGTCAATCTAGAAAATAAAGCTAGCGCGCTGAAACCAGTTATAGAGGGTTTCACTTTTAAAATAAATATTCTAACAAGACGAAAACAGCCGTAATAGTGTGCAACACCACGCAACTTCTTTATAAGAATCTAATCAGTGCAATAGTTGTTCAGAAGGCGTGAGCGTGCCACGATCTTTGATAGTACTGCGAGTAGTCGCCACTCAGTTTATATTAGATCAATTATTCTAGATGTTTGACGATTGAAATCAGCGCGACACGACGTTGTTTCGTCCGATGTTTTGCTAAATGAGAAGCGATGGCCTACAGCGAGAATGGCTAAGACGACATGCAGTGGTGAGAAATGGCCAAAGGTACGGTAACTGGAATCTTCTCGAAACCCAACTAAGATGTGACAGATGTTGCAGGTACACTATGTATTGGGTTGAGGAATAAGTTCGTAGAGTTTTTATATTATCTTTTGTTTCACAACAATAGAAATGAACTATCCAGGAGGCAAAAATCAGCATTTTCGACATCTGCTCTTCTTCGCTTTTCATCGAAAGCAAAAAGCAGCCGAAGCCGCTCGGGAAATAAGCAGTGTGTATGGAGAAGGTGTCTTAGGCGTGTCTACTGCACAAAAATGGTTCGCAAAGTTCAAAAATGGCGACTTTAATCTTGAAGACATGCCTCGAAGCGGACGACCTGCAGAATTAGACGAAGGCACTATTGAAGGAAGATGGTCGAGAAACAAGTCGTGAACTGGCCGAAAAAATGAACTGTGATCAATCATCTTCATTCGAAGTTCAAATAAATCTTTGTGAAAAAACTCTACGAACTTATTCCTTAACCCAATATATTGCTGTACGGCGTGATTTCTGTGAACAAAAAACAGAAAAAGGCGCCATGGACACACGTGGCATTCATGAACGTCGTGCCTCGCTCAGGAATCATTAAAGCGAAACAAGCAGACATGTGGGCCGTTTCACGGGTAACCAATGTACATAGCGCAAAAATTCAATTACAGCATATTGAAACGGTTATAAACTAGAAATTATTGAATTTGATTCGATTCGGTTGCCTTTGTTCTTCACAACATCCGCGAGTCTCTTGGGGAACGCCATGCACGTATTCTGGAGATAACTTGTCCAATTCTGCATCCAAGCTTTTGTTCAATGGTTTTTTATTAGGATGTGGGCGTGCTCGGATTCTTGGCTGAAGTACCCCAGACCCCAGTATAGTGGAGCGGAGTGAAATCCGGTGAAGAGGATGGTCATTCAGAACTGCTGATGAGACGAAAAAAATTGGCTGATCACCATGTTTGAACGATTTTCTTCATGTAAGGTGGAGCAGAATCCTGCTAGAATGAGCAATTTTGGTTTCCGAAATTTGGTTTGGTCCACAGAAACGCCTACTTTTTGAAAATCTCCTTTAAATAGTATTATTTGTTGATCTTCACACTTGGATCTTCAGAAAATGAGAGGCATCATACAGTCGGAGGTGATTGCTTCAAAAACAATTGTTGAAATTGTCTGCTGATCATCTTTCCGCTCTGATTTCCTTCCTTTACTGTCAGAACTCGAGGGCTTTGTGGGTTGAATTCGACTTACACTGTGACGTTTTTTTGTTCGGTGAGCAACATCTTCAGATGTTCATTTTGGCGGGTGACAGCAAAGAGAGCTTTGCACTTCTGCCTCGGAGCCAGCTTATTCTTTTCCGATAGAATTGTAGTCTTTCGAACGCGATTTCAAACCAGTCGAAGCTCTCTTTTCACTTTAATTCTCATGGAAGAATAGCCTATTTTGAGCTCCAAACTCTGCGAGTTTCTAAGAACTCGTTCTCTGACACTCTTAATTCTCACCGAAGTGATGGAAGTGCGAGATCTTCCGCTTTTTGGGTTGTTTTGGAGTGTGTTGAGCTATTCATCTTCTTCATCCTATCCTCCAATCCGTTTTTCGAGGAATCCTGAGAGCCTTTCCGATGGTTTTTAGTTGGTTATATTCTTCCCCTGTACATCTCTTGAAGTGCGTTAGTGCATAGCTGTCGGCTGTCCAATCCGTCACCACTACGGGCACTACTCTATAAGTACTCAGTACTCTATTCTAAAATGTCAATTGAATAGAATACGAAAAACACTAGAAGTAGCCCAGCCAGTCGAGCAAGCAGGATTCCGTCGGTCATTCTCAACGATCGACCACATACACTCAGTACAACGCTTGCTCGAGGTTGGCCGCGAGTACCAAATCCCGCTCACGCTTGTCTTTATTGACTTCCACAAGGCATTTGAGAGTGTGGAACCAAAAGCGATGTGGGAAAGCCTTCAAGCACAAGGAGTAGAAACAGTTTACATAAAGATGCTCAAAGAGTTCTACACAAACTGCACAACCACCTTTACACCATTCTATAGACAACTTGAGGTACCCATCACAAGAGGTGTACGCCAAGGTGATCCAATACCACCAAACCTCTTCTCAGCTTGTCTAGAGCTCGTTCTCGGAAAATTTTCTTGGAATCACCTTAAAGGACAAGACGACGACTACGCTCACGTGCCAGGAATAAGGATCAATGGCAGAAATCTCACCCATTTGAGATTCGCAGACGACATCATTCTCGTCGCAAGCGACCCAAGAACTGCCTGCAGGTTGATCCAAGAGTTCAGAGAAAGGTGCAAAAAAGTAGGCCTTCAAATAAATACTAACAAGACCAAAGTGTTGAGAAACACGTACGCCACCACACATCCGGTGATCATCAGTAACAACGCAACCATCACAACAATCGAAGACGTGGATGAGTATGTCTACGTTGGCAGGCTACTCAACTCACGAAATGAGCTAGAACCTGAACTCCACAGAAGAAGACGAGCAGTGTACTCGATTAATCGAGTATTTCATATATATTTTTAATATCGTCAATGCAGTATTCCCCCCCCCCCCCGGAGTGTGCTCACTTGAGCACTTCGTCAAATATTTCCTTCCTATGATTAACTCACAATTTGTTTCTTTCGTTTTATAACAATTATATTAAGTGCGCGCTAGCGCATACGTTTTGACCTACCCTAAATGTTTGTGACCCACGAGAGCGGGAATTTATGTATCGTGCCCACCGCCCTTCATGGCAGTATAAAAGGGGATGCTAGAGTCCCCTTTCACCTTGTTTTTTTATATTTGTATAATTTTATAAATGGTTTAATTACCCAAGTTTGAGTTTGAGACGAACGACTTCACCTGTTTGCAACCAATCTACTGTCTACACGGACCAGCGACCGTAGCGAAACCAACGACGAACTTAAGCAGCCTGGACCGCGTTCAACAACATCAAAAACACCACCGACGCTCTCACCTGCCCACGAATTCGAGCTCAACTTTTCGACACCATCGTTCTTCCCGCGCTCACATACGGATCTGAAACCTGGACCTTTACACAGAACCTCGCTGAAAGAATCCGTGTGACGCATGCATCACTAGAAAGAAGATTAATTGGATTGACCCTCACGGAACAACGCCAGCTAGACTTACACCGCGAAGACATCCGAAAAATGTTCCAAGTCACGGACCCACTCAAATACATCAAAAAGAAAAAATTAGGATGGTCCGGGCACATTATGCGAAGAACTGACGGAAGATGGACGAAACTGATACAAGAATGGATTCCTCGAGACCAAAAACGATCTGTCGGACGACCCACCATGAGATGGTCCGACTCACTACGTAAAGAAGTCTCAATATACCGAGGAAATCGATTGACTACTACATGGACAACCATTGCCCAAGATCGGCATGGTTAGCTGTGATCCGCGCTCACACAAGCGATAAACGGATCAACTAAGTAACTAAGTAAGTAAGTAAGTATATTCTTCCTCCGTATATCTCTTGAAATGCATTAGTGCATAGCTGTCGGCTTTCCAATCCGTCACCACTACGGGCACTGACTTAACTTTGTTTAAATTTATCTACGCGATCATTCTTACATGTTGCAGACAGCTGTATGCCCTGTGACATTGCTATGAAACAAATTTAAATAGTTTATCCTATTATGACGTGAAGTAGGTGACCCGCAGACGATGCGACCAGAGTTTAACGAGAGTCTGTCGGGCAAATCCCACCTGGAAATGTGTACACGTAGTGCCCATTTACCATTCATGAATGTCGTAGATCGCTCACGGAACAGTAGGGTAAATGACGAATGCCTCATGGGCGATTCCTACGTAAATGAATTGTGATTGCGTTGGCTGTTTCAGCCTTTCGCACCGGTACAAACTGATCAATTTGGATGTACCAAAGTGCGAGCCAGGGTGAGAACCCACCGACAAAAATATAATTGCTCAATTTTAGATTAAGGAAAATAGAAAGGTTTTCAGAACAAACATTTCATATGGACGCCTTTATGGCTGAAATACGGAAGTTTTCGAGCATATGAACTGTTGCAGTATTTTTTTTTGAAAAAAACCATTTGCATTTGCTTTAATAAATAAGAATTTTTGATTTGGATTTCTTTTCTGTTTTCGAGAAGTTTTTGAAAAACTCAGGTAAATCAATTCTGTTTTAAAAATGTGGAACTAGTTTTACTTTGGAAGAACTTCAAATGGTTAATTAGCGTCGCCCGTCGACTTGAGAATCTCATAGAATTCGAGTCCTATCCAGAACCTAAACCCCAATCAGTTTATCATAAATTGAATGTTTGGTGTCAGAAGGCAGGATTCACAAGCTAGCTAAACTTAAGCCAATATATATAATTAAGTGTAATCTATTATCGGCTCCCAAAAATTTCAATAGCTGAAGCGAATATGCAGAATGTGGAATCTGGAATATTTCAAAAAGAATGCAAACTACATCCACATTGCTCTAACAAAAAAAATCCCACACCCAAGCAGTTCGATTTTCTCACAGCCAGCGATTTCAAGCTTTAATTCAATCCTTGGTTTGAATTTCACATGTATAGTGAAATTACGAATACATCTTGAAAAGAGAATGAACTCATAAATTAAAGTGATCTGTAACGGGAGCACAACGACAGAAGACGAGCTGTAAAAGACGAAAACTGAGCACGCAAGAGCCCAAAACAATGTGCAATTTTGGAGTGGTGGAGAAGAAAACAAGGAAGCGCACAGGCTCATACTCACGCCAAATGATTTTCGCAGCGATGAGAAAGATCAGAAGGCTAATAATCATACTTTGAACACGTGACCTACTCTAAACACAATGACAGCGACACGTGTAAGCCCAGTGCATTCCAGCAAGAGGAACGTGCATCGAAAATGGATGACCAACACCGGGCAATGTTTTGGAACTGAAGCCAATAAGGAGGTTTCTTGCTTCTAATTAAATTTCTGCGAATCAGAAGAGAATTGCCGAGTGGAAAACAGAACGCGAGCACGTTTTCGGTCGGCTATTCAAAGGCCGTGCCACCCCCCCCCCCGCCTGGAAATTTTACTAATAGGCATGTGGGCGCTATGGTAGTTGAGGGGGGTCATTGCAATTTTTTTTCTGAAAATGTTTGTTGTTATTGTTAAAATATTTGTAAGTTGTTTTTTTTACGCGTGACGTTTACTCTTGGCACGAAAACTACGATTCCACTTTTTTTCATGCTTTGCGCGATTCAACGATGAGCAATTTTTGCAAATTTTTTTTTCGCTTATCAGTTAATAATAACTTAGTTAATCATAGATATGAATAGGACCGCAGCTGATGCACTTCTCGACTTGAAGTAAGCCTAAGCCTAAGCCTAAGCCTAAGCCTAAGCATAAGCCAAAGTGTGGCCTCAAAGAAAATTTATAGGATAATCATTACTTTAAGGTGCTGTGGCATTTTAAATATCATGATGAAGCGAAATTTTACGAGTTATGGACCGGAATCGCCAAGAAATATCCAGTCACCTAGTCATTTTCTTTTTTGTGCGTATTTTTGTTGTCTGGAAATAAAATTGTTCTAAAAATTGCTAGTGTTATACGCGTATATCTAATAACATTTTCAAAAAAAATTAAGAAGAAAGCTCCAAAAATGACTAAAAACCATTGACCCCCCCCTCAACTAGCAGCAACTACCGGCATGTGAAAGCGAAATTTGAAAATGAGAAGGTGGCGAATATCTCGCGGGCTTTTCACTTTTTGTAGATATGTAAATAATATGAAAAAAAATCACAAATTGGAAAAAAGAACACGACGAAATAAAGTTTATGATTGCTTTCTGACACTACGTGTGCTGTGCTCACCTGTTGCTGTTATTAGTTTTGTCTAGAAAACGTTTATTCCAAGCGCATGTTTTAAGTTATTGATGAACCAACACTTGCTTTTTAAGAAGTGCCAAATTCCAAACAAAGTTCAATGAGATCATTATTGCTGAATTCTTAGAACATTGTGTGGAAGTTTAGATAACTAGCCCTTTTTGGGCTTAGACTATTTTTTTGAAAAATGTTTTGCAACCGAAAAAAAAGCGCTGTAATAACTGGCCGACGTGCCAGTTATTTCGGGAATTTCATAGATCACTAAGAATCGGCACTCGGCCGAACGCTGTGAAAAGAGCAAAGGCGTAGCGTGTAATTTTGGCAAATAGACATTACGTACAGCGCCGCTCATCCAGGTCTTGGGGAAATAGAACATGCTCTTCAGGCTTCTAGGAAAGACGAAGACAAAAAGTCGTCTTCGTTCGTCTTACATTCGTCTTACGCAATAAAAAATTTGTCAACACACTGCGTCAAACGAATTCAAGACGAAGACAATGATGAGACGAGACGGCCGAAATGAAGCCTTACTTGCTCCACGTTTCATAATTTCTCACTGAAGTGCATAGTAACACGCAGCTTCATTTCAGAGTCTCACGACGCTGGTGCTCGATAATTCGATAACGAATTGCTTAGTCTGCAAACAAACCGGAATTCATAATATTTCTGCCGTAAAAAAATCAAAAAACTTCAAAAATGGAACGGCTCTGTTCTTTAATCTGAGCAATCCTCCGATTATTTTTCGCTTTTTCCGCTTTTTTTTGTCGTTCGGTGCGAAACCCTCCTTTTTTTTACTTTTGAATAACAGTAGAAAAAACTACACACGCCACCGTAGTCCTTACTATTAGATACGCCACGACTGACTAGAAAAACGCGAAACGCGAATTCCAATATAAATTTTCTAACACTTTGAGCACATGCTTTGTGCAATTTGCGGCGCAAATTTCACTTAGCGCGCTGCATTTCTAATTATTTTTTAATGTCGTTCTTGCATGTTCTGCCGGTACTACTGAAGCTTATTTCTGCCTGTATGTTTGACCGATTTTTCCGAATTTTATAGACGGCACAAAGAGAGCGCAGTTAATGCCTGCAAGCTGAACGTATTTTTCTTATGATGTGTTCGAAATGAACTTTTCCCTAATATGGGTGCTCAAAGTGTTAAAAAATGTGTTTCGTGTGTTGCGCTTTTCTTGTCTGTCGTGGTTAGACCCTCCCGTATTTGATGAATACGCTGGCGCGTTCACTTTGTTAATTTGAATGTTATTTTCGATGCTTTCAGTTTTTTTTTTCAAGATTGGATAATAGTAGTCGCTGGATTTGTGAATGGGCACGGCATGAGCGACAATAAAAAATGGCGGGAGCAAAGCAAGAGAAAAGAAAATTTACTTTTAATGCTGAATTATATTTTATTGTGAAAGTGAATAAGAGTTTAATTTAGAAATTGCCTGCAATACGAATTTGACAAAAAAACAAAGACTTCAGCCGACGTCGAGGACTCGCACCTAACTCTTCAGACGATTCACAACGCGTTATGCTCTCCCATCAAGAAGAAAACTTCTCAGGAAGCTGAAAGTAAACTCCGAACTGCTGAAAAACAAATTGATGTTACGAGCACACACTCGCAACCTGTGAACTTGAGAATTTCCTGTGGTGGTGAACCTTAAAACTAACTCTAACAGGAAAATAAGTAGCAGCTTTAGCTATACTGCGCTGACTAAAGATCGGGAGGTTCGGTGTTTCGGAATTTCAACCACTGCCAACCGCAACAATCTTGCTTCTGAATGAAGCCAACCTTTATCATTCGTTGTCGCTATACAGGGTGGCTGACAAATAGTGTTACACGTTTGAAACATTATAAATGTCTTCAAACAAGTTCAATTTTCACCAGAATTGGACAAAAGTTTATTGAAATGATACAAAAACAAGTGTTAACAATAGTTTTCAAATCGCCCTCCTTTGGCTTTCACCACCGCTCTCAACTTCTTCGGGTAAGCGTCCACCACGGCACGCAAGTAGTTGGCATCCATTTCGTCTCAAGCTCTCACAAATGCGACCTTCAGAGCGCTCAAATTAGTGTAATTTTTGGTGGAAACCTTCTGGGTCAAATATCCCCAAATGATGAAATGAACAAGCATTCGGTTGACATTCCACCGCTTAGCGATCTCCCAATTCGACACACCCTGCTGCATCAGTTAAATAATAGAACCACGATGGGGTGAAGCAGCCGTCGTTACCTTAAAAAAGGAAGTTGCGACCAGAAAATTGAAAAACATAGTAATAAGTATGTAATAATCAATAAAAAATATAATTCATATGGTAGCGACTGGTGTTCATGCGCCAGAATCCACTCAAAGTTGCGTAACACTATTTGTCAGCCACCCTGTAATACTTCACAAAAACACTGGTATTTTTAGTAGGTTTTTCTGTTTTTTTTTCTTCGTTTGAGGTGAATCTGCTACTTACTAAGCGAATAGTTTTGTCTGTTTGTGTGTCTGTCTGTCTGTCGAGGATTTTTTTTTGAATTACTCAAAGGAACGTGGCCTCCTACTTAGGTGCAGTATGCGTGATGGAGTCACGCGATGGAGCTACTTGAGCGCTTCGCAAACATATCCTTAGGAGGCCGCTGAGTACTTGGGATACGGTAGAACTATGCACATAAAATCTACAAAACAGTTTTAACAACAATATATACAGCCGAAATTTTGCTGATATTGCAATGTGAATGTCCGTATATCACATGTGAAACATCAGCTTAATGTGTGCAAAACTACAACTTTAATAGACATTGTTTTCCAAAGTTTCTAAAACATTCCAGAAAGTTGTAGAACAGCGATGTAGCCGCGAACTATTCACCTCCACATATGAGAAAACAATGTTAATGTTAACACGAGTTTCACGCAAGGTAGAGGGCGCTGGCGCCTTTTACGTACCTCTGTTTCTAATGCTTCTAATATTGTATTAAACATGTTTGAGTTATTCAAAAATAATTACTTAAAAAAGAGAATGTCTAGAGAGCCTTCATGCAAAGGATATTGCCGGGGAGACTTCGCACCACGTCGAGGAACGTCGATTGGAACATCGTCCGAACTTCAAGAGAGGAAAATTTCTTTTGAAATTCATTAACTATCAAAAATAGTCTTCCAACATCTTTATTTATATTTATAATTAAAACAAAACCATAGGAGAATTAGCACGTATTGCTCACCAAGGACAGAATCCGAAGAATAAATCCGAAGAAGATAAAATATCATTACGATCTTTTGGCATTTCCTTCCAGATTGTCAAAACATCATATAATGCGGGCTTTGCAAAATTTCCTATAAGGCCAAGTGGACCCATTGACTAGAATTTTAAAACATGAATCTGAAAAAGAACCACATTATGTGAAGAAATCAGAACATACGAACTTTCTGGTTGGCTCCTCGTGGTCTTATTACTCGTTACTAAAACGTTTGATGCCGTGCTGACGCTGTTGTGTTGCTTCTTTTGCCGAAACATTGGGTGGGTTAAGAACAAAACCCACGGCATTATGGTAGTCTCGTAGTCATTCCCAATAGAACGGAGAAACAGAACACGATACCAGTATGGACGGTTAAATATAAAAGTGATCTGTAATTTTTACATGAGGGGGGGGGGGCGTTCTCGGCTTTGAAAATGGAAGCCTAAAGCCTTAAAAATGACTTACGGAGCAAATAGAGTTGGTAATGAACGGTACAATACTGGAAACCACTACCAAAAACAGGGAAAACTCTGCTTTTCTTGTCAACTCTTTCGTTCTCATGGATGTTGTGTTGCCTTGGGTCACCCGCAGTTTGTAGAACATGAATACTGACATCCCTACATTTGCAACAAATATGATGCAGGAAAAGCAAAAATGAATGTGAATATTGACTTTCGCAAACTCCTCCCCTTCATAGATTATGAGTGATCCAAACGCGAATGGAGCATGCAGTTGCTTACAAAATCCCGTCGTCGTCACGTTGAAAGCCGTCAAAACAATTGGGACGAGGAATAGAAAAGGGATGGAGAATCGGTACATGATCAGTCGACAGTACTGAAAAAACAGCATCGACCTCATTTCTGCTTCAGCGCTCACTCTTTCATTATGTCTTGGCGACATCATAATTGTCAGTCTCATCAGGCAAACCATGAAAGGGCATATGATGACGCCGAAATTGCAGGCGTAGGCATAGATCAAGAGCATTGTGAATAGACGATTCGGCTGTATATCTGCACACGAAGCTGTGATTAAGCCAGTGGTCGGAAGAATCAAATGGAAATAATCTCCGACATAGAATAGCGTATTCTGAAAACGACGCATTTATTTTTGCTTCAAACTGATTAATTTTAATCCTAGTTCAAAGATGGGCCGCCGAAGGGGATCGTGGGGGGGGGGACTCTACATACGGTTGGCTATTGAGTCAATGAGGAACAAAGCCATCATTGTTTTTCAGCTCACTATGTTTTTGCGTTTTCAGACATTGCCCAACTGTTGGCTATTAGCTTTTCTTTGGAACGAATTAAGTACCAAATGCTAATATCAAATTCCAACTACTACAGGAAATAAGGGCATTTTCCTATTACGATTCTCGCACGCTTCTCCTACGTTTCCAGAATTGCTTAGTACATTAGAGTACTATAGACCATTTTCAGACTTTCAGGCGCTATACCATCAGACAGGGTCCTAAAAATTGGCTCATATACGTAACTTTTTGTGAGGAATTCGATTTTGAAGTTGTCTTGTTGTGAAATCCCCAAATCAAGCTGTTACAGTCTTAAACAGGGGCGACCGTATAAATGTGAAACGCACTGTATAAGGACATAATCCATTGCATTCTGTTTTGGTTGAGGTATATTATCTTGAGTTAAACCCTTTTACGGTTGGCTTTCCCCAGCTTTAATGCACAGGATTCAAGAAAAGTATCAGGAGCCAAGCTAGTGCCATGGTTTACTGAAAGTTTATTTTTTTTAAGTGCAAATCCTGGAAATATTTTATCAAATATTCACTTAATTTTCCTGAACCGGCGTGTTTTATGGAAATGACTCCATGTAACGCCCCCGTCTATAAGAAAAGACACCCACTTACACGACCGTCAAACTGATCTGAGTGCCTGGAAGCACAACTTATGAGGCATTTTCTCGTTTCAAAAATTTTGTGGAAGACTATGGAAAACCAGGGAAGAGGAAGAGGAAAAAGAAAATTTTTACGACTATTCCATTAGTTATCCATATCGTTGGATGAGATCCGTGCAAATCGTCAGCGCCGCCTCATGAAAGATCTAATTCTTCGATTAGTAGTATTGCCACGAAACAGTTCGAATGGGCTCCTAATTGTAGTGGGGTGTTCGAAAAGGCGCTGTTCTATCAGCAGTCGACTAGGAAAGAACGGCAAAGCCAAGCAACTTCATGCCGCGGTGAGCACTTGGCAACCGTTTTCACTTATGAGAACAATGTGTTTTTCATTGTGGTGTTAAAATTGACAAACCAGACTACATCGAAAAGATTTTGGAGATGCATCTCACCCCCTGTGCCAAAAGTCTCTACAACGGAAACCATAGGGATTTCTTCAACAAGCCGGAGCTCCGGCTCGCAGAGAGATCCGCAGAAAAGCATTCTGACCTAAACTCTCTAAATTTTTCGGTATAGGAAAGGAGTGTGGCAATTTGCCCATGTATGAACGTGTGTGGGAGTAGTGGAAGCCCATCCACGTCGTCTTCGCACTGAATACAAAGCCAGAGGCTATTCCTGTTAAATTTCAACTATTTTCGTAGTTTAGTCTGGTATTATACTGTTTTTAAAGTGCCCGGATAACAATGTTCCGAAAAATGTATTCTGAGACTAGTTTCCTTGAATACTTTCCCCATTTTCATTTTACGATTCTCGCACGCTTTTCCTACATTTCCAGAATTGAAGCAGCGAGCTGTAAGCAGAAATGCTCACCGAGTTCACTCCAGAACCGAGTTTCTCATTTAAAAAGTAATCGACTTACGAATAAAAAATAAAACATGATGAAGGCAAATATATTTTGATCCATTGCAGCCGAATGCATGGCGGCTTTCGCTTTTCGATATTTTACCAATATCGTTATCATTATCACAATCGTTGGGCCGATGTACAGAAACGGGATGAATGCTTGAGCAGTTGTGAGGTTGAAGGTGGGAGCGAAAATTTTGTAGGCGTAGATGCCGTGAATCGAGCCATTCAATGGAGTAAGCGATGGTTGTTCAGCCATTCTTCTATTCTTGATAAACTCTTTTTTGGCGAGAAGTCGGACAAGGAGTATTTCTTTCTGAAACGAGCAACATGCTGATGTATGTATTTGAAACTTAGAAAGCTATTCACGGAATTGTGTGGAGCTGAGTATAAAAGAGGGAAACCAGCAAGCACAATCTCAGTTCCATCTGTGACGAAATTAATGAAGCAACTAATACTGACAGCTCGAAATATCTGTGGTGGATATCCCTTTAAAGAGGATTTAAAAGTTTTCTGAATTTAATTAGAGGAGTGGTAAGGGGTGACTTTCTAGATTTGATCATTCAATATTATACCTACAGTACCGTGCAAAATTATACGAACCGGGGTGATTTTTACCGAAACTCGACTTCGGATGATCCGATTGACCCCAAAGTTTCAGGAATTGAGGAAAACGCTTTAAAAATAAGTTTGAATAACAAAAGAACAAATTTACTCAAAAAAAAAAGTTTTTTTGAAGAAAATGTTAAAAATTGAAAAAAAAATGGATATTTTGATTTTTGATATTCATGGAATGAAAAAACAAAAATGACATGTTAAAAATCGGGGGAAATGATACGAAATGATTAAATTAACTTAATACTTGCTCGCCATACCTTTGGCTTTGATAACGGCCTCACATCTTCTTGGCATCGAGTCGATCAAGTTCATCAGGGTCTGAAGTGGGATTTTGGTCCATTCTTCCTTGAGTTTCTCGAATTTTTCGGTACATTTTTTTGCTTTTCTGGCTTTCAAATGTCTGCCAAGGACCTCCCAGAGATGCTCAATGGAATTCAGGTCAATGGGATTCGAATTGGATTGGCCAGGTTGGCTTGACGCTGTGCGAACCTATCCTTGAAAAAGAGGGAAGAATGTTTAGGATCGTTGTCTTGTTGGAACATCCAACCACGACCTATCTGAGACCTTGTATATGGCAACATTTCCTTCTCCAAAATGTCCTTGTACATGTACCCTGTACTTGTAGTTCGTACTTGTCCTTATACTTGGCGTGGAAGCAGCCCCAAACCATGACATTACCACCACCGTTCTAAACAGTCGGAACCTGGTACTTGGGATCGTACCGTTTGTTAACTGGACGTCGTACTTGAGTGATTCTTTCTAGCCAATCATCAAATACTTCGATTCGTCGCTTTACAGTACCTTATTCCACTGCTGAGGTGTCCAGGGCAGATGATCCTTCTCCCACTACAATCAAGCCAGACGGTTCTTCTAAGAAATCATTTGCTTTTTCACTGGGCGCCTTCCGAAGAGTCCAGAATCACGCACACGTCTTTTGACATTGTCGTTGGACTCCTATAAGCCATATCGATTGAAGATTTTTGAGAAATGTCCAAAAAACTAACCTCGACTTCAATTTGGCAATTAAGTTCCGAGTTGATATCCGTACTTGTCAGCCGCGGATTTTTCTTTCACATCCTGACAATGATTCTGTCGGTTCCTGGTGATGTTTTCGAAGGTCTTCCAGTACCTTTCGATCGTTTTCGAGTGTTCAAAGTTGCCCAGGTAACCGATTTAGAAGTCTTGAACTGCTTCGCGAGGGTGGTCACCCATGTGACGACCACATGGGTCTGGACATGATAGCCATTCGCTGGGATTCCGATAAATTAGGTAAGCCACGTGGTCTACCCATTCTAAATAACAATATTCATACATAAAAGAACGATAATACTTGGAAAAAAGGAAAAAACCAAAAAATCGGATTTTACCGATTTTCGAAAAATTTATAAATAAGTTCGCAACTGTTACTGCTTACCGTAATTTATTATTCAAACTCATTTTTTAAGCGTTTTTCTCAATCCCTGAAACTTTGGGGTCGATCGGATCATCCGAAGTCGAGTTTCGGTAAAAATCACCCCAGTTCGTATAATTTTGCACGGTACTGTATATACATATAATGAAAAGAAGCCTCCGGATACTGATCTAATACAGATCCTGCTCTATTAAGAGGGAGGGGCAGGGATGAGGGTTCCTAGAGCAGATCACGTTAAACTCAAAATATCAAACAGTACTTTCAAAAAACTGTTTAAAATTTAGAAGATTGGACTGATTGATTTAAACAGAATATGTATGTGCAATAAGAATATTTACAGAAGATATACAGAGTAAGAAAAACTTCAAATATTCGGAAAAAATGAAAGCATTTACGAGAGCAATGAAAAGATCAGTGGGTGAAAAGGAACAATCATTAAAATAGATCAGTTTCCATATAGAAAATCAAATATCTGGTGCAAGGATTCGTTTAGGTTATTCAACGAAGTTCTACCAGCCAGAGATGCTTGAACGAGTTCAAATCTGGAAATTGGGTCGGCCAGTCCAGGAGATCTGCAAGCCGACGTTGGAACCAGTGATTGGCGGTCATTGAATCAAGTATTTGATATCCTCGCCTTGTAGGAATACGAGCATCCGCTTCGCATTGATGAGTGCATACGGTCTCTTCGTTTTTGATGTTTTCATTTTATATTCTCATATTCCACATGCTTCGTATTCCAATTCATGATTTTCTCAGTTCGCCTCAGCGCTCCGATTGAAGATTCAAAAAAACAGCCCCACCCATTCTGGTCATTGTCCTTTTAAGCTGCAAAGAGACGCCTTCTAGTGGTTTTTAGAGATGCTTTGGGAGGCTTCATGGCTTCACGATCATTTGAATGTCGACAGAGCTCCACCGAGAACTCTCTGCTGACGTTCCTCAACATGATCTTCCAGGCAATATTCGGTAAACGGAGCTCATTTCTCTCTAATTGAGAATAACTATTTTTGAAGAGTGCAGTCATCCAGTGTTCGTTAAAAATGCTCCGTTTCGCCAAAAAGTCTTATGAGCATTTTCTTCTGAAGCCAGTGACGATAGTTTCAGCGCTGTCATGAAAAATTTAGTTTCATCTAGGTGTCCTAACATTGGATGTATTATAAATAGTTAAAACTATTAGGTTGTAACATAAGAAACCGCGGTTTGATCCAAAAACAAAATGTATTATAAAAACAAAATTACAAAACTTTAATCCAAAAGGTATTCGCCATTATTATCGGCTATTTGTCGCCAACGTCCACGCAAAGAATGGATGCCCTTCTCGAAGAACTCGGCCGGCTGCGACTCGAAGAAGTTAGACACCCAAATTTGGACCTCGTCGCGGTTTTTGAACTTTTTCTCGGCCAGAGAGTGCTGCATCGACCGGAACAGATGGTAGTCGGATGGCGCCAGGTCAGGGCTGTATGGCGGGTGAGGCAGGACTTCCCAGCCCAATTCCTCGATTTTCCGTGCAGTGATCTTTGCAACATGCGGCCGGGCGTTGTCGTGAAGAAATTTTGTTGACGCCGTATCCACACCTTGACGTCGCAGCGCTTGATCCACACGGTCCAATTGATGTTGATAGAGGTCCGCCGTAACTGTTTGACCCGAATCCAGAACCTCAAAATACACAAGACCTTTGCTGTTCCACCAAACACAAGGCATCACCTTTTTTCCGTGGATGTTCGGTTTTGGAGTCGGTTTTGGGGCCTCACCGGGGTCCAACCACTGCCGTTTTCTTGTTGTGTTGTCGTAGCAGATCCACTTTTCATCTGACGTAACAATGGAGTCGAAAAAACCGCCAGTTTTTGCACGACGAGTGAGAATTCCGGCCATTGTCACTCGGGTCGCCTTGTTTGCATTGCTCAACTGGTGTGGCACCCACTTTCCGCACCTGTTCGTCTTGCCGATTTTATGCAAGTGACGCTCAATTGTCATGTGAGAGCAGCCAAACTGTTCTGCAAGCTCTCGAGTTGTTTGCCACGGATCCGAATCTATTGCTTCCTTCAACAGGTCATTGTCGACGACTTCAGCTCGATGTCCATGTTCATGAACCTCCAAGCTTTCGTCACCACTTCGGAATCGTTTAAACCACTCCTGGAATTGACGTTCAGACAGGGCTTCCTCGCCAAATACTTTAAAGAGCGCACGATGAGATTCAGCAGCCGATTTGCCGTGCTTAAAGTCGTACCACATGCAAACTCGCATTCGAAATTTTTGATCAGACATTTTCTAAACACTTTTTCTTGTGGAAAAATAAAGTAAACATAGACAAATTATATATCAAACGATGCGCAATAAAACGCTCTTTCTAATAGACAAAACCGCATTCAAAAATATTTTATTACAAAAAAAATATGGATGAACTAAGACAACCGCGGTTTCTTATGTTACAACCTAATAAATTTCTGAAATTCATTATGAAACAACGAAAAATGGAAAAAAAATTCAGAGGATAATAAAATGTTCGTACACGTAATTTGTCGTAACTGTTCAAGCCGTGAACAGCTAACATTCTATGTCAATCCAACAATTATTACAACAATAAAACAGTTTTTGACTACTTTCTTGGAATGAAAAAACAGCTGTCCGAGTGTAGTACACCGGGTTGAGGGCATTGTGAGTTGTTTGTCAAAACTCATTTCACAACTGAATGCGATCTCAACTCAGCTTTCAGTGTTTGTGAATTGTGGGCGGGAAGAGACAAATACACTTCCGTTTTCATTCGCCGTCATGGTAAAATGAATGCCTCGTGGACAAGGAAGTAGGAAAACACCGATGCTGGAAAAGCGTTACTTGCACTTAAAAGAAAAACTTAGTAATCGTATGCATATTTGATCTCTTGACGATGATCTTGCATCTCTACAATCCCATGAGCTTTATAACCCTGCGTTGATTCCAAAGAAATTTTGAATAAGGAGCGTCAGAAGCCTTTTCTAGATTAATGGGTTTTCACCACATTTCACACAGTGTAATTTCTTGGAATTCAGAGTTCTCTTTTTTGTGTGAAAAAGTAGATCGATTGTCTCAAAAAGGTTCAACTAGGAGCTCTGCCTTCTTGGCGCCAACTTGACAAATTTAGTTTTTTTTTAATCGTTGTAGGGACGTTTTTCCCAACACAAATGCATATTTTGAGCCTTCAGACACACTTCGCGCTTTTGTATAGATATATCTGAAAAAGCTGGAATATCCAATGGAGGTGAATATATAACAACTTGATTTTAAATTTTTTAGTTAGCAAATACTGAATATAAAACGATATCAACCGTTTACTTAGCTGAAAATTATGACTAGAAGCAAACATGGGCGGCCTGCGGGGATGGATAATTTCAGCACATCAAAAATGTATTCTTTTGAGAAAATTGTGCTTATGAGTTTAGTTTATTCGCATATACATATACATTTGCTGTCAACATTAATGAAACATTTCAGCAAAACAAGTTTGCCACAAGTTTAGGCGAAACTTGAGATTCACAAGTCTTGGCAAAGTGTACCACAAGTTCAGGACATTTTCTACGCGTGACTTGCGCTTGACTTATCAAGCGTATCTTCTGAATACGCTTGCAACCCAACGCGGTACCAATCCCCGCGAGCATATCCATAGTTTTTACCAAATTAGATGCTCAAAAAGGCATGTAAATAGTAGGTCCGTTGTATGTTAAAAGTGTAAACTTAAATCCATTGAACAAACAGATTTCAGAGAAGAAGTCCTTAAGAAGCCAGGCTGGCTTCTTCGACTCTATTGATCCTGTTTCCAAACTGTATCACAAAGGTGAAATGCGCGTGGTCTATACACGGGTGTGGCCCACATGCAGTCCGTGTATTACCCGTAAAATGTAAACCGCTATGTATGGAATGCGGATCACATACGGGCCTCATACGGGCCGCACACGTTTATAGACCACGAGCTTTTCACCACCTTTCATCACTCTAAAGTTTGAAAATGGTCGCAAATTGAAGATCTCAACGAGTTCTGTGAATTTGAATGTACCGGCACAGAACTCGTTGAGATCTTCAATTTGCGCCCATTTTCAAACTTTAATTTACATTTCAAACGAAGTTATGACACGGCCCGTCGACTTCGATTGTAAGCTTGGAGCAAGCTAGGAGCACACCACCTACGAAATGAATCATTTCCAATGATCGCCGGCCGAAGATTATTAATTCCTCGAATGGTGTCGTCATATTTTTCTTAAAATTTCTTGTTGCACTTCAACAAGATCACAGAAAAAAACGTGTTTCTATTAACTAAACTTGGTGATTGATCATGTGAATTTTTCTCATCGAAAAAAATCAGAATTGAGAAAAAACAACGAAAAAACACACAAGAAAAAATACAGATAGAATTTGCGTTGAAACTCGCATTATCTAATGAAAATCGAAATGTTTCAATCATTTTCAAAAATCATTTGTTTTCATCGGAGGAGAATCAGCATTTCGATGTTTCCCGCATTTTTTTTTGTGAAAAATCAAACAATAAACCAGAAAAAATACGATTTGTAAGACGAAATTTATGTTCGCCTTGATACTAGCAATTCGAAGAACATGAGATGGTTGTTAAAAATAATTACAGCCTTTGTGGCCGCCTTGCTCTCTTGCATTTCCTGTTTCTGAAAGGCGCAATGGGGTGCACTGAAAATGGACATTGTGAAAAAAGAAAAGTACGGTACTAGGGGAATCGAAATCTATATTTTTTTTTCGCATTCAGAAAGTCAAATTACGAAAAAATAAAGACTCTCCGGAAACACGTATCGCATAAAGCGGCAAGGCACCGTACCGCGCTCAGAAATTTCCAGAACCGATGTCTTTCCGGTGTCCAACGAAAAGCATGAAGATAGCGAATCATGCGAGTTTAGAACTTCCTTTTGCAGTTATCAACTTCTTTGTACCACGACAGCCCAGAGATTTCTAATTCTCACAAGAGAGCTGCCTTTAATTTCCCAGAAGCGTCACTTTTTCAGCTACAAGGAGTGCTCTGTTGAGAGCTATTAATTTCTAGGTAATGGCCGCACGAAACATTGAGTACAGGTTAACTACAGGAATGAATAGCCAATTAAATTTCAGAGAATTAGATTTCTGATTTTATTCTTATCAACTAGGTGATTGCGGAGCAATAAATGGAATACGTTCAGAGAAGCAGCGAACCACTGGGACATGGGATTTTAAGAGTTTGCTCACACTGCATCTTCTAAATAAACTTACTCACTGTATTAAACGTGTCAACTTTATTTGTATTGCCCCTCTCACTCGACTTTAGAGATTTAAAGTGAAGCAAACTCGCGTGTTCCACAGTAGTTTATACCGGTTTAACGGAAGAATCAAGAATCTAACCCAAAAATCGTGACATTTGAGTTTTTGACGCCACGTGTGTACATCATTACGCGCCACTGCAAAGTTCGCCGTTATCGGAGGCGTATAATTTATTCGATTGGCTTTCCAGATTTTTGGAGAAAAACCCCACAGCGAGATGCTAAGGGGGTTTGGAGTTGTTAAAAATGGGAAGAGAAGAGATGCGCATATCGTTCAACGCAGTTTTAGAACTCGTGGAAGAGCTAGAATTGAACGAAGAACGGGAAAATTTGCAACACGAAGAAAGAGAGAGAAGAGGACGATGATAAATAGTGTTCAGGCGGTGTCATTGAATGAATATTTATTTTTGTTAAAGCTTTCTCTTTTTATAGGGTCTTACTTTTAAAGTGTGTCTTTTTGTTTCATTTTCCAAAAATCAATTTGTGATTTTCATAACAAACAAGTGGCACATTGAAGAATAGTATTTCTCCCCACCCCCCCCCTATTAGTTTTGACTTGAAAGATGGGTATTTCATGCAAGCTATAATAATTCAAGTTTCACGGTAAATTAATTGAAGTATTCGCTTCTTAAAATTCTGTCAAACATGATGATTGGGCTGAAAAATGAGCTGAAAAATCTCAGTTGCTCTCCCATTCTCAGGACTTCATTTTGTATATTCACGGAATCGACGCTAGAACTACGGAGTCGGAACTGGAATCAATCTGATATTTGGTCTATATGATATTCAGTATCACTGCGAGCAGTAAACGGATTCTATTTACTCCTGTTTCGAATAACAAAATGAATTTGAACACATCAAGGAAAGTTTTTGGAATAAAACGTAGCATTAACAGGAAGGAACAAAACGGGCCATAAATATTCGGAAATTTAGAGAATACCCATAAGATAGTATATCCACATTGCAGTACATCCTACAGAAAATCCGAACGAATACCATTGAGTGGATGTTCAGAAGTTCGAGCTGGTGCTCTAGAATTGGCTTTATATAGAGATTTCTCAGCTTCAAATAATATAGTGCGGGTCATTTCTGTGGATTATTATTACCGTGGTGAACTATCGGAACTTTTTATCAAATAATTTAAGGGGTGAACGCATTGCAGATGAGCGTAAGAGGAAGACGATGGAAGTTTTATTTCATCGGTAAAGACAATTACGTGAAGTTGGGCTAAAATATAGGTTAAGAAGAACAGAACCAAAAGCGTATTTGAAAACGAAATAAATGGGATCGAAGAAATCTCTCTTTTTTTATGAACTTTTGCGAAATTCAGTTTTCTATTATAAATTTTGAAATGTAGAAATACATACGATTGGTGATGAAATCAAGCTGTCGTTCCGAGATTTTGTAGTCCTTCCGATCCCTTATAAAACTTTTTTTAAAATATTTTTGCAAAATAGTGGAAAATCGTTTGAGAATGTTGGTATTATACATACGAATTGGATAATATGTACCAGCGGAAAGTTCGCGGCTACGCCGCGACTTCCACTGGCTTCCACTGGCTTTCGTTTAGAAATAATTGTAGTCGTTCTGTTTTTTCTCTTGTTAGTAAAAAAATTTATTAGCAGATCGCCAAAAACCAAATAATCTTTACATCCCGTGCCGTATCCCAACTACCCTACAACCTCCTAAATAAATGAATGTGAAGCGCTCGGGTGGTCATGACTCCATCCCGAATATCAAAGTAAAATACCCACGATCTTTTGAGTTATTCAAAGAAACGTCTTGCACAGAGTCACAGACAGACAGAACTATTCGCTTAATAATAAGTAGATAATGCGTAATGCATATATTTTTTATTGATGACCGGAAGCAGATCATTCTTGTGCCTTGCTGATCTTTGACAAATGATGTTCTCACCACTGCTGAGTGGTCTTTGTAATGCTAGCAGGTGCCACATCTTGCTAGAACAGCGAAGTACGGTTTGCAGTGTCTCCGCACGCCGGGTGTCCGAACGTCTCCTGTCATAATCGACTTTCTCCTGCATCCAATACTGTTTATTTTCAGTTTACTTTTGTTCAGTATTCCTATTATGCCGCGTTCAAAGTTGATATCCAGGAGAAATTTCCTGGAAAAACGCTGTCCAAAGTTACCATTTTTGCAGATTTTCCGAAAGATTTTCCGGAGTTTTCCAGGTTTTCCGGTCTCAACGAGTGTTACAATCTACTCACGAATGTTTTCGAGATCTTCAACGATTTCTCCGTTAGAATCCATCATTTGAGGAGAAATATTCAGAAAAAACAGCCGATTATAGCTTTAGAAAAGTTTAAAAACTTGAAAAGATTGCGTTAAAAAAGAGCCGTAAATCGTGCGACGGTCGGTGGTCTCAAAGGGAAGAGGCAAACTACGGTAACACTCGTTGCGACAGTTTCCGGAAAATCCGAAGAAAATGGCAGCTTTGGACAGCGTTTTTCCAGGAAATTTCTCCTGGAAATCAACTTTGAACGCGGCATTATAATTGAATATTCGCTCATTCTAAAATCCATACAGATGATCGAGTTCTATATACATAGCATGCTGTACCATGAATTGGTCCAAACCTAGATATCTTGAAAATGAACAAAGTGGTTATTAACTGAAACTAAAGGTCTTGAAAAATAGCATAAATAATATAATTGTCTTGACATCCGTATGATGCAACAAGTGACCTCAAACTTGGGTAATTAAACCTTTTATGTAAAATGTAAAATAATGTGACAAAACAAATTAAGGGAAGGCAAAGAAGAATGTTCACCTCCTCTTTCTTCTGAATCGACAAGCAGTTGTTCGTTGACAGTGGCGACGCCAAAAAACAGCAAACCAAAAGATGAAATGTATTCAGCTTGGCTAATTTTCCACATGAATGTGATCTCTCAAACTAAATCTGGAAATTATCAAAACGTTAAAACTTCCAGTTCTCAAAAGTTCAAAAAATGCCTATTTTGAACATCGGGTCTCGGGAATCTATGATAAAGGTATTCTATATTATATTCAATATTCTCCTTTCTTTCGTGAAATGGTGCTCTCTTCTTACCAAACGATCCACTAGTTTAGATTAGGTATATCAACTGCTCCAAACGGAATGGGTGGCCCATCTGTCTACAGTAGTGAATTGATGGCAAAAGGAGATTGACACCGCCCGAGGGACAAGTAGGAGAACAGAAAATATCAAAAGTTGCATCATTTTCACGCGAATCTGAAATTACTCTTCGCGTCTCAAATGAAAAGGATATTTAATTAAAGAACCTTGTGCTGGTTATGAGCAAAAATGATGCTCGTTCTAACGAGTGGAACACGAAATGATAACGGTAAATAGAAACTGAAAATTCCGGTGTCGCATTTTTCCTCCTTGATAGAATTATACAGTTGATCGAAATAGGACTGTGACGATCACGGCGTGTCCGAAGAATGCATTAGGACCTGAAATTATATACATCCTATATTCTCACATAGTTTTGGGACAGTTTATCAACGTTCTGGCCAAGCTGCTCATTCAAATAATTGAAGGCTGACAGTGGCCGCAAACTGCCCAAACGGTCAGCAAAAAAAATCAGATCAATCTTCACACACTTTATCTTCACACTTTCCACCCTAGTCATGCTCACTTCTTGCGACGAATTATGTAAGCATTAGCATCAGCTGCCGGAAGAATGTGTCTGGAACTGAAAGCTCATATAACCCATATTCTCACACGGTTTTGGGGCAGTTTATCGACGGTCCGGGCAGTTTGCCCATCCAAATAATTAAACGCCCACAGCAGCCGCAAACTGTCAAAACGCTCAGCATGGGTTCCACTAACGGCTCAGCGCCCTTCTCTGAGCCGTTCTCTGATGCCCACTTCTTGCGCCGAATTATGCGGGCATTGGTATCATCAGTCCGTCCCAAAGGGTCGCCGTTCGCCAACAATCCCGCGCTTTGTCTGTTCACCCGCCTCATAGTATTGTCTGGGGCATGTCAACGTCACTTTTGCTTCTTATTCTTGCCCATCCTCACCAAAGACCGCTCTCTTTATTCTCGATTTTGATATGTTTTTTGTGTTTTTTGTTATTTTTTTGCCAATCAAAAAATGTCTTAAAAATCATAAAGATAACTGAACTTCAATATTTAATCAAGTTCAATTCAAGATATCGAAATGGATATTCGGGGTATTCACAAAAGAGGCAAACAATGCATAGGAATACGATCAATTTTGACAGAATTCTGAAAGTAGTTCAAATGTCTTAAAATATTCAAAATTTTCATTTTTTTTTATCAAATAAGCAGTTGAGTTGCCATCAAAATTCGCTATCAAAACATCCAGTTTGAAAAATTATCTGAAAATGTTTTAAAAAAAAGAAAAGTGCTTACGTTTTGACTAAATTTTTTGAATTCGAATGCATTTTTTGCAATTCTCGTGAACTAACAAATAAGAAGCACCAAGTGTGAAAAAAAATGCAAAATTGATATTGAATTCTCAAGGCGAAACTCCTGGTGATTGCTTTGACGGTGTCCTTGATTTTGATTGTGCTGGCGGCGTCGCCTAAAAATTAATTTCTATTAATCAGTGGAAAATGTTTCATCAAATTTAGAAATCGCTCGCGTCAATCAGCCAAATTGCATCTGTCATCCAACAACCTGGCCGGTGTTTTTGTGATTTGGTTTCCAGTTCATTTTTCAAGAAAACCACGCTGAGAAATCGAAAAAATTCTCTCACGATTTCAGAGCCAGACGCTCAAAGCAGGAGCAAATTGCTCATACGATAGGCATCTAGTCCACTAACAGCTAAACTCTGCGCAAAAATCCAAAATACTACGAATAAGATAATAGAATATTACAGCACTTCAAATACTACAAACACTCCAACTGGGAGCAGTCCATATTGAAGTTACTATTTAGAAGCTTGCCGATTCTATTATAAATCTGATCGAATTCACATTTGTTTTCAAGCCAATGTCATAAACGCATCAAGATCTGTAATTGCGGTGCTCAATTCTAGTAAAATCCTTGAATTTGAAGGAAGTCCCGTAGTTTGGCCGGGTTCTTTTGAGTGCAGACAATCATAGGGTGGCGCATAATATTGAAAATGTTGCAATTTTGTTGATCTAACCACTGAATTTCGTTGTACGAATTGTAGTGATTTGTAGACTGGTCGGGTGAAATAGTAACAGCAAATATGCATTCTGCTAATTGATTTCTTGCCGAAGGCCGCCGAATTAAGAAACTTCAACTTCTAAAATGTACGATTTGCAAAAATGTCTTTACCAACATGAAAATTCTAATATATTCAATCGAAACGACTATAAACTAGAAATTATTGAATTTGATTCGATTCGGTTGCCTTTGTTCTTCACAACATCCGCGAGTCTCTTGGTGAACGCCAGGCACGTATTCTGGAGATAACTTGTCCAATTCTGCATCCAAGCTTTTGTTCAATGGTTTTTTATTATGATGTGGGCGTGCTCGGATTCTTTACTGAACAGCTCCTCAGTGGAGCGGATTCAAATTCGGTTATGAGGATCAGAACTGCTGGTTGAGCACAATGTTTGCACGATATTTGCATTGTGGGGAGAAACAGAGAGATCTTTTTGAAATGATCAAACCTAGTTGCTGAAATGTGATTTGTACACAGAAGCACCTGCTTTCTTCTGCATTTCGAAAGCAATTAGGGCACGTCAAAGCACTTTTTTCTATAGTCATCTTATAGAGAAAT
This sequence comes from Caenorhabditis inopinata, assembly GCA_003052745.1. Classification (NCBI taxonomy): domain Eukaryota; kingdom Metazoa; phylum Nematoda; class Chromadorea; order Rhabditida; family Rhabditidae; genus Caenorhabditis; species Caenorhabditis inopinata. The sequence continues at coordinate 13,817,269 of AP018155.1, read as the reverse complement.
GGCTCATTTTGAGCGCCGAACTCTGCGGATTTTACGAACTCATTCTTTGACAGTTTTTATTTTTTCCGAAGTGATGAAAGTTCGAGATCTTCTGTTTCGAACGATTTTCGAGTATATTGAGTTCTTCAAATTCTTTGATGGTTCTCTAAGCTGTTGTTCGAAAGATTCCGAGAGTCTTTCCGATGATACTTCAGCCAGTTTCCTTCATAGCCTTCTCGATAAACGTACCACGGTGAAGAGAAGTAACGTGTGAAAAATGAAACTAAAACTAGAAAAATTGGGATCAAAGTAACTAGAACATGCCAAAAAATGAAATAAAAATCAAGCCCCGCCAACTTTCAAAGTTCAACGTACAGTAGTTGACTATTAAAAGTGAGTGAGCCTCGCATTATTTTCGCTAATTGCAGGTCTCGGCGTGGCTCCTTTCCAAAAGTAAGCTGAATTCATCAGATTTACAATAGCCATCGTAAAGTATGTACGATGGTCGGTTAAGCGTGTATCTGGTTTATCGAGTTGATCAGTTTGTATGTGTGCGCTATTTATAAAACACTACAACCCCCCCCCCCTTCGCCGATGTCCATAATATCCCTATTGAATTATCTCGGAAGTGTTGCGTTGAAAATGGTCTTTTGCCTAATTTGGATTTTCCTAGAGCTATCTAATTTGGCTCGAGTGCGTGACTTTTTGTGACCTAATAATATGTCAACGGTTTGGGTATCAACTAAACCATATTTGAATTTGTATAATAACTTTTGATCCGGCATTTTGAACCACTGGTCGTTCTGGCATTTCGAAATTTGCAAGGGGGTTCTCATCGTCTACTCCAAGAAGCGAATCTGAAACTTCGGTTTGCTTCTCTTTTTTGGCAAGACGAGCTGCAAGATCATTAAAGGCGATGTCCCTGTAATCAGACATATTAACATTGTTTTAATGTAACATATAGACTTGCGTAGAATCGGGTCCCGCGCTAGCTTTTACGTTTCCGGTACCCGCACGTGTTTTAACTGAATTTTCGTGATCACGTTCCAAAGCTACAGGAGTGGGTTTCGGTGAATTACTCTGGAATACGTTTAGTGTCACCCGAGCCGTACAGGAAACATTGAACAGATTACCTGCGGTGTGTGCGGTGTGTTTGCCACACGATCCTCGTTCTTATTCTTTTTTGATTTTGCACATAAAACGACAAATAACGGACTGGACATAACGATAAGCAACGAAAAAACAAATGTCAGGGCCATCGTTCGTTTGGAATAAAATTTGCCACCTTTCTTCGGGTATGGATGGCATGAAACTGAGAAAAGTTTGAAAACATTTCTGCAATCTGGGTACACGTTTTTATTCATCATTCTCATTTAATAATGTCGTTTAATAATTTGTTTGTCCGTCACTCATCATCCTACTTTTAGGTAAAGTAAATTCTAATTTCTCGGAGAGTTGCTAGCTAGGCGACAGAAGCATTGATCATACATAGTTCAGTGAGAATTCTGACATTCTGAGAAAAGAATTAACTGAGATATAAGCCACCAGCTTTCTACTAAATTCTTCCGTTCGCTCCAATTAACATTCCGGAATCCGAATTTCTTACCTTGGTTGAGAATAACGCTCGTAATAGGGGAAGCGCTGCCCAAACAATAATAGGTAAAAATCTCCTCTAACGCACCTCTTCACATGTTTTCAATTTTCAGCAATTTTAAGCCATTTTAAGGCTTATTTAGAATATGCCTTCATTGTTTGAAAATGTATCATTTCAGACAAAAGGCGGTTGAAAAGGGTGCACTTTTTCAGTGGTCAATCTTTCACACTCCAAAAATTTAAGAATTCAAAATTGCCAAAAATGACACATTTTTAAAGAATGAAGACATGTTCTTGATTAAAATAAGCTTTAAAATGTCTTTAAAAGCTGAAAATGAAAAGGGAGCGGTTGAAAAGTGCGGTTTTTTACATATTTTTCCCGGCTACACTGTCCCTGGGCTGAACTAAAGCGAGAATTGATATCCACACCCCACCACAGAGCCTTTCGCCCCTATCTCGTTTATCGTTTGTCGAAACAACAAGAGTACTATCTTTTATATCAAATGTCGAATTTCAAAACGGTATTGGGAGAGAGGGAAATTCTATTGAAAGAGCCGCAGCACAATTAGAAGAGGGAGATATACTTTTTTCAGGCTTCGCTCTTGGCCAATATTCAATGGCTACCTAATCTTTGGCTACTTGATCAATGGCTACCTTTTGAATTTTTTGAAAATTTTGCTCATTTTCTGAATAGTTTTCGACTTTTAGATCATTTTTGCGTGGAAATCATATTTACTAAATCAATGGCTACAAACTAGGTAGCCATTGATAATCGAAGGCAAAAGTAGCCAAAGATTGGGTAGCCATTGAATATTGGCCTTCGCTCTTACAATAGTCAGATCTCTCTTATATTATCCGATCGCGAGTACGTGGTTTGTCGTATAGAGGCGGTGTTTGGGTCTCGTTAGGGGATAGCGCGTTTTAACGCGCCAATTTAAAAATTGTAAGGAAGCGCACACACTGCGTTTGTGATTTCTTTTCGAAAATTGAAATTTTTTCTATATTTTGCTTCGAAAATCATTTTTTTAAATTAATTTTTATTGTCAAATTTCTTAAACTGAATAGATCACAAACGCAGTGTGTGCGCTTCCTTACAATTTTTAAATTGGCGCGTTAAAACGCGCTATCCCCTAACGAGACCCAAACCCCGCCTCTATACGACAAACCACGTACTCGCGATTCGATAATATGCTCTTATAGTCTTACAGTCAAAATTCAAATCTCTTAAGGTATCTGGAAGCTCGACGAGCCAGCTAATTTCACAATATTTAATAAAATTCCACGAAAGAAAGGGCATAAATTTCCTCGAATTAATCAGTATTTCTCGTGAAGTAAACTCACTCCGTTTGTTCTTCAATTTTCAGAATTGCTTGTTAGAGTTATTGATTTTCAGAAATACTTCTCCAAATGTTTATATTTAAAGTAATTGACTCTTGATTGGAGTCATATGAATCGGTAAGCAACTCAAAAAACCAAAATCAAATTACGCATAGCTTGAGGTAATTGCTCGCCCACTTTCATTACTTTTCCCGCGACTACTAGCCAGGTGATTACTTTCGGAATGTCCGTATATGGTTTCGCGCCTATCGACAATCTTCCAAACTATTATAATTATTCATACTCCTTCAATGCTCTTACAGCGTTTGCTCTTGTTTCAGCAGCATACAGTGTATTTTCGTTTTGGATTACTCTAAAAATGTGTGTTTTCTATTTGAAAAACAAACGCAATATTGTTAAAAATGGATTGAGAGCTGACGTCTTCCGAATGTTCCTAATGATGCAGTTGTGGAATTACTTCCACGTTCTTCTGGACTTTTTGGTTGTCAGAATCCCTTTGACATCGATTTTCACCTCTTATTGTGCGCAATCGAAGCCAGAATTGCTTTTGAAAATTCTATGTCTGCTGTTCACTGGATTTGTTTACACTTCTCATTTGCTGACACTGGCCTTTTGTATGCAACGAGTCGCATTATTGTATTCATTGGAGCATCAGAAGAATGTGAGTGTAATCGCTGAAACCCGCTTCCAGCTTAAGGGCTAGAACAGCCGGATAGTTCAAAGCTTATTCATATCTGATGGGAAAGCAGAGAGAGAATGTTTAAGCTTTTGAGAATCTTTACAGAATAAGTCAATACGAGGTGAGAAGATCTTGATTTAAGACAGTTTTGCGACTGTCATTTTTTGCTCTTTGTTCAGCTCATCGTGACCCAAATTTCCAGAAAAACCTCCAGAACTTCCAGACTTATTCGATCATTTTTTAAAAGATAATAAACATACAAGAGTTCTAATCAACTGGATATGTATTCCCAATCACCAGATTTTCAGTTAGTTTCTAATGTATTCAACGTCTTGTGCCCAATCCTCATCATAATTGGTCATTGTCTTGGGATTCCTCACTTTTTCGCCCGCAGCTCCTGCTTTCAAATGGGCGAGCCCTACCCGTTTGGAGCCATTGTGATAACAGCAAATGGGAGAGATATGGGAAGTCTTTGAGACACTGACTATCTAGAAGAAAACCTTTTTTATTTTTCAGTCAACTTATGCAATTGTCTATGTGGTCTGCACAAATTCAATGATTGTTCTGATTATTGTCTCTACTGTGCTCATTTTTGCTAAACTGCAACAGAAGCGGAAATTGTATGTTGATGCACTTTATCGGAGAACATTGAACATCAAAGTCGAAAACTTTCAGAAGTTCGGAATTACATCAGAGATACAACTCGAAAGCGGAGAAAACGCTGACGGCTACAATGATTTTGATTCTTCTTCCCATCGTGATGCCGGCTATTCTATCCTTCGCTGACATTTTTGCATACAGTTTGTATCCTTACATTTTCCCGCTGCGATGTATTTGTCTAGATGCAAGAGCCCAAGTCGTTTCCTGTTATTTCTATTTTACTCATCCCGTTTTTAAAAAGTAGTTTATAAAGGGCTTCACTTAAGTTTTCATTTGCACAGGAGCAGCAGCGAACAGGAAAATTGCACGGAATGTTCTGGAACGAGGTCCCATAGCAGAGTAGGGCGGAATTAGATTTTGGGAACTCGGAATCCGGAAAAACGAAAACGGAAAAAAATTTTTTTCACGGAAACTGGAATCCGGAAAACGGAAAAAAACTTTTTTTCAAGGAATCTGGAATCCGGAAAACGGAAAAAAAAACTTTTTTACGGAATCTGGAATCCGGAAAACGGAAAAAAAAACTTTTTTACGGAATCTGGAATCCGGAATACGGAAAAAAGACATTGACAAGCATTTGCACTATTCGATTTGGTGATCTACGTTTTTCCATGCTATCACGAAGGCTCGTGATCTTCGAACACCCAAACACACCTGCAACTGCACATGCAATACAATATTTATCACCCTGTTCACATGAGCAGATTCTATATTGTAAATCACATTCTTTGTATTCTTTTCCTTAAGAATTTAATAATGTAAAATGTCGACCGCCCGACGACATACCATCACGCCCTCCGAGCAGAGATATATAAATACCTGCCTCGCCTTCCTGCTTTTCCGACATTTCCCGCTCTTTCCACGGTTATTGTAAATCTTATTTATTTTCTTTTCTCTTTAAATAAAGGTTTAATTACCCAAGTTTGAGGTCTGCTAAATCCATCCAAAGAAGCTGTTGGAGTGGAAACCGACGCGTTCTTGTGGATGTCTTTCTGCCAGAATAAAGACAGCTTGAAGTTGAAGAACACTGTCAACTCGTTTTTAAACTCTCGTCTAGAGTCCATTTCTTTTTTCACTGAAACGACGTTGCAGATGGCTGAATAGATGCCAATCAGTAGGAGCAAGGTCAGGGCTGTTTGGGTCGTGTGGAAAATAGTTAATCCATATTCAACAAGTTCGTCTCTGGTCTTTCTTGCAACATGCGGTCGAGCTGAACAATTATTTTTTCTTGGCAGCTGGGACAGGAGGCCTAAGTTTTCATAGTTGTCTAGCTGGTGGTGGGCCTTTATCAGCTCATTCAGAACGGTGCTCCTTATTGCCGTAGAGAACCCATTTCTCATCATCAGTAATCCATTAGTGCAGGCGGTGCTAAGTGAGAAGACACGAGCTCATGCCAACGCGGGCATCAATGTTCAATTGAGTCACAACGGGAGAAACATAAATATTCAATTTTTGAGCTTATCTGAACCTTTCGAGATCACGAGGAACTGCTTCCTAATAACTCAGTGGTGGGCTGGAAAGGAAAAGTCTTTCTCCCCCTCGAATCGCAGTGCATCCAAATGCAATAGTCGCAATTTGCGAATCGGTGGGGCATCTGACCTGTAAATCGCATCGATGTTTTCTTGGATTTGCACCATTTTCTCATATAAGAAGAGAAAAAAGACAATGTCCGAAATAAATCATTGAAATAAATCACTGAACTCGTATTGATTTTGTATTATAGCAAATATTGAGAACACGCGTCGGAGCATCAGAAAAACGGCAAACACCTCGAATAGCTAGCATCAAGAATATATTCCAGACATGCAAAATCTTCTTTCACAGCACGCCTAGTATGACGGTGCACACTGATGAGAAGCTCCGTAACGGTCAAAGCTGAATTCAATTGAAGAATTATCTAGTACTCTCTCAAATATCTGGGGTATCCTTCAAAAGTAAGTACAATTCACCAAAGCTATCATCCGGCTACTGTGACCGTTTTTGGATCTGTTTGCGAAAATGAAAGAAAAAAATGAAAGAGCATGTCATTTGTTCATTTTTCTTTAAGGATGGACGGTAAAAATACAAAGAAGAATATGTTCTTCGCTCGCTTGCATCGTTTGAGCGGGCATCAAAATGCACCAATCTTTCCGAACTTTTGCAATAATGGCAAAGAAGGTAATAGCCCAAAATCCAGAATCGGAATTATATAAGAGCTGCAGATGGAGGAGTACATTGTACCCAATTCTTGTGGCACCAATCTCGTTGAATATGAGCTTTCAGAGAAGCGCTTTAAGCAGTCCGGAAAACGAAGGATCAAAAATCCAACCAAAATCAATAATGAAATGTCTTTTTTTTTTAATATAGCCAGATCTGGTGTTCTCCCAAAATAGTGTTAACACCGATTCAGTTACACAAGGTTCAGATCTCAACAAATGCCGATTTCTTTAAACAAATGGTTTCCTTTGAATAATTTGGAATAAATTAAACGTGTACCAAGATATCAGAAATGTTTCCATCTTTTCTCAAATTTTCATAACGCAAAAAAACCATTTTATTCCACAGGAACAATGATCATGATAATTGTTATTTCGATGCTTATCGTTATGTCCAGTCAGACTTTTTTCGTTTTTTGTGCAAAAACGAAAAAGAATAGGAATGAAGAATTTTCGACAAACAGATCACAGGTAATTTGCACGGTTTTCCTCAATATTTCATTATGAAATCCAGAATGGGGCAGCGGCAAAAACGAGTGCCATGGATCGAGAAATGCATAATTCAATTAGAACAAAAGGAGCGACCAGCAAAATGAAAAGAAGCAAAGAGTTGGATTCCACGTCAGTTCATACGCTTCATTTCAAAATTTAAGCTGTTTTATTTCAGAGACGAGGCCTATAAAGACCTCTTCAATCGTCTTGCCAAAAAAAATAAGCTAGATAAAACAGCAGATTCGCTTCTAGGAGATGACGATCAAAATCCACTGGCACAATTCCAAATGCCCGAACGTCCAGTGGTTAAGGCCGATCAGGACGGCGCGAAACTAGAAAATATCGTTCAAGTTCAAAGGAAGCTTTGTTTAAAGCCAATGAAGGAACCAAATTCAAAACTTATAACTGCAAAGGATTTATCGATGGCTAGACAACGTGCAGAGGCGGTAAATAACTTTGAAAAATTGCCAGAAAAAAAAAGGGAACGATCAGTAGAAACTGATAAAACGCAATCTGAACACGAAGATGATCATATTGCAAGATGTACAACGGCAGAATCAAAAGAAACGATCGAAAATAGGACGGTGGAGAAAGATGATATACCGGTAAATCTTTTTAGTTTGTTATTCAGCTTTACGTGGAAATTATACAGAGAAAAAATCGATCACTGTCGACAAAAAACAAAAAGAAAGGGTGGGTTCAGTTTCATAAATGGTTGACCTTTGTTTTTTTATTTTCTTTCAGACAACGACGAAACACAGTAAAGACTGACTAAAAACAGTTGCACAAACTGAATATTTGTTCAACTCAATACCATAAATTTTTCAAATAAATTTGAAACATTTACAAAAGAGGAAAACCAATTAATCTGTTAGGTAAAGAAAACAAGTGCAGGGTGCACCAAAATTATTGTAGCACTACTTTCGCGCCATCTGGAGGGGGCTGACGCATTTTTTCGTGCCTCCACTTTTATTTTATTCATTTTATCATGTTCTAATTAAACTGTTCCCAATTTTTCTAGTGGCTTGTTTTATTTTTTTCAGGCATTGTAGCTAATTCTCTACAACATGCTACGATTATCAAGATAGCTATAAAATATCGTACTCAAAATTGTATAAGAAGTAGAGTAAGGTTGCTCGAATACAGAAATGTGAAGCTCCCTTTGCTAGAACGCGTTAAAATGAGCATCCGAAAATATTGTTCATCTGCAAATAATGGTTCGTTTTGGAGCAATTCCCTCCGGCTGTGAGATGCCACTAAATTTCTTTGATCCTGGTGTGTAGATCAATGGAAATACTATTTGGAGGGTATTTTGATTTGTGATTTCTAGTTTATAGTCGTGCATGCAATTGTTGAATTTTCATCTTGTTGTGTTGCCATATTTTTGGCGCACACTGTAAGTCATTTCATGCTCTCGTTTTGGCATTCCCTCTTGTTCATAGAATAACCAGCACGTTTTCAAGACTTCAAGCGAAAACATAAACGAAGACGACGCAAAGTCGAATTACAAAAAAGAGTTTCTACTTTTAATATAATAAATTCGTGTTGCTTTATTTCAGATTACTGGAAAAACAACTATTATGGAATTAATCAACATCAGAAAAATTAGAAGAGGTGGATTTCACATGGTGCTCAAGACTGACGAATCAGCTAATGTTGATACCGTTTTTGATATTGTGAAACTGTTCGTTTTTCAATTCGAGCTAGTATTGTTGTTCCGAAAAACGAATTGGTAAAGTCCAATGATTCCGGAAAATCGTCTAAGCGCGAATGATTTCAAGCTTAAAATGACAATGGAAGCTCAAGCCTAAACAATTGATTTCGCAATGAATTTTTTGATCTCCCTATCAAATTTTGGAAAACAACTGTTCGGTATATTTATATTCCTTTTCATCACTCATAGTGCTTTTCATCATACTTTTTTTCTAAACTCCATACTTTCTTGCGGGTTTCTCATCTTCGAGGCATTATATTTCTATTTGCCATACTGTTCAATTACATTAAAATGATGAAATATAGCTTGCCTGCTCATTTTATTTAGTTCTAAATCACTCGTATCAATAACTTATTCACTGGTAAAGGAGAAAGCAGAATCTGTAAGCCTCCAAAACCAAAGTGTTACGAAACGCATGCACCACCAAACCTCTCGTGATCATCAAAGATAACAAAACCAACAGCACAGAAGAAGACTGGCAGCATGGGCAGCGTTCGACATCATCAAAAACACCACCGACACTCACCTATCCCCTCTTCGATTTCATCGTTTCCCGCTCACATACGGCTCTGAAGCCTATAACTTTGCACAGAGCCTCCAGACCAAAACAGTTCCCATTCGGGCCTGGGCGTATATTCTCGAAAAGAACAAAAGACGTTGCTGCTCCAACTTGACGCGCCTGCCTACTTGGCAAATATGTTTCAAAACTGAATCTCTTGATTACTTGAGCAGCTCGGTTTGCTGAAATGTGTTCACAATAGAAAATTAGAGAGACGCACAGACAGAAATAAACTGCAAATGATAAAAATGATACACCGTCAACTAATCTGCCTAATTGCTTTAAATAAAATGGAATTGAACGGATACTGTAGCAGCCGGTGAAACTCACGAAAATGTGAACATTTAGAGTTTTCAGTTGAAAAAAAGACATTTTCCCGACCATTAATGACCCCTATACACCCTGTCGAAGTGATAATTGCTTTAAATAAAATGGAATTGAACAGATACTGTAGCAGCCGGTGAAACTCACGAAAATGTGAACATTTAGAGTTTTCAGTTGAAAAAAAAGACATTTTCCCGACCATTAATGACCCCTATACACCCTGTCGAAGTGATAGCTTATCAATGCCATGTGGCTACTTATATATGTATATGAGACACACGTGCCAATGTGTTGTGTTATCATATAAATTGGACGAAATTTATGTTCGCGAGATGGTGATAAGTTCATCGGACGCAGTAAAACCGATGATTGTCTCAACAAAAAATGAAGTTGGAATGAAGCAAGTTATCTAATAATTGATACCTCGGCATAAATGTGTCGCACGATGCCCCATGAGATGACCAAGATAACAAAAAATTTTAAATCGATCCGTCGTTATTAGCATGATTCTGACTCACTGCGAAATGAAGTTTCAATATACAGGGTGCCGAATAAGTATGTGGTTTTATGTTTTGATGTGTTCTGAAAAAAGAATGGCTTGCAACATGCGAACCAAGTTTATTTTTTGATGAAATAGAACAAATACAACAATTATTTAATAGGTGCTCAAAGTTTGATCCCTTGGCTTTGATAAACGTCTTCAGACGATCCGGAACTGAGACTATTGTGCGCCGCAGGTAGTCTTCATCAATGTCTTCCCATGCTTTGAGAAGGGCTTACTTCAGGGAGTCGACAGTTGGGTGAGAGCGAGTCATGACTTTGGTCTCCAAGTACCCCCAAACAAAATTGTTCAAAGGATGGATATCCGGCGACGACGCTGGCCACATGTCTTTCCTCCTTTATCCTGGAAAATGAGCATCGTGTACCAATTTTGTGAATTTGGAGCCAGGGGAAGGAGCCTAGTCTTGTTGGAGGATGAAGGAATGCTGGCCAAAGTGGCTAGTGGTCTACAGAAGTAGAACATCCATCAAAACGGTTCTTTGGTATACCTGACTGTTAATTTTGACGTTCCGATCAATGAAGGTCAGTGGAACCTTGCCGTCGGATGTGAATCCAGCCCACACCATTACGGATTGAGGAAACATCTGGTTGAATGCCAGACAACGTTTCGGAGATCTCGACCTCGGAGATTTTTCTTAACAGTTTTGCCGATCCGAAAGTGGTCCAATGGCAAAGATCTTCTCATTATTCCAAATGACGTCGGATAGGCGGCGCACCTTGAGGTCGTTGAGCAATTTCTTCGATTTTTCAAGCCGAATTTTCTAGGATTCATCAGTGAGGTTCTGCACACGACAGAGTCAATAACTCTTTAGATCATTTGAGCACTTTTGAGACTGATTCCAAAGGATTCCGTCATCTTGTTCATGCTCATATCGTCACTTTGCGAGATCCTCTTCTTAATAATTCCTCTTGTCCTATGAGTGTTCACAGTACGTGGTCTTCCGGTTTTTTGATACTCCTGGACGTGCCGTTTAGTCTTGAATTGCTTCACAATGTTCTGGACCAACGATTGACCGATATCGAGTCTTCGAACGATGTCACACAGCCGATGGCCCTCGGCGTATAGCTTGGTGATGGTGACTCGGTGGGGAGAAGCTCGCGTAACTAGAGATATAAGAAAAGTGATAACAAATGCGTCTGGGCTCTCCTTATATACACTTTCCACATTCGAAAAGTTTCGAAAGTTTTCGAAAATCGGACTTGGCACGGTGCCAGGAGCACTCAGAAAAATTTTGAAAACTGAAAAAGAAAAAAAAAACTAAGGAAAAACAAAAAAAAACGTACTTTTTCGCCTCCCCTTTATAGAGGAAAACAACTTATTACTTCATGGAACACTATTGGCCAAGAGCGCTAGGTACGGTTAACTGTGATCCGCTTCCACGCAAGCAAAAAACCGATCGACTAAGTAACTAAGTATGTATGCAAGTAAATGAGTTAAATAACTTTGAACATAAGGCGTTCATTACAATACTAGCGAACGGAAAGTAAGGTGTCAAGATGGCAACATCAAGCTTAGACTTTGTCGGTACCATCAATGCTCCCATCATTCAAATCCGGACAACGATTTTTCACGGTGGGAATCACTTCATTGATTTTATTCTCCCGGTTGCTCATTATGGGATCTAGAAGTTGTTGCACCTGCTCATCTTGAAGACAGCAACTTATTTTCCCCATCGCATATAATTTTCCAGTTAAATTGGTTAGCTGTTCGTCTTTTTCCCTCCAAAATAAGCTGTATTCAAAAGGGAAGAAAAGAAAGCTGAAATCTTAGATTGTAGCAGGTATTTTTGTCATTATTGTTTCGTGCTCTGATTTCATTATGAGACTCCTCAATTCGTGAAAATTTCAAACGTTTTCAGCATTTTAAAAGTCTAACAAAACATGATTACTCAATTCTGTTTTTGAACAAGAACTTCTTACCATGATGATGGAGTATCATCATAGTTTAATTTGTAGTTAATGCAATGGAAAACGAAGGAAAAAACATATGCAAGGAGTGTTAATTCATTCTGTTTCCGACATGAGTCACACTTCCGGATGCTTCTGAAAATGAGTGAATAGCTGGGATGCGAAGTCTGCTAAAAATGAATATTGTTCATTGGAGAGAAAACCAATTTTGGAGACACATGCATGGATTGAGAAACACGTTCTGGGCAGAGTGAGCACGGCAAAAAGAAAGCGGGAGAGCATGAAGAGAGGATTGGTGGAAAAATGAAAGAAAGGAGAAAGGGGTTGGTAGACCAGTACAGATTCGATTTTAAATAATTTTGGATTCGAATTTCTATCGAGCCCATTTTGATAGGCTTTATAACGGCACGGAGAGCCTGGCATTGGTGACCGAGACTTTCTTGCAGATGGAAGTGTTGCAAGAGTTCGCGGAAACTTTCTGGTAGTCTCCTTTCGACGATCCTTCCCTGGGTGATTTCCTTTCCGTACTCGCGCTGGTTCCCGCCTCGGATTTCGCACTCCTCGCTGAACTTTTCGACGCTCTCGACGCTTTTGAGCCTTTCGAAGATCGGTCTGACCGATTGTCCACCGAAACATTGTGCCTACTTCTCATTGACATTCGCTCTTCCTCTATCCAATACATAAAATCGGCTCGCAGTTTCTTCGTGTCCGAGTGAGCCAAGCAAGTAATGATTGCCCATAGGGCATAGGCAATCAGGAATCCAACTCCGACGTACACGTTTCGAAGTTGCAGTTTTGTTGTTTCCTTTTCGGTTATTGAGCCGAGAGTATTGAATCTCCAGTACATGAATAACGAGAAGAGCACGAAAAGGAGCAGGAATGTCTGAATATGATGAATAATTATTTGATTATTGTTGCATAATTAGTTATTTATCATAATTACTCCAAACACAGGTTAAACCCTTATAGATGACGCGAAACATGTAATAAAAGGGCAAGCCATTCTATTATTCGAAAATTCTAAATAAAATTTGACATTTCGAATAATTACTGCTGCTATTTATGAAATAAAGCAACCCTATTATTCGGAAACATTAGCGATAAAAAAGCTTCAGTGGGAAGGTACACATAGTGGTCGTAAACTGTCTCAATATTGGGCATCAGTCCCACTAGCTGCCCATCCCCGCGCTAGCGACATTTGCCAACCTGCTGCCTATTTAATGCAGACTCTGTGCTCTAATTTATGCACGAGAATTGGTGTCCGGGTCCGCCCCAGGGCATCGCCACCCGTCCCATTTCAGTTCATTATCCGACGTGACTACAGTACCACTATGCTTCAAATCAAAAGTCAAATTTTGAAACGGTAGTGATTTTAGCCTATATTTTGCTATTAGAAGAGAGGGAAATTCTATTTAAGAAGCAGCAGCACAATTGAAGGGAGAATTACTTTTTTTCATTTTGCAAAGTCTCTCTTCGTTGCCTATATTTCTTATTGGAGGGGCACGACTGATAATCAAGCGTTTCAGTCTTTGAAAAAGCAGAAATCACCAGCGGTTTTTCTAATAATTTATTTTAAATTGTTCCTAATGCTATTTTCAAAAATACATATTTAGTAAGTTTTAAGGAAAATTCCAGCATCGAAATTGATATTCAAATGAGGAACATTGTTTTATGTTTTTTTTTTCAGAATAGTTCGAAAGAGTTCGAAAGACTTACAGAGCTGGTGATAATATCTATGATCAGTGGCTTCATGAATTTCGCACGGCACGAATAGATTCCGTATAGCGAGAGGCAGGTGAACATCACATGTAGAAGGGTTATTAAGATAACTGGAAAGGTGTTCAACTTGTGTATTTGGCTGAAATTTCAAAGCCTTTCTTCTGCTCTCGCATTCTTTGAAGAAATCAAAACGATGCGAGAGAATCAGTCGGCTCTTGGACTCAAACTAACTCACCAAACCCATAAACATAAGCTTTTATCCGATGATCGCTGGACTTGAAGTGAAGAACAACAAAATCGAGGGCGTTAAATCGAAGATGGTCGGGCAGTTGGGAGTTCATGTTCAGGAATGCCTCCACTTGAGAAATGACGTTCACGATCATTGTGGGATTGATGAAAGTGAAGAGCACTGCGAAGAAAGCCGACAGAATTCGCATCTCACTTCATAGCGGATAATGCGGTGCTGAAAAGAAAAGGAATCGGGAAAAACAGGGGAGAATGAAAGACAGCCAACAGTGAGCCACCAAAAAAAAAAAACAAAAAGCACTCAAAATTTGACACATATTTCCATTGATTCGCAAAAAGAAAACAAAGAGGATATGAAATTAATGAGAAAAAAATGAAGAAGACGCGGAAGAAATTAGCTCGAGTGAAACCTTTCGAGCCACTGCCAGTCACTAAATCACAAGGCAATTGTGTGTGCTTTTAAGGGAGGAAACAACTTTTACAGCTTTCCGCGGAGCTATCAACGCAAAAAAATACAGCGTCGTCGTTTTCGTCGTACTCGTCAAAAATCGCCATCCTCCCTCCCCCATGGTTCTTTGCGCGGAGCGGGCGGAGCTCGACGGATAGGCTGGTGTTGGTGGGGAAACGACAACTACTGAGGATTATAATCAAATCTTCGTGTCCACTATGAAGTGCGTCATAAAGCGGCAAAGGGAGAGAGAGAGACAGAAAGGCTTATGTCTATATTAGACACCTTCAAAACTCGGAAGATGTGGAAGTCCGGCCGAGAGAGAGAGAGAGAGAGCATTTATCGCATTTTGTTACGTGACACGACATTTCTGATGAGACGATTTTCAAAACACCCATCTTCCTGAAGCAATGAAAACGGATAGCTTTAATTGTTTCACTGAAGTGAAGTGAAACAGAGATTCGTACAACTTCATCATGAGCTCTTCTCGATTAATCAAGACAGTGTGCTCACTTTCTTTTATCATAAATTCCGCAATACCTTCTTTTTCGATATTAAATGCTACAACAAGCTATGGCAGAATCCAATTTTAGTCCTTCCTTAAAAACGTTCCTTCCACTTCACCCCCATTTATGCACTTTTCATTGTGGAGGGATAATCTTGAACTAAAATATTCATTTCTCTACTTTCTCATATCTCTACTTTTTCATTTAAAATTATCCAATATAGCAGGGGGGGGGGCGGTGATTGAAATATAACTTTAAAAAACAGTATTTGGAGAAGAGAATGCTTTAATAAAAGTTACACCCTGATTCGTCGCAACACACATGTATCCAAGATCACGCATAGCAATCCTTAACATTCATTTAAGCTAAAATCTTCTTTCCATGCTAAAAATGGAATCATTTTGCATGGATCAACTTTTTTGCATTAACAAAAAGTCAGAAAGCCTCGATGAACATCACAAATGTCACATTGCTAAGAAATAGGGTGGCGAGAGCAAGTCGATTTGTTTTTTTTTTTCTGAAAGCAGAGCGCAGTGAAAAGCAGTGATAACGAGATTGACACTCGGAAAAGTTTTTATATCGAGATGGTCGAGATTTCAGTGAATTGTAGCACGAAGCAAAACTTCGCATTGAAGCCTCAGTTTTACGTAGCGCGCGGCATTTATCTGAACTTTCCTTCATCATTAAACACACGGAAATCACGCATTTCCAATAATAAAAATGATGAAACGAACAACAACTAATCCCCTTGCTCTCCCGCATCGCATCCCACATGCTGTCTCTCCCATTGATAACTTTTGCCGAATGACGAACTTTTAGGGCACGCGTGGACACGTGTCGATGCCAGCCGAGCGTTGTGACGCGCGAAAACCAGCGAAATGCTAATGTCAATCAGCAAAATAACTGAGAAGCGATATTGGTCGATGTAAACAAATTTCTATGGATGTAGGCAGCTTGATATGCAATGATACGACCAGATTGGAGGGAAGCATAGATAACAAAATGAAGACACAAGAGAGCAGCAGCGCATAGACCACGGAACTGGAACGAAAATGTCTAGTTTCAGCAGTTCCGTAATGCTCATATCTAGTGTTCTGATAGCATACACAGTATACATCAAAAAACGGAATATCGTCTGTTTTACGACTAAAAAACAGCTTAGAAATCATACCATGATCTCCAGAACACTGCACGGCAGACTTGCGATCCAGGGGCCGATTCGTGCCGATCACTAGCGCGCCTGCGCATTACTTTCTTAAAAATGAAATTTAATTTCTGAAAACACGTTGCATTTTAAAGATCTCGGTGAGTTTCAGCTATTAAATGATACAGTTTTGAAATACGGTCGGAAAGATAAAGGGCCACTCAACCGCTTCTGTTCGGATTCAATGCTTCATGTTCCACATTTTGAAAAATTTTTTGAGCAGTAATAAATAGCTTGAAAATTTTAAACAAGTTGTGTAAACAGCCCGCATCTCTCTGTTCAAAAATTTTAGAAAAAATTATATGAAACCTGAATTCAGAATGAGCATTGGAGACGTTTAAAATTGTCTCTCTTTCAGAGAAGATTACAGATTTCAGTATAGAAGAAAACTTGAAAATTTCTATTTTTCACATTTGATTTGTCTTCTTGGTGCTTTTTCATCAATGGCGTTAAAGCTTTTGCATGTGTAATTATCTTGAAATGCTATTTTCTAACCTTCAAAAGATATTTTTGGACGCTGGAAACGTTTTTGATTTCAGAAAACTGTGAATACAGTAAAAAATTCGAAAGGGAATTCGATGGAAGCGTGTGTTTCAGAATGTTTTCTTTTCGTAGTTTTATGCAATTTTTATAAATATAAAATAAAATTTTCGAAGATTAAAAAAATATACAGCAATCTGAAGAACAATTAAAGAAAAACGTGTTTCTTCAGTGTTTTAGCCAATGAACGAGTGAAAATATCGATTCAAAAAACGCTAAATTGTCTTCCGTGAGAAGATGAAAAAGAACACACAAAAAACAGACACTGAAGAACGAAGGAATCCGGGAATTAACGCGCTGGCCTCTTCTTAAAGGAGGGGCGGAGTGAGGGTTTTTGAGGAATTGACGTCGTGAATCTGACACTTTTCTCTCTGAAATACTATTTCTAACTACTTCTGGATAGCCAATATATTTTAAATGAAGCCGCGGCAAGAAATAATAAAATAAAAATAAAAAGGAAATTGCAGGAATAGAATAGAAAAAAGGAGAAAAATGTGAATATTTTTGATTAAATGCAAACAGATATGGTTTGCATCAAAAAAACAATTTTTTATATTTATTTATGTTGTACATATATTTATAATTTTTAATGAATTCACATCTCATTAATGTGCCTTCACGAGCTCAAATTTGCATTCGACTCACTGAGCTCTCATCCTTTTTTCCTTTGCTTATTTAGTTTTCTATCGCTTTAGTATTAACAGTCATAAAAACGAAGAAAAGCGAAGAAAAATAAAAGGTGGGAGAAAAAGAAGAATGCAGAGACGATGCGGATGAAGGATTAGGCAAAATCTGAAAATCTGCGCCTGAAGAGAGAGAGAGAGAGAACGACGAGTATAGTCTATGGAAAGCCTCCCATTGCGATTATTTTAGTGGATTTGGGGGGGGGGGGGAGGAGGAGCCGATAATCTATAGGCTGGCGTCTTTCAATCCTTTCGGATATTCGGATATATTTTGGAACGCCACCGGTGACTCTGGAATTGTATGAATATCCTCGTGGGATGCAGTTGAACTCTCCATGAACGATCATCTTCTACTAAGAGAGAATAGAGTATTTTCAGTTATAGATTTCAAGAAATTACAGATTTGTCCCACCCAATCAGTGGGTTGAGCTAAAACGATTAAAAAACAGTGACATTGAGATTGAGATAATTACAGAAGAATCGTAAGGCTGGTGTACATGGCACGTGCGAAAACGCCAAAAATTGTTGAGTGAACTCTACAAAAATAGAGCTTTAATTTTGTAGTTAGAAACTTCTCTCTACGACTACTACCAACAGATTTTCAGCGCTCGTAAAAGAGCTTTCTTCAAGAATTTGTTAGTGGAGGAGAGGTCTGTTGTGAGAGCTCTCAATCTAAAATGGAGTTCTATTTTTGTAAAACTAATAAATTAATCACTTAATATCTGATTTCTGATAGGCCATACCAGCATGTGACCTGTTTTTACCCAGATTAGAGGTATAACTGTGGCTAGATTGGCTAGATTATCTAATCGGGGAAGGTAAAATGAAACTTATCCTACAACAAGTTTAAATCAAAGTGTACAATTAAGTTGAACACAAAGTTATTGCGTTTTTTAACCTTCAACTTTAAATGACCATAACTTTTTTAAAAATCAAATTTATTAATCGAAATAAAAAATATAATCATAAAAGCTAATAAAACGCCTTTAGTTGAGATCCTGGGAGAATGCATTCGTCCATCTTAATAAGCGCGGAGGAAATTGGCTTGGCTCCTCTCTGGAACGAGTTCTTCTGTGTGAGCAGGAGCTGCGTCCTGTTGGAACACCTAGTTGCGCTGCCTGAATTGATTCTGTCTACAGATCCTGATAGAATTCATTATAATTATATAGGCCATAAATAAAAAAAAACTTTGTGCTTGAACCGATGCACTGTTCTATTCGGTTGTTTAGGAAAGCGTCAAATTTTCTAAAACGTTCCCAGAACACAAATTCATCACTTATCAACTCTGGAATAATAACATTTTAATTTGCATTCTTCGGTTTCAATAGGAATTGAAAATGAATGACAGAAGGATTACTTTAAAATGTACAAAAATATTGCTCATTGCTTTCGAATTGCGTTGTAGCGTATTTACGTTTCAGTGGCAGTCTGTAATTAAACCGGCTGAAAATTGTGAACACTTCATTCATCAAGCCATTCCAATTTTTAAAACAATTTATCGGTTTCATTTTCCCAAATAATCATCTGTACAAGTTTTTATAGCTCTTTCGTAGATTTGAAAAGTGGCATTCAAGCCCCATGTAAAGTCCAAATGGTTGTATTCCTTCAGATTCACGTTTTCAGCAATCACAGCTGGATTCAGCTCTTTTAGCAAAAAGTCGTGAATATCTGTTGGGTCTGCAAGCCAGTCGTCGTCACTCCAATACAAATGGATTTTCGTTCCCTTGATTGCACTAAAGTCGTATTCTGGTGGGGTATCCTGTCCGTATTTCTTCTTATTTATCTTCTTTCCCCAGTCAAACGCAGGCAGTCCACCGTGTCGAACCATTTGTATCCAATGCACAATGTTTTGGGATGACGTGCCTCCGGGGTCCTGTGAACTATAGACTGCAGTTCTGGACGCATTCCATTGATTGCTCTCTGGTCCGCCGATCAAGAATAGCTCGTTGTCACATAGTTCGGCATCTTTCACAGAGGCTCCACAGATGTCTTTTGCCACCATTTTTGTGATCCAGTTATTTGGCAGGAAATCCTTCGAACCGAATAGGTCGTACCATCCCTGAAAATGTGTTACCTGTGAACAGAAAACATCTACACGTCTACAACTATGTAAAGTGTTTACTCAATTACACTTACATCAAATTCTGGTGCAAAATTATGTGCAAAATAAGAAAGATATCCTTTGATGTTCTTGACAGATCCAATTGGCGCCAATGCATAGAATCTGCGGATCTTTTTCGCAAAGCTTCCATCAGTATCCTTCGCAAGCCTTGCAAACATTATCAAAGTTCCCTGCGAATGACCCATATAATACAGATTCTCTTGTCCTGTCATTGCCAGAACATGGTCAACCATCGCTGTCACATCGTATTGAGCCATTTCGTCCCAACTAAATTGCCAAAATTCAGTTTCAGATGGATCAAGCTTTGTGTTTCGGCGTCCATAAGTGGTACCACGAACGTTTCCCAGCCAAACATCGAAGCCCGCATCAGCGAATACAAAAGCTGAATATATATATATATATTTGTTTAGACAAAAATCAACAGTATTGCTCTGTGTATACCTGCACTTTCGTTTGGCAAGTTATCTACCCAATCACTAGCACACGCCAACAATCCGTGCTGCATCAGGACCACAGGCCGTTTTCCATTTGGCCAAGTCACCCTAGCTGAACATGAGCATTGCATTTATAATTTTCAAATTTCTCTACAAACTTTTTCCGTAGGGAATTCTCTGCAACTGTAGAAGGTATCCATCCTCTGTTGTTACAGTATGCACCTCTGCGGTGTATCCCCAACGCTCTATTACTTGTGACTGTAATTTTTCTTCTTGTTTCCTTATAAATAAATTTATTCATTTTTTTTCACCTACCGTATTCATGTTGAGCTCCGGATCATCATCCGGGTGGGCATTGGTGGCTAGTAATAAGAAACATGAAAAAAGTATAGCTTTGGAGATTGCAGTCCAAAAAATCATTAACTTTCGAATTGGTAACTTATCAGTGCCATGTGGCTAGTTATATATATGAGACACACGTGTCAATGTGTTGTGTTATCATATAAATTTGAGCAAATTTATGTTCGCGAGATGATGATGGGTTCATCGGGAGCAGTAAAACCAAAGGTCGTCTGAATGAAGACGTGGACAAAAACGTAGACAAGTTCACCTTTCAGTTCGTCTTGCATTCGTCTTACTCAATAAAAAAGTTGTCATCACACTGCGTCAGATGAATTCAAACGAAGAAAAAGACGAGACGAAGACGAATATGAGACGAGACGGCCGAAATTTCGTCAAATGGAAGCCAAATGAAATAATATCCGTGCATTTTTTTTCCATAATGGTAAATAGAAATAGCCTTTACCCGATTTATGCGAGCGAGAACATTTTCACATTTTTCGAGTCAAACATCGAATAATTAGCAACGCAACTGTTTTTTGATTAGTATTCCGCGTAATTCGAGAATGTTATTGTGTGAACAGTCGGTGTACGTGGTCAATCGTTTCGCTTCGTTCATATTTTGCTATTTCAGCTGTCTCCTCTCGCATTTTCAAATTCGAATAAATTGTGTTTGTGCACAATTTGTTTTCTCTTCCATTTTCCATAATTATTCACTTTAACTATTAGCACCACAAAAACCAGAGCTTATCAGTAAATACTTGCATTTTAGTTCTGAAATGTAAAATTGATATGGAGTAGTTAAGAACGGCCGGAAATAGAAAAATAGGTCGAATGAAAGAATGTTCCGCCTGACAATGAATTTTGATAGCGCGTCAAGCCGGTAGACCATATAAATATAACTTTTAAAAACTTGCAAAAACTTTAAAATTTTAGAATTTTCAGACATCTTTCATCGCGGCATGTGTACCTAAAAGTCTACAATCACACATTACACCTAATTTAAGAGAGTTTCACATTAAAAATTATAGAGAAGAAATCGAAAAAACGAGAAAAAGACGCTTTCAGGTTTGTCTTTTTTTAATGTTAATTGAGAGTATTTAGTTTCTTTGTTGCTACATTTGTTAGTACATTTGTTACATTTGTTAAATAGTTTTTGAAATAAAGCGACCACTTTTTTTTACTAACGTATATTTACTAACGTATATATAACGTATAAAAAGTACATTTTTTATTTTTTAAAAGAATTTTAAAATCACTTTTCGAATAAATGAAAAGAAGAATAAAGCAGATTCCGAACAATAATCTTTCGGTAACGCTTTTTAATGTTACTGCACGATACGGAATGTTTGAGGATCACTGAAAAACGCCACTGACCACTTTCTCATTAGTAAATTAGAGTCATTACTACTAAAATTTTTTGATTAAGTTCTTGAACTTTTTGAGATATAAGTGAAGATTTTCTGTATTATTTGTTTGCACTTTTCGTAATTCTGTCTGTTGACAACCAACTGCCTCAAAATACGTGTCATCTAGACATCTTTGGATTGAAACGGCCCCTACCAAAAAACGTGACCGGAACAGGTGATTGAGGAAAGAGTGCGAGGCTCCTTTTTTAAAGTCGGAGACGCAGAGTCGTTCACTGGTGCTTTCGCCGTGGCACGATAAACGCGTCAGATGGTGTGCACATGAAAATTGTCGTCGTGTCTCCTAAATTTTGTGCCAACTCGCCGTTTCAGTTTTTAATCATTTTTAACCGATAGCTCTTTTTCCTTGTTCTTTTCAAGTAGAATTTGCCCTTTTAAAAATTATTTTAAACTAATAAATGTGTATTTTTCATGCGTGTTACCCACTCGTCAATATATACCTAGAATTTTATTTCCCATATAAACATCATCGACCTGTTCAAAATAAGTTTCAGGTACTCGTTTTCCTTCTCGGACTACGTTTTCCTTGAATTTGGCCCCCTTGCTACACCATGCCCACTTCGGATAGTGTTGGTGGAAACACCCCCGACATTTTGAAGACGGAGAACGTGGCTAGTAGTCCCACTACCAACATCAACAAAAACTCTGAGATCGAAGCATCCGGTGGAAGCAAGGTTAATATTAAACGTTTGAATAATTTATCGTTTATCTTTTTTTTTTCAGAACAACCGCCAAAGAAGACGTTCGAACACTAAAGGTGACGGTTCTAATTCCAGAAATGGAAGTAGAACGAACAGCGTCAGCAACTCGAATCACTCCAACAGAAAAGATTGGACTGATAGAAAAAGCTTCAGCCAAGGAGGGATCAACGCTAAGGCGAAGTCTCCAGGGGATGATCATAAGAGAACTAGAAGTTCAAACTGTAAATAGATATTGAAGAAACGTTGTGTATCTCTTTTTTTCAGCTCAGTCCATGAAGATGAATGTCCGCGATTCTACAAGAACTATGTCACAGGCCAGCAACGGGGAGGGACTCGACTACAGTGATGAGTGTATGTGCTAGTTGAAGTTTATTTCTCCTAATATAGGCTGAAAAGATTTAGACGAGCTGGATGAGCCTTTTTCTGATTCGGATGACGAAGATGCTCGCCCAAAAAAACCAGAGAAGATGAGCTTGACGGTTGCTCGTGGACGCATTCGCACGTTATCCGGAACTGTTCCAGTCGTCGGATACTCACCACGCTGGGGAGGACCGACAATGTGTGTCAGCTGTTTAGAGTTTTTTGACCTTCCCGAGCAAATATCTGGTTTTGCCGACCATCTACTCAAAGAGCACAAGATAGTCGTGTCCGAGATGAATTTGATTGTTGATCCGAAGCGCTACATTGAACACTGGCGTCAACGTTTCGCAAAGGAAAGTATCGACAAGATTTTTCCAAGAATCGAGCCTGCTGAGGGTGATACCTACTTCGGGCAAACCGACTACTACTATCTTATGTCAGAAAATGTGACAGAAGATCGATCATTAAGACAGAGACTAGCGATGCGTCGCCTTGAGGAAGCTCTCTCGTGCCAACAACGTGAACGCGAAGACACCTCATTCCAATTACAGTGCATTTTTTGCCGCTACAATGCTCGTGGAAACCGTTCCAAGATAATTCATCACTTGTACATGATCCATCATCTCAACCTTGGATCTCCAGATAACTTGGTTTTCGTCACGGAATACATCGAACACTTGAAGGAGAAACTGCATCGCAACGAATGCATTTATTGTGAAAAAACTTTCCCTGATCGCAACACCCTCATGGATCACATGCGCAAGAGAAACCATCGCGAGGTTAACCCAAAGAATCACTATTACGATAAATTTTACATAATCAATTACCTCGAACTTGGCAAACGATGGCTCGATGTTCTTGCTGAGGATTTCGAAGACACCATGCCAACATTCCAAGATTCTGACGAAGAGGAAGAAGAGTTGGTTTTCATCCGCTATTCCATTTATAATATAGTTTCTTTCAGCAATGAGTGGTGTGAGTGGCAAGAGGACAATCTCGATGCTGATGAAACTCGAGTCGTCTGTCTTCTATGTGACGCCAGCGAAGACACTGCTCATTCTCTGCTTGAACATATGAAATCTT
The DNA here is from genome assembly GCA_003052745.1 of Caenorhabditis inopinata. NCBI lineage: Eukaryota > Metazoa > Nematoda > Chromadorea > Rhabditida > Rhabditidae > Caenorhabditis > Caenorhabditis inopinata. The sequence continues at coordinate 13,793,458 of AP018155.1, read as the reverse complement.
CTCATGAGTTCGATTTGATGAAGAACATAGAAGAGAACAAGTTGAATAGTTATCAACGTCTTCGTCTCATCAATTACATTCGCAAGCAAAACTATCACGCGGATTGCTGGGTTTGCCAGAAAACTGAATTCGAGAACCCGCTTGCTCTTCAAAGGCACATTCTAGAACACAAACCTCTCACTGTTAGCTTCTAAATGTCGTCGTTGATTAGAATTTCTTTTTCAGCACTTGCCTGATGTTTCGGTTTGGGATAGCGAAGAAAACCTGATTCCGATTTTCGGCAATGACCATTTTTTGTGGATGCTCGAATCTATTCTCGATGAGAATGAAATCACCTGCAGCAGTGATGATGAAGGAGAGAGTGAGGAGCGTTTTTCAAAACTGGTTCTCGAGAGCAAAAAAAACACTGTAGAGGGAGTGAGTTACAATAATTATTTTTTTTTTCATAGTTTTATTCGCAGGTTATCGCTGAAGACCTTCCTGAATTATCGGAACTAAATGAAGATGACCTCAATGCCCTCATGTAACTCGAAAAACCTACCTCTAGCCGAAAGATTAAGCTCTCATTAGATCCGGATGTCAAACATACTAACTTTAAAGTTTTTCGATTGACTCCTGCCTGATCCAATCTTCCTTCGCTCCCTTGACTGTAATTGTCTTATTATTACTGAAGTTATCTTAAGAATGCTTCACTTCTTCATTTATAATTATCAAACTTTCAATCGTTGGATTATTGTTGTTTTCCTCGCGTACATTACCTAGCTTGCGCTAGGGAAAGTCGCACGTTGTTTTTTTCTTTTGCATTTTGTTTAAAAGTAATCTTTCAACTGTCCTATCTTTCGATGCTTTTTCAAGGACCTGGAAAATTGTATTGGATTGTAGATTCATCTCACCCTTCCGCGTCCAACATATCCCATATATAATATAATTCCCCTTCTTCCTAGATAAATCGTTCCGATTTATGTTCGTGACTCTATTTTTCTCCAGTCAGTCGTTCGTAGGTTGTTGCCTTGAATAAAAAACTTTCGGTCATCAAAAATAAGCAATTTTATAAAAATGTGGAAACTCGTCGGTCTTGTACTTTGTGCTCTTCGTGGATAGACAATGAAAATAGGAATCTGAAAGTTGTAGATCCTTAAATCAACTGAGAGTTGAGTTAAAACATGAAATGTCAAAAAGGATAATGCTCAGACTACTGGCAACAACGCCCTACCGTCAATTTCTTCGTCAACCTCAAGGTAGAAATAAAAATTCTAACCATCTTCTAAAGATTTTTCTACACCCTATAAATCTCCTGTAACCCTGTAATTAAATAGTTCTATAGAAACTATTTTAATAATTAGTAAACTGCGTAATTTTTGCAATTTTTCAGTTCAGAGCACAAAACCATGGTGGCACATTCAAGCCCGACTATTCGCTTCTGAAGGTAAACGAGGAAAGAGGAAATTTGTCGAAGCCATCGTGAAAAGTACGAAAAGTACCAAACAGACCGTTGATGTATGGAAGCAAATGAGCCCGTCGTAAGAATTTTGAATTGAATTCCTCATTTAAAAATTTTAAAAATGTACCGTTTCTAAAGAGCCGTAATCATGTTTTTCCGTATCTACCCTGCCTCATCAAGTTTGCTTCTTGTTTCCACGAAAGACGAAATAAGACCGCCTCGTCTCGTCTCCGGCATCGTCTAGAATTCGTCTGACACAAAGATAGATATTGTGTTGGTACACATGTATTTTAATTAACGGGGTAAGACGAACGAAGACGAGACGAAAGGATTCCACCCAAGACGACCGACTTGTTTCGTTTTTCGTGGAAGCCTTAAGCTTTCTGCTACATAAAGGGTGCGGCAAAAGTAGCGTAACAGAAAACAGAAACGGTATAACTTCCCAAAAATAAAAAAATATCAACTTCTAATTTTGACAGTTTATCAGAATAACAAATAACAAAATTAATTTATAGTTGCTCAATTCTCGCATCTCTGTTCTTGATGGCCTCCCTCAATCTCCTCGGGTATGCATTAAGTGACACGGAGGTAGTTTCGTGACAGATTGTCCCATTCCACGAGCCAAGTCATTTTGAGATTCTCCAAATTTTTGTGAGGACGAGCTTGAATCTTCGCTTGAAAAGTTTCCAACACGGAATAATCCATTGGATTGAGGTCATGGCTCGAAGATGTCCTTTCCTTCCCAGAGATGAAACTCGGGAAAAAGGTGCTTCGCACCACTGTCGAACTCGTTTAGCCGTGAGAGCCGGTTCTCCGTCCTGCTGGAAAGTTCAATTTTGAGATCCAAAGTGAGATTGGGACCAGAGAAGCATGACTTTCGCCAAAATCTGTTGAGATAGTATTCCTGGTTCCACAAAAAGGATCTTGAGCAAGTTCACGATGATTTTAGGAATTAAATTCCGCTTCCAAATTGTATAGCTTCTCATCAGTGAACGCTCTGGAGTGATGGAAGTCCTCGGACGGCTGCTTCTCAGTCGATCAGTATTATCCCAGCTGCTTCATAGCGCTTGATGGCCCTCCAGACAGTAGCTTTGCCAATTCCGAGTGCTGAACCGTTCTCACCAGTTGCCATGCCTTGCTTGTGCAGAGCAATAATTTAAAATCGGCGCACTGAATGATCCGTCCTTATTGCAAAAACTGAGATAAAACCATGAAACTTTGCAAATCGACAAATAAAAACGGGAAAAATAGCGCAGCACCAAAAGTGCGCCAACACGCGCCAACCTGCGTCAAAGTTGGGTTACAATATTTTTGCCGCACCCTGTATTTCTGAAACTCACTTATACATAGTATCGTTCTTTAATTTAATTCGTTTATATGTTGTATCGTTCTTCGATTCAATTCATCCTCGCGCGCGTACAAGAAATAACTGTTTGTATTCTCCGGGCGCGTCAAAGAATGTGGGTCAGCGCTTCCTCTCACCCATTTCCAATGCTTCTGTTCTTTTATCAATTTTGAACTAATCACTATTTTTCTCAGAGAACTCGCAGCTGCGATTGCTGTTGATTTGAGTGAAATCACAGAGATTCTGGAAAATCTCGATCGACGGAATGTAGATTCCATTATTGCTGATTCCCCACTCGACGATGTTTCTATTTTACACGTATGAAACTTTGATATAATCCTAGTGTATTATTGATCTGTTCTGTTCCAGACTGTGGCTGCTTTTTCATTTAAACCGCGTTTTGTGAATGGACCCCCAAGAAAAATAGAGCAAGAAGATGCCGACCTTCGTCCCCAACCAGAAGCATCTGCGAAAGATTTGGAACGCCGCGCACCTATCGTTACAATCATGGGGCACGTGGATCACGGAAAAACAACACTTTTGGATGCATTGCGTAATTCACAAATAGCAGCAGGAGAGTTTGGAGGAATCACTCAGCATATAGGAGCATTTTCTGTGGAATTGACAAAAGGACGGAGAGTCACATTTTTAGACACACCTGGACATGCAGCTTTTGCATCGATGAGAGCTCGAGGTGCCAAAGGTGCAGATATTGTAGTTCTTGTTGTTGCAGCTGATGATGGAGTCAAGGAGCAAACTGTGCAATCCATCAAATTTGCAAGAGATGCTAATGTTCAGTTAGTAGTTACTGTTAACAAGATTGACAAACCAAATGCTGATCCTATGAGAGCTATGAGATCACTTTTGGAGCATGACGTCGTTGTCGAACAACTTGGAGGGGACATTCAATGTGTCGAAATATCAGCTTTACAGTCAAGAAATCTTCCAGCTCTACAAGATGCGCTGCTTCTGCAAGCAGATGTTATGGATCTCAAAGCAACGAAAAAAGGAAAAGTCGAAGCTATAATCATCGAATCGTCAGTTGTACATGGTATTGGAAAAGTCTGCACATTAATTGTTTCGCGAGGGAGTCTCAAAAAAGGTTGCGTTCTAGTGGCTGGTAATTCGTGGTGCCGTGTTAAAACTATGCATGATGAGAATGGAAAGGTTGTGCCTGTTGCTACACCCTCTCAACCTGTTCGCGTTTCCGGGTGGAAGGATGATTTACCCGCACCTGGTGATCTTGTTCTGGAAACAGAAACTGTTGACAGAGCACAGAAAGCCGTAAACTTAAGAATTGATAGAATGATGCGCGAAAAAGCAGATCGGGATTGGGAAGAGACAAAGGATATGAGGGATAAAGCACGGGAAACTTATTTAAGCAACCGTCAACAGTTACTTGATAGAGGTCAACGTTTTGGATCAACTCTTAGGAACATCGTACACAAGAATCAAAGAATTGAAAAGGACGTAGCTGATGGGTCACCGAAATTCAAATTAATTGTTAATATTGAATTTGTATAAAGTTTGAAAATCGAGTTTTCAGATACGGACTGATGTAGAAGGAACACTGGAAGCAATTCTGGAAATTCTCAACACTTATAAGAGCGAACAATGTAAATTACAATTGGTTGACTTCGAAGTTGGGCCTCCAACTGAAAGAGATATTGAAATGGCGATGGAAACTGGTGCGACAATTTACACATTCAATGTGGAACCATCGGTGAAAATCAAGCAGCGAGCTGAGGCAGCAGGTGTTCAATTGGATTCGTTCAATGTCATTTATAGAATGGTTGAAGCATTAAAAGCAGAGCTTTCCGCCAGACTTCCTAAACAAATTCAGCTAAATTTAGTAGGCGAAGGGCGTGTATTGAAAGAGTTTATGATTTCGGATAGAGGAAGAAAACGTCAGCCGATTGCTGGAACCCTAGTTAGTTGGGGAAACTTTGACAGGTAAAGAAGGTTTAAGTTTCTTGTTGAGATGCTAATTAAGATTTGAATGTTTTCATTTTGTAAAGCGAGTTGTCATTCTCTATATATTTTCCATATTAGAGACGTGTCTTATATGATTATGCAATCAATGAAAACATTAAAATTCCATTTTTTTGCTATGCAGTAATGCAATTTTCTATCGCACGGAAATTAGAATGCATTTGCACTCGTGCATTTCAGAAATTGCATTTTGATGCGCGCGTTAATTGTTCGCGTAACACTATTAACAAATATGATCCTACTTTTATATTCTATGTAATTTAAAAGTAAACCCAATCTACAAATTAATAAAAATCTTCTCTAATAATATTCGAAAGATTTGTGGTACGAAAACTATATTAGGCATCTATAAAATTATCCAATTATAGGCATTGCATTTACAAATTCACGCGTGGATTTCATGTCATTTACGAAGGAGAAGTTGAAACAATGAAAGCAGGTATGGAGGTTGTTACTAATGCCAAAACGAACACCGAAGTGGGTCTAGCGTTGTCTGATAAGAATATTCGATTCAAAGAAGACGATCAAGTGGAAGCATATGAAAAACAAACCATTACACAAGAAATTGACTGGTATCCTCCTGGTTTCTAAATTTTATCGCGTTATTTATGTTTTTTTTAAATCAGTTGTCATCTCTCATAGGTTTATCACTTTATATGTTCTTATATCCGATTAACGTATAGTCATTTTTTACTTATGTTAAATCGTTTTAGATGCTTTCTTATTTTCTTTAATAAAATTGTTATCTGTTTCGTTCCTCTGTAACTCATTAGTATTCGTCTAATCTCTAGCGATTCAATTTCTTTCTAATCGTACTCCAGCTAAATTATAACAATAGCTCTCAGGGAACACGGGGTTCGATCGATGAAGCCGAATGAGCAAGCTGGAAATCCTGATGAAATCCGAGATGCATACCGACATATTCCTACTCAACCGCAAAATTCTTTAATACAACAACAACAACAACAACAGCTACAACTAAACAATCAGCAGTATGACAACCCAGTTGTTAGTGAGAGAATTGATTCCTTAATATATGGATATCTTCGTCGAAATGGAGTTCGTATTCTGCGAATATTTTTTCCTCAATTCAGCATTTCAGCACAATCAAGCAGCAGACGCTTTGGAACAAGAATCGCCTTTCCTGCGATCTTCAATTTCTCGTTTTGGGGCTGTCAATCGAGCAGTGGTTATGGTTAATGATCGTCTGCATGATCATACTCTCGAAGACGTTATCAGTCTATTCCATAGAGATGGTCGCTTTGGAGTGAGTCAGAGTATGATAGATTTTGGTGAAGAGCTTCGAAAACTGACCAATCGATATCATTCAATCGTCACAAATCCAGGAGCTATAGGAAGCAATTCATTGCATCAGCAACTCTATGGAAAACCCGCCCATTCCAGACATCGGCAGCCACGTCAATATATGGCTAGGCCTGCACCACAGGCTATTGCACAAATGAAGCTACAACAATTGAATCAAGTGGCTGAGGAAAGGTATAGGCAAGAACAAAAACAAGTTGAAAAGTGCGATTTTATTCCTGCTCCCCATGCCTCATCTTCAGCCCCTCAACTACTATCATTAACACTAAAAGGAGAACATCAACAGGAGATCCCTATTAATTTTCAAGAGCAACAAATGGACGCTCGAGAAATTTGTGATTACGAAGAAGGCGCTCCAAGATCTCGTCGAAAAGTCACTCAACCTCAAAATTTGAACTCACGGGTAGAAAATGCTCTTGTTCCTCTTGTTGATTTAATTAACGATAGACCTTTAGATGAAATGATGGATGTGAGTATTATTAACAGGTACGATTCTTATTGTCAGTTTTTCCAGATAGACTTCACTACTGGTTTCAATTTGGAAGGTATTCGCCCGGAATTCATTCGCGCATTGGATTACGGCCCTGAAGACGACATGATGCACCAAGATGCGCAACAAGACGATCATCACTTCAACGAAGTTTTCGGCGATATTCTTGAAAATGAAAACCAAAACATTGATGGATCATCATTGAAAGTCCAAGAGGAAGTGGTGGTAGAAACGGAGGTCTGTTTTATTTTTTTATAATACTTAATAATTATTTCTAATTCAGGAAGGATTAATAGAAGTAGAAGACGGGGACTTTAATGGTGACCGTGTAATTGTTTATCCTGATGCTCCAGAACCACTCATCAGTCCTTTACCAAAAGATATGGGATTTCGGAAACAGCAAACGAATACGGCACTACGAGAACAGTACTCTTCTTCAAAGGAGGACTTGAAGAACTGTTATGTTATTCCAAAAAAGCATCGAGATGTTCCTCCAGCTTCTAACTCGAAAGTGGAAGATAAGGAACGAAAGTTTAAAAAAACTGATGGAAGGTATTTTTAAATTCATATTAATGAATGCATTACTGGATACTGATTATTCCAGGCCTACGAGACATAGTTTGTCACCGCAGCGGAATCGCACTTCTGATGAATCTAGGCGATATCGAGAACGAGAAAAAGAAAGGGATCGAGATCGAGAGGTGAGTTAATGTGATGCAGACTTTTCCCCAAACACTGCTCCCTTCGTTTGTCCGTCCCGCTTCATTTGGTTTTTTTTTAATTGTAGAAGATCAAGAATCGAGAGCTAGAGTGGGAAGAAAGAAAGAACGAAAGAAAAGAGAATCATGGTACTGATTCCATCTACTATAAACACTGTCGTTCCACTGGTGCAAAACACAATTCTTACATTCAGAGCGATAGAGAATCAACGTCTTCAAACTCCTCCCGTGTGATTGGTCCAGATAAGCGTGATCGCGATGATAAAGTGCGAAAACAGAAGGAAAAAGATATGCGAAAGCTTACTGAAGTTGTTGAAAAAGAGAAGGATCATAGTTCGAAAGAGAGGGAAAAAGAGAAATTGAAGCAGGGTTATTACCATTCGAGAACTGGAATGAGTGAACAATCTTCTGATTCCATTAACAAGAGCAAGTCTTCTAGCTCGGCTAGCACTAGCAAACCATTTGAAGCCCAGAATGTATATTCTGCTAGTTCAAGCAACGCAGTTAAACGGAAGGGATCATCTATTGATATCGATAATCAATTCAGAAGAGATTTCAAAATTCCCAAGCGACCACCATCCTTATCTGTTACAAAGTCAGAAAACCGATCTTCTCATAGTTACAATCCTTCCACAGTGCAACCGGCTTCTTCTTCCAAATCGGAGAAGTCTGGCATGAGAGTAAGATTGGCAGATTTCATCAGCCATATTAACAAATTGGGGTTTCAGAAGTCTCCAACAGAAGAATTATCTCACGGAGATGAACGTGCAGACGCTACACATTTCATTAACCCTATTGGACACTTAGCTCGGCGTAAGTGCTAATTAATAATCTATCTAGTCGTACGGTCTTTCTTAAATAGTCTATTTTTTTGCTTGACATTGGGCGGTTGCAGCAACAAATACTGAAGAATTTAAGGAGACGTTTATGAGACGTTTAGCAGAACATTGTATTCTTCGGAACCACCATATTTCAAAATTTGCTTTTTTTTTAATAAACGGATTTCTATCCGTTGTACAGTCTTTAAATACGATACATGTTGTATCAGTGCAGTATGGAATACTCTTTCAAATATAATTTTTACAAAATTTGATCAAGATACTTTCCTAAAAAAAATGCTTCACTGATCTGTGTGCTTTCAACAATTTAATACTAAAATCTGATATTTTCCTTTATTCACGATGTTAATAGCTTCAGTATCATCCATTCTTCTCAACTGCGATAAAACATACGGGCAGTTTCAAGCTGGTCTGCAAAGAAAAGATAACAAACAACGACCATCAACATCAACGCAATCGCCGTCGTCATCGTCATCCGCCAAATTAGAAACACCACTTCTGTATTCAAACATATCAAGTCAGGTCAACACAAATCCCAAAGGACTGTCGTTTGCCCCCAGAAAAGGACCAAAGCTAATAAAACCAGTAAGAAATCCATGATAGAGATGCATCTAAAAATCCTAGTATTTTCAGAAAACTCCTTCGTCATCTGAATTAGATTCAGACGAAGAAAGAGCCAAACGGAGCAGCTCTTCTGATGAATCTGATACTTCTTCTGAGAATAGTAGATGTCGCTCTCCGGAACAGAAAAAAGAGCGGCATGAAACGATAGACAAATCAAAAACTGATAAGCTAATGGATAAAATTCATGGCTCTATTTGATTCTGTCATGTGCCTCCGAAATGTTTTAATAACACAGCTTGTTTCGTTCATACATATTTTTGTTTTATCTGTCCGGGTATACTCGCTGAAACCTCCTATTTCTACTGTGTTAAATTTTCAATATCTGTATTACACTCATATCTGTAAATCGTATTCTCCGGGTTTTATAACCAATTTCCAATGTTTTTTTTTTGAAAATTCCTTTAACTTTAAATGTCTTGCACTTATATCGTCTCATGACTCTTATTTAGCCGTTGTGAAAACGTCTATTTCTTCACTCCGTTCTTTTTAATGTTCGCGCCGGCATTTTCAAATAGGTTAATAATTTTGCTCATTTTTCAGTTTCGTGTTCCACAAGCTTGTTTTATCCTTCAAGCATTAATTTATATTCTACTAAAATGTTTAGAAATTTCCGCAATGCAATAATGCAATTCCAGAATGATTTTTCTGCGATTTTCTACATGGAGCTTTGTTTCGCTTCGGAACCTCGCCACTGGTAGGTGAGCTCGTCAATTCCGGTCATGAATTTCCATCATTTCTATCAGCATACCAGATATCGCTACGACATCTGCTAAGTTTGCCAACGATAGATGGTCAGTGTTAGTAATTCATCCGAAGGTCCGATGGGGGTCGGGATCAGCATCTGTACTAAAGCAAGCTGACAGACAACTAGAAGAAGCAGTGGCACTTGTTAATAATCTTCCTAATATGATCTCTGTCGAGTAGGTGTTTTTTAGCAAGTCTGCAAATTATTTTCCATTTTCAGTAGTCTCATTATGCCAGTTGACTATAACACAAAAAGAAAATCTATTTGGGCTTCTGGTAATTTGGAAAAATTGGTGGCTCGACGGGAAACCGTGAGAGCGACGGCTCTAATGATAAATGTTGATGTACTCAGTCCATCTCAACAGGAAGAACTATTTCGAATATTTGGTGTACCTATTTTCGATCGTTACAATATTGTATTGGCAACTTTCAAAGAGTTTGCAAGAACTGATGAGGCTCGTCTTCAAATTGCTCTTGCCGAGATTCCTTATATCAAGAATCGGATTCCTGCGCTATCATCAAAGCGATTAAATTCTCGCCCGGAAATCCTGAATTTAGATGAACAGTATGCAGATATAGAGGGAGATTTGAATGAAATTCTGAGAAAGCGAGAACAGGATTTAAGAAAGAAACTTAAAGAAGTTATACGGAAAAGATCTGATATAACTAGTATAAGAAACTCGTCAGATGCCGTTGTAGCCGTTGTTGGCTATACAAACGCTGGAAAAACAAGCTTAGTTAAAAAACTAACCGGATCAGCTTTTTTATTACCCAAAGATCAATTGTTTGCTACTCTAGATACGACCCATCACATAGCCAAACTGCCATCTGGACGATCCGTTGCTTTCACTGATACTATTGGTTTCCTGAGTGATTTACCAATTCACTTGATTGCCGCCTTTGAAGCCACTCTAGCACATGTGAAAACTGCAGTGAGTCAGAAGTCCCATAATATTGGCTTCTCTTAAATAACAAGGCTCTGTTATGAAAAGTGAATCATAGTTTATAATTTGTTCCTCTTAACTGTTTATCCACAGAAACCATAAAAGTCAGTTTTTAACAAAATATAACAAAAAGTTTTAAGTCGATCCGTTATTCGCATGAGATGGTCCGACTCACTGATAAAGGAAGTCTCAATATATCGAGATAATAAACTGCTTACTTCATGGCCCAACACCATCGCCCAAGATCGCAAGCCATGGTTAGCTGAAATCAGCGGCCACTCACGCGAAGCGAATAACGGATCGTCTAAGTAAGTATCTAATTATCTGTTTTAATATCTTATTCATCGCAAGCACCGTAGAGTTGTTCAAACGAATAGTTTAATGCGCATGGAATGGAGAAGTGTGGCGCTGTGAAATTGTGCTCTACCGCACAATAGTGAAAGGACTAAGCATTTCCGAAGATCCATTTGTATTAAAATAATTTTTTAAATATAAATATATTAAATGAGTTGTTTCAAATATGAGTGAAACTGATACATATATTCTCATTTTGATAAATTTAATTACATACTTAAAAGATGTGATTTTGGCGTCACCGCGTTTGTTTTGCTTCTTTTCTGTAAGAAAAAACCATCGATAGATCCGTTTTCTCCGAAATGCTTTTTAAAATTTAGATTATTTATTTAAGCTAAATACACTATAGAAAAAAGGAGAGAATTGCTAATTGCATTAATTTTCAACGTAAACAAAAAATCAACATGCGCCTTGTCACGTTTGATTTGTACGACTAATAGTTTTCCCTCCAATTCGTTACCACCAATTTGATGTTTTTCCTTTTTTCGTTTGCTTTCATAGTTTCTATTTACAGGACGTTATTATACATTTGCGAGATGTTTCGAATCATGCTTGGGAATCACAAGAGGAAGATGTAATTTTTACTCTAAAGTCTATCGGTGTTTCTGAAAATGTGCTGAATAAAAGAATGATCGTTGTGGACAACAAGGCAAGAATATTTGAATATAAACTATTTCTTTCCAACCTTGTATTTAATTCAGATTGATAAAGAAGGAGCAAGTGATACTTCCGAATCAAATAACTCGGTTCGAATATCGTGTAAAACTGGAGAAGGAATGCATCAGCTGATCAACCTCATAAATGAAAAAGTGAACCTAATTACCAATTGCAAAACTATTAGACTTCGCTTAGATGCTCGTTCTCCCGTTATAGAATGGCTGTATCATAATGGTTTTGTTGTCGTTGAACCACTTGCCGATGGAAATTATTTAACCTTTGATGTTGTAATGAACGAATCCGAGATAGGACAATTCCGGAAGAAGTTCGCTCATATGAAAAAAAAATCATATATTAATTGAATAAGAATCGTTTTCTAAAGCATTTAATGTGCATTTTGTTTGTTATTTTTGAAGTGTTTGGCTATCACCATGTTACCTCTCCACAAGATATAACATATTCGTTAAAATATGGATCGAGAGTTCAAAGTCTAAAAGGTTTCGGATTGATCATAATTTTCCTAGTAAAACCTTTTTTCAATCTACCTTTGAAAAATGGATTATGTTTTCACGAATGGATTCTAGAAATTTAAAGTTCCAGAATGAGCGAGGAAACCAAGGATGAACATGTGAAAGTTGTTCTTCGTCGTCTGCCAAAGTTTATTACTGAAAAAGAAGTTTTGGAACAAGTCAGCCCTCTTCCAAATGAAGTCGTTAGCACTTTTTTTCGCCCTGCTAACATTTTGTGTGTGACTGCTTTGTGAAATATATTACATATTGACTTTCAGGTTCGACAAAGCTGCTTTCGCTACATTAACGCTAATATTTTCTGAATACTGTGATTCTATGCTAGACTTTGAACGACGCTTCGATGGGTACGTTTTTGTCGATTCTCGCGGAAACGACTCTGCCGCCGTAGTGGAAGCTGCGGTCTTCCAGAAATATGAGGACTGTGACTGTACGCGAATGAAAGAGGACTGTCGCATTGGCGCAATTTTGACCGACAAGTATTATTTGGAGTTTTGTCAGAAGCTCGAAAAGGAAAAATCCATTCCTGTTTTGACTATTGAGGAACAGATCAGAAAACTCAATCAGCCGGATGATGCGAAAACACGTAAATAGCTAGTTGATTATTATCTTTTTATCAAATAATTTACAGAACTTGAAAAATTGGAAACCCCATTAGTGAAGTATTTCATTGAAAAAGAATTTGGTAAGCGTCGTGACTACTTAGTTCGTAAGCAACGTCGAGAAGTGAGGAAGATGGAAAAAAGAGACTCGAATGATAAAATAGCAAAGTCTCAAACGCCGAAAAATGTTCTTGATTTTCTGATGAAACCAGGTTCGTCAAGTTCTCCAGCAGCTCATTTTAAAAATATTTATTTAAAGGTAGAGCTTTAATAGAGAAAGAAAAAGAAAAGATGGAAAAGCAAGATGCGAAGAAAAAAGAGCGAAACATGCTTCGAAAAAAAAAGTTTCTTGAAGAGAAGAAAAAAAATGAAGGGCGTGATCCAGAGAGGCCAGATGGTCCTCGCGAAAACAAGAAAAAAGAGCGTCCTGTAAAGCCACATCGCCCTTCTCCAGCTAAAACTGTAGGAGAACAACAAGGTGAAGATTGGATCAGAAAATTGACAGACCCAAAAACAATGCCAACTAAAAAGAAAAACGATGTAAGATTTGTTTTTATAATATTCAGAATACGCCAAACAGAATAAAAAATTATAAATTCTCAAAAAGCTTCCAGTTTCCTGCGAATTGAATAGAGACACTGGCTGCCGACCCAAAACGGAACCTTCTCATCTGAAATCTTCTGCAAAATCTCTGAAACCGAACAGTGCTCATGATAAAAAGAAGATTTTTCTCTAATCAAATGTGGATAATTGGAAAGCTCTATACTTTTCCTTTATAATACATTTTTAGAGCTTTTCTGAAATAAATTTGATGTTAACAATAAGTTACATTGAATATGTTTTTATGGGAAGTCCCTGGGTGTCTCTTCATTTTCTGCTTTCCTTAATCTTTGAGTGTGTTTTAGGTGACCGGAAAAGCAGATCTGCAACGCTGACAAAATGGTAAGAATTTTTTTCAATTTTTTTCGAAAAGCTCGATCGTTGAAAAGAAGGACTAAAAAGTTGAAGATATTTTTCTAATTTTTAATCGTTTTCGAACTATTTTAGATCATCCACGAAAACTAATTTAATTCTTAAATTTTTTTTTAATTTTTGGAAATCGGCAAAAGGTTTCATTAAATAAGGGTCATTTCAAAAAAGGTACATATACAAATGCTTTATTTTCTATTGTCCATATCGACAAGACCGCCGTCGAACCAAAACATCCAACTTATTCCTAAAATCTTAATATTTTGGGACATTTCTGAAATCATTTTTTCAACTGCGGCCGTTGCTTGTTTCATGATATCTAGTTTCTCTCCCAGATAATTGTAGTCTCGATTATTAAGTCGTTGAGTCTTAATATTTAGCAGCTCTCAACCTTTTCAGCCATTTGTTGCTCTCGAGCTCAAATGCTTATTGAAAGGAGTAACCGATGTTTGTCCTGAAAATACTGATTCCTTCCGCTGGCATTTAAAACTGAAGTGTACCAACTGTGGAGAAGCTCCCGATCACTGGCAGTATGTTGTGCTGAATGTAATTTTCCTCTTGAATAAGTTTACAAAAGTGGTTTCGTATTAGGAAATGCTAGACGTTCCGGGAAGCCGAGGAAAAGCAAATCTTGTTGAGAAATGCAAGCTTTGCGGAAGAGTGAATACTCTATGTTCGTTTTGCAAAAAAAAAGCAACTATCTAATTCTGATTTTCAGCCATTCTCAGCGATTTTTTTAAAAGCTACACCATCGAAAAGAACGAAAATTGGCAGAAAATATGTGTTTTTGATTGCCGTGGAATCGAGCCATTTGATTTTGATCCCCGGGTAAGAAACTTCTTGGCCATTCAATTCTTACATGAGTTCTGTCAGGACGAGTGGATGGCAAAGAGCGTCGAAACCGGCAACTCATTTCGTGAGATAGATCTCAGCGAAAAAGAATGGGTGGATTTTGATGATAAAGCGATGGAAGCCGTCGAGATCAGCGAGTTGTCCGTTCAGTTTTCCACTGTTCGTGATCCAAAGAAAAAATAAGAATTTGGAAAAATGATGCTCTGCTACGTTTTCGAATATGATTAACTATTGTCTCGCATTAAATGTAAAATCTATAAAACGTTATTTGCAATATCATAACATAAAACTCAGAGATTATTCCCCGAAAGATATCCATTGTCTATTGACCTATTTGTTAATTAGGTTTATTGGTAAGTTTTGGTAATTTTTGATTTGCCTTTTTTGCAATTTTTTTTCTTTCGAATGGGTCATGGGCACTTCTCTTGTTCTGGTTCGTGCACTAAACATAAGCGACTTCGTTCGTTCACTGCTATGACGTACCTTTCTCATATCAACTACATAACCGATACTTTTTATCGTTTTCAAACCTTGACTTGTAGAAAATAGTGCAAATTGAAGAAGACGTGGGGATCGTTTACAAGTCGGATGCCCTCCCTCCGGAACAACGATTTCTAGTTTATACCATCATTTTGAAAATGGCGGTATTTCAATTAATGATCTCGACCGATCTGGGCAATAAAAGCTGAATTTAGATTCGTTGCGACTTGATGAGAGTTTCGTTTTCCAAACCACTTTTTTCCGTTTCTATGATTTGGTTGTAGAATGTCATATTGGGAGCTACTAGATGGTGCCATATGCCAGGCACTCGCCATGTAATAAAGCTTAAAGATGACATTGCTCGACCGTATGTTGCAAAAAAGAACAAGTTGGATAGATTATTTTTCTTCATCCAAAAGTTTGTAACACGTTGGCTGACAGTCATCGAGAATAATGCTTTATTGTTCTTATTTTCGAAACTTGTTCTTTAATCGGAAAACTGCAAATTACTTATTATGCAACTCGTTCGAACTTTATTTTGTGTTCCTGCTAGTGTTTTTAAAAGTGGATAAAGTATTGGAACCGAACATTAAATACAAGGAAGGAATTGTGTTCTCTACAAGTTTTCCTGAATTTCATGTGCCAAGGACCTCAGCAAATGGAAGAAATAGGGAATGCTACTCGATACTTTTGCTCCTATTATTTTTCTAACGAGTTCAATTCATTCTAAATTAGTGATGCTACAATTACTAAATGCTAAGTACAACTCAATGAAAATCTCTATACTAGTGCTTGTTCATTTACTGTTTATGATTTCAAAGCTTGATCTTAGGAACCGCTACCTTGAAAATAATTTTGTTAATATAAGGCGATTTTTAAAATGCCTTCACTACATTTTAAAAAAATGTTCTGCTCTTGTGCCTCTGCCATCATTGCCTATCAAAATGCTTCATTTATTATAGCTAGTGCTGCAGCTCACTCTCTATACGTCTGAAAGTTGAGCAGTACAAGTTAAGCAACTGGAAGTCTGTCATTAATCTTTTTTTCCCATTTTCAGCTTTACTTCTTATTTTCTTTAATGCTTTCCACGCCGTATTCCAGGCTGATCTACTATCGTTAACAGGTGTAGCCTTCCTTCGCAATTCCACTAAGATCTGCAAATCATCTTTTAAGATTGTCAGCCTCCTTTCCTTGAAAGAATTCCATTTTTTTTTCAAAATTGGAAACAATTCTACATGAGTTTGCCTATACTTTGCAATATGCAGTGCTGATCATAATCACTTTTTTTATTTTCAATTTTTTTTTTATGCTTTGAACTTTTTTCGACACTGATCATAATAACATATTTTTTCTTACTTCTATCAAAATTATACAATCAAGCTAAAAAAAATTTGTATTGTATACAAAAAATTTGCAGGTTAAAATTGCATAATTGTCCACATTTGTTTTTTTTTGAATTTTTCAAAATGTTCTCTTCTTTCAATTTTAGCTAATTTTACATTGTTTTTAATGGATCATTATGGTATTTCTATCTGTTATAGATATTTATAAACTTCTTAATATGTTCTTAGGCATGGGTAGACCGTCTGGGTCAAAGAATTTCTCGTATGATTCCCTCGAAGCCATCGTACTAGGACAGCAAAATGGAGTCGCCACTCAGTAGTTAGCTCTTCAGTTGAATCGTTTTCTCAGTACAATTGGAAACGTCATAGCACGATTTAAAGTTCAATAAAGTGTTAAAAACACAATATTAGTTGAAAAACACCTTCATGGTCAACAAGTTCTATGTATTAAAATCGTCAGGTAGACCACGAAGAACTTCAAAAGGCATAGATCGTAGGGCTTCAAGAGAAGATCATAGGAGAACATCCACTGATGTCCAGGCACATGTGGCAACTCCATTCGAGTAAACGCCACTGAGAAGAACTAATAACAGAAAGCGTCTCAACGAATATGGATTATTAGGAAGGCGTACAGTGAAAAAACCATTCATAGGTCCAAAAAATAGAAAAACAGGTTCATTGGGGACGTTTGGTATGGAAGAAATATGCTTGAAGCGATGAAAGCAAGTTTAATTTGTTAATTTGGAGTTTTCCAATAGAAATGAGGTACGTTGTCAAGTACCAGTGCGCTACAGTCAGACATTCCCAAGAAAATTTATTGATATTTGGATGTTGTTCAAAAGTCGACACGTGGATCATGTAGACTGGCCATCGCAATTCCCTCGACTAAAGATGTCCGATTGAACATCTTTAGAAGGAGCTGAAAAGTAGAATTCAAGATCAGCGGGTCAAAAATCGTAACCAGAAATTCGCTCAATATGAAGCTGTTTGGGTGACTATATCAATATCACAGTCATCGACACACTTCTGGATTCGATTGCGAGAAGATGTCAGGGCTACCCATTGATGACAATGGGTAGGTAGCAACGTACTAGATTGATTCCTATCTGTTTTTAACTTATATTTTATTTTGAAACGCTGCCCGGTTCCTTGAAACAAGCATATTTTAACATTGGAATTCTTGTTGTTTTTCATAAAGGCGGTTTCTTCTTATTATTTTTGTTTTTTATTTAAATCATTGTTTTAATAAGTCAATGTTTCCTGTTAAAAGCTGTGAGAAAAGTTTCAGCGTTATTGGAAAACTTTCAGAGAAGTTATAGTTAAAAACCTTTGCACCATAACATTATGAGTTCTGTATGTTTCTTGTATTCTCTCTTTCTCGGTTTTTTAAAAAGCATTTTGTTCTCAATAAATATTGAAATACCATTTCAAGAGTTTCGCTTTGGTGGCAAGTCCCCGGGTGATGGTCTCCTCATTTTCCACTTCCTTAAGTATGTTGTTTAGGTGACCGGGGAAAGAGGCCATCTGCGCTAACAAAATGGTAAGGAATACTAATTAGGGTATTCGAGGAATTCATGCTCACAAGTTCTTTCGCGCAGATAATAATTAGCATTGACTTTCCTATTTATACACTGAACGATTATTAAAAGTGGACAGCAAGACAGGAATTTCGACCTGCCATCGTTTTGGTTGCAGTTATACATATGTAGTTTTGGGGTGAACGTAAAATTATGTGGAGCACTGTAGTACCATATACAGGGTGGGTAATAGATTCGCTTGCAACTTCCATGTACACTAACTCAAAGAATTGGCATCCGAACGCTTTTTTCAGAGCACTAATAGAGTATATCCATCAAAAATGAATCAGTTCGCCCTTTTTTGGCGGTGATGATAGAACGATGATACGCCGAAAATTCTTACACTGTTGCACGAATGTCGTTGTCCGTCGTCGAGCTAGTCCAATTCCTTCACCAAGGTGGAAGCAGAATTCAATTACTAACACCATGAAGCTTTAGCTAAAGTTATAGAAGAAATCTCTCAATGCGAATTACATTAACCGTACCTACCATTCAGCCAGCGTCACGATTTTTGGCGCAACAAGCTCAGATGAGAAGAGCCTTCTTGCTTCTTGTGGATAATGTTACCAGAATCAATCAAGTTTTGCAGAAACATTTGCTCTCTCGGTCTCAAAAACAGGTGTAATTTCGAGCTGACTGGCTGGTCTTCCAGCCATCTTCCACCGTCTCATCGCCGCAATTTTCATCAGAACCACTTGAGTTCGCTTCGCTTATCCAAATAGCTTATCCTCATCCAAATTTGCAGTTTCTGAAAATGCCTTTAGTGAAGGAACACGGACCAAGCTCACCAACCAGTTCCAGCGTGCAGCAGCGGAATCTTCACCATCACGCCGTCGAGATGTCATTGAAACCAAATGTCGCTGAACTGAACAACTGCTGTTGATATATTTTATAAATGTGCTGAATAAACGCTCTGTAAAATTGTATTGCCTTTGAGCAGCTATTTTCAGCTTCAGTGTGCTTGGAAGTTGTCAGAAAACATGCTTATCCACTCTGTACACAATTAAATAACATTGTTTTAGTATCTTTCTTTCCAAAAAACCGCGCAGTTCGAGCTTGTTTTGTAAATCGTGAACTCGTAAAAAACGACAAGAGTTCTTGAAATTTTTTTTTCAGAAACGGTTTCAGTAGAGACAACTGTAAGTCGATTATTAAGTCGTTGTATCATTTCCGACCTCTTCCGATCATTCTCAAGAATCAGTTATTCAGCATTGTTCTTTATGATCACAAATATTAAGTTTCAATAGTAGAGATACTGTTTTTTAGTTGTGAAGGCTGATCGCATCGAGATTGCAAACTGGAGGCACGATAATACAAACAGAATAATAAGTACAGTAATCTGAACAACATTCAATGGGTGTTTGGAGCTTTTAACACTGAAGAGCTACCTGTATAGCAGCAATCTCTCTGTCGGCTTCTTGAGGTAGCCAATCAATATAAGGATGGGTGAAATGCACAACTCTCATACAGTACGCTTCCCGATGTGATAGCCAATGGCAATGTCTTGTGATCATGTGAGGTACGGTGTTTCGATTACACCAACACAGTATTCCAAAGCACGTCGCCGCATTCAGAAAGACTGCGAACGCTGATCCCACAATGTTTACGCTTCTTGTAGTCGAGCCATGGCACTTTGTTCTCCACGAAACGATTCCCTGAAGCAGAGAAAACAGTCCGATGGCCAATGGTAAATGAAGGAAGAAGAAGGTGCAACAGTAACGAAGATGGAAAAATGAAACGAATATGATGATGAGTGATACGACGACTTGATAATGATACGAGTACAGACGGATTCTGAAATGTGAGAATAAGTTATTTAGCTATAAATGTAAACAGAAAATACTTAGTCTCAATGCCACTATACACCGTAAGAATAGTGCAAATGAGAAGATGAATCCCAGAAAGAACTGTGAAGGATACGGAGGTGAAGAATTGAACCCAATCACGCTCCTGTAATTCCTACCTAGACGCGTTCAACATTGTGATCAATACCTTCGGCTCCCACCCTAATTTTTCCAAAATAGAAAGTTGCAAGTTTGCGAGCAGATCGTTGCAAGACCCAACCATTGCAATGGTGCGGTATTTCAGCCCATGGCATACGCCGTCTTTAAGGGTCTCATCGGCGTCTGAAATGCAATGATTGGGACTCCTGGCATTGACTAGAAATCTAATCGCAAAATACATATTTCTATAAAACTGTAAAATAATTGTTATAGACAGAGTTGGATTTTGGGAACTTGGAATCTGGAATCCAGAAGACGGAATGAAAAGAACGGCGGAATCCGGAATTCCGTCCTTCTCTGGTTATAGAGCAGTACCCTTATAAAAAACCAATAACTGTCGCCTGAGTTTGTGCTGACTCCAAATAAAAAGCCATTAATGAAGCTCTGCGCCAACTAACATTTGAACCTAGGACATTTCAGAACCTACACTGGAATTCATTGATACAGTATGACTCCATTAGAGACGAAAAGAAAACAAAGAACCCTATAGTTGAGCAGGTTAGTTGCAGATAGAAGTCACATCTGAAAATGAGTGAGTTTTCTCTGAAATACACTCGAATCTGAAACCAACCGATTTGGATAGCGAAGAAAAATCGCGTGGAAAGCAGCGACCAACCCGAAGACAGCATTGATAAATGGAAACAAAAATAAGAATAAGGGAGAGCAATACGCGATATGTGATCCGCCGAGTGCAAATTCAAACTGATAAATTTGAATTAATTTATATAGAAATAATATCAAAACTCTGGGTTTTCATCAAATTTTATAAATGAGCTAGCTACATCTAAATATAGCTCAATTTACCAGATTTCAGCCATAGACTTTCAAATATTTTCTTTCGAATTTTTGGTAAACAAAATACCAGCTCAAGCTCAAAGAAAGCTCAAAGAAAACTCACAATAGCCACCACTGCCAATAGAGGATACAAACTCCATTTTGGTCCTGTCGATGCCATTTTTGCAGAATGAACTCAGTGGATCAATTGTTGGGACGCCGCCAAGAAGACACCAAGAATCGAAGAAACTATGGAGCACTAACGAGATGGAATTCCTCGATGAACGGAGGGAGTCGGTCGGGAAAAAAAGCGAAAAGTTGGACGGGGGGGGCGAGAGGGAAGCGAGCTGGAGAAGAGGAGGACGGCGCGATGAGATGACAGCAGAATTTGCAATTGTGATGGGAGGCATCAGAGGGACGAATATTTTCCGAGGGAAATCAAATCAGTGAGTTGTGAGAGATTGGTAATGATGATGATTTGAGAGAAGGGCATGACCATGAGATGACCATGAATGCACCGAGATGTCTTCTTAAGCTAGGCGTGCCGATGAGGCTGAAGGTTTGAAGTTCTCTATTTTCGAAAAATATAGAATCATATTTGATATTTACGGAAGCTGTCAATCATACAAAAATATTTTATTTTTTTAGTTAAAAAACACTAAAGTATCTGCTATGATGCCGTGAATTGTTTGGTTATTTCAGAATTATTCTTCGAGTTAGTGGTAGTACAAAAAAATTGTTAATTACTGAAATTAATTTAGATTCCGATATAACTAATTCAAAACTTTTTTTACATTATTATAGGTATCAAAAGCCACTATGTAGTGAAATGCGCGTGGTCCATATACGAGTGCGGCCCGCATATGGACTCCATACGGGCCACAGGCGCACCGCATTTCACCTGTGTATCTTGTTTTTCCGCGGGAAAAACCGAATTATGAATATTTTACTGCCTGCTACTGTTTCTCCTTTACAGAGAAAATTGGGGCTTTTTCTTAATAACCTTGATAAAAGACTCCTATTATCTGAAAATGTTGTCTGTAAAAAACTGGGTTTTCAGCGATAAAAACTGGCTTTTTTCGGAAAAAAAACGGGTTAAAAATCTAGAATTTTCAGTGCATAATACCTGGATTGCGGTTCCGTGCTATATTTCAAAACATTTACAGTACAAAACCATCTTCTGCAATTTGGCGTCACGGTGTTTGCGTAATCAGTTATTTAAACAGGATTCTCCGGTAAATTACAAATAAATTTGACTTCAGAGAATATGTTTACCAGTGTTAATTTATCATTTTTTAGCAATATCTACAGTGGCTTTTTGAATAATATGCACTAGTTTTCCAGCTATTAACATTCCGTTAATTGATTTTTTTTATAAAATATCGCAGTTAAAGCTTTTTCCTAAAAAAGTGGGACTCTGGCTTTCTGAAAATCTTGCCGATAAAAAATCTGCTTTTCAGCGATGGCTTTCTTCGGAAAAAAACCTTGTTAAAAATCCAGAATTTTCAGTGCACCTATACCTGGATTGCGGTTTCCTGCTATATTTCAATACATTTACAGTACATTACCGTTTTCTGCAATTTGGTGTCGCAGTTATTGCGTAATCTGTTATTTAAACAGGAATTTCACTTATTTTTCAGTCGACGAAACGCATGTCCTGCATTTAAAAATAGAATATGTGCCAAAAAATCACCAAATATACCGACTAAAACCTTAATCGTATTTTAAATTATTTTAATTCTCCGATGTTACTCGGCAATTTTCGAAACATTATTCCTCTAGTTCATCCATTAACGATCCGTTCCTGAAATGAATTGGAATTTGGGCATTGATTCATATAACGATTTTGTTCCAATCATATAAATTTGAATTTTGAAAATAACTAATTTTTCAAAAATATAAAAGGTGTTCCGAATTTATTTTGAAATATTGAGTCTTCTGTTGTCAGATTAACTGCGTGAGTAATACGGCGGCAATTGACAGATGATGCACTGGCCCATTATGCTTGCGAATAAGCTTTCTGCATACAATACTATTGCATTTTTCCTTGTTGTCTAGATCTTCTGAATAAAGGTATTATCTAAATCGTCTCATAACTGAACTGATACTATGCTCTTTCTTCTTTCTGATCAGCGACTCTTCTAACCATGAAAATGAAATTTAATCAACCATTCCAAATTCCAAATCGAATCCTCAATTTTTCAAACCCAATTTGGTTTGGTCAGAGTGTTCGTCGGGTCCCTTAGGTGAACTGCGTTTTCCCTTAATTGCGATTATCGCCACCCAACGGCCGAGTCCGTCTAAACTCGATTATTGCATCCGTCCCCTCTACCGATCCCCCGAATTCACCGCCGTTAAGTGGAGACGCTGTGTTGAAGAATAAGAAAACGGAAAAAAGGAAATAAAGAAGCAGAAGCAGAAGATAATCTAATCAAGTTGACTCTCTCAAGCCAATCCTCGTCCAAAGAGGCGTGGCTACCTAGATGGAGCTCTTCTGACGGAAGGATGGGTACGGTGGCCGGTGGAGGAGGAGCAGCCGGAGGCGGACGGCGACCAGTCAGCTGCCCCTCTCTCCAGAAGCAACCCTGTCCGCCTCCACGACGACGTCGACAACGACTTCGGTCACCCCTTGCTTTCCACACTTTTCTGCTTTCACTCATACAATGAGCGACAATTTGCTGAACGGTGCCAACGGTGCGTCCACTGTCTCGCAGGTAACTCCGCTTCGCCGTCTCTCTCATTTAGCGTCTCACGAGCCACGACCGCCTCGACGCAAACGAAATAAACAGTAATACGATTTGGTGGCGCCGTCGGTCGTCGCCGAGAGCTCCATAATTAACTTTTCTGGCGCGCACAATATTCTTCGTCTCCTGAAGACGTTGTCGTTTTTCGGAAGACGACTGGGAGGAGTCCCGAGTGTGTGTATGTATGTGTGTCTTCCCCTCATAAATTCATTATGGAAATTTGATTGTTAGATGCTCTCACGATCAGTGGCACACAGACTCACAAACCTCCTCAGTCGTCTTTCCGGAGCTGGTATCGTTATACGCCAGTTTTTTTTTTCTCTTAAAGCGTTTTCCGATCTACCGATTAATTACTATCATAAGCTTCAATCACTAATATTTTCAAATACCTATCAGCATACATTATTATATTGATACCGTTAGTGTTGATATGTAGATTTATGAGAGCGCTCAGTTAACAAAGAAATGCAAATCGGATGGTCTGATGTGAGATGCTAAGACATTTGAATTCCAATTTATTCAATAACTAATCTGTCTCCGATTCTGAAGCGCACATCGAATAAGGTTTCTATGGATGCCGGAGTCTAGAAATAGGAAGATTCCAGGTGGAACAGATGATGTGCACACCGGAATTGAATAGAACTGTCAAATTTCATTTTAGATACTGTACCATCTGACGAAATTATACTCTTTTATAAAAGAAAAGGGAAAAAAATAGAGCCACCCATGTTATTAGCCTGATAACCAGCATACCTCGATTTTAAATTTCTCGAAGACTGAAAGGTTGCGAAGTAGACATCAGCACGTTTTCAAAAGTCTTTGTAAGGAAAACTTCTGGGCTACAAAGTATTCATGGTGCTTGAATCGACGTGTGGGATTCAGGGATTCCGGCACAAGAATGAGCTCCGCTTCAATCATTTGGATTATTTAGATTTTATCATTAATGAGAGTCGAAACTTGTATCAGTTGAGCGCCTTAAGATTTTGCTCTCGAGAATAAGTCTACCACGAAAGACGAAACAAGACCGTCTCGTCTCGTCTTCGTCATCGTCTAGAATTCGTCTGACGCAGAGATAGAAATTGTGTTGGGACACATGTATTTTAATTGACGACGTAAGACGAACGCAAGACGAATTGATAGACGAACGAAAACGAGACGAAAGGATTCCACGAAAGACGACCGTTTTGTTTCGTCTTTCGTGGAAGCCTTACTCGAGAAACCGGGCAATCCTGGAACACAGAACTAGACTGCCTCTTCCGACGCCTTACACGTCTTTATTGCTATGATAACTGCAGCCTTTCTCCAACGATTTTCCCATATTTCATTTCAGTTCCAAGAAAAAGTGAAAGATCTCGGAGTGTCACTTCACGACTTCACCGCATACTATCCCAGCTCTCTGGACACCGTGTCGGCAACGCTTCGCCCGATTTCCGATCCATCATCAGGTTCGTCGTCTTCTGTCCCATTCCATACGTGTTCTACACTGGTAGGGAGGAGCTTCGCTTTGGCACGGCAAACAAAATTACATCAGAATATATCAGATTTGCGGAATCATATTTGATGTCTCTCCTTCGCCCGTCTGCCAGCTCATTCCTTTGCTCAATGCCTTTTAGGTTGAGTCGAAGGTCCTTTTAGTGCTTTCACCTTTTTTAAAAGCTCATTCTCTCTGTTTTATTACCATCCAATCGAAACCCTTACAACATAAGATTATGTCAAGAGGTATCCTTGTCACTGTTATCTAACGGCTGCCTTCAAAGGTACCCAGCTGAGCTGTGAAGTGTGATACCCTTACCGTCGTCTTCCGGCTCCTCTCCTCCCACTTCTTCATGGTACTCAACACTTCTATAGAGCATGTGCGATCGAGCCAATTATGACGCCTGTTGCCAGATGCTCGCTCTTATCTATCCGTTCTATTGTGCATAGTCTTGACTTTGTGCGCGAAGTGTGTGCCTTCTTATTCTTCCATCGTCCGTTCTGTCACAACTACAGATTAGTAAGAACTTATCCTGTTCATCAAAACAAATGTTGTATTACGGTAAGACAGTGCAAACGGGTGGTGTCCTATTTCTGGGGGATATTTCGAAATTTGGTGTTCCTCTAACCATCTGTCCTCCCTTCCACTTTCAATTTTTAAGCCCTGTAAGTGTGGCTGTTGCAGATGGCGCCTTCAAGAAGATTAAAACTGAGGGAATTGGCGGCTCCTCCGTCTTTGGTTCCACCATTGCCGGGGTCACCAACACACCAGCAAGGTGAGTGTCTCGCATTTGATTTGGAGAGGTGTGGAAGGATTGGATCATGATTGAACATTAAAAATTGCTTAATTTCTACTAGAATCCGAATAAATACGTTTACGGATTACGGTTTTTAGGGGAGCTAAAGTACAGTAGAATTAGTTTCAGTTCAATTTTTGTATGGATTAATATTTATTTCTGTGATAATGTATAAAGTGCGTTTCACATTTATACGGTCGCCCCTGTTCAAGACTGAATTTGATTTTGAAGTTGTCTTGTTGTGAAATCTCCAAATCAAGTTGTTACAGTCTTAAACAAAGTCGACCGTATAAATGTGAAACGCACTGTATATTCTAGAATGAAACATAAATATCTTTTACTTCGCTCAGTTTCTATCTGAAAAAATAGCAAAAATCCTGATCATTTACTACATCGTCGTAGTCCCAGAAATAAATGATAGCTCTTTCTAAATGCTGAATCCTCCACACTTCCACGCCTCCTCCCTAGTGCTCCACGGCCTTTCTGTATTGCAGGCTGTGTAGCCTAGAACGACCCGAATCAGAGCGTCTCAATTCCAGGCGGAGGCATCGGACCACGTTCACACAGGAGCAACTGCAGGAGCTGGATGCCGCTTTTCAAAAAAGTCATTATCCCGACATTTACGTGCGAGAGGAATTGGCCAGAATCACCAAGTTGAATGAAGCGAGAATTCAGGTCAGTGCAGCCTTCTCATTCTTCTGTTTTGATATAAACGAACAAGTTTGTGCCATGCGTTCCTCAATTTTTGGAGCATGTGCTCTAATTTGTTGTGTCTTCTTCTTCTTCTTCGTCTTCTTCTTTATCTTCCACTCCTTATTCACATTCTTCGTTCGTTAATTGCTGCCTTAGAATAGTTGTCTCCTGACCACCTACTGTGCGCTAAATCCACCACCTCCAGCGCACATCTGGTACGGATTATAAGACATTGAGCTTGTGAAGATGTGGCGAGTTAGAAGAAATCAGTTAGGCAGAAATCAAAAAAATAACAGGGTACAGTATGAGCACTTTTTCCATTAATCTTGTTTGCGAATAAAAAAGTTGCTCATCTGCTTAACAATCGATTAATCAATCAATTATTTATCAATTTAACGTATAATATTTCAAGCGATATGGAATTTAACAGATATTTATTTCTTTTTTTCTTACATTTTAGACTAAAACGCGAATATTTCATTTAGCTGGATTTTTTACAATTACATTGAAGGTTTGCAGACCTAAAGAATTGATGAAACCTCAAAAGAACGCAGTGTGCTCACTGTTCTGAGCTGGCTCTGAAATAAAATGAATTTCAGACAACTTTCTAAAATCTTTCCTTGTATCTAAATTTTTGTGCGCGAAGACTTCCTCAACCGTTGAAATAGTCTTCCTGAAAAAGTCAGAATATACAGATGAAGAAAATTTTGTTTAAATTTGTATTTGTCGGTTTGTCGACTCATAGATAAATACATAAATTCAGTAATAAAATTGAAGAATCAAAAGTTCGGACTGACTACGCTTAGAAAGTGTATTTTTCTATACTTTTTAGCACATTTCATTCTCAGCAATTTCTTAAACACCTCACTCCATTCGTGTCATACGGTATCCTATTCCAAATATTCATCGAGTCATAATAATAACTCAAAACTAGTCTTTACTATCTCTCTATCTTCATGCACTCTATCCGCAACCTACCGTACCACTTTCTCTTTTTCTCCTCTCCCAACAGAATGCCTCTGTTGGAAAGCGCCCAAATGAAATTATGTTCTGCCGTCGCCGCCTGCTCGATACCCACGGGCTCCTTCCACGGCTTCTTATTCTTCTTCTTTTAGAGCAGTCTATCGACATTTAGGGAACAACGTATAGAGAAGGGGAAATGAAAGGACTTTATAGTAAGAAGCAGCAGATAAAGAACGGAAGGATGAAGATCCGGAGACAGGAATTGACAAAGTGACTTCCTGGAAATAGTTGATCATCGGAAGATGGGTATCTAAATGATTACGGTAGTCAGCTTCATCATTTTATTTCTACATCCGTGCTATTTGGCAGAAAACGGGGCATACGCGAAGTTGTATAAGATCGTACCAGATACCTAGAAATTCAAATTACAGTGCGTCCAACAATGGCCAAGCACCACCCTAAATTGTGATATTTTCAAAAGCACCCGCATATTTATTTGTATTTTATTATTTCCTTTAGATGTGACTTGATTCAGCGTACCTATAAATCCCAGAGAATTGCTTCATAGCTATCGGTCAATTATTTTATTATAAGTGTTGTTTTTTACTTTGTTACTTATCCACTTACTTACCAAGTAACTAAGCAGTAAGTAGCGAGACTAATAATAAAACATTTTAAGGCGTTCTGAATTAAAGTTATGCGAAATTTGGTGTAATATATTAATTGTTTTTAATGTTCTGGTGAGTTCTAAAATGTAAAGTTTGAAAACTTATTCCTTATTTAAAATTTTCATATTTCCCTGTTGGGGTACCGGTTCCCATTTTTAAACATTTCTGAAAATCTTCTTGGCACACATTTATTATTTCAACTACCCAAGTTTGAGGCAATACTATCCCTGAAAATGGTTTGAAAACCGAATCATTGGAAAGTAGTTCTCAAATAAAGTGCTCATAATTCAAAAGATCGGATTACAGGAAGATATACTTCAAAAATTATAATTGGAAATCTCTTCAAGACAGTATGTTTTAACTTTGTGATAAATTTGAGAGTACTGAAGAACGAATAAGCTGTTCGAGTAGGTATGATAAGAGCAACCTGCCACAAATGAGCTAGAAGTTGTGCACAAATATATTACCCTCCTTTTGGGAGTTAATGGTCACGTGAAGTCCATGAACCGGAAATAAGCTGGAAATTCTGCAATTTGGAAGCAAATTAGATCCAGAAAAACCTTTGTAACTTATTAAGCGAGCTGTAAATTCAGACATTTTCGTGAAAAAACGAGATATTCTGAGGAGCCCAATTACCGTTGAATAAGATAGGAAAAAATAGAGAGCAATTTTGGTTTAATAGAGGGTTAACAATTGAAGATAGATTACGTTAATTTTCAAGCAATATAATTACTCTCTCAAATTTAGTTAGGTTTCTTTAGTCGTTTAAAATATTTTTATGTACGCAAAATTAGTGTTTAAGCATTAAAAAAATAATATTTTCACATATAAAGCTTTTTGATTAATCCACGTTGATTTAATCTCTTTTTTATCTAAAATATTACTGATCTCCTCTAAAGTTGAACCTCTTGAAATGAAAACCCTCTCCTGACACCACAGTAATTATTTTCTTACGTAACAGTTTTGACACCTGGCTGTCTCTTCCCAGAGATTCCAATTCTACTCATACTCCGTAAATCTCCATATAATCCAATTTTCTTTGCAGGTGTGGTTCCAGAATCGGCGAGCAAAACATCGAAAACATGAAAAACAATTGAATAAGGTGAAAGGATGACAGATCAAATAATACGATAACGAGATGTTTCGTATTTTTCAGGCTATCAACCCGCCTCACTCGTTTCTTGCCAATCCAGCTAATACTTTGATGAGACAAGGAATGTACTCAACAGCGCTGAATAGAGATGGTTTCTGGTATCAGCCATATCAGAGGCCAATGCCATATCCAACTGCGTCGCCATCATATTCCAATTCATTTACCAATCCAATCGCAAAGTAAGTTTCCAAAACTAGAACTTTCATAAATATAATTGTTTTTATTTTCAGCTTCAGTCACTCGATCGCCTCGTTTCCTGCAGATGAGGAATTCTATCAGAAACAATTAGCACTTCGGATGTCAACGACTCCTTCGACAGCCACAACTGCTACATCTCTCGCAAACATCAACTACCAGCAACAGCAACAG